>BSQW01000004.1:45796641-48196641 GCA_030161315.1 Eutrema japonicum | reverse complement strand
AAGAACACTTCCCAAACGGATCAAATTCAAAGCTCCCTCCTCTGGAGCATATTTCGTGGGAACAGTAATGTTGAAACTCGCACCACATTTTTCATGATTTTCATTGTTCCGATGCACTGAGGCAACACCAATCTTTGGACATGTGAAATTTGTGGGGTTGTGAAGATGAGGTTCGCAGAGATAGTAAACAAAGAGGGTCTTGTAATTCGGCGAAAGCTCAAATAGTTCAGGAGTCAACGTTGTGCCGGTGAATGTAGCATTGCAGAAGGATTCACCAAGAAAGTCTTGCCTCGCAAGTCTAAGAGTGTTAGTTGAGTTGTCTATGTGGAGGACACCGTACATCTGATCTGAGGATATAAAAAAAGTCTTGTTTTGATTACAGTGAAGCAACAAAGATGGATGACCACAAGGTTCTGGTCGGGACGCTCCCCAGAAAGGGAAACCGACGGTGATATTCCCACAGTGAAACAGAGTATTACAAAACCCAGGATCTGGTTGACTTAGAGCACAAGGGAGATGGTGAAAAGAGGACATGAAGAATAGCAAGATCAGACAAGAATTGGGTTTTGAGAAACTGAAGAGTACTGGAGAGAACATGATTGATTGATATCTGAATAAAGTTTTTTTTTTCTGGGGTTGGTTTGTGCTGAGGAGAGTAGATAAAATGATTAAACAAAAAGAGTAAACCAGAAAAATATCAAAGTGGAGACAAAAAGAGAGCAAGTGGGAATTGTCTAAAGGACTAAGTCAAGAATGAAATGGACAGATACATTAGACTTGGAGAATTTAATCACACGTCTTTGTTTTGTTGACCTTTCTTTCTTTCTTCTGTTAATTCCCAAAATAAAATAAAAAAATTAGACCTTCACTGTGGAAATTTTTTTTTTTTTTTTTGAACATTTAACAGTGGAAAATCTTGTTAACGTACACGAAAAATAATTAAAACGGCGGCAGAAATATTGGAAAATATGTTTTAAGTTATTTCACTGGAAAATTTGAGATAAATATTTTCCGGAAGAAAAAAAAAAAGATGTAGTGTTCTATTTTATTTGTACTGTGTTAGTAAGTAGCATGTTACAACTGTTTATACAAGAATATGTCAACAACTATAGAAAAATTAGTATTAAAATAAAAATGTTTTGGTTAAATGCACATCAATTAAAAAAAATTGCAAGATTATTTTGATACTCATATATTATAGTTAATAATCTACATAATATTAATGAATTATAAGACTAAATGAATAAAATAAACTAATTTTTCGTATTGGAAATACAAAGCATAACTTATTTTTGAAGAAAAAAATAATAATAATATAGCACACTTATGTACCATAAAAATAGATTTTGGAAGTTCTAAGCTTTTGGCGCATAAATTTTTCTAATGTCCGGAATCAGCCGTTGTTAATATAATGTTTAAGTGGAATTGAGCTAATGATCTTGGAAACTCACAAACACCACTAGCTAGACCATCATCTATTTGGTAAGTATTATATTAATGCTGAGCCACTCTAATTAAGAAGAGACATTATTAGCTAATCAAAGAAAACTAAAGTTATATAATGTCCTACTTTGATAAAAAAAACCACAAGAAAATCAAGCTACACCGATAACAATTGAGGGGAAAAGGCGGTGGAAATCAGGGTTGGAAACTTAGAATGTCCCACGTAATGAAGAAGATAAGAGAAAATTAGTTATTTTGCGATTCATTGAAGCTAGAAATGAGAAAATTAACAAAAATATGCATTCTCAGATAAAATACAAAATAAAATCTCTGATTAAGCTTCATTTTAAGTCCGGTTATTTGATTAGGCGTTAAGTCTTTTTCGAACACTTGATTAGCACACTTCGAAATTTTAAACACTAAATATAATTATTGGGAGATCAATGAAATCGACCATATCGAAATTATAAAAATCATGAAGATCATAAAAAATCTAGAAAATTATTGATATACATCAATACTTTAGTTTATAAAATTTACTTAATATGGTATACGAATCTAATAATAATTCTTCATAAACATTTTTGTATTCTTACTCTTATTAATTTATCATGGTATCAAAAATTTGATCCAATTCTTGTGGATTAAGGTTTCGCTATTTTCGGCGATTAAAAATAGAAGAAGGTGATGTTCTCTTTTAATCGAGTCTTGGTTACATAGAAAAGTCAACCATGTGGTGTGATGCCTTTTATTTTGATTTTTTTAGAAAAGTCAACCAAATTTAGATTTTTTTTTTTTTTTTGTATTTTTTGTATTTTTGGGTACAAAAGTTAAACCAGCCATTAAACCCGAAATTAGCCTAGTTAAGAAAACTAAACCGAATTACAAATTGGTAACTAGACCTGAACTGGACCGAAAGGGAAAACCGAAACAACCCGGAGACAAACGAAACCCTAGCAAACAATAGAAAAGGAAAACCACCGCCGCACGGGAAACGCCGCCGCTCAAGCCTGATAGATCAGAAAACCTCTACCGCAAGCTAACCACCAACAACCCAAGAACGGACCGACACATGACCGCCGTAGATGGGGGTGGCATACGACCACCACCGCCTTCCCAGATCAAAACGGCAAAGAAACAAAGGCAAACTAGAGAGACTGCCGGAAAACACCATCACTAACTCCAAGGAGAGCACGACGGAAGAGGAGAAATGACTTCTTAGAAGGGGATCACCACCGGGAAAACTCCGCCGTCCGTAGATCCGCCATCCCCGAACATAACCACTTCACAGGCGGTGACATCCGGCGATACCCTTCCGCGAGCCCACCCAACGCCAACACACCCCGCGACAGCAGATCCGCTACCACCCTACTAGACAAACCCACCACTGAGAGAGCACCAGGAGGAGAACCACCGTCGTATCACGTCCTCACAGATTCAGAGCAGGAATCACCACCGGTGCTACTAACCGCCTTGCCTCACCGCCGCAGAAACAGAGAGCACCACCAATTTTCCTTCAGAGAAGAGCTCCTACCATGGATGAAACGTCGCTGGTGACAAAAGTAGGAGATCCTCTCGCGACACAGGTGGGAGGCGCCGGAAACCGGAGAGAATCTCCGAAAGCGTCGTATATATGAGTCGCATGCGAGTCGCCTTTTTGGGGAGAGAATATCGAGCGCGTGAGATCCACGCGCACGACTTCGATATAAAGTTATGCCATGTTCATCTACGTCAATGAAGACGAAGCCACATATGATACGTTTGAAGACTTTTGGAAGAAACGATACTAATGGCGATGACATGTAGTTGTGCTTTCGTCAGAGTGATATAAGATTGGAATCACACCAATATAAGTGATAACAACGATGTCAATGTTGACAAGCTAGATGGATCGAGGATCGTGATAAATAGGATTTTACCTACCTACTTAAGAATCAATCATAAATACACATGTCATTGTAGTGTTTTATGTGTCAATCCAATCTAGGGTCTAGTTCAATGCAACAAGAATATAAGACACTCTCTAATTCAAGCAAACAAAGTGGTTCGAGTTTAAGTTCTAGCAACCTAAATGATTCAAATTAAAAGCAAGAACACAAGTAAACGAATGCTAAACGAGATTAGAAAGATGATAAGGCAAGCTCTTGGATGAGGTTATGGATTTTGGATCCTACCATGATCTATCTAGATGACATTTCACACAAACAAGCAATTCCCTTATCCTAGAACACATAAACAAGATTAAGCAATGCACTCTCATGGTCTTAATCACTTTGTTAATCACCAAATCAAGATTAAACTCTCGTTTGTGATAAGATGATTAGAAAGCTTTAATCATAAGTTCCTATGGCCCTAATACTCCTTAGACAACTATTTTCATAGGCTAAGCAAGCAAAATCTTTTTTTTAGTTCTTTGGGGAATTTCATCGAACACCTTGTGTGCATGAAATTCCCTACGATCTAGATTAGCTATCTCTTGCCTAATCTAACATTATGAACACTAAATAAGAGAGGAAAGATGTAAACTAAGCCCTAGACATCCTATATCTATCACGAAATTCTCCTAATCTACCTCGAGCTCTAAAAAGAATTACTCACTAATCATAAAGAACACACCAAATCTCATGAAAGAGGTGATGTTAACCATGATTAGAGAATATGAATGTGAAAGATTAAAGAAAGAAACAAAGATATATACTTAAACTTGCATAAAAAGTGTATGATCCTCCTTACAAATCACAAGAACAAAGGTTTTAGCCTAAGGAAAGGGATAAGAAAAGAGATTCACCAAGAAAATAGGGGTTTTGGGATAAAATATTGAAAGGGGGCGAACCGGGTTGACCCGGGACAAAGCGGGTACCGACCATGTTCAAAATGGGTCAAATCTAGTCTTGAGTAGCTCATTGCCGAGGTTACAACTCGGTATTGCACATCGGTATTGGACCTGGGTTTGTGCGGATGGTGGTGTTATAGAACCTTCGGTAAAACTACGATATCTCCTGGAATACATGTCCGAATGTATTCAAACTACCTACTGTGGACAGCTACCACACTTAGATACAACTTTAGTGAAGACCACCGAGGCTAATTCGGATTGGAGACCCTTCGTCCAGCCAGTTCTTTCAGGCATGTCTGGTGGCTTCGGACAGACGGACATATGCTCAGTAAAACGGCCGTATCGAAAGAACCACATATCCGAATGACCTGCACCCACCTCATGTAGTCAGATAACTCACTTTGCTACAACTTTTGTGAAGATCACCGAAGCTAATTCGGATTGTAGACCCCTATTTCGGTCAGATCTTTCAGACACCTTGGGTGAACTCGGCTGGTTTGGGAGAGATAATGTCCTGAGGGTCAATACCGATGTCAGTCATCGGTACAAGATATCGGTGCTAAGAGGATTTCCCCTTGTTTCAATACCGACTTGTTGTACCGACTTGTAACGTCGGTATTGCTGCTTTGGTGAATACCGATGTCACAAGTCGGTGTTGGACGAAACTGTCTCGGTAGGCGGATATGTCTTTAGTAATTTTGCCATAACACCTGAAACTGACATCCGAATGACCTGATTCCAACTTCTATAGAAATCTAACTTAGTCATCTACAACTTCTATGAATACTGTTGAAGCTGTTTCAGATCGGAGATCCTTCGTTCAGTCACATCTTTCCAGCGTCTCGGATGTACTTTGCATTCTACTTTGGCCTATTTCTCCAATCATCCCAAATGTCTCCAAAACACCTAGAAACACTCCAAATGAATGCAAGAACTCACTAAAACCTAATGCAAATATCCTAAACTCTAAATGAGACCTAAATGCAAGACAAAACCGTGATTATTCATGCAAATGGCACAAAACTCTAAGTAAAATGTATGCTAAAACATGTAAAATCCATGAATATCAATTCCCCCAAACTTAAACATTTGCTTGTCCTCAAGCAAATAAGAATAAAAAAAGGGAGAAGACTAAAAATGGGAGCTCAAATTTAAAAGTGCCATAAAAAGAATCTAAGCCTAATGTCCAAGTTGCAAACTTTATGATGCGACCAAACAAAATTACGCAAAAGTGACTAGCCATATTTATCCTTGCATGACTTACATTCGAACCTCGACCTAAACAAACTTTTATATCCTCCAACCCCTTGACATTGATTAAGTGTAATAAGCGTGAATCATGTTTATGCATGATCAAATGAATTCATTTGGCTAAGGATTCGGTTATGAGAAGAAGATGATCTCATTATCACGCATGGGTAATCAAATGCAAGGGTCTCTCATGGAAAGAGAAAACTTTAGCAAAATGCTAAAGGTAAAAGGCAACCTCTGCATACAAGGGAGAATTCTCATCTACCCAAATGCCTAGAGTGTCTCTAACCTAAACCTTTCTAATCCGTTGTTCCCCTATCCTAAGCTACCATTTTATTCTCAAGGCATTTTGCCTTCTCGAACCCAAACACGCTTCTCGTTCTTTTCACTTCATCTTCTTCTCACTCGGGGATTAGCTTCTTATTCCTTGCCTTTTGTGGTTTGATGCTTCTTTTGTTCTAACCGTAGCTCTCCTTCTTGTTCATTCTTGTTCACGCCTCTTGCACCCTTTTAGATGCTTTTGCCTTTGGCTTTTCTCTTGTTCTTTGAACTTTTGAGGCTAATCTTATACTTAGAGCTATTTTCATGAATCTTTGCACCAACCAACCTATAGATCCAATCCCATTTTCCCTTCTCCTTGTTTATCTTTTCCATTCCACAATACCATTCCAAACAAAACCGTTCACCAGATTTCCAAACCGTCCCCCATATCGAACCAAGAACCACCAACCTAGCTAGCCTACTCCTAGATTAACCCCGTGATGATGGAGATAAATCTACATGAGAATTCCTCTTTGTCGCCCTAAACCTAAAACTTTTTGCCAAGTTTACTCGAAAGAAGGCCTCACCAATCACACACGAATATCAATGGCTAGAAAAAAGGTTGAGGTCAAGGTAGGGGAAACCATTCTAATGATGGGATATGACTACTTGGATAAACAAGAGTGGTGAAAGGGAAAAGATTATCCAAGTATGTACGAATTGATCCACGAATCCATCCAAAAATGTATAAACACAATAATTACAAGTCAAAATTAAGGTTATCACTTAGATGAGGTTGAATTCAAGTCAAGGTTTGCTTCAATCAAGGCAAGAACAATAAGACATGAGATCAAGGCATGATTCGTTCTTAATTTCTACACGAGATCAAAGCATCAAGTAACTAGCAACAATGGCATCGGACTAAGCTCTTAATATGGTACTTTACAAGGAAAAATCTATCATTGCTCCTAATGCTCATGCAAATCTACCTTATATGCTATGCATCTAGACTCAATCCTACATGGAATGCACAAAAAAATCAAATTTATTGAAAATGCATGGTATGCATGAGACTCAAGATGCAAAAGGAAAAATAAGATCACAAAACACATGATTAGACATTGTTCCCTCCTCCAAACTTAAATCAAAACATCTCGGTGTGGAAGAAGTTCAAGATAGAGATAAAAAACGAAAGATAAAAATGCAAAGAGACTCAAAAGGAAAGAGTTACTTACAAATGAGAAGTGAAACTAGATGAATGGAGATGAATGAAGAGATTTCGACATCAACACCAATGTGCCTTGCCACGACCTTGCAACTACCAAGAACATTGCAACCATTCAACAAAATATCAAAAAGAACAAGAAAACATAGAAAGACATGAAAAGAAAGTATGTACAATGATAAGCTTGGGGTGTCTCCCAAGAGCGCTTTGTTTAAAGTCACTAAGTTTGACTATGGTTACCCTTTTTAGGCGGGTGAGAGAGGAGTGTGAGCACTCCAAGGCGGATCTTTGAGCTCAAGTTTTAGGACCTTGCTCATGACTTCCTCAAGACCGGCTTCCCCTTTCTCTTTGAGCTCGGGTGTGAGGATCGCCTTGACCGAGGAAAAAGGTTTGGGTCGTCCTTTGCACTTGATCTTGTACTCAATCACTCCATCATTGTGCTTCCAAGGAGTGAGAGTCATCATAGAGGGCTGTCTTGGCTCGGACATAGACCCATGAAGCTTGCTTGATTCGTTTCCCATCTTAGCTTTGGCATTTGTCTTCTTCTTTGTACCCTTGCTACCCTCAATGACATTCTCCATTGTGGTGGGCGGAAGCGGTTCCAAACAAGCGATATCAACTTCCGAAACTTCCTTGTCATTACCATAACCCAAATAAGAGGTATCGAATCCAAATGGTTATGTTCCAAACACCAAGAATGCAAAGCACTAATTGAGTGAAGCAAAATATGGGAGAGTTGTTGTAGACTAATGAACCTAGCAACTTAAATGAAGTAAGAGAAATAGCAAACTAAACAAATGTAATGCAAAAGATATAAGCGAATCTAAGGACGAGGTAATCGAGTTTGGGTGATCCAAGACCAATTCATGATGCTCAATGAACAAACAAGCTATTCCTAGGCAATGATCATTAAATGTGGTTAATTCTCTCTAAAAACATTAATCACCATGCTAATTACTACTTCAAGATCAAACTATCATTTGTGAATCACTAACTAGAAGGCATTAAGTGCAAATAATCAAGATCAATTAAACATACACCCTAGAAAACTACTCTCATAGGCTAGGAATGCATATCTCTTGATTAGCTTGATAAGACATTTCATCAAACACCTTGTGGGTGTGAAATGCCCATTGGTCTAGATTAACTTTCTCAAGCTTAATCTAGCATTAAGACCACTAATCAAGAAAAGAAATAGGATAATCTAACCCTCGGCATCATAAATCAATCTTGGAATCATCATAACTCTAACCCATCCTCAAACTCTAAGAACTAATCACTAATCACCATGGTTCCAACAAATCCAATCAAAGAAGTGTTAAAACCCATGATCAAGATGATTGGAAGATTAGAAAATAGAAGATAGATAGATGGAATCAAGAAAATCAATACTTAAAATTGCATAAAAAGTGTATGATCCCCCTTACAAATCACAAGAACAAGGGTTTTAGCCTAAGGAAAGGGATAAGAAAAGAGATTCACCAAGAAAATAGGGTTTTTGGGATAAAATAGTGAAAGGGGGCGAACCGGGTCGATCCGAGACAAACCGGGTACCGACCCGGTTCAAAATGGGTCAAATCTTGTCTTGAGTAGCTCAATACTGAGGTCACAACTCGGTATTGCACATCGGTATTGGACATGGGTTTGTGCGGATGGTGGTGTTGTAGAACCTTCGGTAAAACCACGTTATCTCCTATAATATATGTACGAATGTCCTCCAACCACCTCCTATGGACAGCTAACACACTTGGTTACAACTTTAGTGAATACCACCAAGGCTAATTCGGATTGGAGACCCTTCGTCCAGCCAGTTCTTTCAGGCTTCGGCCAGACGAACATACGCTCAGTAAAACGGCCGTATCTAACTAACCAGATATCTGAATGACCTGAAACCACCTGCAGTAGTCAGTTAACTCACTTGGCTACATATGTTTTGAATACCACTGAAGCTAATTCGGATTGTAGACTCCTATTTCGGCTAGATCTTTCTGACACCTCGGGTGAGCTCGGCTAGTTTGAGAGAGATAATGTCCTGAGGGTCAATACCGATGTCACTCCTCGGTACAACATGTCGGTGCTAAAGGGATTTCCTCTCTGTTTCAATACCGACTTGTTGTACCGACTTGTGACGTCGGTATTGCTGCTTTGGTGAATACCGATATCACAAGTCGGTGTTGGGCGAAACTGTCTCGGCAGGCGGATATGTCTTTAGTAATTTTACTATAACTCCTGAACTTGACATCCGAATGACCTGATTCCAACTTCTGTGGAAAGCTAACTCAGTCATATACAACTTCCATGAATACTGTTGAAGCTGATTCAGATTGGAGATCCTTAGTTCAGCCACATCTTTCCGATGTCTTGGATGGACTTTGCATTCTATTTTGGCCCATTTCTCCAATCATCCCAAATGTCTCCAAAACACCTAGAAACACTCCAAATGAATGCAAGAACTCACTAGGACCTAATGAAAATGTCCTAAACTCTAAATGAGACTTAAATGCAAGACAAAACCGTGATTATTCATGCAAATGGCACAAAACTCTAAGTAAAATGTATGCTAAAACATGTAAAATGCATGAATATCATATCGCCACACAAAGGTGTTAAAGTCTTCGTGATGAGATCACAAGCCTACGTCTTAGTGATTCCACACAAAGACAGAGACTCACATGACTTCTAGAATGAGGAATCACACACAACACTTTATAGATCGCACGAACACAAGATAGTTAATTCCACACAACTCTAATGAACAAACACAAAAGACAAGATTTTTGTAAATAAACTTTAAATGTTTTATTTTATTAATTCATTGGTGAGTTATACAAGAGAAATGAATGAGCTTATATAGAGCTCATACACGTTTTTACAAAGAAAAGAAATCAAATAATTAACATAAATAAGAATCAATCAATGGCTTGATATTGATATGGTATTTATTGCTTGATTTTTGGCCAAGTAAAGGAAATATGAAGTTCTTTGTATCTGGACAGCTTGGGCATGAAATAGTGACGTCTTGGAAGTCTCTTTATGGTATGTAAGGTCTCCAAACCAGTTGGATCGAATAAATCAAGAAGATATACCGTTTGACCAGATTTGACGTAATTAGCTCCGGATAAGGAAAGTTGAAATGTGAAGAGATCCATTTGATCACATGTGTGCTGATGCACTTGAATGACTTCTCCATAGCCTCTAGATGAATTATAAACTCTCATGGATTCCATACATGAATCCTCGAAGTGTCAAATATGGAAAGTCCATCTTTTGATCGGTTTAATATTTCTCGGGTTAGCAGCCGGTTTGTGAATTGATCTGAACCGATCCGGGTTGAGTCTTTGCTGTTCTTGGATCATTGATGGGTCAAGAATGTGGACCAAGTCGGGTCTTGGATTAATTCTTTGTGCTTGGGCCAAAATCCTTCAAGAGATGTCCATATGTCATTATCGGGCCATTTGAATGATTGTAGATTGGTGGGCTTGTTTGGACTGGTACACCTTAAGTCTCCACTGTTCTGGGCTACTGAAAGGCTGGTCAAGATAGGCCACAGTGGCTTGGGGTTGGGTTGCTTCATCTTGGGCTCATGGGATTCGTCTTTTGGTTCGACGACCGCATCACAGAGAGAAGAGATCAGCCATTATTTAACATGTATGGAGAGTTAATATTGCAACTTTGATACACATAAAAGTAGTGGACAGATCTATGATCTTCACCATTCTTTATATAACTGTGAGTTTTACCAACTTAATGCTAATGATGGTATATATTCACATGGTTATGTTTTGGTGGAAATATGATGATGTGTATTTTCCATCTGATTTGACCTAACGATAAGGTATACATGCCGTTGAAAATCTCTACAATCGGGTATAAATGTCGATTACCCGACGCTCGGGTGTTGCGGCCGATTTGACTCTACGATTGGGTATAAACGTCATTGATGACCCAACGCCTGGATGTTGTAACCGATTGACCCGACTACCAGATATAACGCCGTGATGATGACCGACAGTCGGGTATAACGCTGATATTTTGAAAACTTGTCTATTCTCATACGTGTTACCACGTATAAACTTGTGGAAGGATATTGGGAAATCGATGAGATCCACCATCAAAATTATGAAAATCATGAACATCATAAAAAAACTAGAAAATTATTGACATACTTCAATATTTTAGTAGAACCTTAAATTCAGCATGAGGTGAATTTGTGGAAAAATATTAGTGTACATATATATATATATATATATATATATATATATATATAGGAGAACCTTAAATTCACCTGAATATTGACACAACAAATTGAGGCTACTTTTAATCGATTGTATCGTAACGCAAAACTGTTTCAACTATTGTCTTAAAGTCTGATTCAAAGATGATGTTCCGATAGTTAAAGCTTGTCATAACAAGGATGGCCCATCTTAATGCCTCTGCCTCCGTTTCTAGAACCGATCTCTGGGTAGTGTTTTGGCTCCCATCCCATCCATAAAACTCTTCCTTGGTGATCTCTAAGAACCCATCTTTTACCACTTTTGATAGCTTTGTTTTGACAAGGTTCCATCAACATTACACTTGAGCCAGTTCTGTGGATGTACGCTTTTGATCTATTTGGTTTGAATTTTAGAAAATATAACATAAAGAATGTGAGTCAGTAAGATTTGACCTTCTTGTAGAAAAACTAGCTTTATTGTTGTTAAACGATTTTTTTGTCAGTCACGTGACTCACTTCTATGATAGTTTTAGCCTTTTAGGGATTTGGTTTCTTGTTTCATGTTAAAGTAAAGTATTCATAGTCTTTAGACTATTTCAAAAAGCATTTGCGAACAATGCTATAATAGAACAAATGATTTTCCATTTTTAAAAGAAGAAAAACAGAGGATCTCCAAAAATCTAAAACAAAATCATGATTATTTAATATGAGTAGAAAGAAGCACCAATTGTTAATAATGCGTGTAATCGAATCCAAACAATTCAGTCTAATTTCATATCGTATCCTTAATCTCATGAATTTAGAATATATGCATTTGTAAAGTAGTTTCACAGAACGTTTTAAAACATTGGTTGTATTTGCATATGTAAAGTAAATTTACTAAAACCAAATTTGTTGGCAAATCATCATGTAACCTATGATTGTTAGGCAACATTAAATTGATCACACTCACATACACAATACCTTTTTCCCATCTTTTGACCCCAAAAAAAATAAAAAAGCAAATTCACGAAGTCGCCTTTTTCTTAAAGCATCCTCCTCTTGCGTTTCATGTGAACTCACAGATCCTTGAAGCATTCATTGACATTGCCATGAAGCTTTCGCTCCAAAACTTCTCCACAGATATTTCCCATCAAATGATAAAATGCCATAAGCTCTGAAAGTTGATCTATGTTCATCTTGTTCATCATGTTCCTTGCCATCCTCTGCTTCTCTTCATCCACTTTCAACTTTTTCATATATGATCCTCCGTTCCTCACCGTCGCTCCCATCTCCTTCAGCCTCGTCTCTTGCTCCACGCTTAGCGCCGTGTTTGACTGCACAACCCACACCATACACAAAATAATAACTAACTCAGCAAGGAGAGACAATAATATGGTAATAAAACATGTCATGAAAGAGTAAGACATATCCAAAAGCCTGTGGGCCGGGCTGGGCCTGAATATCGGCCCGCATGCAGGTCAGTTTTTAACAGGCCTAGACCGTCCTGGCCTGTTTTGGTCTAAGAACCCGTCACAGGCCACACGGGTAGGGACCCACAATTTTACTTTGTTTTTCCAGTTACCCGCATGCATGTTTGTGTCCCACAAGCTGAAATAAGAACCAGGCACATGTTCGAAATCAGGGCTAAAAATGTCTCGGGCGTAAAAACGGGCTGGTCCGGTTCGGGTTCTCTTTGGCCCAGCACAACAACCATAGACATCATCTAATCCCCCCACTGAAATGAATATTGAAATACATAGCTGTATTTCAAAGACCTCGCTCTTACTATGTAACCCTTAAGGACTGCGAAAGGCCAAAGAAGTCTTCTAAACCATTTTGCCTCTTGCAATAATATGGAATCAAGATTATGTAAAGTTAAGCAGTGGGATTTAGTGTTATTTACCTCGAGAAACTCGGCTCCAACTTCGAGCTCTGATTCTTTTGATGGGTTCTTCCCAGGTGCTCCTCTAGTATACATATACCTCGCGAGCGAGAAACTTCGAACAAGTATCTTTCTTTTATTCTCCATTTCTCTATCAAGCTCCAATGTCTTTGGAACAGACATTGAGCTATTCAGCTTCTTTTGATACGCAATCACGGCCTTTGCGAATTCCTAAATCCAAATCACAAAACACCTTAAATACTCGATTTCACAACTTTCTTTTATTAAAAATGTAACAACTAATCTTCAAGAACACAAACCTGATATGCAGCAGGACAACCAGGATAATCAAACTCATCAAGATCATGTGATCTCATTCTCTCTGGATGAAACTGCAAACCCATGATGAATTTCCCTTCTTCAGGATTATACGCATCAGGATCGTAAAAACCTTCCATCAACCCATCAGAGGCAAACGCCATTGGCACAAACCTCTGTGCCAATCTCTTAACACCTTGATGGTGATAACTATTAACCAAAATCTCCATCTTTTCTTCATCCAACGAGTCTTTAAACCAAGAATGAAGTGGACTGTTCTCAACAATCCTCACAACATGTCTATGTCCATCATAATCATCATAATCGATATGCTTAGTTCTACGTTCTTCCGGTAACTTATTCGTAAGCTCTTTCTCTAAATCAAGATAAAGAGTCCCACCACAAGCAACATTCAAAATCTGCCCACAAAAAAAGTTATCATTCAACATTTTAATCCTACAAAAGACATAAAATTTTAAAATAGAGACACATGTTTTTACTTGTGATCCTCTGCAGATTCCTAAGTAAGGAATGTTCTGTTCTAAACAGAGCTTAGCAAGTCCCAACTCAATGGAATCTTTCTCTTTGTCAATAGCTGTATCACTCGCATGTGTTTCTCTAATCTCTTGAAGCTCTTCTGGTGAGAGAGAAGAGATTTCAGATTCATAAAGAGAAGGATCAATATCTTCTCCTTCACAAAGAAGAACTCCATGGATTGGCTTGAAGCTCTCGAGCAACATGTGAACACCAGTGACTCGTGGAACAATCACTGGTACACATCCATAACGAACTATCAGATCAAGATGGTATTCACCTGAAAAAAAAGATCATTTTAAATCGAAATTATATATTGTCCAATTTAGAGGATGATGAAACGTTTTACAGAGGAAAATAGAGAGAACCCACATCAAAAGTTTCGATTTTTAAAATCACAAAATCAGAACCATGCAGGGGAAAAGCAAAAAAAAAAGCAGAGGTTAAGAGAAGAACCAACGAAATCGACGAATTTGTTTTTACGAACGGTGCGTCTAGAGACGACGAGGACACGAGGGAGGATTTGAGAGAGATTCTCCATTTACCCAGAAAACAAAACAAAAAAAATTGAGAAATTGAGGAGAAAAATAGTTTCTGTGTTAGATCCGATGTGACGTGAGAAGAAACGGAAAAGAGTTTTGTTGTTGAGAAAAGAAGCGAAAACGCGAATTTATAGTGAAGAGCAAGGCTGAAACCGACTTGGCTTTCTTCATATTATTTTTATTTTATTACTATTTTAAAGTTTTTTAATTAATAAATAAAATTTGTTTTACGGTTTTTTTGTTTTTTGGGTTTAGTTGGAGCGTTGAATGAAATACAAAGGGAAACAGGGAATTAAAAGTTGCTGACTAGCTTGGAATTGGATAAATATCCTCCAACTTTTTTACAAAAGGATAATAAATATTTGAGTTATGTAATAAATATATTTTTTCTAGGTAAAATGAAGAGTTAAAAAGGAAAGGATAAACGACATATTTTTCATCTCCCAAAATATCATAACAGATGCACACAAAATTTCACCTTTATCCTACGTCTTTTTACTATGAAAGTTCGAAATTAAATTACACATCAAACGAAAGTTCAAAACTTATATCTCCACCGATTAAAAGTTCGAAATCAAATTACACACATAGTACTATTAATTATGGTTTACTGTTTACCAATCTAATTTTAACCGGGTAAACACAAAATTAAACTGATTTTGATCCGATTACGATCCGATTATAACTGAAACTAAAATTAAACCGATCATCACTCACACACTCTCTCTCTCTCATTTCTTTCTCTGGTACGTTTATTAATTTCTCTCTTCTTCTTCTTCTATTTTTTTCTAGTTTTTTTTTGTTTTCATTTTGTTGATCTTCTGCTTTTGTGATCTCATCTTTCTTTTGTTTTGCTTTCTCGCTCTTTCCGATGAAAAAGAAAATAAAGATTTGATTTTGTTTTTTCCCTTTTGGTGGGTTTAAACAGTCTTTTTTTTCTTTCCCTTTTTATTGTTCTTGTTCTCCTCAACTCTCTTCGAATCTACTCACTACTTAGAAAGAAGAAAATCTTTTTTTCTTTTTTCTTTTTCTTTTTTTCTGTTTACTGGAATTATGTTTGTCAAAATTACTTTCGACTTGTTCATTACTCAAAACTTGGAGTTGCAATAGAAATTGGTATGGACTGATAAACCGAATGAATGAAAATCTAAACCTTACAGATGTGAAGAATTCAAGCCCTAACTATAGATTTATATTTTCTTTTTGAAAATCGATTTCAGAACAATCGAATTTGGAAAATTGATTTTTAGGGTTCTTCAAATTTCAAAATTGATTTGGAGATTTTTTTTTTGAGGGAACTCGGTATTTTATGCGGATTATGGATCGGATTTCAGTTCGGATCGAGTTTTTTATTTGATCTGGTATTCAGTTTAAGTGGTTTCGTTTTAGGTTTATCTCACAAACTATTCAAACCAACTATTATAGGAATATGATTCGAACTTTCACATTGGAGGACATATGTTTTTTAACTTTTAAATCATTGGATTTGGGATGAAATTTCGTGTAAATCTTAATCTGTTAATATATGATACTTTTAAGGAAAAAGGAGGAGGGAATAAGTATTATTTTAATATAAATTTGAAGTTAAGAAACTGTGTTAAGAAATTTCTGTTTTTGCTGCTTTATTGGTAGAACCCCTAATGAGGTTCTTAAAAAAAAAATTAATTAAATTTTTTTTTAAAAAAAATAGAATTTGTTTTTTAACAAATGATGGTTTTCATAAATCAGATGTATACTCAAGACCGTTTGAAAAGAGATATATAATTAAACAATGTTTAACAAAGTCTGGATTCAAGAAGAACACAAAGAACAATGACAAGCAGAGAAACAACTTAAGAACAATAAACAAAAAAGCACAAACAATCATAGAAGATAATTTTGTTTCATGGCAGCATCATCGTAAGCTTAGCATCGAACACAAACCCTCGACACAATCTATCTGCATAGCCAGGTACACCATCAATCCATCTCCATCCTGCAAACTCAGAAGAGATACACAAACAACACTCTGTAATGTCTTGCTATAAGATCAAAAACATACCAAGACAAACACACATACCTGAACCATGTAAGTCTAAAACTCTCAATTTTTGGGAATTCAAGTATGGTTTGGTTAGGACTTGGAAGTCTAAAACTCTCAATTTTTGAGCCACAAAACCGTAATTGAGATGTAGATACTTATTTAGGTGAAAATCTAATTAAGGTCATCAACAATGAATCCATGAAGAGAGGTATCATTTTCCTTTTGTCAGAGAGCATCAGTCTCATGTCGAGATTGTTTACATGTGCAAAAGTGATTCCTCTCAAACTTCAAAGCTAAAGCAATTGATCACATACAACATCTGATGATCCACACAACAAAAATTACTATATACAATCTGTACAACACACATTGGCTAAAGAGTTTGCTTTAGCATCTTCTAAAACTTCAAATTAAATTCTCAGTTTCCATGGTGATGGTTTGAGTGTTTTATCAAGAAACCATAAATTCCAAATGTATCACACCTTTCAACGACTCTTGGACTCTACGAAATCGATTCTATATACACCCAATCGAAAGCAAGCAGAGATATAGAGAATTTGCCAAAATTGAGCAGATAACAATGGAGATTCGATGTAAATTTCAAGCAATTTTGATTTAATTCGCGACCAATTTTGCATAACCGAGGGAGAATCAGTACAAGACAAGCTTACCATCTTTTTCATTCGGCGAAAGTCGCTTGATTTCAACTCGTTCCTTGCCGATTTCTGGAGACGGAGCATGAACTCCTTCCGCCTCTCTTTTCGACATCATCACCACAAAGGGTTTACGAGAAGAAAAACGAGGAGAGTCGGAGAAGGAGAGAAATTTGTGATCGATCGAGGAAAGAAATTATTGATCGACATGTTTTTTTCCCCACAACCCTCAACCCAATCGAAACTTGCCACGTCTCCCCTAAGAACCGATCCTTAAAGTTTTTAATTAAGGATCGGTTCTTACCTATTTCTCTATTTTTGATTTATTTTAAGCCCACTTATTGCTAAGAAACTCTCCTAAGAAACCCCAATAATCATGCTCTAAGTCGGTTACCCAAAAGAAAATGAGCAGAATTCACATAAGTCGTGTCCGGTTAACAACTTCCTCAGATCAAATCTAAATTTTTTTGAGTGTCCCTATGCATTAATTTCGCGAGGTACCCCACTTCACTAGTATAATTCTCAGCGTAATTATGGGACTGTGTTCCTCAATTTTATACTATTACATAGATATAAAGATAAAATGGGTGAATATTAAGTGAAGTTGAGAAAATAAAGAAAATGGTAAAGGATAAGTTGAAATTAGAAAATACAATTACAAAGTGTAATTGTAGGCAATTGTGTCCCTATATGAGAGAGAGAGAAACGCTGCATAGAACATTAAATGCTTTTGTCTGATAAAAATACAATAGGTATCATCCAAAATCATTGACTATGAAATACTTATATGTTTATGAAAAAAGTTAACTGGTAACTGTTGTGGTTGTACATGTAAAAATGTTATCAGAATATATCCAGCTGTAATATGGCAAACCCAACAAGAGAACCCGATCAGTTATCTCGACAACGTGTTTGGACGCGATCAGTTATCTCGACATCAACGAGTTTGTTGTACAGTGGACTCAGATAACGAGAGAACCTGATCAGTTATCCCGACAACAACGGGTTTGGGTTAGTTTCTATACGAAATAACATGAATTAATTACAGTGTACAATAATTAATACGAAATTAACAGTAATTTGGTTTGTTGTGCAGTTAACTCCGATACCGTGATAACAAGATGTGTTATCCATGCAACAAGGTTTGGGTTAGTTTTTATTCGAAATATTCAGCACTGTTTAACGTGTTTATAGTTAATGCGAAGTTGTATAGTTAACTCCGAAACCGTTACAACTAGAAGTGTTATCCCACCAACAACGGATTTGGATTATTTAACAGTGCTAATATTTAATGCGAAATTAACATCCAATTATAATGTTGTTCAGGTATCTCAGATAGCGAGACAACAAGAAGTGTTAACCCGTCTCCCACAACAGTATTAGGTATGTATCGAGTCTTGCTTACTAACTATGTGATAGCATGTTTCTGGTATTTCTTTATTATCCGATATATTTGTTGCATGTGATGTTATCGGTAAGAATTTTTTTGAGTTACACATGGTTATCTTAACACTCTATGTTGTTATATAGCTAATCGTGTTAACTTGTATGTTATAGCAGTTAACTTATTACCGAGTTAACCGATATGTATGTAATGGACTTTACTAGTTAACTTATTATCGAGCTAATTTATTTACCAAAATAACATTGTTACATGGATTATGGGTGTACATTAACAAAACAAAATGACCATACATCCAATGTTTCTCCGATATTTGGATCAGTATCGGCTCATCCCTCCCCCAACTGCAATTCATCCACCTTAGGAACGCAATCTTGTCTTCCTCCAGTGCATCCACGAGCTTTTCAATAATACTCATTTTTTGGTAGGTGATGACTCTTTGTCCCCATGGCTATTGAAGAAAGCTAGTTCTTCTTCCTCAAGCGCATCTTTAATGGTTTGGATTAGCCTCATTATTTGATAAATGTTGACCTGCTCTGCCAACGGAGCCTCGCCGGTTGCAATCAGTTGTGGTGTAGTTCTAGATCTTCCATCTGAAAATGTTTCTTTTTGTTAGCGATGAAATCGACGCCGGTAAGATTCTAAGGAGGTTCGATTTTGAATCAAATGGGAAATGGAATTACCTTTCAGATTCCGTCGGAATTAGCTGTTTGATATAGAGCACGAACACTTAGAACCTCGCCGATTTTCCTCTCATCTTCTCTGTTAACCTTTTTGCCACTGTTTTTTATTTAAAGATGAAACCAGTTTCTTAAAAAGAGATTTCGCCTCATAAAATCTTCTCCAAGAAGCTAATACTCGACGAAAAATAATAATATAAGGAAATCCAAAAGATTGGATTTGGTTGTCGGTAAATTGACAATTGTGGGACCGATAGTCTAGATAAGTAGATGTTTAATTTTTTCTTACGTTTTGTTAGAGTAGGGATATGGTGGACTTTTCATCGTGAATAGTTATCACGGAACAGTACCAAAACCGAGAATCTAATTTCTTGTTCATTGGTTACCATATATTGGTAATTCTCATTTAAACATTGTTGGAATCTTTTATACTACCTCGGTCCCATTTAATAATTTTTATATGTTAAAATTTAAAAGCACGCATATTAAGATATTTATTCTTTTATAAAAAAAATATTTAATATTTTAATTTAAAATAATTCAACTAATCATACAAAATATTATATAATATAAATAGTCACAAAATATTAATTGCATTTGTATTTTGCATAGAAGCTGAAAAAAAAACATCTAATCAAATCAAATTTTTTTTATATTTTCAAATGAGTATAAATCTAGAATTTTTATATTATATATAGTTCAATAATCAAAATAGTTTTCTAAATTTCTAATTAGGGTGCTAGGTTAACCAAAAAAAATCTAATGGTGCTAGTAAATATATTGGTCGTAAGACTTGAAATTGGAGGGATAAACTTATTTTTTATTTTCATATGGGGAATATTCGGCTCTGTTGGTACAGGCTAGGGATCGAGTCTCTCTAAATGCAGAATTATCAAACTAACTCTTGGTCAAATGGGGTATTATAAGTGGGTTGTGTCATTCCCGCTCGGAAGATTAGTGTGAGCCTGTTAAGAACATGATATTATTTCCGAATTTAATAAATAAATAAAAAACTTATTTTTTGTTTTTTGTTTATTTTTTCTATTCTGTGTATTTTAAATTTAATAACGGACAACTTAGAACGAAAATCATATAATATGTCTTATGTAAACTCTTACATTTAAAATTTTGAAACGATTTAACTTTTATATAATTGTTGACCAAAACAAAACAGTTCATCTTTATTTTTTTGGTACAAACTTTATTTTTTATTCATTTAAACTTTATGGTTACCGTTCCTGAGACCTAAAATCCGTTTCCATTTGTTGTTGGTTGACGACTATGTTGCTGGTCTTCACCACAAATTGTTTTGCTCCATCAATGTGTTCGTTACAGAGACAAGTAAACGAACAAAAAAAAACAATAAAATATATTTAATTGATATTTAATAGTTTTAGCGAAAATTGATACTTAATATTAGTTTGATTATTAGATTGTAAAATTTATCATGTGTAGAGAGATATTAAATTGGTTGAATTTTGTTTTTAAATAACTTTTTCCAAAACTTTTTTACTGATTCATTATTTATTCGATATAACTTCATATAAATGATAAAAATAAGTAAATACATGTTACAGAATATTTATAAGTTCCCTAATTATAATGTGTGTCAGCTAAAGGTTAAGGACATGTGGAGTAAAGGTATATTTATTTGGCACTGGCAGTTTCGGATGGCTCCTTCTCAGGCCGCCCTCATTGCTGACGTAAGCACTATTTACTATCAAAGTCGCAACGAGATTGTTTTTTTTGAACAAAAAAAAAACATGTTTGTTCGATAGCCAAATTTTGACTCAAAAACTCTCAAATTGCATATTATGTAAAGAAATAAACGTGCAAATTTAAAGAAATAAACGTGCAAATTTAAAGAAATAAACGTGCAAATTTGTAGGAATGTCTCGTAAGATGATCGACACCAATCATAGGTAACTTCGGGCTACTATTTTTGGTTGCATGAGTCTTGAAAAGCACCATCAATTCGGTGTAATGTCTTTGTTTTTATGATTGCATCGATCTTGTTTTTTCCCTGAGTATGCTTTGTGTAAGCTACTCTTTTATTAATCATAAAGCAATTCAGAGGGAGAAAAAAGAAAAAAAAACGTGCAAAATTCAGTTATCAAAAAGAGAAAATAAATAAATAATAAAGCCCATTCAAAGGATTTTCTTGAAACCTTGACCATAAAACATTAATGTGAAGGACCCGCCTTTGTGTCTGCGTTTCCGTCAAAATTGATTTCTTAGAAATATATATTTTCTTCTCACGTGGTCAATTCATCGTAGCTTCTTTTTTTTCCACAGATGGAAGGGGGACCATCGTAGTAAAAACAAACATGAATTAACGATAACTACGTATGAGAAGAGAGACCGAACCACACGCGCACGCCACTGCTGCCGTGCCGGGCCAGGCTAGTCCTGGGTTTTGGTTCTTGGTTTTGGTGAAGTTGGGCTTTAGGACCGATTTGATTAAGGTCCAAAACAAACAGATTTTTGGTTTAAATGCTGAGATCAAATCTAGCCTATGCGTTTGTTTTATAAAATTGTTTTCAAGATCTCGTCTTAGACGATTTCTTTAATATTGTTTCATTTCTGTCTTTTACCATCGTTTATAGGACTTTTATATCGTATTTTCTTATCCGGTTTTTTTTGCGGTCCTTACAGTTCATGCACCGGCTGATGCTGTGAGGTTAGTAACAAGGTTTGGTACCAGTTTCTGTATAACCAGCGCCATATACATCTTTTGCTTCCTGCTATATTATCTTTTAACTTTTGATGGTGTCTCATCCATAATTTTGTAGATCAGACATCCGTTGAAGTAAAATTTTGTTATGGTGGCCACTTGTTGATTCCGAAAATCACACAAGGAAAATTTGAACAACAGCTTTGATCGAAATCTCGTTTTATTAGATTGAACTCGGCGGAGCTACAAGATTGTTCGATCGTAAGAAAGACTTAAGAATTTAAGAAGATAAAAGCTGATTTCTCTGCTTTTATTCTTCCATAGTCTCCTGGGTGATTGTGGATGATTTTGAATGAGGCGATGACATTCTTATTTATAAGGTTTCAAGTCGGCCCAAAACAAGATGATTTCTTTTTCCTAGTTCCATCAAAACAAGATAATCCTCATTTTCTCCCTCCGAGATTGGGAAACTCTCCGAGATTCTCGGAGGTCGGCGCATTTGATAGTGAGTTGGGCTTTAGGCCGATTTTGGCCCGCTAAATGCGATCGTGGGCCTCTCTTACTGAATTCGAACCGTCATAAACCGGGATCAATTGAGCCGGTCTTGGTTCAAACCGGACTAAACTGGGGAGTGCTAAACTCATCTCCAACAACATGTCCCCCCCAGTTCGACGAAAGAGTCTGTCGAGTTCGGCGAAGTTCATGAAAAAAATCTTTAGTTCAGTTAGAATTGAGATCGGCGCTCTGTCCTGATCTTTTTCACTTCTTGAATTCGATAAAGCCGAGCTCGTAAAATCATGAGCTCGGCAAATCTTCTTTGGGAAGACTTGTCGCTTCGGTTTCTTTAACTGTTGCAGAAATCGAGGAGTCGTCATGATTGCTTCTCTCTCTATATATTCGTTTTGACCCCTCTGATTCTCTCACTTCTTTGCTTATAAAAGGTAACCTCTTCCTTTCTTCTCTCTAGTTTTGCTTTGATTTTTCTCTCTAGGTTTTTTTAATTTATTACGCTTTCCGATCGGATTCCGACGATATTCGCGGCGTAATTTCTCCGATTTGCTCGAAGATCTTCGGGTTTTCTGGTGAATCTTCGTACCGTTCTTCGCAGTTCTTCATCTTTCCTTCGCGGTTGTTCCCGCTAAATGAATCGATCTGGAGACGAATCACCGAACGATTTCGTCAATAATTACGAAAAGAGATCTGAGAATTCTCCTCCTGTTTGGAGTTTGTTGTTTAGCTCTGTAAGCTCAGATTCCTCAGATATTGTTGTAGTAATAATGGATGAAGGTCAGCGAATCCGTCGCAACTCGAGTTTTGCGGGAGCTCGGGCTAGTGCTCTGACTACGATTCATGTTACAAGAAGGACACTCACTTGATCAATGATTCGGCATCATGTGCTGAACTCAATCGTCAGTTCAAAATTGGTGTTCGCGGTCTTTCGCCATTGGACAAGCTTCCAGAAGCGGAGAATGATTCAGCTTCCTTGGTTAGATGTCTATTGTCTAATTGCTCATTTCTTGTTCAGGTTGAGGGACTAACGAATGAACTCATCCGATTGTATGACCGTAGGTTGAAGTCAGCGACCTGGGATGCCGAAGAAAGTGAAAAGCTCAAGGAAGGCATGTGATGCATGCCAAACTCAGCTCGAGGAGGTAGCTGTTTTGAAGGATCAGGAGCTCGGAGCTCTTCGAGCAGAAAACGAAAGGATGAAGGCCGAGGTGCTCGAGGCCAACGACGTGCTCAACCATATGACTGTTGAAAAATGGAAGGCCAAGGTCTTCTTCCATATGGGTAACTAAGGAGAGGGATCTCCGAAGGGAGATGGCGGTCAAGTTGTCCGCTCGTTTCGAAAAGATAAAGAATTACATCGCCAAACTTGACGCGGCGAATAAGAGGCAGCTCGTCTTCAGCCAGGACATAGGTACTTTGAAGTGTCTGAAGCGATTGTTTGAGAAGGGGGTTGGCATTCCCCCAGAGACGCTCCTCCACTTCGAGACGCAAGAGAAGAAGATGACGGTCGAGTTGCAGGTCGTGGTTCTTGAAGAACTTGAATATGGAGACTTTAAGGTGTCTCCGATCTCGGATGATGGTATTCCAGCAGGTCCTCATCTCGGTATTGATGGAACTGAAGTCCCAACCAATGTCAACCATTTTGGGTTGATGGACTCGAGGATGAGACCGTGAATGTCCGAGGAGATTAGAAGGCGCGATTCTCCTTAGAATTCCTTCTATTTTTTTTCTTTTATATCTTCTTTTAGATCGGTGCTCGATGAGGCTTTTGTTGTAGTCTTAGCTCGGGGAGCTGTTGATGAAATGACTTTTCTTAGTTAATTTTGACTGTTTTGTAATTCGGGTTTGATCTTGATACTTAGTCAATCTAGACTGTAGGTGAACTTTTAGTTCGGCTTGAATCTTATTTTACTTATACTTAGACTGTCATGCGAACTTGAATTCAGTTTCGTTGTGAACTAAGAAACTCGGCCTCGATGCGAACTAAGAAGGTTGGCCTAAAGCTTTGTAAAAGCGGGATTGTTTATTAATCCGCGTAAGGTCGTAAAATGATACGATTCTCTCGGTTTTTTCACGTACCAAATTGGTGCCATACATAATACGGTCTTAGCCGGGGTACGTTAGATGAACTCGGCTTTCGATCAATTAGAGATCGGCGATCGCTAAAGATCGGCTTATTGATTTGCAATTGTTTGAGAAATCGGCTTATAAAATTACGATTGTTGAAAAGTCAGCATAATTTTGCGAGAATGTGTCGTTCGGCTTCACCCCGTGAGCTCACCATGAGACAGCGAAGGTTTGTTCATCTCAAGATACTCTGGGTCCTCAGAACAAATCGGAGTGTGCGAGGTCATTCAGCTTATTTAGCTCGGATGGTCTAAGGATGAATTTTAGTGCGGGAGTACCCCCACCTTATGCGAGACAGATCTCGGTTTTTAACGTTCACATCCCTGAGGAGTGCTATCGACTGTCTAGCAAGGACGTCGATGTGTAAAACCGCGATGATTTTAAGTGCGAACTAAGGAGTTCGGCTTATATTACTTAGTCGTTTTGGAATGTGATTCGAACTATGGAGTTCGGCTTTGGGAAAGTACGAACTGTTTTGAGTTCGGCGAACTGCGAGAGTTCGGCTTATACTACTTAGTCGTTTCAGACTGTAGTGCGAACTTAGGAGTTCAGTTTGATGGATATAAACTTAATTTTTTTTTTAAATCGTAGATGGATCCGCGGTGAGCTGCCTACGTACCCCCGAAAGGGATCAAGCCATTCGTAGTTCATATTACATCAGAGGTAGTAGTAGCTCGGTGAGCCGAACTATATATTTTTTTTTTGTCTGAGTCGAACTAGTAGTAGAATCGTTTGAGGTTCATCGAATTCCACGATCTCGGGATTGGAGTGCCAACCATCTTCATGAGTTAATAGACGTCGGGTTTGACGACCTGCGTAATCTGGTAAGGTCCTTCCCAATTAGTACCGAGCTTGCCCGCGTATTTCTCTTCTGTGTTCTAATAGACCTTTCGAAGGACGAGGTTACCGTCCTCGAAGTGTCATCCTCAAACTTTCTTGTTATAGTAATGTGATTTTAAGTGCTGGTAATTCTGAATTCGGAGCAATGCTTGTCCGCGCTTTTCCTCGAACATGTCGAGGTTGTCAAGGAGCATCTTGTTTTTGAGATCGGGGCTCTGGGTATGCTTGGAAGCAATGCATTGTCCGGCATATGCTTGGAAGACCGACTTCATCGGGACACAAAGCTTCCATTCCGTAGGCTAAAGAAAAGAGGGATTGTCCGGTGGATCGGCGATGTGTAATGCGATGGGACCAGAGAAATCCGTCTAACTCGTCGGCCCAAAATCCTTTCTTTTCTTTCAACCTTTTCTTGAGGCCGTCGATGATAGTCTTGTTAGTGGCCTCGGCCTGGCCGTTGCCTTGTGGGTACCTCGGCGTTAAATTAGTCGAATTTTCCACTTTGCACACCAGTCGCTGAATAGGGTCGAGATGAACTGTGATCCATTATCCGTGACGATCTCGTATGCTACACTGTGTTGGCAAACAATATATTTCCAGATAAATTTTTGAACGTCAAGTCTGTGTATCTCTGCGTATGATTCAGCATCGACCCACTTGGTGAAATAGTCGGTCATGACAAGGATGAACTATTTCTGGGTGGTAGAGCGGCGGAGTGGGCCGATGATGACCATTGCCCATCACATAAATGGGTAAGGTGTTGTTGAAGTTGTGAGTAGCTCGGTAGGAAGGTTGATCATCGGGCCGTGTCAATGGCATTTGTCACATATGGCCACAAAATTTTCATAGTCTGCAAGCATCGTCGGCCATTAGTAACTTGCCTTCTTAATTTTTTAGGGCCAATAAGTGACCTCCATAATGTTTTCTACCTGCTTCGTCGTGAACTTCTTTCATGACTTCGTGGATATCCTTGCCCGCTACGCATTTCAAGAGGACGCGAGAGGCAATCCATCGGTACAGCTCGCCCTTATGAACGATGTAGGAGGCAGCTCACATCTTATGTCGCCGAGATGCCCATCTCTCGATTGGGAATGTGCCTTCGTATATGTACATTTTGATTTCGATAGTCAAATCTTTAGGTTCTTCTTCCTCCTCGGCATCGATGTCCATTGAGGCATGGAGACCTTCTGATTCTTTGTCGTCTGACTGATCTCATAGGTCCGGATTTTTTTGAGTTTGTTCGGTTTCCATGTTGATGATGGGCGAAGGATCTGGGTGTTTTCTTTCCTTTCGCGGTTTGGGATCAATAGCGGGTTGCGTTTTGTAATTTCGCCCACGTTACATGTCTTGACCGGTTCGATGCTTGGTCATAAAATACTTTACACCGGGATGGTACATCGGAAGTGAGGGCACGAACTAGAGGCGAGGGCATCAGCTGGAGCGTTTTCTCCGCGAGGTATCTTGGTTAGGTCGAAAGATTTGAATTCGACAGCAAGCTCCTTTACTAACTTTGAATACGCATCCATGCGATCGTTCATTGCGTTGTATTCGCCAATGTACTGGCTAGCGATGAGCTGTGAGTCGCAGAATGCGTGTATGTGTTGCTCCAATCACCTTGGCCAATCGTAGTCCGACAAGGAGTGCCTCATACTCAGCCTCGTTGTTCGACGCTTGGAATTCTAACTAAAATGATTGTTCCAAAATTTCTCTGGTTGGTGATTGGAGGAATATGCCGACCCCCGAGCCGTAGTGTGATGACGTGTCGTTGACATGAAGGAGCCATTTTTCTGCTCTCGGGAGTTCGGTGATTTTCATCTCTTAGGGGAGCTCGATGAGGAAGTCGGCTAACACTTAGGATTTTATACTAGTCCTGTTCTTGTACTCAATATTGTATTCACTGAGCTCGATTACCTATTTGGTAAGTCTGCCATATAGGGTCGGGCTGTGTGATTTAAGTGTGTTTCACACAGTCAATTAATAACTAAAGTGCACACTACTGCAATAATAAAAGTATATCGATGAGTACTTTAGGATCGAATTCACAAAGACCAAGTGTAACGCTACGAGAATGCAGAAGGAAAGTTAAGCTAAGACGAACGATGGTTGTTTGTGGTTTTAAGAGTCAACTAAAACTAAAACTGAGAATGCGAATAAAACGATGTAAGTTTGATGGAGGGAAACGCTAGGCCCTTAGGTAATTCGCAGGAAACCCAGATTCACTAAACAGACTATCGATTAGGGATATGATTAAGACCCGTTCTTGAACTCAAACATGAATGTCTAGCTAGCCCACTGTCGTGGTACTACCTACTATGCCTAATAACCTAAGAATCTAAACTGTCGTTTGACCTTAGTGTTCTAGGCAAGCATTAATGTTCAGGTTTGATAAGTTCACAAATTGCCTTAGCATCAGCTTTCGTTGGCTAAGGACAATTTGTTCATCTAAGTTCTTTCAGGAAATCTAAAGCACTTTTGATGAATATATTAATCCTAAGATCATAAACTAGGTGATCAATCAAGTCTAAGCCTTAAACTCAACAATAGATGAAGAACTCTATGTAATTCCCTAATCTAACATATCCGTTTCAATGATTCATGGAGAATCCCTTGAAACCCTAAAAACCTAACAGGGAGATTACTCAGACATGGAAACAAAGAAAACACAGAGAGATGAAAAGGAATTCATAATCAAATAGAAATAAAATCCAAAAGGGTTCAGGAATCTTCTCCGGTATGAAGTTGAGATTCGTCTCCCTCAAATCTCCCAAGAACAAACCCAGAAGTTCTCTGATGAATAAAATAAAGCTTAGCCTAAACAATGGCTAAAAATAAGAATAAATAACCCTAAACACGTTTTTCCTAAGTCCTAGGCGAAACCGGTTCAGAATAAGTGAAAACCGAAATTTCCTTTTATTTTTCGCATCACTAAAGCGGTCGGTTTATGTTGGACCGGCTTCACTAAAACTGGCGTAAATTTTGATCGCACCGTTGGAATGACCTCAAACTACTTTCAAATGAAAGCTGATCCATTGCTATATCTTGTATTAAAATTTGAGCTCGATCCATCGGTGGTAAGTCCTTCAATGAATGCCAAACTTCTGACGGCTCTGTATGATTCTGCATCTTCATATGCTCATTTTCACCCAAAACAGCTCATTTTCTCACAAAGTCACCTAAAACCTGAAAGGACTCCATAAAAGACTAAAAGACTCTAAAAAGACACTTTGACTCAATAAAAGAAACAAAAACAAATGTTTGAAACCGGTAAAAACACAGTTTATCAACTCCCCCAGACTTAATATTTTGCTTGCCCTCAAGTAAACAGAAAACCAAGAACAAGGAAGAGGTTTGAAAATACGGAGATTCACCTTTTCTTTAGAACTATGCAATGACCATCATCTTAGCGATCCACATATTGCTTAACCAACTTCACATCAAACCACAATGTACTTCTCCGCGGGCATTGTAACTTTCCCAGATTCACCACATTATCTCACAGAATAATTCAAAGACCATCATCGCTGGATCTCACCGAAAGATCATAGTGCCAAGGACCTTCTAAACTCTTTTCCTTTCGATATCATGACAAGACAACTACACAACTTTGGTACTTTTTCTCTTCCCAGACTTATTCTTTTCTCATTCTCTTTTTCGCAGGGTTATTGGCCGATGGAACGCGAGTATTGATGGTTTTTGCCACCGAATCCCCGATTCATTTTAGTGCCACCTTTTATTCTAAGTTGTAGGCGAATAATGGTATCACGGGAAATGTTCCTAACCTCGCTTCCAACCTTAGTGTGATCATCTCTTTCGAAGTAAAATAATGGGGTCGATGGAAATTTTCCTATCCCTTTACTCGAAAGAAAATCATTTCATCTTTTCTGCTTATCTAACAAGTGAGACGGAGAATTACCATATTTTCAAACAAGTTGTCTTTGTCAGATACGAAAGAGGTGTCAAGCCTTGAAGACACCAATCACAACGATGAGGTAAAAAGAAGAGCTCAGAAACTAGCTCAGGCCATTGAATTTCTGTAGAGACATGAATGCCTCTGATGAATTGGTCAGCCCTTTGATTTTTCGTTAGTCCGATCTGGTGCTAATTCTGCAACAATGGTCACTTAGATGAAAGTCAGAACAATAAATCCAAGAAAGTGATCATAATCTCCAACAAATTTTGACTCAATAAAATGACTGAAGAAAAACACCAAAATGACCCAAGAGAAAAACAAATAAAAGAAAACAACGTTAGTAACGACAGAGACCCTCCCCCAGACTTACTTCACATCGTCTCGGTGTGAAAATAAACCAGAGAGAAGGTAAAAACAAATTGGAATTTTTTTTTTTTTGTAGGATCGATAGATCCTGTAGTGCGGGTCGATCCAGAAATTGGCGTTTTTTGGGATCGACCCTCGGATCGATCGATCTGGATTTTTTTTTTTTTTTTTTTTTTTTTACAAAAAGAAAAAAATGGAAAGGGAAGTATGTACACGTACCAGTGGGTTGCCTCCCACCAAGCGCTTGTTTAAAGTCGCTAGCTTGACTTTGGTTCAGGTATCAGTCAGGATGAACATGAGAAATTGCCCTGAAACAAGTTCCGCAATCAAACATCTCCAGCTTCAGAATTCTGCTCATCATCCCCTTTACAGCATCTTTTCCTTTCTCCTTCAGCTCCGAAGTGAGAAGTGCTCTAACCTTTGAGAATGGCTTCGATGTTCCCTTATACTTCACCTCATACTCAATCGAGTCTCCATCACATCTCTGAGGGACCAAAGTCAAATGAGAATCACCCTTGATTCTTTTGCTCTCCACCTTTCCCCTTGCCTTAGCCTTAACCTTTTTGATGTCTATCTTGCTGATGATAGGAGGATCACCTAAGATTTCCTTGACTTCGTTCTTCTCATAAGGTTCTGTCCAAGGATCAACCAACAGCGTCTCTCCTGTGATAACAGTGATGCAAGATACGTGTTTTGGAGCTCCTCTGGTGGGGATGGCTTTGTAGAAGACCTTTTTGTCAATGTTAGAGAATGAGATTCTCTTATTAGGTATGTCTAGGACTACACCAACTGTGGCCATGAATGGTCTTCCAAAGATCAAAGGCATATTAGAGCCTTCACTCATCTCCACAACCTGAAAATCAGTAGGAACCAGACAATCTCCTACTTTAACAAGCAAATCAGGGATGGTACCATATGGAGTCGTGGTGGAAGAGTTTGCAAATTCGAGAGTCGTATTAGGAGGTCGTATATCAACAATTTTCAACCTCTCTGCAACAGCCTTTGACATGAGATTCACGCTAGATCTAGAATCAACAAGAGCCTCTCTAAATTCAACCCCAGAGATAGTGCATGGAACAGAAAAAACTTCCCATGGTCTACAATCTTAGACAACTGCTTCATTGGTGCTGGTGTGCTCCTTGCCTTGATGAAGAGTGCCTTAATCTCTTCAAGAGTTTCTCTGCAATGCTTAAAGGGATCAAGCAAAGGTCGGTCTTCTAAGGCTTCTTCAAATGTGATATCATGGGGGATCTTTCTCACCATCCTGTTAAAACCACTCAGCTTCTCTGCACTAATAGGGTTCCTGAGATGTCTAGGGGGAATAGGATACGGGATCTTGGGTACATATGGTTGTGGAGTGATGGAGGTGTGCTTCTCCTCTGCTATAACAGCATGTGCTTCATGCTCATCCATCAACTCAGGTGCAGTCTCCATCTTATCATCAATTATTACCGCGTTGCAATGCTCTCTGGTATTAGTCTCAACTTTTCCAGGAAGATTTCCTAGCTGTCTCCTAATAGCGTCTGCGGTCTGAGCTACCTGAGTATCAAGTTTCTTCACATGAGTCTGGATGACTTCATACTTGCTGTTGAGGTCCTGATATATCAAATCTACCTTGACATTCATCTCATTAGCTGTCTTTTGTTGGTGTATCATCAGCTGCTGCATCATAGCTTCAAGTTTAGATTCCTGATTGGGCTGAGAGTTGGAGAATTGTTGTGGTTGTTGAAATCCTCCTTGATTTTGCTGTAAATTGTTATGCCTCTGATTTTGCACGAACGTTTTCTGCTGGAAACCCTGTGCAAATGGCTTCTGTCCCGAATTTTGCACGCCAGTATGCTGAAATCCTTTGGAAAAAATGCTGACGCCCGGATTTTGCACGAATGGTTTCTGCTGAAAATTATTCTCGCCCTGATTTTGCACGCCCTGAAGATTTTGTGCGCCCAGATTTTGCACGCCCTGATTTTGCTGTGGGTAAATCTGATTATGAAAACTGTGCAGTCCCTGATTTTGCACGTAATTCACCTCTTCCTGATTTTCTGGTTCACCATCAGCAACTTCATGATAGAATTGGCCATCCCCATTGCATTCACAGTAGTTCACGTCTTTTGGGTGGATTTGCAGAAAGGTATTCAAGTTGTTTATCTTGGCTGTCAACTCGTCTATCTTCCTGGACTCAATGCTGTTGACCCGCCTCGTCCTATCATACTCAGGACTGCGATGACTAGAACTTGAAGTTAGGTTCTCAATTAAGGTGTAAGCTTCCTCTTTGGTCCTTGTCATGAAATCACCATTGCTAGCTGCATTCAGAGAGTTCTTAAAGTCCCAGTCGACTCCATCATAAAAGATATTTAGCACCTGCTCATCTGAGTAGCCGTGATGAGGACATTCTCTGAGGTATTCTCTGAATCTTTCCCAAGCTTCATTGAATGGCTCACCCACATTCTGTTGAAACTGAGTAATCTTAACCCTGAGAGAAGTTGTCTTGGACTTGGTATAGAATTGATCAAGGAAGACTGATCTGGTTGCTTCCCAAGAGGTCAACGAACCAGGAGCTAAGGACTTGAGCCACCTCAGTGCTCTGTCGCTCAAAGACCAAGAGAAGAGCTTGCACTTCACGAAATCCGCAGGGACTCCATTCGAGCTTGTCGTGCTGCAAATCTCCTCGAATGTCTCTATATGATCCATGGGATTTTCTGAAACTTTCCCATAGAACATATGCTGCTAGACAAGAGAGATGATCTGAGATTTGATCTCAAAATTTTGCCTCTGAATAGGCGGTGGGCGAATAGCAGCCCTGTCCTGATAGAACGCATGAGGAGTATCGACAGCACCAATGGCTTGGCGTAGAGGAGGTTGTCGCGCATTCCTCTGATTTGAAGCATTCCTTTGGCGTGCTGCATTCTGAGCTTGCAAAAATCTATGATGTGCTGCAGCGGCTTGCCTCTACAGTTCCTCAGCTTGCCTTTGGGCAGCAGCAGCATCATCATCGCCAGGTTCGATGACATCATCATCAGCATTGAGAAGAGGGTTTATGGGGTTCCCCTCTGCACCATACTCAATCTGATTATCATCTTCGATGAGTGGGTTCAGGAGATCACGGTTCCCTGGTAAGTTGGCCATTTCTCTCCTTCTCCTGTTGTTTTCTCGTTCTATCCTTGCGAGTTCCTCGTTGTTCACCTTAAGTAGATTTCTAGAACCCTCGCTTCTGGTTATACACCTGAGAACACACGCAGAGATAAAACTAGTAAGTAACTACAAAAAATAAATTCTTAGTCTGAACTTTCGTCCAAGACTCGTAGGCAATGTTTTTGGTCCCCGACAACGGCGCCAAATTGATTTAAGTGTGTTTCACACAGTCAATTAATAGCTAAAGTGCACACTACTACAATCATAACAGTATATCGATGAGTACTTTAGGATCGAATCCACAGAGACCAAGTGTAACGCTACGAGAATGCAGAAGGAAAGTAAAGCTAAGACGAACGATGGTTGTTTGTGGTTTTATGAGTCAACTAAAACTAAAACCGAGAATACGAATAAAACGATGTAAGTTTGATGGAGGGAAACGCTAGGCCCTTAGGTAATTCGCAGGAAACCCAGATTCACTAAACAGACTATCGATTATGGAGATGAGTAAGACCCGTTCTTGAACTCAAACATGAATGTCTAGCTAGCCCACTGTCGTGGTACTACCTACTATGCCTAATAACCTAAGAATCTAAACTGTCGTTTGACCTTAGTGTTCTAGGCAAGCATTAATGTTTAGGTTTGATAAGTTCACAAATTGCCTTAGCATCAGTTTTCGTTGGCTAAGGACAATTTGCTCATCTAAGTTCTTTCAGGAAATCTAAAGCACTTTTGATGAATAGATTAATCCTAAGATCATAAACTAGGTGATCAATCTAGTCTAAGACTTAAACTCAACAATAGATGAAGAACTCTATGTAATTCCCTAATCTAACAGATCCGTTTCAATGATTCATGGAGAATCCCTTGAAACCCTAAAAACCTAACAGGGAGATTACTCAGACATGGAAACAAAGAAAACACAGAGAGATGAAAAGGAATTCATAATCAAATAGAAATAAAATCCAAAAGGGTTCAGGAATCTTCTCCGGTATGAAGTTGAGATTCGTCTCCCTCAAATCTCCCAAGAACAAACCCATAAGTTCTATGATGAATAAAATAAAGCTTAGCCTAAAAAATGGCTGAAAAATAGAATAAATAACCCTAAACACGTTTTTCCTAAGTCCTGGGCGAAACCGGTTCATAATAAGTGAAAACCGAAATTTCCTTTTATTTTTCGCATCACTAAAGCGGTCGGTTTATGTTAGACCGTCTTCACGAAAACTGGCGTAACTTTTGATCGCACCGTTGGAATGACCTCAAACTACTTTCAAATGAAAGCTGATCCATTTATCAATATTGTATCAAAAGTTGAGCTCGATCCATCGGTGGTAATCCTTCAACGAATGCCAAACTTATGACGGCTCTGTATGATTCTGCATCTTCATATGCTCATTTTCACCCAAAACATCTCATTTTCTCACAAAGTCACCTAAAACCTGAAAGGACTCGATAAAGAACTAAAAGACTCTAAAGAACACTTTGACTCAATAAAAGAAACAAAAAACTGTTAGAAACCGGTAAAAACACAGTTTATCACTGTGCAGAATTGTTCGCAGAGGTTGATCAATAAGAACTGCGATCGAATGCGATTGGAAATAAGGGTGGAGCTTCCGAGCCTAGATGACAATAGCTAGTGCGAGTTTCTCGAGTGTCAGGTATCTCGTCTCAGCCCAGTCTAAAGACTTGCTGATGTAGAAGATATGTTTTTGATCGCCTCGGTCCTCTCAAACTAAGACTCCGCTGAAAACTGAGACGGAGATTACGATGTAAAGATAGAGAGTTTCGCCGTCCTCAGGTTTGGCCAAAACGGGTGGGATCGATAAGTATTCCTTGAGTTGTTTAAATGCCTCTTCGCCCTTATCGTCCCACTCGAGGTGCTTGTTACCGTGGAGTAGTTGGTAAAATGGTAAGCATTTATCCGTAGATTGGGAGATGAATATGTTGAGTGCGGCGATCCGCCCTATTAGCCGTTGTACTTCACATTTGGTTGTTGGCGAGGGGAGGTCAAGGATTACCGAGATCTGTTTAGGGTTGGCCTCGATTCCTCTTTGAGTGACGATGTAGCCGAGGAACTCACCGGATGTTACCCCAAATGTGCACTTAGTGGGGTTGAGTTTCATGCCGTATTGGTTGAGTATATCAAAGCAGGTGCCGAGATGTAAGACGTGAAATTTGGCGATGTGGGACTTGACTAGCATATCATCGATGTAAACATCCATGGTCCGGCCGAGTTGACTTGCGAACATGCGGTTGGTAGGTCGCTCCGGTATTCTTTAGACCGAACGACATGACCTTGTAGTAATAGATACCCCAATATGTGATAAAAGATGTCTTCTCGCGATCGTCAGGATGCATAAGTATCTGATTATAACCGGAAAAAGCATCCATGAACGAAATGAGCTCGTTTCCCGCAGCTGCTTTAACCAGTATGTCAATATACGGGAGTGGGAAGCTTTCCTTTGGACAGGCCTTGTTGAGGTCGGTGAAGTTGATGCACACTCTCCATTTGCTGTTTTTCTTCTTGACAACGACTGGGTTTGCCAGACAGTCCGGATACTTGACCTCGGTGATCGATCATTCTCCGAGTAATCGTTCGACCTCGTCGTTTACGGCTTGAGCCTTCTCTGCGCCGAGCTTCCGTCTTTTCTGTTTGATTGGTTTGAAGGTCGGGTCGATAGTGAGATCATGACAAGTGATTTTTGGGTCGATCTCGGGCATGTATTCGATGGACCAAGCAAAGGTTGACACGTTTTTCTTGAGGAAGTGAATGAGGTCGTTTTTAATCCTTTCATCTAGCTCGACTCCAATGCCGACACAACTTTCTGACTTGAGGTCGTCGATGCTAACATGTTCGACCAACTCTCGTTTGGTCAGGTCGAGATTGTTCTTCTTATTCAGCAGATCGGTCGAAGTTGGGTTCGAGCTGATCACGCATGTTTGAGGTGTGGTCCATAGTTTGCATTCATTGATGTAGCATAAACGTGACATCGATTGGTTCCCCTTGAGGGTGAAGACTCCTGTCGGTGTTGGGAATTTGACGCATTGGTGGTAAGTCGAGATGAAAACCTTCATTGCATATAACCACGGTGTCCCAAGTATGACATTGTAGATCGTCAGCTTGTTTAAAACCAGAAATTTCATCATTTTTGTTGTTCTGCCGACGTAGATCGGCATCTTGACTGTTCCCGCGGTCATGGTATGCTCTCTAGTGAATCCGGTCAAGGGTTCGATGTATGGTTTGATCTTTGAGTCCAAGAAGTCCATCTCTTTTAATGTCTATCGAAAGATAACATTGACCGAACTATCAGTATCAACAAAGATTCTTTCAACAGTAACGTCGCCGATGAGTAGTTCGACGACCAGTGGGTCGTTATGGGGCATGTGAAGTTCAATCGTGTCGGCCTATGTGAAGATTATGGGCACGCCACTTGCCGGAACTCGGTTCTTTCGTTGTGCCGCGATTGCTTCTCTGCTCTGCTCCTTAATTGCGTGAACTGAATAGTTGCAAGACTCAAGTGATCCAAATTGACAGGCCTAATTTTAAGAATTACTCATCGACTATCGTAGATGCTTTGTTGTATTGTCTTCTTTGTTTGTTGTCTCCTTTGTTTACTTTCGTAGAATTACACGGATTACACACAGCTTTCCAACGGCCATCTATAATTTATTTTTTAAAAAGTTTTTTATAATAATTAATAAATTAATTAATTAATTCATTTTTAATTAAAAATAAATAATCGAATTATTTAAATAATTTATAAATTTTAAATTTTCTTAATTAAAAAAAATTCATTAAACCATAAAAATTCATAAAAGCATTTAATGTTATTTAAAAAAAAACAGAAAATTTAGTTCGGAAAGAGATGGGGAAGGCCGCCTTCATGGTCGCCTGCAAATCGGAGAGCTCCTTACTGGTTGAGTTGTGTGTGGACTCTAACTCCTCGTGTGCAGACTCCAACTCAACGTCCTTGGCGTCACGGTCTTTAATACGGAAGAACCGAGGAAGAAGATGCATGGGTCGGAAGTCCACCTAACCCAGCGAATCGACCTTTGACTTGTCGAGTTTCCTACGAAAGATTAAAAAAAAATATGGGTAAACGTCATATTTCCTCCCGGAAAACTATTACCTAGTAACAGGTCCACACAAAGTTTCACCCTCGTCTTCAGTCCCCCTATTCTGAAAGTTACAAACTTATTTCCCCATAATTTGAAAGATCGAAACATATTTACACATAGAATATAAGTTCAAAACTAATAACCACCCATACCACAATTTTATTTGGTTTACTGTTGACCGATGGTAAATTAACCACTTACAAACCAAATTAACTCGGATTACGACCCGATTAGAACTTCTAAACCGGAATTAGATCCGAAATTAAACCCAGTAGAAGTTAAAACCCGCAAAAATCGAACTTGAACCTTAAATCAGAAAAAAAATCCCCAATTGAAGAACCCTAACCCTAAAATCGATTTAGAAATCGAAAACCCTCAAATCAAGAGATTGGGGTAAACGAAATGCTGAATCTATCACTTGAAACCTTTAATCTCTATTGAAACTTCAAATCCTGAATCGAACCCTCCTTCTTCCCGAATCCCGAGCCGGAACTTGCAAACGGCAAAACGTCAGAATCGAAACTTCCTTCTTCGCGAGTCGAGCACCTGCATTGCGAAATCTGAGGTATGTTTGTCTGTTTCATCTACTTTAACCGAGTCGAACACCTGCATTGCGAAACTGTCTTATTTCGTTTCATATGTTTTGAAATCGTGAGCTTATGTTTCATCTCTTTTGATTTCGTGAGCTTCTGTTTCATCTCTTTTCATGTAGACAACACTCTCTGCTTCAATGTCGATAATGGAATGGCATAATGTGCCTGAATTTGATCCAGAGATTCCTGATGATGTTGATTCTGATTGTGAAGACCGAGGAGAGCGTAATTGATACATGATATTTTCGTGTCAATTATCCCAAGTGTACTCATGTCATTGTAGTACTTGAGATGTCAATCCATATGGGGTTAAGATTGAAGCACTAAGAATGCAAGAAACTTCTTAAGCTAGAGCAAACATTGTTTTTGGTTTTTTTTTGTGTATTTATAAGAAAGGAAACAAATGCAAGAAGAAAAACAAAACACAAGACTAAAATGTTGGATCATGAACTAAGCTATCAATTAGATGGGTGACAATCAAACAATGAATCTTTTGGAAGCATTAATCACTATCTTAGAACATGGAATTCACAAATATGACTAATCCATTTCCATGGCACTAATCACCTTGTTAATTATCTAATCAAGAACAAATTTCCATTTGTGATTAAATAATTAACAAGCATTAAGGAACAATTCCAATTAGTTCACTAAACACCCTAAACATCAACTTTCGTTGGCTAGGATATGTAAAGCTCACAAAAGGTTCGGATCAAGCAATTCATTTAAACTCGAGTCATGAGTGAAATGCCTAAGATCTAGAAACGAATGAACATACCTAATCTAGTACTAACACCGCTTACTCGAATCTATCCCTAATGCATGGGATGAGACCAAAAATCTAACTAATCTAAGGTGTAGTACTAGGTTTCGGTTTATCATGTCAAATCTAGCATTACGAACCAACCTAAGTGAAAGACTCATCCAAGATCATCCTAAATCACCATCATCTAACCGTCAATCAACCATTGACTAATGATGCCTAAACATTCAATGCACATTCATTCTTATGACATGGATCACATAAGTAGATTAGTTCACTTCCATGATACTAATCCATTTACATATCATCTAGTTATCAAGAACTTCCGTTCACAACTAAATGATCCATAATCATTAAGCATTAGTCCATACAAGTCAACAATTCACCTTAATCATCAATTTCCATTGGCTAAGAATTGAATTGCATGCTTAGAAGTTTTCTAGACATTTCATCGAACACCTTCCGGGCGAGAAATGTCTTGAGTTCTAGAAATGAGTTGTCAATTCGATTCTAGCATTAAGATCCCTCCTAACATGAGAACAAATGATTATCTAAGCCTAAACATCAATAATCAACCATCAAACCATCTAAATCAAACAAAATCCAAAATCCAACAAAAAGTCAACTCACAAGAAGAACATCAAAATCAAACCATAGAAATGAAGAACAAGAATCAACAAGACATAATATATATAAAGGGGTGAAGAAATCTTCTCTTATATGGCATGAAAATGAAGATCCATCAAGAACACCAAGTGGTGTTCTTGAGCTTTCCCAAGTTTAAGAAGAAGAATCTTTAAGAAGAAGAAAGAAGAAATCAAAGCATATATATAAGTGAAGAATCCTTCGAAAGTGTGGATTATACATGAAGAACAACCCAAGAAACTCTAGAGAGAGTTCCTGGGTTGAGCACACACAAAAAAAATGAAGAAGAAAGCTTAGAAAACAACAAATGGGTCTAATTGTATTTATGGGCAAAAGGGGTCGCGCAGGTCGCATCGGTCTCCTGCTCCCGATACATCGCATCGATGCGGATTTCTGTTTTTCAGAAGTTCCATCGGTCACCTGCATCGGGCATAGGTCGACCGATGGACTTCTTCAGGCAGCTCATTCGCGCGCCAGACTGGACCGTCGTCACGGAAATTGGCATAACTTCTGATCGCACCGTTGGAATTGTCTCAAACCACTTCCAAATGAAAGCTAATCCATTGTTATATCTCGTGGTAAAATATGAGCTCAATCCATCGGTGGAAAGTCCTTCATCCAATGCCAAACGTATGTCGTCTCAACCTGATCCTGCATCTTTGTATTCCAAAATGAACTTTTTGATAGCTATCTTCGCTCCTCCAACTCCTATGACTCCAAGAACACCTAAAAATGGCTCAAGCAAGCCAAAAAGAATGCAAAGACAACCTAGAACATCTAAAATGCAATGCAATGCAAATGAGACTCAAATGCATGAAAATATCTCAAAACTATACAAAGTGAGATTAAAAACCTATGAAACTAAACCTTAAAAACATGTAAAATATGGTGTTATCAACTCCCCCGGACTTGCCTTTTGCTTGTCCGGAAGCAAACAAGAAAAGACAAACCGGAAGAGAGGTTTTAAAGAGTGGGAATTCACAACTAAAAGACATGTCAAAGCAATCAAAATAATAGCCCAACATAATACCAAGACATTGCAAAAACGTATCTCAATTTGACTCTAACTTCTCTAGACTTATCGCAACTCCAATTATTTTACTCTAGATCCAAAACAAGTATCCGCATGCTTTCTTATCAACCAACTCCCTACATTCATTTAAGTTCAAGCGTGACTCTCACATATGGGCAATTGATCTATTCCATTTGGCTCGGTAGAAAAAGGTCTTTACGTATAAGAGGCGGTTCATGTATTTGTGGCTACTCTCAAAATCAAACGCAAGTCATTATACAAAAGCAATAGAGAATAGGAAACAATTTATGCATACAAGATGTTCTTCCATTGTTCTACCCTTCCTAAAGCTTTTCATCTAAATTCCCGAACTTGACAAGCAATTTTCTTTTTCTTTCAAAACTCTTCTTAACCACAAACGTATAAACTCAACCCGCCAATCACATCAAACGACAACTCTTTCTACACCTTAGTTACTAGGGAATTTATATCATTATGCCTTTTCTTTTTTCTTATTTTCGATTAACTCTTTTTTTTTTTTTTTTTTTTCTCATCCCCTAGAACTTTTATTACAACATGGTTTTTCATTTTTCTTTTCTCATTCCACTTCCCATTTTTTCATTTTCAAACCAATCCCACAAATCCCAACCAATAACCTTTGTAAACCCCTATCAATTGGAAGAAAGAGCTTGTCGTTTCTATCTCGAAAGATTTTGTACATGAAAGCGCATAGAAAAAGACCTCACTCAACGATTTAGCACAATGGTTCAAAATAAAAGGTTTCGGGTTTGGGTGCGGAACCATCTTAAAAAGGAAGATGGCCATTCGAGTTAACAAGTGTGGCATAAAAGGATAAGATAACTCGAATGTTCATGTAAAACCACGGTTAAGATCTAAAGCCCATAAGCGAGATAATTAAAGTTCATTTTCGCCTAATAAAGATGGAGTTGATATCAAATTTAGCAAGCATCAAAAAGACAATGGATTTCAAGCGGAGAGATCAAAGTACGAAGTTTACAAGCTTTTTGAAATCGTTTAAGCAATATAAAACCATTATCGAGGGCATCACAATGAAAGCTTATCATACATGTTTCATGAACTCCCATGCACATGAATGCAACCAATATGATCTAGAAATGAGTGATCAAGTCAAGTCTAGAATGCACATGGACTAATGCAAACTACATGATGATTTTTTTGTTTTTCGTTTTTTATGCAATTGAAAATATACAATGCAATGACTCAAGAAAATGAAAATAAGACAAAATAAACAATGTCAAAACACAAGAACCTCCCCCCCGGACTTAAATCACACCGTCTCGGTGTGAATTAAGCCAAAGAGAGAGTAAAACAAACATAAACAAAAACAAAAACGAAATGGTATATACAAAGGGATAAGTTAGTGGTACCTTGGAGTGGAGTGGATTCACGAGGAGGAAGCATTGTACGTTGAAGCTCACGGACTTTGACCATTCCATCCGTCCCATTTATTCACCCTTATTGCTCCTACAAAAACATGAAAACAAAATTTATCAAACAATAAAAGGCATAAAAACAAGAAGTAAAGGATAGGATTGCTTGTTTTATGTCACTAGCATTGACGAGGGATAGGATTGGGGGAGTCCCCAATGGCGCGTTTAACGTCACTAGCTTGACGGTTGTGTCCTCTTACTCCTTCTCTCCTTGCATATTTCCTTTACTCCTAGTTACCTAAGAGATCAAGAGCACAAGAAAAGAGAAAAAAGATTAACAACAAAAGAAAATAAAAAGCTTTAGTCTCAAGAATAATCCAAATCCTAATGATCAATGCTAAACCCCAATGGCAACGGCGCCAAATTGATACGGGATATTTTCGTGTCAATTATCCCAAGTGTACTCATGTCATTGTAGTACTTGAGATGTCAATCCATATGGGGTTAAGATTGAAGCACTAAGAATGCAAGAAACTTCTTAAGCTAGAGCAAACATTGTTTTTGGTTTTTTTTTGTGTATTTATAAGAAAGGAAACAAATGCAAGAAGAAAAACAAAACACAAGACTAAAATGTTGGATCATGAACTAAGCTATCAATTAGATGGGTGACAATCAAACAATGAATCTTTTGGAAGCATTAATCACTATCTTAGAACATGGAATTCACAAATATGACTAATCCATTTCCATGGCACTAATCACCTTGTTAATTATCTAATCAAGAACAAATTTCCATTTGTGATTAAATAATTAACAAGCATTAAGGAACAATTCCAATTAGTTCACTAAACACCCTAAACATCAACTTTCGTTGGCTAGGATATGTAAAGCTCACAAAAGGTTCGGATCAAGCAATTCATTTAAACTCGAGTCATGAGTGAAATGCCTAAGATCTAGAAACGAATGAACATACCTAATCTAGTACTAACACCGCTTACTCGAATCTATCCCTAATGCATGGGATGAGACCAAAAATCTAACTAATCTAAGGTGTAGTACTAGGTTTCGGTTTATCATGTCAAATCTAGCATTACGAACCAACCTAAGTGAAAGACTCATCCAAGATCATCCTAAATCACCATCATCTAACCGTCAATCAACCATTGACTAATGATGCCTAAACATTCAATGCACATTCATTCTTATGACATGGATCACATAAGTAGATTAGTTCACTTCCATGATACTAATCCATTTACATATCATCTAGTTATCAAGAACTTCCGTTCACAACTAAATGATCCATAATCATTAAGCATTAGTCCATACAAGTCAACAATTCACCTTAATCATCAATTTCCATTGGCTAAGAATTGAATTGCATGCTTAGAAGTTTTCTAGACATTTCATCGAACACCTTCCGGGCGAGAAATGTCTTGAGTTCTAGAAATGAGTTGTCAATTCGATTCTAGCATTAAGATCCCTCCTAACATGAGAACAAATGATTATCTAAGCCTAAACATCAATAATCAACCATCAAACCATCTAAATCAAACAAAATCCAAAATCCAACAAAAAGTCAACTCACAAGAAGAACATCAAAATCAAACCATAGAAATGAAGAACAAGAATCAACAAGACATAATATATATAAAGGGGTGAAGAAATCTTCTCTTATATGGCATGAAAATGAAGATCCATCAAGAACACCAAGTGGTGTTCTTGAGCTTTCCCAAGTTTAAGAAGAAGAATCTTTAAGAAGAAGAAAGAAGAAATCAAAGCATATATATAAGTGAAGAATCCTTCGAAAGTGTGGATTATACATGAAGAACAACCCAAGAAACTCTAGAGAGAGTTCCTGGGTTGAGCACACACAAAAAAAATGAAGAAGAAAGCTTAGAAAACAACAAATGGGTCTAATTGTATTTATGGGCAAAAGGGGTCGCGCAGGTCGCATCGGTCTCCTGCTCCCGATACATCGCATCGATGCGGATTTCTGTTTTTCAGAAGTTCCATCGGTCACCTGCATCGGGCATAGGTCGACCGATGGACTTCTTCAGGCAGCTCATTCGCGCGCCAGACTGGACCGTCGTCACGGAAATTGGCATAACTTCTGATCGCACCGTTGGAATTGTCTCAAACCACTTCCAAATGAAAGCTAATCCATTGTTATATCTCGTGGTAAAATATGAGCTCAATCCATCGGTGGAAAGTCCTTCATCCAATGCCAAACGTATGTCGTCTCAACCTGATCCTGCATCTTTGTATTCCAAAATGAACTTTTTGATAGCTATCTTCGCTCCTCCAACTCCTATGACTCCAAGAACACCTAAAAATGGCTCAAGCAAGCCAAAAAGAATGCAAAGACAACCTAGAACATCTAAAATGCAATGCAATGCAAATGAGACTCAAATGCATGAAAATATCTCAAAACTATACAAAGTGAGATTAAAAACCTATGAAACTAAACCTTAAAAACATGTAAAATATGGTGTTATCAGTAATGACTACAACATTGAGGAAGCTATAGCTCAGTTTGCTGATGAGTCTCCCATCAGGCACAATGTGTATCCGGAGACTGATGATGATAAAGGAGATGAAGTGCAACGTAACCATATCAGAATAGGCAACGGGAACTTGTATTTTGGACAAGTTTTCATCAATGGGATAGCGTTTAAGGAGGCTCTATGATGAAGCTGTTTATGCTGATGTGATGAAATCAAAACCAGAGACTTGGTGCAAGGCATTTTACAAGCTTGGACCCTATTGTGAGGATGTGGAAAACAACTCCACATAATCATTTAACAACTCTATAGGTATGGTTTTTGACTCTGTTTTTGCCTCTCTTTGAAACTGTTACTACTTGTTTCGTATCCTGTTAGGCCTGAATTTGTGTGATCTGTTAGTACTTTAGGCCTGAATTTGACAAGATTGTGAGATTTATGAATGTATTATTCAATGTTTTTTCAGGTAAAGCCAGAGATAAGGCTTTAGTGCCGATGCTAGAGACCATTGCAAGACTTGCAATGGTTCGTATAGCCAAAAGAGATGTCATAGCCAGTAACCACATAGGCATATGTACTCCATATGTGATCAACTATCTGGTGGAGTTGCATCACAAAGCTTATGAATGCTTTGTTAAACCATCCACCCACATGAGGTTTGAATATAGACTCAATGGATGTTCTTATGCAGTGGACTTGGAGCGTAGGACTTGTAGCTGCAGAAGATGAGATATCACATGCATTCCTTGTGAGCATACATACGGAGTGATCCTCCGCAGGGGAAATGAAGCTCAAGACTATGTTTGCCATTGGTTTAGGAGCAATATGGGGAGGAGCAATTACACAGACGGCGTAGTTCCAATTAGAGGGGCTAGATTTTGGCCAGTTGGAGAAGAACCACGTATAGTTCAACCTGAGGTGTCAGCAATGCCTGGCCGGAACAAGATACCTAAGGCGAATAAAAAAGGAAGAAAGGGAAGAATGAGTCTCCGGTGAAAAAGAAAAACACATTGTTGAAGAGGATCATGCATTGCTGAATTTGTGGAGCCTCTAATCACAGCTCACGGTTCCATAAAAAGAAATCAAAAATGGTTTGTCTATTCACTCTTGTTCTCTGATTTTTTTCAGAATTGATTTTTTTTTTAAGATTGATGTATTGGTTTTGGTCATCTCTCTTGTTCTCTGATTTTTTCAGGCTACTCTAGGTGAAGCATCATCAATGGTTGAATCTTCACAAGGAGTTCTCACTCAGCTTGGGGATTGAAGTTGTGTTTTGAAGATGTGTTTAGCATCTGTTTTGGACCTGTTTTGGACCTGTTTTTGGACCTGTTACAACATGTTGTTGCGGCTAATATTTGTAGTTGTTTCAGTGTGTTTTGTGGCTGATTGGACTACTTTGCAGTCTTCTTTATGTTGTCTTGTAATGATCAGACATCTAGCTTTTTAATGATAAGACATGAAGCAGATTTTTTAAGAAACAAAACACATGTTCTAAACTGAACATAACAGGTTTAAATAACATAGTCAAAGACAAAAGACATGTTGTTAAAGAACATAGTCAAGCCATAAAACGAAGCATGAAAGGTAAAAAAACACAAGACACATTGTTAAAGAACATAGTCAAAGACTCAAACAATGACAAACACAACATAATCACCTAACATAGACTCAACCTATTACCTTACTATAACCAACAATGATCAGACATCCAAAACACACAAGTAACATCATTTTCTTCTTGGAGGACGTGGCTTTAACTAGAACTTCTTCAACTCTTTCAGAAATTTCTTTCTCTAGCTTCATTTGGAGATTCTCAAACATCCTCTTTTCGGCATCCATAGAAACTGTTGTAATCTCTTTCACATCTTGTTCAAGTCCTCCTGTTCTTAACGCCAAAGCCTCTATCTCATTCAACAATGCCTCATCAACCCACTTGTAAGTGTGGTTATCATTCATAAGCTACAACAATTCATAAAAATGATAATCAAAATTTGTATAAACCAATCCATTTTGACAATGAAAACACAAAGACATATCAGTTTACCTTTTGTTCTACAGCAAACACACAACGATAGTATCTCCGGTACGGATTCGCATCGGACTTAGACATTCTTGACACAATTAATTTTCCACACCAATATCTCTTCGGCACACCCATATATGTTCTTCTTTCTCGACCATATGCGGTTCCACTCGAAGCTCCAGATTCATGGCTCATCATCATAATCAAATTTCAACCTACAAAAAAAGAAAAAAAATCAAACCACGATAATGGAGTTTCTGAAGATGTAAAACTATCAAATCGAGCTTCTTTGGATCGAAACTAAGATAAGAAAACCTATCCTAACTACAAACTCACAATCGCAATCGAAATCACTTGAGAATTTGGAGAATTTTTTTAGGGTTCGTCAAAGAGATTTGGGGATTTTCAGACGGATCCGATTTTCAGATGGGTTTCAATCACCCCGGGTCGGTATCGGATATCAGTTTGGGTAGGGTTTTTAATTCGGTCAGGTATCCGGTATAACTGGTTTCGTACCAGGTTAAGGTCACAAACCATTAAACCGACAATTAGGTGTAAATATGTTTCGATCTTTCAAATTAGGGGGAAATAAGTTTGTAATTTTCAGAATAGGGGGACTGAAGACGAGGGTGAAATTTTGTGTGGACCTGTTACTAGGTAATATTTTTCCGGGGGGAAATATGACGTTTACCCAAAAAATATTAATGAAATTACGAAGAAAACAAAAATCAATGAAAACAAATAAAAACTTACAGCGAGAACAATTTCGTTGATCTCTTCCCGAGCTAACTCGTTTGAGGACGACGATCCGTCAAGAGTGAGCTGCGACATTGAAACTTCACGTTCCACCTTATTCTTTTTGGACCTCTCAACAACGTCACGAACCCCCAAGTCCTGGATCACACCAGTTTTTTTGTTGGTGTGCCTCTTCTCCATGACTTTAAGGTAATCGAGAGCGGCACCGACTTCTCTTTCGCCTGTGAAATTTTGTTAAGTAAAATAATAATAAAAAATGAAATTAGTAATTAAAAATGGAAATTAAACTTACCATTTCCATCGCCTCGCGTTCGACGGTCTTTGCGTCCCCGTTGTGAATGTAGATCCCCTTCCCTCCTCGCTCGCTCTTACGGTTCTTCGAGTTTTTTTCCGGAGAGCTTCTTCGTCGCAGGCTTACTCCAGTACTCCCATAAGCCCTTCCACATGTCGTCCTCGAGGTCCTTCAGCTTGTCTTTCTGCTGCACACACTTCTTCTTCCACTCATACATGTGCTTTGAGTACTGAACCGCATCATACTTATCGAAAGTGTTAATCACTTTGTCGGTCATCGTGTGGTCCCAAGTGAACTCTTGCTACATTAAAAAACACATAATGTTAGTTTACAAAATTAAAAATGTCAAAATTAATTAAAAAAGAGGAAAATCGTAAAATTACTTACCGCGAAAGTTTGGTGCCACAAATCTTTCTCGTCCTTCGGCATATCCGAGTACTTCTCATACGGTTTATCCAACATGTTATGGAGCATCGACAATATCGCCTTGGTGATCTCAGTCGATAACTTAAATATGAAAACATTAAAACAAAATAAATTAATACGATAAGATTCATAATGTTAATAAATTGAAATAATCAACAAAATTTTACTTACCAAGTCCCTTCTTCGAACTTGGGGTCAAGTCGAATGCAATGGCCCCGGTTTGGCTGCTGGACCAGATCCGCGATCCTAATCCGGGTGTGAGCTGCGGATTACTCGGATTCCGAGACTTCAATCTCTCTGTTAACAGCAAATACCACATCCGTTTATATAGGACTGCACTCATCCACATGTTTCCTTATACTGATGTTTGCGACAAAAACGACATATCAAACGGTCTGCGTCCTCTCTCCAGTATATCACACAGTTGTCGATGCATATATCTATCATCTGATACGGTAATCCTAGCCCAGCAACAAGTTTCTGTATCTCATAGTATGATGCTGGTGCAAGATTATCTTCTGGCAAAATGTCTTTAACAAAATCAGCGATTGCATCCACACACTCCTCACTCAAATTGAAATCCATCTTTATACCGATCATCCTGGTTGCAGTTGATAAGGGGATTGTCCACCTCTACACCAATCATATAACAGATTCTTAGCCGCGTCTAACATATCAAATAATCTATGAGCTTCTAAGTTAGGTTCTTCTCCTTTATCTCCTTACTCAACAGTTGATGGTATAATTTCACAAAATGCATCGTTCACCATCTGAACATGACCTACAGTTTCTGCTTCCATTGCAGGTTCTTCTAAGTTAGCGCTATCTCCTATATATTGTTCACTAGTACTAGCATAATCCGCCATCGTATCATTTTCTCCATGATAATATCAAATCTTGTAACCCAACACAAACCCATTACAATACAAGTGTGACCATACTTCATATATCATTATTAATCTATGATTCCGACAATTGGTACAAGGGCAGTAGATTTTACCGGTTTTTGGGCTTTCTTCTGCGTACCCGCAAACGTCATGAATTGCTGAAGACCTTCTTTGTATTCTTCCGTAATTAGGCTCTTCTCCGGAATTTGATGAGGCTTGTCCATCCATGATCGAAAATAATTATAAAGATCTTAAAAAGACATTTTGGTAAGGTTGTAGATGAGAGGTTTTTTTTTGTGATTGTAAATGAGAGGGTGTGGATACGTTTTATAGGGAAATTGTGCGCGATTTCCGATGAATTTCTGACGTAATCGACAATATTCAAACGGCTATGTAAGCGATTTCTGACGGATTTTCGACGGCAGCCCGACAATATTCAAACGGCTATGTAACGGCTATATTATTTCAAACGGCTACAAACATCCGTCTAAAACATGTCGGAAATCCGTCATAAATATATCAACAGACACATGTCGTTGGAAAGCCATCGAAAATTTCTGACATAAACTATTTTCCGACGGATTTCTGACGGATATTACTTTCGTCCAAATCTCATCGAAAATTACTGACGGATTTAAGTCCGCCAGAAAGTGCCATATTTTCTTGTAGTGCTATAATTTTAGTTTGTCTGCTTTGGGGTTTTATAATGCTTTAAGTGAGTTGCTGATGTTTCAAAGCTTCTTATATATCGAAAGTCATAGATTCTCTTTACTTGTTTTGTCTTGAAAATTATGATTACCTATGTTATTAATCGCATTGAAAAATACAATTCACTTGCTCAAATTTGGTTTAGAAGATATTGTTGATCCGTAAATCACACAAAAAGGGGTAAAACAGTACTTTTAGTCGGAATCTCGTTTATTGATCTAAGTCGGCGATTACAACAGAGTTTAAGTAAGAAGGCAAAGACAAAAGACTTGAGATCGGTAATGAGCTTTCTCTTGTACTCTCTGTCTCTGCGGAAGTTGTGGATGTCTTGATGAATGAACCTTCTCCTCTATTTATATTGTCTTGAGGCGGCTCTAAATGTGAATATTCCCTTTTCCTTGCTCGATTAGGGAATGGAAATATTCCGGATTCCCCTCCGAGATAAGGATATATTCCTTATTCTTCGGCGGTCTGTTCGCAAGGAATATTTCCATTTCCGAGATCGGCGGGAAAGAGGAAATATTCCGATTTTATCTGTTGTAACGGATTGGGCTCGCGCTGGGCCTAGATTGTAGCCGAGATTGGGCTTTCAGCGAGATTCCGAGCTCGGCCCAACGTTTTCGGGCCGACTTGTCTTTGATCCGAACCATCGTAGACCGGTCTTGATTGAACCGATCTCGGTTCGAACCGAGTTAAACCAGGGGGTGCTAATCCCCCCTCTAACAATTGGTCCCCCCCCTCAGTTCGGCGAGGGAGTTTATGAGTTCGGTGAATTTTTGGGGAGTATTCTTTAGCTCGGTTAAAACTGAGATCGGTACGATCTGATCAGATTCTATTTCGAGTGCGGCGGATTTTTGAGTTCGGCGAATTTTGAGTTCGGCGAACTTCTTTCGAAAGTGAAGATCGGAATTCTCGCGGTTTGACTAGTCTTTTGAATTTTCGAATTCGGCTGATTTTTCTCGGGTTGTTGAGCTCTGAAGTATTTGAAGTCGTACATAATACGAACCTCTCGAATTTATCGTACACAGTGGTGCCGTAAACTGTACGGTCTTAGCCGGGTGAAGAGGATAAATTCGACTGAACCTGTTCGAGGTCGGCAATCCCTATCGTAGATCGGCTTACTGCTTTTGCGATTGTTGAGAAATCGGCTTACTTGTTTTTGCGACTGTTGAGAAATCGGCTTACTAGTCTTGCGACTGTTGAGAAGTCGGCTTAGATTTGCGAGGAAGGACGTTCGGCTTGACCCTAGAGTTTAGTTTAAGAGTACGTGAACAGCCCACCTTAATATGCTCTAGGTTTCTCACATTGAATCCGAGTGTGCGAGACGGACTTGGCTTATTTAGCTCGGATAATCTGAGAATTTGGTGCGAGACTGATCTCGGCTTTGAATGTGGAAAGTGTATTATCCATTGCACCATGAGGATGCGTGCGAGCTAAGCTCGGCTTTATCAGATCGTCTGGCCAGGACGTTGATATGTAACCGTTGGTGGTTGAAAATGCGAACTGTTGAAGTTCGGCAAACTAAAAGTTTGACTTAGAAAATACGAACTGTTGGAGTTCGGCAAACTGAAAGTTTGACTTAGAAAATACGAACTGTTGGAGTTCGGCAAACTGAAAGTTTGACTTAGAAAATACGAACTGTTGGAGTTCGGCAAACTGAAAGTTTGACTTAGAAAATACGAACTGTTGGAGTTCGGCAAACAAAAAGTTTGACTTAGAAAATACGAACTGTTGGAGTTCGGCAAACAAAAAGTTTGGCTTTAGAAAATACGAACTGTTGGAGTTCGGCAAACATAAAGTTTGGCTTTGAAGGTACGAACTATTGGAGTTCGGTAGAATGCCTTGGTAAAATTTTATTAATGTTATAGCTGCGCCTTGTGAGGGCTGCCTACGTACCTTCGAAAGAAGGATCAAGCCATTCGTAGTTCATATTACATATTAGAATCGAGCGTATGTGTAATAGCTCGGTGATCTTTTTTTTTTTTTTTTTTTTTTTTTTTTTTTTTGGCGCTTGAGGGTTGGCCTAGATGTAGTACCGCTTGAGGTTCATGGAATTCCACGAACGGCGAATGGGGGTTCCGTCTAGCTTCATGAGCTCGTAGACGCCTGGTTTGACTACCCTCATGACCTGATAAGGTCCTTCCCAGTTTGTGCCGAGCTTGCCGGCATTCTTTTCTTCGGTGCCTTCGAAGACTTTTCTCAGAACAAGGTCGCCATCGGTGAAATGACGTCCGCGGACCTTTTTGTTGTAGTAGCGTGCTGCCAAGTTCTGATAATTTTGAATCCGAAGTAAGGCTTGATCGCGTTGTTCCTCGAGATTGTCGAGGTTGTCGAGCATGATTTCGTCGTTAAGATCAGGATTTTGTACGAGCATCGTCCGACGGATAGTCGGGATGGTGAGTTCGGCGGGGCATAGGGCTTCCACGCCATAGGCCATGTAGAAGGGGGATTGCCCCGTTGACGATCTTGGGGTCGTTCGGTAAACGGCGTCCTCTGTGACTCTTGAATTACCCGGTCGATCTCCGGCGCCGAACTCGTAGCCTGATGGACTTTGGTCCGCATATCTTGTAGTTGGGCCTGGACCTTGGCGAATTCCAAATTCACGGCGGCTTGGTCCGTGATGTTGATTTCCGAACCGGTCGCGGAGGATCTTCTTGTCGGCGGGTCGATCATGCCTGGGGGTTGAGCGTCGGTTAAGTCGGACAAGAGGTTTCGGCGTAACGTGTGTTCTCCGGCGGGCGTGATCAGGTTTGGATCGAGGGTGCCAATCTGGTTTCGGCGTTCGAAGTGGGATGCTATCAGTGAAGTGATCCGCTCTTCGTTCTTTCTGTTGATCTCGGCGAACTGCGCTGTCATAGCTTCTATGAAGACGGTTGGATCCATAAATATCGAAGCAGCCGGAGGCTGTTGAAGAGCCCGAGATGGATTGACCTGATTGTCTTCTCTAACAGGTATGGTCGGAGGGGGTCCTCCTCCGGTTGTCTGTAGTTCGGTATTGATAGGATTGAGCTCGTCGATCCGTGGGTTTTGATCATCGGTTTCTGAGCTGTTGACGAGGGCTGCGGTGGTATCGACTGGAAGAACCATTGCCGAACTTCAATCAAACGATATCCGAAAGTACTGTTCTATTAGTCCCCACAGTCGGCGCCAATTGTTGATCCGTAAATCACACAAAAAGGGGTAAAACAGTACTTTTAGTCGGAATCTCGTTTATTGATCTAAGTCGGCGATTACAACAGAGTTTAAGTAAGAAGGCAAAGACAAAAGACTTGAGATCGGTAATGAGCTTTCTCTTGTACTCTCTGTCTCTGCGGAAGTTGTGGATGTCTTGATGAATGAACCTTCTCCTCTATTTATATTGTCTTGAGGCGGCTCTAAATGTGAATATTCCATTTTCCTTGCTCGATTAGGGAATGGAAATATTCCGGATTCCCCTCCGAGATAAGGATATATTCCTTATTCTTCGGCGGTCTGTTCGCAAGGAATATTTCCATTTCCGAGATCGGCGGGAAAGAGGAAATATTCCGATTTTATCTGTTGTAACGGATTGGGCTCGCGCTGGGCCTAGATTGTAGCCGAGATTGGGCTTTCAGCGAGATTCCGAGCTCGGCCCAACGTTTTCGGGCCGACTTGTCTTTGATCCGAACCATCGTAGACCGGTCTTGATTGAACCGATCTCGGTTCGAACCGAGTTAAACCAGGGGGTGCTAATCCCCCCTCTAACAGATATTCTCTATATTGTTTTTGCAAGCATGATCGTCTAGTCAGATTTGAGCAAATGGTGTCTCTGTTCTTACGTTTGTTTGCACATGTTATTGTGTTTCAGCTGCAAAGTGAGGGTCAAAGTCAATTTATTTGGTCTTGTTTTTCTTCTTTAGTTTTACATGTCACGTCTGCTATGGAATTTGCTTTGGCTACTAATAATTTTTGAAACGTTTTTTGTTCATGGAATATAGAGATAATTGTCTTATTATCATTTACTATAATATGCATGAGCTTTAATGTCGTTTCAAGTGAGATCATTTCTTTTTGAATTTTTTAGTTTCTTTCTTCTTACCAATTGTAACAGAGATTTCAAGCTGATGCGGTGTTCTTTTGGTGACAATTGTTGTCTCTTAAACTCTTACTATTTATCTATTTGCAACTTTACAATTTGCACTTTGGATTTTGGTTATGTTTTGGTCCTTTATGATGATATTTCTTTATTTCTTTCTCTCTATCATCTTGTCTTTGGGATGTTGTCTCCTACACTCTTACTCTCTGCTTTTTTGTGTTTGGAATGTTGGAATCTTTGAATCTGTGTTTGAACTTGGTAACGTGTATAGTATGTCCTTATTTTTCATTTTTTTCTAGGTAATTTCAGTTATTATGGTTTAAACGGTTATTTTTGGGTAAAATAGGATAATATGGTTACAAAATAACCAATCAGAACTGAAACGGAAATATATCTAAACAAAATTCGGTTCTAAATCGGTTCCAAAATCAAGTAACCATACTGAATCGATCTGACCCTGAATTTTCTCAATTCCTATATGGTTATTCAAAGACTATATCTGAAATACCCAAACCGAATCCGAACGGATAATCCGAATGCCCATACCTTATTCATAATTACAAATTTTGACTGTTATAATTCCATATATAATAGGTCTGTTCGTTTGTCAGCCGCAGCCTCATGCGGTTGCGGCTGCGACCAAATGATGTTCGCTTACGTATCGCAGGAGGATGCAGCTGCGGCTGCGGCCAAACGCAGCGACTTGCGTCTGAAATTTTTGGACGCTATGAAAAGTCAGCGTTGCGTTACGAACCGTTGGGGTCGATCGCAGCGTCTGGCCGCGCGGCCAACAAACGAACAAAAACACCTACATCTAGCCGTAACGTCTAGCCGCAGGTCGCAGCCGCAGCCGCAGCCGCATGCGGCTGACAAACAAATATACCCAATAATACTCATCATCGATCGGATGTCGACGACTTTACTTCTTCTTTTTTTCATTTGTTTCGTAAGTTTATAGGCGAAGGTAGTCTCCACATTTTCTCTAACTTGTATAAATTAACATTCCGTTATTTTGTTTTTCTGTTGAAATTTAAAAGGTTAAAAAGGTAAAACAGTAGAAACGTGTATGTTTTTAAAATTTGAGTGGGACAAAAAAAAAACACTTCAATTTATAAGCTTGAACTCCCAAGTCCCTACCATCATCATCATTGAATCATTGTTACATAAGATTTAGTTTTAATATTTGTTATTATTAATAATAATTTTTCTTAAAATTATCTTGAAAACTTCAACAACTAGGAAAAGGAACCTTACAAGAATCTAAAACTTTACGAGCGTTTGGAGAAGTAACATACGTACTATAGTTTGGATTTTTAATATAACCACATAGACATGGTTGCTGCTCTTTCAGTTTGTCACAACAATCTTTATTTGGTTCTCCTCCTGTGGTTATTACCGGTAAGCACGGCAAGAGCTCCGTCGGAACACACGATTGCGCCATTTCTCCGAACCCGCCAACCGCGGTTGCTCTGATCGAAAACGGAGACGACATGGAAATTATCACGAATGTGATGGACACTAAGGTCGTGAACTTCATGTCTTGAAACCCTAGCAGCTTTTCTACGCTTTCAAATTGTTTTTTTCTGCTTCTTAAAGTATTTTGAGATAGGTGTTGAGGTTTTTAGGATGGTAAACTTCTTATATATAGATGTGAGATTTAAATGGTCGTAACGGATCATTCTGATTGGTCTTGTCTCAAAAAAAGTTTAATTAATAATTTTAGCATAAAATAAGTTACATTTAACTGCATATCTTTCTTCTTTGTTAAAGAATTTAACTACATTTCTATTTTAATAGATTTATTATAATATTTTTAATATAAAATCTATGTCCTATATCTCTTTTAAAATTATTAAATATATTTTTAATATAGAAAAATTTATTATTCAATTGAGAATCTTCAAACATGACATATGTCTCTATTATAACTATTAAATCTATAATATTAATTTGATTAACGTCTCAAAATCTACATTAAGAATCCATGTTTACATAAGCTTCAACCATAACATGATAAAGTCCCAGCCATCATCATCATTTGACTCATTGTTACATAAGGTTTAGTTTTGATATTTTTTTATAATTAATAATAGTTTTTCTAATTAGAAATATCTTGAGAGCTTCAACAACTGAGAAACGAAACTTTACAAGCATCCAAGACTTTACGAGCGTTTGGAGAACTAAAGTTAATATACCTACTATATTCTGGATTTTTAATATAACCACATAGACACGGTTGCTGCTCCTTCAGTTTGTCGCAACAACTTTTACTCGGTGCTCCTCGTAGGGTTGTTGCCGGTAAGCACGGCAAGAGTTCCGTCGGAACACACGACTGTGCCACTTCTTTGAAACCTCCAACCGCGGATGCTATAATAGGAAAAGGAGAGGACTTGGCGATTATCACGAATGTGATGAGTATTAATGTCGTGAACTTCATATCATGAAGCCTTATTAGAGGTTTTCTTTGCTTTCAAACGTTCTTCTTTTTAAAAGTATATTTGAGGTTTTGTTTTTGAGGTTATTATATATAGATGTGAGATTAACATAATTCATATTTGTAACGTATAATTCTCATTGGTCTTTGTCTGGATAAGAAATCCTCATGCATTTTGGTTAGCCTACATTTGGCCATCATGTAGGAGAACGTGAAGGTCATGATCCAATAGTTCTCAAACGCTTGTCGAAGGTGTTACTGTGCAATTATTTCCACAAATACACCCCTTAAAATACAATATCAAAATTGGCTTGTAAAAAAGTACGAAAGGTTAAAAATGTCTACCGGGGATCTCTAGTGTGTGAGACTAGCGTGATAACTGACTACACCACCCAGACTGATGACTATGTAACACAGTTAACTAAAAATATTTTTTATTTTGTATGTTAGCTTTGATTTGGACCACAAATGGTGAGTTAAAGAGTTTATAACACAAGTTTTTTTATCTCTCAGCTTCATCACTTGTATTTATTTATTTCAATTTGGAATAGTTTTGTTTGTTGTTAAAAGGGTCTTCATATTAATTTTTTTGGGTTTGGATTTAATGTACAAATGCAGATAGAAAAAAGACAGAAACTAGCCCACCGCAAGAAACCCGGTTTGGTGCTAAACCCAAAAAGAAAAGCACAAAAACCAGCTAAAATGGATCATGAAACCCTAGATGTGAAGAACGAACAAACCGAAACTGTCGCCGCCACCTCCACGAAAGGAGTCCGATCTCCAAAGAAGTTGAAGCCTCAAATCGCTTGGGAGAGGAGCCATGACCACCGGAGGAGACTCAAAGTGGGAGAAAAGAACAACCCCCCCCCCCCCCCCCCCCCCCCCGAGTCCCTCACAAAGCGAATCAGCCAGGAAACTCACCGGAGAGGACAGTGGAGTTTCGAATCCAACAAGCCTCAACAACTGCATTTGCAACTCCTTTGTACTCTGCCTCTGCGCTTGAGCGAGAAACAGTTGGTTAGCGCTTTGATGACCAGGATATCAGATTCGGGCCTAAGTAGACACAATACCCAGATGTTGAGCGTCTCGTGTCAGGGAAACCAGCCCAATTGACGTCGGAATAAGCGGTGAGATTATCTAACTGACCTTTGACAAGTTGTAAACCATGATGTTTGGTTCCTTGAATGTATCGAATTATGTGTTTCAGAGCTGTCAAGTGCTGCTTTCGTGGGTCATGCATAAAGAGACAAACCTGATTGACAGCATAAGAAATTTTTGGTCTTGTGAAGGTTAAGTACTGTAACGCACCAGCTAGACTCCGATATTCTGTCGGAATGGGAACAGGGTCTCCTACGTCTACTGAGAGTTTTGATTTGAGATCTACTGGTGTTGCACACAGCTTGCAGTCTTGCATCCCTGCCCGTTGAATGATTTATGTTGCATAAGTAGCTCGACTAAGAAAAATTCCCTCTGCATTATAATCAACCTTGATTCCGAGAAACTATCGCAGTTTTCCCGAGTCAGACATTGGAAACTCTGTCTTGAGCAAATCGATGATGCGATGTAAACACTCTCTGTTTAAAGCTGTCATGATAATATCATCAACATACAAAAGGATGTAAGTTTGATCTTGTCTGTTCCTGTAAACAAATAGAGAAGCATCACTTTTGCCAGACACAAAACTAATGATTTTGACGAATTTCGCAAACCGCAAATTCCAGGCACGTGGAGCTTGTTTTAGTCCATATATCACCTTTTGGAGTTTCCAGACATGATTTGGAAAGCGTTTGTCTACAAAACCAGGCGGTTGATGCATGAAAACAGTTTCATCGAGCTCCCCGTGTAGAAAGGCGGTTTTGACGTCTAGTTGGTGTATAGGCCAATCTCGCGCAAGGCTGACATTTTGTGACGAGACCGAGTTGGAGCAACAACAATAGGATCACTTTCTTAAGGGGCTGGCGTTTGAATGGGTGGATGCGGAGGTTCATTTGGTAAGAGATGAACATGGAAAGGAGTATTGGACTGAAGAATGGATTCAAATAATGGAGAAGGCTCATCACTATTGTCTAGAAATGTGTAAGAAGGAGGTGAAGAGCTGGGTGCAGCTGCTGGAAAAATAGTTTCATCAAATATCACATGGCGTGAGATGATGATTCTATTAGTTTTGAGGTCTAGACATCTGTAGCCACGATGTTGGGCTTGATAGCCAAGGAAAATGCATGGAACTGAACGAGGGGAGAGTTTATGAAGATTGGAGTTGTTGATGTTTGGGAAACAAAGACATACAAACACTCTCAAGTGATCGTATGTCGGCTTTTTTGTTGAAAAGAAGCAAGAATGGGATTCGATTTTTAATGGCTGATGAAGGGAGAATATTTAAGATGTGGACTGCCACATGAAGTGCTTCTACCCAATAATTTGGCGTGAGCTTTGCTTGAAAAAGAAGAGCTCGAACCGCATTATTTATTTTGCGAATCATTCGCTCAGATTTTCCATTTTGTCTGGAAGTGTGAGGGCAAAAAAATCGCATTGTAATGCCATTAGAATCAAAATAATTGTGAAAGTGAGCATTGTTGAATTCACCTCCATTATCACATTGGAAATATTTATTTTGGTGTGGAATTGTGTTTCGATATAGGCTACGAAGTGTAGGAACTTAGAAAACACTTCACTTTTGCGATGAAGTGGATAAACCCAAAGGAAGAGAGTGTAATGATTGAGAAACAAGACATAATAATGAATCCTGCTGATGCTTGGAATTGGAGAGGACCAAACATCAGAATGTATAATTTCAAATGGTTTTGAGACAAGAGAGTTGGATTGATGAAAAGGAAGTTTTATATGTTTACCCAATTGACAAGCCGTACAAGAGACGTCAAGGATGTCTTTATTACAAGAAATTGAATTGGAGGAAATAATGGAATGAAGCTTAGAATTATTGATGTGACCAAGACGCTTGTGCCAGAGGTTTGGCGAGGAAGCAAGAAGAGCAGTGGAGATAGGTGATGATGGTTGAATGGAGGAAGGAACTGGGTATAAATCACATGTACTGTCACTGCGGAGTAGAGTTTTCCATGTTTGAAGGTCCTTCACAAAAAATCCAAAAGAATCAAACTCTACAGAACACCAATTATATGTTGTAAACTTACGAACAGAATTCAAATTTTTAACAATTTGAGTTGTGACAAGTACTTGAGAAAACGATAGATGATGAGTTAAGAAAGTGTTGGAGGTGGGTTTAGCACCCCCAATTAGCTAGGCTCATCTCAGCAAATAAGGTCCGCCTGGTCGAAATCAGCCAGAAGTCGGCGTTCGACCAAGGACGGCACCGAGCTTGCACCCCGAGCTTCCATCCTGAGCCCGCACCCCGAGCTTCCATCCCGAGCTCGCCCCCCGAGCTCCCATCCCGAGCTCGCACCCCGAGCTTCTATCTCGAGCTCGCACCCCGAGCTTCCATCCCGAGCCCGCACCCCGAGCTTCCATCCTGAGCCCGCACCCCGAGCTTCCATCCCGAGCTCGCACCCCGAGCTCCCATCCCGAGCTCGCACCCCGAGCTGACGTTGACGCCACGCGAAGATGCGTTGTTCACGACATACCTCGCACTGATCACGACATACCTTGCACTGTTCACTGGGCACTGTTCACGACATACCTCGCACTATTCACGACATGCCTTGCACTGTTCACTGGACACTGTTCACGGCATGTCTTGCACTGTTCACGGGCACTGTTCACGACGTGCCTTGCACTGTTCACTGGGCACTGTTCACGACATGACTTGCACTGTTCACCGGGCACTGTTCACGGGCACTGTTCACGACGTGTCTTGTCAACATCACGACATCCCCGAATCGCGGAGAGCTGTCTACGCGGTTCTTGCTATATATACCCCCTCACGCATTCACTTGGAGATATCTGGACCGGGACTCACCGACTCAAAAAAAAAAAAAAAAAAAAAAAATTTCGATGCCAGATCCCATCTCATGGCTTCAACAATTTTTTTTTTTTTTTCCAATCCTCTTCATGCTCGGAACCCTCCGATCAAACCACATGACCACGTTCCATGGAGTCCTTTGCCGAAAGATCAGAAGGTTCTGTTGCCGATCCCCGGAGAAGAAGCGAAAGACGACGCCGCTCACCTTCTCCGCCGTCGATCTCATCGCCGATCTCCATCCCCTTCGCCGTAAACGCCGCACACGAGCGAGGAGAGAAGCAACGAGCACCACCACTTCCGTTTGACACCACCTCACTGTCGTTCATCATCAGAGACGAGCCACCGTCATCAAAATTCCATCGCCGCAAACAACGCAGCACCACCTCCGTCCGCGACATCCTTCGCCGACCACCATCTTGGATCCGTCCCTTGCTCTTATCTTAACCTCACTCCTCATCACACGTCAGCAATCCCCACCACTCGAGCTTGCCGGAGACCTGCCATCACCGCCGCCATTAACGCCGACCTGCAACGAGAGAAGAAGATGAGATCTTCTTCCTTTGGGCTTGCGTAATAGTTGGCCCATTTAACACCATAATTTTGAGGCCCAGATCCTGGCCCAATCATCATCAACCGAGCTCCTCACACCAATGTCCAAAACCAAGCTGCGTTCTCTTTCCAAAAACGAAAAGGAAGAGGAAGAAAAAAGAATTCGGGCCTCATTCCAAAAAAAAAAAAAAAAAAAAAAAAAAAAAAAAAAAAAAAAAAAAAAAAAAAACTTCCCATCTCATTCCAACTCGTCACTCACCGGTCACAGTTCATACACCGAGCTCCCAAAATTTAAGGTACCCTTTATCAAAAATTTATTGATCCCGAGGTTCAAATTCAAATTCAATAACAGAGATCCGTCTCTCTAAGCCGAACTCCAAGAAAAGCAGTGCGTGGTCGTAGTTCGTCGATCTGACAGTGAGGCAGTTCGAGGTCGCAGCTCGTCGGTCTAACAGTTAGGTAGCTCGGTCGCAGCTCGCTCATCGCGCAGTCGCAGTTCGCCGACCTCAACAGCTCCGCCTAACTAACGACCTCAACAGCTCGCCGACCTCCTACTCGCCAAGCTCATGATCGCAGTTCTCCGACCGCGCGACTCGCTGACCTTGTGGTACGCTAAGTAACTAACCTATTTTAGAAATTAAACGACTCGGAATCATATCTCGCCGGCCTCGCGCCTAACTAACAAACGCCGAGCTCAGCCTCAAGCGCAATCTCGTATCTTTAGCCATTTTTTTTGCAGATCATAGCTCGTCGATCTGACAGTGAGGCAGTTCGGAGTCGCAGCTCGGTCTAACAGTTAGGTAGCTCGGTCGCAGCTCGCTCATCGCGCAGTCGCAGTTCGCCGACCTCAACAGCTCCGCCTAACTAACGACCACAGCTCGCCGACCTCCTACTCGCCGAGCTCACGATCAGTCCTCTGACTGCACAACCCGCCATCACCGACTTACGCGACGCGAAAGAGGAAGTTAGTTTCCAATTTCTTTTTCTAGTCAGATTTAATCACAAGATCCGTTTCTCTAAGCCGAACTCCAAGAAAAGCAGTGCGTGGTCGTAGTTCGTCGATCTGACAGTGAGGCAGTTCGAGGTCGCAGCTCGTCGGTCTAACAGTTAGGTAGCTCGGTCGCAGCTCGCTCATCGCGCAGTCGCAGTTCGCCGACCTCAACAGCTCCGCCTAACTAACGACCTCAACAGTTCGCCGACCTCCTACTCGCCAAGCTTATGATCGCAGTTCTCCGACCGTGCGACTCGCTGACCTTGTGGTACGCTAAGTAACTAACCGATTTTAGAAATTAAACGACGCGGAATCATAGCTCACCGGCCTCGCGCCTAACTAACAAACGCCGAGCTCAGCCTCAAGCGCAATCTCGTATCTTTAGCCATTTTTTTTGCAGATCATAGCTCGTCGATCTGACAGTGAGGCAGTTCGGAGTCGCAGCTCGGTCTAACAGTTAGGTAGCTCGGTCGCAGCTCGCTCATCGCGCAGTCGCAGTTCGCCGACCTCAACAGCTCCGCCTAACTAACGACCACAGCTCGCCGACCTCCTACTCGCCGAGCTCACGATCAGTCCTCTGACTGCACAACCCGCGGCCCACCGACCACGCAGCTCGCTAACCTCGCGGTCTAGCAATTCACACACGTCCGTCTATCGCGCCCGCCTAACGAGACCCAGCAGTCAATCCTAAGATCTTGGAGACCGACCTGAGATGCGCCGAGCTAACAAAGATCAACTTCGATGCATTCGCTAAACCTCATGGCACCGAACTGGGGGAGGGCCTATTGTTGGAGGTGGGTTTAGCACCCCCAATTAGCTAGGCTCATCTCAGCAAATAAGGTCCGCCTGGTCGAAATCAGCCAGAAGTCGGCGTTCGACCAAGGACGGCACCGAGCTTGCACCTCGAGCTTCCATCCTGAGCCCGCACCCCGAGCATCCATCCCGAGCTCGCCACCCGAGCTCCCATCCCGAGCTCGCACCCCGAGCTTCTATCTCGAGCTCGCACCCCGAGCTTCCATCCCGAGCCCGCACCCCGAGCTTCCATCCTGAGCCCGCACCCCGAGCTTCCATCCCGAGCTCGCACCCCGAGCTCCCATCCCGAGCTCGCACCCCGAGCTGACGTTGACGCCACGCGAAGATGCGTTGTTCACGACATACCTCGCACTGATCACGACATACTTTGCACTGTTCACTGGGCACTGTTCACGACATACCTCGCACTATTCACGACATGCCTTGCACTGTTCACTGGACACTGTTCACGGCATGCCTTGCACTGTTCACGGGCACTGTTCACGACGTGCCTTGCACTGTTCACTGGGCACTGTTCACGACATGACTTGCACTGTTCACGGGCACTGTTCACGACGTGTCTTGTCAACATCACGACATCCCCGAATCGCGGAGAGCTGTCTACGCGGTTCTTGCTATATATACCCCCTCACGCATTCACTTGGAGATATCTGGACTGGGACCCCCGACCGCGGAAGGGACTCTGATTTGGACACTCTGATTTTTACTGTCTCACCTACCACAAGTTACCCGACCTCTCTCTCTTTGTAACAAGACAACACTTTAGAACGCCGAACTGGACGTCCTTCGGAACCAGTTCGTAATTCTAAAGCGTTTACTTCTCTCTCATCAATAAAACGAAACACGGCCCCCGGCCTACTCATATTTCTCCCGACCTGTCTTAAATGTGGTTAAATTGCTCTATTAACGAAAATCTCACCTCCCATCTCCTAATCATTCTTTAAACACACTTAGTGATCCCCGGGATCAACAGAAAGGTAGAACCGGAAAGTGTGACAGTGTTTTTTGATCCATTACCAACAATGACTGAGTGCTTGATATTAGGATTAAGAGAAAATTGAAGTATACCTGTAGATGCAGCTAAATGAGCAGTAGCACCTGAGTCCATGTACCAATCAGAGGCCGATGGATCTGCCAAAGTCGAGGTATTGAACGCCTTATAGAAGTCTGTAGTTGGGACTATCTCTGCGACATTGGCTTGCTAAAAATTGTTCGTGGATGGGCGTGAGGTGAAGGGACCACGAGGATGGGCCTGATGTGGATAATAGCTCCATGGTGCAAACTGATTTTGCCATTTGGGAAATGGGACGGGCCATAAATTGTTTGGAGCCCAATTTGGGAAATTAGGACGTTGCTGGAAATTGATCCTCCCTTTGAATCTGTTGTCATTGTTACGCCGGTTCCCACGACCATTGTTAAACCGTTGTTGCTGTTGATTTTGTGGAGGCTCTTGATTTGGTGGATTTGTCTTCACCGTAAGAGAGTTGAAGAGGATGAATGGTCAGGATGATTAGCCACTGGCTTGTGTGACTTTTTCAGTCGAGATTCCTCAATCTCTAACATTGATTTTGCCGTCTCAAAGCTGGGAAAGGGATCCTTATGCTTGATCACATTGTTGATGTAATCAAATCGTTCATTCAAGCCGTTGAGCATATACATGACGAGAGTGCGATTCGAGACTAGAGCATCAACATTGGCGAGGAGATCAAAAATTGATTTGAGTTTCTGATAGTAGTCTTGGATTGATAAATCACCAATTTCAGTTGTGCGAAGCTCGTTATCAAGTTGAATTGCTCTCGCCTCTTTGTTGTTGCGAAATTGATTCTCGATCCGTAGCCATATGTCTCTTGCAGTTCCACCAGTTTTGAAAGAGCTGCGAAACAATGGCGGAGCAAGTGTCCCATAGATCCACAGTTTCACCAAACCGTCACGTTTCTTCCATGGTTCATCGTTGTCATCGTTAGGAAGAGACGTTCCATAGATGTGACCAAGGACATCGAAAGTGAGGCAATGAGTTAGGAAAAGCTCTCTCCAGGCATCGTAATTATGGTTGTCGAAATCCAGAATCAAAGGAATATGCGATTTGATGTTAGTGACACCAAACACTTTTTCAATCATAGCTGGAGTAGCCATTAAATGTGTGCAGAAAGGAGAAAAAAAGAAACGAATAAATTTAGATGAGAAGAAAAGAGAGAGGTAAGTTGAGAGGAGAAAGATGAAGAGGTTCAGGAGCGTAGCAGCTCTGATACCATGAAAGTGATTGACTTCCCGTGTTGGCATCATGTATTGAATTGGGCTTATAAAGCCATTGTGGTTACACAATATCAGGGATGTACAAGCGATAATCTAGGAGATATCTAAACAGATGACTGGAATACTAAATTAGAAGCGGATATTCCTTATTCTCTATCAGCGTTACCCAACCATGTCCTCAAATAAGTCGGGATCCGCGAAAGCCTCCGCCTTCAACAAACCACCGATCCGCTGCCGACTCACCGGAAAAATAAAGCCCGCAACCAAATCTGCTCGGGAGAAAACACCAAAACCAAGGATGAAGAACTGGGCGAAAAGAAAAGCAAAGAAAAAGGGCCCTCTCACAGCTCCGACGAGAAACGACAAGATTTGGAGGAGAGAGAAACGGCGACTAAGGTTTTTTGGGAGAGAAAACCTCTCAAAAGCGGAAAAAACCATGTCTCAGATATTTTGTGACCCTCTTGGTGTTTCAATTTGGAATAGTTTTAATCTCATAATACTTTAGTGAAGAAAAAAAGAAGAGAAAATCAATTTATTTGAGACTATTGGCATTGTCATTGGTAGAGTTGGATTTGATTGATACAATGGTTGGAGAGTCTCATTACCAACGCTCTGTGACAGAAAACTTAGAAAATGCAATTCGAAACAACATGTCTTGTTTTAGCCTATTTAAGTTTGTCTGCTTTGGGGGCTTCATTTACTCAACGCTCTGGATTTAAGTCCGTCAGAAAGTACCATATTTTCTTGTAGTGTTATAATTTTAGTTTGTCTGCTTTGGGGGCTTTATAATGCTTTAAGTGAATTGTTGATGTTTCAAAGCTTCTTATATATCGAAGGTCATAGATCCTCTTTACTTGTTTTGTCTTGAAAATTATGATTGCCTATGTTATTAATCGCATTGAAAAATACCATTCACTTGCTCAAATTTGGTTTAGAAGATATTCTCTATATTGTTTTTGCAAGCATGATCGTCTAGTCAGATTTGAGCAAATGGTGTCTCTGTTCTTACGTTTGTTTGCACATGTTATTGTGTTTCAGCTGCAAAGTGAGGGTCAAAGTCAATTTATTTGGTCTTGTTTTTCTTATTTAGTTTTACATGTCACGTCTGCTATGGAATTTGCTTTGGCTACTAATAATTTTTGAAAGGTTTTTTGTTCATGGAATATAGAGATCATTGTCTTATTATCATTTACTATAATATGCATCTTTTTGAATTTCTTAGTTTCTTTCTTCTTACCAACAGTAACAGAGACTTCAAGCTGATGCGGTGTTCTTTTGGTGACAATTGTTGTCTCTTAAACTCTTACTATTTATCTATTTGCAACTTTACAATTTGCACTTTGGATTTTGGTTATGTTTTGGTCTTTTATGATGATTTTTCTTTATTTCTTTCTCTCTATCATCTAGTTTTTGGGATGTTATCTATCTCTGTTTTTTTGTGTTTGGAATGTTGGAATCTTTGAATCTGTGTTTGAACTTGGTAACGTGTGTAGTATGTCCATGTTTTTCATTTTTTCTAGGTAATTTCAGTTATTATGGTTTAAACGGTTATTTTGGGTAAAATAGGATAATATGGTTACAAAATAACCAATCCGAACTGAAACCGAAATATACCCAAACAAAATTCGGTTCTAAATCGGTTCCAAAATCAAGTAACCATACCGAATCGATCTGACCCTGAATTTTCTCAATTCCTATATGGTTATTAAAAGACTATATCTGAAATATCCAAACCGAATCCGAACGGATAATCCGAATGCTCATACCTAATTCATATTTACAAATTTTGACTGTTATAATTCCATATATAATAGGTCTGTTCGTTTGTCAGCCGCAGCCTCATGCGGTTGCGGCTGCGACCAAATGATGTTCGTTTACGTATTGCAGGAGGATGCAGCTGCGGCTGCGGCCAAACGCAGCGACTTGCGTCTGGAATTTTTGGACCCTACGAAAAGTCAGCGTTGCGTTACGAATCGTTGCGGTCGATCGCAGCGTCTGGCCGCGCGGCCAACAAACGAACAAAAACACCTGCATCTAGCCGTAACGTCTAGCCGCAGGTCGCAGCCACAGCCGCCTACGGCTGACAAACAAACATACCCAATAATACTCATCATCGATCGGATGTCGACGACTCTACTTCTTTTTTTTTTCATTTGTTTCGTAAGTTTATAGGCGAAGGTAGTCTCCACATTTTCTCTAACTTGTATAAATTAACATTCCGTTATTTTGTTTTTCTGTTGAAACTTAAAAGGTTAAAAAGGTAAAACAGTAGAAACGTGTATGTTTTTTAAATTTGAGTGTGACAAAAAAAAAACACTTCAATTTATAAGCTTGAACTCCCAAGTCCCTTCCATCATCATCATTGAATCATTGTTACATAAGATTTAGTTTTAATATTTGTTATTATTAATAATAATTTTTCTTAAAATTATCTTGAAAACTTCAACAACTAGGAAAAGGAACCTTACAAGAATCTAAAACTTTACGAGCGTTTGGAGAAGTAACATACGTACTATAGTTTGGATTTTTAATATAACCACATAGACATGGTTGCTGCTCTTTCAGTTTGTCACAACAATCTTTATTTGGTTCTCCTCCTGTGGTTATTACCGGTAAGCACGGCAAGAGCTCCGTCGGAACACACGATTGCGCCATTTCTCCGAACCCGCCAACCGCGGTTGCTCTGATCGAAAACGGAGACGACATGGCAATTATCACGAATGTGATGGACACTAAGGTCGTGAACTTCATGTCTTGAAACCCTAGCAGCTTTTCTACGCTTTCAAATTGTTTTTTTCTGCTTCTTAAAGTATTTTGAGATAGGTGTTGAGGTTTTTAGGATGGTAAACTTCTTATATATAGATGTGAGATTTAAATGGTCGTAACGGATCATTCTGATTGGTCTTGTCTCAAAAAAAGTTTAATTAATAATTTTAGCATAAAATAAGTTACATTTAACTGCATATCTTTCTTCTTTGTTAAAGAATTTAACTACATTTCTATTTTAATAGATTTATTATAATATTTTTAATATAAAATCTATGTCCTATATCTCTTTTAAAATTATTAAATATATTTTTAATATAGAAAAATTTATTATTCAATTGAGAATCTTCAAACATGACATATGTCTCTATTATAACTATTAAATCTATAATATTAATTTGATTAATGTCTCAAAATCTACATTAAGAATCCATGTTTACATAAGCTTCAACCATAATATGATAAAGTCCCAGCCATCATCATCATTTGACTCATTGTTACATAAGGTTTAGTTTTGATATTTTTTTATAATTAATAATAGTTTTTCTAATTAGAAATATCTTGAGAGCTTCAACAACTGGGAAACGAAACTTTACAAGCATCCAAGACTTTACGAGCGTTTGGAGAACTAAAGTTAATATACCTACTATATTCTGGATTTTTAATATAACCACATAGACACGGTTGCTGCTCCTTCAGTTTGTCGCAACAACTTTTACTCGGTGCTCCTCCTAGGGTTGTTGTCGGTAAGCACGGCAAGTGTTCCGTCGGAACACACGACTGTGCCACTTCTTTGAAACCTCCAACCGTGGATGCTATAATAGGAAAAGGAGAAGACTTGGCGATTATCACGATTGTGATGAGTATTAATGTCGTGAACTTCATATCATATCATGAAGCCTTATTAGAGGTTTTCTTTGCTTTCAAACGTTCTTCTTTTTAAAAGTATATTTGAGGTTTTGTTTTTGAGGTTATTATATATAGATGTAAGATTAACATAATTCATATTTGTAACGTATAATTCTCATTGGTCTTTGTCTGGATAAGAAATCCTCATGCATTTTGGTTAGCCTACATTTGGCCATCATGTATGAGAACGTGAAGGTCATGATCCAATAGTTCTCAAACGCTTGTCGAAGGTGTTACTGTGCAATTATTTCCACAAATACACCCCTTAAAATACAATATCAAAATTGGCTTGTAAAAAAGTACTAAAGGTTAAAAATGTCTACCGGGGATCTCTAGTGTGTGAGACTAGCGTGATAACTGACTACACCACCCAGACTGATGACTATGTAACACAGTTAACTAAAAATATTCTTTATTTTGTATGTTAGCTTTGATTTGGACCACAAATGATGAGTTAAAGAGTTTATAACACAAGTTTTTTTATCTCTCAGCTTCATCACTTGTATTTATTTATTTATTTCAATTTGTAATATAGTTTTGTTTGTTGTTAAAAAGGTCTTCATATTAATTTTTTTTGGGTTTGTATTTTAATGTACAAATGCATATAGAAAAAAGACAGAAACTAGCCCACTGCAAAAAGACAAAAAAAAAAGAAAAAACAAGCTCAACCAAAACCCTTAATGGGCCCGGTTTGGTGCTAAACCCAAAAAGAAAAGCACAAAAACCAGCTAAACCGGATCATGAAACCCTAGATGTGAAGAACGAACAAACCGAAACTGTCACCGCCACCTCCACGAAAGGAGTCCGATCTCCAAAGAAGCTGAAGCCTCAAATCTCTTGGGAGAGGAGCCATGACCACCGGAGGAGACTCAAAGTGGGAGAAAAGAACAACCCCCCCCCCCCCCCCCCCCGAGTCCCTCACAAAGCGAATCAGCCAGGAAACTCACCGGAGAGAACACAACAACATGATTAAGAGGAGAAGAGGGTAGATCCGGACAATCGATGATGGCGAGATTAGGATGAGAGATAGTACCACGCATCTCGCCGCCAAGGAGCACCCGTCGTTGTGAAATATTTCAAGACCCGCCGCCCGCCTTCCTCAAGAGCCGCGAGCTTAATCAAAAACACCAGCAGTTCATACAAACTAAACCCCTACCTCACTGCGTCGCGCCACCCCTGGAACTCACATCCGCCACCACCACGCCGGCAAAGACAACGACAAAACCAAACGAAAGGATCGCCGGAAGCATCCAAACATCGACCTTGAGGAAGCGTTTCAAAGTGATTGACTTCCCGTGTTGGGATCGTGTATTGAATTGGGTTTATAAAGCCATTGTGGTTACACAATATCAGGAATGTACAAGCGATAATCTAGGAGATATCTAAACAGATGACTGGAATACTAAATTAGAAGCGAATATTCCTTATTCTCTATCACCCTCCCACAGTTGAAGCGTTGGGACACCGAACGGTTAAACTGGAACGAAATTCATTGAAAAGCGTTGTCGGTAATCCCTTAGTGAAGATATCTGCAAACTGAAGAGAGGATGGCACATGAATGACTTTGACCTGACCAAGAGCGACCTTCTCACGAACAAAATGTATGTCTAGCTCGACATGCTTTGTTCGTTGGTGCTTGACGGGATTGCTGGCTAGATAGACAGAACTTATGTTATCACAATAGACAATGAAATCTCGTGTCAGAGGACAGTGGAGTTTCTAAAGGAGATTTCGAATCCAACAAGCCTCAACAACTGCATTTGCAACTCCTTTGTACTCTGCCTCTGCGCTTGAGCGAGAAACAGTTGGTTGGCGCTTTGATGACCATGATATCAGATTCGGGCCTAAGTAGACACAATACCCAGATGTTGAGCGTCTCGTGTCAGGGAAACCAGCCCAATTGACGTCGGAATAAGCGGTGAGATTATCTAACTGACCTTTGACAAGTTGTAAACCATGATGTTTGGTTCCTTGAATGTATCGAATTATGTGTTTCAGAGCTGTCAAGTGCTGCTTTCGTGGGTCATGCATAAAGAGACAAACCTGATTGACAGCATAAGAAATTTTTGGTCTTGTGAAGGTTAAGTACTGTAACGCACCAGCTAGACTCCGATATTCTGTCGGAATGGGAACAGGGTCTCCTACGTCTCCTGAGAGTTTTGATTTGAGATCTACTGGTGTTGCACACAGCTTTCAGTCTTGCATCCCTGCCCGTTGAATGATTTATGTTGCATAATTAGCTCGACTAAGAAAAATTCCCTCTGCATTATAATCAACCTTGATTCCGAGAAACTATCGCAGTTTTCCCGAGTCAGACATTGGAAACTCTGTCTTGAGCAAATCGATGATGCGATGTAAACACTCTCTGTTTAAAGCTGTCATGATAATATCATCAACATACAAAAGGATGTAAGTTTGATATTGTCTGTTCCTGTAAACAAATAGAGAAGCATCACTTTTGCCAGACACAAAACTAATGTTTTTAACAAATTTCGCAAACTGCGAATTCCAGGCACGTGGATCTTGTTTTAGTCCATATATCGCCTTTTGGAGTTTCCAGACATGATTTGGAAAGCGTTTGTCTACAAAACCAGGCGGTTGATGCATGAAAACAGTTTCATCGGGCTCCCCGTGTAGAAAGGCGGTTTTGACGTCTAGTTGGTGTATAGGCCAATCTCGCGCAAGGCTGACATCTAGAACAATTCGTATAGTCACTGGTTTTATATCTGGACTAAACGTTTCGGTGTAATCAATACCTTCTTTTTGTGATTTTCCATTTGCAACCAAACGCGCCTTGTAACGTGTTAAATTCTCATATGCGTCATGTTTATGCTTAAATAGCCACATTGAATTCACGATGTTAGCTTCAGGTGGACGAGGTACAAGTGTGAAAGTCTTACTCTTAATCATAGCATCATGCTCATCAGTCATTGCATAATTCCAATTAGGATTGGAAAGAGCTTTGATGTGGTTGTTTGGGAGTGGAGATGTAGCTGTGGTGAGAAGAGAAATGACAAATTTTGGTTTGTGAATATCGTTCTTACTTCGTGTCGTCATGGTGTGACGAGACCGAGTTGGAGCAACAACAATAGGATCACTTTCTTAAGGGGCTGGCGTTTGAATGGGTGGATGCGGAGGTTCATTTGGTAAGAGATGAACATGGAAAGGAGTATTGGACTGAAGAATGGATTCAAATAATGGAGAAGGCTCATCACTATTGTCTAGAAATGTGTAAGAAGGAGGTGAAGAGCTGGGTGCAGCTGCTGGAAAAATAGTTTCATCAAATATCACATGGCGTGAGATGATGATTCTATTAGTTTTGAGGTCTAGACATCTGTAGCCACGATGTTGGGCTTGATAGCCAAGGAAAATGCATGGAACTGAACGAGGGGAGAGTTTATGAAGATTGGAGTTGTTGATGTTTGGGAAACAAAGACATACAAACACTCTCAAGTGATCGTATGTCGGCTTTTTTGTTGAAAAGAAGCAAGAATGGGATTCGATTTTTAATGGCTGATGAAGGGAGAATATTTAAGATGTGGACTGCCACATGAAGTGCTTCTACCCAATAATTTGGCGTGAGCTTTGCTTGAAAAAGAAGAGCTCGAACCGCATTATTTATTTTGCGAATCATTCGCTCAGATTTTCCATTTTGTCTGGAAGTGTGAGGGCAAAAAAATCGCATTGTAATGCCATTAGAATCAAAATAATTGTGAAAGTGAGCATTGTTGAATTCACCTCCATTATCACATTGGAAATATTTATTTTGGTGTGGAATTGTGTTTCGATATAGGCTACGAAGTGTAGGAACTTAGAAAACACTTCACTTTTGCGATGAAGTGGATAAACCCAAAGGAAGAGAGTGTAATGATTGAGAAACAAGACATAATAATGAATCCTGCTGATGCTTGGAATTGGAGAGGACCAAACATCAGAATGTATAATTTCAAATGGTTTTGAGACAAGAGAGTTGGATTGATGAAAAGGAAGTTTTATATGTTTACCCAATTGACAAGCCGTACAAGAGACGTCAAGGATGTCTTTATTACAAGAAATTGAATTGGAGGAAATAATGGAATGAAGCTTAGAATTATTGATGTGACCAAGACGCTTGTGCCAGAGGTTTGGCGAGGAAGCAAGAAGAGCAGTGGAGATAGGTGATGATGGTTGAATGGAGGAAGGAACTGGGTATAAATCACATGTACTGTCACTGCGGAGTAGAGTTTTCCATGTTTGAAGGTCCTTCACAAAAAATCCAAAAGAATCAAACTCTACAGAACACCAATTATATGTTGTAAACTTACGAACAGAATTCAAATTTTTAACAATTTGAGTTGTGACAAGTACTTGAGAAAACGATAGATGATGAGTTAAGAAAGGTAGAACCGGAAAGTGTTCACGGGCACTGTTCACGACGTGCCTTGCACTGTTCACTGGGCACTGTTCACGACATGACTTGCACTGTTCACCGGGCACTGTTCACGGGCACTGTTCACGACGTGTCTTGTCAACATCACGACATCCCCGAATCGCGGAGAGCTGTCTACGCGGTTCTTGCTATATATACCCCCTCACGCATTCACTTGGAGATATCTGGACTGGGACCCCCGACCGCGGAAGGGACTCTGATTTGGACACTCTGATTTTTACTGTCTCACCTACCACAAGTTACCCGACCTCTCTCTCTTTGTAACAAGACAACACTTTAGAACGCCGAACTGGACGTCCTTCGGAACCAGTTCGTAATTCTAAAGCGTTTACTTCTCTCTCATCAATAAAACGAAACACGGCCCCCGGCCTACTCATATTTCTCCCGACCTGTCTTAAATGTGGTTAAATTGCTCTATTAACGAAAATCTCACCTCCCATCTCCTAATCATTCTTTAAACACACTTAGTGATCCCCGGGATCAACAGAAAGGTAGAACCGGAAAGTGTGACAGTGTTTTTTGATCCATTACCAACAATGACTGAGTGCTTGATATTAGGATTAAGAGAAAATTGAAGTATACCTGTAGATGCAGCTAAATGAGCAGTAGCACCTGAGTCCATGTACCAATCAGAGGCCGATGGATCTGCCAAAGTCGAGGTATTGAACGCCTTATAGAAGTCTGTAGTTGGGACTATCTCTGCGACATTGGCTTGCTAAAAATTGTTCGTGGATGGGCGTGAGGTGAAGGGACCACGAGGATGGGCCTGATGTGGATAATAGCTCCATGGTGCAAACTGATTTTGCCATTTGGGAAATGGGACGGGCCATAAATTGTTTGGAGCCCAATTTGGGAAATTAGGACGTTGCTGGAAATTGATCCTCCCTTTGAATCTGTTGTCATTGTTACGCCGGTTCCCACGACCATTGTTAAACCGTTGTTGCTGTTGATTTTGTGGAGGCTCTTGATTTGGTGGATTTGTCTTCACCGTAAGAGAGTTGAAGAGGATGAATGGTCAGGATGATTAGCCACTGGCTTGTGTGACTTTTTCAGTCGAGATTCCTCAATCTCTAACATTGATTTTGCCGTCTCAAAGCTGGGAAAGGGATCCTTATGCTTGATCACATTGTTGATGTAATCAAATCGTTCATTCAAGCCGTTGAGCATATACATGACGAGAGTGCGATTCGAGACTAGAGCATCAACATTGGCGAGGAGATCAAAAATTGATTTGAGTTTCTGATAGTAGTCTTGGATTGATAAATCACCAATTTCAGTTGTGCGAAGCTCGTTATCAAGTTGAATTGCTCTCGCCTCTTTGTTGTTGCGAAATTGATTCTCGATCCGTAGCCATATGTCTCTTGCAGTTCCACCAGTTTTGAAAGAGCTGCGAAACAATGGCGGAGCAAGTGTCCCATAGATCCACAGTTTCACCAAACCGTCACGTTTCTTCCATGGTTCATCGTTGTCATCGTTAGGAAGAGACGTTCCATAGATGTGACCAAGGACATCGAAAGTGAGGCAATGAGTTAGGAAAAGCTCTCTCCAGGCATCGTAATTATGGTTGTCGAAATCCAGAATCAAAGGAATATGCGATTTGATGTTAGTGACACCAAACACTTTTTCAATCATAGCTGGAGTAGCCATTAAATGTGTGCAGAAAGGAGAAAAAAAGAAACGAATAAATTTAGATGAGAAGAAAAGAGAGAGGTAAGTTGAGAGGAGAAAGATGAAGAGGTTCAGGAGCGTAGCAGCTCTGATACCATGAAAGTGATTGACTTCCCGTGTTGGCATCATGTATTGAATTGGGCTTATAAAGCCATTGTGGTTACACAATATCAGGGATGTACAAGCGATAATCTAGGAGATATCTAAACAGATGACTGGAATACTAAATTAGAAGCGGATATTCCTTATTCTCTATCAGCGTTACCCAACCATGTCCTCAAATAAGTCGGGATCCGCGAAAGCCTCCGCCTTCAACAAACCACCGATCCGCTGCCGACTCACCGGAAAAATAAAGCCCGCAACCAAATCTGCTCGGGAGAAAACACCAAAACCAAGGATGAAGAACTGGGCGAAAAGAAAAGCAAAGAAAAAGGGCCCTCTCACAGCTCCGACGAGAAACGACAAGATTTGGAGGAGAGAGAAACGGCGACTAAGGTTTTTTGGGAGAGAAAACCTCTCAAAAGCGGAAAAAACCATGTCTCAGATATTTTGTGACCCTCTTGGTGTTTCAATTTGGAATAGTTTTAATCTCATAATACTTTAGTGAAGAAAAAAAGAAGAGAAAATCAATTTATTTGAGACTATTGGCATTGTCATTGGTAGAGTTGGATTTGATTGATACAATGGTTGGAGAGTCTCATTACCAACGCTCTGTGACAGAAAACTTAGAAAATGCAATTCGAAACAACATGTCTTGTTTTAGCCTATTTAAGTTTGTCTGCTTTGGGGGCTTCATTTACTCAACGCTCTGGATTTAAGTCCGTCAGAAAGTACCATATTTTCTTGTAGTGTTATAATTTTAGTTTGTCTGCTTTGGGGGCTTTATAATGCTTTAAGTGAATTGTTGATGTTTCAAAGCTTCTTATATATCGAAGGTCATAGATCCTCTTTACTTGTTTTGTCTTGAAAATTATGATTGCCTATGTTATTAATCGCATTGAAAAATACCATTCACTTGCTCAAATTTGGTTTAGAAGATATTCTCTATATTGTTTTTGCAAGCATGATCGTCTAGTCAGATTTGAGCAAATGGTGTCTCTGTTCTTACGTTTGTTTGCACATGTTATTGTGTTTCAGCTGCAAAGTGATGGTCAAAGTCAATTTATTTGGTTTTGTTTTTCTTCTTTAGTTTTACATGTCACGTCTGGTATGGAATTTGCTTTGGCTACTAATAATTTTAGAAAGGTTTTTTGTTCATGGAATATAGAGATCATTGTCTTATTATCATTTACTATAATATGCATCTTTTTGAATTTCTTAGTTTCTTTCTTCTTACCAACAGTAACAGAGACTTCAAGCTGATGCGGTGTTCTTTTGGTGACAATTGTTGTCTCTTAAACTCTTACTATTTATCTATTTGCAACTTTACAATTTGCACTTTGGATTTTGGTTATGTTTTGGTCTTTTATGATGATTTTTCTTTATTTCTTTCTCTCTATCATCTAGTTTTTGGGATGTTATCTATCTCTGTTTTTTTGTGTTTGGAATGTTGGAATCTTTGAATCTGTGTTTGAACTTGGTAACGTGTGTAGTATGTCCATGTTTTTCATTTTTTCTAGGTAATTTCAGTTATTATGGTTTAAACGGTTATTTTGGGTAAAATAGGATAATATGGTTACAAAATAACCAATCCGAACTGAAACCGAAATATACCCAAACAAAATTCGGTTCTAAATCGGTTCCAAAATCAAGTAACCATACCGAATCGATCTGACCCTGAATTTTCTCAATTCCTATATGGTTATTAAAAGACTATATCTGAAATATCCAAACCGAATCCGAACGGATAATCCGAATGCTCATACCTAATTCATATTTACAAATTTTGACTGTTATAATTCCATATATAATAGGTCTGTTCGTTTGTCAGCCGCAGCCTCATGCGGTTGCGGCTGCGACCAAATGATGTTCGTTTACGTATTGCAGGAGGATGCAGCTGCGGCTGCGGCCAAACGCAGCGACTTGCGTCTGGAATTTTTGGACCCTACGAAAAGTCAGCGTTGCGTTACGAATCGTTGCGGTCGATCGCAGCGTCTGGCCGCGCGGCCAACAAACGAACAAAAACACCTGCATCTAGCCGTAACGTCTAGCCGCAGGTCGCAGCCACAGCCGCCTACGGCTGACAAACAAACATACCCAATAATACTCATCATCGATCGGATGTCGACGACTCTACTTCTTTTTTTTTTCATTTGTTTCGTAAGTTTATAGGCGAAGGTAGTCTCCACATTTTCTCTAACTTGTATAAATTAACATTCCGTTATTTTGTTTTTCTGTTGAAACTTAAAAGGTTAAAAAGGTAAAACAGTAGAAACGTGTATGTTTTTTAAATTTGAGTGTGACAAAAAAAAAACACTTCAATTTATAAGCTTGAACTCCCAAGTCCCTTCCATCATCATCATTGAATCATTGTTACATAAGATTTAGTTTTAATATTTGTTATTATTAATAATAATTTTTCTTAAAATTATCTTGAAAACTTCAACAACTAGGAAAAGGAACCTTACAAGAATCTAAAACTTTACGAGCGTTTGGAGAAGTAACATACGTACTATAGTTTGGATTTTTAATATAACCACATAGACATGGTTGCTGCTCTTTCAGTTTGTCACAACAATCTTTATTTGGTTCTCCTCCTGTGGTTATTACCGGTAAGCACGGTAAGAGCTCCGTCGGAACACACGATTGCGCCATTTCTCCGAACCCGCCAACCGCGGTTGCTCTGATCGAAAACGGAGACGACATGGCAATTATCACGAATGTGATGGACACTAAGGTCGTGAACTTCATGTCTTGAAACCCTAGCAGCTTTTCTACGCTTTCAAATTGTTTTTTTCTGCTTCTTAAAGTATTTTGAGATAGGTGTTGAGGTTTTTAGGATGGTAAACTTCTTATATATAGATGTGAGATTTAAATGGTCGTAACGGATCATTCTGATTGGTCTTGTCTCAAAAAAAGTTTAATTAATAATTTTAGCATAAAATAAGTTACATTTAACTGCATATCTTTCTTCTTTGTTAAAGAATTTAACTACATTTCTATTTTAATAGATTTATTATAATATTTTTAATATAAAATCTATGTCCTATATCTCTTTTAAAATTATTAAATATATTTTTAATATAGAAAAATTTATTATTCAATTGAGAATCTTCAAACATGACATATGTCTCTATTATAACTATTAAATCTATAATATTAATTTGATTAATGTCTCAAAATCTACATTAAGAATCCATGTTTACATAAGCTTCAACCATAATATGATAAAGTCCCAGCCATCATCATCATTTGACTCATTGTTACATAAGGTTTAGTTTTGATATTTTTTTATAATTAATAATAGTTTTTCTAATTAGAAATATCTTGAGAGCTTCAACAACTGGGAAACGAAACTTTACAAGCATCCAAGACTTTACGAGCGTTTGGAGAACTAAAGTTAATATACCTACTATATTCTGGATTTTTAATATAACCACATAGACACGGTTGCTGCTCCTTCAGTTTGTCGCAACAACTTTTACTCGGTGCTCCTCCTAGGGTTGTTGTCGGTAAGCACGGCAAGTGTTCCGTCGGAACACACGACTGTGCCACTTCTTTGAAACCTCCAACCGTGGATGCTATAATAGGAAAAGGAGAAGACTTGGCGATTATCACGATTGTGATGAGTATTAATGTCGTGAACTTCATATCATATCATGAAGCCTTATTAGAGGTTTTCTTTGCTTTCAAACGTTCTTCTTTTTAAAAGTATATTTGAGGTTTTGTTTTTGAGGTTATTATATATAGATGTAAGATTAACATAATTCATATTTGTAACGTATAATTCTCATTGGTCTTTGTCTGGATAAGAAATCCTCATGCATTTTGGTTAGCCTACATTTGGCCATCATGTATGAGAACGTGAAGGTCATGATCCAATAGTTCTCAAACGCTTGTCGAAGGTGTTACTGTGCAATTATTTCCACAAATACACCCCTTAAAATACAATATCAAAATTGGCTTGTAAAAAAGTACTAAAGGTTAAAAATGTCTACCGGGGATCTCTAGTGTGTGAGACTAGCGTGATAACTGACTACACCACCCAGACTGATGACTATGTAACACAGTTAACTAAAAATATTCTTTATTTTGTATGTTAGCTTTGATTTGGACCACAAATGATGAGTTAAAGAGTTTATAACACAAGTTTTTTTATCTCTCAGCTTCATCACTTGTATTTATTTATTTATTTCAATTTGTAATATAGTTTTGTTTGTTGTTAAAAAGGTCTTCATATTAATTTTTTTTGGGTTTGTATTTTAATGTACAAATGCATATAGAAAAAAGACAGAAACTAGCCCACTGCAAAAAGACAAAAAAAAAAGAAAAAACAAGCTCAACCAAAACCCTTAATGGGCCCGGTTTGGTGCTAAACCCAAAAAGAAAAGCACAAAAACCAGCTAAACCGGATCATGAAACCCTAGATGTGAAGAACGAACAAACCGAAACTGTCACCGCCACCTCCACGAAAGGAGTCCGATCTCCAAAGAAGCTGAAGCCTCAAATCTCTTGGGAGAGGAGCCATGACCACCGGAGGAGACTCAAAGTGGGAGAAAAGAACAACCCCCCCCCCCCCCCCCCCCGAGTCCCTCACAAAGCGAATCAGCCAGGAAACTCACCGGAGAGAACACAACAACATGATTAAGAGGAGAAGAGGGTAGATCCGGACAATCGATGATGGCGAGATTAGGATGAGAGATAGTACCACGCATCTCGCCGCCAAGGAGCACCCGTCGTTGTGAAATATTTCAAGACCCGCCGCCCGCCTTCCTCAAGAGCCGCGAGCTTAATCAAAAACACCAGCAGTTCATACAAACTAAACCCCTACCTCACTGCGTCGCGCCACCCCTGGAACTCACATCCGCCACCACCACGCCGGCAAAGACAACGACAAAACCAAACGAAAGGATCGCCGGAAGCATCCAAACATCGACCTTGAGGAAGCGTTTCAAAGTGATTGACTTCCCGTGTTGGGATCGTGTATTGAATTGGGTTTATAAAGCCATTGTGGTTACACAATATCAGGAATGTACAAGCGATAATCTAGGAGATATCTAAACAGATGACTGGAATACTAAATTAGAAGCGAATATTCCTTATTCTCTATCACCCTCCCACAGTTGAAGCGTTGGGACACCGAACGGTTAAACTGGAACGAAATTCATTGAAAAGCGTTGTCGGTAATCCCTTAGTGAAGATATCTGCAAACTGAAGAGAGGATGGCACATGAATGACTTTGACCTGACCAAGAGCGACCTTCTCACGAACAAAATGTATGTCTAGCTCGACATGCTTTGTTCGTTGGTGCTTGACGGGATTGCTGGCTAGATAGACAGAACTTATGTTATCACAATAGACAATGAAATCTCGTGTCAGAGGACAGTGGAGTTTCTAAAGGAGATTTCGAATCCAACAAGCCTCAACAACTGCATTTGCAACTCCTTTGTACTCTGCCTCTGCGCTTGAGCGAGAAACAGTTGGTTGGCGCTTTGATGACCATGATATCAGATTCGGGCCTAAGTAGACACAATACCCAGATGTTGAGCGTCTCGTGTCAGGGAAACCAGCCCAATTGACGTCGGAATAAGCGGTGAGATTATCTAACTGACCTTTGACAAGTTGTAAACCATGATGTTTGGTTCCTTGAATGTATCGAATTATGTGTTTCAGAGCTGTCAAGTGCTGCTTTCGTGGGTCATGCATAAAGAGACAAACCTGATTGACAGCATAAGAAATTTTTGGTCTTGTGAAGGTTAAGTACTGTAACGCACCAGCTAGACTCCGATATTCTGTCGGAATGGGAACAGGGTCTCCTACGTCTCCTGAGAGTTTTGATTTGAGATCTACTGGTGTTGCACACAGCTTTCAGTCTTGCATCCCTGCCCGTTGAATGATTTATGTTGCATAATTAGCTCGACTAAGAAAAATTCCCTCTGCATTATAATCAACCTTGATTCCGAGAAACTATCGCAGTTTTCCCGAGTCAGACATTGGAAACTCTGTCTTGAGCAAATCGATGATGCGATGTAAACACTCTCTGTTTAAAGCTGTCATGATAATATCATCAACATACAAAAGGATGTAAGTTTGATATTGTCTGTTCCTGTAAACAAATAGAGAAGCATCACTTTTGCCAGACACAAAACTAATGTTTTTAACAAATTTCGCAAACTGCGAATTCCAGGCACGTGGATCTTGTTTTAGTCCATATATCGCCTTTTGGAGTTTCCAGACATGATTTGGAAAGCGTTTGTCTACAAAACCAGGCGGTTGATGCATGAAAACAGTTTCATCGGGCTCCCCGTGTAGAAAGGCGGTTTTGACGTCTAGTTGGTGTATAGGCCAATCTCGCGCAAGGCTGACATCTAGAACAATTCGTATAGTCACTGGTTTTATATCTGGACTAAACGTTTCGGTGTAATCAATACCTTCTTTTTGTGATTTTCCATTTGCAACCAAACGCGCCTTGTAACGTGTTAAATTCTCATATGCGTCATGTTTATGCTTAAATAGCCACATTGAATTCACGATGTTAGCTTCAGGTGGACGAGGTACAAGTGTGAAAGTCTTACTCTTAATCATAGCATCATGCTCATCAGTCATTGCATAATTCCAATTAGGATTGGAAAGAGCTTTGATGTGGTTGTTTGGGAGTGGAGATGTAGCTGTGGTGAGAAGAGAAATGACAAATTTTGGTTTGTGAATATCGTTCTTACTTCGTGTCGTCATGGTGTGACGAGACCGAGTTGGAGCAACAACAATAGGATCACTTTCTTAAGGGGCTGGCGTTTGAATGGGTGGATGCGGAGGTTCATTTGGTAAGAGATGAACATGGAAAGGAGTATTGGACTGAAGAATGGATTCAAATAATGGAGAAGGCTCATCACTATTGTCTAGAAATGTGTAAGAAGGAGGTGAAGAGCTGGGTGCAGCTGCTGGAAAAATAGTTTCATCAAATATCACATGGCGTGAGATGATGATTCTATTAGTTTTGAGGTCTAGACATCTGTAGCCACGATGTTGGGCTTGATAGCCAAGGAAAATGCATGGAACTGAACGAGGGGAGAGTTTATGAAGATTGGAGTTGTTGATGTTTGGGAAACAAAGACATACAAACACTCTCAAGTGATCGTATGTCGGCTTTTTTGTTGAAAAGAAGCAAGAATGGGATTCGATTTTTAATGGCTGATGAAGGGAGAATATTTAAGATGTGGACTGCCACATGAAGTGCTTCTACCCAATAATTTGGCGTGAGCTTTGCTTGAAAAAGAAGAGCTCGAACCGCATTATTTATTTTGCGAATCATTCGCTCAGATTTTCCATTTTGTCTGGAAGTGTGAGGGCAAAAAAATCGCATTGTAATGCCATTAGAATCAAAATAATTGTGAAAGTGAGCATTGTTGAATTCACCTCCATTATCACATTGGAAATATTTATTTTGGTGTGGAATTGTGTTTCGATATAGGCTACGAAGTGTAGGAACTTAGAAAACACTTCACTTTTGCGATGAAGTGGATAAACCCAAAGGAAGAGAGTGTAATGATTGAGAAACAAGACATAATAATGAATCCTGCTGATGCTTGGAATTGGAGAGGACCAAACATCAGAATGTATAATTTCAAATGGTTTTGAGACAAGAGAGTTGGATTGATGAAAAGGAAGTTTTATATGTTTACCCAATTGACAAGCCGTACAAGAGACGTCAAGGATGTCTTTATTACAAGAAATTGAATTGGAGGAAATAATGGAATGAAGCTTAGAATTATTGATGTGACCAAGACGCTTGTGCCAGAGGTTTGGCGAGGAAGCAAGAAGAGCAGTGGAGATAGGTGATGATGGTTGAATGGAGGAAGGAACTGGGTATAAATCACATGTACTGTCACTGCGGAGTAGAGTTTTCCATGTTTGAAGGTCCTTCACAAAAAATCCAAAAGAATCAAACTCTACAGAACACCAATTATATGTTGTAAACTTACGAACAGAATTCAAATTTTTAACAATTTGAGTTGTGACAAGTACTTGAGAAAACGATAGATGATGAGTTAAGAAAGGTAGAACCGGAAAGTGTTCACGGGCACTGTTCACGACGTGCCTTGCACTGTTCACTGGGCACTGTTCACGACATGACTTGCACTGTTCACCGGGCACTGTTCACGGGCACTGTTCACGACGTGTCTTGTCAACATCACGACATCCCCGAATCGCGGAGAGCTGTCTACGCGGTTCTTGCTATATATACCCCCTCACGCATTCACTTGGAGATATCTGGACTGGGACCCCCGACCGCGGAAGGGACTCTGATTTGGACACTCTGATTTTTACTGTCTCACCTACCACAAGTTACCCGACCTCTCTCTCTTTGTAACAAGACAACACTTTAGAACGCCGAACTGGACGTCCTTCGGAACCAGTTCGTAATTCTAAAGCGTTTACTTCTCTCTCATCAATAAAACGAAACACGGCCCCCGGCCTACTCATATTTCTCCCGACCTGTCTTAAATGTGGTTAAATTGCTCTATTAACGAAAATCTCACCTCCCATCTCCTAATCATTCTTTAAACACACTTAGTGATCCCCGGGATCAACAGAAAGGTAGAACCGGAAAGTGTGACAGTGTTTTTTGATCCATTACCAACAATGACTGAGTGCTTGATATTAGGATTAAGAGAAAATTGAAGTATACCTGTAGATGCAGCTAAATGAGCAGTAGCACCTGAGTCCATGTACCAATCAGAGGCCGATGGATCTGCCAAAGTCGAGGTATTGAACGCCTTATAGAAGTCTGTAGTTGGGACTATCTCTGCGACATTGGCTTGCTAAAAATTGTTCGTGGATGGGCGTGAGGTGAAGGGACCACGAGGATGGGCCTGATGTGGATAATAGCTCCATGGTGCAAACTGATTTTGCCATTTGGGAAATGGGACGGGCCATAAATTGTTTGGAGCCCAATTTGGGAAATTAGGACGTTGCTGGAAATTGATCCTCCCTTTGAATCTGTTGTCATTGTTACGCCGGTTCCCACGACCATTGTTAAACCGTTGTTGCTGTTGATTTTGTGGAGGCTCTTGATTTGGTGGATTTGTCTTCACCGTAAGAGAGTTGAAGAGGATGAATGGTCAGGATGATTAGCCACTGGCTTGTGTGACTTTTTCAGTCGAGATTCCTCAATCTCTAACATTGATTTTGCCGTCTCAAAGCTGGGAAAGGGATCCTTATGCTTGATCACATTGTTGATGTAATCAAATCGTTCATTCAAGCCGTTGAGCATATACATGACGAGAGTGCGATTCGAGACTAGAGCATCAACATTGGCGAGGAGATCAAAAATTGATTTGAGTTTCTGATAGTAGTCTTGGATTGATAAATCACCAATTTCAGTTGTGCGAAGCTCGTTATCAAGTTGAATTGCTCTCGCCTCTTTGTTGTTGCGAAATTGATTCTCGATCCGTAGCCATATGTCTCTTGCAGTTCCACCAGTTTTGAAAGAGCTGCGAAACAATGGCGGAGCAAGTGTCCCATAGATCCACAGTTTCACCAAACCGTCACGTTTCTTCCATGGTTCATCGTTGTCATCGTTAGGAAGAGACGTTCCATAGATGTGACCAAGGACATCGAAAGTGAGGCAATGAGTTAGGAAAAGCTCTCTCCAGGCATCGTAATTATGGTTGTCGAAATCCAGAATCAAAGGAATATGCGATTTGATGTTAGTGACACCAAACACTTTTTCAATCATAGCTGGAGTAGCCATTAAATGTGTGCAGAAAGGAGAAAAAAAGAAACGAATAAATTTAGATGAGAAGAAAAGAGAGAGGTAAGTTGAGAGGAGAAAGATGAAGAGGTTCAGGAGCGTAGCAGCTCTGATACCATGAAAGTGATTGACTTCCCGTGTTGGCATCATGTATTGAATTGGGCTTATAAAGCCATTGTGGTTACACAATATCAGGGATGTACAAGCGATAATCTAGGAGATATCTAAACAGATGACTGGAATACTAAATTAGAAGCGGATATTCCTTATTCTCTATCAGCGTTACCCAACCATGTCCTCAAATAAGTCGGGATCCGCGAAAGCCTCCGCCTTCAACAAACCACCGATCCGCTGCCGACTCACCGGAAAAATAAAGCCCGCAACCAAATCTGCTCGGGAGAAAACACCAAAACCAAGGATGAAGAACTGGGCGAAAAGAAAAGCAAAGAAAAAGGGCCCTCTCACAGCTCCGACGAGAAACGACAAGATTTGGAGGAGAGAGAAACGGCGACTAAGGTTTTTTGGGAGAGAAAACCTCTCAAAAGCGGAAAAAACCATGTCTCAGATATTTTGTGACCCTCTTGGTGTTTCAATTTGGAATAGTTTTAATCTCATAATACTTTAGTGAAGAAAAAAAGAAGAGAAAATCAATTTATTTGAGACTATTGGCATTGTCATTGGTAGAGTTGGATTTGATTGATACAATGGTTGGAGAGTCTCATTACCAACGCTCTGTGACAGAAAACTTAGAAAATGCAATTCGAAACAACATGTCTTGTTTTAGCCTATTTAAGTTTGTCTGCTTTGGGGGCTTCATTTACTCAACGCTCTGGATTTAAGTCCGTCAGAAAGTACCATATTTTCTTGTAGTGTTATAATTTTAGTTTGTCTGCTTTGGGGGCTTTATAATGCTTTAAGTGAATTGTTGATGTTTCAAAGCTTCTTATATATCGAAGGTCATAGATCCTCTTTACTTGTTTTGTCTTGAAAATTATGATTGCCTATGTTATTAATCGCATTGAAAAATACCATTCACTTGCTCAAATTTGGTTTAGAAGATATTCTCTATATTGTTTTTGCAAGCATGATCGTCTAGTCAGATTTGAGCAAATGGTGTCTCTGTTCTTACGTTTGTTTGCACATGTTATTGTGTTTCAGCTGCAAAGTGAGGGTCAAAGTCAATTTATTTGGTCTTGTTTTTCTTATTTAGTTTTACATGTCACGTCTGCTATGGAATTTGCTTTGGCTACTAATAATTTTTGAAAGGTTTTTTGTTCATGGAATATAGAGATCATTGTCTTATTATCATTTACTATAATATGCATCTTTTTGAATTTCTTAGTTTCTTTCTTCTTACCAATTGTAACAGAGACTTCAAGCTGATGCGGTGTTCTTTTGGTGACAATTGTTGTCTCTTAAACTCTTACTATTTATCTATTTGCAACTTTACAATTTTCACTTTGGATTTTGGTTATATTTTGGTCCTTTATGATGATTTTTCTTTATTTCTTTCTCTCTATCATCTTGTTTTTGGGATGTTGTCTCCTACACTCTTACTCTCTACTTTTTTGTGTTTGGAATGTTGGAATCTTTGAATCTGTGTTTGAACTTGGTAACGTGTGTAGTATGTCCTTGTTTTTCATTTTTTCTAGGTAATTTCATTTATTATGGTTTAAACGGTTATTTTTGGATAAAATAGGATAATATGGTTACAAAATAACCAATCCAAACTGAAACCGAAATATACCCAAACAAAATTCGGTTCTAAATCGGTTCCAAAATCAAGTAACCATACCGAATCGATCTGACCCTGAATTTTCTCAATTCCTATATGGTTATTAAAAGACTATCTGAAATACCCAAACCGAATCCGAACGGATAATCTGAATGCCCATACCTAATACATATTTACAAATTTTGACTGTTATAATTCCATATATAATAGGTCTGTTCGTTTGTCAGCCGCAGCCTCATGCGGTTGCGGCTGCGACCAAATGATGTTCGTTTACGTATCGCAGGAGGATGCGGCTGCGGCTGCGGCCAAACGCAGCGACTTGCGTCTGGAATTTTTGGACGCTACGAAAAGTCAGCGTTGCGTTACGAATCGTTGAGGTCGATCGCAGCGTCTGGCCGCGCTTTTGGAGAAGTAACATACGTACTATAGTTTGGATTTTTAATATAACCACATAGACATGGTTGCTGCTCTTTCAGTTTGTCACAACAATCTTTATTTGGTTCTCCCCCTGTGGTTATTGCCGGTAAGCACTGCAAGAGCTCCGTCGGAACACACGATTGCGCCATTTCTCCGAACCCTCCAACCGCGGTTGCTCTGATCGAAAACGGAGACGACATGGCAATTATCACGAATGTGATGGACACTAAGGTCGTGAACTTCATGTCTTGAAACCCTAGCAGCTTTTCTACGCTTTCAAATTATTATTTTTTCTGCTTCTTAAAGTATTTTGAGTTAGGTGTTGAGGTTTTTAGGATAGTAAACTTCTTATATATATATATATATATGTGAGATTTACATGGTCGTAACGGATCATTCTGATTGGTCTTGTCTCAAAAAAAGTTTAATTAATAATTTTAGCATAAAATAAGTTACATTTAACTGCATATCTTTTCTTCTTTGTTAAAGAATTTAACTACATTTCTATTTTAATAGATTTATTATAATATTTTTAATATAAAATCTATGTCCTATATATATCTCTTTTAAAATTATTAAATATATTTTTAATATAGAAAATTTTATTATTCAATTGAGAATCTTCAAACATGACATATGTCTCTATTATAACTATTAAATCTATAATATTAATTTGATTAATGTCTCAAAATCTACATTAAGAATCCATGTTTACACATAAGCTTCAACCATAACATGATAAAGTCCCAGCCATCATCATCATTTGACTCATTGTTACATAAGGTTTAGTTTTGATATTTTTTATAATTAATAATAGTTTTTCTAATTAGAAATATCTTGAGAGCTTCAACAACTGGGAAAAGGATCTTTACAAGCATCCAAGACTTTACGAGCGTTTGGAGAATTAAAGTTAATATACCTACTATATTCTGGATTTTTAATATAACCACATAGACACGGTTGCTGCTCCTTCAGTTTGTCGCAACAACTTTTACTCGGTGTTCCTCCTAGGGTTGTTGCCGGTAAGCACGGCAAGAGCTCCGTCGGAACACACGATTGTGCCACTTCTTTGAAACCTCCAACCGCGGATGCTCTGATAGGAAAAGGAGAGGACATGGCGGTTATCACGAATGTGATAGAGTATTAATGTCGTGAAATTCATATCGTGAAACCTTTGTTTTTTTTATTGGTGATACCCAAATGGGTGTCTTCCCATTTTTTTTTTAATAATATTATATTTATTAATATTTTATTGTCTCGACGAATCACGCCGCGACAAATGGCAATTTTGGAAAGAGTTGGTGTCTTCCCAGAGACACCTAAAGACTGTAATTTCTTAAATTTTATTATATAATATGTAGAAGACACCTATAATTATGTGCAATGTGGGTACTCTTAACTGCTTTTCTTTGCTTTCAAACTTTCTTCTTTTTAAAAGTATATTTGAGGTTTTGTTTTTGAGATTATTATATATAGATGTGAGATTAACATAATCCTCATTTGTAACGTATAATTCTCATTGGTCTTTGTCTGGTTAAGAAATACTGATGCCTTTTGGTTAGCCTACATTTGGCCATCATGCAGGAGAACGTGAAGGTCATGATCCAATAGTTCTCACACGCGTGTCGAAGGTGTAACTGTGCAATTATTTCCACAAATACACACCTTAAAAAACAATATCAAAATTGGCTTGTAAAAAAAGTACGGAAGGTTAAAACTGTCCGACTACACCACCCAGACTAGCGTGATAACCGACTATACCACCCAGACTGATGACTATGTAACACAGTTAACCAAAGATATTTTGTATTTTGTATGTTAGCTTTGATTTGGATCACAAATAGTGAGTTAAAGAGCTTATAACAAAAGTTTTATTTATCTCTCACCTTCATCACTTGTATAACAAAATCTACATTAAGAATGCATGTTTACATAAGCTTCAACCATAACATGATAAACTCCCAAGTCTCAACCATCATCATCATTTCACTCATTGTTACATAAGGTTTAGTTTTGATACTTTTTATTATTAATAATAGTTTTTCCTAGAAATATCTTGAGATTCAACAACTGGGAAAAGGAACCTTACAAACATCCAAGACTTTATGAGCGTTTGGAGAAGTAACATACATACTATAGTCTGGATTTTTAATATAACCACATAGACATGGTAGCTGCTCTTTCAGTTTATCGCAACAACCTGTACTCGGTGCTCCTCCTATGGTTATTGCCGGTAAGCACGACAAGAGCTCCGTCGGAACACACGACTGCGCCACTTCTCCGAAACCTCCAACTGCGGTTGCTTTGATCGGAACAGGAGACGACATGGCGATTATCACGAATGTGATGAGTATGAATGTCGTTAACTTCATATCGTGAAACATTAGCTGCTTTTCTTTGCTTTCAATTTTTCTTCTTTCTTAAAAGTATGTTTGAGGTTATTAGGATTAGAGAATTCTTATATATAGATGTGAGGTTTATACATAATCGTAACGTATAATTCTGTTTGGTCTTTGTCAGGATAAGAAATCCTCATGCATTTCTGGTTAGCCTACATTTGGCCATCATGCAGGTGAACGTGAAGGTCATGATCCTATAGTGCTCATACACGTGTCGAATGTGTAAAAGTGCAACTATTTTCCACAATACATCCCCTAAAAGGCTAAAAGTATATATAATAAGTTGGGCTTATTATGCCGTTACGTAATATCATCAAATGGGCTTATAAAAAAGTACGAAAAGTAAAAATATGTCTGAGCCCGGGTTCGAACCGGGGACCTCTTGTGTGTGAGACTAGCGTGATAACCGACTACACCACCCAGAATGATGCTTTGTTACATAAATAACTAATTATATTCTCTATATATTTTGTTTGTAAGCTTTGATTTGACCACAAATGGTGATTTAAAAAGCTTATACAATATTTTTTTTCTCTCACCCTTCATCACTTGTATCTATCTATCCATTTCAATTTGGAATGGTTTTAATCTCATAACACTTTAGTTATTTCCAATCCAACAAAAAAAAAAGAGAAAAATAATTTAACTAGAGTCTTATTTCAGGTTTTAAGAGCATCTCCAATCATTTGCTTCATTTTTCTTTTCTAAAAATGAAGTTTTTCAAAATAGGGGAAAAAATGAATTAAGATTTTACTCAATTGTTTGCTTCAATTTTTTATTTTTTATTTACTTTTAACAAGAATATCCAAGGTGTATCACTTTTCCATTTTGTTATTAACCGTTGGCAATACTTTTTATCTTTTAAATTTATAAATTTTATCTATTGGTTTTAAGTTTATAAGGGTTGAGTTCGGTAGATTCCTCCAAATTTTTGGGCTCATAGTTATAATTCTTATATCTAATCAATCTCTATTTTTCGATTCTAATTACTTTTCCATTAGTAATCATATCTGCAACATGTGTTTAATTGACAAATAATAGTGTTTAAAAATATGCATTTACCCACGACCCGACCTGAAAAAAACAAACCCCGATTCAGTAAAAAAACAACAGTAAACCAATTTGGGAATTTAGGTTCCATGATTGTCTCCGATGTCGAGTTTCTCTCGGCTTCGTTTTTCTGGAATGAAAGAGGAAAGAAGGACCAGGTTGTGTTCCACCATTTAAGTTCAAAGTCATGGGAAAATAATTCAACTAGAGAAAAACACTCCTCTACTATTTTGTAGGAGAATTGGTGGAATAAATTAGATTAATTAGTTTATCTATTTCACTCAATTATATTCTTTTTTTTAACACTGATTAAATTTTATTGAATCAACCACAAAAAAGATTACAATAGTCGGCAGAGAAAATTAATTTCTTCACAGTCAAAAACCAGTGGATAACATATACACCCATGGAGTCAAAAGCCCGAAAAAAAAAAAATTATTGCCCGAAAAAAATAAAACCGGGAAACACATGATGGATACAAAGGCCAAGAGCGAAACTCTCGAAAACATCGAGTAAATCAGAGAAGAGCTGCCGAAAGATCCTACAACTCTAGACGGCGATGATAGAGTTACATGCGATGAATTAAACCCCACTAAAACGATTAACACGAATATAATAAACAAACATACGAGAATATAATTACTCCTACACACCTAATCTTCTTCTGAAAAAGCCTAAATATATGACTATATATGCATCCCCACAAGAAGTTAGCCTTACAAGAACATATCAAGGAAAATACCACGGGAGAAAGCCTATTATTCAACTAAATTAAATGGCGGTGGAAAGATATTAACTTCAAAGATTAAACGACCTAAAGAAGGAGGATAATCGAAAAATATCATAAACCAAACAACACGACTTTATTGGCACTTCTCAAGATAAACGAGAGCAAATCCATGACTTTAAACCATCAACTAACCCCCTAAAATCGAAAAGTCTCCAACACTCGCAAAAGCTCAGAAGCTCTGTTGATACGAACGCCCACGATCCCTGAAAAGGTTGTTGCCGTTTATCCACCGAAGACCATCACCCAGGGGCGGATCTACTGTTCACAGGGTGGGGGCAAATGCCACCACTCAAATTTTCTTTTTTATTAGTTGTTGTTTTAAAAAAAAAAAATTATGCCACCACTAAAATATTTTTTTTGCCACCACAACCTTTTTTTTTTCTTCTGATTTAAGCCCAAAAGCCCACCTAACATTTTTTTTTCTATTTTATGAGAAAACCCATTTTGTTATAAAATAATCAAAATTAAAAAACTCTAATCAATTAATTATTAACTAATCTTTACAAATTAAAAACCCTAATTTTTTTTCCAATTTTGATTTCTCTTTCTTTCTTCCTCGTGCTTGCGTGGAGACATAAAGGTAAACTTATTTTTCTTAATTTTGATCAGCCACTTCGAGTCTTCGACCATCTTCCAATTATTGTTACTTGTTAGTAATGTTTTTGTTTTCGCAAAATACGTTTCTCTGTTTTATATTGTTGTGAAAGATGCTTTGGAGTTTTCACCATCATACACGAAAAGCCTTTGCAGGCTTCTGAAATTAGTTTTAACTTTACCGGTTGCTACCGCAAGTGTTGAAAGATGTTTTTCTGCAATGAAACTAGTGAAGACAGCTGCACGCAACCGAATTGGAGATTATTTTCTGGTTTGTTTTGTTGAAAAATATTTGTTTGAATCTGTTACAAATGAAAAAGTGATAAAAATGTTTCAGATGATGAATGAGCGTAGGGTACTTTTGTAGAAGTTTTTTCATTGTCATCACATTTGTTGGATCTTATTTCGAATTTCGTATAACATTTTTAATTATCTTTACCTTTTTATTATGTTATATTTTTGCCACCACCGATTATATTTTCTAGATCTGCCACTGCCATCACCGATTATATTTTCTAGATATGCCACTGGCATCACCGATTCCAAATGCGAACGTCGAATAGTGTTAGCAAATATTATATTCTAAAAATGCACGGTGACGTCAAATTTAATATAAGTAAATGAATCTATTATATAATAGGAGAGTTTTTTCTCAATCTAGGGTGTCCACCTCATCACCAAAAAATTTAAACATTCATTTAATACATGTCTATTATATTTATCATTATTTTTATTCAATATAAATTACAAAAATACAAAACTTTGTCTAACAAAATAGAAAAGTGATAATTCGATATTAAGAATTAAAAAAATTGTAATACTAATTGGATAAAAAAATAATGAAATATTTTCTTGAAAATGACATATTGTTAGATTTTCAACCAAAAACTTTAATTTAATATTTATCCTATTTAAAATGTTAGAATGTGATTATGAAATTAAGAATGTAAAATAGATTTTACTATATATAATGAAAACAATAATTTATTCAATTTTGCTCCGAGAAACCTCGCTCTCAGCGTCTGAGATAGGCCTCTTCTGGGACATCGAGGATTGCCAACCCGATAATGTTGGCATTCCTGATAAGCTTTATTCTCGTACTAAACATTGGAAGCCAAAGGTTTCAATGTTCTCTTAAGACCCTCTGAAGAGCTCGCATCGAGAAAGCTACTTACCTCTGAATGCTTCGAACTGCTTTGTAAAAGCCTATCACTATCAAAGCCGAAGAGCATAAAAGAAACTTTTGATCTTTCGAATTACTACGAACTACCTTGTATCCGAAACTCTGACGGTAAGATCTATTAAAATGTTTGTCTGACTAATTTTTTCTGCTCTAATTAAATTGTATATGTTTTGTGAAACCTCTCATTCATAGATACGAGTCTTCTGGGACGTTGAGGATTGCCCAACCGATAATGATCCTGATTTGATTTATAAGAGTATCACATCAACTCTTAAAGGCAAAGGTTATCGTGGTTCTGTGTATTGCCAGGCTTATCCTGGTGAGAAAAAATTCAAGCATGAACTGGTGTATCTGAAAGCCGGAATCGTATTCAAAGTTGTACCTGAAGGTTAGTTCATATACTTAAACCCTCCCCTGTTTTCTCGCGCGCTATAGTTAGCACGGGTTAAGTCCTAGTATGTATATCAGTGCATTGTGAAAACCTCTCGATCATTTGAGCTTCTGCTCGTATGTTTTACTCGTGATGGGTTTGTGGGAAATTTCTTACCCAAAAATAAGATGAACAAAACGGAAAGAAACCATATAAGAACTTATGTGTTATCTCACCACTATCAACCTTCCCCTTGATGCAGCTGAGGATCCATACATGTGACAGCTGGAAGGCTTTAATACTGGTACATTCTCTGTTAAACATACTTGGAACAGTCTTAGAGTTTCTGACTCTCTCAACTCTTGGGCGAATTTTGTTTGGTATAAGGGATTTATCCCTAAGCAAGATTTTATAGTTTGGACTATGTAGCTGGATCGTTTTCCTCTACGGGCCAGACTCGCAAATTAGGGGATCAATATGTCACCTAACTGTTGCTTGTGTGATAGTTACACAGAGACTAGAGATCATCTCTTGCTCAGATGGTCGTTCAGTGAAGATGTTTGGGCGACAATAATCAAGATACTCAATTCAACTACTTTCACCTTCAGGACATGGGATACCATGGAAAGCTGGTGCACTTCAAGCTCAGGTTCATTCGACCCTTTATGCGATATGGATGGAGCGAAATAGTAGACTCTACTCTCAGATTTCTTTATCACATGAATCTGCGTTTCGGCGTATAGACCGCCTCATTGGTGACGCGCTCTTGTCTCACATGACAAGGAAACAATTCAAAGATCTGATGCAACTTTGGCTTGCTAGAAATTGAACTTTATTTCAATAGTTCTTCTCTTGTTTTTTGTTTTTTTTTGGCAATGAATAACTCTTAAGCTGGTTAAGCTCTCTTTTGTAAGCATGTTACAATCCTCTTCATTTTAATGAATATTCAAATACTTTGCAAAAAAAAAAAAAAGAACGTATGTGTTTTTTTTTTGTTAACCGTATAGTTTAAAGCTTCATTATGACATGATAAATTCCCAATCATCATCGACTAACTCAATGTTACATAATGATTTAGTTTTAATATTTGTTATTATTATTAATTATTATTTTTAGAAACATCTTGTGGGCTTCAACAACTAGGATAAGGAACATTACAAGCAGTAAAGACTTTGTGAGCGTTTGGAGAGGTAACATACGTACTAAAAGCTGGATTTTTAATGTAACCACACAGACACGGCTTCTGTTCATTTAGTTTCCCGCAACAATCTACAGTTGGTTGTCCTCCTGAGGTCAGTGCTGCTAAGCATGGCTTGAGCTCTGTCGCAACACACTGTTGTGCCATGTCTCCTCCGGAGCCTCCAACCGCGGTTGCTCTGATCGGAACTGGAGCCGACATGACACCTATCACGAATGCGATGAACAATAATGTCGTGAACTTCATGTCTTGAAACACAAGCGACTTTTCTCTACCTTCAGTTTTCTTTTTTTCTTTTCTTAAGCTAATTTGAGATTTTGGATCTGAGGTTTTCATGATGGTAAGACTGTTATATATAGATGGGAAGGTTTAAGATGTGGTCGTAACGGACATATTTGATTGGTCTTATCTCGTCAAAGAAACGCTAATGCATTTGGCTCCTACATTTGGCCACCATGCAGAAGAACGTGAAGGTCATGATCCAAATAAAACCAAAAAGTGCTCAGACAAGTGTCTGGTGTGTGTAAGTTGCACAGAAACATGTCCAGATTTTGTTCCAATTTTTTTTAAAACAATACCACCATTATATATAGTAGGTCTGCCTCTTCGGATTCTCTAGGTAGTTCGGTTTGGGTAATCGGGTAGTTCGATTCATGTTTTTCAGGTAATCGGATAATTCGGTTTGGGAGAAGTCTATGTAACCTAAATTAGCCAAACTAAACAATGGTTCAACAGAAACAATGGTTCAGTTCGGTTTGGTTATCGAGTTTTCGGGTTTTAAATATCTAAATTTTTGTGCAAATTAGGTTAAATTCAGATAACTTCGATTTATTTGGCTCATTCCATTATTTCGGTTACACATGTTAAATATTTTTTTTTGGGTTTTTTAGGGTGAGTTAAATGGACCAACTTTGGTTTTTTAAAACCCAATAAAATATAAAGTTTTTAATCAAATAGATCAACAAAGTACACAAATTAATCGTAAACATACTACTAAATATTTAAAACTCTATAAACTAAATCTAATTGTTGCAGCAGTGAGTGGTTAAAAACAATTGTTGCAGCAGTGGCGCGTGGCGACGAAAAAAGTGGAAACGACAGTGGTTCAACATGGCAACACATAATATAAGACAAAAATAGCTCCGTCGAGACGGTGAAGATGATGGCGGAACGATGACGATGATGTCTTGACTGAAGAGAATGTAGGAGGAATGAGAAAAAAATAAGGGGTTTCACAAATCACACATACCAAAGAATCAAACGGTTCGGAGATGGCGAACGAAACCAAACATTCATATATATGTCGATCGGTTCACCACAACTAACATACCCAGAATAGAAATCCAAAAACCTTGGTTTGGTTCTATTCGGAAATGTCGGTTCAGGTTTTAATCGCATGCCTAATTTATAACAAACAAAAGGAAATATACTTACGTATTTTGTATTGAAAACAATGAGCAAAAAGAAGTTCTTTTCATAAACAATACAACTAATCTTGTTATATTTACAATTAAACAATGGATATTTTCGACTCATTCCAACAGATTTTTTTTTTTTTAACATCTTATTTTATCATATATAGTAAAAGCGAAGTGAATTTTCGGAATGGAGCTCTCACGTTCACCCTTAACCGTAAAACTCGGTTTATCTTTTTTATATCGGTCTGATTTAAGTTTTTTTCGTACCAATTATCGATCGTAATCTCGGAATAGATATTCTTTGACCGTTTTTTTTTAATTGGACTGCGATATCCTTTTGCGATTTTTTTGGGATTCTCTTATGCGATTTTCAGAAATTGTGTTAGCGATTTTCTTATGCGATTATCTATAATTGATTTTGATTTTTTGTTCCTTGCAATTATCTATAATTGGTTTTTGTAAAACCCTAAATTTTTGACTTTATATATATCACACGTTCATAATTTTTGTGAAACTCATTCAGTGCCATCGTTTCTTTGATCCGTTGATAGTTGCATAATTTAGCCCATTTTAGCATACATTTTAGTTAGCATTTTGTGACTTATTGCATTCATTTCTTTGTTTTTGGTATAGTTTGCATCCATTTTAGAGTTAGTGAGTCTTAGGTTAGTTTTTGCATATGTTTGTGTGCTATGGAGTCTTTTAGGTATCATTTGGAGCTTATGGAAGCTTTTTGGAGCTTGGAGGAAGATCAAGGACTAGGAGGAACATACCCGAAGAACGGAGAAGGCAAACGAAAGAAGAAGAAAAATCCGCAGAGGCAATATCGGCCGGAGGCATCGGCCGCAGGAGACCGATACAGAACGAAGAACTGAGGCAGAAGTCCATCGGCCAGCCTCCCACCGATACACCCGACCGATGGAAGTTCTGGAAATCCGACGGATCATATCGGTGCGTTGTATCGATTGCAGGAGACCGATGGAAGCTCACAACATTGACGTCAAGAAGACCATCGGCAGCCTCCCACCGATACGCCCGACCGATGCGAAGTTCTGGAAATCCGAGAGTTCCATCGGTGCGATGTATCGACCGCAGGACACCGATATGCCCGCTGAAAAACTCAACCCGATGGGTTGACCCGACCCGACCTGTATTTACTTAAGCAAATTTAGCCTAATTAGGCAGAGAACTCTTGTTTTTAGACTTAAGAAAAAACGTTTTTGAGAGCTTTGAAGGAGATTGCAAGAGATTCTTGAGTGATTTATGCAAGTTCTTGTTGGATTATATCATCTATCTATTTTCTTATCATCTTTTATGATTCTCAACACTTCCTTTATGGGATTTGTGGAGAAAACCATGCGTTGGGAGTAGTTTTCTAGGGTTCTTGGGTAAAGTAGATTAGGGTGATTTTAGGTTTGTTCTTGATGTTTAAGAGCTAGATTAGTTGATATCCTTTCTCATTGAGTGTTATTAATGCTGGATTAGCCTTGACAAAGTTGATTTAGATCATAGGGAATTTCTCGCCCGGAAGGTGTTCGATGAAATTCCCCAACCAATTCAATGAGTGCTTTTCATATCTTAGCCAACGGGAGTTGATGTCTAAGGTGAATTGTGGCTAAGTGGACTTGTTATTAATGCTTGTTAGTCATAGAATCGCGAACGGAAGTTTATGACGATTGATGACTAAGAAAGGGATTAATACCATTGACGTGGATTAATCTTTAGTAGTGTATCTAGGGCCTACGGAGGCAATTGATTGAATGTTTGAGTGTCTAGAATGGAGTGAGAATCACCCGAGTCGATTGCTTTACCCGAGAATTCGCTTGTTTAATTTTGCTATTTAACGTTTGAGCTTGTCTTGTTGCTCGTTTTAGTTTGCTAAACTACTTGTTTGTTTTTCTGTTTTTGTATATTTCAAATCGTCCGATAAAAACCAAAACCCGATATTTGCTTAGATTAGATAGCGTCCTGTATTCTTAGTGCGTCGTTCTTATTTCCCTGTGGATTCGATCCCAAAGTGCTACAATGACATGCCATTAGATTGAGGCATTGTGCACAATGGGTTAATTGTGCGAACCGTAAAAAGTTCATTATCAATTTGGCGCCGTTGCCGGGGAGATTAGCAATAGCCATTAGGATTTGGATGCTATTTGAGACTAAGGTCTTGACTTCTACTAACTTTTTATTTTCTTCTTTTTTGCTTCTTAGAGTCGATGGCCATGGATTACAATGATTGGCCACAAGAAGAGGATACCACATTTGATGAAAGCATTGATGATGAGCCATATGTGGAGCCACCATTTGATGAAAGTGTACTCACATCAGAACAAAAAGTAGAGTTGGATGAGCTTTGCAAAGAAAACCCGACATTGACAAGGAGTAATCTCGCGATTATGATCCGTTTGAACCTCATGTCACGTCGGGCAGCGCTTGAGGGAAGGGAGCTCACATTTATTGAGATAAAGATAGCTCATGCACTCGAAGAGGTAATTTATTGGGTTCCACCATGCCAACTAGAAGGTATTTTTGACACAACCTTTGAAATCGTTGATTATGAGGATAGTCACTTGCCTTGCATTGAAGATGTAGCTTCTAGTTCACATGCTCTCAAGCTCATTAATGAATGCTGTGATTTAATATGTGAGTCTCAAATACTAGAAACCTTAAGAGTAGAAAAGCTTGCTACTGATTATCATGAAGTATGTTTTGATATTAATTATCTATGTGCTTTGAATGATCATGATATCGAGTTTAAGCTTTCAATGCCTGAGGAATCTAGTTCTCTTCTTGAAAAATCTTACCTAGGGGATGTGCTTGATGTAGATAAGATCTTGAATGAGATAGATGACCCTAAGGTTGAGATGAAATCTAGGAAAGAGGATGTGTTTTACATGATTGATGGAGATGAAGTTGACTCGTTTAAACATGAAATCGACTTTATTTTTCCTTCAAATGCATTTGGTCCTCGTGAACATCTCATCATCAAGGAAAATTCCAAGATGTATGCTATATTTTTAGTAACCTTTCTTGATGTGAGTTATGCCTCTTTGCCATGGATAGTCGTGTGCCATGTTGCATATTTTGTTTCTTGTCTTGACAAGAGAAGGACCAAAGGTGCATTGGCTCAACCTTTTGATTCTCATGATTAACAGTTGAAACGTCAAGCTTAGCGACGTAAAACAAGCGCCCTTGGGAGGCATTCCCATGACTATCTTTGTATATATTTTCGTTCTTTCTTGTTCCTTTTGATGTTTTTGTTTGATGTTTATAGTTTTCTTGGGTCCAAGGTCGTGGTGCTTAATGCATGAATGGGTAGAGCTACAGCACGTCACACTCCTCTCCAATCCAAAGGTATGATCCAAACTCCATTTCATTGTACATACTTTTGCATATTTTTACCTTCTCTTTGATTTGTGTTGCACCGAGACGTTGCAATTCAAGTTCGGGGGAAGGATTTGTGTCTTTTGATATTGTGTTTTGTGATCTTATTTTTCTTCTCGCATATTTGAGTCTTATTCATTCATATAAGTGCATATAAAAACCATAAAAAAGAAAAATTAAAAAAAAAAAAAAAATTTTAGTTGCATTTTGCATGTTTAAGATTGAGTCTAGATGCATATAGGTTTGCATTCACTTGCATTGGGAGAATTATCCATGTAGAATATAAACTTAAGAGCTTGAATTAATGCCCTCGTTAGGAGTTCTTTGATGCATTTGAGCGATCACGAAGTTAAGGATGATCCATGCTTTGATCTTGCGGTTTGAATGTTTTTGTCTTGGTTGAAGCATGCTTTGAATTGAATCTAATTCTATCTACATGAACTCTAATCTTGACTTGAAATTATCATGCTTGTACATTGAAAAGTTGAATTCATGGATGTCATATACATATTTGAGCTATCTTACCCCTTTTTACCACTCTCTTGTTAGCTCAAATAGCTGATTCCCATATTTGGAACGGTTAACCACACCCTTAACTAAGCCTTTCCTTCAAGCCTTCATCTCTTGTGTGTGTCGTGAGGCCTAATTTTGAATGAACTTAGCAAAAAGTGTTGAGTTTGGAACGACAAGGAGTTGATAGATAGGTTGGTGATTTGGGTGTTGATGTAAAGAAAAGAAAGTGTGGAGAAAGGAAAAGATTGAGAAAAAGGATAGGGGAAAGTAAAAAGTTTGGATTGGTTGGCATGAAAATGTGGAATAGCTCTAGGGGTTGAAAGTATAAGTCTCTATGTGTGTAGAAGAAAGAAAGAGCCAAAAGAAAAAAAAAAATATATGGCTAAGGCATCTAAATGATGATTGAGAGACTAGTTATGAAAGTGAAAAAGAGCTAAAAGAAAAAGATGAAGAGCCAATCCATTTGTTGAAAGAGAAGAAGAAAAGAAATGTGGTCTAAGAAGGCAAAATGCCTTGTGATATGGGTAGTTTATAATGGATCTTGATGAGTTTAGAAATAGGAGTGGAGTTCATATTGGGGCATTGGGTAGACGGATGTCATCCTTGTACGCATCAATTGTTCTTTACTCTTAGCATTTTGCCAAAGTTCATTCTTTCGTGAGAGATCCCATTGCATTGGAATACCCACATGATTGAGATTATTTTCATCTCAAAACCTTTTTCCTAAGCCAAATGAGTTCACTTGATTTTTATTAAGCATGATTCACCATTGTACTTAATGAATGTTAAAGAGTTAGAAGATATGATTACTTGTAGATGCTAAGGCTTAGACCAAATTCGTGTAGCAACGAGTATGGCTAAATCTTTTGAAGTAGAGGTTGTTTGTGCATCACATAACTACTACCAAGGGCATTGAATTGAATTCTTTTGTTAATATTCTCGGATATGATATCCCGCATTCTGATAATGAACTTTTTACGGTTCGCACAATTAACCCATTGTGCACAATGCCTCAATCTAATGGCATGTCATTGTAGCACTTTGGGATCGAATCCACAGGGAAATAAGAACGACGCACTAAGAATACAGGACGCTATCTAATCTAAGCAAATATCGGGTTTTGGCTTTTATCGGACAATTTGAAATAAACAAAAATAGCAAAATTAAACAAGCGAATTCTCGGGTAAAGCAATCGACTCGGGTGATTCTCGCTCCATTCTAGACACTCAAACATTCAATCAATTGCCTCCGTAGGCCCTAGGTACACTACTAAAGATTAATCCACGTCAATGGTATTAATCCCTTTCTTAGTCATCAATCGTCATAAACTTCCGTTCGCGATTCTATGACTAACAAGCATTAATAACAAGTCCACTTAGCCACAATTCACCTTAGACATCAACTCCCGTTGGCTAAGATATGAAAAGCACTCATTGAATTGGTTGGGGAATTTCATCGAACACCTTCCGGGCGAGAAATTCCCTATGATCTAAATCAACTTTGTCAAGGCTAATCCAGCATTAATAACACTCAATGAGAAAGGATATCAACTAATCTAGCTCTTAAACATCAAGAACAAACCTAAAATCACCCTAATCTACTTTACCCAAGAACCCTAGAAAACTACTCACAACACATGGTTTTCTCCACAAATCCCATAAAGGAAGTGTTGAGAATCATAAAAGATGATAAGAAAATAGATGGAAGAGATAATCCAACAAGAACTTGCGTAAATCACTCAAGAATCTCTTCCAATCTTCTTTAAAGCCCTAAAAACGTTTTTGGTTCTGTCTAAAAAAACAATACCAGAGTCCATGTCTAATTAGGCTTAATTTGCTTAAATAAATACAGATCGGGTCGGGTCGGGTCAACCCGGGACAAACCGGGTTTGACCCGACAATTTTTGTGTCCGAGAAGGTTCACAGCGGTCAGCTCATACCGCTGCATGACCGCTGTGAAATGCCTGGTTTTTGCTCCGGATGGATCCGCAGCGGTCTCCCTATACCGCTGTGTTTCGGCCGCTGCGAGACTTGAAAGTGCAGCGGTGGAGCCATGACCGCTGTGAGCTGGCCGCTGCGAATGTCTGGTTTTCTTCTTCTTTCGTTTGCCTTCTCCGTTCTTCGGGTACGTTCCTCCTAGTCCGTGATCTTCCTCCAAGCTCCAAATGGTACCTAAAAGACTCCACAGCACACAAACATATGCAAGAACTAACCTAAGACTCACTAACTCTAAAATGGATGCAAACTACACCAAAAACAATGAAATGAATGCACAAAGTCACAAAATGCTAACTAAAATGTATACTAAAATGGACTAAATTATGCAACTATCAGTGGCGGAGCGCGTGGTGACAGCGCCGGATAGGACAAAACACGGCGGAAGGCTGGAGACTCGAGCAGATCTGCCGGATCCTGCTCACTGACTTTCAAAATGGGAGTCACAACAGCCATGGATAAGAGGAAGAGACGCATTAGAGTCGAAGGCCGGGTCAGCCGTCCTCGAGCTAAACTGGACCAGAGACACCAGCAGCGAAACATCCCGAACCAATAACTCGTGACCGGAGAAGGAAGTAGCCAGGGAGCCAGCGATAAACCAAGGAAAGCGGCGGAGCACCACTCACGGAGGCTTGAACGGAGTCTTCTAACCAAAACCATCGGGAGCCACCGTCCTCCAGCAGCAGACGAAGGGAGGGGCAAGAGAGACATCGACGAGCCCAAAGAGCGAACTCCAACGATCCCGACTGAGCGGCAAACACCAATGCCACAAGAACTAGCGAAACGAAACTCAAATTAAAAACAAAAAGACCGAAAATCCAAGTAACAAGCAGCCAAAAGGAAAGAGGAACGAAAGGGTGTCCCTCTCACGGTGGCGGCGAGAAGCTCCGACCATCGGAGAGGGAGATCGGCACGATTTGAAGATGTGGCGCTAGGGCGAACTATTGAGGGAAACACACATAAATTAGTTTAAATTGATTGTTTAAATAATGATTACATATAGAACTGTCAACCCGGACTAACATGTCTAATTAACCCGTTTTGCAATAAACTAAAATATTATTCGGGCTAATCCGCAAAAACTTATAATTTTGAAAACATAACTTTAATATGCACCTCTTAAAAAATTAATTTTCTCGTGTCTAACTCTTTATAAAATTAGTAAAATATTTTATAATATTTATAGTGAAAAATGTTGCAAGATTTCGAATATTTTTTTTTTGAATATGTATGGATCGATTATTAGTTAATAATATCAGTATAATTAATAAACTAAATAGTGAATAACCTCTTTAACGGGAAATAAATATTTTCCATGTTCTCATCAATCAATTTAAAAGACAATTATATACTTTCCTATTTCAATTATATATTTTTATTTGTAATGACATTGCATGTAATAATTTACAAAACAACATTTATTTTCAAAAATATATTCTTAAATAATATTATAGAGATACATTGGTGAATACAAATATATTGCTATATTAATCTTAAGAATCCGAAATATTACACACATAAATGAAAAAAAAAAATTAAAAGTAAAATGATTTATGCTTTTACAAGATAAACAAATTATAATCAAGGTGGAAAGAAAGACATTGAACAGAGAAGGACATAAGAATGATCTGTAAATGGCGAAAACAAAAGTGAAAAATATATACTGTCTTCTTCTCCTTGTCCTTCTATCATCTGAACAAAGCTTGAATCTCTTCAAGCGTTTTGCCTTTAGTCTCAGGAACCCAAAGACCCACAAAGGCCACAGTGAATCCACAAACCAAAGCGTAAAGAGTAAAAGTTCCTCCGCTGCTCCAAGCTAATAGCATATTTGCAGTCATTGTGACTAACCACGAGACAAACCAATTAGCCAAAGTTGCTATACTTCCGGCTAAACCTTTTATATTGACTGGAAGAATCTGTTTTGACAACCATAATAATTAGTAAGAGACTAGATTTAGCTTTGATTGTAACGTCAAGTAACCTTTTTTTTAATATTCAGATACCTCAGACATAATCAGCCATGGAATTGGTCCCATTCCTAAAGAGCAAGCAATAACCATAGCCTGTAAAGAAAATGACTCCAAAAGATTTAGCACGAATACCGCGAATTGTGAGCAAGAAAGCTTTTTTTTTATCTTTCATTATAACAATGTGTGAGTGTATATACAAAAAAACTTACCACAACTCCAACTACAGAGACCATGCTTAGAACGTTGTACATATTGGAATCAGGTGATACGAATTCCTAACAAGAGATTACAAACAAACTTAGAGAGTTAAAGTGAAACTCTACATTGTAGATATATTTATACAAAAATTTTAAAAGTACCTTAAGGTAAAACGCGATTGCTACAATCACGAGGCTAATCGTCATTCCGATAGAAGAGATCTGCAAATTTAATGTTTTGTTTACATACCTAAGTTCTTCAGAGTTTATAAGATATATATGAGTCTCAAATAACTCCTCACCATGAGCAGAAGTCGACGACCTGATTTATCGACCAACCATGTCGCTACTGCAGTCGCCACTACCTGGTTTAGAATGAACAAACGGTTAAAAAAACAAATCTAGTAATGTATCCTAGATTGAAGTTGTATTGGTTGAAGTTATATACTTGAACAGCACCGACTCCAAATGTCGCCACATTACTCGATGAGACCCCTGAAGTGAATAAAATGGAACAAAGAAGCATAATAAGAGATCTGTTTATTATCTCTTAAGAACATTCCAAAGAATAAAGACAAACATTTAACTCTACCTGCAGATTGGAAAATTGTACTCGAATAGAACAAGACACCGTTAACTCCTCCAAGTTGTTGAAGTACAAGCAGTCCTATACCAACCTGTTATACATAGATTACAGGAAACATGTGAGTTTCTCTCACAGTGAGACAAAATTGGTTCCAGAGGTAAGAGTAATTGTACCATCAACGGGAAATAGTATCTCCTACGCTTGAGGTCTACAAACCGAATTGCAGAACGTTTGCCAGATGATGCCACAGATCTCTGTGTATTAGGAAAAAGATAAACCATTCAGCAATCCTGAACTCGTTACATATTGAAACCAGCAGCATCATGTTATAGCACTTTACAGTTTAGTCAATAACTATTTTGTATTAAAAAGAATGAGCAAACATAAGTTCTTTTCATAAACAATACAACTAATCTTGTTCTAAACAATGACTATTTTGGACGGATTTCCAACTGATTATATTTTATTCAATACCACCATTTATAGTAGAGTGAGTTACACTCTACCACACTTTTTCACTTTCAATTTACAATATAGACACTTTGTGACTTTAAACACAATTTGATAATCTTTTTGTGTATGTTTTTACATTTATGTCCCTCTTACCAATAGTTAATTACCCTTCCACCATTTACTCTCATTTTTTATTCATTTCACACACCCATACATTTTTTTTTTGGCTTATTTCTTCTCATAAAAAAACAATTTTATATTTTTTTTGCACTATAAACTATATTTCTTTTTTCTCTATACTTTGATACTCATTTCACAATATTTTACTTACATATGGTTCGAACACATTGACCGAGCGCATGCGTATCCACATAGTTGCGTACACGTGTACGCATTTAAATGGATAGAAATGTGCATATCCACGCAGTTATCTTCCATGTGTACACAGCAGCTACATAGATGTCTATGCGTATCCACGCGCATATCGTCTATGTGTACGTAACTACATGGATGTGTATGTGTATCCATGCGGATATCGTCTACGTGTACGTAACTACATGTATATGCATGCGTATTCACGTGAATTACGTACACGCATGCGTCCTATCCACAAGGTTCGATTTTCCAGCCATGAATCTTCTTGTTCGGGTCATCGTTACCCTTCTCTGACGGATATCCAACAACTTTCGGACGGGGGATTCCGACTACAATGACCGTCGGAAAGACGTCGGAAAATTTCCGAGGGATATCCGACAACTTTCCGACGGGGTATTCCAACTATAACTTCGGCGGAAAATCATCAAAATCCTTCTGACGAGAAATGTTCGTCGAAAATCCGTCGGAAAATCCTCTACGATAGTCTATCGGAAAAGTCATGACCATTTTCCAACGACCAATTTTCGTCTAAAGACACTTTGTAACTTTAGACACAGTTTTCCTACTTTTGGATGTGTATTTTGACTTTTATGCCCCTATTACCAAGATGTAATTACCCTTCCCCTTTTCTCTCTTATTTTTATTTTATTTTTCATCTCACACATTTTGTTTTGCTTATATTCTTCTCATAAGAAAATAATATAACAATTAATTTTTCACTATCAATTATATTTATATTTTTGTCTATATTTTGATAACAATTATTTTTTCACTATCAATAATATTTATTTTGATACTCATTTCACAATTTTTTTTTCTATATTTTGATACCCATTCTAGTCAGGAATTTATTGGTCGGATTTCCAACAAAACTAAATCCGTCAGTTACAGCTCGTCGAAAATTAAATTATATAAAAAATGAACCAATTATAAAATGACAAGTGTTACAAGGGTATCTCATGATTTTTGTTGAGTTTCTCAAACCAGAACCGTTTCTGTCTCTCTCTCTCCTTCTTTTTCAAATTTTTTGTCCTTTTTAATGACAAGTTATCATATAAGAAACTATCGTTGATGATGCCACTACAAGAAAACATGGTCATTTCCGACGGAAATTCTGACGGCCATAATTTCGTCCAAAATTTCTGACGGATTTCCGACGAACGTGTCATCTGTCTGAAATCCATCGGAAAAGAGTATCCGTCGGAAATTTCCGATGGATTTCCGACGACAATAATCCGTCGGCTACTTTTCGAAGGATTTCCGACGACTTTCCGAGAAATTCTCATGTTGCCGACATAGTACCGAAGGATTTCCGACGACGACCATCCATCGTAAATTTCTGACGGATTTCCGACGGATGTCCGACAGATGGTGACTTTGCTGACATCCTTGCCGACATCGATACTATCTACTTTAAATCCGTCGGAAATCCGTCGGAAAATGCATAAATTTTTCCTTATAAAAACATAACCACCCCTTATTTATAATAACAACAAAAAAATCTCTCTTAAAACATTCCCCTTACGGAAATGTCTTTTTCAAATCCTTATAATTATTTTTGATCATGGATGGACAAGCCTCATCAAATTCCGGACACGGGCCTAGTTACAGAGGAATTCAAAGAAGGTCTGCAGGAATTCATGGCATTTGCGGGTATGCAGAAGAAAGAAAAAAAAACGGGTAAAATCTATTGCCCTTGTACCAATTGTGGGAATCGTAGATTTATCGTGATAGATGAAGTATTGTCACACTTGTATTGTCATGGGTTTATGCCGGGTTACAAGATTTGGTATTATCATGGAGAAAATGATACAATGGTGGATAATTATGCTAGTACTAGTGTACAATAGTGAACATTATATTGGGGATAACGCTAGCTTAGAAGAACCCGTAATGAAAGTACAAAGTACTGTAGGTTATGTTCAGATGGTGAACGGTGCATTTCGTAAAAGTATACCATCGGTTGCTGAGTATGGAGATAGAGGAGAAGATCCTTACTTAGAAGCTCATGGATTCTTTGATATGTTAGACGCTGCTAAACATCTGTTATATGATGGGTGTAGAGGTGAACATTCCCCTTTATCAACTGCAACTAGGATGATGTGTATAAAGACGAATTTCAATTTGAGTGAGGAGTGCGTGGATGCAATCGCTGATTTTGTGAAAGACATTTTGCCAGAAGATAATCTTGCACCGGCATCATACTATGAGATACATAAACTTGTTTAAGGTCTAGGATTGCCGTATCAGATGATAGATGTATGCATTGACAACTGTATGCTCTACTGGAGAGAGGACGCAGACCGTTCGACATGCCGTTTTTGTCGCAAACCTCGGTATAAGGAAACATGTGGAAGAGTGTCAGTGCCATATAAACGGATGTGGTATTTGCCGTTAACAGATAGATTGAAGAGGTTATATCAGTCAGAGCGCACAGCGGGAGCAATGAGATGGCATGCAGAGCATACAACAGATGGACAAATCGCCCATCCGTCAGACGCATGAGCATGGAAACATTTTCAATCAATGTATCTCATCTTTGCGTTTGAGGCGAGGAACGTATACCTTGGATTATGTACTGATGGTTTCAACCCTTTTGGGAAGCACGGCATAAAATATTCTTTGTGGCCAGTAATTGTAACACCTTACAATTTGCCGCCATCTTTGTGCATGCGAAGGGAGTTCTTGTTCCTTAGCATTCTCGTTCCTGGACCAGAGCATCCGAAGAGATCACTTGATGTGTTTTTGCAGCCATTGATTTTTGAGCTGCGAATGTTATGGGACCAAGGTATTGAAGCGTTTGATGTTTCTTGTCACCAGAATTTCATCATGCGGTCGGTACTTATGTGGACCATTAGCGATATTTGATACATGATATTTTCGTGTCAATTATCCCAAGTGTACTCATGTCATTGTAGTACTTGAGATGTCAATCCATAAGGGGTTAAGATTGAGGCACTAAGAATGCAAGAAACTTCTTAAGCTAGAGCAAACATTGTTTTTTGTTTTTATAAGTTTATGGAAAAAGAAAACAAATGCAAGAAAGAAAACAAAACACAAGACTAAAATGTTGGATCATGAACTAAGCTATCAATGAGATGGGTAACAATCAAACAATGAATCATTTGGAAGCATTAATCACTATCTTAGAACATGGAATTCACAAATATGACTAATCCATTTCCATGGCACTAATCACCTTGTTAATTATCTAATCAAGAACAAATTTCCATTTGTGATTAAATAATCAACAAGCATTAAGAAAAAATTCCAATTAGTTCACTAAACACCCTAAACATCAACTTCCGTTGGCTAGGATATGCTTAGCTCACAAAAGGTTCGGGTCAAGCAACTGAACTCGGGTCATGAGTGAAATGCCTAAGATCTAGAAATGAATGAACAATCCTAATCTAGTACTAACACCGCTTACTCGAATCTATCCCTAATGCATGGGATGAGACCAAAAATCTAACTAATCTAAGGTGTAGCACTAGGTTTCGGTTTATCATGACAAATCTAGCATTACGAACCAACCTAAGTGAAAGACTCATCCAAGATCATCCTAAATAACCATTATCTAACCATCAAGACAATTGACTAATGATGCCTAAACATTCAATGCACATTCATTCTTATGACATGGATCATACAAGTAGACTGGTTCACTCACATGATACTAATCCATTTACAAATCATCTAGTTATCAAGAACTTCCGTTCAAAACTAAATGATCCATAATCATTAAGCATTAGTCCATACAAGTCAACAATTCACCTTAATCATCAATTTCCATTGGCTAAGAATTGAATTGCATGCTTAGAAGTTTTCTAGACATTTCATCGAACACCTTCCGGGCGAGAAATGTCTTAAGTTCTAGAAATGAGTTGTCAATTCGATTCTAGCATTAAGATCCCTCCTAACATGAGAACAAATGATTATCTAAGCCTAAACATAAACAATCAACCATCAACCATCCAAATCAAACATTATCTAAAATCCAACAAAAAGTCAACTCACAAGAACATGAAGAACACAAGAGAAAAAGACATAGAAATGAAGAACAAGAATCAAATAAGCATAATATAAAGATAGAGTGAAGAAATCTTCTCTAGAATGGCATTTGTATGAAGAACAATCCCAAAACATCAAGAAGAGAGAGTTGGGGACGAGCCCCCACTCTTAGAAGAAGAAAACCTGACAATAAAATTAGGTTTTTTGGCTTTTAATAGAGTTTGGGTCGAGTTTTTTTTGGGTTTCAGATGATTCACAGCGGTCAGGACTTGCCCGCTGCATGACCGCTGTGAATCTCTGTTTTTTTCGTCGGATGAATCCGCAGCGGTCACTGTAGACCGCTGCGCTACACCGCTGTGAGCTCCAATGAGTTCCTTCGCGCGCCAGACTGGACCGTCGTCACGGAAATTGGCATAACTTCGGATCGCACCGTTGGCATTGCCTCAAACCACTTCCAAATGAAAGCTAATCCATTGCTATATCTCGTGATAAAATTTGAGCTCAATCCAACGGTGAAAAGTCCTTCATCCATTGCCAAACTTATGACGTATCAACATGATCATGCATCTCTGTATTCTGCAATGACTTTTTTGTGTGGCTATCTTCACTCCTCCAACTCCTATGACTCCAAGAACACCTGAAAGTTGCTCATACAAGCCAAAAAGAATGCAAAGACAACCTAGGACATCTAAAATGCAATGAGACTCAAGTTGGACCTAAATGCATGAAAATATCCCAAAACTATACAAATTGGAACTAAAAACCTATGAAATTAAACCTTAAAAACATGTAAAATATGGTGTTATCAACTCCCCCGGACTTGCCTTTTGCTTGTCCGCAAGCAAACAAGAAAAGACAAACCGGAAGAGAGGTTTTAAAGAGTGGGAATTCACAACTAAAAGACATGTCAAAGCAATCAAAGTGGAGAGTCTATGCCCAAGATAATACCAAGACATTGCAAAAACGTATCTCAATTATGACTCTAACTTCTCTAGACTTATCGCAACTCCTAATCTTTTCTCTTAACAACAATGCCTCATGCCTACAAGTTCTCTTCTCAACCAACCCTCACATTCATTTGATCTTTCTAAAGGTGCGGTCTCACAAATGGGCAAGTGATCAAGTCCAATCGGTTTGGAAGAAAAGGCAATTGGCACTAGTAAATGTGAGTGCAAGGAGGTTCATTCTCTTTTTGGGTGACTTACTCTCAAGAAAAAGGAATGCTATATGTTATGCAAAAGCAAGGAAGACTAGAAACAATTTATGCATACAAAGTTAAGCTCACATTGTTCTACCCTCCTAGCAAAGCATTCTACCCAAATGGTGATTCCATTTCCTCATCTTATCTTGCTTCCTTGAAGCTCATTAAACCCCCAAAGCCCTTTTGGCTAAATCAAAACTCCCTTTTTAACCCCCTTTTCTTTTCCAAACACCAAACTCCTAGAGACATTTTTATTCGACCCATTTCTTTTCTTTTCACTCTCCCTAAACTTTTTGTTCTTTCTCTTTTTTTTTTTCAAACATGGAGAGTGTATTTTCTTTTCTTTTCCTAGGGTCTTTCTTTTAATCTCTTCTCTAGAGTTTGCTTTTTCAACCATTTCTCATCTCATATTTCATACGTTCATGTTCCCCAAAACCAAATACCATTCAATCCATTGATCCCCATCTTAATGCTAGCCTCTTTTCTTTGAACAACAATGACTAGCTAAAAATGAAAGCTAACCTTTGTCGTTTCCGATACTTACAAGATTTTACACACAATAGCATATCAAGAAAAGGCCTCACTCAATCAAACAACGAGGGGTGGAAAGAAAACGGTTAAGGTGAAAGGTAGGGAACCATTCTAAAAATGAGAATGGCCACTCGGGTTATTAGAGAGTGGTAAAAGTGGATAAGATAACCCGAATGTTTTCTTTGAACCATGGCTATGTATCACAAGCCCATAAGCAAGAAGATTATATTCATTTAAGTCCAATTATCAAGGGGTTGATTTCAAATTAAACAAGTATTTACAAGACAAATAGTTAAGAGTAGAGAGATCAAAGTACGAAGTTTTCAAGTCTTTTGAAATCGTTTAAGCAGTATAAAACCATTATCGAGAGCATCACAATGAAAGCTTATCATACATGTTTTATGAACTCCCATGCACATGAATGCAACCTATGTCATCTAGATATGAGTAGCTAATTCAATTCTAGAATGAACAATGGTGCAATGCAAACTACATGATATTTTTGGATTTTTGAAAAAATTTGAATTTTTTTTGGTTTTTCTATGCAATAGAATATGTACAATGCAAGACTCAAAAATATAAAATAAGACAAAGAAAATGACGTTAAATGACAAAGACCTCTCCCCCGGACTTAATTCACACCGTCTCGGTGTGAAACGAGTCCAAAGAAGAGTAAAAAACAAAATCAAAAAGTATGTACAAGGTGTTAAGTGAAGTACCTTGGAGTTGTGGAGATGAAGAGTTTTAGCATTCCCTTGACTACGTGTCGCGATCGGTTATAACCGATCGATGAAACCGATCGAGGCTAATTTCGATCGGTTATAACCGATCGATGAAACCGATCGACGAGGCGTCGTAACAGGTCGCATTTTTGTAACCGATCGGCATAACCGATCGAGGCAAATTCCGATCGGTTATAACCGATCGTCGTGACCGATCCAGCATGTCCGGACTTGCGATTTTTCTCGTTTTGATCCCGAACGTTCTCCTGCGAATCCCGACGCCCTTGGAGTGGAGTGGATTCACGAGGAGGAAGCATTGTGCGTTGAAGCTCACGGACTTTGACCATTCCATCCGTCCCATTTATTCACCCTTATTGCTCCTACAAAAAACATGAAAACAAAATTTATCAAACAATAAAAGGCAGAAAACAAGAAGTAAAGGATATGATTGCTTGTTTTATGTCTCTAGCATTGACGAGGGATAGGATTGGGGAGGTCCCCAATGGCGCGTTTAACGTCACTAGCTTGACGGTTGTGTCCTCTTACTCCTTCTCTCCTTGCATGTCTCCTTTACTCCTAGTTACCTAAGAGATCAAGATCACAAGAAAAGGGGAAAAAGATTAGCAACAAAAGAAAATAAAAAGCTCTAGTCTCAAGAAGAATCCAAATCCTAATGATCAATGCTAAACCCCAATGGCAACGGCGCCAAATTGATACATGATATTTTCGTGTCAATTATCCCAAGTGTACTCATGTCATTGTAGTACTTGAGATGTCAATCCATAAGGGGTTAAGATTGAGGCACTAAGAATGCAAGAAACTTCTTAAGCTAGAGCAAACATTGTTTTTTGTTTTTATAAGTTTATGGAAAAAGAAAACAAATGCAAGAAAGAAAACAAAACACAAGACTAAAATGTTGGATCATGAACTAAGCTATCAATGAGATGGGTAACAATCAAACAATGAATCATTTGGAAGCATTAATCACTATCTTAGAACATGGAATTCACAAATATGACTAATCCATTTCAATGGCACTAATCACCTTGTTAATTATCTAATCAAGAACAAATTTCCATTTGTGATTAAATAATCAACAAGCATTAAGAAACAATTCCAATTAGTTCACTAAACACCCTAAACATCAACTTCCGTTGGCTAGGATATGCTTAGCTCACAAAAGGTTCGGGTCAAGCAACTGAACTCGGGTCATGAGTGAAATGCCTAAGATCTAGAAATGAATGAACAATCCTAATCTAGTACTAACACCGCTTACTCGAATCTATCCCTAATGCATGGGATGAGACCAAAAATCTAACTAATCTAAGGTGTAGCACTAGGTTTCGGTTAATCATGACAAATCTAGCATTACGAACCAACCTAAGTGAAAGACTCATCCAAGATCATCCTAAATAACCATTATCTAACCATCAAGACAATTGACTAATGATGCCTAAACATTCAATGCACATTCATTCTTATGACATGGATCATACAAGTAGACTGGTTCACTCACATGATACTAATCCATTTACAAATCATCTAGTTATCAAGAACTTCCGTTCAAAACTAAATGATCCATAATCATTAAGCATTAGTCCATACAAGTCAACAATTCACCTTAATCATCAATTTCCATTGGCTAAGAATTGAATTGCATGCTTAGAAGTTTTCTAGACATTTCATCGAACACCTTCCGGGCGAGAAATGTCTTAAGTTCTAGAAATGAGTTGTCAATTCGATTCTAGCATTAAGATCCCTCCTAACATGAGAACAAATGATTATCTAAGCCTAAACATAAACAATCAACCATCAACCATCCAAATCAAACATTATCTAAAATCCAACAAAAAGTCAACTCACAAGAACATGAAGAACACAAGAGAAAAAGACATAGAAATGAAGAACAAGAATCAAATAAGCATAATATAAAGATAGAGTGAAGAAATCTTCTCTAGAATGGCATTTGTATGAAGAACAATCCCAAAACATCAAGAAGAGAGAGTTGGGGACGAGCCCCCACTCTTAGAAGAAGAAAACCTGACAATAAAATTAGGTTTTTTGGCTTTTAATAGAGTTTGGGTCGAGTTTTTTTTGGGTTTCAGATGATTCACAGCGGTCAGGACTTGCCCGCTGCATGACCGCTGTGAATCTCTGTTTTTTTCGTCGGATGAATCCGCAGCGGTCACTGTAGACCGCTGCGCTACACCGCTGTGAGCTCCAATGAGTTCCTTCGCGCGCCAGACTGGACCGTCGTCACGGAAATTGGCATAACTTCGGATCGCACCGTTGGCATTGCCTCAAACCACTTCCAAATGAAAGCTAATCCATTGCTATATCTCGTGATAAAATTTGAGCTCAATCCAACGGTGAAAAGTCCTTCATCCATTGCCAAACTTATGACGTATCAACCTGATCCTGCATCTCTGTATTCTGCAATGACTTTTTTGTGTGGCTATCTTCACTCCTCCAACTCCTATGACTCCAAGAACACCTGAAAGTTGCTCATACAAGCCAAAAAGAATGCAAAGACAACCTAGGACATCTAAAATGCAATGAGACTCAAGTTGGACCTAAATGCATGAAAATATCCCAAAACTATACAAATTGGAACTAAAAACCTATGAAATTAAACCTTAAAAACATGTAAAATATGGTGTTATCAACTCCCCCGGACTTGCCTTTCGCTTGTCCGCAAGCAAACAAGAAAAGACAAACCGGAAGAGAGGTTTTAAAGAGTGGGAATTCACAACTAAAAGACATGTCAAAGCAATCAAAGTGGAGAGTCTATGCCCAAGATAATACCAAGACATTGCAAAAACGTATCTCAATTATGACTCTAACTTCTCTAGACTTATCGCAACTCCTAATCTTTTCTCTTAACAACAATGCCTCATGCCTACAAGTTCTCTTCTCAACCAACCCTCACATTCATTTGATCTTTCTAAAGGTGCGGTCTCACAAATGGGCAAGTGATCAAGTCCAATCGGTTTGGAAGAAAAGGCAATTGGCACTAGTAAATGTGAGTGCAAGGAGGTTCATTCTCTTTTTGGGTGACTTACTCTCAAGAAAAAGGAATGCTATATGTTATGCAAAAGCAAGGAAGACTAGAAACAATTTATGCATACAAAGTTAAGCTCACATTGTTCTACCCTCCTAGCAAAGCATTCTACCCAAATGGTGATTCCATTTCCTCATCTTATCTTGCTTCCTTGAAGCTCATTAAACCCCCAAAGCCCTTTTGGCTAAATCAAAACTCCCTTTTTAACCCCCTTTTCTTTTCCAAACACCAAACTCCTAGAGACATTTTTATTCGACCCATTTCTTTTCTTTTCACTCTCCCTAAACTTTTTGTTCTTTCTCTTTTTTTTTTTTCAAACATGGAGAGTGTATTTTCTTTTCTTTTCCTAGGGTCTTTCTTTTAATCTCTTCTCTAGAGTTTGCTTTTTCAACCATTTCTCATCTCATATTTCATACGTTCATGTTCCCCAAAACCAAATACCATTCAATCCATTGATCCCCATCTTAATGCTAGCCTCTTTTCTTTGAACAACAATGACTAGCTAAAAATGAAAGCTAACCTTTGTCGTTTCCGATACTTACAAGATTTTACACACAATAGCATATCAAGAAAAGGCCTCACTCAATCAAACAACGAGGGGTGGAAAGAAAACGGTTAAGGTGAAAGGTAGGGAACCATTCTAAAAATGAGAATGGCCACTCGGGTTATTAGAGAGTGGTAAAAGTGGATAAGATAACCCGAATGTTTTCTTTGAACCATGGCTATGTATCACAAGCCCATAAGCAAGAAGATTATATTCATTTAAGTCCAATTATCAAGGGGTTGATTTCAAATTAAACAAGTATTTACAAGACAAATAGTTAAGAGTAGAGAGATCAAAGTACGAAGTTTTCAAGTCTTTTGAAATCGTTTAAGCAGTATAAAACCATTATCGAGAGCATCACAATGAAAGCTTATCATACATGTTTTATGAACTCCCATGCACATGAATGCAACCTATGTCATCTAGATATGAGTAGCTAATTCAATTCTAGAATGAACAATGGTGCAATGCAAACTACATGATATTTTTGGATTTTTGAAAAAATTTGAATTTTTTTTGGTTTTTCTATGCAATAGAATATGTACAATGCAAGACTCAAAAATATAAAATAAGACAAAGAAAATGACGTTAAATGACAAAGACCTCTCCCCCGGACTTAATTCACACCGTCTCGGTGTGAAACGAGTCCAAAGAAGAGTAAAAAACAAAATCAAAAAGTATGTACAAGGTGTTAAGTGAAGTACCTTGGAGTTGTGGAGATGAAGAGTTTTAGCATTCCCTTGACTACGTGTCGCGATCGGTTATAACCGATCGATGAAACCGATCGAGGCTAATTTCGATCGGTTATAACCGATCGATGAAACCGATCGACGAGGCGTCGTAACAGGTCGCATTTTTGTAACCGATCGGCATAACCGATCGAGGCAAATTCCGATCGGTTATAACCGATCGTCGTGACCGATCCAGCATGTCCGGACTTGCGATTTTTCTCGTTTTGATCCCGAACGTTCTCCTGCGAATCCCGACGCCCTTGGAGTGGAGTGGATTCACGAGGAGGAAGCATTGTGCGTTGAAGCTCACAGACTTTGACCATTCCATCCGTCCCATTTATTCACCCTTATTGCTCCTACAAAAAACATGAAAACAAAATTTATCAAACAATAAAAGGCAGAAAACAAGAAGTAAAGGATATGATTGCTTGTTTTATGTCTCTAGCATTGACGAGGGATAGGATTGGGGAGGTCCCCAATGGCGCGTTTAACGTCACTAGCTTGACGGTTGTGTCCTCTTACTCCTTCTCTCCTTGCATGTCTCCTTTACTCCTAGTTACCTAAGAGATCAAGATCACAAGAAAAGGGGAAAAAGATTAGCAACAAAAGAAAATAAAAAGCTCTAGTCTCAAGAAGAATCCAAATCCTAATGATCAATGCTAAACCCCAATGGCAACGGCGCCAAATTGATACATGATATTTTCGTGTCAATTATCCCAAGTGTACTCATGTCATTGTAGTACTTGAGATGTCAATCCATAAGGGGTTAAGATTGAGGCACTAAGAATGCAAGAAACTTCTTAAGCTAGAGCAAACATTGTTTTTTGTTTTTATAAGTTTATGGAAAAAGAAAACAAATGCAAGAAAGAAAACAAAACACAAGACTAAAATGTTGGATCATGAACTAAGCTATCAATGAGATGGGTAACAATCAAACAATGAATCATTTGGAAGCATTAATCACTATCTTAGAACATGGAATTCACAAATATGACTAATCCATTTCAATGGCACTAATCACCTTGTTAATTATCTAATCAAGAACAAATTTCCATTTGTGATTAAATAATCAACAAGCATTAAGAAACAATTCCAATTAGTTCACTAAACACCCTAAACATCAACTTCCGTTGGCTAGGATATGCTTAGCTCACAAAAGGTTCGGGTCAAGCAACTGAACTCGGGTCATGAGTGAAATGCCTAAGATCTAGAAATGAATGAACAATCCTAATCTAGTACTAACACCGCTTACTCGAATCTATCCCTAATGCATGGGATGAGACCAAAAATCTAACTAATCTAAGGTGTAGCACTAGGTTTCGGTTTATCATGACAAATCTAGCATTACGAACCAACCTAAGTGAAAGACTCATCCAAGATCATCCTAAATAACCATTATCTAACCATCAAGACAATTGACTAATGATGCCTAAACATTCAATGCACATTCATTCTTATGACATGGATCATACAAGTAGACTGGTTCACTCACATGATACTAATCCATTTACAAATCATCTAGTTATCAAGAACTTCCGTTCAAAACTAAATGATCCATAATCATTAAGCATTAGTCCATACAAGTCAACAATTCACCTTAATCATCAATTTCCATTGGCTAAGAATTGAATTGCATGCTTAGAAGTTTTCTAGACATTTCATCGAACACCTTCCGGGCGAGAAATGTCTTAAGTTCTAGAAATGAGTTGTCAATTCGATTCTAGCATTAAGATCCCTCCTAACATGAGAACAAATGATTATCTAAGCCTAAACATAAACAATCAACCATCAACCATCCAAATCAAACATTATCTAAAATCCAACAAAAAGTCAACTCACAAGAACATGAAGAACACAAGAGAAAAAGACATAGAAATGAAGAACAAGAATCAAATAAGCATAATATAAAGATAGAGTGAAGAAATCTTCTCTAGAATGGCATTTGTATGAAGAACAATCCCAAAACATCAAGAAGAGAGAGTTGGGGACGAGCCCCCACTCTTAGAAGAAGAAAACCTGACAATAAAATTAGGTTTTTTGGCTTTTAATAGAGTTTGGGTCGAGTTTTTTTTGGGTTTCAGATGATTCACAGCGGTCAGGACTTGCCCGCTGCATGACCGCTGTGAATCTCTGTTTTTTTCGTCGGATGAATCCGCAGCGGTCACTGTAGACCGCTGCGCTACACCGCTGTGAGCTCCAATGAGTTCCTTCGCGCGCCAGACTGGACCGTCGTCACGGAAATTGGCATAACTTCGGATCGCACCGTTGGCATTGCCTCAAACCACTTCCAAATGAAAGCTAATCCATTGCTATATCTCGTGATAAAATTTGAGCTCAATCCAACGGTGAAAAGTCCTTCATCCATTGCCAAACTTATGACGTATCAACCTGATCCTGCATCTCTGTATTCTGCAATGACTTTTTTGTGTGGCTATCTTCACTCCTCCAACTCCTATGACTCCAAGAACACCTGAAAATTGCTCATACAAGCCAAAAAGAATGCAAAGACAACCTAGGACATCTAAAATGCAATGAGACTCAAGTTGGACCTAAATGCATGAAAATATCCCAAAACTATACAAATTGGAACTAAAAACCTATGAAATTAAACCTTAAAAACATGTAAAATATGGTGTTATCAATATTCCAGCATATGGCATGTTATCAGGATGGACAACGCACGGAAAGTTATCGTGCCCGTACTGTCAAGATAACCCTGAAGCTTTCCAATTGAAGCACGGACGCAAAACGTCTTGGTTTGATTTCCGACAGATATTTTCAAAAATGTTGTTTAGGGTATAGGGTATAGGTTTTTTTTTGTGGAAATTGTTTGCAAACACTTTTATGATGTATATACAATAGGTTGAACTTGTCATATTTCAAAAAAATGTGTTATATAGAATTTATAAAATTTGATGGAATTGTTTGTATAAGTTATAGTATAAGATATAAGTTGATTTATGTGAAATATTTGGTTTTGATGTTGTATAAGTTATAAACTAATGCACATTCTTTAATATTGATGATTGTGATATAGTTTGAATGAAACATGTAAATTAGGGGTCCTTAAATCATATAAAAAGACTCTAAACCCTCAACCCCAAATATACCCTAAATCCGTCAGAAATCCGTCGGAAATTTCTTACGGATTTCCGACGGATCTGGCAAATATGACACGTGCATGTTGACTGGCCAATCGACAAACATGCAAGGAATATACCTTATCATTTCAAATCCTTCGGAAATCCGTCAGAAATTTCCGACGGATTTCCGACGGTCTTTGGTATTTTCGAGACTGCAGAAATATCAACCGCGTAAATGAAATTATTTTTCGGAATCCGATGGATTTCCGACGGACATCGATATATATCGACAAAAGCGCAAGTTTCTTTCTTCATTTCTCTCTTCTCTCTCTCTCTCTCTCTCTTTCAACTCTTCTTCTCCTCTTCTCTCTTCTTCTTCCTCACCGAGAATCTCTTCTCTCTTCTTCTTCCTTACAATTTCTCATTTCTTCTTCAATTCCTCAACTCTCTCTTCGATTCCTCGACTCTCTCTTCTCAAAACCATGTAAGTTTCATCAATTCCTTTAATTTTTTTTAGATCTGGTTAGATTTTAGGAAATATATTAGTTAGGTTATTAGAATTCAATTTATGTGTATTGTTAGGTGGTTAGAATAGAATTTGTTATGTAGAATAATATTAGTGTTAGGGTTTATGTGATTAGATTGTTGATTTAGAATTGTTAGATTTAGAAAACAAATTTTTGATTTTTTAAAAACGTTTCTAAATATTTTTTAAGTATTTAGAAAATTACAATTGAATTTTTCACATAATAAAACGTTTTTAAAATATTTGTATATATTAAAAACGTTTTAAGAATATTTTTAAGTAATAAAAACGTTTTTAAAATATTTGTATATATTAAAACTAGGTAGGTCGTCCGCGCCTTGCGCGGGCCGAGGGGTCTCAAAAACGTAATACAAAATTATGTTATAAACCGAAGAAATTTAGAACAACCACTTAAAATATACATGATCAAAATAAAACTAATCCAAAAAAGTAAACACTATAAAAAAATTAAAAACTCAAAAAGCAATACTAAATAAATGTATAAAATCGACAAACCAATTGAACTAAGATAAACGCGAGTTTTTCGTCTTCACATAATCTTTTTCGCCATTTTTTTCCTCTTATTTATCCTTTGGTTTTTCTTCTTTATCGTCTTTTCTTTATTTTTCGTCATCGTCTTCCACCTTTATCTCTCATTCTTCTCTCACGTCTTCTTCTTCGTTTTCTTTCATTTTTTTTGTTTTCTTCTTCCGTTTTTTCTTTGTCACTCGTGTTTTCTACATCTTTTCCTTTTTCTTCCTCATTGTCTTCGACTTATACTTCTTCTTCCTCTTATACATCTTTCGATTTTCTTATTCCTCACCTTTTTCTTTCATCTTCATCATCGTCTTCGACTTCAACTTTTTGTTCCTCTTCCGTTCTGTCTTCATCTTCTTCTTCTTCTTCCGGGTTATATTATTCTCTTTCTTCTTCTGCTTTTTCTTCTTCTTCACCACCTTCGTCTTCTATTCGTTTACTATGTATTGGTTTTCTTCTCCGACTTCTCTGACTTCTTCTTCTGATTACTTTTTCCCTTCTCCAAATTCGTCATTTCATTCTTCTTTGTTCATCATCTTCGTATTCTCCAACTATTTTTCTTTTCTTCATTGGCTTCGTCTTTTTCTTCTCCCTCTTATTTATCTTTTAGTTTTTCATATTCATCGTCTTTTCCTTCTTATCCTCCATCGTTTTCAACTCCTACTTCTTCTTTATTGTCTTCATCTTATTTGACTTCTTATTTTTTTTTCATTCGGTTTTTCTTCATTTTCTTCGTTTTATTCTTCGGAATTTTTGTATGCCTCATCTTCTCCGTTTTCTTCTATCGTCTTTTGTATTCTCCTGCTTCTTATTCTTCCACATCTTCTTCTTCTTTGTGTTCTTCTTCTTCCTTTTATTTGACTTTCGATTTTTCGTCTTCCTCGTATTTTCCCTCTTCTAATTATTTTTTGAAATTTTGGAATTTTTCAGACGTATATTTTCACATTCTTTATGGGTTTGGCTATCTTTACACAAACGATCAGTTTCAAAGAATCTTGTAAAGTAGAAGCATATAGATAACATGAACACATATTATCCGACTGTTCTATCATGAACCATCCTCTTGAAACTAAGGGGAAATATAGTTTGAAATCTGAAACAAAGTCACAATGTCTAATTGAAACACAATACACAATCATCTTAGGATTCAAATTTCTTCATTACAACCATTTGAGACAAGTATAGGCCACAACCACTGAAGCAGCAACGCATACAACAGGAAAGCGGCATATATATGTATCTTATCGCTCCCAGCTCTTTAACTATGTTGGTATTCGACATACCTTAAGTGTCACTATTTATTTAAAAGAAAGTATTTTCCGCAATTTATCTTCTTGGATTCAGGTGTAAGCTTTTTAATGTAATCTTCCGAGGTGTCCAAATATAATATCTAATTAATATCACCATAAGATTGTCAATGTGACTTCTTCTCAAAGATTCTATATGGTTTTTCTTCTCCAAATTCATCATCCTCTTCCCCTTCTTATTCTTCAACATTTTCGTCTTGTCCTAATTTTTCTTATTCTGATTTTTATTTTTCTTTTCTTCGGTCTTCTCCCTCTCGTCTTTTCCTTCTTCTTCTTCTTCACGACTTCGTCCTCCTCTTCTCCCTCCTATTCAAATTTTGGGTTTTCTTCTTCCTCGTCCTTTCCTTCTTCTTTTTCACTGTCTTCGGCTTCTTCTTCTTCCTCTTATTTGTCTTTCGATTTTCTTATTCCTCATCTTTTCTTTCCTCTTCTTCATCGTCTTCAACTTCTATTTCTTCCCCTCTTATGATTTGTCTTCTTTTTCTTCCTCTTCTTCTTTGTTATACTCTTCTTTCTATTCTTTATCTTTTGGTTTTGTTCTTCTTCGTATTTTCCTTTTTTTTTTTCCAGTTATTATTCGTCTTCTTCTTCATTCTCCAATTTTAAAGCTTTTGTCAGTTCCTCATCTTTTTCTTATTCTTATTCATCGTCTTTGACTTCTACTTCTTCTTCTTCCTCTTATATATCTTTTGATTTTCTTATTCCTCACCCTTTTCTTTCATCTTCATCATCGTTTTCGACTTCTACTTTTTCTTATTATTCTATTGTGTCTTCTTTTTCTTCTTCTTCTTCTTATTTTGGTTTTTTTCTTCTTCGTATTTTCCTACTTCTTTGACTTCTTCTTCATCATCTTTGTATTCTCTCAGTTCTTCTTCTTCTTCTTTTTTGATTTTTATTACCCTTCTTCATTCTCTGCTTCTTATTCCTCCTTGGTCTTCTTGGTCTTATCAAAACTCTTCTTCTTATGGTTTTTCTTCGTCTCTTTCTCATCTCCACATTCGTCTACTTTGTATTATTCATCTTCTGGTTTTCTTCTCTTTCTTTATTTTTTTTTCTTCCACGTATTTTCCTTCTTCCACTTCGTCTACTGTGTATTGTTTTTTTTCTCCGACTTCTTCTTCTGATTGTTTTTTTCTTCTCCAAATTTGTTATTTCATTCTTCTTTGTTCACCATCTTCGTCTTCTCCGACTATTTTTCTTTTCTTCATTGTCTTCATTGGCTTCGTCTTTTTCTTCTCCCTCTTCTTTATCTTTTAGTTTTTCATATTCTTCGTCTTTTCCTTCTTATTCTCCATTGTTTTCAACTCCTACTTCTTCTTTATCGTCTATGCCTTCTTTGACTTTTTTTTGTTTTCATTCGATTTTTCTCCGTTTTCTTCTTCTGAATTTCTTTGTTTTATTCTTCTGATTTTTCTTTTGCCTTATGATAGTTACATAATTTAGCCCATTTTAGCATACATTTTAGTTAGTATTTTGTGACTTATTGCATTCATTTCATTGTTTTTGGTGTAGTTTGCATCCATTTTAGAGTTAGTGAGTCTTAGGTTAGTTCTTGCATATGTTTGTGTGCTATGGAGTCTTTTAGGTACCATTTGGAGCTTATGGAAGCATTTTGGAGCTTGGAGGAAGATCATGGGGCAAAATAAACCTGTTTGGAGCAAGAGCTATGCCCAAATATCAAGGAAAATGCAGAGGCCATCTGACGTGCTCTAAAGATCGGCTCAGACAAAGATCTTGAGCTCCGATTTAGCTTCGAGAATCTTCATAAAAGTCGTAGATAATCGAGATACCTTTCTAATGGAGGTGTTTCCAAGTCATTCGGAGCAGCCGTTCAAAAGATATGACACATTTAGTGAGCACAAGTCCGTCTGGCATCGATTTGGACTAATGGCAGAAGTCCATCGGTGTGCATCCGACCGATATGGAAGCTGGAAAACAGGAGAAAAATCAGAGTCTCACATCGGTGCGTTGTATCGGGCAGAGGCCGACCGATATGGTTTCCTCCGGAGCAAAATGCAGAGTCCGTCCGAGGGGACTGAAAGATCGTGTCAGAAGAAGACTTTCCATTTGGATTTAGCTTTGGAGATCTTCATGAAAGTTATAGGAAATTGAGCTAGCGTTCCAATGGGAGTGGTTTCAGGTCATTCTGACCAGTGGTTAAAGAGATACGACATTTTATCAAGCGCATGTCCGTCTGACCTGCAAACGGAGCAAAACCAGAAATTCACATCGGCCGGATGTATCGGGAGCAGGAGACCGATGTGATTCCTGCGACCCACTTTGCTATTTAGGCCAAAAAACTTGTTATTTGTGAGACATCTCATTTTTAACTTGTAAAAACACTCTTCTTAGAGAGAGTTTGGAGATTTTAAGAGATTCTTAGTGTTTTTATGAAAGTTCTTGTTTCTTTTCATCTATCTATCTATTTCTAATCATCTAACCATGAATCTAAACACCTCCTACATAGGATTTGTTGAGATTATCATGGTTTGTGAGTAGTTTCTTTAGAACTTTGGGTATGGTAGATTAAGATGTTTTCTTGCTAAATCATGATGCTTAAAACTTAGTTTATGAAGAATCCTTACTTGTTAGGTGTGATTAATGCTAGATTAGCCTTGACAAAGTTGATTTAGAACTTAAGGAATTTCATGCCCGGAAGGTGTTCGATGAAATTCCTCAACCAAACTTAGCAAGTGTTTTACATTCCTAGCCTATGGAAATGGATGTCTAGGGTGTTTAATGGTTATTTAGACTTGAGATTAATGCTTGTTGATCATTTAATTGCAAATGGAAGTTTGTTCTCAATTAAGTGATTAGTGAAGTGATTATTTTCATGGAAGTGGATTAGTCTAAATTAGTGATCTAAGGCCTAAGGATTAGCATTGTTTGAGTATCATGGTTTAGCTAGAGAATGTCCAAGTCGATTACCATTACCCGAAGTTCGTTTGCTTATTCTTGTTTAAATCGTTTTCGTTACATTTTAGTTCAAAACTTGTTAGTCTTTTAATTACATTTGTTATATGCTGGGTTGTTTATTATCATGTCTTTAAATTGATTAGGATCATTAGAAAACCTTTATTCGATTAGCTTAGATTAAGAAGTGTCTCGCATTCTCTGTGTGTTGTTCTCGTGCCTCCTTGTGGATTCGATCCCTAAGTGCTACAATGACATACCATTAGATTGTGGTATTGTGCACAATGGGTTAATTGTGCGAACCGTAAAAAGTTCATTATCAATTTGGCGCCGTTGCCGGGGAGGTTTAGCAATAGCCATAGGGATTAGGACTCTTTTTGAGACTAAGTTTTATTTTTCTTTGTTTACTAATCTTTCCACCTTGTTTGCTCTTATCTCTATAGGTGCATGAACTTTCAAAGGCGAGGTATGAATATGGATCAAGCACCACTTGTTAGAGATGCAAATGAGAATCGAGAAGAGGTTGCTCAAAGGGTTAGAGCACCGAGGTTGATTGGAGCGGGTGATGCTCCCAACAACGCCCGTGAAAACCGCGCCGGTATACATCCACCACCGGTGGAGAGTAATAATTTTGAGATCAAGGCGAGTCTCATTTCCATGGTGCAAGGAAACAAGTTCCACGGTTTACCGGTGGAGGATCCCTTAGACCACTTGGATCAATTCGATCGAATTTGTGGAATGGTCAAGATCAACGGAATTTCCGAGGATGGGTTCAAGCTTCGATTATTTACATTCTCTCTTGGAGACAAAGCCCACCAATGGGAGAAGAACCTACCTCAAAGATCCATCACTTCTTGGGATCAATGTAAGAAAGCCTTTCTAGCCAGGTTCTTCTCTTCTACAAGAACGTCAAGGTTGAGAAACGAGATCTCGAGCTTCACTCAAAAAGGGAATGAGAGCTTTTGTGAAGCGTGGGAACGATTCAAAGGCTACACAATGCAATGCCCACACCATGGCTTCTCCGAAGAATCGCTCTTAAGCACTCTATACCGAGGAGTTTTCCCCAAGTTTAGGATGCTCCTTGATACCGCAAGCAATGGCAACTTCTTGGGAAAAGAAGTTGATGATGGGTTGGAGCTTGTTGAGAATCTTGCCCAAAGCAATGAGAATTATGGTGAGGATTATGATATAGCTTTGAGAGGAAGTGGAGAATATGAGGACCGAACAAGAAGGGAGATGAAAGCCCTAAATGAGAAGTTAGACAAGGTCTTGGAAGCCACACAAAGGCGAGTGAACTATGTAAGGGATTGCAAAGGTTACCAAGAGGAAGTTCACTTTGTAGGAAACCAAGGTGGTTACAACAAAGACTTCAACTCCAACTTCCCGCAACAAGGGTTTGTTCCTCGAAACCGATTCCAAGGAAACCAAGGTGGTTACCCAAACAAACCATCTTTTGCACTTCAACTTCAACAAGAGCAAGGAAGCAACTCGACACAACAAGATGTCGAAATGAAGGGTATGCTTCAACAACTCTTGACGGGCCAAGCTCATGGAGCAAATGAGTTGAATAAGAAGATGGCCGAGATTCACACTAAGGTGGATTGCTCATACAACGATCTCAACGCAAAATTTGAAGATCTATCCTCTAGAATCAAACACTTGGATCAACAACGCACTCAAGGAGATTCCGATTCTAGTAGACCCATGGAGAAACTAAATGGCAAAATTGATGCAAACCCAATGGAGTATTGCAATGTTATCCTCTCAAGTGACGAGATTGAAGAAGCTATACGAGAGATCAAGAGAGTTCTCCATGAATCCAAAGACGAAGTCGTAGTGGTTTCTAGCAACAAAGTAGTTGAGAAAAGAGATGTGGAGGCCAAGACAGTTGTGAGGAAAGAGACTTCTTGCATTGAACCTCCTCAACGTGAGCCTAAATCGATTCCCAAGCTTGGAAATCCGGGTAAATTTGTCATCTCTTGCTCCCTTGGTGATTTGAATGTTGATGACGCCATGTGTGATTCGGGATCAAGCGTGAATGTGATGTCACTTGAATTGGTGAAGAGTCTTGGAATCAAGAGCATGAAGCACCACCCATCACACATCACTTTTGGAGATTCTTCTTCTAAGCAACCACTTGGCATTGTTGAAGATTATCCTCTCAAGATCGGAAATTGTCTCATTCCAACCGACTTCATAGTTATGAAGATGAAGCAAACCAGCAAACTCCCCCTCCTCCTTGGAACTCCATTCCTCAATACCACCGGTGCAAGCATGGACTTCCAAAACAAGAAGGTCGTTCTCAAGAACGTGAATGAAAAAGTCTTCTATTCCATGAAGCCCTCTTCCACTAAGCTTTGTGGCACCATTGTTTGTAAGGATGATGAAGCGGAAGTTAAAAAGGTTGAGTATGTGGGAAGTTGTGAGAAGATGAATTTGGTTTCACCCCCAAAAGCTTGTAAAAAGAAGAAAAATTCTCATGAAGAGAAAGCTTTGGGTTATGGTAATGTTGAAGAAGCCTTAGCGCTGGATGGTGTTTGCTTGGAATATCTTTTCCATACCGCTATGGAAAATGAGGTTGAGAGTATAAAGGTTCAAAAGAAGGGTAAGGACACTAAGGCCAAAAAGAAGAAACCCAATGATAAACACCCTCCCACCCTTGTCAAAGGCATGACGAGCAAGCCTAATGAGGTTAGATCATTTTTTCCCAAACTCACCACTATGACCTTGACACCGTGGAGATATGAAGATGGTGTGGTTGAGTACAAGATCAAGTGTCAGGGAAGGTCAAAACCTTTTGCCATGGTTAGAGCAATCATCACACCCGAGCTCAAAGAAAAAGGTCCAACGGGAATTCAAGAGATCATGAGCAAGGTTCTCACACTCAAGCTCGAAGACCCGCCATGGAGTTCCACTACTCCTTCTCTCCAAGCCTAAAACGGTTTGAAACGTCAAGCGTAGCGACGTAAAACAAGCGCTCTTGGGAGGCATTCTCATGACTATCTTTGTATATATTTTCGTTCGTTCTTGTTCCTTTTGATGTTTTTGTTTTTGTTTGATGTTTATAGTTTTCTTGGGTCCAAGGTCATGGTGCTTAATGCATGAATGGATAGAGCTACAGCACGTCACACTCCTCTCCAATCCAAAGGTATGATCCAAACTCCATTTCATTGTACATACTTTTGCATATTTTTACCTTCTCTTTGATTTGTGTTGCACCGAGACGTTGCAATTCAAGTTCGGGGGAAGGATTTGTGTCTTTTGATATTGTGTTTTGTGATCTTATTTTTCTTTTCGCATATTTGAGTCTCATTCATTCATATAAGTGCATATAAAAACCATAAAAAAAAATATTTAGTTGCATTTTGCATGTTTAAGATTGAGTCTAGATGCATATAGGTTTGCATTCACTTGCATTGGGAGAATTATCCATGTAGAATATAAACTTAAGAGCTTGAATTAATGCCCTCGTTAGGAGTTCTTTGATGCATTTGAGCGATCACGAAGTTAAGGATGATCCATGCTTTGATCTTGCGGTTTGAATGTTTTTGTCTTGGTTGAAGCATGCTTTGAATTGAATCTAATTCTATCTACATGAACTCTAATCTTGACTTGAAATTATCATGCTTGTACATTGAAAAGTTGAATTCATGGATGTCATATACATATTTGAGCTATCTTACCCCTTTTTACCACTCTCTTGTTAGCTCAAATAGCTGATTCCCATATTTGGAACGGTTAACCACACCCTTAACTAAGCCTTTCCTTCAAGCCTTCATCTCTTGTGTGTGTCGTGAGGCCTAATTTTGAATGAACTTAGCAAAAAGTGTTGAGTTTGGAACGACAAGGAGTTGATAGATAGGTTGGTGATTTGGGTGTTGATGTAAAGAAAAGAAAGTGTGGAGAAAGGAAAAGATTGAGAAAAAGGATAGGGGAAAGTAAAAAGTTTGGATTGGTTGGCATGAAAATGTGGAATAGCTCTAGGTGTTGAAAGTATAAGTCTCTATGTGTGTAGAAGAAAGAAAGAGCCAAAAAAAAAAAAAATATATATATATATATATATGGCTAAGGCATCTAAATGATGATTGAGAGACTAGTTATGAAAGTGAAAAAGAGCTAAAAGGAAAAGATGAAGAGCCAATCCATTTGTTGAAAGAGAAGAAGAAAAGAATCCCCTAAGTTAGAAAAGAAATGTGGTCTAAGAAGGCAAAATGCCTTGTGATATGGGTAGTTTAGAATGAATATTGATGGGTTTAGAAATAGGAGTGGAGTTCATATTGGGGCATTGGGTAGACGGATGTCATCCTTGTACGCATCAATTGTTCTTTACTCTTAGCATTTTGCCAAAGTTCATTCTTTCGTGAGAGATCCCATTGCATTGGAATACCCACATGATTGAGATTATTTTCATCTCAAAACCTTCTCCCTAAGCCAAATGAGTTCACTTGATTTTTATTAAGCATGATTCACCATTGTAATTAATGAATGTTAAAGAGTTAGAGAATATGATTACTTGTAGATGCTAAGGCTTAGACCCAATTCGTGTAGCGACGAGTATGGCTAAATCTTTTGAAGTAGAGGTTGTTCGTGCATCACATAACTACTCCCAAGGGCATTGAATTGAATTCTTTTGTTAATATTCTCGGATATGATATCCCGCATACCAACCTCTTCTTCGACTTGTTCTTGTTTGTTTGCTTGCGGACAAGCAAAAGGCAAGTTCGGGGGAGTTGATAGTTACATAATTTAGCCCATTTTAGCATACATTTTAGTTAGTATTTTGTGACTTATTGCATTCATTTCATTGTTTTTGGTGTAGTTTGCATCCATTTTAGAGTTAGTGAGTCTTAGGTTAGTTCTTGCATATGTTTGTGTGCTATGGAGTCTTTTAGGTACCATTTGGAGCTTATGGAAGCATTTTGGAGCTTGGAGGAAGATCATGGGGCAAAATAAACCTGTTTGGAGCAAGAGCTATGCCCAAATATCAAGGAAAATGCAGAGGCCATCTGACGTGCTCTAAAGATCGGCTCAGACAAAGATCTTGAGCTCCGATTTAGCTTCGAGAATCTTCATAAAAGTCGTAGATAATCGAGATACCTTTCTAATGGAGGTGTTTCCAAGTCATTCGGAGCAGCCGTTCAAAAGATACGACACATTTAGTGAGCACAAGTCCGTCTGGCATCGATTTGGACTAATGGCAGAAGTCCATCGGTGTGCATCCGACCGATATGGAAGCTGGAAAACAGGAGAAAAATCAGAGTCTCACATCGGTGCGTTGTATCGGGCAGAGGCCGACCGATATGGTTTCCTCCGGAGCAAAATGCAGAGTCCGTCCGAGGGGACTGAAAGATCGTGTCAGAAGAAGACTTTCCATTTGGATTTAGCTTTGGAGATCTTCATGAAAGTTATAGGAAATTGAGCTAGCGTTCCAATGGGAGTGGTTTCAGGTCATTCTGACCAGTGGTTAAAGAGATACGACATTTTATCAAGCGCATGTCCGTCTGACCTGCAAACGGAGCAAAACCAGAAATTCACATCGGCCGGATGTATCGGGAGCAGGAGACCGATGTGATTCCTGCGACCCACTTTGCTATTTAGGCCAAAAAACTTGTTATTTGTGAGACATCTCATTTTTAACTTGTAAAAACACTCTTCTTAGAGAGAGTTTGGAGATTTTAAGAGATTCTTAGTGTTTTTATGAAAGTTCTTGTTTCTTTTCATCTATCTATCTATTTCTAATCATCTAACCATGAATCTAAACACCTCCTACATAGGATTTGTTGAGATTATCATGGTTTGTGAGTAGTTTCTTTAGAACTTTGGGTATGGTAGATTAAGATGTTTTCTTGCTAAATCATGATGCTTAAGACTTAGTTTATGAAGAATCCTTACTTGTTAGGTGTGATTAATGCTAGATTAGCCTTGACAAAGTTGATTTAGAACTTAAGGAATTTCATGCCCGGAAGGTGTTCGATGAAATTCCTCAGCCAAACTTAGCAAGTGTTTTACATTCCTAGCCTATGGAAATGGATGTCTAGGGTGTTTAATGGTTATTTAGACTTGAGATTAATGCTTGTTGATCATTTAATTGCAAATGGAAGTTTGTTCTCAATTAAGTGATTAGTGAAGTGATTATTTTCATGGAAGTGGATTAGTCTAAATTAGTGATCTAAGGCCTAAGGATTAGCATTGTTTGAGTATCATGGTTTAGCTAGAGAATGTCCAAGTCGATTACCATTACCCGAAGTTCGTTTGCTTATTCTTGTTTAAATCGTTTTCGTTACGTTTTAGTGCAAAACTTGTTAGTCTTTTAATTACATTTTTATATGCTGGGTTGTTTATTATCATGTCTTTAAATTGATTAGGATCATTAGAAAACCTTTATTCGATTAGCTTAGATTAAGAAGTGTCTCGCATTCTCTGTGTGTTGTTCTCGTGCCTCCTTGTGGATTCGATCCCTAAGTGCTACAATGACATACCATTAGATTGTGGTATTGTGCACAATGGGTTAATTGTGCGAACCGTAAAAAGTTCATTATCACCTTATCTTCTCCGTTTTCTTCAATCGTTTTTGTATTATCCTACTTCTTATTCTTCCACATCTTCTACTTCTTCTTCCTTTTATTTGACTTTCGATTTTTCATCTTTCTCGTATTTTCCTTCTTCTAATTATTTTTTGGAAATTTGGAATTTTTTGGACGTATATTTTCACATTTTTTTTGGGTTTTGCTACCTTTACACAAACGATCAGTTTCAAAAAATCTTGTGAAGTAAAAGCACATAGATAACACAGACACATATTATCCGACCGTTTTAACATGAACCCTCCTCTTGAAACGAAGGGGAAATGTAATAAAAAAAGGAATATATAATAACGAATCAGTCATCAGTCATGAAAAGTTAAAATCTAAAGACATTCCATCGAAATTAATTTGTTTGTCGAATGATAAGGAGCCCAAATGCTAACAAAAACTTGTACGGACAAAGAGACGGAAATACTCTGGTATATCAGTAGTGTCATAGAGAATTTTTTCATCCTTTGAGAGAAAATTTACCAGTAGCTTCTTCCCATGTCAATCAAAAGTTCTTTTAGGTTTAGTATAGTAACAACCGATTTGCTCCATTTATCAATTTTCATTTCAATTTTTAAGTTAATTTTTAAACTCGTGCAAAATCAAATATATCATACGATTGAGTCTTATTAATGACGCTGGCAGAAAACACTTCATAATCGATAATATAATGAATAATGTTTCTTTGACACACACATTGTAATTACGAACGATTTTCTTCCTCCCTCGTTGGAATTCTTCATAAACTATGTTTCTTCATCATCTTTTTGTTCTTCTTTTTCATCATCTCAGTCTTCTCTGACTTCTTTGTCATCGTATCCGTCTTCTCAGAATTTTTTTTTCTCAGTTTTCTTATCCTTCTACATCGTCTTCATCTTCTCGGCATCCTATTACTCCGGTTTTTCTTCGTCTTCTACTTCTTCAGCTATATCTTCTTCTTCTTCTTCTTTATATTCTGGTTTTTCCTCTTCCTGGTATTTTCCTTACTTTTTAATCTTCTTGGGCTTCTTCTTTTTCATAATCTTCGACTTCTTCTTGTTCTTTTTCTTCCGTTTTTTATTCATCTTCCTCTTCTTCTTCCTTCTCCTAATTCATCGTATTTGTCTTCTTTGGTTTTTTATTTTTCAGGTTTTTCTTAGCCTCCTTTCCCATCTTCACCTTCTCATACTTTGTCATCTTCATCTAACAGTCCTTCCTTATCTTGAACGTATGTGCTTTCGTATTTTCCAAGTACTTCTTAATTTAGCTTCGTCTTTTTCTTCCTCCTCTTCTTTTTCTTTCATCTTCCTTGTCTTTTCCTTCTTCATCTTCATCGTCTTCGACTTCTACTTCTAATCTTTTATCGACTTTGTCTTCTCTGAAATATGCTTCTTCCTTTTCTTTTGGGTTTTCTTCGTCTTATTTCTTCTGATTTTTTATTTTTCTATTATTCTTACTTATCTCGTCTGCTTCCTCTTCTTATCTCCCTCGTATTTTTCTTCTTCTTTTTTATCGTCTTTGACTTATTTTTCACCATATTCGTATTCACTGGCTTCTTTTCCACTTTCTTACTCCTTTTCTTCCTCTTGTTCTTCATATTCTTTGTCTTATTTGAATTCTTATTCGTTTGGTTTTTCTTCGTCGCTTTCCTCATCTTCACTTTTTTCAACACTTCTATATAATCTTCGAGGTTTCTTCTTCTACCAGTTCGTTTTCTTCATCTTCTGGTTTTTTTTTCTCTAACTTTTCCGATGACTTATTCATGTTTTTCCGGTTTTGTTCTTCTTCTTCAACTTTCTCATCTTTTTATCATTGTGCTTCTTCATTATTTTGTGTTATCCATGTTTTTATTTTTCTTCCGGATTTAATTGATATGACTTTGTCTTCGTCTTCTTCCTCATCTTTTTCGACTTATTTTTCTTATTTTTCTTCTTTGTCTTCATCTTCGTCTCCTTCGACTTCTTCTCCTTTTTCTACCCTGTATTTTGGACTTTGAAAGAGGTCTAAATTACTATCCGCTAATGGTTTTGGATGTACAGTATTCGTCTCTAGTGCTCTGTTCTAACGATGGCTTGATCAGTATACGTGAATGATCTTATTTATGCCATTTTCTGTTCTCTTTCACTGAGCATATGTTTTCCTGGTTTATAGTAATTTGTGTGAAGCTTGATTTGTTTTTGCATAACTGAAACATGATTCCATGAGTTCTTCATGGGGATCATATCTGTAGAGTTCATGCTTTACTATTGCCATAAAAAAATATTTATTGGTGCTGTCTTTTTCTGACTTTATGATTTTTGCACTGCAGATATGGATTCAGGGTTACCACCTGTCGTTCCATCAAATATTATTCCTGAACTTGAGCTTATAATTGTTTTTCTTTGTCGACTCTAAGAAATCTCCAACCCCCATAAACGATGTGCCAGGTGTACAACAAAACGTAAAAAATATCAAAATGAACAAAACGTTCAAAATATAAAATATAAATCCAAAATATATCTCTAAATTGGTGCGGCAAGCTAACAACTATATCCTTCTTTAAAAAAGGAAACCAATAATTATATCACTTTAAAATATTGTTAAAACATCATTTGTTTTGAAGGCATCCGAATATCTCAAAGTTCTAATAATTACATTTTGTTTTTGATAAGTAAAGTTTACTAAATCTAACAAAATATGAAAGATACGTAGAATCACCGACTAAAAAAAACACATAATCTTTTTCTTTTTTTTTGGTAAAATAAAAGCACAATCTTTCTCTAAAAAATAAAACTCTTTTTCAATAACGATTACCACAAGAAGCTGTTGTGATCTATTTTTGTATAGACGACGCAAAACATATACTACAATTTTTTTATTTTTTGGATAACTAAAATATACCAAATATAACAAAATATGAAAGATATGGAGAATCGCTGACTTATAATAAAACATATGAATATTCCTCTTTCTCGACAAAAAAACACTTTTTCAATAAGGATGAGCACAAGAAATTGCTGCGAATTCTTTTCAAGTTACGACTCAAACCAAATTCCAGATCTAATATCCAATTCATCACCAGCAAAACGAACAACAATTGCAGTTTGTTGATTATATCGGATGTTTTAAGCAATACACAAACGATTTTACGTCCTATATTTTCGCCAGTAAACACTTCCTCTTTTATGTTATTAACAGTCCAGTTTATTGCTTAAAATAAATAAAACAGTAGAAACTTGATGAATATCGTCTATTTGATACTTGCAAATATTACTGAGAATAATAATCAGTAATAATAATCAGTAAACGAAAGAAAGAGACGATGGCGAACACACTTTAAGAAACGGCGGTTTCGATAACAAAGCACAAGAAGAACATATATGTGTTCGGTTGTTAAAACAAAACAGAAAGACATAAAAACTTATCTTCGATCGGATAAACAAAACATAAAAACAAAAAAAACAAACCTCGATAGGTAGATTAATCTACAGTATCAGGATTATCCACCATGCACCCTTCAAAAAAAAAAAAATTTCATCGATCAGTTTTGATTGAAGCAAAACAAAAAACCTAACAAAGACGATTCCAAAAAAAATCAAACCAAAACAGAGCAAAAGAAAAATAAGACGGCACAAAGGTTACAAAAAAATCAAGCCAAAAGAAAGCAAAAGAAAAATTAGACGACACAAAGACTATGAGCGTTACCAACGACACACAATCAATGAGTTTTAAAAAAATTATAAACGTGGGATATATTTTTAGCAAGTCAAAAACTTAGGGTTTTGATAAAACGAAAATCGCAACAAAAAAAACACAAAAGCGGCCACAAAATATCAAACTCGAAATTACGTAGGGTTTTCGGAAAACAGGCCCTAAAATTTTAAAACTGAAAGCCCAAAATCGATAATCGGTACGACAAAAAAACAACTTAAATCAAACTGATATAAAAAGGACTAACCAAGTTTTACGGTTTATGATGAATGAAAGAGTTTCATTCCGAAAATTTACTTCATTTTTACTATATATATGATTAAGATTAATGGAATATTAAAAATTTAGACAAAAAGATATATATAGAAAAATAATATTATTCTTTAAAAAATTGAAAAAAAAATAACAGCTGACGTGGCAGCTTATTCAGACTGCTGAGTCCCTGTTAACAGGTTGATTGACAGATTTACGGTCAATGCTGGATTTGGCTTAGATTCAATAGTTTGGGTAAGAAATTTGAAATTTTATGTCTGAAGAGTAGGAAATTTCACCGTATTTTAGTTCAAGTTTTTTATGGCACATCAAATTTAGTTCAGGTTGATTTTGACAATTTTCCCGAATTTGAGTATACTAACACCACTTACGTTACGTTAGCAGCCTCACCGATCCAATACTTTTGAGCAGATTCACAAGGAGTATTTATCACAAACTCCCAAGTTCTTGGGTCATAAGTAGTCAATGTTTCAATTTCCCGTACCTAAAAACATTAAATAATAAAAATCAATATAGTAAGTGGAAGATCACCAATGCATATAATCTACATATGTGCAAAAGGACACTGAAATATTCCTACTTTACCTTCATGGCCTAACTCAGTCATTGCAAAGCAGCCCTTGACAACATAATCTTCGGTGTCTTTCAGCCACTTGTCATGGTGGCGCTTTGTCCCAAAGAATTTAACAGCAGTAACCCTGAACTCAGTCATGCCATGCGAATATACCAAATGTTAATTTCACTGTTTTCAATACCAGATCAGGACAATATCCCTCTTAAAGATCGAATAGCACATCTCCAAATGAGAAATTCAAGAGGAATTTGGCTTTGATGTGAGTTAGGCACAAACCTGTAATTCTTTGAACATACCACATCAAGAAATGAATACCGAGTATTGCAGAGATCGAGTAATCATAAATCTTGCAAACTTCGTACAGAGCAAACTTCTTGAGCTCAGCCTCATGACATGTCTCCGTCAACCATCCTTGAAAGATCCCTTTCTCGAGCAAGTACCAGATGCGCTTCATACTGATCTCGCGCTGCTGATCCATCTTCTGATTGTAATCCGAAACAAACATAACCGAACCCAAAAAAGTGTCCCCTATATGTTTTATATACCATATTGGTTATACACATATCAACTTCAAACAAGATAACCAATACGATCGCAACAAACAAAAAGAAACCACAAGAAAAATACATCATTGCATAATACAGCGACAAGCGACACCTAAACACCAACAAACTTCAAACGAAGGTAAGACCCCCAAAAAAGAGGTAAAGATAAAAAAAAAAAATACAAATCTTTATAGAGAAGAAATCACCAAAGAGAAAGATAAGAGTCGACGACGAACGAACAAAGGAAAAAAAAAGAAACGCAAAGAGTCAAAAACAGAACAACACAAACTGGCAAACGTGATAAACAAGGAATTGATACCTCGATAGAGCAGGAACTATGCACGCACCGGACAAATATCCCGAGAGCTAGACCCACCTACACGTAGAGATGTTAATATGGGCTCAAACTCACAGGGTAAGCCCAGGCCCTGTATAAAAAATTAAGTCCTAAACCCTGTATTTTATAATAGGGCTAAAATTGACAGGGTTAAGTTTTTTACAGGGCTAAGTTTGTAACCCAATTTTTTAAAATAAAAACCTAAACAACACCAAAATCAAATGTGTAAACCAAAATCATTTTTTCCGCCAAAAACGTAAAACTTGTTTTCCCGCCAAAAACGTAAAATTCTGTTATCCTGCCAAAAATGTAAAATTATGTTTTCCCGCCAAAAACGTAAAATCTCGTTTTTCCACAAAAACATAAAATCTCGTTTTCCTACCAAAAACGTAAAATCTCGTTTTTCCCGCCAAAAACGTAAAATTCCGTTTTCCCGTCAAAAACGTAAAATCTCGTTTTTCCGCCAAAAACGTAAAATTCCGCTTTCCCGCCAAAAAACGTAAAATCTCGTTTTCCCGCCAAAAACGTAAAATCTCGTTTTCCTGCCAAAAACGTAAAATCTCGTTTTCCCGCCAAAAACGTAAAATTCTGTTTTCCCGCCAAAAACTTAAAATTCTGTTTTCCCGCCAAAAACGTAAAATCTCGTTTTCCCGCCAAAAACGTAAAATTCTGTTTTCCCGCCAAAAACGTAAAATCCCGTTTTCCCACCAAAATGTTTGCTTTTTTTTCTTTATAACTTATTAGTTGTGTGGTTCGTGTCTTCCTATCAAAACTTTATTTTAAAGGTTGTTTCTTAAGTAAAAAAAACATGACCACTTCAAAAAGATCTCAAAAGGGTTTAACCCTATATTACAAATTTTATAAGGCTTAAAAGGGTTAGGGTTCATTTAGGATTGAGCTTTAAATAAGCAGGGCTGGGTTGGGTTTAAAAACCCTTATTAACATCCCTACCTACACGGATAAAACAAAAAAATTATTCGAACAATTAGCAACGAAGCACAACCAAGAACGCAAAAAATGACAACAGAAAATCGAGGACCACTATCATCAAAATTAAAAAAAACAAAACGAAAGCAACCGAAGAGTAACGATCAACACACAAAAACCAATGTAAAAAATAATTTTCAAAAATCAAACTAACCAATAACGAACTACACACACCAAAATAAAAAAACAAACACATCAACATCAACAATGAGACCACATCGAACATTAACAAACATAACAAAAATAATTTGAAAAACATCATAACATAATCAATAACAAATAGATCACAGGACACCTTAACTAAGAACAATACAAAACAAATAACAGGTAGAAAGATATCGACCACTCACCCAATCCAAAAAACAGAGACCCGTAAACACCACAACCATCTTCACCTTAGTAAACAGGAACCCTAACAAAACAAAATACAAAAAAATAAAACCCATATTATTTACGCCAAAAAAATCAAAAAAGAAACAAAGAAGCTAGAGACGATAACAAAAACAGAAAAAATAGATCGTAGAGCATATCAATTACAAAAAAAAACAAAAGATCACAGAACACCATAACTAAGAACAATAAAAACAAATAACATGCATATAGATATCGACCACTCACCCAAAAAAAAAAAACAGACCCGTAAACACCACAACCACCTTCACCTTAGTAAACACGAACCCTAACAAAACAAAATACAAAAAAAAATCAAAAAGAAGCAAAGAAGAGACGATAACAAAAACAGCAAAAACAGATCGTAGAACATATCAATTATAAAACAAAACAAAAAGAAAACAAAATCACAAAGAAATATCAAGAACTAACCTAAACCAAACAGCAGACCCAATAACACTTTGATCTTCTTCAGATCACTCAACAACAACCCTGCGAGAGAAAATAAAGGGAACTCATATTAGCAATGTTACATACAAAAGAAAACAAAAAAAACGAAAAAAAAACAGAGAACACAGAAACCCTAAGACTAACAACAACTGCTCACATACAAATGAAACGAAAAAGACACGAAGACGAATCCAAAACGGCTGAAACAAACCAAAAACCAATGAGCAACCACGGACTAATCACGATATATATAAAGCCCCAATAAATCTAGGGTTCTCACCATTAATTATCTTTTTTAAATTGTAATATAGATAAATACAAAATAAACTTGCGGCGGACGATTCGATCGCTAGGGTTTACACAACAAAACATAGCTAAAATCGAAACGGGCCTAAACCCAATAAAATACGAATATCAACAAATACCGATTTATCAGCAAGATATATAAAACTAACGTAACTAAATACAATACTGATCATATGGGCTGCAGCCCAACCAAAACAAATAACAAAACTCGATCCATTAATTAATCGAATTCATTAAGGGTACATCCGTCTTTTATAGTCAAAATCGCACGATTAAGGAAGGAAGGGCATTAGCGATTTATTAATTCCAGGGGTAACAGAATAATTAGCCACGCTGAGAATGAATGAAAGAGCTTCATCCCTAAATCTCACTTTGCTTATATTATATATGATATAAATACAAAATAAACTTGCGGCGGACGATTCGATCGCTAGGGTTTACATAACAAAACATAGCTAAAATCGAAACGGGCCTAAACCCAATAAAATACGAATATCAACAAATACCGATTTATCAGCAAGATATATACAACTAACGTAACTAAATACAATACTGATCATATGGGCTGCAGCCCAACCAAAACAAATAACAAAACTCGATCCATTAATTAATCGAATTCATTAAGGGTACATCCGTCTTTTATAGTCAAAATCGCACGATTAAGGAAGGAAGGGCATTAGCGATTTATTAATTCCAGGGGTAACAGAATAATTAGCCACGCTGAGAATGAATGAGAGAGCTTCATCCCTAAATCTCACTTTGCTTATATTATATATGATCGTTTTTAGAATATTTTTTAGTAATAAAAACGTTTTTAAAATATTTGTATATATTAAAATCGTTTTTAAAATATTTTTAGTAATAAAAACGTTTATAAAATATTTTAATATATTAAAATCGTTTTTAAAATATTTTTTAGTAATAAAAACGTTTTTACAATATTTGGTAATGGTAAGTTTAATTTCAATTTTTTATTACTAATTTTATTTTTTATATTTATTTAACTTAACAAATTTTTCCAGGCGAAAGAATCTGGTTCCAAACCCGATTATCTTAAACTCATCGAGCATAGGCACACCAACAAAAAAACCGGTCAGATACATGACTTGGGGATGCAGGATGTTGTCGAGAAGAGGAAGAAGACGAAGCTTGACCGTGAAGTTTCAATATCGCAGCTCACTATCGACGAATCGACGTCCTCGAACACGTTATCCTGGGAAGAGATAAACCAGATTGTACTTGAGGTAAGTTTTAATTTCATTTCGTTTTCTTTTTATTTTCGTAATTTAATTATTAACGGTTATAATTATTCGCAGCAAACCCGGCAAATGAAAGGTCGATTCGCTGGGTTAGGCACCCTTCCGACCAAGGAATCTTCTTCCTCGCTTCCTCGTTATCCTTCGGAGTACCGGGTAGAAATCGAGAAGCTCACCCAAACGGTGAAAGACCGTGACCAGCAGGTCGAAGAGCTACGGATGGAGCAACAGTCTACCACTAAGAAGCTCTCCTCATTGGAGAAGATGATGCAGAAATGTTTCCCGCATATGTTTCGGGATAATAATCCCGACGACGACTCCGGAGACTCTCCAACCGTTTAAATATTTTTTTTTGGTTTTTTTTTTGAACAATGTTTTTTAATGTGTAATGAATTTTTAATTTTGTTTAATGAATTTTAATATTTATTATTTATCAAATTTATATTTCTAATTTATAAATTTCAAAAAAAAAAATTAATTAAATAAAATTCAAAATATAATTTATTCTTTATCCGTCGCAAATCCATCGGAAATTGTCCGTCGGTTATCAATCATAAACATTTACCATCAACAATCCGTCGGAACCTATTTCTGACGAACATCCGACGGACTTCCGACAAAATTTCTGATCAATTATCCGACGGACTTCCAACAAAAATTTCCGATCAATTATCCGTCTGAAATTCTATCGGAAATATATCCATCGAAATTCCGTCGGAAATACACGCCGGCCAACCGACGGACTTCCGACGGAATTTTCGATCAAAGATCCGTCGGAAATTAGGCCGTCGGTTTTCCGTCGGAAATGTCCGACGGTATTCCGACGCCCAGAATTCGTCAGAATTTTCCGACAGATTTCCGACAAAAGTCACATTTTCGACGAACTGTAATCGACAGCTAAAATCCGTCGGAAAATGCATTTTCCGATGGATTTCCGACGGATTCTGCCATCAGAAATAACTTGTTTTATTGTAGTGTGCTCTAAGTCATATCCACAAATGATACAACTAATATTGTTATCCTTACAACCAAACAATGAGCGATTGTTGGTTCTAATTTAAATTTTCTGAAGAATCAAATTGTTGGTTTGGGATTTTGTATTGGGTTTCTCGAATCAAACCCACCAACTTTTTTAGGTTTTGAATTGCTAAATTTCGAAATTTCTGAAATAAAATCTGAGAATCCTTAATTTTGTTTCGATCTTTTTATATTTTTCCGCTGAAAAACTCTATTTTCTCTCTCTCTCCCACAAGAACATCACAAAATACTACTCTATTTTACAGAAGTAATCTCGTTTGTCCTTGCCATCCAACATAGCTTTTCTCGTTTTTGATACCTAAGGTTAGGATTATTTCAATTTTTTTATTTTTATCGCCCAAATTTAGAACAAGATGTTATTTTGGTATATGGAGCTGGCAGTATAGGGATATTTTTGTCCAAAATGGAAGGTAACACATTAATCTTCAAGATTCCAAATGCATTTACGAGTAGTCGTGTGATAACACTACAATAAATGAGCTAATTTGTATTGGAATGTTCCTTTACAAATACAATAAGTTCAGTTGCAAAATTGCCTTTGAAACGGACTTGCCACAAACCAAAACCCATTGCATAGTTATCATTGCAAAAATATTTCGCTGTAAATCTGTTTTGGCAATTTTTGGAGTGGTCGAAAAGTGGCAGAGCAAAACCTAATCACTTTAAAAACGCCAACTTCCTCAGTGATTTGAGTGTGGACGACTATATGATAAGATAGATATAATCTGGCAATGTTGTAACGGTTTTGCAACGAAATGTTTGCAATAGATCTTTGCAACGTGATAATTGCAATTATAAGCCAGAGATTTTGGCATGTTGATGATCAACTAATGTTTATTTCGAAATGGCCATGTGCCCTACCGAGTCTTCAACGAGGAGGGTCCCGAGCATATAGCAGGATTGGTCGGGGACCCAAAGTTACTCTATTCCTCTACAGCTAACAATGCCATTTTGGAAATTGCAAAGTTACTCTATTTCTCTTTATTGATATTGGGTTAGACAATTTTCAATCTCTATAATATTATTTAAGAAGATATTTTTAAAAATAAACTTTGTTTTGTAAGTTATTACATGAAATGTTATTACAAATAACAAAGAATAATTGAAATAGGAAAGGATATAATAGTCTTTTAAAATTATTGATTAGAATATGGAAAGTATATATTTTGCATTAAATTTTTTATTTATTATTTAATTTCTTAATTATTTTTAATACTATATATTTTAAAATAATAATCAATTCATATATATTTTATTAAAAAAATATATTCAAAATATTGCTATATTTTTCACTATATTTTATTTGAATATATATCAAAACAAAAGTTGAAAAATATTTTACTAATTTTATAAAAAGTTAGACACAAGAAAACTAATTTTTTTAACGAGTTCGTAGACTAACCACAAAAACTAGAGTTATTTAACGGTGCATATTAGACTTATGTTTTTAATATTATAAGTTTTTGAGGGTTAGCCCGAATAATATTTTAGTTCACTGCAAAACGGGTTAAATAGACAAATTATTACAAATTGACAGTTTTATCTATAATCATTAGTTAGCTATATTGTTTAATTCAGATAAAAACAATTTTCTTAATTTTCAAAACAATTTCTTTAAAAAAAATTACTCCGCGCTATAATTAGCGGGGTTAAATCCTAGTATCATACATTAGAGGAGAATGGGCAGATTTCAGAGGCCGAAACAAATTCATCTGATATAGTTTCTAGTGATTCCGATGAAGAAGTTAATTGTCGAAGATGAATCTCAGTTCATAAAAGTGTTGTCCAAGCGACACAACTTGGAGAAATCACACCCAATTAAATACTAGTTTTTGTTTTGGTCATACCCAGTTAAATACTATACGTAAGAGAAATTATATCCAATTATATATTTAATAAATTAGAGCAATTATTCCCAATTATATATTTAATAAATTAGAGAAATTACACTGAACTTTTTTTGTTTTGGTCGAAGAGAAATTACACTCAACTAAACATATATTTTGTTGCTACAAAGAAGAAAGGACCCATTGGGGGCTGCGACAATTTCAAATGGGCTTGTAAAAAAGGTTAAGAAAATGAAAAAATGGCTGAGCCCGGGTTCGAACCGGGGACCTCTAGTGTGTGAGAGCGTGATAACCGACTACACCACCCAGACGATTACAAACACTATGAGAAATTATTAATTATATTAAATGCTTTTAGGTCGCAAGTTCTCTGTCTCTCTTGCATTTTTGCTGCTACTTGTTCTTTCCTCGTCCTCATATTTGGTGTCTGGTGATCTCCCAGAAGAAACAAATCGTCATAAATTTCTCCCACGAAAATCAAAATGATAACTAATCAAGCACAAGCTTCATCTCTGCCAATCACTTGTCTTCTCTCTGGTTATCCCTTTTCAAGTTTTCTCCTCATCTATAATCTCCCTCACTGGTACGTTATAACTTTTAATCCTCTTTTGGTTTTGTGTGTATAATCTTTTTGGGTGATGTAAAGATTGAATTTTTATTGCCAGTTTAGATTGTTGGAATTCGTGTGACTTGAATTGGAATTTTGTGGGAGTTTTTTTTTGTGAATTTGTAAGCTTTATCCCCATTCAAATTTTGGGTTCCCAGAAATTTCGAATTTTGTAGGAAAGGTAGTGTCTGTAATCGTTTGGGTGATGAAAAGATTAAATTTTTATTGCCATTTTTATTTGGACTTATATAGTCATGCTCTGTTTTCAGTGAAAGATCAAGAGGAAACGAGCAATGGCAAATTCCGATGTCAGAACAAAAAGAGTGAAAACAGAGAAAGAAGTTGAGGAATTGTGGATTAAAACGGAAGGGAATTTGAGATTGTTGGAGAGTCTTAAGAAGGAGATCGAAATGGCTAACAAGGAGCATTTTTTGGTTGAATTGGGAAAGATAGAGGCATTGAAGGAATACAAAGAGATCGAAAGGCAGAGAGAAGGAAAAGGCAAAGAGGTTCTGTGTTTGTTGGTGGAAAAAGATAAGAGAATCAAGGATTTGTTGGAAGAGGCGGGGAGACTGAAGGATGTTGAGAATGAGTTGTTTGAAACGACTTCGGATGTTGAGATGTTACAAACACAGCTAAATCTTGTCAAGAAAATGGAGAGGAGAGCTCAAAGGAGAGACAATAGCATGTCGAGATCAAACCCTTCTTTTGAAAGAGGAAAGTACAGTTTATCGGTTTTGAAAGAGGTAACAGAAGCGACGGAAGCGAAGAAGGAGGAGCTTGCTTCTGTTAACGCAGAACTCTTCCGGCTCATGACTATAATGGATGCGTTGAGGAAAGAGATTCTCCAAGCCAAAGAAGAAAAAGCTCGCCTCAACAAAGTCTTACGGAAAGATGATGTTAAGATTCAGAAACTCAATTCGAAGATGATTATGGTAAAATCGAGATTGGAAGTAGCATTATCGGCGAGAGAAAGAGTTAACTCTCTTGCTGACAATTTAGCTGGTTCACTTGAGAAGTTAAAGAAGAATAGAGAAGCTGCAAAGAAAGAGGAGCGTCTTCTTAAAGAAGAGAAGACTGTTACAAAGGCGGAAACACAGAAAACCCGACTCGAAATAGACGAAGAGGAAAAAGAACTGATTTCGAAGTTGGATGAGCTCGAGAAAGCGAAGCACGCAGAGGCTTTAGTGCTTGATAAGCTTGAAACTCTCATAGAAGACGCAATGGAGAGTCGGGATATGGAGTCTAAGCATTGTTCAACGATAACAATCTCGAGGTTTGAGTACGAGTATTTGAGTAGACATGCTTCTCAAGCAGAAGAAACCGCAGAGAAGAAAGTTGCAGCAGCAGAGGCATGGGTTGAAGCACTCAAGTCTAGCACAAAGGAGGTTTTGATGAAGACGGAAACTTTGATAAGAGAGAGTGGAATGACGAGAGTGGAAGAAGAGAGGGAAGCGTTTAGGACGGAAAGGTCGCTGTCAACAAAGAAACTGGTGGAGGGTGAGATTCAGAAGTTTAAGGGGAAGCCTGAAGCCGAAAGCTATCTTTCTTCTAAACCGGTTGGAAAATCCGCGAGGTTAAGCGCGAAATTCACACCGGTACAACGAGGGAAGCCAAGAAGATACTCATCCGCGGGGACTCCGACATTCTTTGTAATCAAGAAGAAGAAGAAAGTTCCGACCTTGGTCAAGATTTTTAGTCGGAATAGGTAAAAAAGCAAAACATTTTGGCTTTTGAGAACAATGAGAAATGTAGAAATATCTAAGAAATGTTAATCCATTAAATGATTCATATTCTTTTTACATTTTCCGATTATGAGTTTTTATTTTTCTCTGTTGGCTGTAAAAACAGTAAAAGAAGGCGGTTTGGATGAAACGCGCAATTCAAAACGGTTAATTCATGCCTCAACTCTTCTAATGGGTGCGAAACAAGATCTGTACAATTTAGGTAGGTTAATCTATATCCAAACCCTTGATTATTTGAATTTCTCTACCCGAACTAATTTTCTCCGTCCAAAATCAGCATCGACTCAAACCTCGTTAGTTATTGGTTGTTTCCCTATAATTAGAAAACATTTAAAACATAGCTATTTAACAAAAAAGAAAAAAGGAGTATTTGCATGGTTAGTCACTTTTTGAAAACCCATTTAGTTTTTTGTCATTTTCCAAAACCCATAATATGATTTAACACTTTCTGTTTTCTGTTGCAAAAAGACGATTTTACCCCTATTGATACAAGCATGTACAATACATTCATTGTTTTCGTGCAGTACTGTACATGGTATGACTGGAAAGCCAACCCATGTACAGTACACAAAGTGTTACATGTAAGAATTATTTAGGGGTCACACGTGTACTATCAATGTGTTAGGGTCATTATTTAAAGTAGTCAAAACTTATGTGGTTACTTAAGTATAAAATAAAAGACTATGGGGCATAAGTGTTATGAAAATTTAATGTGAGGATACATTCAGTAATTTCTAATTTGATGAAGGGCTGAATTAGAAATTGGATATATATAAATTGGTTATGTATTCTAATCTGAAATACAGAAAACTCTCTGCATCCCATCAATAGAGACCTAAAGCTATTCAGGGTTCGCTTTGGAAGAACCATTCCCAAACTTCAAAACCTTAGCAATGGATCCATCAGGTATGCTTCCGCTTCTGTTCTTATTAATCATAGACAGGCATGCTTAAATGGATTATTTAATAATAATCCTACAATTGGTATCAGAGCATCATGTTCAGTTTCTGTTTGATAATCAGATTAATTATGAATAAATTCGAATTTATTAATTGTGAAAAAATCAGATTGTTGAAACTGGTTTTTTTTTTTGAGATTCATGCTTAGATTAAGTATTCTGTAATCTGTGGCTTAAGTTTTGCATGTTTATATCTCTTTTTGGTTTTTTGGTAATAGTTCTAGAGAAAAATATGTTTAAGTTTCTGGAAATTCGGATTCAGATTATTGCTCATTCGGTTTTGTATTTCTGGAAATTTTGATAAAATTTTCAGAGGTAAAGGAGCAATTTTTTGGATCAATTTCGGTATAGAGTTGTGAAATTTTGTTGTAAATTTCATACTCGTAAATTTTTTTTTTTTTCGAAACTAAAGAAAATATTTCGAAAATTTGGAACAACTTTCGATCTGTTTTTTTTTGTTTGGCGGCTGTGTTCATCAGCTTTTAGGGTTCAAAAGCTTAGGTTGAAGAAGGGTTTCGGTAATGAAACTTAGCGTTTCATTTAATTAGATTTGGGCCTGATTTTTCGTGTGGCCCAATTACTCAAAAAAAAAAAAAAAGAAGAACGCCCATTAAGGCAGTCAGCGACAATAAGTTTAGTTGTTGACTGGATTCGATCTCTGCATAAGGCAGACTACAGTCTCCCTTCTTTCCTTCTTCAACCATTCTGCCATTAGTATATTCTTGCATAAAGAATCCCCTTAAGACCATCCACATTGAAAACACATGTCTCCAATAATAAAATATTAATTTATTTAAATAATTAAATTTTAAATTAAAAATAAACTTCAACCAATTACAATAAGGCAAGTGGATGTTGAGGGAGAGACTCATGTCTTGCCCAAGACACATGTTTCACTCTCTCTCCATTTTTTATATTTTTTAATGGTGAGACATGGTGAGACATGAGCCAATGTGGGTGCTCTAATAGATATATGTCTGAGAAATAATAAATTAAGTTTTTTTTAATCAATAAATAAATTTAATTGTGCAAGTTTAATATTTGAATTGGATTAATTGATGCAAGATGTTGCCAAAGTAACCTCTCTACTGTGGATATTTTTCCATGAATAATATTAAATGTTGTGTGTATGTATATTCATGCGAATATTAAATCGACTCAAATGTAGGTTTGTATTTGGCCGAATTAATACATGTGATGATGAACATGTGACAATTATTAAGAATAAACATATGAATGATAAATCGATCCAAAGATAGATTTATTATTTATCATGCATTATTGTCAGTGTTTGATCGTTACAACAAGAGTATCGTTAGCAATTAATATTATTGTCCAAAGACTTGATATTGATGTTGCACTTGGTATCTTGAGATGGATTGTACAATATTTTATAATTTATTATTGATTTGTTTCAATTAAATAGTGAGTAACTAAATATTGTTATCTTTTTTTTAGTGAATTTCGCTATAGTATATGCGAACTTAAGTTTAATTCCAACTCTCACTGGCTCCAACTACAAGGAGTGGAAAAGTAAAGTTCATCTTTTTCTTGGGTGTATGGATCTTGACCATGTGTTAAGGATGAAACAACCTGCTTCTCCTACAGATATCAGCACAACTGAGTATAAGGAAATTTATGAGAAGTGGGAATGTTCTAATAGCATTGGTCTAATGATTATTTTGGACACCATTCCAAAAACCTTTAGATGTGATGTGGAGATCAAAGATCTCAAACAGCTCATTGTTGAGATGGAGTTGCGCTTTGAAAGTGCTCATATTGTTAATACCACTAAGGTTCAAGGCAAAAGAAGAAAAATTAAAGGTTAATGAGAATGATGCTGCTAAAGGTCCAATCCAAAGGAAGCAAACTAAGGTTGAAGATATCTACCTCTTTTGTAAGGAACATGGACACATAAGGGATGACTGCCAAATGTGCCACATACCATGTGGAATTACGGGCATGAATCATGCTATGGTCTGTTCTGAGGTGAACTCAGTTGAAGTACCTAGAAACACTTGGTGGTTAGACTCCGGTACAACTACTAACATCAGTGTTTCACTTCAAAGTTGTCTAAGCTATCGGAAACCAACTGATGCTGAAAGACGCATTCATGTGGCTGATGGAAAACCGAGAGATGTGGAGGCAATTACACATTTTAGACTGTTGTTAAGTATTGGTCAATTTTTGGATTTGAAAGACACATTCGTGGTGCCGTCATTCAGACTGAATTTGGTTTCTGGTCCTTACTTAGACATATCAGGATATTCTTGTCTAACAGGGAATGGAAAATCAGTTGTGTCTTTGAATTCAGTCTTGATTGGGTCTGATACTCTTCTAGAAAATCACAGCCTTTTTATGCTTGACACTGTAGTTTCTCAGGATGAAAGCTTAAGTGTTGAATCAAGGGGTACTAAACGAAAATTCAAAAATGCAAGTTCAGGAACTCTATGGCACAAACGCTTATGTCACATCTCTAGAAATAGAATGAGCTACTTGTGTCGAATGGTATATTGGGTTCTGTTGACTTCACAAATTGTGATGTCTGTGTGGATTTCATTAAAGGAAAACAGACTAAACAAAAGAAATTAGGTGCATATAGAGCTACGGAAGTTCTTGAGTTGATACATACGGATATTTATGGAACATTCCCTACGACATCTTGGAACGGTCAACAATATTTTATATCTTTCATAGACGATTACTCTCGATATGCATACATATTTCTTATTCATAAAAAGTCAGAGTCTATGGACGTGTTCAAGAAGTTTAAGGTTGAAGTTGAGAACCAACTTGAGCGAAGGATAAAGTATGTCAAATCTGATCGTGTTGGTGAATATTACGGTCGGTATGACGGTTCAGGTGAACAACGTCCATGACCATTTGCCAGATATCTAGAGGAGTGTGGAATTGTCCCACAATATACCATGCCTGGGTCTCCCAGAATGAATGGTGTGTCAGAAAGACGCAACTGCACTCTTAAGGATATGGTGAGGAGTATGATCAGTCATTCCACCTTACCTGAATCACTATGGGGAGAGGCACTAATTAAACACTGCAGCTTACATTCTTAATAGAGTGCCAACTAAAGCAACTGCAAAACACCTTATGAGCTTTGGACTCGCAGAAATCCTAGTTTAAAGCATTTTCACATTTGGGGATGTCCAGCTGAGGCTAGGCCTTATAGGCCGTTTGAGAAGAAATTGGACTCCCGAATTGTGAGCAGTTACTTTGTTGGTTATTCTAAGCGATCTAGGGGCTATAAGTTTTATGATCCCATACATAAGATTTTTTTTTTGAGACGGGAACATCTACGTTCTTTGAGGATATTGAATTTGGGGGAGAAATAAAGTTAAGGATATCATATTTGAGGAAGAATCGGATTTAATTCCTAAACCGATTCATATAGTTGCTTTTGATAAAGCAAATTTGGAACCTCAAGTTGATACTGAATTCCTTTTGAAAAATGAAGATGACAATGTTATCGAACATGAAGGTCAAATTCAAAATCCTCAGGAACTAGTGCAACAAGAACAAGTGTCTTTGCGGCGATCCACTAGAGAAAGGAGAAGCGCTATTCTGGATGATTACATAGTGTTTCTTATGGAACAAGAGAAAAATCAAACTCTCACGGAAGATGATCCTATCAACTTCCGTGAGGCCATGAGTAGTTCCAATCCAGATAAGTGGGTCAAAGCTAGTGAAGAAGAGTATAAGTCAATGCTAGACAATAAGGTTTGGGGCCTTGTCCAATTACCAGAAGGAAAGAAATCCATTGGTTGCAAATGGATATTTAAGACTAAAATGGATTCAAGTGGTAATGTGGAAAGGTATAAGGCTCGTCTATTAGCTAAATGCTATACTCAGAAAGAAGGGATTGACTACAAAGAAACCTTTTCTCCAGTCTCATCAAAGGATTCTTTTAGGATAATCATGACCCTTGTTGCACATTATGACTTAGAGCTTCATCAGATGGATGTGAAGACAACGTTTCTCAATGGAAACATTGATGAGATGATTTATATGGAGCAACCAGAAAACTTTGTATTAGGTGATTCAAAGAAGATGGTATGCAAGTTAAATAAATCCATATATGGACTAAAACAAGTTTCTCGTCAATGGTACCACAAGTTTCATGAAGTAATCACCTCATTTGCTTTTGAGGTGAATTTGGTTGAAGATTGTGTGTATCAAAAATTTAGTGGGAGTAAGTGAATTTTCCTGGTATTGTATGTTAATGACATACTACTAGCCACTAACAGGCATGTTGCATGAGACCAAGAAATTTCTTAAGGAAAATTTTGAGATGAAAGATCTTAGCGAAACATCTTTTATATTAGGAATCCAGATTCATCGAGATCGAACTCGAGGAATTCTTGGATTGTCAAAAGAGCTATATCCATAAAATACTCAAGAGATTTGGCATGCATGATTGCAAACCAGGTGACACCCCAGTCGCTAAAGGAGATAAATTTTGTCTTAATCAGTGCTCTAAAGGAAATTTAGAAATTCAGGAGATGCAAAAGATTCTCTATGCGTCGGCTGTAGGGAGTCTAATGTATGCTCAAGTTTGTACGCGTCCAGATTTAACGTACATTGTTGGAGTTTTGGGCAGATACTTAAGTAATCCAGGTTTAGACCATTGGAAAGCAGCCAAAAGGGTCATGAGGTAACTGAAGAGAACAAAATATTACATGCTCACTTATCAGAAATCAGATCATTTGGAGATCATTTGGTATTCTGATTATGATTTTATTGGATGTCAAGATAGTAGAAAGTCTACATGAGAATTATCAGGCATCAAAGAAGAGAATTTGGATGAATTTTTGTCACTATGCTGCGAATTCAATAATGAATTGAAATACCACTAAAGTTATATATTGTGACAATAAGTCAGCTGTTTTATGCTCCAATAGCAACATAAGTTCTTATTTGTTAAGGAGTGGGTACATAGTGGAAAGATTTTTTATAGAACAGTTAAGGACAAACTTCATATAGTAGATCCTCTTAGAAGGTATTCCACCGAAGGTCTTTCATGAGCATAATGCTCAAATGGGTGTTTCAGTGTTAGAGGATCATTTAGTTTAGTGGGAGTTTGTCATTTAGTTTTTTGGTTCTATGTTTTGGTTGTGTTTATGCACACTTTCTGATCAGAAATAAAGTTTTCGGTTTACACTCTGTACAATAAAGTTAAAGGATCTCAATAAGGTAGAACCAGTTGAAAATCGACATTTATTGATCACTTTTCATGTGATTTTCATGCCACACTTTTCATAATTGATCAATGTCATTTGACTATATTGATTTCAGTGACCATGGAAGGTTTAGTTATTTTTTATTATAACGAAGACCGCCATGATCCTATATTTATGTAGTCAATGGACGTGATTGTTTATGCCCTGCTGCATAATGACAATTTTGAGCTCATAAAGTCTAACACAATTTTGGATACATATGTGATCCAGTGGGAGATTGTAAGAATTATTTAGGGGTCACACGTGTACTATCAATGTGTTAGGGTCATTATTTAAAGTAGTCAAAACTTATGTGGTTACTTAAGTATAAAATAAAAGACTATGGGGCATAAGTGTTATGGAAATTTAATGTGAGGATACATTCAGTAATTTCTAATTTGATGAAGGACCGAATTAGAAATTGTTTTTATATAAATAGAAGGTTATGGTCCCCAAAGCAACCCCAATCTGAAATACAGAAAACTCTCTGCATCCCATCAACAGAGACCTAAAGCTATTCAGGGTTCGCTTTGGAAGAACCATTCCCAAACTTCAGAACCTTAACAATAGATCCATCAGGTACGTTTCCGCTTATGTTCTTATTAATCAAAGACTGGCATGCTTAAGTGGATTATTTAATAATAATCCTACATTACATTACATTGTTAAAGAAGATTTTGAAAGTGATAAAAAACTATGAAAGTTTTTTAAAAATGATCATTTGTGCAAGAATCCCATAAAAAAAGAGTAAGTCTTTTTAAAAATTTAGAAAAATTCTACCTTTCGTTTGATATAAACATGCAGTTTGTAAAGCATATGTTTTTCCTAGCGGTTTGTATTTTATAACACTTTTGTTTCTACTTTTAAGTTTTAACCACTTTTTTCTCTCAATTTTTCTTTAGTATTCAAACACTTAAACAAACTTAATAGGAGTATTTGCACATATAGTAACTTTTTGAAAACTCTCTTCACTTTCCAAAACTCAGAAAATGATTTAACACTTTCCCTTACAAAATGACGATTTTACCCCCTTCTCTACACACATAGATTTGACTAGAAAGTCAATACATGTACAATACATAAAATGCTAAATCCTTAATCAGTTTTTGAAAAGTGTTAAAAAAACTAAATTTTTTTTTAAAAAAGTGATAAAATAGCAAATAATCCCAACTTAATAAAAATAAATTTTCACCACAAGTCACTTAATTCAAGATTCTTAAGTTTTCTAGCACTTTATGAATTTGACAAAAATAGTTAACACTTTCTATTGTTAAAAGACTTTTATAACCCTCTTGCATAATCGATTTTACACTGTATATGATAAGTTTTGTCTGTCGTTAAAGTCTCTTGTGTCGGACTAATACCAGTTGATGTGATTATTTTTTCGAATTCCAATTTATTTCCTAGTGAATTGGTCAAAGCTTGACACACGGTCAAACATGCAAGAAGAATAACAAAATCAAATTGACTTCGTTGTTAATAGACAAACACAAAGCAAAATTGTGTTTTTCAAAGATAGTAGATCTCGATAGAGAGAATAAAACGAGGAGAAAAATAAATGAAGATTTTGGAATTTTTTTTAGAAATCAGGTTCTATACCAAGTCAAAGTGAGCGGAAGAATCTGATTTGTTTTATATATAAGACATAAAAGAGATCTAAAAAAAACCAAATATAAAAAAGTATTTTTACAGACTGAATACATCAAAGTTTTTATAAACATATAAAAATTTATATAATTTTGTTAAATTTTACGTTGTTCAATCTGGATTCGTTATTTTTCATATTCGTTATTCAATTTGGGTTCGTTATTTTTTACATTCGCTATTTTCCATTTAAGGTTTAGTTTTTTCAGTTATATGTTCTTAATTTGTGGTTGTTATACTTTACGTTATTCAATTTAGGTTCGCTATTTTCTATTTGGGGTTTAATTTTTTTTCCGTCACATGTTCTTAATTTATGGTTGTTATACTTTACGTTATTCAATTTGGATTCACTATTTCTTATTTAGGGTTTAGATTTTTTTCCGTTATTATGTTCTTAATTTATGGTTGTCATACTTTACGTTATTCAATTTATGATGGTACTTTATGTTATTCAATGGCAATGTTTTGCATCTTGGTTTGGGTTCTATCTCTTGTTTGCTTCTTGGTTTGGGTTCGTTGTTTCCTATATATAGGGTTTAAATTTCTATAATTATATGGTTTAGTATCCCCTTGGTATATAGTACCTTTTAGGGTTTAGTATATGTGAAAGGTTTAGTATTCCACTTTTTGTATTTAGGGTGTAATATTTATCATTTATCATGTTTTAGTGTTTAAAGTTTAAAATTTATTTTGCCGAATTTTCTCATGATTGTGTGAATGTCCACGTTAGTTTTGATAATGGTTATGGATGTCCATACATCTAATATTTTTTTTAAAAATATACGGTATATTTTTATAATTATTTGTAAGTTTCTAAAATATATTAAAATGGATATCATATTATAAGGGAAAAAAATTATGATGAAATATATAATTAAATAAAAAATTTCATTTGAAAATAAATAATAAAAACATTAAAATGAATAAGATAACGAAATAATTAAAAACAATAATTATGAAAATATATAGAATTATATAAATTGTCTTTCACAAGGATTTTTTACTTCCTTCCACACTGTTATTCGTCGTATATATTCTATTCAAACCTGACACAAATCTGATCATATGTCTCGTACATCAAAGAAAAAACGGTCCAAATTCGGGCAAAACAGTAACGAAAATGTTATATTTTAAAGAAGTTTTAGAAAATATTAACATCCAAATGAAACTTAAAATAAGTGATATCACATGCAAAAGCCCCATTAATAAATCATTTTTTCAATATCTTTATTTGAATTGATTTTTTTTATTAAACATTAAACTTTTTTTTATTCTAAATTTCATTAAAATACGAAAGAGAAATACAGGGTAGAATACATGGTGAAATACAGTTGAAATACAAAAACCTGACAAAGACTAAAATCTTTTCGGGAAACTAAGCCGGCGAGTTTAGAAAACTCCCGGAGACAAAAGTCCCAAACCGGGGAAACAAGCAAAAAGATGAAATCCGGCGAACGATCCTTACCGGCGCCACGTGTCCCGTCGGACACTGTTTCCATTTACGCCATTCACTCATCGAACAAGAGAAAAAGCCAAAAAGGGTAAACAATTAGCGATTCTGTAGATTGAAATGGAATAAAGAAGAGATTCAATTAGAGGATAGGATTGTAGGAATCATTGTGGCTCTCTTCTACTTTTGGGATTTTTAATTTTTTGGGTAATGCTGTTTGTATTTCTCGAATTGGGGAATAAAGTAAAAAACTTCAGATTTTCGCAAAGTTTGTGACTTTTCAAAACTTTTCACGATATAAGATTTAACAAAACATAAAGTTTGTGACTTTTCAAAACCCATTTCATATAGTAATTACATGTTTGCAGTTAGTTTTTCAAAATTTTAATGTTCTTTTTCAGAATAGTGTTCTTGATTGTTTCCATTTTACCGAGCTTATGTATTTTGCTGATCTTGATGAAGACACTAAGCCAATTAGAGGATGATTTTTTTGTTTCTGGGTTTTTTATATGTAATCTTGATTTCTTGGAAACTAATTCCAGTGGGATACTATGAAAAATGTAGTCCAACTAGAATTAAGAGTGTGAACATCTAGTGTGTATGCGCATTTGTGGCGCTTATTTGACAAATGTGTGAGCATAGTTATATGATTTATGTGATCTAAGATTCTTTTTACTGATGGTAGGCTCTTTGTGCAGATTCGAATGAAAGCAAACAAAGGAGAAATTTATGAGCATTTTACAGCTTCTAGTTAAGGATTTGAATATCTTTCCCTGTATGGGTAATGAGATTCTAGCATATTAAATTTATATATATATATATATATGCACTTGTGACAGCTTTTGAATTGTCAGGTTTTAAAGTTTGTATGTTTTCTTTTGACCATGGACATGAGGTTGTATCATTTGTGGAAGTTGGGAGTTACCAAAATGAGAACTCATTAGCTTCGATCTATTCCAGGTTTTACGCATATGCGTTTGTTTCAGCAGGAGGTTTGCATGTGTGACACTTATACCGGTGTACTTAGATTGGTGACTAGAACAATTTGCCTCTTTATGTTCATATTCACAAAGCAAAATATTGTCGAAGATGTAAGCTGAAAAGAGTTCGAGCTAGTGAACGCTCCTCCCCTTACTGTAAGAAATTAACTATCATTTAAGGAACTAGTGAATGCTCATTTTCTAGAAAATTGTCTATCTTAATTCTCACAATCACAACTATGATATAACTACCTTACAAATAGCTTTCTGCCTTTTCAAGCGCCAAATAGTGGTCTTAGTATGAGGATAGGTTGTGGCATATTGACATCTCTGGCATTCTTGAAATTACATTCAAACAATGTGCTATTACTATAGATTGAAGTGGAACTTTTGCAAGCATTGTGTAACGTAGTCGCGTGATAATTTACAGATACGCTATTAGTTGTGCTGTTTCTTCTAGACCGCGCGTGGCTTTCACGAGAAGATGTGCGAATGGTTCTTTGTTATGTCTTCACGAACTCCACGAGGTATATCCTTAGTGAAGTTTTTCAGCATTTAATGTTTTCATCTTTGTGCCAAAAAAGGGTGTTCTTCATTTAAAAGGAATCTCTTTCTCATTGGTAGTGTGACATTGTCTTAAATGATAATAGTTACGTTATGATTCTAGCTCACTATATAGACCCCTGCTCTCTTCATCCTCTACATCTTCGCCTATTTTTCATCATCTAAATATAACATGAAGAGGCCAATAGTGGCAAACCCATCCTTGTCCCTAGATGCAACTGTCAAAGCACCTCGCATCAGGATGGAACCTGTTGCACCGTATTCACATAACATGATGCCAATGCCTTATCATCCAGCCACGAGCAAGGTAAGTTCATTCAGTCCTTGTTCTCTGTTGTTTGCTTGAAGTCTTTTGATGTCTCATGTTTTTAACATTTTGGTCTGAACTCGTGACAACTCAGATCGAGGGGGTCTCTTCATTGGAAGCAGTTATGAAGGTTTTTTGGGATAGTCAAAGGGATCAGCTAGAAAACTTCACAGGTGACTGATATTCATAGCTGTTTACACTCTAAACTTTAGAGCACCTGAAAAGGAAAAGAAAATAGATCGTGTTTCGAAAATTTTATTCCTGTTTTTCATGACTGACAGGTCTCAACCGCCAAAATAATTTGCCAGTATCTAGGGTAAAAAAGATTTTGAAATCTGATCCTCGAGTCACGGTATGGAAATTTACAGAAATCGTTTGTTTGCAGTAGTTCTTATGTTGACCGGGACTGGTGTTTCTGAAATCACCATTCTGATAAAATTGTTGGTCTGTTGAGTTGGATCTAGATTCTGTTATTGTTATTGATTTCAACTGTTCAATTGATCTCTGACAAATTTTCCGATGACTGAGAGATAGATGTGAATTTTCAGATGATCAGCCGGGACGCTCCTGCTTTGTTTTCGAAAGCTTGTGAATTCTTTATTCTAGAGCTAACATTACGAGCTTGGATGCATACTCAATCATGCAGTCGTCAGACCATGCGGCGTTGTGATATTTTCCAGGCCGTAAAGAATTCAGAAACTTATGGTTTCCTGATCGATCTTGTTCCTTTTGGACAGCACTGTGCCATCCATCAGGTTAGCTTTCAACTCCTTCGCAATCTTACCCGGTGAATTCACAATTTTTTCAACCAAAATTGTGTTTTTGTTTCAATAAACATGCATCAGTCAGACGATCATTTATGTGTTAAATTGTTCTGTTCAGGGTGTGCTAGAACATGCAGAACCTGAGAAAGTGTTGCCTCCTGCTGAAATGATTTTGCCGGACATGAATGTTCCAATCGATATGAACGAGGTTGAGCAGGTAAATCAGTTTACGTTTTAATTGGTATTACCTGAATGCGATTCTAAGTTAGATGTCTTGTTCGTTCTTGCATGCAGGAGAATCTGATAGCCGAGCGCTCTATCATTCATAAAGGGTTTGACCTCAACTCTATCTCCAGGTAGTTTTCTTTGAACTTCTATTCACACAACAACTGCAGTAATTTATAAAATTCTGTTTTCGCAAACATAGTAGTTTCAGATGCACTAAAGATGATATCTAGGAACTAGTTAATATGAGGATATAGGGACAATATTGTTAGAGAACCCATTTATAAAAGAACTTCATGGTAGCTTCGATTTTACAGCAATCGTGCTAGCATCATGGTTGGGACTTATTGTGCATAGAGAGGGGCAAGAGATATTAAGGTGTATCCAATAGCCATTTGCTGTATATTGTTCCTTAAAGGTTTTCAATTTGATACTTCAAGTTGTTAGTTGATACTTATGGTTGGTTTGGGACTTCTCAATGAATGCGATACCGAGCTAATAAACTTTTGGATTACATATAGAAGAACTAAGGAAGAATTTGGTTGTTTGTAGCTTAACATTTGATGTCTATATGGTTTTGGATTGTGCAGTGAACATGATTCTGCTGGAAGCTACTCAGCAAGAGAAACTTAGTTGAAAGACTTAAAGAAATTTGAAGAGAAGTCATCCAAAACTATGTTCACCAAATAGCAACTTATGCCAAAAAAATATAACTATGATAGTTTAAAATAAACTGTTCACTAAACTATGTGTGTGTCAACTGTTCTTAATAATAATATAATGTTTAATATGTTCGTTTCTTTGGGCTTAATCATGAATTGAAGAATTTCTGTGATAATTCAAGAATATGAATAAAAAAAATACTTACCGACTATCAGTGGGCTTCATTGAACTAATGATTGTTTATCGATGTGCAATTAAAGTTTGTAGTGAAAAAAAGAGATTTTATAATTTAATATTTTATAACTATAAAAATGGAAAACAAAATTAGATTATTCCACATGCTTCATTTATTTTAAAAAAGGTATTTGGAAACAAATTTCAAAAATGTTCTTGTTTTAATAGTATAGATGTCAACATGGTTATATTTACGAAAAGGTTCAACTTCATTTCCCCACAAATGGCTGAGAAGGCCAATTGTAATATACATAAGGAATGTCATAGTTTCTTATTTACCGATCTATATATTTAAATTAAGTTTGGCCGATAAAAAAAGTGGTTCCGTGGAACAATCCCTATCGACTCTATGTGATTTACATAGAAAAATAAAAGACCTCATACTCGAACCTCTTTTGCAAGAGAATCGGCACATACATTCAACGATCGAGAGATATAAGATAAGATGAGAACCTCAAAAACATATCTAAGAAAGTAAAAAGAATATAATTCTGACATAAGGACCGCAATCCACCAGGTTCTCAAACATTCCAACCAAGTATGAACGATATGTCTCGATTCAGATCGAGGATATCAGTTTTTCTCTTAGAGATATATGACATAGCCAGAGTAATCCGTCCATCTCAACATGGAGAGCCGAGAGGCTTCTGCGGTAACTTTGCATTCTGAAAATTTCTTGTTCCATGTGATCCCTATGGAATCATCCGTGGCCACTAACCGGTCCATGATCAATCCAAGAAGCATTGATTTGGCATGTCAGAATTTTGGTTTGCGATCTTCCAAATTTCCGCTTCCAAAAAAACAAGTTGGAGTGTGTCCTCCGAAAAAATATATTTTCCATTGAACACTTTGTCATTCCTTGCCTAAACTAAAATGTACTAACATGTAGTGATATTCAGGCTTTAGTCCTTTATATATATCTGATCTATGCCATTGTTTTACGTTTGCTAATGTTCTATTTTGTTTGTGTTTTGCAGGTAAAAGCAGAGTAAAGTAAGAACGCAAGGAATTACAAGTTCCCAAGGTCAAATCCGGCCAAGGTACGTCTTGGAGAGCTTAATGCTAGCTCTCAAGGCTTTCACTAGAAGATCAATCAGAGTACAAGAAACCAGAGGGTGCTCTAAAGATTACAACCGAGAATCACAAGGATAGAGATCAAAGAAGAAGATAAGTCCTTTCTCTTTTCCTATTCTCTCTCTAGATTCCTACACGCTCTGCTTGCTACTCTCTCTCTTCTAGATCCTTATGCGTAACGTCTTTCTTCTTGTACAGGTCCAGCTCATCAATCCTGAGCTCACACCATTCTCACCTGAGCGTAACCAACCTTATCACGTAGGTTCACTGTACCAAGACGTTGCAGAGATCAAACGACTTCTCCTCATGCATTTGATCAAATGAGACTTACACCTGGACTGTGTTTATCTTCCTGGGCCTTACCAGATTGTTCTTGGCCCAACAACAACCCACAGTCTCCATTGACTGAATGCAAAACGACACTTACATAACATAATAGTTTTGTGTGTGTGTGTGTTAAAGCATGTACTATACGTTTGGAACTATCTATCTAAATCTATTTGAGTAAACGAATTTCCGTCGTATAACTAACATCAAAGAGTTCTTCACATTTTTTACATGTTCAAATATATTATATATCTGTCCAGTGTCCTATTTCACATGTTCTAAAGTACAAATCTATCTGTCCTATTTCATTTTTTTATAAAATAAATATTTTTATATCATAATAAGCAAGTTGTTCAATGTCCATATTCTAACGAAACAAATATTTATATATATAAATCAACGTAGAGGTTGAGCACCACAAGCTTATAAGATATGGCTTCGAGTTTTCTTATCTGACTTACTTTGCATCTTCTTCCTTACATACGCAAAATGGTAGAAGTGACCATGATCTCTTCAAGCCTAGTCCGACCCAAAAACATAGACCAATCGGGTCGGGCTAAGATCCATCTAACTCCACATGATCTTGACCTTCTTTATCTTGTTTATCCTCAAAGAGGTCTTCTCTTCCCCAAACCCGACCCGAAAACCAGTATCATCCCTCGATTAAAGGCCGCTCTTTCGACTGCCTTAGAGGTTTATTTCCCATTCGCTGGCCGTCTCGTCAAAGTGGACAATCACGAAGACAATACGGTTTCGTTTTACGTCGACTGCGATGGCTCTGGCGCCAAATTCGTCCATGCCAAAGCCGAATCTGTCTCCGTGAATGATCTCCTACAACCTCATGGCTCTGTTCCAGATTTCATAAGGCTTTTCTTCCCCGCGAACGACGTCATAAGCCGTGACGCTCTAATCTCGGAGCCCTTGCTTGCGTTGCAAGTTTCCGAGATGAAAGATGGAGTTTTCATCAGTTTCGGTTACAATCACATGGTGGCCGATGGTTCTTCGTTTTGGAGTTTCTTCCGCACTTGGTCCAATATTTGTCTAAAAGGTTCCGGTTCTAATTTTCAGCCTCTTGCTCTCAAAGATTGGTTCCTCGACAGGATCGATTACCCGATTCATATTCCGGTTTTAGAGACCGAGACGCCACCAAATCGTGAAACTTCAACTAAAGAGACAGTTTTTCACTTCACAAAGAAGAAAATTTCATATCTCAAAGCGAAAGCCAACGAGGAAATTGGCTCCATTGATCCGAAAATCTCTTCCCTTCAAGCAGTTGTAGCATATCTATGGCTATTAATTATCAGACACAGTGCTCTATACAGAGATGAAAAAACGCAATGCAAAGTAGCCGCGGATATGAGGCGGAGGCTAAACCCTCCTATAGAGAAAGAGTGTTTCGGGAATGTGACCGATCTAGCTACAGCTACGTCCACCGTGGGAGACTTGTTGGATCACGGGCTAGGCTGGACTGCTTTGCAGATAAGTAAAACCGTGAGGTCACAAACGAATGAAAGTTACAAAACTTTTGCTGAGAATTGGGTTAGAAATGTCACGATCCCAAAAATAGGGGTTGGAAGTAGAATGGCTGATAATTCTTTGATCGTTGCAAGCTCTCCACGGTTTGAAGTGTACGATCATGATTTCGGTTGGGGAAAACCGATTGCGGCTCGAGCTGGACCGGGTAATGGTATTGGTGGTTTATTTGTAATGTTTCGTGGAGTTGAAGTAGGGAGTATTGATGTCCATGCGGCCTTGACGTCATCGTTATGGTCTGATGTACTATTGAACCTGTTGGCCGAATGATGATATAAAATAACCCTTTTGGTTAAGGGTGGATTACTAAAGTAACTTTGAAATTTATGTTTATTACAGTGTTATATAGCATCGCCACAAAAGCAACGGTTATATAACACTGTATAAATTTATTAATTTGATCATCGTGGCCTAAGAAGTTTTGAACTTCATGATTGGTTTCTTGAACCGTTGAATTCATAACATTTGTTTAAAGTTTAATAAATTAATAAATTTACATGAACTCATTCGTTGGAAAGTAATTGATTACTAGAATATTCGCCAAGAGATGAAGCATTGGCAATTTCTATTTCGGTGTGCTATTGTGATGTAAGCAGTGCCGGGCTCTATCCATGTGCTGGGGGTGCTTTTGCACCAAATTTAAAAATTCTACGAAGCCCAAATTGTTTTTTTTTTTTGTTTTTTGGTTGGATAAAAAAAACCCTATGCTAACATGTAAAAAAAATGTTATTCACTTGAACAATGTATTTTTTTGTCTGATCAGTTTTGTAACAAAAAAAAAGGTGTATTAAGGGCCCTTTTTTTCTCTACCGATGATTGAGCCGACGCTGGATGTAAGCACCAAGTTAGATGCTCACAAGGGTCAAAACAATTTGGATAAACAAGATCCTTAGGGAGCAAAATGATTATAATGATGCAATGAAAGGTGGATCGAAAATTGCCACTCAAAAATGTAAAAGCTTTTGTGACGAGATCATATCTCTTTAATTAGGAGACACACTCAGCAATACTTAGAGGACACACTCGACTAAGGACAAAGAGACGACAAAGTTTCTTCAAAAGAAAACTTAGAATATTTCATTGATTTAAGAAGAAGCGTGAATAGGCTCAGCTGAACAATGACCCAACGGTCTAAAATGCTAAATTAAGAAAGCCTATACACGAAATAAAAGAGATATATGACCCATTGATAAACTAGCCATTGTAGCTTTATAAAGGCTTGGCCAAATAAGAAAACTTGGAGTGCCACCTTGTATCTTGAAAAAGCTGGATGATATATCCGTGTGAGGAGAGTCTCTTGATCATGTAGAGTCTCCATAAACTGGCTGGAAACAAAAAGAGCCGTTGTAGTTTAATGGTCCAAGGTGTGAATGCATCCAAAAAGGGAAATTCATATTTCCCTTTGAATGTTGGACCAATCTGAATCATGCTGTGTTTCTACACTCGTTCAAGACTTTTTGGTGAAGATAGAGTATCTCCTAGACGCCACACTATATTTTATAGAAAATAAAAATAGTCGGACATATGACTTGGCATAAATAGATCTAGATAGGGAAAGTGGAGGTATGGATGGATCTGCATGATCCAATGGTTAAAGATGCAGCTATAAGAGTTCTTAAGAGCCTCTAGTTGAACTAGAATATCTTGGACGCCAGACATAGCTTTTCAAGGATCCAAATACGGTAAGTTAAGTTTAAGGTCCTTCGGTTCGGATGCTCGGTTCTGATTGGGTCTTCGGATGCTCGGTTCTGATTGGGTCTGAACCCGTAAAGGTCAGGTCTGAGCTGGTCTTGGATCCTTGATAGGTCAAGAATATGGGACGGGTCGGTTTTGGGCTGAAATCCTTCAGTTTGGGAAAATGCTTTTTAATCTCCGGCTCATATGCATTATCAGATGGTATGGTCGAGAGCATGAACTGCCACTACAATAAAATGTGCATTTTTCCGTCGAAAAACGTCTGTCGGTTACAACTCGTCGGAAATTGACTTCCGTCGGAAATCTATTGGAAATCCGTCGGAAATTTATGACGGATTTCAGTCGTCAAAAACTAGTCGGAATATTTCTGACGGATTACCAACGGTGGTATTTCTGACGGATTTTCGACAGATGTTTTATCGAAATTACGTGTCACAAAGTTGCCGGAAAGCCATCGGAAATATTTCCGACGGGCTTTGTTTCCGACGGATTTTTGTCGGAATATTATGTCGGCAATCCGTCGGATAGTTGTCGGAAATTTTCCGATAACTTTTCGACGGATTTTTTTTCCGACGGATTTCCACGGCAGTCCATAATTTGTTTTTAATAGTTTTTTATAATAATTAATTAATTAATTAATTAAATCAAATTTTTTAATTATATTCATTAAAATAATTTATAATTATTAAATGTTCTTAATTAAACATAAAATTCATAATTAAACATTCTTAAATAAAAAGTGATTAAAAAAAAGAAAATTTAGTTCGGCAAGATATCGGGGAATGCTGCATTCATAGTCTTCTGCAAATCGGTGAGCTCCTGACGGGTTGAGTTGTGAGCAGACTGCAACTCTTCGTGTGTGGACTGCAACTCACAGACCTTCGCGTCACGGTCTTTCACCGTTTGCGTGAGCCTCACAGTTTCATCTTTATTTGTACTCCGAAGCATATCGAGGAACCGCCGAGGAAGAAGATTCATGGGTCGAAAGTCCGTCCAACCTAGCGAATCGACCTTTGACTTGTCGAGTTTCCTACGAAAGTTTATAAAAATTATTAATGAAATTACGAAAGAAAAAAAAATTAATCAAAAGAAATCAAAACTTACACCGAGAACAATCTCGTTGATCTCTTCTCGGAATAACTCGTTCGAGGACGACGATCCGTCGAGAGTGAGCTGCGACATCGAAACTTCACGTTCCAGCTTCTTCTTCTTTCTATGCTCTACAACTTCCTGCATCCCCAAATCCTGGATCACACCAGTTTTTTTGTTGGTGTGCCTCCTCTCGATGACTTTAAGGTAATCGGGAGCGGCACCGGTTTCTTTCGCCTATAAAATTTTGTTAAGTAAAATAATAATAAAAATAAAAATAGTAATTAAAAATTGAAATTATACTTACTATTTCTATCGCTTCGCGTTCGACGGTCTTTGCGCCCCCGTTGTGAATGTAGATCCCTTTCCCTCCTCGTTCGCTCTTCCAGTTCTTCGAGTTGTTTACGGAGACCTTCTTCGTCGAAGGCTTACTCCAGTACTCACATAAACCCTTCCAGACGTCGTCCTCAAGGTCCTTCGGCTTGGCTTTGTTATCCACCACTTCTGCTTCCAATCGTACATGTGGTTCGAGTATTGAAGCGCGACATACTTATCGAAAGTGGCAATAACATTCCGCGTCTCAGTATGTGATATGATCATGGGATCCCTCGAGAAGAACCATGTGCCTTGTGCAGCACAAACGAAGTCCGTGATCAATTCGAATGGCAAAACGACCACCTGGACTACATTCTCACCTCAACTAGGGCATTTCTCGAAGTTGAAACAGCTTATTCCGAGTTCAGGTGAAGAAGTTATTCAACTTCTAAGACAGGTGAATCCCAGCCAATGCGAATCGGACATACGCATGTTCAAAGAATTCTTTCAACCAAACCAGATGGAATCAATCTACAAAATAAATTTTTCTGGAATCTTGATTCATCAGAGCAATTATGAAAATTTGAATCAGCCCAATTGGAGTTCATACGTACAATAAATGGATTTTTCAAGTCCACAGATATGCTTCAGCACCCAGTGCGCGTCAATGCCAAAGATCGAGTCATACAGCCCGACTCAGGTATGATCTAGCTACGAATCCACTTGGTGAATGTTTATTAATCTCTTGTGTTTCCAAAAAGACCAAGAGCACAAGAAATGGACATCGGATCACAAAGATTCTCCCCATTTGCCTAAGAGGGTCGAACTGGTGCTATACTTGAAGAATGCTAGGCCCACTTGGTTTAGGAGCTTGCAAACATTTGTTTGGTATCCAGGATACATTTCTAAGCCCAATAAGGAGTTCTAATTCGTGGCCCCAAGAAGAATAAACAAGAGGAAGAGCAAGAGTCATATTTCAAATTTTAAAACTAAGTTTTAATGTTCGGTCATTTTCGAGGAGAGTTATTGTTCTCTCTCTCCTTCATGCAAGTCTTTGTGTTTTCTTTATAATCTCTTGTAACCCAGCCACAAAAAAATCATCCAACTTTTTAATCAAATATTTCTTTAGAGAATTCTCTCTTTTGTTCCTTTGGAACTTTTCAATTTCTTTGGTGGTTAGCCAAATAAATCATCTCGGTTTATCAAGTGTTGTCCATAGGATTTGACGCAGCCATCATTCCTTTGTTTCGTAGTATTCGTCTTAAGCGTTTAAGGGGCACAAGGATTTTCGGGATTCACTTCTCACACCTTGTCATCCTTTCACCACGAGTTCTATCAAGGATTGAAGTCACCCCCTTGTTTCGAATCTTCACCGCAAGTCTGAGCCTAAGGATTTTCGAGTTCATAATTCACGCCTTAGCATCTTTCTTCGTGGAGTCCTTTGGAGTCAAGGATCTATCCAACCGTTCTACCGATCTCGAGTGTGAAATCTTTGGGAAATCGTATCAAGTGGTATCAGAGCCACGCTCTTGATTATCGGTATTATCCTGTCATCTTCTACATTTTCATATTCTTATCAAAAAAAAAAAAAGAGAGAACAAGATGTCTTTTGGTCTATTAAGGAATACACAAGAGGAAGCTCCAAGGAGAAACAGGATGTCTAGGCAAAACTTCGGTCTATTAAAAATGGAGACATCTAAGGCCAGCTCAAGTTACCAAAGGGAAGAGAAACGTGTTAAACCACGAGAAGAGCCAAATAGGCGAAGAAGAGAACATTCTTCTCGTCCAGATGTTGCAACCATAGCTTCCAAGTTAAGCTCAGATTTACAAAGGTTAGAGAAGCTTGTAGAGGCGTGCTTCAACTCAGCAAAACAACCCAAGGCAATTCCAAAACTCAAAACCGACCAAAGCCTTGAAAAAGCTAAACCGAGGGAAATTTTTAAGGGAAATTTCCGAGGAAAATCTTTGAGGGAAAATTCCGAGAGAATATCCGAGGAAAATCTTTGAGGGAAATTTCCAAGGGAAGATACCGAGGGAAAGTTCGAGGAAAACATTACCAAAGCTGTCCCGAAGGAACCGTGCACCAAAACGATTGAGGGAAATTATGGAGTCATATATTCCATGCTGATCAAGGAGAAGAAGCCAGATCCACTTCAACCTTCCCCAATCCAAGATGGTATAGTTTCGAGGACGAAACTTTTTGAAGAGGGAGAGTATGATATGATCATGGGATCTGATGAGGACATCAAGTCAGCAAGCTCACAAGGACCCAAGATCAAAGCCATGAAAGCTCATGGGATTGCTACTACCTTTGAAATGGGCTGTACTGAGTGTACGGCAGGCTTAGACCCTCGTCCTATAGGCAACAGCGGTCCCATTCCTAAGGTCGGGACAGTAGTTCCTAAACTCCTAGCCCAAATAGAGCCGACCGTCCCACCACCCAAAAGAGATGGGATTCATCGACCAACCCACCATGAGGAAGAGAACTGTCGAGCCAGAATTCCCTTAGCTCGACCTTGGTATCACGGTGACCCGATCGTTTACGAATCGAGCAAGATTGGTGAGCTCGACGCCCAGGAGGATCCAAACGTCCCACCACCCAAAAGAGATGGGTTTCATCGACCAACCCACCATGGAGAAGAGAACAGTCGAGCCAGGATCCCCGTAGCTCGACCAAAACCGGCATTCACCTTAGCCATGCACCACAGTGCACCCGAGAGAGCGTATGAGCCAGGAAACATGTGTTTTGGCCCAAGATCTTCAACCACTGATTCAGCCAAGGCCCAACACGCATACTGGAGCCTCTTATGGTCCAAACCAGATGGAGATTTGACTTGGCACAATCCGAATCCAAACCGGGAAGGCCAATCTCCTACGCGGACCCGTTTGGAGCCAAGTAAGGAAAGTCCGACTTCAGATCCTTTGCACGACTTCTCCTCATGTGTAATGCTGTCTACTGAGTATACAATGGGGCCTAGACCACCAGAGCACAAGAAGACACGCTCAAATACCCTACACGGTCGTTTTGGCTCCAAGATTAATGAACTTACCATATTTGGCTATACACGCGATTTGCTAGATCAAGGCAAGTTCTTTTCTTCTAATCTCGGCCATCCAATCTCACCATCACATCCTAGGCGTCCAGCAACCCAAGTTAACCTAGGAAGCTTCGTATCTCCATAAGCCGCAACGAGAATCGCCCAAAGATTCACAATCTCATCAATGGCGACAATCGAAGATTTTATTTTAATTGCTTTCCTTATTTTTGAATTCTTATGGCCGTTAGGTCTCTTTGTCGAGCTCCTATAAAGCTCTTTTGCTTCTGTACTTTCAAGGGACAATTCATCTATTAATCAACTTTCAAGTTTAAGTCTCAAAGCTTCGTTGTCTTTGAATCGGTTTTCTTTTGTTCGTTCTTAAGTATTGTGCGAGGTGTCCCCCTTGCTTAAGAGCTGATTGAATCTTCTCTCTCTAGAGCGTGGTTTCCCCCAGGAGAGTTAAGTTTCACCTTGTTTGTTTCGGACCCATCACGACCGAGCCAAGCTTCCGCAACCATCACCTTCGACCCATCCTTCCGCATCCAAGCCTCTTTGAATCACCTTGAGGCCTTTGTTTGTAAACTCGACCTTGAGTCTTACATCATTGGTATCAGAGCTCAAAAGCTCCTATCTATCAGGTTACCTCGTTCTTTGTCTAAGTTTTTCATTTGTTTCATTGCTTTTTCGTTTTTAGTCATTCTCAATCGAAAACTACTACAAAAAAAAAAAAAAAAATTTCTGCTTTACCCGTCTGTTTGTTTCAATTTTCATAAAATCATAAAAACTCATAAAAACATTTCGTCTTTTGTTTTTGCTTGTTAACTCATCATAGAAAAATATAAAATTGTTTCTGGAATTTTAGAAATTGATTTAATAGTTTTAGATCAAGCAAAACGGAACCGGAAAATTTAAGTGCGAGAAACAGTTTTTGTGTTCTTGTTTGTTCTTGAGCTAGACTTTGATTCCTGTGAATTTTCTTGTGTAAGGTACTATGGGAGAGCTAGCAAACGACCCCATATCACTCATGGCTCGTAACTTCACTGCTTTCCAAGAAGAGATGAGAAACATGACCCAACGGCTAGAGCAAGGCTTAGCCAACGTGGGAGGAAGGCTTGACCGAGTGGAAGCACAGCCTCAGGGAGCACACAGAAGAGCTCCACCACAAGCAGCACAGCATGATGATGATCACATGCCAGGACTTGATGACGACCCGCCCCCTGGTCGGAACCAATCACCGGATCCACAACAAAACCAGCAACAACGCCGGAGAGATCCATTGAATCGAGGCAGGAACCGTGATGAAGGTCAAGGCCAGTACAACAACAACAATGATTTGAAGATTACACCACCTACCTTTGCTGGGAAGGTAGATCCAGAAGCCTACCTTGATTGGGAGAGGCGTATGGAGTATATCTATGAGTGCTATAACTATCAAGAGCACAAGAAGGTTACCTTTGCAGCTGCTCAACTCACTGACCATGCACTTGCTTGGTGGGATCGAGAGATGGCAGAAAGAAGAAGGTATGGAGATGGACCACTCAACTCTTGGAGGGAGATGAAAGCACTTCTCAAACGAAGATACGTTCCACCACACTATCATCGAGAACTCCAAAGGAAATTCAGAAAGCTTTACCAAGGCCAGAAGACGGTAGAAGAGTATTATGATGAATTTGAGATCTTGAGGAACAGGCTAGAGCTAGAGGAGACCGAGGAGACCCTCATGTCACATTTCCTCGAAGGCCTTAATGAGAAGATTGCAAAGAAGGTGGAGATGCAACCGTATCATCAAATTCATGAGCTGCTACACCTTGCTGTCCAAGTGGAGAAACACCTCAAGAAGAAGACATCTACGGCCCCTAAGCCGAAATACAACTCACCAGTATGGAGTTCTCCCACAACTCAAGCTACGGACAAAGGGAAATCACTTGAAATTGAATCTAGATTCAAGAGTAAAGCGCCTGAGTCCTATAGGGATGCACGACAAGAGCAAGGTAAGTCTTCTACTCCGTATCATACACGTGAGCTAACTTGTTACAGGTGCAAAGGGAGAGGCCACATCTCAAGAGACTGCCCAAACCCGAGAGTGATGATCATATTGCCATCCGGTGAATGTGAATCACAAGACGAGGCAGAACCGGAGGACGAGAAGGAAACCATTGAATATGCTGATGAAGGAGAGTCCCTAGTGATCATGAGAACCCTCAACACTCAGGTGGTTGAAGAGGACACTGCCCAAAGAGAAAATCTCTTTCACACACGTTGTACCGTGCAAAACAAGGTATGTCACCTCATCGTCGATAGTGGCTCTTGTACTAACATTGCAAGCTGTTTGTTAGTTGAAAAATTAGGTCTTACCGCCACGGACCACCCTAGACCCTATAAGCTTAAGTGGCTGAACGATAAGGAAGAGCTAAAGGTGTCAAAACAAGTGCAAATTTCCTTCTCAATTGGTGAATACAAGGATAAAGTGGTGTGTGATGTCGCACCAATGGAAGCTGGTCATATTCTCCTAGGAAGACCCTGGCAATATGATAGAGCCGTGTCCCACAATGGAAGAACAAACCAGTACTCCTTCCATTTCAATAACAAGAAGGTCACGCTTGCTCCATTGGACCGATCAGAAGTCCGTGTGTTGCAAGCAAGGGCAAAAGAGAAAAGACAGCTCAAGGTAAGTCTTTTTCTTGAAAAATCTGATAAGCTATCCTCCTTAGAACCCATAACACACTTGTCTTTTCCATTCGCGTCGAAAAAAGGTTTTGTAGGTTGCAATTCAACTTTATCCGAGGCCAAATCAGTTTTAGCCGAGAAACAAAAGATTGCCGAGGCAGCACCAATTTTAGCCGAAGCAAAATCCATTGTAGCCGAGGGGAAAGAAGTTTTTGCCGAGACAACTTCAAAGGCAAAACCAGACTTCACCAAGCTCCACACCACTACCAGCAAACTCAACAAGCAGAAACTAGGATATATCTACTCCTTGTTGATCCAAGAAGCACCTCCAATGGTGGCTCAAATCCAAAAATCAAGCCAACTCCGAGGTAAGCTCCTAAACCACCTTTCGGGATACAAGTCTAATGCGCTATGTTTGGATGTAGGTTTGAAGATTTCGAGGACGAAATCACTTGAAGAGGGAGGGTATGATGAGGACATCAAGTCAGCAAGCTCACAAGGACCCAAGATCAAAGCCATGAAAGCTCATGGGATTGCTACTACCTTTGAAATGGGCTGTACTGAGTGTACGGCAGGCTTAGACCCTCGTCCTATAGGCAACAGCGGTCCCATTCCTAAGGTCGGGACAGTAGTTCCTAAACTCCTAGCCCAAATAGAGCCGACCGTCCCACCACCAAAAAGAGATGGGATTCATCGACCAACCCACCATGAGGAAGAGAACTGTCGAGCCAGAATTCCCTTAGCTCGACCTTGGTATCACGGTGACCCGATCGTTTACGAATCGAGCAAGATTGGTGAGCTCGACGCCCAGGAGGATCCAAACGTCCCACCACCCAAAAGAGATGGGTTTCATCGACCAACCCACCATGGAGAAGAGAACAGTCGAGCCAGGATCCCCGTAGCTCGACCAAAACCGGCATTCACCTTAGCCATGCACCACAGTGCACCCGAGAGAGCGTATGAGCCAGGAAACATGTGTTTTGGCCCAAGATCTTCAACCACTGATTCAGCCAAGGCCCAACACGCATACTGGAGCCTCTTATGGTCCAAACCAGATGGAGATTTGACTTGGCACAATCCGAATCCAAACCGGGAAGGCCAATCTCCTACGCGGACCCGTTTGGAGCCAAGTAAGGAAAGTCCGACTTCAGATCCTTTGCACGACTTCTCCTCATGTGTAATGCTGTCTACTGAGTATACAATGGGGCCTAGACCACCAGAGCACAAGAAGACACGCTCAAATATCCTACACGGTCGTTTTGGCTCCAAGATTAATGAACTTACCATATTTGGCTATACACGCGATTTGCTAGATCAAGGCAAGTTCTTTTCTTCTAATCTCGGCCATCCAATCTCACCATCACATCCTAGGCGTCCAGCAACCCAAGTTAACCTAGGAAGCTTCGTATCTCCATAAGCCGCAACGAGAATCGCCCAAAGATTCACAATCTCATCAATGGCGACAATCGAAGATTTTATTTTAATTGCTTTCCTTATTTTTGAATTCTTATGGCCGTTAGTTCTCTTTGTCGAGCTCCTATAAAGCTCTTTTGCTTCTGTACTTTCAAGGGACAATTCATCTATTAATCAACTTTCAAGTTTAAGTCTCAAAGCTTCGTTGTCTTTGAATCGGTTTTCTTTTGTTCGATCTTAAGTATTGTGCGAGGTGTCCCCCTTGCTTAAGAGCTGATTGAATCTTCTCTCTCTAGAGCGTGGTTTCCCCCAGGAGAGTTAAGTTTCACCTTGTTTGTTTCGGACCCATCACGACCGAGCCAAGCTTCCGCAACCATCACCTTCGACCCATCCTTCCGCATCCAAGCCTCTTTGAATCACCTTGAGGCCTTTGTTTGTAAACTCGACCTTGAGTCTTACATCAGGATCCCTCGAGAAGAACCATGTGCCTTGTGCAGCACAAACGAAGTCCGTGATCAATTCGAATGGCAAAAAGACCACCTGGACTACATTCGCACCTCAATTAGGGCACTTTTCGAAGTTGAAACAGCTCATTCCGAGTTCAGGTGAAGAAGTTATTCAACTTCCAAGACAGGTGAATCCCAGCCAACGCGAATTGGACATACGCCTGTTCAAAGAATTCTTCCAACCAAACCAGATGGAATCAAGCTACAAAATAAATTGTTCTTGAATCTTGATTCATCAGAGAAATTATGAAAATTTGAACCAGCCCAATTGGAGTTTATACGTACAAGAAATGGATTTTTCAAGTCCATAGATATGTTTCAGCACCCAGTGCGCGTCAATGCCAAAGATCGAGTCACACAGCCCGACTCAGGTACGATCTAGCTACGAATCCACTTGTATAATGTTCATTAATCTCTTGTGTTTCCAACAAGACCAATATCACAAGAAATGGACATCGGATCACAAAGATTCTCCCCATTTGCATAAGAGGGCCGAACTGGTGCTATGCTTGAAGAATGCTAGGCCCACTTGGTTTAGGAGCTTGCAAACATTTGTTTGGCATCCATAATACATTTCTAAGCCCAATAAGGAGTTCTAATTCGTGGCCCCAAGAAGAATAAACAAGAGGAAGAGCAAGAGTCATATTTCAAATTTCAAAACTAAGTTTTAATGTTCGGTCATTTTCGAGGAGAGTTATTGTTCTCTCTCTCCTTCATGCAAGTCTTTGTGTTTTCTTTATAATCTCTTGTAACCCAGCCACACAAAAAGCATCCAACTTTTTAATCAAATATTTCTATAGAGAATTCTCTCTTTTGTTCCTTTGGAACTTTTCAATTTCTTTGGTGGTTAGCCAAATAAATCATCTCGGTTTCCATAGCATTTGACGCAGCCATCATTCCTTTGTTTCGTAGTATTCGTCTTAAGCGTTTAAGGGGCACAAAGATTTTTGGGATTCACTTCTCACGCCTTGTCATCCTTTCACCATGAGTTCTATCAAGCATTGAAGTCATCCCCTTGTTTCGAATCTTCACCGCAAGTCTGGGCCAAAGGATTTTCGAGTTCATAATTCACGCCTTAGCATCTTTCTTCGTGGAGTCCTTTGGAGTCAAGGATCTATCCAACCGTTCTACCGATCTCGAGTGTGCAATCTTTGGGAAATCGTATCAGTATGGTTCCACGTGAACTCTTGCTACATAAAAAAAAACACATACTGTTATTTTTCAAAATTAAAATTGACAAAATGAACTAAAAAAAGAAGAAAAACCTAAAAATTACATACCGCGAAAGTTTGGTGCCACAAGTCATTCTCGTCAGCAGGCATGTCCGAGTACTTCTCGTACGGTTTGTCCAACACGTTGTGGAGCATCCGCAATATCGCATTTGAGGTCTCAGACAACAACTTAAACCTAAAAACATTAAAAAGAAAGACATAAGTACGTTAAGATTGAAAATATAAAAAAATGAAACAATAATCGAAATTTCACTTACACCCTTTCGTCCTCTAACTTCGGGTCGAGACGGATGCAATGGTCCCGATTGGGCTGCTGGACAAGATCCTCGATCATAATCCGGCTCCGAGCAGCGGATTGCTGGGACTCCAGGACTTGAATTCCGGAGCTCGATCCGCCAGAAGGCCAAGCCCGAAAAACCCGAGAACAGCGTCCTTCGGAGCCCAAATGGAGAGAGTCTTCGTTATTCATGCGGGAAAAACATAAAAACGTTAGTACATTGAAATTTGAAAATTCAAAAAATTTTAAAAAATTCAAAAATTTCTAAACCTTCCGAAAATTCAAAAATTCCCGAAAATTCAAAAAACATTTCGAAAACTCCCGAATATTCACAAAAATTCCCAAAAATCTCACGTACGTTCCCGAAAATTCAAAAATTCCCCAAAATTCCCGAAAACTTACGAAAATTCCCAAAAATTGTATTTAATAAGTTTTTAGTAAAAACGTTTTTAATAAAAATAAAAGTTTTCAAAAAACGTTTCAAAATATATATTTTAAATTCTGAAAGTTTCGATTCTAATTTTCTAAATACTTAAACACACATTTTTAGTATTATAAACACGTTTCTAATAATAATAGCAATTTCAAAACTTCAAGAAACTATTTTCTAAATCTAAAATTCTCAATCTAACAATTCTAATATCCTAAACCCTAACAAAAATGAATCCACCAAAAAAATCCACAACAAATCTCATTCCAACCTAAAAAACTAACCACCTAAACCTAAAAAACTCTAAAAACTATCAAAACTAACAAGATTTACAAAAAAAAACCATAAACACTTACAAATACAAATTATCCATGATTGATGGTGATGAATGAAGGATTTAGAGAGATTGGGAGTTAAAACTTCTGAAATCGACCAATTTTAGAGAGAGAAGACGGAGAAAATCCGTAAGAGAGAGAAAACGAAAAGGAGAAATGAAGAGAAGAAGTCTGTCCGCGAATATTAAATCTACGGATTTTTGACAGATATATCCGTCGGAATGTTTTTAAAAATTAGTTTAGGCGGTTAATCTTTCCGCGGTCACGAAAAAACCAAAGTCCGTCGGAACTCCGTCGGAAATTTCCGACGGATTTCTGATGGATATGTGAATATATACCATATATTCTTTGCATGTGTTTCTATTGGGTCGTCAACCAACACGTGTCGAAGAACCCTAAATCTGCCGGAAATCCATCGGAAATTTCTGGCGGATTTAGGGTATATTTGGGGTTTAGGGTTCAAGGTTACATAATAAGGATTAACTATCCCTAACCTACATTTTTCATTCAAAAAACCTGTTAAACACTTTCTATGAATTTATTAATTTTACAACATAAAATTTAACTATTTCACATAATATCTATATACCTTATACTATAACTTATACTAACACCTCTATCAAATTTTATAAAAATCTATAACACATTTTTATTTTGAATTTTGACAAGTTGAAGCTATTGTATATACATCATACAATTGTTTGTCTATAATTTATACAAAAAACTAAACTCTATACCCTAAACCACAACTGTTTGTCGGATATGAAGATTGAAGGTGCAAAACATGATTTAAACGAGGTAAACGTGTTTAATAACATATGTATACTAATCCGTCGGACATCTGTCAGAAATTCCGACGGATGTTACTTATCATTTTTTCGGTATTCGACGATATGACGACGTAAAGAACAACCTAAAAAGGACTAATTCTCTAAAGATTTAAGAATCTTTAAGATTTAAATTGGTATCATTTTTAAGAATTTATGTGTATGGTTTAGAAAATCTCTACAATATATATTGGGTTTTATTTAAAATTTTAATTGAATACATCAAAAATTTTTTTTTTTAAAAGAGCATGATTTACAAATATAAGTTTTAATAACTCCAAATTTTAAAACATAATTTATAATTGTGATTGGATTTAAATTCTCTAGTAGGATAATTTTATCTTTCAAATAACAAATATCTAGTACAAGTCAAACTTTATAAAACATCCACATAACTAATATCTTCCAAATACTAAATATCTAGTATAAGTACATATTTTACAATGCAAAACGCTTTATAAGATAAGTAATTAGATTCTGCTAAATCGGATGTTTCCCCAAATTCTTCAAATTCTTCCTCTGAATCCTCAAATACCCAATCATTGGCATGTACGGTTAAATCAACAACGAGGTCGACCTCAAGAGAATGATCGATCGAACCTAAACCTACAAAGCTTTGCTGGAGGGGGTTCATGATCGTACATCCCATGAACCCTACCTCTCGGGTTTATCGATGTGACTGTAATCCACGTGTCTTGCATGTTTGTCAGTCGAGGATAGAGAATATAGCATACCTACATCATGTAATAAAGTCATCTAAAAATCTAACCACGGGAATGCAAAAATACTAACAAATAACGTAAAAGAATAAAATGAACCTGGTCTGCTTGTGAATCAAGTACGAATGGCTCGTATTTCTGGAGTCACCTTCTGCACGAATGAAATATAATCTCTTAACCAACGTCCGAACTCTTCATGTTTGAGCTCGATTAGCTCGTCCTCTGTTTTGTTCGGAAATGCAAAACGTTGATAAGCCATATATATCATGTGAGATCGAAGCGATCATCACGTTAACATATATATATAATCAATGACCCAATAAGTAATTAATAATTTGGTTAAATATAATACCTCTCATATTTTTCAACTCCGTCGCAGTTTGTGAGAATATACATATTCAATTGATCTCGCTCCTATGTTGAAAGTCTCCGCTTCTTGCTTTTTCTACTAAATCTTTCAATCTCTAAGAATATATGAGGAATATCGACCGGATAGAAAGGTATTACGCCTCCATCATCATGTTGAGCTGGTCTACGACTCTTCGAAAAGAACTTTATTAATCATGAAAAATAAACTGGATAATGCACTGGTTTTAACGAGAAGAACAAACTCATGAACATTCACTACCTTCTCCAGGAAAAAAAAATAAGGTACTATTCTTCCATTGTCATCAAAATCATCGCTGATTCCCACACCAATTGACCTAACAACAGCATTTTGATCATCTTCTGCACATATATCCTCGGGGTAGAATTTACCACAGTTATCCTCGACTTTTCCTTTGTTCAACAAAACTAGATCATTTTCATGGGTGACAAGTCCCTGCCACACAGGTTCAGTGCGCATCAAACTTAGCTCCACTGCATCCATCAATTCCCCGTCATATCGAGCAACCAAATCAGGTTCCTTGGTCTTGCTGTATGTTTCTGTAGGACCAAAATTTCGCACAATAGACATGATAAGATTTAATCACGATTATATAAATAAACAGTAAGGAACAGACGATTCATAAAACGATTAAAGCATAAATAAATCTGAGGAGGTTAGATGAATCTCTTTCCTTAACTCAAAGAATCTCCCGTAGTGCGACGGGTTATAATAGATCTATGAGTCCCAGGATACAACCAAAGTAATCTGTATCATCTACACTTGATATAAGATCTGTCGAACATTATAACTACGATACTCTCGAATAGAAACTTACTCTAAGCAGTAGGGAATTGAGAGAAATCTTGCTAGAACTTTTAGGATATGTTTTTAGTGTATCAGAGGATGATTTTTAAGGTGAAAATCGGCCTGTATATATAGGAGAGAGGCTAGGGTTTTTCCCAGACAGAAAAGGAATATTCCTCAGAATATTCTAGCGGCTGCGATTTTTAAGTCGGCCCGTCGAGTATCGATCGATATCTCTAAAAGTCCACGAGCCCGTCAGGCCCAAGATGCGATCGACGCACGTGTGGTCTTTTCTTCTCTCATGTTATACGCGAGAAAACATTTCTCAGCCAATGAAAACATTTCATTCGAATGAGCTTGACTCATTTCTTTTCACACTAACACAATTTTATCAAGCCCTCAAGCTTTGACAAAAAATTAGTTCCAACAATCCCCCACATGAATAGAAATGACTCTAAACATATGAAAATTGAACAGACTAGACTTTACTAGACATACTTGACTAGACTCATATAGACGTAGACAGACTTTCGAGAGTATACGAAAATGTAACTGTATCTGAGAGGTAGCATTTTCCAGCTTTGAACCAAACATTTTTAATATTTGTCGAGTTTACTCAGCCAGGAGGTGAACATGATGTCTTGAACCGCCCGGATTTTGATGTAAACTTAGACAACAAGTATCGCACAGAGACATCTTCTCGTAGAACTTTGTTCTCTATTGTGTTCATTTTGGCGTTGAACATTCCTGGTATTCGTGAGTGAATTTGGAGAATACAGCCTTCTCTTTCATTCTCCTAGAAACGGCCCCATTTCACACATTCGAGTTTTGCTCCTTGTTTATCCTGACACAAATACAAAACGAACGAAAATAAAAGGAAAAACGACTCAAAGACAGACTCACCAGTGGGTTGCCTCCCACCAAGCGCTCGTTTAACGTCAGTAGCTTGACTGTAACTGCCGCTCAGGCAGGATAGGAATGCGAGCTTGCATCAAAACATGCTCCACAACTTGACATCGCTAGCGTCAGAGTTCTGCTCATCATGCTGTCCACAAACTCCTGCCCTTTCTCTTTCAGCTCCGAAGTTAGAAGAACTCTAGCTTTAGAGAATGGCTTCGAAGCTCCTTTGCACTTGACCTTATACTCAATCGAATTCCCATCACTCTTTTGAGGGATTAAAGTGACATGGGGATTCTCGATGTTTTTGCTCTTGGCCTTCTTCTTCTTTGTTGCCTTGGCCTTCTTGACAACTTCCTTGGGTATGCTGGGCGGTTCAGCTGAAATGTCTGCGACATTAGGCTTATCAGGAGGCTCTTCCAAAAGATCAACTGCCAGCGACTTTTCTATAACAACCTCGATGTTAGAGACACGTGTGGGAACACTCCTAGGGGGAATGACATCATAATAGACCCCACCGTCAATGTAAGAGAAAGAGATTCTCTTATTAGGCGTGTCTATGATTGCGCCAGCAGTAGCCATAAATGGTCATCCCAGGAGTATAGGCATACGAGATATCGCACTCATTTCCACAACCTGAAAACCAGTCGGCACCAGACAATCTCCTACTTTGACCAGCAGAGCAGAGATTGTACCGTATGGAAGTGAGGTGGAGTCGTTCGCGAATGTGATAGACACCTTTGAAGATCGAATATCAGCGCCCAACCGTTCTGCAATTTCCCTTGAGATGACATTAACACTAGCCCCTGAGTCAACGAGAGACTCTTTAAACTCGACCCCAGAGATAGAGCATGGTACCGCGAATTTCCCTGGGTCTTTCCTCTGTGTCAATTGCCGCTGCGGTAGTGACTTGCGTCTTGCCTCGATAAAGAGTGCCTTAATCTCTTCCTCAGTTTCCCTGCAATCTTTGAAGTGACTCAGCAGAGGCCAGTCCTCTAGAGCTTCTTCAAAAGATGATTCATGGGACATCCTTCGTACCATCTTCTCAAAGCCACGCAGCTGCTTTGGAGTGATGGGATCTCTGAGGTGCTTATAGGAATAGGATTCATCTTTTTGGGCTTGCGAACTCTTTCTGCAATCAACTCAGGTGTTTTCACAGTTTCTGGCTCGTTCTGCGAGGGGTATCAATCGACACCAGGTAGGGTATCGATCGATACTCTCACTGTTGAATCATCCCTGGCAGATACATCATCATCTGGAAAAAGTTCCACATTCTGCTTATTCAGCAAATACTTGCATCTAGCGTCCTCCCATTCCTTCCTTGTCAGCTTAGGAAGTATATGATAAGGCATCTTGGGTTTATACACCCTCTCCTTGACAATCTCAGGCTTCTTCTCAACCTGCTCCTCAGTATCGATCAACACAGAAGGAGCATCGATCGATATTTGTGATTTTGGATCCTCTCGTGCAAGTTTCTGGGCTGGCATCGATCGATACAAGCTGGTATCGATCGATGCTTGTGCGATTTCAGGATCCTCATCGAAATTTTCTGCACTTGAGCTGACTGCATTGACGTGTGCACTGTGTGAATGGACCGACTTTCCCTTAACATTTGCTGCAGTCTAAGCTACTTTGATCGGTATTGAGAGCCTCGATTTTCCCATTGAGATGGTCAATCTTCCCATTCAGATCTGTATACAGATGGTAAAATTTTCAATTGAAATCCACTTGCAGTTTTTGCTGTCCTTGAAGAATCTGCTCAAGCATGGATTCCATCTTATTATCCGTAGACTTTGGAGAGATGGGCTGGTACGAAGAATTTCCGTAATTGCGAGTGTTGTTGCTGAAGTTCCGGTTGTTGTTGTACCCAAATTGCTGACCCTGAAATCCAGAACCACCAACGTAGTTACAATCTTCCATTTCATCTCCACCGATATTATTGACTCCATCAACAAAGTGCACAGTCTTCTTCGATATCCCAAGCAAAATATCCAGCTTCGCTTGAACTTCAGCAATCTGAGATCCATCAATTCCTGCAGCTTGCTTGTTCCTGTCGAAATCAGCATTCTTGGTGCTATTGTTAGACGCCAAGTTCTCAATCAGCACAATCGCATTTTCTGGATACCTGGTGTTGAAGTTTCCATTACTCGCAGTATCCAAAGCCATCTGGTACCTCCAATAGATCCCTCTGTAGAATGTGCCCAACAGCTGAACCTGATTGAACCCATGGTGCGGACAATCTCTCTGATATGATTTGAAGCGAATCCAAGCAGCCTTGAGTCCCTCTGTTGGACCTTGAGAAAACGGGGAAATTTTGTTCCTGAGCTCTTCAGATCTCGCATCATCATAGAAATTGCACAAGAATGCATTCTTGGTCTCATCCCATGTAGTTAGAGAATCAGGAGCTAATTGCTTCAGCCAATAAGCAGCATCTCCACCGAGAGAGTATGGGAAAAGTTTGCAGAAAAGGTACTCATTGGGCACTCCATTGTACTTCTTACCAGTGACCAAATCTTTGAACCTTTCGATATGATCCATGGGATGCTCATGAGGTAGGCCATGGAAAGGACTCTGACTCACGAGAGCATAGTACGCAGGCTTCAGCTCGAAGTCGTTCCTCTGAAAAGTTGGGATGCGAATAGCAGATCGATTGGCATAGAACAGATCAGGTCTGTTGTGCTCGCCAAGTGTCCTAGCTCGAACACCTGCAGCATTCCCAACGTTGGCGCGCTCAGCTGGCGCGACAATCTCAATAACAGCAGCAGGGACAACGACGTTTCCAGCTTCATCAAGTCGCTGCCCTCTCTCATTGCACACTTGACCCTCTTGGTCTCTCAGAATTCCAGCTTCATCAGCTCTTAAAACCACTGGGTTGTTCATCCCTGATGTTTGCTTGGTCTTTCTGTTTGTGCGTTCCACAAGTGCTAGCTGTTCCAGTGACATTTCAACTAGCTGAGTGCTCTTGTTGCTTCTGGTTTCACGAACATGCATACACCTGAAAGCAAAACACTAGACAAGGCACGTAAGTAACCAAAAAAAAATACGTTGAGTATCGATCGATACCAAGTGGTGTCGATCGATATCAACAAAAGAAGACGACGAGTATCGACCGATACTAGGGAGTATCGATCGATACCGACGAACTTAGTCGAAATTCTCAAACTAAAATCTAATGGCGAATTGAGTTCCCGGCAACGGCGCCAAATTTGATATGCTCAAATTAATACCCTAACAGTACTAAAGAAGTAGTTGTAATATAGCTAGAGGTCGAACCACAAAGACTCAAAGAGACGCACAATAAATTATGTAGTTGAGAATTAAGCTAAGCCAGAAGATGTAATTAAAAGCAATGCAGAAATTAAACGAGATGTAATTCAATGGAGGAAATATAGGCTCAGGGTATTTCTCAGGAAATCAATGAATGCAGATAAACTAACTAATCAGGATTCAGATTTAGCGCAGTTCTTGAACTCAAATCACTAAGGTATAATTAACCAACTGTCGTTGCGAGAATTATCTAAATCTAAATCTTAGGAATTCCAAATCTCTTTGCGAATCCTAAAGTCTAAATCAGCTTTAATATCAGGTTTGATATGGTCACAAATCAATTAAACCAAACCTCTTTGCGAATAATCAATTTGCTCACCTAGGTTCTATCAGGTAATTAATCGCACTGACGTGCCTAATCAATTATCCTAAGATCTAAGTTCCAGATTCGTCAACCTAGAATTAGCTTTGAACACAACCTAAGGCGAAGAACTAATTCATATGGTGAATCCTAAACAGATAATCAACCTAGCATTCAGAGAAATCCTTTATGAGAAAACCCTAAACCTAAAGTGGATTTACTCAGACATGGAGAATGAAATAATCAACATAACTGAATAAATCATCAATAGAAAATAAGAGTAACAAAAGGTTTTGAGATCTGATCTCGGACGAAGGAAGATTCAGACTTGTCTCTCTAAAACCAAAGTAAAAATCAAAGTATAGAAAATAAAGCTTAGCCTAAAAGTGGCTGTAAAATCCCTATTTATAAGCTAAAACACGAATTGGGGCTTCTTGTAATTATTAAAGGCTTCTGGGGCAAATCTGCAGCTCTTCAACTCTTCATTAAAGTCTCGTATCTTGTCATGCTGCGATGGGTATCGATCGATGCTTGACGTGAAATCAAATACTCAACAACACGAACTTCAGCCTTGCTCCAAACTGCTCCAGAAAGCTCCGATACTTCCAATTACGCTCCAAACGTGCTAAAACCTGTAAAAGACTCTAAAAGACTACAAAACACTAGAAAGACTCTATAAAAAGGACTTATATCATGGCCTAAACAGAGTAAAAACCATGATATATCAAGGATTCGCAAAGAGATTTAGAATTTCTAGGATTTAGATTTAGATAATTCTCGCAACGACAGTTGGTTAATTATACCTTAGTGATTTGTGTTCAAGAACTGCACTAAATCTGAATCCTGCTAGTTAGTTTATCTGCATTCATTGATTTCCTGAGAAATACCCTGAGCCTATCTTTCTCCAATTGAATTACAACTCTTTTAATTTATGCACTGCTTTCAATTACATCTCTTGGCTTAGCTTAATTCGATACTATACAATCTATTGTGCATCTCTGTGAGTCTTTGTGGTTCGACCACTAGCTATACTATAACTACTGCTTTAGTACTTTTAGGGTATTAATTTGAGCATATCAAATTTGGCGCCGTTGCCGGGGACTCAATTCGCCATTAGATTTTAGTTTGAGAATTTCGTCTAAGTTCGACGGTATCGATCGATACTCTGTAGTATAGGTCGATACTCGTCGTCTTCTTTTGTTGATATCGATCGACACCACTTGGTATCGATAGAAACTCAACGTATTTTTTTTGGGTTACTTACGTGCCTTGTCTAGTGTTTTGTTTTCAGGTGTATGCATGTTCGTGAAACCAGAAGCAACAAGAGCACTCAGCTACTTGAACTGTCACTGGAACAGCTAGCACTTGTGGAACGCACAAACTGAAAGACCAAGCAAACATAAGGGATGAACAACCCAGTGGTTTTAAGAGCTGATGAAGCTGGAGTTCTGAGAGACCAAGAGGGTCATGTGTGCAATGAGAGAGGGCATCGACTTGATGAAGCTGGAAACGTCGTTGTCCCTGCTGCTGTTATTGAGATTGTCGCGCCAGCTGGGCGCGCCACCGTTGGGAATGCTGCAGGTGATCGAGTTAGGACACTTGGCGAGCACAATAGACCTGATCAGTTCTATGCCAATCGATCAGCGATTCGCATCCCAACTTTTCAGAGGAACGATTTCGAGCTGAATCCTGTGTACTATGCTCTCGTTAGTCAGAGTCCTTTCCATGGCCTACCTCATGAGCATCCCATGGATCATATCGAAAGGTTCGAGGACTTGGTCACTGGGATGAAGTACAATGGAGTGCCCAATGAGTTCCTATTTTGCAAACTCTTCCCATACTCTCTTAGTGGAGATGCTGCTTATTGGCTGAAGCAGTTGGCTCCTGGTTCGCTAACTACATGGGATGAGAAGAAGAATGCATTCCTGTGCAATTTCTATGATGATGCGAGATCCGAAGAGCTCAGGAACAAAATTTCCCAGTTTTCTCAAGGTCCAATCGAGGCACTTAAAGTAGCTTGGATTCGTTTCAAGTCATATCAGAGGGATTGTCCGCACCATGGGTTCAATCAGGTTCAGCTACTGGGTACTTTATATAGAGGGATCGATTGGAGGTACCAGATGGCTCTGGATACTGCGAGTAATGGGAACTTCAACACCAGGTATCCAGATGATGCAGTTGTGCTAATTGAGAACTTGGCGTCTAGCAATAGCACCAAGAATGCTGATTTTGAGAGGAAGAAGAAAGCTGCAGGAATTGATGGGTCTCAGATTGCTGAAGTTCAAGCGAAGCTGGATATTTTGCTTGGGAAGTCGAAGAAGACTGTGCACTTTGCTGATGGAGTCGATGATATCGGTGGAGCTGAAGTGGAGGATTGTAACTACGTTGGTGGTTCTAGATTTCAGGGTCAGCAATTTGGGTACAACAACAACCGCAACTTCAACAACAACAATCGAAATTACGGGAACTCTTCGTACCAACCCATTCCTCCAAAATCCACAGAGAATAAAATGGAACTCATGATGGAACAGCTTCTTCGGGGACAAGAGAAATTGCAGGAGGATTTCAATGGGAAATTTGACTCTCTGTACATCGATCTAAATGGAAAAATCGAAGCCAACAATCTTAGCCAGAGGAAGTTGGAAACTCAGGTCGCTCAGACAGCAGCAGCTGTAAAGAGACAAGAAGGCTTTATTCCAGGAAAGACTGAGAATCCAAGAGCACACGTCAATGCAATCACCATAGGATGTGTTAAGGGAGCCACTGCAGTGGTAGTAAAGGCTTTTGATGCAGGAATTTTTGACAATGTTGTTGAAGATGACGATTGGGATTCTGAAATCGCCAAGTATCGATCGATACCAGCCAGTATCGATCGATACCAGCCAGTATCGATCGATACCAGTCCATACACTTGCACGAGAGGATCCAAAATCACAAGTATCGATCGATGCTCCTTCTGTGTCTATCGATACTGAGGAGCAGGTTGAGAAGAAGCCTGAGATTGTCAAGGAGAGGGTGTATAAACCCAAGATGCCTTATCCTATACTTCCTAAGCTGACAAGGAAGGAATGGGAGGACGCTAGATGCAAGTATTTGCTGGATAAGCAGAATGTGGAGCTTCTTTCTAATGATGATGTATCTGACAGGGACGATTAAACTGCACTAGTATCGATAGATACCCTACCTGGTGTCGATCGATACCCCAGGCAGAACGAGCCAGAAACTGTGAAAACACCTGAGTTGATTGCAGAAAGAGTTCGCAAGCCCAGGAAGATAAATTCTATTCCTCAACATCTCAGAGACCCCATCACTCCAAAGCAGCTGCTTGGTTTTGAGAAGAGAGTACGAAGGATACCCCACTCGTTAACCTTTGAAGAAGCTCTAGAGGGATGGCCTCTGCTCAGTCACTTCAAGGATTGCAGAGAAACTCTGGAAGAAGTTGAAGCACTCTTTATCGAGGCAAGACGCAAGTCACTACCACTGAGGAAGTTAACCCAGAGAGAAGACCCAGGGAAATTCACGGTTCCATGCTCCATCTCTGGAGTTGAGTTCGATGAGTCTCTCGTTGACTCAGGGTCTAGCGTCAATGTCATATCGAGGGGAATTGCTGAACGATTGAAGGCTGATATAAAACCCCCTACGATGCTTCTCACGTTTGCAAACTCCTGCACCTCACCTCCATACGGTACTATCCATGCTTTGCCTATTAAGGTAGGAGATTGTCTGGTGCCCACTGATTTTCAGGTTGTGGAGATGAACGAAGCATCTGAAGTTTCTTTGCTCCTGGGACGACCGTTTATGGCTACTGCTGGCGCGATCATAGACACACCTAATAAGAGACTCTCTTTCTCTTACATTGACGGAGGGGTTTACTATGATGCCATTCCCTCTGGAGGTGCTCCCACACATGTCTCATGCTTCACTGTTGTCACAAGAGAGACGTTGGCAGTTGATCTTTTGGAAGAGCCTCCTGATGAGCCTACTGTCGCAGACATTTCAGCTGAACCGCCTAGCATTCCCAAGGAAGTTGTCAAGAAGGCCAAGGCAACAAAGAAGAAGGCCAAGAGCAAAAAGGTCGAGAATCCCCATGTCACATTGATTCCTCTGAAGTGTGATGGAGATTCGATTGAGTACAAGGTGAAGTGCAAAGGAGCCTCCAAACCATTCTCTAAGGCTAGAGTTCTTCTTACTTCGGAGCTGAAAGAGAAAGGAAAAGAGTTCGTGGAAGGTATGTTGAGCAAAACTCTGAAGCTAGCAATGTCAAGTTATGGAGCCTGTTTTGGTGCAAGCTCTCACTCTTATCCAGAATGAAGGGCGTTACAGTCAAGCTATTGACGTTAAACGAGCGCTTGGTGGGAGGCAACCCACTGGTGAGTCTGTTTTTGATTTTTCTTTTTTTTTATTTTTATTTTTTGTTCTGTGTCTGTGTCAGGATAAACAAGGAGCAAAAATCCGAAATCGCCTAGTGTCGATCGATACCCCAATGGTATCGATCGACACCAATCGCGGATAAAAAGTTCATCAAGTCGATTTAAGTCTGGTATCGATCGATACCAGGCTGTGTGTCGATCGATACTCAATGTTCCAGCAAGGTAACTTCTTGTTTTTCCCAATTTTATTTTGTCCTTTTGTTTTCTTTCACTTACTTTAGGCTAGATAACACTGGGGACACTGTTGTTCAAGTCTGGGGGAGGTGTCTGCTGACATTGGTTTTTGTTTTTCTTAGAGTCATAAAATAAAAAAAATTTGTCGTTTTATTGAGTCAAAACTTGTTGGAGATAATGATCCTGTGCTTGAATTGTTGCTTTGATTTGGTTTTTGAGTGACCAGTGTTGTAGGATCAGCTCTAGATCGACTAATGAAAAATCGAAGGACTGACCAGTTGACTAGAAAACATCCATGTCTCCAGCAGAGTTCTTCTGAAGCCTGAGCCAAATTTTTGCACTTCATCAATGTGGTTAGTGTTTTTAGAGCTTGATTCATCATTCATATCTGATAAATGAACCCATGTGTTTAGAGTTATGATATCTCTCTCCCCTGTTATAAGTTGATAAATAAGTGCATAAAAGATGAAATGATTTTCTTCTGAGTAGAGGGCTAGGAAAGTTTCCAAGGATCCCATTATTCTACTTCAGAGGAGATGATCACACAAAGGGGAAAACGAGGTTAGGAAAATTTCCCGTGACACCATTATTCGCCTACACCTTTTATTACTTTTGAGGGAAGAACCGGGGATTCGGTGGCTAACACCATCAATACTCGCGTCTCAAACCTTAATGTGTAAATGCAAGGAACATAATAAGAAATAAGTCTGGGGGAGAGAAATAAAACCAAAAAGTGTGAAAAAGGGTGGTTCCTTGTCATGATATTGTATGGTAAAGAATCTAGAAGGTTCTTGAACATTGGCTGCAGCGATGAAACTGGCGATGAGGGCTTTATTTGAACAATGCTGCGAGATAATGTGTGGAGTCTTGGAAAGCTGCGAATGTCTACAGAGAAGTACATGGTGGTTAGATCAAAAGCTGATTTGGTGACATTTGGATACTTGGGAAAAGGATCTTTGCGATGGTTCCTGAACATGTGAGTCTCCGTGTTTTCTAACATCTTTCTCTGGTTTAGTCTTCTATTTGCTTGAGGGCAAGCAAAGGCTAAGTCTGGGGGAGTTGATATATCATGGTTTTTACCCCTTTTAAGCCATGATATAAGTCCGTTTTATAGAGTTTTTTCTAGTATTTCGTAGTCCTTTAGAGTCTTTTACAGGTTATAGCACGTTTGGAGCATTATTGGAATTATTGGAGCTTTCTGGAACATTCTGGAGCGAAGCAGAGATCCGTGTAGCTGAGACATCAAAATCACCTGAGTATCGATCGATACTGCCTAGTATCGATCGATACCCGTCGAGGAAACAGAAGGATCGCGACTTATTGAAAAGTTGAAGAATTGCAGAATTGGTCCAGAAGACTTTGATAATTACAAGATGGCCCAGAACGTGTTTTAGGTTATTTATAGGGATTTTACAGCCACTTTTAGGCTATGCTTTAGTTTCTATACTTTATTTTTACTTTGGTTTGAGAGAGACAAGTCTGAATCTCCCTTCGTCCGAGATCAGATCTCAAAACCTCTTGTTATTCTTTCTATTTTATTGATGATTTATTCAGTTATGTTGATTGTTTCATTCTCCATGTCTGAGTAGATCCACTTTAGGTTCAGGGTTCTCATAAGGGTTTTCTCTGAATGCTAGGTTGATTAGTTTATAGGATTCACTATCTGAATTAGTTCTTCGCTTAGGTTGTGTTCAAAGTTAATTCTAGGTTGACGAATCTGGAACTTAGATCTTAGGATAATTGATTAGGCACGACAGTGCGATTAATTACCTGATAGAACTTAGGTAAGCAAATTGATTATTCGCAAAGTGATTTGGTTTAATTGATTTGTGAACATATCAAACCTGAACTTTAAAGCTGATTTAGAATTTAGGATTCGCAAAGAGATTTGGAATTCCTAGGATTTAGATTTAGATAATTCTCGCAACGACAATTGGTTAATTATACCTTAGTGATTTGAGTTCAAGAACTGCGCTAAATCTGAATCCTGCTAGTTAGTTTATCTGCATTCATTGATTTTTTGAGAAATACCCTGAGCCTATCTTTCTCCAATTGAATTACGACTCTTTTAATTTCTGCACTGCTTTCAATTACATCTCTTGGCTTAGCGTAATTCGATACTATACAATCTATTGTGCATCTCTGTGAGTCTTTGTGGTTCGACCCCTAGCTATACTATACCTACTGCTTTAGTACTTTTAGGGTATTAATTTGAGCATATCATACCACGGTCTATCTATGGGTTTATTATGATCAATTAGAGGATCAACTTCCAACAACTAACTTTATTCTCTATAAGAGAGACTATGTTAAATGGAAGTTTTGCTTAAATCATTTCTCTCTTTCTAGCTTTCACTACGGTTCGTGGTACGAGAGCGAAACCGAAACTGCAAGCTTGTATCAACCGTATCAAAGAGTAACTGTGTAGATTCTAATGGAAGTTGAAAAACAGAATCTTAGGAGCACTTTGCTGTTTTAATTAAGGATGTGAATAAATTAATTTTTCAGGTTTCTTGGATATTATGGTCTTGGGCTAGTGCTAAGCACTATCAGTGATTTCTTTAAAGATTCTAGTACATCATACACTTGTTTTTGTTACTGGTAAATGGTAAGAGTGATACAAACTATAGTTTAGGTGTTTCAAATTAAAGCGTTTTGGTGTTTTCCTCTATGAATTAGGTTTTGAGTGTTTTTCCTTTTTTGCATTAGGTTTAAAGTGCTTTCCTTTTCGATTTTGGGTTATGTTTAAGTTGTACCATGGCCTATATATATATATATATATATATATGGGTTTATTATGATCAATGAGAACCAACTTCCAACAATTATCCTTATTCTTTAGGAGAGATTAGGGTTAAATGGAAGTTTTGCCTAAATATTTTCTCTCTTTCTAGCTTTCACAACTGTTCCTGTTACGAGAGTGCAAGCTCGTATCAACCGTATCAAAAAGTTTATGAGTAGATTCAAATGGAAGTTAAAAAAAAAACAGAATCTTGTGAGCACTTTGCTGCTTTAATCAAGGATGTGACAAATTAGTTTTTCCCTATACGGGTAGTGATTATAGCATGTTAACATTCATTAAATTGTTGTCGAAGATGTAGGCTAAAGAAAGTAAAGGGAAGAGCACATATATATTTTGAGGTAGAACAATAATGAGAAAATTAATGTCATTCAATTGAACTAGTGAACATTGCTTTTTTAGTAAGCACTAACTAGATTCTCAACTTGACTAGTTATACAATCACACATATGATATAATTGACTAGTTATACAATCACACATGATATAATTAACACAAATCATGAACACAATTTTGGTTGAACTTCTGTGATTTCACTGGGTAAGAATGCAAAGGAGAAGAAATATAACCTAAAGCTGACATAGCACAATTCAAAATTAACAAGACCATCCAAGTAATCATGAAGTTCTGAATTCCCTACAGCCTCAGCAATATCACAGTCCCGGATGGTCTGACGAGAGCACATTTGAGTATGTATCCAAGCACGGAGCGCTAACTCCATGATGAATATCTCACAAACTTTAGCAAAAACGACATGAGTGTCCGAGCTAACCATATAAAAAAACATTTTTATATCACTCGATAAAAAATTCTCAGTATGAGATCAATTGAACACTAAAATCAATAACATATTCTAAATCCAAGCAAACAATAGTTTTATTATAACGAAAAATGTGAGAAACTCCAGGTCTAGCCAACAGAAATAGAAGGATTATCGCAAGAGACAATTTCCGTTATTTCCAATACCTTGACTCGAGGATCATATTAAATAACTCTTTTGATCCTAGCCAATGGTAACCTATCACTACAGACATGGAACCCTATGATTCACCAAAACAAGCCAAAGAGTTAAAGTAAGCATAAGTGATATACCTATATTTTACATGATTTTATATGGTTTTTAATTTATTATCCAAGTATTTATATGCGGTTTTATGAATTTAAAAGTAGTTTTCTCGTATTTGTATTATTTAGGAATTTTAGAGGTCGAGACATAAAAAAAGATGGATAATGAAGCAAAAGAGCACTAAATCATTTTCATGCCATTTTACCAAAGCCAAAAAGACGAGCCAAGCAACTAAACCTCAAGAAAAGCAGATTTCTCCAATTAGATAACACATTTGCATTAGAAGTTTCATGTTTGTTGAATGCCTTCTCATGCATGGATTGAGATGAAATTTGGAGCCAATATAGAATTTTGAGTAATCCTTTATCTGGAATTGGTTTCAAGTCACTTGGAGCTGTGGTTAGGAAGTAACATCGATTCTACTGAAAACATGTCCGTCTAGCTCACAAAGGAGGCAAATGCAGAAATAAGGTCCAAGATCGTTCCAGGGAATCGGCCCGGAGAATTCACTTCTCACCCGATGCCACCACAACAGGTCAGAAGCTCGACCCAGAGATTTGGCCGATCTTGCGCCTCTGCGAATTGATATTTCATTTTTTGACCTAAACTCAACCCTAGCCGACCTAGGTCTTTTCTAAACCCTATATATACTTGTTTTTAGCTACTAGCACCTAAGAGCAACCACATGAAACACACCTATCATAATAAAACCGCAGCTTTGATTTCTTTTCATAGTTTTTGGTCTAAGAGATTCTAAGAGAAGTTCTCTCCATTTGTTCAAGGATTTTCGGTTTGATCTTCTTCAACCCTTACTCTTTTAATAAATCAATGATTTCTCTTTAGTCTATCTGCATTTTTACTTTAATCATGTGCGAGTAGTTTACTTGATAGATTATGGGATTTTTAATAAGTGCATAACATGTTAATTTGATATCGAACATTTTAAAAGGGTTTATCATATGGTTATTCCTTTATTTGTGCTAATTGCTGATTGTTTGGTTGGCCATCTAGTGATCTGATTTTAGGTTAATATACTCTCTAAAAACTTGTTATATTGCTTGATCTAATAACCAGTATTGACAGATGCATTCTCATAAGAATCAACCTTAACTTCAGACAAACCATCTTCAAGATTCTTGACAAAGTCATGGAAGTAGTTACAAGTTTTTGTTGTGGTTGTTTCCAATTGGTGTATGATATTCCCATATTTTACCTCTTTTTAGCATGTATTCTTGATATTGTATTGTGTCTCATGCATGTGTCTTGCATAGTTTTTATAGCATTTTGGTATTTATTAGAGTATTAGGTGTTTGCATTAGGTCCTAGTGCGTCTTTGCATGCATTTGGAGTGGTTTTTGGTGATTCAGAGACAATTGATGATATTTGGAGAAATGGGCCAAAGTAGAATGCAAAGTTCATCCAAGACGCCGGAAAGATGTTTTTTGGAGTGTTTTTTGGTGATTCAGAGACAATTGATGATATTTGGAGAAATGGGCCAAAGTAGAATGCAAAGTTCATCTAAGACGCCGGAAAGATGTAGCTGGACGAAGGCCCTCCGATATGAACCAGCCTTGAAGCTCTTCATAAGAGTTGTAGAGGAGTGAGTCATATGTCTACAGAAGTTAGAATCAGGACATTTGGACATTTGGTTAAGGCGTTATCGCGGATTTACTGAAGACGTCTCTGCCTGGCCGAGGAGCTTTCTCTTGTCTCCCTAAAAACTCCTTAGCATCGACCCAGCTCTTCCCACAGGTCGATGTTAATGCTGGATCCAACATCAGGGCCTTAGCATCGACTCAGCTCCCCTTCACATCGACCAACCAATTGATGCTCAGCTTCAGGGCGTTTAGATCGACCCAGTTCCTTCCAACCGGGCGATGCAGCCGGAAGTGACTCAAAGATAAGGCCAAATGAAGACCTTTCCGTTCCCAGTTTAATCTGAGGTCTTCAAGAAAGTCATAGAAAATCGAGATTCCTTTTGTTAAGTAGTGGTTTCATGTCATTCTGATTGGCCGTTCAAGAGATATGGCAAACATAGCAAGGACGTGCCTGTCTGGAATCCAAACGAGTTCTGCTCCAAATACGACGTCTGAAAGATCAACCCAGACGAAGGGTTTATACTCCGATTCAGTTTCTGCATTCTTCATAGAAGTTGTATATAATTGAGTTGGCTGTTTTCTGGAGTTGAATTCAGGTCATTCAGATGTCAGGTACATGAGTTATGGCCGATTCACTGAAGACGCATCCAAGTTTCGGACGGGTCAATACCCGGTTTGTCCCGGGTCTGACCCAACTCAGCAAACACCTTTTTATATTTAAAAAATCTGATTTTTAGATCTATCTCACTTTTTATCTCCTTTTTATCATTTTTCTCTCATTTTCTCTCAAGAACAAAAACCTCTCTTTTTAGGGTTTTTGGGATTTTTCCCCAGGATCTTTTGATTTATGAAAGTTTGATTTTATTTCTTGTGTTATTTCTCTAATCTTTCATCTTCCTAGTCTCTAATCATGATTAACATCACCTCTTTCACAAGATTTTGTGTGTTCTTCATGATTAGTGAGTAGTCTTTTAGGATTTGAGGATTTGGTAGATGTAGGGTGATTTGCTGGATGATTAATGATGTCTAGGATTATATTATATGATTTTCCTTCTTGATTAGTGGTTTTAAAGCTAGATCTAGCTTGAGAAAGTGGATCTAGATCATAAGGCATTTCATGAACACAAGGTGTTCGATGAAATGCCTTGATGAATTAATCAAGAGATATTCATTTCTAGCCTAATAGATTAGTTGCCTAGAGTGATTATTTGGTTGATCTTGAATGTTTAGACTTAAAGCTTGCTAATTAGTGATTCACAAATGAGAATTTGATCTTGAATTAGTGATTAGCAAAGTAATTAATGCCTTGAGAAATGATTAGTTAAGATTAGTGATCTTTGCCTGCGGATTAGTCTTCATTAAGCATTGGACATCATTAATTAGCCATTGGATTGCCTTATCTCAATTACCTTATCCTTGAATTCGCCTTTTATCATTGTTTTATTCACCGTTTAGTGTCTTTAGCTCTTGTCACATGTCTTTTAATTAATAGTTCACTAGCTTAATAACTAAAACCACTTTGTTTGCTTGAATTAAAGAGTGTCTTGTATTCTTGTTGCATTGAACTAGACCCTAGTTTGGATTGACACCTAAAACACTACAATGACATGTGTATTTAGGATTGATTCTTGAGTAGGATAAAATTCTATTTATCAATCGGCGCCGTTGCCAATTTGGGGTTCTAGTTTGGTCAATAAGATTTAGATTCTTTTTGAGATCAAGCTCTTATTTACATTATGTTAATGCACATCACTAAGAGCATGCATCTCATCGAGATGATGAATTTTCTCTTGTACATTGTCACTAACCTGTCTTCCTTAGTTCTCTTGTGCTTTCAAAGGTACCAAATAAAAAAATGGAGCAATGGAAAGACAAGATCACTTGAAGTATTGGATACAGACGATCAAAGAGGGTACCAAGTCCAAAGGAAAAGTGATGGAGAGACAAGGTCACTTGAGGTGTTGGAGATGGACTACCAAAGGAACATTCTACAAGCCCCACAGCCTCAAGAAATGCCACAACCTCATGAATTGGCATCAAATCCGATCCAAGTTCCAAAGGAGAAGCCAACGGTTGGAAGCTTTGACACTCCTTGTTATCGTGGATCGAGATATGGGATCCACCCTCCACCAATTGAAGCCAAGGCCTATGAGATCGAAGCAAGCTTGGTTAGGTTGATTCAAGTGTCTAGGTTCTTGGGGATGAAAGTGGAGATCCCTTATGATCACTTGGATTCCTTTGAGAGGTTGTGTGACACATTTAGAACCGGAGGAGTGCCCCATGATAGCATCAGGCTCATCTTGTTTCCGTTTTCTCTTGGAGGAAAAGCAAGCCAATGGGAGAGAACGTTGCCATCTCACTTGGTAAATTCTTGGGATGATTGCAAGGAGATTTTCCTCAACAAGTTCTACTCCACACAAAGAACGGTCCAAACTAGAAGGGACATCTCGAATTTCAAGCAAAGCATGCATGAAAGCTTCCATAAGGCATGGGGAAGACTTAAGGGATATACTCGAGATTGTCCCCATCACAGGTTCAAGAAGGAAGCCATCCTTAGTATCTTCTATTTGGGAATTGATCAAGAGCACAAATGGATATTGGATGGGGATAGCAATGGGCGTTTTACAAACCTCACCATGGAACAAGGAGAGCTACTAGTGGAGAACTTTGCCCAAAGCGAAGAGAATTATGGTGATGAGTATGCTCGGGCTACAAGGACCGCGAGTGATAATGAGGAGCAAAGGAGAACTAAGGAAATGCAGGCTCTAAACGAAAGAGTGGACAAGCAATCCACATTGATAGACAAGTGATATGCTCAAATTAATATCCTAAATAGTACTAAAGCAGTTGTTGCAGTAAAACACAAGAACTCAGTTATCACACAATAGATTATATAGATCCAAAATACGCTAAATCAAAAGATGTAATTGAAAACAAGTATGCAAGTAAAAGTGTTGTAAATTCAGTTGGAGAAAGATAGGTTTGGGGTATTTCTCAGGAAATCAATGAATGCAATTAAACTAGCTAATCAGGATTCAGATTACGCGCTGTTCTTGAACTCAAATCACTAAGGTATAGATAACCAACTCTCGTTGCGAAAACTATCTAAATCTAAATCCTAGGAATTCCAAATCTCTTTGTGAATCCTAAAGTCTAAATCAGCTTTAAAGTTCAGGTTTGATATGTTCACAAATCAATTAAACCAAATCTTTTTGCGAATAATCAATTTGCTCACCATAGATTCTATCAGGTAATTAATCGCACTATCGTGCCTAATCAATTATCCTAAGATCTAAGTTCTAGGTGATCAATCCAGAATTAGCTTTGAGAACAACCTAAGGTGAAGAACTAATTTAGATTATGAATCCTAAACAGATAATCAACCTAGCATTCAAAGAAATCCTTTATGAGAAAACCCCCAAACCTAAAGTGGATCTACTCAGACATGGAGATTGAAAGCAACATGATTGAATAGATCATCTAAGAAATCAATAAAAACAGGAGTTCAGAGTTGTCTCTCTAAAAACCAAAAGTAGAATCAAAGTATAGAAAATAAAGCATAGCCTAAACAGGTGGCTGTAAAATCCCTATAAATAACTTAAATCACGTTTTGGGGCTTCTTGTAAATATTAAAGATTTCTGGACCAAGTTGCAATTTTTCAACTATTCATTAAAGTCGCGGGTCGTGTCTTGCTGCAATGGGTATCGAACGATATCAGGGGGTATCGATCGATACTAGTCATAAAATCGGGTACTCAGCAACACGAACTTCAGCTTTGATCCAAAATGCTCCAGAAAGTTCCAATATCTCTAATTATGCTCCAAACGTGCTAAGACCTGTAAAAGACTCTAAAATACTACGAAATAACATAAAGACTTTATAAAACGAACTTATATCATGGCCTAAAAAGGGGTAAAAACCATGATATATCAACTCCCCCAGACTTAGCCTTTGCTTGCCCTCAAGCAAATAGAAGATTAAACCAGAGAAAGAGGTTTGAGAACGCGGAGACTCACCAGTTCAGGAACCATCGCAGAGATCCTTTTCCCAAGCACCCAAATGTCACCTAATCAGCTTTTGATCTAACCACCATGTACTTCTCCGTAGACATTCACAGCTTTCCCAGACTCCACACATTATCCCACAGTATTGTTCAAATAAAACCCTCATCGCCAGTTTCATCGCTCCAGCCAATGTTCAAGAGCCTTCTAGATTCTTTACCATACAATATCATAACAAGGAACCACCCTTTTCACACTTTTTGGTATTATTTCTCTCCCCCAGACTTATTTCTTATTGTGTTCTTTGCATTTACATATTAAAGTTTGAGACGCGAGTATTGATGGTTTAAACCACCGAATCCCCGGTTCTTCCCTCAAAGTAATCAAAGGTGTAGGCGAATAATGGTATCATAGGAAATTTTCCTAACCTCGCTTTCACCTTTGTGTGATCATTCCCTCTTAAGTAGAATAATGGGATCCTTGGAAACTTTCCTAGCCCTCTACTCAGAAGAAAATCATTTCATATTTTAATGCATCTTATTACTTGTACAGGGAGAGAAATACTATTTATTTTAAACACATGGGTTCATTTGTCAGATATGAATGATGAATCCAACTCTATGAACACTATCCACATCGATGAAGTGCAAAAGTTTGGCTCAGGATTCAGAAGAACTCTGCTGGAGACATCAATGTTTTCTAGTCAACTGGTCAGCCCTTGGATTTTTCATTAGTCGATCTATAGCTGATCCTGCAACACTGGTCACTCAAAAACCAAATCAAAGCAACAATTCAAGCACATGATCATTATCTCCAACAAGTTTTGACTCAATAAAACGATAATTTTATTTTATTTTATGACTCTAAGAAAAACAAGAACAATGTTAGCAGACACCTCCCCAGACTTGAACAACACTGTCCCCAGTGTTATCTAGCCTATAGTCAGTGAAAGAAAACAAAAGAACATAATAAAATTGGGAAAAACAAGAAGTTACCTTGCTGGAACATTGAGTATTGATCGACACACAGCCTGTTATCGATTGATACCAGACTTAAATTGACATGAACCTGTCTCAATCGCGTAGGGTATTGATCGATACTGAAGGGTATCGGTCGACACTCAGGCGATTTTGAGTTTGCTCTTTGTTTATCCTGACACAAAACGAAAAAGAAAAAGAAAATACTTATATATATAGACTCACCAGTGGGTTGCCTCCCACCAAGCGCTCGTTTAACGTCAATAGCTTGACTGTAACGCCCTTCAGGCTGGATAAGAGTGAGAGCTTGCACCAAAACAGGCTCCACAACTTGACATTGCTAGCTTAAGAGTTTTGACATGCCTTCCACGAACTCTTTTCCCTTCTCTTTCAGCTCCGAAGTAAGAAGAACTCTAGCCTTATAGAATGGCTTCGAAGCTCCTTTGCACTTGACCTTATACTCAATCGAATTCCCATCACTCTTCTGAGGGATTAGAGTGACATGGGGATTCTTGACTTTTTTGCTCTTGGCCTCCTTCTTCTTTGATGCCTTAGCCTTCTTGACAACTTCCTTGGGAATGCTGGGCGGTTCAGCTGAAATGTCTGCGACAATAGGCTCATCAGGAGGCTCTTCGAAAAGATCAACTGCCAGCGACTTTTCTGTAACAACCTCGATGCTAGAGACACGTGTGGGAGCACTCCTAGGGGGAATGACATCATAATAGACCCCTCCGTCAATGTAATAGAAAGAGATTCTCTTATTAGGCGTGTCTATGATTGCGCCAGCAGTAGCCATAAATGGTCGTCCCAGGAGTATAGGCATACGAGATATCGCACTCAACTCCACAACCTGAAAATCAGTCGGCACCAGACAATCTCCTACTTTGACCAGCAAAGCAGAGATTGTACCGTATGGAAGTGAGGTGGAGTCGTTCACGAATGTGATAGATACCTTTGAAGATCGAATATCAGCGCCCAACCGTTCTGCAATTACCCTTGAGATGACATTGACACTAGCCCCTGAGTCAACGAGAGACTCTTTGAAATCAACTATAGAGATAGAGCATGGAACCACGAATTTCCCTGGATCTTCCCTTTGGGTCAACTGTCTCAGTGGAGGTGGTGCACCTCTTGCCTTAATGAAGAGTGCCTTAATCTCTTCCTCAGTTTCTCTGCAATCTTTAAAGTGACTTAGTAGAGGACGGTGTTCTAGAGCTTCTTCAAAAGACGATTCAGGGGAAATCCTTCTTACTATCTTCTCAAAGCCACACAGCTGTTTTGGAGAGATGGGATCTCTGAGGTGTTTAGGAACAGGATTCGGCTTCTTGGGATTGCGAACTCTTTCTTTGATCAACTCAGGTGTTTCCACAGTTTCTGGCTTGTTCTGCGAGGGGTATCGATCGACACCAGGTAGGGTATCGATCGATGCTATCGCTGTTGAATTGTCCTTGGAAGATATATCATCATCAAGAGGCTCCACAATCAGATTATCCATCGTTTTGCATCTTACGTCCTCTACCTCCTTCTTAGCCTTCCCAAGAGCTCTAGGATAAGGTATCCTCGGTATATAGACTCTCTCTGCAACTATTTTAGGCACCACAGTCAAAATCTCATGTGTCTCCTCAGAAATCGCCTCAGTATCGACCGATACCAATGGGGTATCGATCGATACACGGGTTTTGGAAGTATCCCGTTTCAGAATTGGAACTGGCATCGATCGACACTTGGGGGTATCGATCGATGCCTTGGCGATTTCAGGATCCTCATCAAAATTTTCTGCACTTAAGGAGATCGCATTGACGTGTGCTCTTGGATTTTCAGTTCTCCCTGGAAGAAAACCTTCCTGTCTTTTCGAACTCTCTGAAGTCTGGGCTACTTGAGTTTCCAGCTGCATCTGATGAATACCAAGAGCATCGATCCTTCCACTCAGATCTTTGTACATGGCGTCCATCTTACCATTGAAGGTCATTGTGATCTGCTGCTGTCCTTGAACGAGCGTTTCAAGCATAGTCTCGATCTTGCTTTCTGACGTTTTAGCAGGCACAACTCGTAAGAAGAACTCCCATAGTTCCTGGTGTAACCGCTGTTCTGGGTAGGTTTCTGGTTGAATCCTCCTTCCTGGAAGTTGTTGTTGAAGCTTCGCTTGTTTTTGAATTGGTTCCTCTGTCCCTGAAAACCAGAACCACCAATATAGTTGACATCTTCTGCTTCACCCTCGTTAAACACCTCAACATCTTCAGCAAAGTGAACGGCCTTTGTTGTCTTTCCCAGCAGAAGACTGTGCATAGAATCCAGCAGAGCCTTAACTTCAGCGATCTGCGACCCATCATGATTACCAGCCAGCTTCTTGCGCTCGAAATCTGCACTCTTGGTGCTACTGCTAGATGCAAAGTTCTCAATCAACACATAAGCGTCCCCAGGATACCTGGTGTTGAAATTACCATTGCTTGAAGCGTCCAAAGCCATCTGATACCTCCAATCTAGCCCTCTGAAGAAGATACCCAGCAGCTGCACATTAGAGTATCCGTGATGTGGACAATCTCTCTGATATGACCTGAATCTCGTCCAAGCAGCCTTGAACGCCTCAGTAGGTCCTTGACAAAATTGGGAGATTTTATTCCTTAGATCCTCAGATCGTGCATCATCGTAGAAGTTAATCAGGAAGGCCCTCTTAGTGTCCTCCCAAGTAGTCAGCGATCCAGGAGGCAGCTGCCTCAGCCAGTAAGTCGCATCTCCACCTAGAGAGTAGGGGAAGAGCTTGCAGAAGAGATAGTCGTAGGACACTCCATTGCTCTTGATGCTAGTGACCAAGTCCTTGAACTTCTCCACATGATCCATCGGATGTTCATGAGGAAGATCATGAAATAGATGCGGTCCCACAAGAGTGTAGTATGCAGGTTTCAGCTCAAAGTCATTCCTCTCAAACGCAGGAGGACGAATCGCTAACCGATTGGCGAAAAACTGATCAGGCCTGTTGTACTCACCAATCGTTCTTCCACGATTAACCGCAACATTCCTAGTGTTCCCAGCGACATTCTCAGAGACAACAGGAGCAAGTGGTATGACGATCTCCTCTCCATCCAGACGTTGTCCTTGCTCATTGCACAACCGACCCTCTTGGTCTCTGTAAGCACCATCTGCATCTTGAACCAACCCCACTTGATTGTTGTTCATCTTAGCTGATTTCTTTGCTTTCATGTTTGTGCGTTCCACAAGTGCTACCTGTTCCAGTGATAGATCAACTAGCGGAGTGCTCTTTTTGCTTCTGGTTTCAAAATTAGGCATGCACCTGAAATCAAAAGTAAAGAACGTAAGTAACTGAAATTGACGACGGGTATCGACCGATACTGAAGGGTATCGATCGATGCCTTGGGCGATTTAGACGAATTTCTTAGCTAAAATCTAATGGCGAATTGAGTCCCCGGCAACGGCGCCAAATTTGATATGCTCAAATTAATACCCTAAATAGTAATAAAGCAGTTGTTGCAGTAAATCAGGGGTCGAACACAAGAACTCAGTTATCACACAATAGATTATATATCCAAAATACGCTAAATCAAAAGATGTAATTGAAAACAAGTATGCAAGTAAAAGTGTTGTCAATTCAGTTGGAGAAAGATAGGTTTGGGGTATTTCTCAGGAAATCAATGAATGCAATTAAACTAGCTAATCAGGGTTCAGATTATGCGCTGTTCTTGAACTCAAATCACTAAGGTATAGCTAACCAACTCTCGTTGTGAAAACTATCTAAATCTAAATCCTAGGAATTCCAATTCTCTTTGCGAATCCTGAAGTCTAAACCAGCTTTAAAGTTCAGGTTTGATATTTTCACAAATCAATTAAACCAAATCTCTTTGCGAATAATCAATTTGCTCACCATAGATTCTATCAGGTAATTAATCGCACACTCGTGCCTAATCAATTATCCTAAGATCTAAGTTCTAGGTGATCAATCCAGAATTAGCTTTGAGAACAACCTAAGGTGAAGAACTAATTTAGATTATGAATCCTAAACAGATAATCAACCTAGCATTCAAAGAAATCCTTTATGAGAAAACCCCCAAACCTAAAGTGGATCTACTCAGACATAGAGATTGAAAGCAACATGATTGAATAGATCATCTAAGAAATCAATAAAAACAGGAGTTCAGAGTTGTCTCTCTAAAAACCAAAAGTAGAATCAAAGTATAGAAAATAAAGCATAGCCTAAACAGGTGGCTGTAAAATCCCTATAAATAACCTAAATCACGTTTTGGGGCTTCTTGTAAATATTAAAGATTTCTGGACCAAGTTGCAATTCTTTAACTCTTCATTAAAGTCGCGGGTCGTGTCTTGCTGCAATGGATATCGATCGATACCAGGGGGTATCGATCGATACTAGTCGTAAAATCGAGTACTCAGCAACACGAACTTCAGCTTTGCTCCAAAATGCTCCAGAAAGCTCCAATATCTCCAATTATGCTCCAAACGTGCTAAGACCTGTAAAAGACTCTAAAATACTACGAAATAACATAAAGACTCTATAAAACGGACTTATATCATGGCCTAAAAAGGGGTAAAAACCATGATATATCAACAATCTCATCAATGCCTCTCTAAAATCCTCTCACTTTGATGGGGATTTTGATGCCATTACACGGTTTGAGGAGGATAATGTGGATTTGGGTACACAACAAGACCTTGAAATGAAAGGCATGCTTCAACAACTCCTAATCGGGCAAGCTAATAGAGCGAATGAGTTGAATAAGATGGTGGCCGAGATTCATGACAAGGTTGATTGCTCTTATGATGATCTACACCATAAATTTGAAGCCCTATCTTCTAGGATCATGCATTTAGATCATCAAAATGCTCAAGGACGTTCCCTTTCTAGTAAACTCATGGAGAATCTTGAAGGAAAAAGTAATGAGAGCCACGTGGGGGAGCATTTGATTGATGAGGATGAGGAGTCTCTAATAGAGATTGAGGAAGTCTTCCACGGCTCTCAATACAAAGAATCGATGGTTGCTAGCAAGGAGAAAGTTGAGAAACAAGTCGTGGTATTGATGACCATTGATGAGTATGAAAAGGCAATTGATGAGATCTCTAACCTTCTCTACGGTTCTAAGGTCGATGCTAAAGAGGTGATGGTTTACAAGGATGAAGAGGTTGAAGCTCCAAGAGTTGAGCATGTGGGTAGTTTTGCAACAATGGATGTGGTTTCACCCCCAAAGGCTAGTTTTGAGAAGAAGGGATCTTGTGGAGAAAGAGCTTTTGGTTATGGTAATAGTGATGAAACTTTGGAAATTGATAGAGGTAGCTTGTAATCTCCTCCTCCCACCACAATGAAGGAGGTAAGTGAGACTAAAAAGAAGCAAGAGAAGAGTGAAGGCACTAAAGCCAAAATGAAGAAACAAGACACGCATCACCCTTTTGCCTTTTCTAAGAATGAACCAAGCAAGCTTGATGGGTATAGGTCCGAGCCAAGCCAACCTTCTATGATGACTCTCACTCCATGGAAGCACAATGATGGAGTGATTGAGTACAAGATCAAATGCAAAGGCCGATCCAAACCTTTTGCCTCGGTTAAGGCGATCCTCACAACGGAGCTCAAGGAGAAAGGGCAAGCCGGTCTTGAAGAGGTAATGAGCAAGGCGCTCAAACTCGAGCTCAAAGATCCACCATGGAGTGCTCACACTCCCCTCCCACCCGCCTAAAAGGGTAATCAAAGTCAAACTTAGTGACTTTAAACAAAGTGCTCTTGGGAGACACCCCAAGATTATCATTGTACATACTTTCTTTTTATGTTTCTCTATATTTTTTTGTCCTTTTTGATGGGTTTGCTTAGTGTGAGTAGGTTTTTGATGGTCTAATGGTCATGGATTTAAGGACAAAGGTGTGTAGGATTGAGGTGATCACTCTCGTTCCCTCTATTCATTTCCAATGTAATACTCCAAACTTTGTGAATAGCATTTAGAATCATATTTTTTTCTTTCTTTCATGCATTGTTTAACTCTCTCTTAAGCTTCTATTACACAAAGGACTGTGTAACTTAAGTTTGGGGGAGGGTCTATGTGTTATTTAACTTTGTGTTTTGTGATCTTATTTTGTCTTTTGCATCTTGAGTCTCATGCATATCATGCATTTTCAATAAATTTGAATTTTTTTGAACTTTTGTGCATTTCATGTAGGATTGAGTCTAGATGCATAGCATATAGGGTTACACTCACTTGCATTGGGAGGATTATCCATGTAGAATATAAACTTAAGAGCTTGATTTAATGCTCTCATTAGGAGTTCTTTGATGCATTTGAACGATCACGAAGTTAAGGATGATCCATGCTTTAATCTGGCGTTTTGAATGTTTATGTCTTGGTTGAAGCATGCTTTGATTCGATTCCATCTCTATCTATTATTTGAACTCTAATCTTGACTCATAATTATCATACTTGTACATTGAAAAGTTGAACTCATGGATACCATATACATATTTGAGCTATCTTCTCCCTTTTACCACCCTCTTGTTAGCTCAAATAGCCATTTCACACATTTAGAATGGTTCACCTCACCCTTAACCTTAACCTTCTTTCAAGCCTACATTACTAGTGTGTGTCGTGAGGCCTAATTTCGAATGAACTTAGCAAAGAGTGTTGAGTTTGGAACGACAAGGAAAAACTTCCATGTAGAACTAGCTCACACATCATTGAGCTAGACATAGGCTAGGGTAGATAGGTTTGGGTTTTGGGTGATTGATTGAAAGGAAAGAGAGTATGGAGAAATGGAAAGAGATAGGGAGAAAGAGATGGGGATAAGCAATTGATTGAAATGGTTGGCAAAATAAAAGTTGGTTTAGCTTTAAGTTATAAGAAAATAGTCTCTAGTCTTGAAAAGAAAGAAAAGAAGCCAAAATGGCTCAAGTTAGAAAATAAATGAAAGAGACTAGAGAAAGCAAAGGAAGAGCTAAGGAAAAGAACTTGTGGAAGCCAAACCATTTGTTTATGAGGCGAAGAAGAGAATCCCCTAAATGTTTGAAAGGAAGAGAAGTGGTGAAGCATTGTGGTTTATGAAGGCAAATGGCCTTGAGAAAAGGGTAGCTTAGGATTGAGCTTGGTGGGTTTAGAAATAAGAGTGGAGTTCACAATGGGTACATTGGGTAGATGGAAGTCATCCTTGTATGTATCGGTTGTTATTTACTCTTAGCATTTTGCCAAAGTTCATTCTTTCATGAGAGATCCCTTGCACCGGAATACCCACATTGTTTGAGATCACTTTTATCTCAAGACCTCTCCCTTAGCCAAATGAGTTCACTTGATGTGTATGAGCATGATTCACCATTTGTGCTTAATGAATGTCAAAGAGTTGGATGATAGGAATGCTTGTGGATGCTAAGGCTTAGACCCATTTCGTTTTGAAAAGAGTATGGCTAAATCTTTGGAAGTAGAGGTTTCTTGTGCATCATATAACTCCTCTCAAGGGCATTGATTCGAATTCTTTTGTTAATATGCTCGGATTTGATCTCCCACTTTCAAACCTCTCTCTCTACTTGTTTGTTTGCTTGAGGACAATCAAATGAATAAGTTTGGGGGAGTTGATATTCCCATATTTTACCTCTTTTTAGCAAGCATTCTTGTTATTGTTTTGTGTCTCATGCATGTGTCTTGCATAGTTTTTATATCATTTTAGTATTTATTAGAGTATTAGGTGTTTTCATTAGGTCCTAGTGAGTCTTTGCATGCATTTGGAGTGTTTTTAGGTGATTCGGAGACAATTGATGATATTTGGAGAAATGGGCCAAAGTAGAATGCAAAGTCCATCCAAGACACCGGAACGATTTAGCTGGACGAAGGCCCTCCGATATGAATCAGCCTTGAAGCTCTTTATAAGAGTTGTAGATGAGTGAATCATCTGTCTACAGGAGTTGGAATCAGGCCATTTGGACATTTGGTTAAGGAGGTATCATGGATTTACTGAAGACATCTCTCCCTGGCCGAGGAGCTTTCTCTTGTCTCCCTAAAAACTCCTTAGCATCGACCCAGCTCTTCCCACAGGTCGATGTTGATGCTGGATGAAACATCAGGCCCTTAGCATCGACCCAGCTCCCCTTCACATCGACCAACCAATCGATGCTCAGCTTCAGGGCGTTTACATCGACCCAGTTCCTTCCCAACGGGCGATGCAGCCGAAGTGACTTAAAGATCAGACAAAATATTGATCTTCCCGTGCCCAGTTTAATCTGAGATCTTTATGAAATTCATAGATAATCGAGCTGCCTTTCGTTGAGTGGTGGTTTCATGTCATTCCAATCGGCCGTTCAAGAGATATGACAAATATAGCAAGGACGTGTCTGTATGGAATCCAAACGAGTTCTGCTCCAAATACAATGTCTGAAAGATCAACCCAGACGAAGGGTTTTCACTCCGATTCAGCTTCTGCGTTCTTCATAGAAGTTGTAGAGAATTGAGTTGGCTGTTTTCTGGAGTTGAATTCAGGTCATTCAGATGTCAGGTACATGAGTTATGGCCGATTCACTGAAGACGCATCCAAGTTTCGGACGGGTCAATACCCGGTTTGTCCCGGGTCTGACCCAACTCAGCAAACACCTTTTTATATTTAAAAAATCTGATTTTTAGATCTATCTCACTTTTTATCTCCTTTTTATCATTTTTCTCTCATTTTCTCTCAAGAACAAAAACCTCTCTTTTTAGGGTTTTTGGGATTTTTCCCCAGGATCTTTTGATTTATGAAAGTTTGATTTGATTTCTTGTGTTCTTTCTCTAATCTTTCATCTTCCTAGTCTCTAATCATGATTAACATCACCTCTTTCACAAGATTTTGTGTGTTCTTCATGATTAGTGAGTAGTCTTTTAGGATTTGAGGATTTGGTAGATGTAGGGTGATTTGATGGATGATTAATGATGTCTAGGATTATATTATATGATTTTCCTTCTTGATTAGTGGTTTTAAAGCTAGATCTAGCTTGAGAAAGTGGATCTAGATCATAAGGCATTTCATGCACACAAGGTGTTCGATGAAATGCCTTGATGAATTAATCAAGAGATATTCATTTCTAGGCTAAGAGATTAGTTGCCTAGAGTGATTATTTGGTTGATCTTGAATGTTTAGACTTAAAGCTTGCTAATTAGTGATTCACAAATGAGAATTTGATCTTGAATTAGTGATTAGCAAAGTAATTAATGCCTTGAGAAATGATTAGTTAAGATTAGTGATCTTTGCCTGGGGATTAGTCTTCATTAAGCATTGGACATCATTAATTAGCCATTGGATTGCCTTATCTCAATTACCTTATCCTTGAATTCGCCTTTTATCATTGTTTTATTCACCGTTTAGTGTCTTTAGCTCTTGTCACATGTCTTTTAATTAATAGTTCACTAGCTTAATAACTAAAACCACTTTGTTTGCTTGAATTAAAGAGTGTCTTGTATTCTTGTTGCATTGAACTAGACCCTAGTTTGGATTGACACCTAAAACACTACAATGACATGTGTATTTAGGATTGATTCTTGAGTAGGATAAAATTCTATTTATCAATCGGCGCCGTTGCCAATTTGGGGTTCTAGTTTGGTCAATAAGATTTAGATTCTTTTTGAGATCAAGCTCTTATTTACATTATGTTAATGCACATCAATAAGAGCATGCATCTCATCGAGATGATGAATTTTCTCTTGTACATTGTCACTAACCTGTCTTCCTTAGTTCTCTTGTGCTTTCAAAGGTACCAAATACAAAAATGGAGCAATGGAAAGACAAGATCACTTGAAGTATTGGATACGGACGATCAAAGAGGGTACCAAGTCCAAAGGAAAAGTGATGGAGAGACAAGGTCACTTGAGGTATTGGAGATGGACTACCAAAGGAAAATTCTACAAGCCCCACAACCTCAAGAAATGCCACAACCTCATGAATTGGCATCAAATCCGATCCAAGTTCCAAAGGAGAAGCCAACGGTTGGAAGCTTTGACACTCCTTGTTGTCGTGGATCGAGATATGGGATCCACCCTCCTCCAATTGAAGCCAAGGCCTATGAGATCAAAGCAAGCTTGGTTAGGTTGATTCAAGTGTCTAGGTTCTTGGGGATGAAAGTGGAGATCCCTTATGATCACTTGGATTCCTTTGAGAGGTTGTGTGACACGTTTAGAACCGGAGGAGTGCCACATGATAGTATCAAGCTCATCTTGTTTCCGTTTTCTCTTGGAGGAAAAGCAAGCCAATGGGAGAGAACGTTTCCATCTCACTTAGTAAATTATTGTGATGATTGCAAGGAGATTTTCCTCAACAAGTTCTACTCCACACAAAGAATGGTCCAAACTAGAAGGGACATCTCGAATTTCAAGGAAAGCATGCATGAAAGCTTCCATAAGGCATGGGGAAGACTTAAGGGATATACTCGAGATTGTCCCCATCACGGGTTCAAGAAGGAAGCCATCCTTAGTATCTTTTATTTGGGAATTGATCAAGAGCACAAATGGATCTTGGATGGGGCTAGCAATGGGCGTTTTACAAACCTCACCATGGAACAAGGAGAGCTACTAGTGGAGAACTTTGCCCACAGCGAAGAGAATTATGGTGATGAGTATGCTCGGGCTACAAGGACCGCGAGTGATAATGAGGAGCAAAGGAGAACTAAGGAAAGGCAGGCTCTAAACGAAAGAGTGGACAAGCAATCCACATTGATAGACAAGCTCATCAATGCCTCTCTAAAATACTCTCATTTTGATGGGGATTTTGATGCCACTACACGGTTTGAGGAGGATAATGTGGATTTGGGTACACAAAAGACCTTGAAATGAAAGGCATGCTTCAACAACTCCTAATCGGGCAAGCTAATAGAGCGAATGAGTTGAATAAGATGGTGGCCGAGATTCATGACAAGGTTGATTGCTCTTATGATGATCTACACCATAAATTTGAAGCCCTATCTTCTAGGACCATGCATTTAGATCATCAAAATGCTCAAGGACGTTCCCTTTCTAGTAAACTCATGGAGAATCTTGAAAGAAAAAGTAATTAGAGCCAAGTGGGGGAGCATTTGATTGATGAGGATGAGGAGTCTCTAATAGAGATTGAGGAAGTCTTCCACGGCTCTCAATACAAAGAATCGATGGTTGCTAGCAAGGAGAAAGTTGAGAAACAAGCCGTGGTATTGATGACCATTGATGAGCATGAAAAGGCAATTGATGAGATCTCTAACATTCTCTACGGTTCTAAGGTCGATGCTAAAGAGGTGATGGTTTACAAGGATGATGACGTTGAATCTCCAAGAGTTGAGCATGTGGGTAGTTTTGCAACAATGGATGTGGTTTCACCCCCAAAGGCTAGTTTTGAGAAGAAGGGATCTTGTGGAGAAAGAGCTTTTGGTTATGGTAATGGTGATGAAACTTTGGAAATTGATAGAGCTAGCTTGGAATCTCCTCCTCCCACCACAATGAAGGAAGTGAGTGAGACTAAAAAGAAGCAAGAGAAGAGTGAAGGCATTAAAGCCAAAATGAAGAAACAAGACACGCATAACCCTTTTTCCTTTGCTAAGAATGAACCAAGCAAGCTTGATGGGTATAGGTCCGAGCCAAGCCAAAATTCTATGATGACTCTCACTCCATGGAAGCACAACGATAGAGTGATTGAGTACAAGATCAAATGCAAAGGCCGATCCAAACCTTTTGCCTCGGTTAAGGCGATCCTCACAACGGAGCTCAAGGAGAAAGGGCAAGCCGGTCTTGAAGAGGTAATGAGCAAGGCGCTCAAACTCGAGCTCAAAGATCCACCATGGAGTGCTCACACTCCCCTCTCACCCGCCTAAAAGGGTAATCAAAGTCAAACTTAGTGACTTTAAACAAAGTGCTCTTGGGAGACACCCCAAGCTTATCATTGTACATACTTTCTTTTTATGTTTCTCTATATTTTCTTGTCCTTTTTGATGGGTTTGCTTAATGTGAGTAGGTTCTTGATGGTCTAATGGTCATGGATTTAAGGACAAAGGTGTGTAGGATTGAGGTGATCACTCTCGTTCCCTCTATTCATTTCCAAGGTAATACTCCAAACTTTGTGAATAGCATTTAGAATCATATCTTTTTCTTTCTTTCATGCATTGTTTAACTCTCTCTTAAGCTTCTATTACACAAGGGACTGTGTAATTTAAGTTTGGGGGAGGGTATATATGTTATTTAACTTTGTGTTTTGTGATCTTATTTTGCCTTTTGCATCTTGAGTCTCATGCATATCATGCATTTTCAATAAATTTGAAATTTTTTGAACTTTTGTGCATTTCATTTAGGATTGAGTCTAGATGCATAGCATATAGGGTTACACTCACTTGCATTGGGAGGATTATCCATGTAGAATATAAACTTAAGAGCTTGATTTAATGCCCTCATTAGGAGTTCTTTGATGCATTTGAACGATCACGAAGTTAAGGATGATCCATGCTTTAATCTCGAGTTTTGAATGTTTATGTCTTGGTTGAAGCATGCTTTGATTAGATTCCATCTCTATCTATTATTTGAACTCTAATCTTGACTCATAATTATCATACTTGTACATTGAAAAGTTGAACTCATGGATACCATATACATATTTGAGCTATCTTCTCCCTTTTACCACCCTCTTGTTAGCTCAAATAGCCATTTCACACCTTTGGAATGGTTCACATCACCCATAACCTTAACCTTCTTTCAAGCCTACATTACTAGTGTGTGTCGTGAGGCCTAATTTCGAATGAACTTAGCAAAAAGTGTTGAGTTTGTAACGACAAGGAGAAGCTTCCATGTAGAACTAGCTCACACATCATTGAGCTAGACATAGGCTAGGGTTAATAGGTTTGGGTTTGGGGTGATTGATTGAAAGGAAAGAGAGTATGGAGAAATGGAAAGAGATAGGGAGAAAGAGATGGGGATAAGCAATTGATTGAAATGGTTGGCAAAATAAAAGTTGGTTTAGCTCTAAGTGATAAGAAAATAGTCTCCAGTCTTGAAAAGAAAGAAAAAAGCCAAAATGGCTCAAGTTAGAAAAGAAATGAAAGAGACTAGAGAAAGCAAAAGAAGAGCTAAGGAAAAGAACTTGTGGAAGCCAAACCATTTGTTTATGAGGCGAAGAAGAGAATCCCCTAAATGTTTGAAAGGAAGAGAAGTGGTGAAGCGTTGTGGTTTATGAAGGCAAATGGCCTTGAGAAAGGGGTAGCTTAGGATTGAGCTTGGTGGGTTTAGAAATAGGAGTGGAGTTCACAATGGGTACATTGGGTAGATGGAAGTCATCCTTGTATGCATCGGTTGTTCTTTACTCTTAGCATTTTGCCAAAGTTCATTCTTTCATGAGAGATCCCTTGCACCGGAATACCCACATTGTTTGAGATCACTTTTATCTCAAGACCTCTCCCTTAGCCAAATGAGTTCACTTGATGTGTATGAGCATGATTCACCATTTGCGCTTAATGAATGTCAAAGAGTTGGATGATTGGAATGCTTGTGGATGCTAAGGCTTAGACCCATTTCGTTTTGAAAAGAGTATGGCTAAATCTTTTGAAGTAGAGGTTGTTTGTGCATCATATAACTCCTCTCAAGGGCATTGATTCGAATTCTTTGGTTAATATGCTTGGATTTGATCTCCCACTTTCAAACCTCTCTCTCTATTTGTTTGTTTGCTTGAGGACAAGCAAATGAATACGTTTGGGGGAGTTGATATTCCCATATTTTACCTCTTTTTAGCATGCATTCTTGATATTGTTTTGTGTCTCATGCATGTGTCTTGCATAGTTTTTATATCATTTTAGTATTTATTAGAGTATTAGGTGTTTTCATTAGGTCCTAGTGAGTCTTTGCATGCATTTGGAGTGTTTTTAGGTGATTCGGAGACAATTGATGATATTTGGAGAAATGGGCCAAAGTAGAATGAAAAGTCCATCCAAGACGACGGAAAGATGTAGTTGGACAAAGGCCCTCCGATATGAATCAGCCTTGAAGCTCTTCATCTGTCTACAGATGTTAGAATAAGGCCATTTAGACATTTGGTTAAGGCATTATCACGGATTTACTGAAGACATCTCTGCCTGGCCGAGGAGCTTTCTCTTGTCTCCCTAAAAACTCCTTAGCATCGACCTAGCTCTTCCCACAGGTCGATGTTAATGCTGGATGCAACATCAGAGCCTTATCATCGACCCAGCTCCCCTTCACATCAACCAACCAATCGATGCTCAGCTTCAGGGCGTTTAGATCGACCCAGTTCCTTCCCACCGGGCGATGCAGCCGGAAGTGACTCAAAGATCAGGCCAAATGAAGACCTTCCCGTGCCCAGTTTAATCTCAGGTCTTTAAGAAAGTCATAGAAAATCGAGCTGCCTTTCGTTAAGTGGTGGTTTCATGTCATTCCGATTGGCCGTTCAAGAGATATGGCAAACATAGCAAGGACGTGCCTGTCTGGAATCCAAACGAGTTCTGCTCCAAATACGACGTCTGAAAGATCAACCCATACGAAGGGTTTATACTCCGATTCAGTTTCTTGAATTCGCATTTTATCATTGTTTTATTCACCGTTTAGTGTCTTTATCTCTTGTCACTTGTCTTTTAATTAATAGTTCACTAGCTTAATAACCAAAACCACTTTGTTTGCTTGAATTAAAGAGTGTCTTGTATTCTTGTTGCCTTGAACTAAACCCTAGATTGGATTGACACCTAAAACACTACAATGACATGTGTATTTAGGATTGATTCTAGAGTAGGATAAAATTCTATTTATCAGAGTATCTCCACCTGAGATGGCTAGATTCATCACCTCTTCTAGAGTCCCTTTGTGATTGAGAAGATTTGTGGTAGCTTATTTCCGCATGTAATCCACATATTGCTTCTTCGCGCTATGGTAATCGGTTATGAAATAGTCAAACACACAGCTCCATTTCCGGACATGTGTCATAAGTGATTGATCTGTTTTCATAAGTGAGAATGATGAGTAAGAGGGACATGTGTCATATGTGATTGATCTGTTTTCAGATTTTATGTAGCTTCTCTTTTCTTGTTTTGCTTTGGTTGTTTTATCATCCTCTTTTGTTTTTTCTTTTCGATTTGTAAGGTGTTGAAACATCATCCATCAGTATCATAAGTGCTTTGTTAGTTTTCTTGCACAAGAGACTAAGAAACACATTTGCTTGTTTGCCTTTACATTTGCGTCTAACTCATTCACTCTCCGCCTCTTCCTCGGAGACGTAAATGTAAAGGCAAACAAGCAAATATGTTTCTTAGTCTCTTCTTCAAGAAAACTAGCAAATCACTTATGATACTGATGGATGATGTTCCAACACCTACCAAACCGAAAAGAAAAAACAAAAGAGAATCATGAAATAACCAAAGCAAAACAAGAAAAGAGATGCTACATAAAACCAGAAAACAAATCAATCACCTATGCCACATGTCCCTCTTACTCATCATTCTCAAATTTTCATGTATTAGTTTCTCCTTGACGCGCAAATGGATTGTTTGAGACTTGTTGATGAGCACTTGAGACACTTGTAGTGTTGTTGTTGATATCAAAAGCCACATTAGGATGAGGAGGAGGAAGAAGATAATCAAGAGGGACAAAGGAAATCTTACACTGTTTATCAGACCAACGGTTCTGAAACATGCAGCGATCACATAACTAGTATGTGACAGATGCATTCTCATAAGAATCAACCCTAACTTTAGAAAAATCATCTTCAAGATTCTTGACAAAGTCATGGAAGTAGTTACTAGTTTTTGTTGTGGTGGTTTCCAATTGGTGCTTGAAGAAAGTGATATCTTCACCATAGATGGCTAGATTCATCACCTCTTCTAGAGTCCCTTTGTGATTGAGAAGATTTGTGGTAGCTTATTTCCGCATGTAATCCACATACTGCTTATTCGCGCTATGGTAATCGGTTTTGAAATATTCAAACACACAGCTCCATTTCAGGACAAGCCTACATTGAATGATTAACCCCAATGCTTCTCGTAGAGCCCTAATGTCTTCGTCGGTTAAACCGAAGTCATATGTTACTCTACGAGAAGCATTGGTGCTAATAATTCAATGCAGGCTCGTCCTGAAATGGAGATGTATTACCAATTACCATAGCCCGAAAAAGTTGTATGTGGATTACCTGCGAAAAGAAGCTACCACAAATATTCTCAAGGACAAAGGGACTCTAGAGGAGGTGATGAATGCAGCCATCTCAGGTGGATATATCACTTTCTTCAACACAAATTGGAAACCACCACAACGGAAACTGGTAACTACTTCCATGAATTTGTCAAGAATCTTGTAGATGGTTTGCCTGAAGTTAAGGTTGATTCTTATGAGAATGCATCGGTCATATACTGGTTATGTGATCGCTGCATGTTTCAGAACCGCTGGTCTGATAAGCAAGATGTGCTTTGTCCCTCTTGATTCTCTTCTTCCTCCTCCTCGCCCTAATGTGGTTTTTGATTAAAACACTATTGAAAGTGTCTCAAGTGCTCATCAACAAGTCCCAAACAATCCATTTGTGCATCAAGGAGAAACTAATACATGGAAATATGAGAATGATGAGTAAGAGGGACATGTGTCATAAGTGATTGATCTGTTTTCTCATTTTATGTAGCTTCTCTTTTCTTGTTTTGCTTTGGTTGTTTTATGATTCTCTTTTGTTTTTTCTTTTCGATTTGTTAGGTGTTGAAACATCATCCATCAGTATCGTAAGTGCTTTGCTAGTTTTATTGTAGAAGAGACTAAGAAACACATTTTCTTGTTTGCCTTTATATTTACATCTCCGAGGAAGAGGCGGAGAGTGAATGAGTTAGACGTAAATGTAAAGGCAAACAAGCAAATGTGTTTCTTAGTCTATTGTGCAAGAAAACTAACAAAGCATTTATGATACTGATGGATGTTGTTTCAACACCTTACAAATCGAAAAGAAAAAACAAAAGAGAATCATAAAACAACCAAAGCAAAACAAGAAAAAAGAAGCTACATAAAACCAGAAAACATATCAATTACTTATGACACATGTCCCTCTTACTCATCATTCTCAAATTTATATGGATTAGTTTCTCTTTGATGCGCAAATGGATTGTTTGGGGCTTGTTGATGAGAACTTGAGACACTTGCAGTGTTGTTATTACCGAAAGTCACATTAGGATGAGGAGGACGAAGAAGAGAATCAAGAGGGACAAAGCACATCTTACACTGTTTATCAGACCAATGGTTCTGAAACTTGCAGCGATCACATAACCATTATCTGACCGATGCATTATCATAAGAATCGACCTTAACTTCAGAGAAACCATCTTCAAGATTCGTGACAAAGTCATGGAAGTAGTTACTAGTTTTTGTTATGGTGGTTTCCAATTGGTTCTTGAAGAAAGTGTTATCTCCACCTTAGATGGCTAGATTCATCACCTCCTCTAGAGTCCCTTAGTGATTGAGAAGATTTGTGCTAGCTTATTTCTGCATGTGTTTCTATTGGGCCATCAACCAACACGTGTCGAATGACCATAAATCTGTCTGAAATCCATCGAAAATTTCCGACGGATTTATGGTATATTTGGGGTGTAGGGTTTAGGGTTACATAATAAGGATAAACTATCCCTAACCTACATTTTTCATTCAAAAAATTTGTTAAACTATCAATGTTATACACTTTCTATGAATTTATTAAGTTTACAACATATAATTTAAATATTTCACATAATATATACCTTATATTATAACTTATACTACCACCTCTATCAAATTTTATAAAAATCTATAACACATTTTTATTTTGAATTTTGACAAGTTGAAGCTATTGTATATACATCATACAATTGTTTGTCTACAATTTATACAAAAAACTAAACCATATACCCTAAACCACAACAGTTTGTCGGATATGGAGATTGAAGGTGCAAAACATGATTTAAACGTGTTTAATAACATATGTATACGACTAATCCGTCGGACATCTTTCAGAAATTCCGACGGATGTTACTTAACATTTTTTTTTCGGTATTCGACGATATGACGACGTAAAGAACAACCTAAAAAAGACTAATTCTCTAAAGATTTAAAAATCTTTAAGATTTAAATTGATATCATTTTTAAGAATTTATGTGTATGGTTTAGAAATTCTCTACAATATATATTGGATTTTATTTAAAATTGTAATTGAATACATCAAACTTTTTTTTAAGAGCATGATTTACAAATATAAGTTTTAATAACTCCAAATTTTAAAACATAATTTATAATTGTGATTGGATTTAGTAGGATAATTTTATCTTCCAAATAACAAATATCTAGTACAAGTACATATTTTACAATGCAAAACGCTTTATAAGATAAGTAATCAGATTCTGCTGAATCGGATGTTTTCCCAAATTCGTCATATTCTTTCTCTGAATCCTCAAATACCCGATCATCGGCATGTACGGTTGAATCAACAACGAGGTCGACCTCAAGAGAATGCTTGATCGAACCTAAACCTACAAAGCTTTGCTGGAGGGGGTTCATGATCGTACATCCCATGAACCTTACCTCTCTGGTTTATCGATGTGACTGTAATTCACGGGTCTTGCTTGTTTGTCACTCGAGGATAGGGAATATAGCATACCTACATCATGTAATAATGTCATATAAAAATCTATCCACGGGAATGCAAAAGTACTAACAAATAAACGTAAAAGAATAAAATGAACCTGGTCCACTAACAAAATGGCTCGTATTTCTGGAGTCGTCTTCTGCTATGTAATGATGTAATACCAAATTGGTCGTCTCGCACACCGCTTCCTACTAATGGGTCATACCAGTCGCATAAAAATGGAACGCATCGCAAGTCGAGCATTCCTGGATAGTGAACATCCAAAATCTCACGTACGGCACCATAATATACAAGATCACCGGACTGAGTAGATACACAGTAATCTGAAGTTGACCCACTCCTATCATCCCGAAGAATCTTAAAAGTGTAGCCCCGTGTGTTATACATCACATGTGAATGCACGGTTGCTAGTGGAAAGCGCACAATTTCTTCTAGGCAAGTGAAAAATCTTTGTCCGTTAGCCGACTCTGTCGTGACCTGCGCGAATCAAATAAAAAAATTAACTAAATCATTCATTATATATGATAGTTAAAAACAAGACAATTAAAACACTTACATAATCTCTTAACCAACGTCCGAGCTCTTCCTGTTTGAGCTCGATTAGCTCGTCATCTGTTTTGTTCGGAAATGCAAAACGTTGATAAGCCATATATATCATGTGAGATTGAAGCGATCATCACGTTAACATATATATCTCTTTTGTTCTGTTGAATCAGATGACGAGCTAATCACGGCATTAAATAGTCTAATGGGCTTTAGCTTAATACATCCGATAAGATCGCGACAGATCGATCAACAGTTTGTGATAAAATGATAAAAAGATTAATTTTAATATACAAGATACATTTTCCAAAACGTGAAGAAAACCAAAATTTCCTTCAACTGAATCTATGAATTGAAAGCTACAAAAGGGCTCGACGAAATCCGATCTGCAAACTTTTACTCATGATCTGAAAAGATGGAGAGGATAGAGAAAGGTAAGAAACGATCAGGCTGATCTAGCGGGTCCGATAAGAGAGAACCACCACACGCAGCGGAAACTGACCATGCATAAGCAACATAGACAGACGAATCTGGAGGGATCTTTTGCAAAATGCGAACGGGAGGAGAACTCAGGATAGGAACATCCAAGATGTTTTTCGATGATTTTGAGACAAATTTCAGTTTAGTAAACTGAATGTTTTTGTAGTGTTAGTATTAAGTCTACTAAACAAATCAAACATACAAATAAATCTACCACCCCCAAACAAAGCTAACACATCTTAAAACCAAAAAAAAAGCTACCACATCTAAACAAAAGTCTACCAAATAACTCTACGGTTCTTTAATCAATTCTATCGTTCAACAAACAAATTTACTGTTTGAAATAAGTTCATTATACTCAAACTAAATCTGCCATCATTATCTGATAGACGTTTTTTTTTTGGCAAACTTATCTGTTTTCCCATGCTTTTTGGCAAATAAAACCAACTTCTGTCTCTACGTGAAAATGTAGTAATGACAGTTTTATAGTTACGTTTTTGTAATTGTAACAAATGATAAAAATGTATTATAGGTAGATATATGTTTTTATATTAATTTTGATAAGAAGGATTCCCGTTTTAAGAATTGTTGTAGTAATCTCTCCCCTTTTAAAAATGTACGCACCATTTTAAATTACATATCTTTTACTTATGCGAACGGTTTTGAAATGTTTTATTGAGTACACCATTTTAAAGTACATATTTTATACCTTCTTCTAGCATAATTATAATTTTCTTATTGAGTGCAACATTTCAAACCACATATTTTTCCTTCTCTTCTAACAATAGGCATTTGAATTGTCTTTTTTTGTTTGTTGATATATCATGGTTTTTACCCCTTTTAGGCTATGATATAAGTCCGTTTTATAGAGTCTTTCTGCTATTTCGTAATGTTTTAGAGTCTTTTACAGGTCTTAGCACGTTTGGAGCATAATTGGAGATATTGGAGCTTTCTGGAGCATTTTGGAGCAAAGCTGAAGTTCGTGTTGCTGAGTACCCGATTTCACGTCGAGCATCGATCGATACCCCCTGGTATCGATCGACACTCATCGAGGCAGACACGACCCGCGACTTTAATGAAGAGTTGAAGAATTGCAACTTGGTCCAGAAGTCTTTAATATTTACAAGAAGCCCCAAAACGTGATTTAGGTTATTTATAGAGATTTTATAGCCACTTTGTTGGCTACGATTTATTTTATTCTGGATTTGTGAGAGAGCTTTTGAATGGAGACAAGTCTGATACTCTGTTCGTCGAGAGAAGATTTCGAACCCTTTTGTTACTCTTTCTTATTTTCTGTTGAGTATTTATTTAAACATGATTATTGCTTCAATTTCCATGTCTGAGTAGATCTCTTGTTAGGTTTAGGGATTCTCATAAGGGTTTTCTTTGAATGCTAGGTTGATTAGTTATTTAGGGTTCATAATCTGAATTAGTTCTTCACCTTAGGTTGTTCTCAAAGCTAATTCTAGATTGATCACCTAGAACTTAGATCTTAGGATAATTGATTAGGCACGACAGTGCGATTAATTACCTGATAGAACTTAGGGTGAGCAAATTGATTATTCGCAAAGAGATTTGGTTTAATTGATTTGTGAACATATCAAACTTGAAATTAAGGCTGATTTATTCTTAGGAATTTGCAAAGAAATTTGGGATTCTGAAGTTTAGATTTAGATAGTTTTCGCAACGACAGTTGGTTAATTATACTCTAGTGATTTGAGTTCGAGAACCGTGCGTAACCTGAATCCTGATTAGTTAGTTTATTTTGCATTCATTGATTTCCTGAGAAATATCCCTGAACCTATCTTTTTCCCATTGAATTACAACTCGTTTACTGCCTACTGATTTTGTTTAATCTGAATAGCTTAGCTTGACCCCTGATATATTGCAGCAACTGCTTTATTACTTTTTAGGGTATTAATTTGAGCATATCAAATTTGGCGCCGTTTCCAGGGACTCAATTTCGCCATTAGAATTTAGCTGTCGAGTTTCGACTAAGCCGTCGGTATCGATCGATACTACCTAGTATCGGTCGATACTCGTCGTTTTATTTTGTTGATTTCGATCGACACCACTTGGTATCGATCGATACTCATCGTGTCTTTGGTTACTTACGCTCTTGATATTTGTGTTTCAGGTGCATGCCTAATCGTGAAATTAGAAGTAACAAGAGCACTCCGCTAGTCAATCTATCGTTAGAGAAGCTAGCACGTTTAGAACGCGCAAACAGAAAGACAAAGCAAACATCAGGGATGAACAACCCAGTGGTTTTAAGAGCTGATGAAGCTGGAGTCTTGAGAGACCAAGAGGGTCAAGTGTGCAATGAAAGAGGGCAGCGACTTGTTGAGGTTGGAAACGTCATTGTCCCTCCTGCTGTTGGTGGTCAGATTGTCGCGCCAGCTGCGCAAGCCAACGTGGGGAATGCTGGAGTTAATCGAGGTAGAACACTTGGTGAGCACAACAGACCTGATTAGTTCTATGCCAATCGAGCTGCGATTCGCATCCCAACTTTTCAGAGGAATGACTTCGAACTGAAACCTGCGTATTACGCTCTCGTAAGTCAGAACCCTTTCCATGGCCTACCTCATGAGCATCCCATCGATCATATCGAAAGGTTCGAGGATTTGGTCACTGGTATGAAGTACAATGGAGTGCCCAATGAGTTCATTTTCTGCAAACTCTTCCCGTACTCTCTTGGTGGGGGTGCTGCTTATTGGCTGAAGCAGTTAGCACCTGATTCGCTAACTACATGGGTTGAGACGAATAATGCGTTCCTGATCAATTTCTATGATCATGCGAGATCCGAGGAGCTCACGAACAATATCTCTCAGTTCGCTCAGGGTCCGACAGAGGCACTCAAAGCTGCTTGGATTCGTTTCAATTCTTATCAGAGAGATTTTCCGCACTATGGGTTCACTCAAGTTCAGCTGGTGGGCACTTTCTACAGAGGGGTTGATTGGAGGTACCAGATGGGTATGGATGCTGCCAGTAATGGGAACTTCTTCACTAGGTATCCGGATGATGCGGTTGTGTTGATTGAGAACTTGACGTCTAGTAATAGCACCAAGAATGCTGATTTTGAGCGCAAGAAGCTAGCTGGAAGAATTGATGGATCGCAGATTGCTGACGTGCAGGACAAACTGGATTTCCTGATCGGGAAGTCGAAGAAATCTTTGCACTTTGCTGATGAAGTCGCTAATGTGGAAGAAGAAGAAGAGGATGTTAACTACGTTGGTGGTTCTGGTTTTCAGGGTCAGCGATTTGGGTATAACAACAACCGAAACTTCAACAACAACAATAAGCAAGGTGGGTACAAGTTAGAGGGGAACCAATCTGGTTTCGGAGCGAAGCAATTTACTCAGAAACCACTTCAGAGCAGCGATTTCACTCGCAATTATGGGAACTCTTCGTACCAACCAGTCTCTCCAAAGTCCACATATAATAAGATGGAATCCATGATGGAACAGATTCTTCAGGGACAACAGAAGTTGCAAGTGGATTTCAATGGGAAGTTTGACTCTCTGTACATCGATCTGAATGAGAAAATCTAAGCCATCAATCTTTCCCAGAAGAAGCTGGAAACTCAGGTTGCTCAGACAGCCGTAGCTGTGAAGAGGCAAGAAGGATTTCTCCCAGGGAAAACTGAGAATCCAAGGGCATACATCAATGCCATCACTTTGAGGAGTGGATAAGAGGTGCTTACAGGAGTGAAGAACAGTCCAATTTCTGCGCCAGCAGTAGCCATAAATGGTCGTCCCAGGTGTATAGGCATACGAGATATCGCACTCATCTCCACAACCTGAAAATAAGTCGGCACCAGACAATCTCCTACTTTGACCAGCAGAGTAGAGATTGTACCGTATGGAAGTGAGGTGGAGTCGTTCGCGAATGTGATAGATACTTTTGAAGATCGAATATCAGCGCCCAACCGTTCTGCAATTGCCCTTGAGATGACATTGACACTAACCCCTGAGTCAACGAGAGACTCTTTGAAATCAACTCCAGAGATAGAGCATGGGACCACGAATTTCCTTGGATCTTCCCTTTGGATCAACTGTCTCAGTGGAGGTGGTGCACCTCTAGCCTTAATGAAGAGTGCCTTAATATCTTCCTCATTTTCTGGCTCGTTCTGCGAGGGGTATCGATCGACACCAGGTAGGGTATCGATCGATGCTATCACTGTTGAATTGTCCTTGGCAGATATATCATCATCAAGAGGCTCCACAATCAGATTATCCATGGCTTTGCATCTTACGTCCTCTACCTCCTTCTTAGCCTTCCCAAGAGCTCTGGGATAAGGTATCCTCGATATATAGACTCTTTCTGCAAGTACTTTAGGCACCACAGTCGGAATCTCATGTGTCTCCTCAGAAATTGCCTTAGTATCGACCGATACCAATGGGGTATCGATCGATACACGTGATTTTGGATCCATTCGAGCATGTGTCTGAGCTGGTATCGATCGATACAAGGGAGTATCGATCGATGCCTTGGCGATTTCTAAATCATCTATGAAATTTTATGCACTTGAGCTGATCGCATTGACGTGTGCTCTTGGATTTTCAGTTCTCCCTGGAAGAAAACCTTCTTGTCTTTTCGTACTCTCTGAAGTCTGAGCTACTTGAGTTTCCAGCTGCATCTGATGAATACCAAGAGCATCGATCCTTCCACTATGATCTTTGTACATGGCGTCCATCTTACCATTGAAGGTCACTGTGATCTGCTGCTGTCCTTGAACGAGCGTTTCAAGCATAGCCTCAATCTTGATTTATGATGTTTTAGCAGGCATAGGCTCGTAAGAAGAACTCCCATAGTTCCTTGTGTAACCTCTGTTATGGGATGGTGTCTGGTTGAATCCTCTTTGCTGGAAGTTGTTGTTGAAGCTTCGGGTGTTGTTGAATTGGTTCCTCTGACCCTGAAAACCAGAACCACCAATGTAGTTAACATCCTTTGCCTCACCCTCATTGAACACCTCAACATCTTCAGCGAAATGAACGACCTTTGTTGTCTTTCCCAGCAGAAGACTGTGCATAGAATCCAGTTGAGCCTTAACTTAAGCGATCTGCGATCCATCGTTATTACCAGCCAGCTTCTTGCGCTCGAAATCTGCACTCTTGGTGCTACTGCTAGATGCAAAGTTCTCAATCAACACCTAAGTGTCCTCAGGATACCTGGTGTTGAAATTACCATTGCTCGAAGCGTCCAAAGCCATCTGATACCTCCAATTTATCCCTCTGAAGAAGATACCCAACAACTACACATCAGAGTATCCATGATGTGGACAGTCTCTCTGATACAATCTGAATCTTGTCCAAGCAGCCTTGAACGCCTCAGTAGGTCCTTGAGAAAATCGGGAGATTTTATTCCTCAAATCCTCAGATCGTGTATCATCGTAGAAGTTGATCAGGAAGGCTCTCTTAGTGTCCTCCCAAGTAGTCAGCGATCCAGGAGGTAGCTGCCTCAGCCAGTAGGTCGCATCTCCACTTAGAGAGTAGGGGAAGAGCTTGCAGAATAGATAGTCATAGGACACTCTATTGCTCTTGATGCTAGTGACCAAGTCCTCGAACTTCTCCACATGGTCCATCGGATGTTCATGAGGAAGACCATGAAAGAGATGCTGTCCCACAAGAGCAAAGTAAGCAGGCTTCAGCTCAAAGTCATTCCTCTCAAACGCAGAAGGACGAATCGCTGACCGATTGGCGAAAAACTGGTCAGGCCTGTTGTACTCACTAATCGTCCTTCCACGATTAACCACATCATTCCTCGCGTTCCCAGCGACATTCACAACGAAAACAGGAGCAGGTGGCATGACGATCCCCTCTCCATCCAGACGTTGTCCTTGCTCATTGCACAACCGATCCTCTTGGTCTCTGTAAGCACCAGCTGCATCTTGAACCAACCCCACTTGATTGTTGTTCATCTTATTGATTTCTTTGCTTTCCTGTTTGTGCGTTCCACAAGTGCTAGCTGTTCCAGTGATAGATCAACTAGCGGAGTGTTCTTGTTGCTTCTGGTTTCAAGAATATGCATACACCTGAAAACTAAAGTCAAGAACGTAAGTAACTGAAATATACGTCGGGTATCGACCGATACTGAAGGGTATCGATCGATACTCGGGCGATTTAGACGAATTTCTTAGCTAAAATATAATGGCGAATTGAGTCCCCGGCGACGGCGCCAAATTTGATATGCTCAAATTAATACCCTAAATAGTACTAAAGCAGTTGCTGCAGTAAATCAGGGGTCGAACACAAGAACTCAACATTTCACACAATATTATATAGATCCAAAATACGCTAAATCAAAAGATGTAATTGAAAACAAGTATGCAATTAAAGGTGTTGTAAATTCAGTTGGAAGCAGATAGGTTCAGGGTATTTCTCAGGAAATTAATGAATGCAGCTAAATTAACTAACATGATTCAGATTATGCACGGTTCTTGAACTCAAATCACTAAAATATAGTTAACCAACTCTCGTTGCGAAAACTATCTAAATCTAAATCCTAGGAATTCCAAATCTCTTTGCGAATCCTAAAGTCTAAATCAGCTTTAAAGTTCAGGTTTGATATGTTCACAAATCAATTAAACAAAATCTCTTTGCGAATAATCAATTTGCTCACCTAAGCTCTATCAGGTAATTAATCGCACTCTCATGCCTAATCATTTATCCTAAGATCTAAGTTCTAGATGATCAATCCAGAATTAGCTTTGAGAACAACCTAAGGTGAAGAACTAATTTAGATTATGAACCCTAAGAAGCAAATCAACCTAGCATTCAACGAAATCCCTATGAGAAAACCCCAAACCTAACAGGTGATATACTTAGACATGGAGAATGAAACAATCAACATAACTGAATAAATCATCAATAAAATAGAAAGAGTAACAAGAGGTTTTGAGATCTGATCTCGGACGAAGGGAGATTCAGACTTGTCTCTCTCAAACCAAAGTAAAATAAAGCATAGAAAATAAAGTGGCTGAAAAACCTAATTATATAGCTAAAACACGTTCTGGGCTATCTTGTAAATATCAAAGTCTTCTGGGTCAATTCTGCAATTCTTCAACTCTTCAATAAGTCGCGATCCTTCTGTTTCCTCGACAGGTATCGATCGATACCGGGGGGTATCGATCGATACTCATGTTATTTCGACGTCTCAGCTACACGGATCTCTGCTTCGCTCCAGAATGTTCCAAAAAGCTCCAATATCTCCAATTATGCTCCAAACGTGCTATAACCTGTAAAAGACTCTAAAAGACTACAAAACACTAGAAAGACTCTATAAAAAGGACTTATATCATGGCTTAAACAGAATAAAAACCATGATATATCACTCTGTCAGCCTTAGGTTATATTTCTTCTCGTTTGCATTTTCACCCAGTGAAATCGCAGAAATTCAACCAAAATTGTGTTCATGATTTGCGTTAATCATGAAAAGATTATAATATGTTAACATAATGCTTGTGTAACTTTTCTTTCAGTTTCAACAAAGCACATATGTCACGATATGCAACTTCATCAATTCAAAGATATCATATCCTCTAACTCATCCTCATACGAAGACCAAATATTTGGTACTCAATATGGCAAAAGCAGTATGTTAGCCAATTATATCATATGTGTGATTGTATAACTAGTCAAGTTGAGAATCTAGTTAGTGATTTTACTAAGAAATCAATGTTCACTAGTTTCTTGAATGACAATTATTTTGCTCATTATAGTTCTACCTCAAAATATAGATGTGCTATTCCTTTTACTTTCAATAGCCTACATCTTCGACATCAATTTAATGAATGTTAACATGCTAGAATCACACTACCCGTATAGGGAAAAACTAATTTGTCGCAGCCTTGATTAAAGCAGCAAAGTGCTCATATGATTCTGTTTTTTAACTTCCATTTGAATCTACACAAAAAGTTTTTGATAGGGTTGATACGAGCTTGCACTATCGTAACAAGAACCGTTGTGAAAGTTAGAAAGAGAGAAAATATTGAGGCAAAGTTTCTACTTGACCCTAGTCTCTCTTAAAGAATAAAGTTACTTGTTGGAAGTTGATTCTTATTGATCATATATAATAAACCCATATATAGGCCATTGATATATCATGGTTTTTACCCCTTTTAGGCCATGATATAAGTCCGTTTTATAAAGTCTTTCTAGTCTTTTAGAGTCTTTTACATGTCTTAGCACGTTTGGAGCATAATTGGAGATATTGGAGCTTTCTGGAACATTCTAGAGCAAAACTGAAGATCGTGTTGCTGAGTACATGATTTCACGTCAAGCATCGATCGATACTCCTTGGTATCGATCGACACGCATTGCAGCAAGACACTACCCGCAACTTTAATGAAGAGTTGAAGAATTGCAACTTGGTCCAGAAGTCTTTAATATTTACAAGAAGCCCCAAAACGTGATTTAGGTTATTTATAGGGATTTTACAGCTACCTGTTGAGGCTATGCTTTATTTTACTTTGGTTTGAGAGAGACAAGTCTGAATCTCCCTTTGTCCGAGATTAGATCTCAAAACCTCTTGTACTCTTTCTATTTTATTGATGATTTATTCAGTTATGTTGATTGTTTCATTCTCCATGTCTGAGTAAATCCACTTTAGGTTTAGGGTTTTCTCATAAAGGATTTCTTTGAATGCTAGGTTGATTATTCTGTTTAGGATTCACCATCTGAATTAGTTCTTCACCATAGGTTGTTCTCAAAGGTAATTCTAGGTTGACGAATCTAGAACTTAGATCTTAGGATAATTGATTAGGCACGAGAGTGCGATTAATTACCTGATAGAACTTAGGGTGAGCAAATTGATTATTCGCAAAAAGATTTGGTTTAATTAATTTGTGAACATATCAAATCTGAACTTTAAAGCTGATTTAGACTTTAGGATTCGCAAAGAGATTTGAAATTCCTAGGATTTAGATTTAGATAGTTTTCGCAACGAGAGTTGGTTAGCTATATTTTAGTGATTTGAGTTCAAGAACCGTGCGTAATCTGAATCCTGTTAGTTAATTTAGCTGCATTCATTGATTTCCTGAGAAAAACACTGAGCCTATATTTTCCTCCATTGATTTACAACACTTTTAATTGCGTACTTGTTTTCGTTTACATCATCTGATTTAGCGTATTTTGGATTTATACAATCTATTGTGTGATATCTTGAGTTCTTGTGTTCGACCCCTGATTTACTACAGCAACTGCTTTAGTACTATTTAGGGTATTAATTTGAGCATATCAGCCATGACATAACTTAATCATAATCCTACACCGAAAATGAAAAGCACTTTAAACCTAATGCAAAAAAGGAAAAACACCCAAAACCTAATTCATAAAGGAAAACACCAAAACTCTTTAATTTGAAACACTTTAACCATAGTCTGTATCACTCTTACCATTTTCCAGTAACAAAAACAACAATATGATCTACTAGAATCTTTAAATAAATAACCAATAGTGCTTAGCACTAGGCCAAGACCGTAATACCCAAGAAACCTCAAAAATTAATTTGTTCACATCCTTAATTCAAACAAAAAGTAATTTGTTCACATCCTTAATTCAAACAGCAAAAGCAAAGTGCTCCTAAGATTCTGGTTTTCAACTTCCATTTGAATCTACACAGTTACTCTTTGATACGGTTGATACGAGCTTGCAGTTTCAGTTTTGCTCTCGTACCAAGAAGCGTAGTGAAAGCTAGAAAGAGAGAAAATATTTAGGCAAAACTTCCATTTAACCCTAGTGTCTCTTAGAGGATAAAGTTAGTTTTTAGAAGTTGGTCTTCTCATTGATCATAATAAACCCATAGATAGACCATGGTACAACTTAATCATAATCTTAAACCGAAAAGAAAAAGCACTTTAAACCTAATGCTAAAAAGAAAAAACATCCAAAACCTAATTCATAAAAGAAAACACCAAAACTCTTTAATTCGAAACACCTTAACCATAGTCCGTATCACTCTTACCATCTTTTAAATCTATGTTTACGCATTGACCACAGTACATTGATGCAGTAGCTAAGCTTATATATATAGCTTTTCTAAATGTCAGCGATGGTCTACGTACGTGTCACCTATGTGGATATACAAATTCTTGTTTTAAGAGGAAATATTCATCTAAGAAAAGAAAATTCAATTTCACAATCAGACTAGAATATTGTAGTATCAATTATACACCATTGTATAATTACCAAATTCCACATTGTAAGGTTTAATTTATTTATGACAAAAAGGTTTAATTTATCTTTCAGCCACAGGTAGCAAAACAAATTTCATCGTTTATGACTCTATTAGGTTCCTTTTGAATCTTCTTAAAAACAAAATTCTTCTAGATCACATAAACCACATAATATAACTAATGCCCACACATACTCATACACACTCAATGCTGATGTTAGATCCAAAGGGGGATCTCACAAAGTCGCCGGATGGGACGAAGTGACTGGCCGAGGGACGCTCTTCACTAAGCCGAGGGATGATCGAAGGTGGATGATGGAATCAAGACATCGGGCCGAGGGGCGCTCTTTGTCTAGATCGATGGATGAATGGATGAACGAACGAGGGATGGATCGATGTGACGCCACACAGTTGATGATGAGACTGTGATAAGTCGATTTTGAACTCAAGAGGAGAGGGGAATCCACGCAAAGCTCAAGAACTCCAAAGCGGCGGCCGCTTCTAAAAGGAAGAAAGTTCTCTCTTTATAGATTATGGGAAAAAGTCTAAAGAATACAATGTCGCAGGGCAGCTTTATAAACAGCTCTTCGACTTGACCTCCAAGGGTCAAAATTAAATGCAAAATCCTAACAAAAAGGAAACTAAAAAATGCGACATTAAATGGGAAAGGGGCCGCTAATCCTAAGGCCAAAATACGCAAATAAACGAAAAAGGGAAAACCTGCAAAAGAAAGGAAAGTTGTGAGTTTGAATAATTGGAAATTAAACACTCACATTGATTGTTGCGCGGCTTTGAGGACTTAGGCGTTTTCAGCCGAAATCGTGAAGATCACGCATGGGCCTTACTGGGCCTTCAAGAGGGGCCATTCGCTTGTTGGGTCAGGCCACTTGATCATCGTTGTAGCTGGGCCGTTGAGAAGTTCTTCATGTCCGGGAGGTCCTCCAAGTTCTTCTGTCTCGTCGTCCGTTTGTTGAAGTCGTCGTACGGCTAAGTCCATGGCGAGTTGATTGAGGATGGGTTGTTCATGATCAAGGGTGAGCTGTCCAATGCCATTGGTGATGTCCTCGAAGCTGCTCCGGTTGATTAAAACCTCCAAACCTTTTTGCATTTCTTCTCGTAGCTTCCTCGTTCCCGATCTAGTACGCGGGGGATGTCTCATGACCGGAATTGGGTTTGTATCGTCGGGATCATGCTTGGTTGGGTCGACGTCCTCATCATTCCCTCCTCATTGAGAAGGTTCTGACCTCAGAACTGTTTTATCTGCAAGAAACGGAGAAAGATCAGGCACATTGAAACTGGTCGAAATTTTAAGCTCACCGGGTAAATCGAGTCGGTAGGCGTTGTCGTTGATGCGCTCCATGACTTTGAAAGGGCCATCTCTACGAGGTGATAATTTTGACTTCCTCTTGTCCGGGAACCGTTCTGTCCTCATGTGTACCCACACCCAATCGCCTGGATGGAAGATCATCTCCTTGCGGTGCTTGTCCGCTTGCTGCTTATTTTGGGCGGCCTTTTTTTCCAAGTTGTCTCGTGCCCTTTGGTGAAGTTTCTTTATGTACTCTGCCTTGCTTGCTCCATCCTGGTTGATGTACTCTAGCGGGGGCAACGTTGCTGTAAGATCTAGCGGTGTTTCTGGCTTAAATCCATACACAATATCAAACGGTGAGAGCTTAGTAGCCGAGTGGCTAGCATTATTATAAGCAAATTCGATAAAAGGAATACAATCAAGCCAGTTATGAATATTTTTACCGACTGTGGCCCTTAAAAGGGTTGATAATGTGCGATTTACCACTTCGGTTTGTCCATCGGTTTGGGGATGACATGTTGTGGAAAAGAGTAGCTTTGTTCCCGATTTCCTCCACAATGTCTTCCAAAAGTGGCTTAGGAATTTTGTGTCTCGGTCCAACACAATAGTGCGAGGGAGCCCGTGTAAACGTACTACTTCTTTGAAGAATAGGTCCGCCGTTTGCGTCGCATCATTTGTTTTAGTACATGGTATGAAATGCGCCATTTTTGAGAATCGGTCCACCACGACAAATATCGAGTCCTTGTTCCTGATTTTTGGCAAACCTAAAACGAAATCCATAGATATATATACCCAAAGTTTGTTAAGAATAGGTAATGGCATATAAAGACCGTAAGGATGTGACCTGGATTTTGCTTTGAGGCACGTGATGCACCTAGCACAGAATCGTTCCACGTCTCGCTTAAGATGCGGCCAAAAGAAGTGTGCCACCAAAACACTTAGTGTTTTATCAATTCCGAAGTGACCCATTAACCCTCCTCCGTGGGCTTCTCGGACTAGTAATTCTCGCATGGTTCCTTGGGGTATGCATAGCCTCCTGTCACGAAATAATAATCCCTCGTATATATAGAATGATCCGCGAGCTCCTTTGTTGCATTCTCGGTAGGTGTCCCCGAAATCTGGGTCCTCCTCGTAATTTTCTTTAAGGTGCTCGAATCCCATTACTTTAGCCTCCATGGTTGTGATGAGGGCGTGTCGTCTTGAGAGAGCATTGGCTACCACGTTGTCTTTGCCCTTCTTGTATTTGATGACGTAAGGGAATGTCTCGACGAACTCTAACCAGCGTGCATGCCTCCTTTTGAGAGTGGTTTGTCCTCTTAAATGCTACAACGTCTCATGGTCGGTGTGTATGACAAACTCCTTGGACACCAAATATTGCTGCCACGTCTCCAAAGATCTTACCAAGGCGTATAGCTCCTTGTCATAGGTGGGATAGTTGAGTGTGGCTCCATTGAGCTTCTCACTGAAGTAGGCTACGGGCCGTCCTCCTTGTGTTAGAACAGCTCCGATCCCTAGACCTGAGGCATCACATTCGACTTCAAACATTTTATCAAAATTCGGTAACATTAATACCGGTGCATTGGTTAAGCGATCCTTAAGCATTTGGAATGCTTCGTCTTGGGCTGGTCCCCATGAGAATGCCACGTCCTTTTTGATCACAGAAGTGAGAGGAGCAGCAACGGTGCTGAAATCCTTGACAAAGCGCCGGTAGAAGCTTGCAAGTCCGTGGAAGCTCCTAACATGTACGATCGTCGTCGGGCTCGGCCATTCTTGGATCGCCTTGATCTTCTCTTGATCTACCTGTAATCCCTGTGAACTTATAACAAAACCTAAAAACACTAGCTGATCAGTGCAAAAGGTACACTTCTTAAGGTTCGCATAAAGATCTTCTTGACGAAGAGTCTCTAGAACTTGCTCAAGGTGTTTCAAGTGGTCGGCAAGACAAGTACTATAGATTAATATGTCATCAAAGTAAACGACCACAAACTTACAGATGTACGCTCGCAAGACCTGGTTCATCAATCGCATGAACGTACTCGGGGTGTTCGTTATACCGAACGGCATAACTAGCCACTCATAAATACATTGCTTGGTCTTGAAGGCAGTTTTCTATTCGTCCCCTTCTCTCATTATTACCTGGTGGTATCCGCTTCTTAGATCCACTTTTGAGAATATGGAAGCTCCATGGAGCTCATCTAACATATCGTCGAGTCGCGGTATGGGATGAATGTATTTGATTGTGATGTTGTTTATTGCCCGGCAATCTACACACATCCTCCACGTTCCGTCTTTCTTAGGCACCAACAGAACCGGCACAACACACGGACTGAGGCTCTCCTGTATGTAACCTTTGGACATGAGCTCTTGGACCTGTCGTTCCAATTCCTTGCTCTCGGTTGGGTTTACGCGATATGCGGCTCGGTTTGGAAGGGTGGCACCTGGTACGATATCAATATGGTGCTCAATCCCCCTAATGGGTGGTAATCCTGCCGGAATCTCCTCGTGAAAGACGTCTCTAAATCGGTCCAACAAAGAGGTGACGCTCTTTGTCTAGATCGATGGATGAACGAACGAGGGATGGATCGATGTGACGCCACACAGTTGATGATGAGACTGTGATAAGTCGGTTTTGAACTCAAGAGCAGAGGGGAATCCACGCAAAGCTCAAGAACTCCAAAGCGGCGGCCGCTTCTAAAAGGAAGAAAGTTCTCTCTTTATTGATTATGGGAAAACACTACAAGAAAACAAGTCAATTTTTGACCATTTTTTATTTGGTCGAAAATTTATCGACTGATTTTAGACCAATAAACGACTGAAATTCAATCGGTCGATATTTAGTCGAAAATTTTTGACCAATATTTATGGTTTAGATTTAGTCAAATATTTTTGACCATTTTTCGACCGTTACCTGAAACAGTCAAATTTTGGTCGAAAATTTTTGACGACTGTTATCTGAGGAAAAATGGTCGAAATTGACTGACCAATTATCGACCAATTATATAGCCGTTTATACCTGTCTCTAGCCGTTTCATATTGGTCGAAAATTTGTCAGTTATTTTCGACCAAATTTTGACTGATTCAAATTTTGGTCAAAAAACGGTCGATTTGACCATTTTTCGACCGTTACCTGAAACAGTCAAATTTTGGTCGAAAATTTTTGACGACTGTTATCTGAGGAAAATTGGTCGAAATTGACTGACTAATTATCGACCAATTATATAGCCGTTTATACCTGTCTCTAGCCGTTTCATATTGGTCGAAAATTTGTCAGTTATTTTCGACCAAATTTTGACTGATTCAAATTTTGGTCAAAAAACAGTCGAAATTTTTTGACCATTTTTCGACCGTTACCTGAAACAGTCAAATTTTGGTCGAAAATTTTTGACGACTGTTATCTGAAGAAAAATGGTCAAAATTACTGACGAATTATCGACCAAAATAAAAGCCGTTTCTAGCCGTTACGTATTGGTCAAAAATCAGTCAAAATGTTTTTTTATATATCTCCCATCCTCCTCACAATCAAAACGTAAAACCCCAAAAAAATATCAAAAATGTCTTCTAATTATCATAATTCTCGAGATTGGATGTATAGACATCGAGATCCAGAAACCGGTGAAGTTACAAAGGAGTTTGGAGAAGGGCTTTCCGAATTTATTCGAATTGCATTTAAAACTTTCCGCGAAGGCAGCCAAAAAACAACAGAGAATTACGGGATAGTTTCACGAGGGTGTTCTACAGAATATTATGGCGTACTCAAAGAAATCTTGGAAGTTAGTTATCCCGGCGTAATTAACTTGAAATGCATCGTTTTCCTATGCGATTGGTATGACCACACAATCGGGAGAGGCGTTCGAGTAGACAAATTTGGTGTAACATCAGTTAACTCGTCACGAAGACTTAGCAATTATGACCCTTTCATACTCGCATCACAGGCCGACCAAGTGTGTTATATACGTATTCCTCGAGTGAAGAGCAAAGGAGACCCTTGGATCATTGTGACTCAAATAAATCCGAGAGGGAGGGTAAATGGTGTGATAGAAAATGATCCGTTGCAGGAAACTTCACCGGGCGTCCAAGGTTTAATTGACCATTCCCTTGAAGACACATCTCTAGTTAATTCACCACACCCGGTAGCGGACACTATGTTGGAAGATTTAGAAGATGAGCGTGGAGAATTTGAGAGCTCAAGTGAATCAGGATCTTCAGAATACTCTTCCGATTCTGATTAAATTTGTGATGTTAAAATAATTGATGAATTTAAAATGTGTAATATATTAATTTGAAAAAAACCTTTTATCTAGTTTTTATAAAATGCATTGTTGTTTACCTATCAAATATTTGTGACCAATTTCTGACCATTATCATTAACCCTAAGACAACTAAAGAATAAACCTCATCGCAGCCGGTTTTTTTTTTTTCGCGATCTTCTCCCCTTCTTCTTCTTCGATCTCTCTCTCTCTCTTCTTCGATCTCTCTATCTCTCTTCTTCTTCGATCTCTCTATCTCTCTTCTTCGATCTCTCTCTCTCTCTCTCTTCTGTAATCTCTTCTTCTCCTCTTCTTCTTCCCTTCCGTAATCTCATCTTCTCCTCTTCTTCTTCTTCTTCGATCTCTTCCGTAATTGCTCTGATATTCGATTAGCTCGAGTAGTAAGTTTTTTTTTATGTCCCTTGCATAGATTATCTTGCCCAGTTTATGGGTTTTTCCTGGAATTTCGATTCTCTGACTATTCTTCTCTGATTTTCGTTTTCTCGTTAGATCTGTCGTTGATCCTTTTATCTTCTCTGATTTTTCTTGGAATCGAATCAGAATATGTCTCCTTGTTTAGATCCTGATTGTTCTCCTCGGCAGGTTGCAAGCCCATTTGAGCACAAATGTCAACCTGGAATCTCTCTGTAGGGTATATCCAATAATCACATTTGGTCCATTCTCCTCACGGATTATATATCCAATAATCACAGTTGGTAATTTCTTAATTGTGCTTCTTCTTTATGCCATTGAAACATTTCATGTTGCTCTAAGGAATTAATCCCAGTAGAAAAGATTATTGTTTACGATAGTGGAAGTAAAAATGATGTTTGGATTAGACGAACAGATGGGGAGCCCTTTATTGGTATTTCACTTCTTCGTTATGATTTTTATGTTAGCTTGTCATGCTAATTTGAAATTATGGAATGATGAATCTTCCTTTTGTGCATGTTGATTTTCTGAATCATTGCGTCCCTTTTCTCAAAGTTTGCAGATTTCATGAGTCCACTCTTTTATGTGATTTGCGTTCACTTGATAAGTTTTCTGTACAAGTGATCAGATTTGAGAGTTTAAGAATGTTAGAACCATTTGTTGGGCATACTGATTGACAAGTAATTAGGATTGGTCATAAAGGTGTTTCAAGTGGTCTAAAACCAAACAGTTTTCTGATTATCACAACTGAATAACGTTGCTGCTATCATAAAACTTTCATCTAATAATCTGTCTCTCTCGCTGTCTGGTATCTTTTTCAATGTCCTGAATTCATGATCAACCAGATTTATGTTCCTAGTATTGTATATTTAGAAACTAATACATAGACTAGATTAGCACAGCTAACCTCAGCCATTCTACACTTACATCATCAAGTTGATCTCTTTGATTAAACTGTGTTGATTATAAGTTATGAGTTTTGGGTTTGTGTGTCTACTGATTTTTTTGTCTATCTTTAGATGGAGCGAGCTGATTTTACAGAAACTCAAGAGTGGCTTGATTTTCAAAAATGGAAAGAACATCGAAGTCAGGCACAACTAGCTGCCACTTCTGCTGAAACACCACCACCGCGAGAAGGAACGAGCAACGGTCCTGGGAGCCAAGGATCAACTTCATTTTCGCAATTGTCAATCAATGACTTGCTCTTGACTCCGGGCCGGGATAAGATGACAGAGCTCAATCCAAATCGTACTGGCAGATCAACATGGTAATATTGTAATAGAAGCTGGGCAGCCTCCAAACATGGTGGATTTTATGATTGACACACATAAAAGCAAAAAAACCAAATCGTTTGTGGACAAAAGGGCGGAGCGAATCGTCAACACATTGTTGGAGCAAGAGCAGAATATACTTTCGCAGGAGACGCAAGATGGATCAGTACAGTCTAACTCGCTCTCGCAAACCGAAATGAACTCGCTTTTTTTGAAGGTAACTAATACAAACTTAGTATATTTAAAGTTGGTTATGCATGGCTGATAAAATAGTGTTGCTATTGATAAAGTTTTAAGTGTTTTGTTTAGTATATTTGATTACTTTTGGTATTACAGGAGGTCGAATGTGTCAAAGGACGTCGTTTCGGTTTTGGATCTCTTCAAGTCTTTGGCGATTCCTCATCCTCACACACCTCAACAACAGAATTAAATGAAGAGTTGCGAACCGCAAATATGAAAATTGCTGAGATGGAGAAAATGCAGGCAGAGCAAGCGAAGTCGCAAGCTAAGCAGGCGAAAAAGCTCGAGCATTTAGAGAGTCTGTTACTCAAGCAATTTCCAGGTTTAGTTACTGAACCTGATGATGATGATGATGAGGAATAAGTGTGTTTATTTTGTGTGTAAACTTTTTTTTTGGATGTTTTTGGATATGTATTTTTTTTAACAGATTTGAATATTTGTTTTATTTCAACAATTTTAATTTTAAATCGAATTTACATAATTAATAGTACACATTTTATTATAATTTAATATTTTTCGGAATTTATTTTCAATATTTTGTTGGTCAAAATTTTAAAATACATGGTCAATAATTGGTCAAAAGTTTTTGACCATTTATCTGGTCAAACATTTTCGACCACATTAATTGGTCATAAATTTTCGACCAATTTGTTTGGTCAAAAGTTTTCGACGACTTATTTGGTCGAAAATGTTTGACCATATAAATGGTCGAAAACTTTTGACCAATTAATTTGGTCAAAACGTTATCGACGACTTTATTTGGTCAAAAATTTTTGACCATTTTTTTACCAAAAGTCATTTTCGACCATCGATTATAGACAACTTTTTTTGGTCGAAAAATGGTCAAAAACACATGTTTTCGACCATTTTTTGACTGTAATCGTGGTCAAAATCTGACATGTTTTCTTGTAGTGAAAAGTCTAAAGAATACAATGTCGCAGGGGAGCTTTATAAACAGCTCTTCGACTTGACCTCCAAGGGTCGAAATTAAATGCAAAATCCTAACAAAAAGGAAACTAAATAATGCAACATTAAATGGGAAAGGGGTGGCTAATCCTAAGGCCAAAATACGCAAATAAACTAAAAAGGGAAAACCTGCAAAAGAAAGGAAAGTTGTGAGTTTGAATAATTGGAAATTAAACACTAACATTGATTGTTGCGCGGCTTTGAGGACTTAGGCGTTTTCAGCCGAAATCGTGAAGATCACGCATGGGCCTTGTTGGGCCTTCAAGAGGGGCCATTCGCTTGTTGGGTCAGGCCACTTGATCATCGTTGTAGCTGGGCCGTTGAGAAGTTCTTCATGTCCGGGAGGTCCTCCAAGTTCTTATGTCTCGTCGTCCGTTTGTTGAATTCGTCGTACGGCTAAGTCCATGGCGAGTTGATTGAGGATGGGTTGTTCGTGATCAAGGGTGAGCTGTCCAATGCCGTTGGTGCTGTCCTCGAAGCTGCTCCGGTTGATTAAAACCTCCAAACCTTTTTGCATTTCTTCTCGTAGCTTCCTCGTTCCCGATCTAGTACGCGGGGGATGTCTCATGACCGGAATTGGGTTTGTATCGTCGGGATCATGCTTGGTTGGGTCGATGTCCTCATCAAATGCTCACACATACTCATACACTCTCAATGTTCACACTTCTTGTTAGGCAATATTTTTCATTGTACGCATGCAGAGAAACTAGAATCATCTTACTAAATGGTTTCCAGAGTTTAAAATTATTAGAAAACTAAAACCAATATCATATAAAGGAAAAACCAATGAACTGATATCTTCATCTATATGTTTTACTGCCAACATACAAAGTTTGGAGGACGGAATCCAACATACATAAATTTTTGGAGAATTAAATTCTCAAAACAAATAAAACCGAACATGGAGTTTTTTAAAATCTAACAGTAAACAACAATTAATATTAATTAACTCAGGTACCCATTTTAACACAAGTTGAGGAAGAGCATTCAATAACATAATTTGAATGGATTTTGACAAGATATAACTTTCATCATTACAATTTTTATGGTGTGATATATCATATCCAGTTTGCAATAGAAGAGATCCACAATTATTTTTCTTTCTTCATTCATCTCTAGCCCTAATTATCCCTATATTCATACCAATTATTGAACATCTTTGTATATTTTGTTCCATTTGGATCCAAATCAAGACCAGAAATTACGGTATCTAGTGCATCAATATGAAAAAAAAACACTAATGATTTACCCTTTTTGGCTATTTCTGTGGGATGATCCTCTCTGGTTCGGTGGACTGTCGGAAACGAAAAAAAAGTGGACGCATGGCACTTGCTGCCGGTAACTATCATCCTGCTGATCACCGACGGAGATCCAAATTTTGTAGTGGGTTTGCTTTGTTGGTTTAGGAAACAATCTGATTTGATTCGTTGAACTAAGTGTACCCATATTATAATTTGGGAAAACTAGAAAAAAAATCAAATTTGACTACATCTTTGTAAATTTGGTAAACTAAATTTTGTATTAATGTTAATTCAATTATAAATTTTAATTTATATTTAAATATTATGTTGATATTTAAAAAAAAAACAAAAAAAAACATAATACATCAAAGAAAAAAAAAATCCCATACGACCAAAAAAAAAGAAAAAATTATATCCAAATGTAGGTTTTTTTTTGTCGGTCAATTTTCTTTGTAGTATATATTTACACAGACTGATGTCTGGCTTATCATCGTACATTAAGAGGATAAGATTTCAAGAATAAGTCTGGATTGAAGATTCTTCACGACACAAGTGAAAGATATAAGGCATATAGTAAAACAACTCTCCACGAGCAGTGGGATACTACAAAGGCATTCTAGGGAGTCAAACATGTAACTCTACAGCTTCTTACTCGAGGTCAGATGTTAAGCATAGGTGTTCGGAAGCTAACATACGGCTACTATCAGCCCCTTACTCGAGGTCAGATGTTAAGAAGGCTCTTTTTTCCGTACCAAATAATAAATCCCCAGGACCCGATGGATTTAATGCTGAATTCTTTTGCGCTAACTGGAGCACTTTGGGAGATGATGTCACATATGCTATTCTGGAATTCTTTGAATCAGGCTCCCTCTTGAAGCAATGGAATTCAACTACTTTGGTTTTGATCCCAAAAAAAACAAATGCTACGTGCGTCTCAGATTTTAGACTAATCTCATGCTGCAACACTCTGTACAAAATCATCTCGAGACTTCTAGAAACCAGATTGAAAGCGGTGTTACCTGATCTAATCTCATCAAACCAATCAGCTTTCGTACATGGCAGGCTATTAGTGGAGAACGTCCTACTTGCAACCGAGTTAATCCATAGTTACAATTGGAAATCTACTTCAAAGAGAGCTATGCTTAAGGTGGATCTAAGGAAGGCTTTCGACTCAGTCAAGTGGGATTTTGTCATCTTATCTTTGGAAGCCATGAATTTTCCCAACCATTTCACCAACTTGGTTAGAGAATGCATGACTAACACAAGCTTCTCAATCGCCATCAATGGCGAGCTCACAGGATACTTTAAGGGCACACAAGGCCTGAAACAAGGTGATGCACTATCTCCATATCTGTTTGTCTTGGTTATGGAAGTTTTCTCACAACAACTGGAGATGAAATATTCAACGGGTCTTATCGGGTACCATCCAAATGCAACACAGCCAGAGGTATCTCACCTTGCCTTTGCTGATGACATCATGATCTTTTTTGATGGTACTTCACAATCTCTGCGGGAGATTAATACTACAATGACAGAGTTTGCTCATTGGTCGGGTCTTTCTATGAGCTCCAGCAAGACAGAGCTTTTCTTTGCGGGTCATTCACCACAAGATGTGCTACAGCTAAGTAGTTTCGGTTTCTCTTTTGGTACCCTGCCAATCAGATATCTCGGTCTTCCTCTTATGCACCGAAACCTCCGTATCTCAGACTACAGCCCGCTACTTGACAAGATTCAAGATAAATTCACTTCATGGACATCTCGGATGCTATCATATGCAGGAAGACTACAGCTCCTCAAATCGGTAATCTACGGAACTCTAAACTTCTGGATGTCAGCGTTTTTATTGCCGAATGGTTGTATAAAGGAAATTCAATCTTTATGCTCTCGCTTCTTATGGACGGGAAATATTGAGAATAAAGGGCTAGTAAAAGTGTCTTGGACAGAGGTGTGCCGTCCAAAAAGAGAAGGTGGCTTAGGGCTAAGAAACTTGACTTTATGGAATGTTACCTTGGCGATGAGGCTGGTTTGGCTTCTCTTCGCGGATAAGAGCTCTCTATGGGTCGCTTGGACCAAAACAAATAGGCTAAAAGATCAGAGTTTCTGGGCTCATGATGAAAAAAAAAACGTCTCTGCAACTTGGAATGCCTTGCTATCAATGAGGAAATACGCAGAGCATTTCTTAAGATGTGATGTTGGAAATGGTGAAAGAGCTAGCTTCTGGTTTGATCATTGGACACCACTTGGTCCTTTGATTAAAACTTGTGGTCAAATAGGACCAAATCTCTTAGGAGTTCATCGTGATGCAACAGTAGCTGAAGCAGGAGATCAAAACGGTTGGCTCCTTTGTCCTGCTAGATCTGCTGGGGCAGAATTGATCCAAATTCAGCTAACAACGATCAGACTTCCAGCTCTATCTGAGGTAGAAGACCAATATCGTTGGCACATTGAAAACAGAGTTTCAAACTCCTTCTCAACTGCGTTCACTTAGGAAGAATTAAGAGCAAAGATCGATGCAAAAGAATGGACTTCAAACGTCTGGTTTAAAGGAGCTATTCCTTCTCATGCTTTCACATTGTGGACTGCTTATCTAGACCGTCTCCCAACTAGATCAAGGCTCTCCAGATGGGGACTTAATATCCCCTCCACTTGCTCTCCAGTGGTGCGGTCTGGGATCTGGCAATTCGAAGGCTCGAGAATGAGTGTTTTAGGTTTCACACTTGGACAGCCTTGTCAATGTGGCTATCAAGCCAGTCTTCTCCTCTCAAACCAAGACGGCTAAGGAGGCTAGTGGTCCATTCAGTGATCTACAACTTATTGCGCGAGAGAAATCAACGTCTGCATAATACAATCACATCCTCGACGGAGGTGATATTCGCACTCATTGACAGATCAATCAGAGATGCGATTCTATCCAAAAAAATTTCGAAATGGATTTAAGGATCTAATGCAAGTGTGGCTAAGAAACTCTTAAGCTTAATACGCTTCGAATTAATTGTAGATCATCCTTGCTTTTTTATTCTTTTTTGGGCAAGATTTTCTTAAGGCTTTCGGGCAAACTTTGTTATTGTAACAACTCGCAATCATTTATATGATATTTACATTAAATTCAAAAAAAAAAAAAAAACTCTCCACGAGCAGATGATACAATATTCGAAAGAGAATTATATAGAGCAATTAAGTAATATTAATAGATCATACAAAATTAAGTTATTGCCGAGACTAAATGAAGTCATTTTACATTTGAGTAATACGTAAAGATGATTACAATTTATAATGCTTGTAACTTAGAAGGAGAAAAAAGACTTCCAAATTCAAGCTCTTGATCGTCCCATGCAAAAACATCTGCATAAGTTATCCTTAGATTTAAATGTATTAGTGACGAAGGAAGAAAATTATAAATTAATTTCCGAAGATAATTCAGAAAACCCTAGTTGTGTCACAATAGTTTTTATTTTTTTCAATAAAAGATAACTATGTCACAATAGTTAATTAGGAATTACGATTCGAATCTAGTAGATCTGGTGTGTTAATAAGAAACAGACGACAGATCTGAAACTAAACTATCATCATCATGCATAACCATGAAGATCCAATCTTATAACTTAATTCTTCGTGACAAAAAAAAAGCAATCATAGCTGAATCATATATAGCAGTGCAGAAAATTTCAAAAGTATAAACACATGTGGTAAAAATGTTGTAATGATGAAACATTTCAGATTCCAAGAGCAGTAAGAAAGTCAGATTCTTTTATCATTACACCAATCTGCAAATACCTGGAAAACTTTTCTTTTTTTTCCTACCCAAAGAATGCAAATAATCGATAAAAAACATGTAATTGAATCCGAGAAATCAAGGTAAAAGAACAAACCTTTAGCAATGGTTCAATCCCAAGAACTGAAACCCTAAATTAAGAGAAAGGAAAGAAGAAGAACATTGGAGTAATCAGGGAGCAATAATTGGGGGGAATGAAGCCTGGTCCGACGACGCTGAAACCCTAATAAGATCTCAAACCTGGATGTTCGATTCGATTAGATCGAAGAAGATCCAACATGAATAGAGAGAGAGACAGAGTCCCCGAGCCAGACAACATTCCCCTCAAAAGAGAAAGCCCCTTTGATAGAGAGGCGGAAGCGAGATAACGAAGACACACGAGATTTTAAAGGGATTCGTGTATAATCGGTTTGATAAACGTAGAAGATCTACGTTTAGATCGATAGAGGTTGGGAATACTCTTCCCCGTGCTATGAAAGCTCGTTTAGCTACAAAAGCTATGTTTATTAAAATATATCAAAAGCTGCCTTCATCGTATGAATTACGGCTACATATATAGTAAAGAAGAAATCCCAAAACCCTAACGTAAAGACGGTGCTAAGATAATAGAAAGCCCATAAAGTATCGAAAGTAATTAGCTAAAGATCTTGATTTATGGAAAGTATCACGTTAACAAAGGAAACGTGAAAAAGACGGAAGATGCGCTGCATCACCCTTCCTTTTCAAGAACCCTCATCGATCGATATTAAAATATAGGGTTTGTAATTATCTTTAAATATCTCTCTTTATCTGTTCGTCCCCCACGAGATCCGGCTAAGATCAAGTGAGAGACAGAGAGAGAGAGAGATATGGAGAAGAAAATAAGTGAGTGGTGATGGTGGAAGAGAGAATGAAGAAATAAAAAGGGGTTTTTATGAAGAAATTGAGTAGTGGGTCTGCTTTGTTGGTTTAGGAAACGGATCTGCTTTGATTCGTTGAACTAAGTGTACCCATATTACAATTTCGGAAAACTAGAAGAAAAATCAAATTTGACTACATCTTTGTAAATTTGGTAAACTAAATTTTGTATTAATGTTAATTCAATTATAAATTTTAATTGATATTTAAATATTATGTTGATATTTAAAAAAAACAAAAAAAAAACATAAAACATAAAAGAAATAAGAAAAATCTCACACGACCGAAAAAAAGAAAGATTATATCCAAATGTAAGTTTTTTTTGTCGGCCAATATGTTTTGTAGTATATATGTACACATTGACTGATGTCTGGCTAATGTATGTTGGGTCTTAATCTCATATAACTCTGGGGGAATGGGTCGATTTGGTTTTTGACAAAATCGAGAGAGTAATTAGCAAACCGACACATGAACATACCGGTTTTTGTGGGGTGGCGTAGATGTTGGCGAAAACAAAAGAAGGCAAACGCGTGGGAGAAGAATGTAAATGAAGCTTGACGTAACTGTTGTTATCCGGTTGAGCAATTAATGGAAGATTTGATTAATATTGTTGATTTTCGGTCGAATAAATAGAAGAGTTGGTAACCTTAATTAAATGAAGCATAAATGATACATTGGTTAAAACTAGGCGGGGATTTGAAAATTAAACATGCTCACGTTGGTTGTCTAACTCGGTAACGTTGCTTTTAGGAAAACCAATAAATATGTGGACATGCAACGTTGCTTGTCTAAGTCGGTACAAAAAACTTTCATTAGTTGTTAAGTAAGCAATTACGGTTTAGTTAGTTAGGAAGGTTTAAGCTCTGTTCTTAAAGTAATCATCAATCCTCGTGGAACTATCTCTTCTGCTCTAGCTTCAAGAAAAACCTTGATGTCTTTTATGAACTGGACATTGTAACCTTCTGTCACTTCTTCTATTCAATTAGTACACTCAATGTAATGTTTGTTCCAAGCTGGAGATTTCTTGTCACATACGTGCTTGGGAATTTTGGAAAGCCAGTGAGTCGTGTAAGAAGTGTGTCCAATGTAGATGGTGTTCCTTTGTAACACTAGGCCATGGAATGAGCATGTGATATGATTCCGGACACGGAGGTTCAAGCCGAGGCATTGCACGTACCGGAAGGAGCAATCACCCGCGCAAAGGCACGGAAATTGGCGGAAGCAGTTCGGGGCTTACTTGGCGAAATCCGGATCAAGTCGGATCAACTTACGCATCCGATCCTCAACTCCGTATCAACGAGTTCTTCTTGAGGTTCGTCCCGTTGAGTAAGTTGCGTTGTACTCTTTTTCCTGTTACGGTTTTATCCCATTGGGTTTTCCGTAAGAGGTTTTAACGAGGCAACCGACTTACTCCGCTAACGGTTCGTTTCCGAAAGAAAAACTCCGCGGAACTTTTTCCCGGGGAAATTCTCCGCGGAAATTCTCGGTGGAAATTCTTGGTGGAAAAACTCGGTGGGAATTCTAAGGGGCATTCTCGGCGAGTCAACCCTCATTTATTTCGGTCTTTCCTTGTAATTTGTTTTTGTAATTTTCGAGGCAAGTGATTACTCACTTTGACTCACCCCTTCCCCTTCCTTCTCTTCTCTATATAATCTCCCCCCTTGTAATCGAAAAACACATCAATCATTTTTTATAAAAATTCAGTCTTTTCTCTCTTCTCCTTGTCGAGAATTTGTTCTTATTTTTCGTTTCTTAGAAGGTGTATTCTTCGAAACAAAATCGATCAAACCGTGAAGTGTTCCGCGACTTTGCGACGTGATCTTCGACCCGTCGATTGTGATTGTTCTTCCCGCAAAGCTGGGGCATAAGGATCTTCGACTTAATCGTCACGCCTTATCATCCGCTTTCCAGAATTCTCCCATCGGCGTAGCCACCGCCTCGTTTCCTAGTATTCTCGATCGATTGGGCCTAAGGAATTTCGGAGTAAAATCCACGCCTTAGCATCTTTCGACTTGGATCCTTCGAAGTCAAGGATTATCCGATCATCACCTTTAGATAAGCAAGCCGGTCCTTAGTCGATTCGTATCAAGTGGTATCAGAGACACTTGCTTCAAAAATCGGTGATATCAATTCTATCTCTTCATCTTCTTATTTTTATTTTTTTTATTTTCTGCAATTTTCGTTTTTAATTAAACCATAGTCAAAAAAAAAAATATATATATATATATATCTAGATCCTATTTAATTTCCGCAATATTTTAAAATTACAATTCAAAAAAAAAAAAAATATAATTGTTCACCATTTGTTTTCGAGAAAATCAGAATTTTAAAAGTCAAAATTTTGGTTCTTTGATTTCTCTTGAAATTTGTCATTCACCCCTTTGTTTATTTTTCTTACGATGTACCATGGACGAGGAATGCGAATCTGCGACATCACGGTCGAGGAGAACACGGGAGGAAGCTATAAACCGAAAGGTCGAAGGTATGGACCGAAAGGTCGAAGGAATGGACCATAAGGTCGACGGTATCGCCCAGCTACTCCGAGAGATGCGTGATCGCATGGCCGCATTAGAAGTGCACACACCCGCACAAATTCCCGGAAATCATGGCGGAGGAAATCAATCCGATCGAAGCATCGGCCGTGAACCGGCGAGGAATCGGCGAGATCGACCGCGACATCCCGAGCCCGAGGATAATCCGTTCTACGACTATAGCGGTTCGTCCGACGATAACCGGCGTCAACGTCTACCGGTCCGAAAGCGAGATAACGATTTAGGTGGAATGAAACTTCGAATCCCGGCGTTTCATGGAAAGAACGACCCGGACGCCTTCCTAGAATGGGAAAAGAAAATCGAACTTGTTTTCGATTGTCAACATTTCTCCGAGAGAAAGAAGGTAAGTTTGGCCGCAACCGAGTTTCACGACTATGCTGTAGATTGGTGGGACCAAGTCGTGACCAACCGTCGGAGAAATAGAGAAAACCCGGTGGAAACGTGGAACGAAATGAAGCACTTAATGCACAAACGATTTGTACCGAGCCATTACTTCCGCGATCTTCATCAAAGGTTGAGACGTTTGACACAAGGTAGTAGGAGCGTTGAAGACTATTTCCAGGAGATGGAAAAATTAATGCTAAAGGCGGACATCGAGGAGCAAAGAGACGCTACGATGGCAAGGTTCCTCGCCGGCATGAATCGCGACCTACAAGACCGTGTTGAAATGGAAACTTACGGAAACATCGAGGAGATGTTACACAAAGCAGTCTTGTTCGAACAGCAGCTCAAACGCAAAGGCCTCACAGGCCCAGCATTCAACTCTAAACCGAGTTACCCGAAAGGAGAAAAATCGACTTACCCTCCCCGGATCGATTCAAAGCCAAAGGCCAATCTTAAACCGAGCTCATCCGGAAACGACTATCGAGGTAAGATCGAATCCAATGTTGTTTGTAACCGTGACATCGAATGTTTTAAATGCAGAGGCAAAGGACACTTCGCGAACAAATGCCCAAACCCGCGAGCAATGATGATCCTTGCCAACGGCGACATCGTTACCGACGACGAGGAAGAAGACGAACCCGAAACCGCCCGATCTATGACGAATACGAGGAGCATGCGGTTGATGGTGAGTTATTGGTAGCAAGGCGAGTCCTTCTTGCTCAAGAACCGGTCGTTTAGAACGAGCAACGAGAAAATCTATTTCACACCCGTTGCAAAATTCAAAACAAGGTATGTTCTCTTATCATTGATGGTGGTAGTTGCACTAATGTGGCGAGTACTACTTTGGTAGAAAATTTAGGTATGGAGACAAAGAAACATCCCCGACCATATCATCTTCGGTGGTTGAACAACCAACGTCAACTCAAAGTTACCCGGCAAGTTTCGGTTCCGTTGGCGATAGGAAGATACGAAGACGAGGTCGTGTGTGACGTCTTGCCTATGGAGGCTGGCCATATCTTACTTGGACGTCCGTGGCAGTATGACCGCAAAGCCGTTCATGACGGATTTACCAACAAACATTCGTTTGAGCATAAGGGTCGAAAAATCGTTTTGGCACCTTTATCTCCCCGTGAGGTATTTCTCGACCAACTCAAGCTCGAACAAAATCATGGTAAAGGCATTGTAAGTGATCCCTCACCCACTTCTTCTCTTAAATTCAAAAGTGATGGATCTCATAAAAATGATAAACCACTCATAAATGAATCTTTACTTATCAAACCGAGTGAACTTAAGCATGCTCTTATTTCTAGGCAACCGTTTGTGTTATTAGTTTTTAGGGAGACTCTTTCGAGTATGTCTAATCCCGAGCCGGAAATCCCGAGCAGCATCTCATCTCTTTTGCAGGATTTTTCCGACGTTTTCCCGGAAGATGGTCCGATTGGATTGCCCCCGATTCGCGGAATCGAACACCAAATTGATTTCGTACCCGGCGCGACACTTCTGAACCGTCCGGCCTACCGTACCAATCCTGTTGAGACGAAAGAACTTCAGCGTCAAGTTGACGAGCTGATGGCCAAGGGACATATACGGGAAAGTATGAGCCCGTGTGCCGTACCCGTTTTACTCGTACCAAAGAAGGACGGAATGTGGCGAATGTGCGTGGATTGCCGAGCAATCAATAACATTACGGTAAAGTACCGCCATCCGATCCCCAGGTTAGACGACATGTTAGACGAGCTTTATGGTTCAAGCGTGTTCACTAAAATTGATCTTAAAAGTGGTTACCACCAAACTCGCATGAATGAAGGTGATGAATGGAAAACTGCTTTTAAAACTAAACACGGCTTGTATGAATGGCTTGTAATGCCGTTTGGTCTAACTAATGCACCTAGTACTTTTATGCGTTTAATGAACCATGTTCTTAGGTCGTACATAGGTCTCTTTGTGGTCGTTTACTTTGACGATATTTTAATTTATAGCAAGAACCTAGACGAACATATCGAACATTTGCGATTAGTTCTAGAAGTGCTTAGGAAAGAACGTTTATTTGGCAATCTTAAGAAATGTTCTTTTTGTTCAGATAACGTGGTCTTTTTAGGTTTTGTTGTGAGTTCTCAGGGCATACAGGTTGACGAGAAGAAGATCAAGGCCATCCGCGATTGGCCGACTCCAAAAACCGTTGGCGATGTGCGAAGCTTTCACGGCTTAGCCGGATTTTATCGACGATTCGTCCGTGACTTCAGTACTATTGCCGCGCCTTTAACCGAGGTCATCAAGAAAGACGTGGGATTCCGTTGGGAGCAAGCTCAAGAGGACGCCTTCCAACTACTCAAAAACCGACTTACTCACGCCCCTTTACTTGTTTTACCCGATTTTACTAAGGCATTTGAAATTGAATGTGACGCATCCGGTGTTGGTGTAGGTGCTGTTCTAATGCAGGATAAGAAGCCCGTGGCGTTCTTCAGCGAAAAACTCGGAGGTGCAACGCTCAATTACCCGACTTACGACAAGGAACTTTACGCCTTGGTCCGCGCACTCCAAACATGGCAGCATTACCTATGGCCGAAGGAATTCATCATTCACACCGATCATCAATCCCTTAAACATTTGAAGAGCCAGCAAAAGCTTAACAAGAGGCACGCACGTTGGGTTGAGTTTATTGAAACGTTTCCATACGTTATTCAATATAAACAAGGAAAAGAAAACGTGGTCGCCGATGCCTTGTCCCGGAGATACACGCTTATCTCTACACTCGACGCTAAGGTTCTCGGGTTTGAAATGATCAAAGACGCTTATGCAACCGACTCCGACTTTCAGGAAGTCTTTCTTTCCTCTTCTAAATTCGCTTTTGGAAAATATTTTCAAAGCGACGGTTTCTTGTTTTACGAGAACCGTCTTTGTATTCCTAATTCTTCTTTGCGAGATTTACTTGTTAGGGAAGCTCACGGCGGTGGACTCATGGGTCACTTCGGTATTACCAAAACTCTTCACATCGTGCAAGACCATTTCTATTGGCCGCATATCAAACGTGATGTGGAACGCATTTGTAGCCGATGCACGACTTGTAAGTACGCTAAGTCCAAATGCCAAAACCAAGGTCTGTATACTCCATTACCCATTCCTAGTGCACCATGGACTGATATTTCTATGGATTTCGTTTTGGGTTTGCCTAAGACTAGGAAAGGTAGTGATTCTATTTTCGTGGTTGTTGATAGGTTCTCAAAAATGGCACATTTTATACCATGTCATAAAACTGACGATGCATCGAACATAGCTGATTTGTTCTTTAGGGAAATAATTCGATTGCATGGAATGCCTAGAACCATTGTTTCGGATAGGGACACAAAGTTTTTAAGTTATTTTTGGAAGACCTTATGGTCGAAATTAGGTACTAAACTTTGTTTTTCCACAACTTGTCATCCGGAAACCGATGGGCAAACTGAGGTAGTCAATAGGACTTTAGGCACTCTCTTGCGAACTGTTGTTAAAAAGAATCTTAGAGCATGGGAAGAATGTTTGCCGCATTTAGAATTTGCATACAATCATGCGCAACATGCTACTACTCTGTTTTCGCCATTTGAAATTGTTTACGGCTTTAATCCGCTTACTCCACTTGATTTAACTCCTCTTCCTTTGAGTGAATTTGTGAGTTTGGACGGAAAGAACAGAGCTGAAAAGGTTAAGCAGATGCACGAAAAGGCGAAGGCGAATATCGAACACAAGACGGAACAATACCGCAAACACGCCAACAAAGGACGGAAGAAAAAGACGTTCGAACCCGGCGATCTTGTGTGGATTTATCTTCGAAAGGAACGGTTCCCGAACGAAAGGGATTCCAAACTCAAGCCGCGAGTCGATGGACCGTTCACCGTTTTGGAAAAGATCAACGACAACTCCTACAAACTTGATCTCCAAGGTAAGTACGCCGTTAGTTCAAGCTTCAATATTGCTGATATCATTCCTTATTTTGCAGATGAAATAGATTTGGAGTCAAATCCTTTTCAAGAGAGGGAGGATGATATGATTCCGGACACGGAGGTTAAAGCCGAGGCATTGCACGTACCGGAAGGAGCAATCACCCGCGCAAAGGCACGGAAATTGGCGGAAGCAGTTCGGGGCTTACTTGGCGAAATCCGGATCAAGTCGGATCAACTTACGCATCCGATCCTCAACTCCGTATCAACGAGTTCTTCTTGAGGTTCGTCCCGTTGAGTAAGTTGCGTTGTACTCTTTTTCCTGTTACGGTTTTATCCCATTGGGTTTTCCGTAAGAGGTTTTAACGAGGCAACCGGCTTACTCCGCTAACGGTTCGTTTCCGAAAGTAAAACTCCGCGGAACTTTTTCCCGGGGAAATTCTCCGCGGAAATTCTCGGTGGAAATTCTTGGTGGAAAAACTCGGTGGGAATTCTAAGGGGCATTCTCGGCGAGTCAACCCTCATTTATTTCGGTCTTTCCTTGTAATTTGTTTTTGTAATTTTCGAGGCAAGTGATTACTCACTTTGACTCACCCCTTCCCCTTCCTTCTCTTCTCTATATAATCTCCCCCCTTGTAATCGAAAAACACATCAATCATTTTTATAAAAATTCAGTCTTTTCTCTCTTCTCCTTGTCGAGAATTTGTTCTTATTTTTCGTTTCTTAGAAGGTGTATTCTTCGAAACAAAATCGATCAAACCGTGAAGTGTTCCGCGACTTTGCGACGTGATCTTCGACCCGTCGATTGTGATTGTTCTTCGCGCAAAGCTGGGGCATAAGGATCTTCGACTTAATCGTCACACCTTATCATCCGCTTTCCAGAATTCTCCCATCGGCGTAGCCACCGCCTCGTTTCCTAGTATTCTCGATCGATTGGGCCTAAGGAATTTCGGAGTAAAATCCACGCCTTAGCATCTTTCGACTTGGATCCTTCGAAGTCAAGGATTATCCGATCATCACCTTTAGATAAGCAAGCCGGTCCTTAGTCGATTCGTATCAGCATGGGACTCCGACCGAGAAATATTCTCGTTTGGATGAAGGAGGCTGGGTTCGAAAGAGTGTATTGAAGTCATGATGGGGTTGATCGTTGAAGCACACTTAGAACTCGAGAGGCATGAGGCTGTTTTCAACTTTCGTTGTTGTCCTTCAATTGTTTGAATGCCACAGTATCAATGATACTTTGAACAACATGAAACGTGTTAAGTCCAGTAGAACAACAAAAATCCGCAATTCTAAAAGTACTATAAGATGGGAATTTAGAAGGAGATCGAGTTTTTCTAACATGCATTGACTTGTCGTTTCTCCAACGCCATTAATACCTACATCCTGCATGTATCACCTAGAAGTTAGAACATGTCTGCATTCAATAAGACAATTTTTCTTGTTTTTTCAAACCATTCGGTAAGAAAGTTCTTCCAAACCGGTTATTTTATTTGACTTTCAGTCTTGACAAATGATATGCTCAAATTAATACCCTAAACAGTACTAAAGCAGTTGCTGCAGTATATCAGGGGTCGAACATAATAACTCAGAGAAATCGCACAATAGATTGTATAGTTATCAAATCAAGTTAAGCTATTCAGATTAAACAAAAGCAGTAGGCAGTAAACGAGTTGTAATTCAATGGGAAAAAGATAGGTTCAGGGATATTTCTCAGGAAATCAATGAATGCAAAATAAAATAACTAATCAGGATTCAGGTTACGCACGGTTCTCGAACTTAAATCACTAGAGTATAATTAACCAACTGTCGTTGCGAAAACTATATAAATCTAAACTTCAGAATCTCAAATTTCTTTGCAAATTCCTAAGAATAAATCAGCCTTAATTTCAAGTTTGATATGTTCACAAATAAATTAAACCAAATCTCTTTGCGAATAATCAATTTGCTCACCCTAAGTTCTATTAGGTAATTAATCGCACTGTCGTGCCTAATCAATTATCTTAAGATCTAAGTTCTAGGTGATCAATCTAGAATTAGCTTTGAGAACAACCTAAGGTGAATAACTAATTCAGATTATGAACCCTAAATAACTAATCAACCTAGCATTCAAAGAAATCCCTTATGAGAATCCCTAAACCTAACAAGAGATCTACTCAGACATGGAAATTGAAGCAATAATTATGTATAAATAAATACTCAATAAAAAATAAGAAAGAGTAACAAAAGGGTCCGAAATCTTCTCTCGACGAATAGAGTATCAGACTTGTCTCCCTTCAAAACCTCTCTCACAAATCCAGAATAAAATAAAGCGTAGCCAACAAAGTGGTTATAAAATCTCTATAAATAACATAAATCACGTTTTGGGGCTTCTTGTAAATATTAAAGACTTCTGGACCAAGTTGCAATTTTTTAACTCTTCATTAAAGTCGCGGGTCGTGTCTGCCTCGATGAGTGTCGATCGATACCAGGGGGTATCGATCGATGCTCGACGTGAAATCGGGTACTCAGCAACACGAACTTCAGCTTTGCTCCAAAATGCTCCAGAAAGCTCCAATATCTCCAATTATGCTCCAAACGTGCTAAGACCTGTAAAAGACTCTAAAACATTACGAAATAGCAGAAAGACTCTATAAAACGGACTTATATCATGGCCTAAAAGGGGTAAAAACCATGATATATCTACTCCCCCAGACTTAGCCTTTGCTTGCCCTCAAGCAAAACAGAAAACTAAACCAGAGAAAGATGTTTGAAAACGTGGAGACTCACCTGTTCAGGAACCATCGCAAAGATCCTTTTCCCAAGCACCCAAATGTCACCTAACCAGCTTTTGATCTAACCATCATGTACTTCTCCGTAGATATTCGTAGCTTTTCCAGACTCCACACATAATCTCGCAGAATTGTTCAAATAAAACCATCCTCGCCAGTTCCATTGCTGTGATTAATACCAAGAGCCTTCTAGATTCTTTCCCATACAATACCATAACAAGGAACCACCATTTTTCACACTTTTTGGTATTATTTCTCTCCCCCAAACTTATTTCTTATTATGTTCTTTTTTTTTATTTTCATCTCTGCATATACACATAAAGGTATGAGACGCGAGTATTGATAGTGTTAGCCACCGAATCCCCGGTTCTTCCCTCTCAATGTAACAAAGGATGTAGGTGAATAATGGCATCATAGGAAAATCCTAGTCTCGCTTCCAATCCTTTGTGTGATCATTCCTTCTTAAGTAGAATAGTGGGATCGTTGGAAATTTTCCTAACCCTCTACTCAGAAGAAAATCATTTCATCTTTTAATGCATCTATTTACCAACTTATAACAGGGGAGAGAGATACCATTACTTTAAACATATGGGTTCCTTCGTCAGATTTGAATGATGAATAAAGCTCTGTAAACACTAACCATATCAATGAAGTGCAAAAATTTGGCTCAGGCTTCAGAAGAACTCTGCAGGAGACATGGATGTTTTCTAGTCAACTGGTCAGTCCTTGGATTTTTCATTAGTCGATCTAGAGCTGATACCAGGCTTAAGTCGACATGAACCTTTCTCAATCGCGTAGGGTATCGATCGATACTGATGGGTATCGATTGACACTCGGGCGATTTCGAGTTTTGTTCCTTGTTTATCCTGACACAAACACAAAACGAAAAAATAAAAAGAAAAAGAATCAAAAGCAGACTCACCAGTGGGTTGCCTCCCACCAAGCGCTCGTTTAACGTCAATAGCTTGACTGTAACGCCATTCAGGCTGTGGGTGCATCATCCAAAGGTATTATCTGCCCTGTTGGAATCTCGGCTTTCGCCCAATAGTGTTTCACCCTTTGTCCATTGACAGTGAACTCATCGCCTGTAGGACTAATCAGCACGACAGCTCCATGTGGTCTGACCTCCTTGATGGTGAAGGGACCTGATCAACGAGAACGCAGTTTACCAGGAAACAATTGCAAATGAGAGTTATACAGAAGTACCTGGTCATTCTAGAACTCAAGACATTTCTCGCCCGGAAGGTGTTCGATGAAATGTCTAGAAAACTTCTAAGCATGCAATTCAATTCTTAGCCAATGGAAATTGATGATTAAGGTGAATTGTTGACTTATATGGACTAATGCTTAATGATTATGGATCATTTAGTTGTGAACGGAAGTTCTTGATAACTAGATGATATGTAAATGGATTAGTATCATGTAAGTGAACTAATCTACTTATGTGATCCATGTCATAAGAATGAATGTGCATTGAATGTTTAGGCATCATTAGTCAATGGTTGATTGACGGTTAGATGATGGTGATTTAGGATGATCTTGGATGAGTCTTTCACTTAGGTTAGTTCGTAATGCTAGATTTGACATGATAAACCGAAACCTAGTACTACACCTTAGATTAGTTAGATTTTTGGTCTCATCCCATGCATTAGGGATAGATTCGAGTAAGCGGTGTTAGTACTAGATTAGGTATGTTCATTCGTTTCTAGATCTTAGGCATTTCACTCATGACTCGAGTTTAAATGAATTGCTTGATCTGAACCTTTTGTGAGCTTTACATATCCTAGCCAACGAAAGTTGATGTTTAGGGTGTTTAGTGAACTAATTGGAATTGTTCCTTAATGCTTGTTAATTATTTAATCACAAATGGAAATTTGTTCTTGATTAGATAATTAACAAGGTGATTAGTGCCATGGAAATGGATTAGTCATATTTGTGAATTCCATGTTCTAAGATAGTGATTAATGCTTCCAAAAGATTCATTGTTTGATTGTCACCCATCTAATTGATAGCTTAGTTCATGATCCAACATTTTAGTCTTGTGTTTTGTTTTCCTTCTTGCATTTGTTTTCCTTCTCATAAACATAAAAAACTCCAAAAACATTTGCTCTAGCTTAAGAAGTTTCTTGCATTCTTAGTGCTTCAATCTTAACCCCATATGGATTGACATCTCAAGTACTACAATGACATGAGTACACTTGGGATAATTGAACACGAAAATATCATATATCAATTTGGCGCCGTTGCCATTGGGGTTTAGCATTGATCATTAGGATTTGGATTCTTCTTGAGACTAGAGCTTTTTATTTTCTTTTGTTGCTAATCTTTTCCCTTTTCTTGTGATCTTGATCTCTTAGGTAACTAGGAGTAAATTAGACATGCAAGGAGAGAAGGAGTAAGAGGACACAACCGTCAAGCTAGTGACGTTAAACGCGCCATTGGGGACTCCCCCAATCCTATCCCTCGTCAATGCTAGAGACATAAAACAAGCAATCCTATCCTTTACTTTTCTTTTTTTTATGTTTTTTATTGTTTGATAAATTCTGTTTTCATGTTTTTGTAGGAGCAATAAGGGTGAATAAATGGGACAGATGGAATGGTCCAAGTCTGTGAGCTTCAACGCACAAAGCTTCCTCCTCGTGAATCCACTGCACTCCAAGGTACCACTAACTTATCCCTTTGTATATACCATTTCGTTTTTGTTTTTGTTTTTGTTTATGTTTGTCTTACTCTCTCTTTGGCTCAATTCACACCGAGACGGTGTGATTTAAGTCCGGGGGAGAGGTTCTTGTGTTTTGACATTGTGTATTTTGTCTTATTTTTATTTTCTTGAGTCATTGCATTGTATATTTTCAATTGAATAAAAAAACGAAAAACAAAAAAATCATCATGTAGTTTGCATTAGTCCATGTGCATTCTAGACTTGACTTGATCACTCATTTCTAGATCATATTGGTTGCATTCATGTGCATGGGAGTTCATGAAACATGTATGATAAGCTTTCATTGTGATGCTCTCGATAATGGTTTTATATTGCTTAAACGATTTCAAAAGACTTGAAAACTTCGTACTTTGATCTCTCTACTCTTAACTCTTTGTCTTGTAAATACTTGTTTAATTTGAAATCAACCCCTTGATAATTGGACTTAAATGAATATAATCTTCTTGCTTATGGGCTTGTGATACATAACCATGGTTCAAAGAAAACATTCGGGTTATCTTATCCATTTTTACCACTCTCTAATAACCCGAGTGGCCATTCTCATTTTTAGAATGGTTCCCTACCTTTCACCTTAACCGTTTTCTTTCCACCCCTCGTTGTTTGATTGAGTGAGGCCTTTTCTTGATATGCTATTGTGTGTAAAATCTTGTAAGTATCGGAAACGACAAAGGTTAGCTTTCATTTTTAGCTAGTCATTGTTGTTCAAAGAAAAGAGGCTAGCATTAAGATGGGGATCAATGGATTGAATGGTATTGAGTTTGGGGAACATGAACTCATGAAAATTGAGATGAGAAATGGTTAAAAAAAAAAAAAAAAAAAAGCAAACTCTAGAGAAGAGCTTAAAAGAAAGACCCTAGGAAAAGAAAAGAAAATACACTCTCCATGTTTGAAAAAAGAGAAAGAATAAAAAGTTTAGGGAGAGTGAAAAGAAAAGAAATGGGTCGAATAAAAATGTCTCTAGGAGTTTGGTGTTTGGAAAAGAAAAAGGGGTTAAAAAGGGAGTTTTGATTTAGCCAAAAGGGCTTTGGGAGTTTAATGAGCTTCAAGTAAATAAGATAAGAAGAGGAAATGGAATCACCATTTGGGTAGAATGCTTTGCTAGGAGGGTAGAACAATGTGAGCTTAACTTTGTATGCATAAATTGCTTCTAGTCTTCCTTGCTTTTGCATAACATATAGCATTCCTTTTCTTGAGAGTAAGTCACCCAAAAAGAGAATGAACCTCCTTGCACTCACATTTACTAGTGCCAAATGCCTTTTCTTCCAAACCGATTGGACTTGATCACTTGCCCATTTGTGAGACCGCACCTTTAGAAAGATCAAATGAATGTGAGGGTTGGTTGAGAAGAGAACTTGTAGGCATGAGGCATTGTTGTTAATGGAAAAGATTAGGAGTTGCGATAAGTCTAGAGAAGTTAGAGTCATAATTGAGATACGTTTTTGCAATGTCTTGGTATTATCTTGGGCATAGAATTCCCACTTTGATTGCTTTGACATGTCTTTTAGTTGTGAATTCCCACTCTTTTAAACCTCTTTTTCGGTTTGTCTTTTCTTGTTTTCTTGCGGACAAGCAAAAGGCAAGTCCGGGGGAGTTGATAACACCATATTTTACATGTTTTTAAGGTTTAATTTCATAGGTTTTTAATCTCACTTTGTATAGTTTTTGGATATTTTCATGCATTTAGGTCCAACTTGAGTCTCATTGCATTTTAGATGTCCTAGGTTGTCTTTGCATTATTTTTGGCTTTCTTGAGCCATTTTCAGGTGTTCTTGGAGTCATAGGAGTCGGAGGAGTGAAGATAGCTATCAAAAAGTTCATTTCGGAATACAAAGATGCAGGATCAGGTTGAGACGACATACGTTTGGCATTGGATGAAGGACTTTCCACCGATGGATTGAGCTCATATTTTACCACGAGATATAGCAATGGATTACCTTTCATTTGGAAGTGGTTTGAGACAATTCCAACGGTGCGATCAGAAGTTATGCCAATTTCCGTGACGACGGTCCAGTCTGGCGCGCGAATGAGCTGCCTGAAGAAGTCCATCGGTCGACCTATGCCCGATGCAGGTGACCGATGGAACTTCTGAAAAACAGAAATCCGCATCGATGCGATGTATCGGGAGCAGGAGACCGATGCGACCTGCGCGACCCCTTTTGCCCATAAATACAATTAGACTCATTTGTTGTTTTCTAAGCTTTCTTCTTCATTTTTTGTGTGTGCTCAACCCAGGAACTCTCTCTAGAGTTTCTTGGGTTGTTCTTCATGTATAATCCACACTTTCGAAGGATTCTTCACTTATATATATGCTTTGATTTCTTCTTTCTTCTTCTTAAAGATTCTTCTTCTTAAACTTGGGAAAGCTCAAGAACACCACTTGGTGTTCTTGATGGATCTTCATTTTCATGTCATATAAGAGAATATTTCTTCACCTCTTTATATATATTATGTCTTGTTGATTCTTGTTCTTCATTTCTATGGTTTGATTTTGATGTTCTTCTTGTGAGTTGACTTTTTGTTGGATTTTGGATTTTGTTTGATTTAGATGGTTTGATGGTTGATTATTGATGTTTAGGCTTAGATAATCATTTGTTCTCATGTTAGGAGGGATCTTAATGCTAGAATCGAATTGACAACTCATTTCTAGAACTCAAGACATTTCTCGCCCGGAAGGTGTTCGATGAAATGTCTAGAAAACTTCTAAGCATGCAATTCAATTCTTAGCCAATGGAAATTGATGATTAAGGTGAATTGTTGACTTGTATGGACTAATGCTTAATGATTATGGATCATTTAGTTGTGAACGGAAGTTCTTGATAACTAGATGATATGTAAATGGATTAGTATCATGTAAGTGAACTAATCTACTTATGTGATCCATGTCATAAGAATGAATGTGCATTGAATGTTTAGGCATCATTAGTCAATGGTTGATTGACGGTTAGATGATGGTGATTTAGGATGATCTTGGATGAGTCTTTCACTTAGGTTGGTTCGTAATGCTAGATTTGACATGATAAACCGAAACCTAGTACTACACCTTAGATTAGTTAGATTTTTGGTCTCATCCCATGCATTAGGGATAGATTCGAGTAAGCGGTGTTAGTACTAGATTAGGTATGTTCATTCGTTTCTAGATCTTAGGCATTTCACTCATGACTCGAGTTTAAATGAATTGCTTGATCCGAACCTTTTGTGAGCTTTACATATCCTAGCCAACGAAAGTTGATGTTTAGGGTGTTTAGTGAACTAATTGGAATTGTTCCTTAATGCTTGTTAATTATTTAATCACAAATGGAAATTTGTTCTTGATTAGATAATTAACAAGGTGATTAGTGCCATGGAAATGGATTAGTCATATTTGTGAATTCCATGTTCTAAGATAGTGATTAATGCTTCCAAAAGATTCATTGTTTGATTGTCACCCATCTAATTGATAGCTTAGTTCATGATCCAACATTTTAGTCTTGTGTTTTGTTTTCCTTCTTGCATTTGTTTTCCTTCTCATAAACATAAAAAACTCCAAAAACATTTGCTCTAGCTTAAGAAGTTTCTTGCATTCTTAGTGCTTCAATCTTAACCCCATATGGATTGACATCTCAAGTACTACAATGACATGAGTACACTTGAGATAATTGTCACGAAAATCCCCGTATCACTCAACTCAAAGGAGAATTTCAGAGCCTTGGCTCCTGGTCATGTACCTGAGATGTACGAAAGAAAGCAACAATAAAACGATTTAGTAACGACAAAAAGAAATTCTTAGTCTGAACTTTCGTCCAAGACTCATAGGCAACAATTGTTCCCCGGCAACGGCGCCAAATTGATTTCCGTGTGGTTTACACCAAGTCAATTAATAACTAGAGTGCACACTATACCGCAATCAAAACGGTAGTCGGTTGTAGCACTTTAGGATCGTATCCACAGAGATCAATGTTACGGCTATGAGAATGCATGATGAAATTAAAGCTAAGACGAATGACAGATTTTTGTTGGTTTTATGTTTTCGAAACTAAGGACGACAACTAAAACGGTGTAAATTCAAATTAAGAAAGCGTTAAGCCTCGGGTGACGTTGCGGGAAATCACGAATAACGGTTAATCCATCTTAAACAGGGGATTGCATTAAGAATCGTCTAGAACTCAAACCTAATAATAGATTAACCTCCTCCCGGAGTATTAATCCCTATCCTTAAAACTATGAATACTAACTCCCGTTGAATTCAAAGGTTGCAAGCATGTTTTTCTAGTTCGATTTTATAAGTTCACAAGAACGCCTTAACATCAACTCCCGTTGGATAAAGACGCTTTGCTCATCTAGGATAATTCCGCCATATAGACAAACACTCCCGTGCGCTAGATAACCCAAGATCATGAACTAAGTGATCAGTTTAATTCAAGCAATAAGAACACCCTAGACGAAGAATCCACCGAATAAATCCCCGTTTAATCTATACTAAACCGTTAAATCATGAAATCCCTTAACACCCTTAGCTTAACTAAGAAACTACTCACTCATAATTGCAGAACAAATATAGAGAATTGATGAAGAACACATGATCAACAAAAACAGAAAATAGAAGAGATTAAGAAAACTTCTCCAATTTTGTAGATTCAAAGGCTTGATTTCCAAGCTTACAAATCACCAAGATCAAAGAGAGAAGTAGAGAGACAAGTAGATATATTACATATCAAGTTCTTCTTCTTATTTTCGAGTTTTGGGCGTTTTTAGAGAAGGAAATTAGGTGAAATAATTTAAAACACGTTTTTAACACTAATTGTACAGGGGGGATCGATCGATCCATCTAGGGGGATCGATCGATCCCTTTATTTTTTGTTGATCGATCGGTCTAGATCGATGAAAGCTCGATCCAACATTTTACGGCAAGGGGGATCGATCGATCCTATTCTTTTTTTGCTCGGTTTTGCCGTTTTTCCGCTCTAAGCCTCCGAACTCCGTCCCGAAATTCCTTTACACATTAAATGACTCCTAAAAGACTAAAACACTCGAAAAAGACTCGATTATGTACAGAAAATGAGAATTAGAAAACGTCAAAAATGCAACACATCAGGTGTGAGTTGAGAGTGGTGTAAAATTTCCCGGTTAATAATAAAAGATCTGCAGCAGGTCCGGATACGTAGGCAAAGTTGGCCGAACTCCGTTAACAAATTGTGTGTGTGTCTTATCGTTTTCATAATTATGATTTATCGGAAATTTGACGATCTGAAATTTGGCGTTATTTCCTAACAACTGGTATCAGAGCGCGGGTTGGGTGATTTCGGTCAAATTTCATGCGAGGTTACTGTTCACGTGAATAGTGAATTCGTAAACAGTGAAATTTTGTCGGCGACATCGGTTTGTCGACGGAGGTGTTCAAATACACGGTGATTCGCAAAAAATAATCAGAAACAATGGGAGGCGAAGATGGTTCGGCACACGGTATCGGGAAATTTGACGGTACAAATTATGCATTTTGGAGAATGCAAATCGAGGATTATCTGTACGGAAGGAAGCTTCATCAACCACTGATCAAGAAGCCTGAGAATATGGATCAGGAAGAGTGGGATCTCCTTGACAGACAGGTTCTCGGTGTTATTAGGTTAACACTGTCGAAAAACGTTGCTCACAACGTTGCGAAGGAGAAGACCACAGAAGGGCTCATGAAGTTCTCTCAGATATGTATGAGAAACCTTCAACAAATAACAAGGTATTTCTCATGCAGAAACTCTTCCACTTGAAGATTAAAGAAGGTGGCCATGTTGCAGCACATGTGAACGAGTTCAACACGATTGTCAACCAATTATCATCCGTTGAAATTGAGTTTGATGATGAAGTGCGAGCACTGATTTTGCTAGTATCTCTGCAAAATAGTTGGGAGCCAATGAGGGCAGCGGTTAGTAATTCTGTGGGTACTCAGAAGCTTAAATTTAATGATGTTCGAGATCGTATCCTTGCAGAAGAAATTCGTAGGATAGACTCTGGCGAAACATCAATGAGCTCTGCTTTCAACGTGGAAAACAGAGGCAGAAACCAAGACAGAAACAACCGGAGTAGAGGCAGATCAAAGTCAAGGAATGGAAGAAGTCATTCCAAATTCAAGCAGCCTACTGAATGCTGAAATTGTGGAAAGACAGGCCACATCAAAAAGAATTATTGGGCACCACCAAAGAAGGAAGACAACAAGGGAGGCGAAGCCAATGCAGTCACACATGAAATTGTTGATGCATTGTTAGTGTCTGTTGATTCTCCAAAGAAAAAGTGAAGCTCATGATGCAGCTGTAAACACCACCAAAGCATCGATCTCCTATGTTGATAGCCCGATCGATTCTTGGGTTCTTGACTCAGGAGCATCATTCCACACCACACCACACCATAACATTATGGAGAATTATGTTGCTGGAAATTATGGAAAGGTATATCTAGCCGATGGTTTACCTTTGGACATAGTTGGTATTGGAGATATCAACTTGAAGATGTCAAATGGACGCGTGTGGAATATCACAAAGGTTAGACATGTACCAAAGTTGATGCGAAATCTGATCTTAGTAGAACAACTTGATGATACAGGGCACAATGTCAATTTTGGTGGTGGAGCCTGGAGAGTAAAGAAATGTTCTATGGTGGTTGCTAAAGGTCATAAAAGAGGCATTCTTTATATGACAATGAGTTATCAAAATACAATTGCTGTTGTCGAGAATGCCAAACAAACCAAGTTGTGGCATTGCATATTGGGACACATGAGTGAGAAAGGCATGAAGCTTTTGGTAGCAAATAGCGTGCTTCCGGATCTGAAGACGGTGGATCATGAGATGTGTGAAAGTTGCATCCTTGGAAAACATAAACGGGTTAGTTTCTCAAAAGAAGCTAGAGAGCCAAAATCTGAGAAGTTGGAGCTGGTGCACACTGATGTGTGGGGACCCGCATCTGTCGCATCGCTAGGAGGTTCGTAGTACTATTTGACCTTATTGATGACTCCACAAGGAACGTGTGGGTCTACTTCATGAAGAACAAGTATGAAGTGTTCTCGGTTTTCAAAAGATGGAAAGCCATGGTTGAGATTGAGACGAATCTCAAGTTGAAGTGCCTAAGGTCTGATAATGGTGGAGAGTACATTAGCGAAGAGTTCAGAAGATACTGCGCTGATAATGGGATAAAGATGGTGAAGACTATTCCTGGAACGCCTCAACAAAATGGAATAGCTGAAAGGATGAACATGACCTTGAATGAGCGTGCAAGGAGCATGAGATTGCATTGTGGATTGCCTAAGACATTTTGGGCGGATGCAATCAATACCGCATCCTTCTTAATAAACAGAGGACCGTCTGTTCCATTGGGATTCAAGATCCCTGAAGAAGTTTGGAGCGGAAAAAAAGTAAATATTTCTTATCTAAAAGTGTTTGGCTGCTTAGCTTATGTTCATGATGATAATGCTGCAAGAAGTAAACTTGATGCAAAATCTAAGTAGTGTTGCTTCATTGGTTATGGTAACACGGAGTTCGGTTACCGGTTTTGGGATGACAAAAATCGGAAGATCATCCGCAGCAATAATATTGTGTTCAATGAAGGAGCCTTGTAAAAGGATAAGCAAAAAGAAAGCTCAGAAAGGAAGGAGTCTGTAGCTGTTGATTTGGGAGATATCCAAGCAACAGAGCTGCAACAGGATACCACAACATTAGAAGAACATATTTTTCAAGAAGAGAATAGTGAGGTAGATGAGAATAATGATTCCGAAGAGATCCCACATACACCAGTTACAGAGTTGCGACGGTCAAACAGAATCATCAAGAAACCTATAAGATTTTCTCCATCGCTCAACTACATTCTACTTACAGATAGAGGCGAGCCTGAATGTTTTGAAGAGGCAATGCAAGTTGATGAATCGATTAAGTGGGAGCTTGCAATGAACGATGAGATGGAATCGTTGATGTCAAATCACACGTGGGAGTTAGCTGAGTTGCCTAAGGAGAAAAGGACATTGCACAACAAGTGGGTCTACCGAATAAAAGAAGAACATGATGGAAGCAAGCGTTATAAAGCGAGGCTTGTTGTGAAGGGATTCCAACAAAAAGAAGGCATAGACTACACTGAAATCTTCTCTCCTGTAGTCAAGTTGGTGACAATTAGAACTGTTCTTGGCCTGGTAGCAAAGGAAGACTTACATCTTCAACAGATGGATGTAAAAACAGCATTTCTTCACGGTGATTTGGATGAAGAAATCTACATGAAGCAACCCGAAGGCTTTGAGTCCAAAGGAAAGGAAAAGCTAGTCTGTAAGCTTCAAAGGAGTTTGTATGGCTTGAAACAAGCTCCAAGGCAGTGGTATAAAAGGTTTGACAGCTTCATCAAAGGTGCTGGTTTCTTGAGGCGTGAGGCTGACCACTGTTGTTATTTCAAGAGGCTTGAAGAGTCCTACTTGATATTGCTCCTGTATGTTGATGACATGCTTATAGTGGGAGCAGACTTGCATGAGATCAACAACTTGAAGACGAAACTCTCAGAAGAGTTTGCGATGAAAGACCTGGGAGAAGCAAGACAAATTCTTGGGATGAGAATTAGTAGAAGCAAGGAGGGTCTTAAGTTATCTCAAGAAGAGTATATGAAGAAAGTCCTCAAGAGGTTTAATATGGATGACGTGAAGCCAGTTAGTACTCCCCTGGCAAGTCATTTTCGGTTATCCAGAGATCAATCCCCAGTAACTGAAGACGAGATGTCATATATGGATAAAGTCCCATATGATTATGCTATTGGCAGCCTGATGTACGCGATGGTATGTACAAGGTCAGACATTGCACATGCAGTGTTGTTAGGAAATAACGCCAAATTTCCTATCGTCAAATTTCAGATAAATCAGAATTATGAGAACGATAAGACACACACACAATTTGTTAACGGAGTTCGGCCAACTTTGCCTACGTCTCCGGACCTACTGCAGATCTTTTATTATTAACCGGGAAATTTTACACCACTTCTAACTCACACCAGAACCCAAATACACTCGAGAAATTACTCTTAATTTCTCACAAAAAAAGAATTTGTAAAGAAGAATATATATATATATATATATATATATTTTTATATATATATATATATTTTTTTTCTTCTTCTTCTCTCTCACGATCCCTTTCTCTTCTTTTTGTTTGAAATGTTGAGATTTTTGGATGATTTTTTCTTCTCATAATACCTTGGTATTTATAGAAGATAAGGGTGTTGGTGAGAGCCACAAATGTTGAAAAATAATGGCCTCCTTTGTTGACATTAGGGAGCAAACAAGGAGCCACCAACTCCACCGTCCAAAAAACCACCATCCATTGACTAACAATCTCCCACTTGAAGACTGATTTTAATTTGTCTTCACACCTTGATCAATGCAGCAGGTCTTTCAAGCTTGTTACTCTAGCAAGCCAACTGAGGTTGCACACAACCTCAGCTTATCGTACGTTATTTCCTAACACATCATACCAAAAGGTTAAAGACACGAGACACAACAAAACTTCAAGAAAACGGAGATATATGACTGAATGAATTGCTTGATTAGGCACAAGCATCTCATGATCCATCCGGGTAAGAGTTGCTTCGACAAATGAATCATGAACAATGGATGATCTCTTCATGCTAGTCATCACAATATATAATGAAAAATCGCCGATACCAAAGAAGATGAAGAAAGCAGTGGTGAAAAACACCTCTATTTTATCGAGTTGAGATTCATAATGAGCAATAATGGTCATTTATGAGAATACCAATGTGTCTAGAATCACTAATACTGAGAATCCTAAAGAAGAAAAACACTTAAACGTAAAATTTAATATTATAACTTTGGCAAACGCATTCATACCTTTTGGAGCTCGCAAGACTTGAACAAGGCATAACCATTCGCAGACCTTTTCCGCGAAAGTCACCCGCCATGTAGAAAGAACATGATATAGTATAGTAGATTTAAAAATAGCTCGTTATGACTCCAGCTTGATAAATAGACGTGCTTTTCACAACCTTCCTATTCATCCATTTCATCATCGGCGATTTTTCATTATCTGTTCTGCTGTATAGCATGAATAGAACAATAGCGGCAAACTCATCCCTCATTCTAGATCCATCTATCGAAGAATTTTTGATTAGGATTGTGATTGATAACTAAGATGCTTCTATAGATGGATCCAGAATGAGGGATGAGTTTGCCGCTATTGGTATCTTCGTGTTATACACCACAACAGACAATGCAAAAGCGCCGATGATGAAGTGAACGAAGAGAAAACTGGCGAAAAGCATGTTTATTTATCGAGCCGAAGTCATAACGAACAATTTTTTTAATCTACTATAACCTATCATGTTCTTTCTACATGGCCCATGACTTCCACAGAAAACGTCTGCGAATGGTTATTTCTTATTCAAACATTGCGAGCTCCAAAACGTATGAATGCATTTGGCAAAGTTATAATATTAAATTTCACATTTTATTGTTTTTCCTCATTAGGATTCTTCGTATTAGTGAATCTAGACACAATAGTATTCTCATAAATGACCATTATTGGTCATTGTCAAGCTCGATAAATAGTTTCACCACCGCTTTCTTCATCTTCTTCGTTATCAGTAATTTTGCATTATATATTGTGATGCCTAGCATGAAGGGACCAATATCTGCTGTCTTATTATAACATCCTGGGCCCGACCCATTTGAGAAAGGCTTAAATGAATTAATTTGGCTACCTATGTCAATAAAGTACACTTACCATTTCCGATCACTTGTCCGAAAGAACTCCAGAGTTAACCGTGCTTGGGCTGGAGTAATCTAATGATGGGTGACCTTCCGGGAAGTGATTCGCGGTAGCGTGTAAGTGAGGACAAAAACACGGGAAAAGGTCACGTGGTGATTGCAGGATCAGTAAATTACTCGGTCGAGCCTACAAAAAATAACGCACCGACCGTCGGACAGGGGTGGGGCCCACGAGCCCGATAGAGGGATGGGTGACTCACCGGTAGAGGCGGACGGGGCGTTACACTTATATCTTGTTTGTGATTCATCAACCGAAGCAACTCTGACCATGATGGATCACGTGATGCATGTGCCTAATCAAGCGTGGCGCTTTTGTCTAGCGAACGGACATGTAAACTCATTCAGTTCTATATCTTCGTCATTGCTTGAAGTCGTTTTGTATTTTGTGTCTTTAGCCTTTCGGTATGATCATCTGAACTGAAATTGTGACACCTTATTTATGTACAGAGGAACACACTAAAGTAAAATCTTGAGACTTTTTGGGCTTGGCAAAGGGATGAGATAGATAATTTCATATAATTATGATTTATATTATATGTGATATAATTATGATCCATATAATTAGATTTTAAATTAAAATTCCTTTAAGTTATCCATAAATTATGTTTTATGATTCATAATTAAGAAATTATCAGTTTAATATAGTTTTACTTTAATTCACATATTATATAAAGCTGGATCTCTCGACGTGAGCGATACACGTAAGATAATTTTCACTCACGAGATTCTGATATTTGCCACGGTTAATTTAGATTTTGAAATGTGTCAATTTAATTAAAAAAAAGTAAAAATAAATTAAAATGAATATTAAAAAAGGTTAAACTAAAAAAGGCAATCTTAAAAAAAGAAAAAACAAGAATAAGTAAGAAAAACTTATAATAAAGAAAAGCGACAAAAAGAAATTTAAAAGTTTATAATCTACAACCACAACCAAACTTAAAAAAATAAAATTATAAATATACTCTAAACTTAAAAAAAAAAATCTTATTATATAAAGCTGGATCTCTCAATGTGAACATGACACATAGGATAATTCTCACTCACGAGATCGTGACATTTATCACGGTTAATTTATATTTTGACACGTGTATTATATAATGGAAACTAATAACATTGAACAAGTAATGTAATATAAAAAATAAAAACTACCAAATAAAATTAACAAAAAAGGAAAAAAATAATTGTGTTTTATATAATGGAAACTAATAACATTGAAAAACTACCAAATAAAAATTGTTAAAAAAATATATATATATATATATATATACGATCCATAATATATAAAATGTGAAGAAAAAAAACTTGTTATTGCGTGTTTGATAATTATGGAACCCTCTCATTCATTTAAAGGGATTGTTTATCAGATTTATCCGTAATATGAATCAATTTTGATTTTTTTTTAAATACGAATTACTAAACGTAATTCATGAATAAGTAAACGAGATTTTAATTTAAAATCTAACTATATGGATCATAATTAAATATAATATAAAATTTAGATTCAAAATCTTTTATTTTTTACCCGTATCACGCAAGACCTAATTTTGAACTTCTATCTAAATAACAACCGCATTATTATAGCATTGTGTTACGGCGTATACATGCATGATACCAGGTCGACCATTAGGCATTTTCCAACTATATTTTGGTTCTTTGGAGGTTCTTAAATACTTTTGTTAGGCTTGAGACTTATTTATTAAAGCGTTTACCAGATAATAATCATTCACATAGGTGACACGTAGACCATCGCTGACCTTTAGAAAAGCTATATATATGCTTAGATACTGCATCAATGTACTGTGGTCAATGCGTGGGCATGATTATAGAAAATGGTAAGAGTGATAAGGACTATGGTGTTTCAAATTAAAGAGTTTTGGTGTTTTCTTTTATGATTTAGGTGTTGGGTATTTTTCCTTTTTGAATTAGATTTAAAGTGCTTTTTCTTTTCGGTTTAGGATTATGATTAAGTTGTACCATGGTCTATATATGGGTTTATTATGATCAATTAGAGGATCAACTTCCAACAACTAACTTTATTCTCTAAGAGAGACTGGGTTAAATGGAAGTTTTGCCTAAATCATTTTTCTCTTTTTAGCTTTCACTACGGTTCCTGGTACGAGAGCGAAACCAAAACTGCGAGCTCGTATCAACCGTATCAAAGAGTAACTGTGTAGTTTCAAATTGAAGTTGAAACAGAATCTTATGAGCACTTTGCTGTTTGAATTAAGGATGTGAATAAATTAATTTTTCAGGTTTCTCGGATATTATGGTCTTGGGCTAGTGCTAAGCACTATCAGTGATTTCTTTAAAGATTCTAGTAGTTCATACACTTGTTTTTGTTACTGGTAAATGGTAAGAGTGATACAGACTATAGTTAAGGTGTTTCAAATTAAAGAGTTTTGGTGTTTTCCTCTATGAATTAGGTTTTGGGTGTTTTTCATTTTTTTGCATTAGGTTTAAAGTGCTTTCCTTTTCGATTTTAAGTTATGATTAAATTGTATCATGGCCTATATTTATATGGGTTTATTATGATCAACGAGAACCAACTTCCAACAAGTAACCTTATTCTCTAGAAGAGATTAGGGTTAAATGGAAGTTTTGCCTAAATATTTTCTCTCTTTTTAGCTTTCACAACGGTTCCTGTTACGAGAGTGCAAGCTCGTATCAACCGTATCAAAAAGTTTATGAGTAGATTCAAATGGAAGTTAAAAAAAAAACAGAATCTTGTGAGCACTTTGCTGCTTTAATCAAGGATGTGACAAATTAGTTTTTCCCTATACGGGTAGTGTGATTATAGAATGTTAACATTCATTAAATTGTTGTCGAAGATGTAGGCTAAAGAAAGTAAAGGGAATAGCACATATATATTTTGAGGTAGAACAATAATGAGCAAATAAATGTCATTCAAGGAACTAGTGAACATTGCTTTTTTAGTAAGCACTAACTAGATTCTCAACTTGACTAGTTATACAATCACACATATGATATAATTGACTAGTTATACAATCACACATATGATATAATTAACACAAATCATGAACACAATTTTGGTTGAACTTCTGTGATTTCACTGGGTAAGAATGCAAAGGAGAAGAAATATAACCTAAAGCTGACAGAGCACAATTCAAAATTAACAAGACCATGCAAGTAATCATGAATTTCTGAATTCCCTACAGCCTCAACAATATCACAGTCCCGGATGGTCTGACGAGAGCACATTTGAGTATGTATCCAAGCAGGGAGCGCTAACTCCATGATGGATATCTCGCAAACTTTAACAAAAATGACATGAGTGTCCGAACTAGGCTAGGACATTTTCGGTTCCGGTTCGGTTCCAGGTAAGAACCATTTGGTTCCGGGTATTTCGGGTAGAGAGGTTTAGGATCCATATAGGTACCGAATTGATTTCGGTTCGGTTCCGGTTCGGTTCTGGGTATTTCGGGTAGAATGATTTAGGAACCGAAATATACCAGAACCATTCGGATCTTAATCGGTTCCGGTTCGGTTCTGGGTATTTTTTATCCGAAATGTCTAAAATATACCCGAAATGTCTAAAATATACATGAAATCTAAAATATATCCGAAAACCCATAATTTTACCCAAAAACCCAAAAAAGTTTTAAGGAACATATACCCGAAAACCCGAAATTATATCCGAAAACCCGAAAATATACCCGAAAACAAAAAAAAAACTAAAAACAATATACCCATAATACAAAAAATATACCCAAAAACCTGATATATATTTAATATTTTTGGATATATAATTATATTTCGGGTCGGTTCCGGTTCTACCCGATACCCATGGGTATCAATGTGTATGGTATCAATGTGTAGGATCCAATGAGTATTTTGACAATTCCGATTTGGTTCCGGTTCAGGTATTTCAATTCGGTTCCGGTTTCGGTATTTCGGTTCCGGTTATTTTGCCCAAGCCTAGTCCGAACTAACCATCTAAAAAATATTTTTATATCGCTCGATAAAAAATTCTCAGTATGAGATCAATTGAACACTAAAATCAATAACATGATCTAAATCCAAGCAAACAATAGTTTTATTATAACGAAAAATGTGAGAAACTCCAGGTCTAGCCAACATAAATAGAAAGGTTATCGAAAGAGACAATGTCCGTTATTTCCAATACCTTGACTAGCACTGTGCTTGAAGAAAGTGATATCTCCAGGTATATGACCGATGTATTCTCATAAGAATCAACCTTAAATTCAGGCAAACCATCTTTAAGATTTTTGACAAAGTCATGGAAGTAGTTACCAGTTTATGTTGTGGTGGTTTCCAATTTGTGCTTGAAGAAAGTGATATCTTCAGCTGAGCTGGCTGGATTCATCACCTCCTCTAGAGTCTTTTTGTGCTTGAGAAGATTTGTGGTAGCTTCTTTTCGCCGGTAATCCACATACTGCTTCTTTGGAATATGGTAATCGGTTATGAAATAGTCAAACACACAGCTCCATTTTAGGACGAGCCTACATTGAATGATTAGCACCAATGCTTCTCGTAGAGCCTTAATGTCTCAGTCGGTTAAACCGAAGTCATCTGTTACTATATGAGAAGCATTGGTGCTAATCATTCAATGCATGCTCGTCCTGAAATGGAGATGTGTGTTTGACTATTTTATAACGGATTACCATAGCCCGAAGAAGCAGTATGTGGATTACCTTTGAAAAGAAGGCACCACAAATCTTCTCAAACACAAAGGGACTCTAGAGGAGGTGATGAATGCAGCAATCTTAGGTGTAGATATCAGTTTCGTCAAGCACAAATTGGAAACCCCCACAACAGAAACTGGTAACTACTTCCATGAATTTGTCAAAAATCTTAAAGATGGTTTGCCTGAATATAAGGTTGATTCTTATGAGAATGCATCGGTCATATACTGGTTATGTGATCGCCGCATGTTTCAGAACCACTGGTCCGATAAACAGTGTAAGATGTGCTTTGTCCCTCTTGATTCTCTTCTTCCTCCTCCTTGTCCTAATGTGGCTTTTGAATACAACAACATTGAAAGTGTCTCAAGTGCTCATCAACAAGTCCCAAACAATCCATTTTTGCATCAAGGAGAAACTAAAACATGGAAATTTGAGAATGATGAGTAAGAGGGACATGTGTCATAAGTGATTGATCTGTTTTCTGGTTTTTTGTAGCTTCTCTTTTCTTGTTTTGCTTTGGTTTTTTATGATTCTCTTTTGTTTTTTCTTTTCGATTTGTAAGGTGTTGAAACATCATCCATCAGTATCATAATTGCTTTGTTAGTTTTCTTTCACAAGAGACTAAGAAACACATTTGCTTGTTTGCCTTTACATTTGCGTGTAACTCATTCACTCTCCGCCTCTTCCTCGGAGATGTAAATGTAAAGGCAAACAAGCAAATGTGTTTCGTAGTCTCTTCTGCAAGGAAATTAGCAAAGCACTTATGATACAGATGGATGATGTTCGAACACCTAACAAACCAAAAAGAAAAAACAAAAGAGAATCACAAAAAAACCAGAGCAAAACAAGAAAAGAGAAGCTACATAAAACAAGAAAACAAAACAATCACATGTGACACATGTCCCTTTTACTCATGATTCTCAAATTTCAATGTATTAGTTTCTCCTTGACGTGCAAATGGATTGTTTGGGACTTGTTCATGAGCACTTGAGACACTTTCAGTGTTGTTGTTATTATCAAAAGCCACATTAGGATGAGGAGGACGAAGAAGAGAATCAAGATGGAAAATGCACATCTTACACTGTTTATCAGACCAACATTTCTGAAACATGCAGCGATCACATAACCAGTATCTGACAAATGCATTCTCATAAGAATTAACCTTAACTTCAGACAAACCATCTTCAAGATTCTTGACAAATTCATGGAAGTAGTAACCAGTTTTTGTTGTTGTGGTTTCCAGTTGGTGCTTGAAGAAAGTGATATCTCCACCCGAGATGGCTAGATTCATAACCTCTTCTAGAATCCGTTTGTATTGAGAAGCTTTGTGGTAGCTTATTTCCGCGTGTAATCCACGTACTGCTTCTTCGCGCTATGGTAATCGGTTATGAAAGAGTCAAACACACAGTTCCATTTCAGGACGAACCTACATTGAATGATTAGCACTAATGCTTCTCGTAGAGCCCTAATGTCTCCGTTGGTTAAACCGAAGTCATTTGTTACTCTACGAGAAGCATTGGTGCTAATCATTCAATGCAGGCTCGTCTTGAAATGGAGATGTGTGTTTGACTATTACATACCGATTATCATAGCCCGAATAAGTAGATGTGGCTTACATGCGAAAAGAAGCTACCACAAATCTTCTCAAGCACAAAGGAACTCTAGAGGAGGTGTGAATCCATCCATCTCAGGTGGAGATATCACTTTCTTCAAGAACAAATTGGAAACCACCACAACAAAAACTGGTAACTACTTCCATGATTTTGTCAAGAATCTTGAAGATGGTTTGCACGAAGTTAAGATTGATTCTTATGAGAATACATCGGTCATATAATGGTTATGTGATCGCTGCATGTTTCAGAACCGCTGGTCTGATAAACAGTGTAAGGTGTGCTTTGTCCCTCTTGATTCTCTTCTTCCTCCTCTTTGTCCTAATGTGGCTTTTGATTACAACAACATTGAAAGTGTCTCAAGTTCTCATCAACAAGTCCCAAACAATCCATTTGAGCATCAAGGAGAAACTATTCCATGAAAATTTGAGAATGATGAGTAAGAGGGACATGTGTCATAAGTGATTGATATGTTTTCTGGTTTTATGTAGCTTCACTTTTTTTTTCTTTGGTTGTTTTATGATTCTCTTTTGTTTTTTCTTTTCGATTTGTAAGGTGTTGAAACATCATCCATCAGTATCATTAGTGATTTGTTAGTTTTCTTGCACAAGAGACTAAGAAACACATTTGCTTGTTTGCCTTTACATTTGCGTCTAACTCATTCACTCCCCGCCTCTTCTTCGTAGATGCAAATGTAAAGGCAAACAAGCAAATGTGTTTCTTAGTCTCTTCTGCAAGAAAACTAGCAAAGCACTTATGATACTGATGGATGATGTTCCAACACCTAACAAACCGAAAAGAAAAAACAAAAGAGAATCATAAAACAACCAAAGCAAAACAAGAAAAGAGAAGCTACATAAAACCAGAAAAAGATCGATTACTTATGACACATGTCCCTCTTATTCATCATTCTCAAATTTCCATGTATTAGTTTCTCCTTGACGTGCAAATGGATTGTTTGGGACTTGTTAATGAGCACTTGAGACACTTGCAGTGTTGTTGTTGTTATCTAAAGCCACATTAGGATGAGGAGGAGGAAGAAGAGAATCAAGAGGGACAAAACACATCTTACACTGTTTATCAGATCAACGGTTCTGAAACATGCAGCGATCACATAACCAGTATTGACAGATGCATTCTCATAACAATCAACCTTAACTTCAAACAAACCATCTTCAAGATTCTTGACAAAGTCATGGAAGTAGTTGCCAGTTTTTGTTGTGGTTTTTTCCAATTGGTGTATCTCCACCCGAGATGGCTAGATTCATCACCTCTTCTAGAGTTCCTTTGTGATTGAGAAGATTTGTGGTAGCTTATTTCTGCATTTAATCCACATACTACTTTTTCGCGCTATGGTAATCGGTTATGAAATAGTCAAACACACATCTCCATTTCAAGACGAGCCTACATTGAATGATTAGCACCAATGCTTCCCGTAGAGCCGTAATGTCTCCTTCGGTTAAAACAAAGTCATATGTTACTCTACTAGAAGCATTGGTGCTAATCATTCAATGCAGGCTCGTCCTGAAATGGTGATGTGTATTTGACTATTTCATAACCGATTACCATAGCCCGAAGAAGCAGTAAGTGGATTACCTGAAAAAAGAAGCTACCACAAATCTTCTCAAGCACAAAGGGACTCTAGAGGATGAATCCAGCCATATCAGGTGGAGATATAACTTTCTTTAAGCACAAATTGGAAACAACCACAACAGAAACTGGTAACTACTTCCATGACTTTGTCAAGAATCTTGAAGATGGTTTGCCTAAAGTGAAGATTGATTCTTATAAGAATGCATCGGCCATATACTGGTTATGTGATCGCAGCATGTTTCAAATCGCTGGTTCGATAAACAGTGTAAGATGTGCTTTGTCCCTCTTGATTCTCTTCTTCCTCCTCCTCGTCCTAATGTGGCTTTTGATTACAACAACATTGAAAGTATCTCAAGTACTCATCAACAAGTCCCAAACAATCCATTTGCGCATCAAGGAAAAACTAATCCATGGAAATTTGAGAATGATGAGTAAGAGGGACATGTGTCATAAGTGATTGATCTGTTTTCTGGTTTTATGTAGCTTCTCTTTTGTTGTTTTGCTTTGGTTGTTTTATGATTCTCTTTTGTTTTGTCTTTTTGATTTGTAAGGTGTTGAAACATCATCTATCAGTATCATAAGTGCTTTGTTAGTTTTCTTGAACAAGAGACTAAAAAATACATTTGCTTGTTTGCCTTTACATTTGCGTCTAACTCATTCACTCTCCGCCTCTTCCTCAGAGATGTAAATGTAAAGGCAAACAAGCAAATGTGTTTCTTAGTCTCTTCTGCAAGAAAACTAGCAAATCACTTATGATACTGATGGATGATGTTCCAATACCTACCAAACCGAAAAGAAAAAACAAAAGAGAATCATAAACAACCAAAGCAAAACAAGAAAAGAGATGCTACATAAAACCGAAAACATATCAATCACTTATGCCACATGTCACTCTTACTCATCATTCTCAAATTTCCATGTATTAGTTTCTCCTTGACGCGCAAATGGATTTTTTGAGACTTGTTGATGAGCACTTGAGACACTTACAGTGTTGTTGTTGTTATCAAAAGCCACATTAGGATGAGGAGGGGGAAGAAGATAATCAAGAGGGACAAAGCACATTTTACACTGTTTATCAGACCATCGGTTCTGAAACATGCAGCGGTCACATAACTAGTATGTGACATATGCATTCTCATAAGAGTCAACCCTAACTTCAGACAAACCATCTTCAAGATTCTTGACAAAGTCATGGAAGTAGTTACCAGTTTTTGTTGTGGTGGTTTCCAATTGGTGCTTGAAGAAAGTGATATCTTCACCTTAGATGGCTAGTGTCATCACCTCTTCTAGAGTCCCTTTGGGATTGAGAAGATTTGTAGTAGCTTATTTCAGCATGTAATCCACATACTGCTTCTTCGCGCTATAGTAATCGGGTCTGAAATAGTCAAACACACAGCTCCATTTCAGGACGAGCCTACATTGAATGATTAGCACCAATGCTTCTCGTAGAGCCCTAATGTCTTCGTCGGTTAAAGAGAAGTCATATGTTACTCTACGAGAAGCATTGGTGCTAATCATTCAATGCATGCTCGTCCTGAAATGGAGATGTGTGTTTGACTATTTCATAACCGATTACCATAGCCCGAAGAAGCTGTATGTGGATTACCTGCGAAAAGCTACCACAAATATTCTCAAGCACAAAGGCACTCTAGAGGAGGTGATGAATGCAGCCATCTCAGGTGGATATAACACTTTCTTCAAGCCCAAATTGGAAACCACCATAACGGAAACTGGTAACTAATTCCATGAATTTATCAAGAATCTTGGAGATGGTTTGCCTGAAGTTAAGGTTGATTCTTATGAGAATGCATCGGTCATATATTGCTTATGTGATCTACAACCACAACCAAATTTTAAAAAAATAAAATTATAAATATACTCTAAACTTAAAAAAAAAATCTTATTATATAAAGATGGATCCCTCAACGTGAACATGACACGTAGGATAATTCTCACTCACGATATCATGACATTTATCACGGTTAATTTATATTTTGACATGTGTCTTATATAATGGAAACTAATAACATTGAACAAGTAACGTAATAGAAAAAAAATAAAAACTACCAAATAATAAAATTAACAAAAAAGGAAAAAAATAATTGTGTTTTATATAATGGAAACTAATAATATTTAAAAACTGAAGTAAGAGAAAAAAAATAAAAACTACCAGATAAAACTTGTTAAAAAAATATATATATATATATATATATATATATGTATATACGATCCATAATCTATAAAATGTGAAGAAAAAAACTTGTTATTGCGTGTTTGATAATTTTTGAACCCTCTCATTCATTTAAAGGGATTGTTTATCAGATTTATGCGTAATATGAATCAATTTTGAATTTTTATTTAAATACGAATTAGTAAACGTAATTCATGAATAACTAAACGAGATTTTAATTTAGAATCTAACTATACGGATCATAATTAAACATAATATAAAATTTAGAATCAAAATCTTTTATTTTTTACCCGTATCACGCAAGACCTAATTTCTAACTTCTATCTAAACAACAACCGCATTATTATAGCATTGTGTTACGGCGTATACATGCATGATACAAAATCGACCATTAGGCATTTTCCTACTATATTTTGGTTCTTTGGAGGTTCTTAAATACTTTTGTTAGGCTTGAGACTTATTGATTAAAGCGTTTACCAGATAATAATCATTCAGATTTTGAAAACACACAGAAACAAAGAAAGCATTTGGTTGTTTGTAGCTTAACATTTGATGTCTCTACCATCGATTCTACTTGTGGCTTTGATTGTGCAGTGAATATTGTCCTTGTGGAATCTGTTCTGGAAGAGTAAATAAGTTGAAAGAGGAAAAGAAATATGAAGAACAGTTACTCATGAACTTTATTAATCATGAAAAATAAACTGGATAATGCACCAATCTCCGTGAATGATCTAATATTATTATTATTTTATTTTCAATGTCTAAACTTTTCATTATTTAACAAATTTTACAAGGACGTATGCTTCTTTCCGGCAAGCTTTACTAACCGTTATTTTCTTTCCTCGTAATTTTCTTCATGATAACAATACCATACGCTATATCACTTATTTGGTAATTTGTAATTTGGTACTTTTTGAACTCACAAATTTGATTGGAACATACCACTTATATTGAAAACATTCTTAGAAATCCCCCAACTTATAATAAGACATTATCCAAAACTTTTTGATGAAAGTGTCACATAATAATAATCATTCGGATTTTCAAAAAACACGAAAACAAATAAAACATTTGGTTTTTAATTTGTAGCTTAACATGGATTGTAGTATATGCTTTTATTGTGCAGTGAATATTTTCATTGTAGAAGCTATTCTAGAAGAGAAACTAAGTTGAAAGGGTAGAAGAGATCTGAAGAACAGTGACCCATTAAGTAGATTTTACCATTATTAATTGTGCAAAACTAAGCCGGATCACCAATTTCTATGTAGAACAATTCATCCTGAATTAATGATATTTTTATTTTATTTTTCTTAAGTCTAAACTTTTCATTAAATCAACATATTAACAATGCTTACAAAGAACTATAGGGAATCCTAAACCGGCCCATATGAAAAAAGTCCAACAAGAAAAAGTCCAACTAGAAAACCCTAACTTAAAACCCTATATAAGTGAATTTTTAGAAGAAAGGGAGGCTATTTTGCCAACAGAAAACCCTAGCCAGCAAACGCGACCAGAGCCGCCGTGAAGCCTTCACCGCCGCCAACCTCTACCGTCGCCGCCGACTACCGCCCCGGGAAAAGGAGCCGCTGCGCGCCTGCCCCTAGCCATCGCCTTCTTGATTCCTTCGATTCTAGTCACGTTAGTGTAGATCTGATATGTGTCTTCCTTTTCTAGAACGCTAACATCCAGATCTCTAAGGTGAGAATTAGATTTAGGATTCTATCTATGTTTATTGTCCTCTTCTGATATGTTGAGTATAAGTATACTCAGGTATGCTGCTTGGTACGAAGTATGGGCACATTTTGTTTGATCATAGAATTTTTTTTTTTTAAAGATTCAAAAGGAACCTAATAGAGTTGTAAACGATGAAATTTGTTTTGCTACTCTGTCTCTGGAAGATAAATTAAACCTTTTTTGTCGTAGATAAATTGAACCTTACATTTCGACCAAATAAAAACAAAAAATTAAACCTTACAATGTGGAATTTCGTAATTATACAATGGTGTATAATTGATACCACAATATTCTTTTGACTAATCCAGTCTGATTGTGAAATTGAATTTTTTTTTTTAGATGAGTATTTCCTCTTAAAACAAGAATTTGTATGTCCACATAGGTGACACGTAGACCATCGCTGACCTTTAGAAAAGCAATATATATGCTTAGATACTGCATCAATGTACTGTGGTCAATGCGTGAGCATGATTATAGAAAATGGTAAGAGTGATAAGGACTATGGTGTTTCAAATTAAAGAGTTTTGGTGTTTTCTTTTATGATTTAGGTGTTGGTTGTTTTTCCTTTTTGCATTCGATTTAAATTGCTTTTTCTTTTCGGTTTAGGATTATGATTAAATTGTACCATGGTCTATCTATGGGTTTATTATGATCAATTAGAGGATCAACTTCCAACAACTAACTTTATTCTCTAAGAGAGACTGGGTTAAATGGACGTTTTGCCTAAATCATTTCTCTCTTTTTAGTTTTCACTACGGTTCCTAGTACGAGAGCGAAACCGAAACTTCGTATCAACCGTATCAAAGAGTAACTGTGTAGTTTCAAATGGAAGTTGAAAAACAGAATCTTATGAGCACTTTGCTGTTTGAATTAAGGATGTGAATAAATTAATTTTTAAGGTTTCTCGTATATTATGGTCTTGAGCTAGTGCTAAGCACTATCAGTGATTTCTTTAAAGATTCTAGTAGATCATACACTTGTTTTTGTTACTGGTAAATGGTAAGAGTGATACAGACTATAGTTAAGGTGTTTCAAATTAAAGCGTTTTAGTGTTTTCCTTTATGAATTAGGTTTTGGGTGTTTTTCCTTTTTTGCATTAGGTTTAAAGTGATTTCCTTTTCGATTTTGGGTTATGATTAAGTTGTATCATGGCCTATATATATATATATATGGGTTTATTATGATCAATGAGAACCAACTTCCAACAAGTAACCTTATTCTCTAGAAGAGATTAGGGTTAAATGGAAGTTTTGCCTAAATATTTTCTCTTTTTCTAGCTTTCACAACGGTTCCTGTTACGAGAGTGCAAGCTCGTATCAACCGTATCAAAAAGTTTATGAGTAGATTCAAATGGAAGTTAAAAAAAAACAGAATCTTGTGAGCACTTTGCTGCTTTAATCAAGGATGTGACAAATTAGTTTTTCCCTATACGGGTAGTGTGATTATAGCATGTTAACAATCATTAAATTGTTGTCGAAGATGTAGGCTAAAGAAAGTAAATGGAAGAGCACATATATATTTTTGAGGTAGAACAATAATGAGCAAATAAATGTCATTCAAGGAACTAGTGAACATTGCTTTTTTAGTAAGCACTAACTAGATTCTCAACTTGACTAGTTATACAATCACACATATGATATAATTGACTAGTTATACAATCACACATATGATATAATTAACACAAATCATGAACACAATTTTGGTTTAACTTCTGTGATTTCACTGGGTAAGAATGCAAAGGAGAAGAAATATAACCTAAAGCTGACAGAGCACAATTCAAAATTAACAAGACCATCCAAGTAATCATGAAGTTCTGAATTCCCTACCGCCATAACAATATCACAGTCCCGGATGGTCTGACGAGAGCACATTTGAGTATGTATCCAAGCACGGAGCGCTAACTCCATGATGAATATCTCGCAAATTTTAACAAAAACGACATGAGTGTCTGAACTAGGCCAGGATATTTTTGGTTCCGGTTCGGTTCCGGGTAAAAACCATTCGGTTCCGGGTATTTCGGGTAGAGAGGTTTAGGATCCATATAGGTACCGAATTGATTTCTGTTCGGTCCCGGTTTGGTTCTGGGTATTTCGGGTAGAAAGCTTTAGGAACCGAAATATACCGAAACCATTCGGATCTTAATCGGTTCCGGTTCGGTTCTGGGTATATTTTTATCTGAAATGTCTAAAATATACCCGAAATGTCTAAAATATACCTGAAATCTAAAATATATCCGAAAACCCGAAATTTTACCCGAAAACCCAAAAACGTTTTAAGGAACATATACCCGAAATACCAAAAATATACCCGAAAACCCGAAATTATATCCGAAAAAACGAAAATATACCCGAAAACAAAAAAAAACTAAAAACAATATAAACACAATACAAAAAATATACCCAAAAACCTGATATATATTTAATATTTTTGGATATATAATTATATTTCGGGTACCCGAAATATTTTCGGTTCAGTTCCGGTTCTACCCGATACCCATGGGTATCAATGTGTATGGTATCAATGTGTAGGATCCAATGGGTATTTTGACAATTCCGATTTGGTTCCGGTTCGGGTATTTCAATTCGGTTCCGGTTTCGGTATTTCGGTTCCAGTGTTTTTGTTGTTATCAAAAGCCACATTAGGATGGGGAGGAGGAAGAAGATAATCAAGAGGGACAAAGCACATCTTACACTGTTTATCAGACCATCGGTTCTGAAACATGCAGCGGTCACATAACTAGTATGTGACATATCCATTCTCATAAGAATCAACCCTAACTTCGGACAAACCATCTTCAAGATTCTTGATAAAGTCATGGAAGTATTTACCAGTTTTTGTTGTGGTGGTTTCCAATTGGTGCTTGAAGAAATTAAGTGATATCGTCACCTTAGATGGCTAGTGTCATCACCTCTTCTAGAGTCCCTTTGTGATTGAGAAGATTTGTAGTAGCTTATTTCCGCATGTAATCCACATACTGCTTCTTCGCGCTATGGTAATCGGGTGTGAAATAGTCAAACACACATCTCCATTTCAGGACGAGCCTACATTGAATGATTAGCACCAATGATTCTCATAGAGCCCTAATGTATTCGTCGGTTAAACCGAAGTCATATGTTACTCTACGAGAAGTATTGGTGCTAATCATTCAATGCAGGCTCGTCCTGAAATGGAGATGTGTGTTTGACTATTTCATAACCGATTACCATATCCCGAAGAAGCTGTATGTGGATTACCTGCGAAAAGCTACCACAAATATTCTCAAGCACAAAGGGACTCTAGAGGAGGTGATGAATGCAACCATCTCAGGTGGATATATCACTTTCTTCAAGCCCATATTGGAAACCACCATAACGGAAACTGGTAACTACTTCCATGAATTTATCAAGAATTTTGTAGATGGTTTGCCTGAAGTTAAGGTTGATTCTTATGAGAATGCATCGGTCATATTTTGGTTATGTGATCTAGAATCACGACCGAACTTAAAAAAAATAAAATTATAAATATACTCTAAACTTAAAAAAAATTCTTATTATATAAAGCTGGATCTCTCAACGTGAACATGACACGTAGGATAATTGTCACTCACGAGATCGTGACATTTATCACGGTTAATTTATATTTTGACACGTGTCTTATATAATGGAAACTAATAACATTGCACAAGTAACGTAATAGAAAAAAATAAAAACTACCAAATAAAATTAACAAAAAAGGAAAAAACTAATTGTGTTTTATATAATGGAAACTAATAACATTGAAAAATTGAAGTAAGAAAAAATAAAATAGAAACTACCAAATAAAAATTGTTAACAAAAAAAAAATATATAAAATGTGAAGAAAAAAAACTTGTTATTGCGTTTTTGATAATTATGGAACCCTCTAATTCATTTAAAGGGATTGTTTATCAGATTTATGCGTAATATGAATCAATTTTGAATTTTTTTAAAATACGAATTACTAAACGTATTTTATGAATAACTAAACGAGATTTTAATTTAGAATCTAACTATACGGATCATAATTAAACATAATATAAAATTTAGAATCAAAATCTTTTATTTTTTACCCGTATCACGCAAGACCTAATTTTGAACTTCTATCTAAAAACCTACCGCATTATTATAGCATTGTGTTACGGCGTATACATGCATGATACCAGGTCGACCCAACTATATTTTTGTTCTTTGGAGGTTCTTAAATACTTTTGTTAGGCTTGAGACTTATTGATTAAAGCGTTTACCAGATAATAATCATTCAGATTTTGAAAACACACAAAAACAAAGAAAGCATTTGGTTGTTTGTAGCTTAACATTTGATATCTCTACCATCGATTCTACTTGTGGCTTTGATTGTGCAGTGAATATTGTCCTTGTGGAAGCTGTTCTGGAAGAGTAACTAAGTTGAAAGAGGAAAAGAAATATGAAGAACAGTTACTCATGAACTTTATTAATCATGAAAAATAAACTGGATAAGGCACCAATCTCCGTGAATGATCTAATATTATTATTATTTTATTTTCAATGTCTAAACTTTTCATTATTTAACAACTTTTACAAGGACGTATGCTTCTTTCCGGCAAGCTTTACTAACAGTTATTTTCTTTCTTCGTAGTTTTTTTCATGATAACAATACCATACGCTATATCACTTATTTGGTAATTTGTAATTTGGTACTTTCTGAACTAACAAATTTGATTGGATCGTACCACTTATATTGAAAACATTCTTAGAAATCCCCCAACTTATGATAAGACATTATCCAAAACTTTTTGATGAAAGTGTAACATAATAATAATCATTCGGATTTTCAAAAAACACGAAAACAAATAAAAGATTTGGTTTTTAATTTGTAGCTTAACATGGATTGTAGTTTATACTTTTACTGTGCAGTGAATATTTTCATTGTAGAAGCTGTTGTAGAAGAGAAACTAAGTTGAAAGAGTAGAACAGATCTGAAGAACAGTACCCATTAAGTAGATTTTACCATTATTAATTGTGCAAAAATAAACCGGATCACCAATTTCTATGTAGAACCATTCATCCTGAATTAATGATATTTTTATTTTATTTTTCTTAATTCTAAACTTTTCATTAAATCAACATATTAACAATGCTTACAAGGAACTATAGGGAATCCTAAACTGGCCCATATGAAAAAAGTCCAACAAAAAAAAGTCCAACTAGAAAACTCTAACTTAAAACCCTATATAAGTGAGTTTTTAGAAGAAAGGGAGGCTATTTTGCAAACAGAAAACCCTAGCCACCAAACGCGACCAGAGCCGCCGAGAAGCCTTCACCGCCGCCAAACAGAAAACATTAGGCATTTTCCAACTATATTTTGGTTCTTTGGAGGTTCTTAAATACTTTTGTTAGGCTTGAGACTTAATATTGATTAAAGCGTTTACCAGATAATAATCATTCAGATTTTGAAAACACACAAAAACAAAGAAAGCATTTGGTTGTTTGTAGCTTAACATTTGATGTCTCTACCATCGATTCTACTTGTGGCTTTGATTGTGCAGTGAATATTGTCCTTGTGGAAGCTGCTCTGGAAGAATAACTACGTTGAAAGAGGAAAAGAAATATGAAGAACAGTTACTCATGAACTTTATTAATCATGAAAAATAAACTGGATAATGCACCAATCTCCGTGAATGATCTAATATTATTATTATTTTATTTTCAATGTCTAAACTTTTCATTATTTAACAACTTTTACAAGGACGTATGCTTCTTTCCGGCAAGCTTTACTAACAGTTATTTTCTTTCTTCGTAGTTTTTTTCATGATAACAATACCATACGCTATATCACTTATTTGGTAATTTGTAATTTGGTACTTTCTGAACTCACAAATTTGATTGGATCATACCACTTATATTGAAAAAATTCTTAGAAATCCCCCAACTTATGATAAGATATTATCCAAAACTTTTTGATGAAAGTGTCACATAATAATAATCATTCGGATTTTCAAAAAACACGAAAACAAATAAAACATTTGGTTTTTAATTTGTAGCTTAACATGGATTGTAGTTTATGCTTTTACTGTGCAGTGAATATTTTCATTGTAGAAGCTGTTCTAGAAGAGAAATTAAGTTGAAAGAGTAGAACAGATCTGAAGAACAGTGACCCATTAAGTAGATTTTACCATTATTAATTGTGCAAAAATAAACCGGATCACCAATTTCTATGTAGAACCATTCATCCTGAATTAATGATATTTTAATTTTATTTTTCTTAAGTCTAAACTTTTCATTAAATCAACATATTAACAATGCTTACAAGGAACTATAGGGAATCCTAAACCGGCCCATATGAAATAAGTCCAACAAGAAAAAGCCCAACTAGAAAACCCTAACTTAAAACCCTATATAAGTGAGTTTTTAGAAGAAAGCGATGCTATTTTGCAAACAGAAAACCCTAGCACCAAATGCGACCAGAGTCGCCGAGAAGCCTTCACCGCCGCCGACCTCTACCGTTGATATGCTCAAATTAATACCCTAACAGTACTAAAGCAATAGTTGTAATATAGTTAGGGGTGAAACCACAAAGACTCACGGAGATCACTCAATAGATTGCATAGTGTCAAATCAAGCTAAGCAAATAGGATGAAATTGAAAGTAGTGCAGAAATTAAAAGTGTTGTAATTCAATTGGAGAAAGATAGGCTCAGGGTATTTCTCAGGAAATCAATGAATGCAGATAAACTAACTAACATGATTCAGATTTAGCGCAGTTCATGAACTCAAATCACTAAGGTATAATTAACCAACTGTCATTGCGAGAATTATCTAAATCTAAATCCTAGGAATTTCAAATCTCTTTGCGAATCCTAAAGTCTAAATCAGCTTTAATATCAGGTTTGATATGTTCACAAATCAATTAAACCAAATCTTTTTGCGAATAATCAATTTGCTCACCCTAGGTTCTATCAGGTAATTAATCGCACTGTCGTGCCTAATCAATTATCCTGAGATCTAAGTTCCAGATTCGTCAACCTATAATTAGCTTTGAACACAACCTATGGTGAAGAACTAATTCGGATGGTGAATCCTAATAAACTAATCAACCTAACATTCAGAGAAAACCCTTATGATAGCCCTGAACCTAAAGTGGATCTACTCAGACATGGAGAATGAAACAATCAACATAACTGAATAAATTATCAATAAAATAGAAATATTAACAAGAGGTTTTGAGATCTGATATCGGACGAAGGGAGATTCAGACTTGTCTCTCTCAAACCAAAGTAAAATAAAGCATAAAATAATGCATAGCCATAAAAGTGGCTGTAAAATCCCTATAAATAACCTAAAACACGAATTGGGGCTTCTTGTAATTATTAAAGACTTCTGGGGGCAAATCTGCAGTTCTTCAACTCTTCATTAAGTCACGGGTCTTGTCATGCTGCGATGGGTATCGATCGATACCAGGGGGTATCGATCGATGCTTGACGTGAAATCAGATACTCATCAACACGAACTTCAGCCTGGCTCCAAACTGCTCCAGAAAGCTCCAATACTTCCAATTACGCTCCAAACGTGCTAAAACCTGTAAAAGACTCTAAATTACTACGAAATAGAATAAAGACTCTATAAAACTGACTTATATCATGGCCTAAAACGGGTAAAAACCATGATATATCAACTCCCCCAGACTTAGCCTTTGCTTGCCCTCAAGCAAATAGAAGCCTAAACCAGAGAAAGAGGTTTGAAAACGTAGAGATTCACCCGTTCATTAACCATCGAAATGACCCTCTTTCCAAGTACCCAAGTGTCACCTAACCAGTTTTCTATCTAACCACCATGTACTTCTCCGTAGACATTCGCAGCTTTTCCAGACTCCACACAAAATCTCGCAGTATTGTTCAAATAAAGCCCTCATCACCAGTTTCATCGCTGCATCCAATGTTCAAGAACCTTTTAGATTCTTTACCATACAATATCATGACAAGGAACCACCCTTTTTCTCACTTTTTGTATCACTTTCTCTCCCCACACTTATTTCTTATTATGTTCTCTTTTTTTTTCAGCCTTGCATATACACATCAAGGTATGAGACGCGAGTATTGATGGTGTTTGCCACCAAATCCCCGGTTCTTTCCTCTCTATGTATCAAAGGTTTAGGCGAATAGTGGTATCACGGGAATTTTTCCTAACCTCGCTTTCAACCTTTGTGTGATCATTCCCTCTTAAGTAGAATAATGGGATCGCTGGAAATTTTTCTAGCCCTCTACTAAGAAGAAAATCATCTCATCTTTTATGCTCTTATTTATTAACTTATAACAGGGGAGAAAGATACCATAACTCTAAACACATGGGTTCCTTTGTCAGATATGAATGATGAATCAAGCTCTTTAAACACTAACCATATTGATGAACTGCAAAAATTTGGCTCAGGCTTCAGAAGAACTCTGCTGGAGACATGGATGTTTTCTAGTCAACTGGTTAGTCCTTGGATTTTTCATTAGTCGATCTAAAGCTGATCCTGCAACACTGGTCACACAAAACCAAAATCAAAACAACAATTCAAGCACATGATAATCATCTCCAACAAGTTTTGACTCAATAAAAACAATTTTGACTCAATAAAACGACTGACTCTAAGAAAAACAAACACAATGTCAGCAGACACCTCCCCCAGACTTGAACAACACTGTCCCCAGTGTTATTTAGCCTAGAGTCAGTGAAAGAAAACAAAAGAACAGAACAAAATTTGGAAAAACAAGAAGTTACCTTGCTGGAACATTGAGTATCGACCGACACACAGCCTGGTATCGATCGATACCAGGCTTAAGTCGACATGAACCTTTCCCGAACGCGTAGGGTATCGACCGATACCAACAGGGTATCGATCGATACCCTGGCGATTTCGAGTTTGCTCCTTGTTTATCCTGACACAAAACGAAAAATAAAAGAAAAATACTTATATATATAGACTCACCAGTGGGTTGCCTCACACCAAGCGCTTGTTTAACGTCATTAGCTTGATTGTAACGCACTTCAGGCTGGATAAGAGTGAGAGCTTGCACCAAAACAGGCTCCACAACTTGACATTGCTAGCTTCAGAGTTTTGCTCAACATGCCTTCCACAAACTCTTGTCCTTTCTCTTTCAACTCCGAAGTAAGAAGAATTCTAGCCTTAGAGAATGGCTTCGAAGCTCCTTTGCACTTAACCTTATACTCAATCGAATTCTCATCACTCTTCCGAGGGATTAAAGTGACATGGGGATTCTCGACTTTTTTTGCTCTTGGCTTTCTTCTTCTTTGTTGCCTTAGCCTTCTTGACAACTTCCTTGGGCATGCTAGGCGGTTCAGCTGAAAGTTCTGCGACAGTAGGCTCATCAGGAGGCTCTTCTAAAAGATCAATTGCTAGCGACTCTCCTGTGACAACCTCGATGCTAGAGACACGTGTGGGAGTACTCCTAGGGGGAATTACATCATAATATACCCCTCCGTCAATGTAAGAGAAAGAGATTCTCTTATTAGGCGTGTCTATGATCGCGCCAGCAGTAGCCATAAATGGTCGTCCCAGGAGCAAAGGCATACGAGATATCGCACTCATCTCCACAACCTGAAAATCAGTAGGCACCAGACAGTCTCCTACTTTGACCAGCAAACCATGGATAGTACCGTGTGGAAGCGAGGTGGAGTCGTTCGCGAATGTGATAGATACCTTTGAAGATCAAATATCAGCACCCAACCGTTCTACAAAATGACATTGACACTAGCCCCTGAGTCAACGAGAGACTCTTTGAAATCAACTCCAGAGATAGAGCATGGAACCACGAATTTCCCTGGATCTTCCCTTTGGGTCAACTGTCTCAGTGGAGGTGGTGTACCTCTAGCCTTAATAAAGAGTGCTTTAATCTCTTCCTCAGTTTCTCTGCAATCTTTGAAGTGACTTAGCAAAGGACGGTGTTCTAGAGCTTCTTCAAAGGTTGATTCATTGGAGATCCTTCGTACCATTTTCTCAAAGCCACGCAGCTGCTTTGGAGAAATGGGATCTCTGAGGTGTTGAGGAATATGATTCAGCTTCTTGGGCTTGCGAACTCTTTCTTTCATCAACTCAGGTGTTTTCACTGTTTTTGGCTCGATCTGCGAGGGGTATCGATCGACACCAGGTAGGGTATCGATCGATACTATTGCAGTTGAATCGTTTCTGGCTGATATATCATCATCAAAAGGAAGCTTCACATTCTGCTTATCCAGCAAAGCCTTGCATCTAGCGTCCTCCCATTCCTTCCTTGTCATAATGTGAGGCATAGGATAAGGTATCCTGGGTATATACACTCGTTCTGCAACTTATTTAGGCACTACAGTCGAAATCTCAGGTGTCTCCTCAGAAATCGCCTTAGTATCGACCGATACCAATGGGGTATCGATCGATACATGGGTTTTTGAAGTATCCCATTTCAGAATTGTAACCGGCATTGATCGACACTTGGGAGTATCGATCGATGCCTTGGTGATTTTGTATTTTTTTTATACCCGCACCAATTAACCTAATGCGCACACTACCGCAACCATTTCTCATCTCAATGATTGGGGGAGTCCCCAATGGCGCGTTTAACGTCTCTAGCCTGGCGGTTTTTTTTTTTACCTGGGCACGGGATCTGTTATAACCGATCTGAGAAACCGATCGATGAAGATCTTGATCGGTTTTAAACGATCGACGTAACCGATTGCTGAAGCCGTTTGTTTCATCGTAACCGATCGCATTTTCGTGACCGATCGTCATAACCGATCACCTTAGATTCTGATCTGTTATAACCGATCGCTGTAACAGCTCCAGCTTGTTTTTTGTTTTTTCTGTTTTGATTCCGGACGTTCTCCTGCGAATCCCGATGCCCTGTAACATCAAAACACACAAAAACAAAGATAAAATCAAACTTAAATCACACATATAAACATATATACAAAGGATAGAATTGGAGGAGTCCCCAATAGCGCGTTTAACGTCGCTAGCTTGACGGTTGCGTCCTCTTATTCACTCTCTCCTTGAATGTTTCCTTTACTCCTAGTTTCGAACCTAAGAGATCAAGATCACAAGAAAAAGGAAAAGATTAGCAACAAAAGAAAATAAAAGGCTCTAGACTTAAAATGAATCCTAACTCTAATGTCAATCATTCATTCCCCGGCAACGGCGCCAAATTGATGTTCGTGTGTTTTTTATACCCGCACCAGTTAACCTAATGCGCACACTACCGCAATCATAACGGTATGTCGATGTAGCACCTTAGGATCGATCCCACAGAGAATAAAGATTACACATCAAAGATACGAGAAACAAACTAAGCTAGAGCAAAACGTTTTTATGTTTTTATACAAAAAATGAAAAGAAAGAAGAAAGAGATCAAAATGCAAGAAAGAAATTAAAAGAAAGAAAACGAAAGAAAGAATATAAAACACAAAGAGAAAACGTTGGATAAAGACTTAAACTATCAAAGAGACGATTAACAATTAAACAATGAGTGATTCGGAAGCATTAAACGCTATCTTAGAAAATGGAACACTAACATAAGACTAATCCACTTCGGTGGTATCAATCTCTACATTGAATACCCGATTAAGCTAAACTTCCGTTTGCAATCAAAGATAATCGATGAGCATTAATCGCAAGTCCATTTAGTTCACTAAACACACCAAACTACAATTGCCAATTGTGAATGATATGTAAAGCTCGCAAAAGGTTCGGTTCAAGAAATTCATCTAACTCCTTCCGGGTGTGAAATGCCTAAGTTCAAGACTCGAATGAACAAACCTAATCTAGCACTAACACCATTTACTCGAATCTCTTCCCTAAAGCATGGGACGAGACCAAAAATCCTAGGGTGTAACTCTAGTTCGGTTTGTCATGCCAAACTAGGACTACCTAATCTAGGTGCAGTTCTAAACTTCGGTTTATCATGTCAAGTCTAGCATTAAGAATCAGCCTAAGAACCTAAGTGAAAGAATTAGCAAAGATCATCCAAAATCACCATCATCAAACCATCAAGACAAGTTACTAGTGATGCACAAATATTCAATGCAAATTCATTCTTTGGCAAGGAACACAAAAATAGCTTAACTCACTTCCGTGTTGCTAAACCCTTTGTTGATAATTCGAATTAGCTAATCTCCCGATTGCAACCAAATTATCAACAAGCATAAAACGCAAGTCCTTTTTAAGCCAACAATTCACCTTAATCACGATGGCTAACGGTTAAGAATGAAAAGCACGTTTAGAAATCTTCTAGACGATCTACGAAACCTCTTTCGAGTGTAAATCGACCATGATCTAGAAATTGAGTGATCAAGTTCAACTCTAGCATTAAGATCACTTCTAAACATGTGAACAAATGAGTATCTAAGTGATATATCATGGTTTTTACCCTGTTTAGGCCATGATATAAGTCCTTTTATAGAGTCTTTTCTTGTGTTTTGGAGTCTTTTAGAGTCTTTCACAGGTTATAGCACGTCTGGAGCTTAATTGGAATTATTGGAGCTTTTCTGGAGCATTCTGGAGCGAGACTGAAGTCTGATGACTAAGAGCCCGATCTGAGCACCGAGCATCGATCGATACCCCCTGGTATCGATCGACACTCATCGAGATTTCATGGGCCGCGACTAGTTATGAAGCCTTGGAGAATTGCAAAAGCACCCAGAAGACTTTGATAATTACAAGAAGGCCCCAAATCGTGATTTAGGTTATAAATAGGATTTTACAGCCATTGTTTAGGCTATGCTTTATTATTGTTTAGGTTTAAGAGAGATTTTGGTGAGAGACAAGTCTGGTTTCCCTTCGTCCGAGATCAGATCTCAAAACCTTGTTTCTCTTTCTGATTTAATATAAGAGTATTTATTCAACATGTTTATTAATTTAATATCCATGTCTGAGTAGATCACCTGTTAGGTTTAGGGTTTTCTCATAGGGATTTCTTTGAATGCTAGGTTGATTATCTGTTAGGATTCACTATCTAAATTAGTTCTTCGCCTTAGGTTGTTCTCAAAGCTAATTCTAGGTTGACGAATCTGGAACTTAGATCTTAGGATAATTAATTAGGCACGAGAGTGCGATTAATTACCTGATAGAACCTTAGGTGAGCAAATTGATTATTCGCAAAGAGATTTGGTTTAATTGATTTGTGAACATATCAAACCTGATTTTAAAGCTGATTTAGACTTTAGGATTCGCAAAGAGATTTGGAATTTCTAGGATTTAGATTTAGATAGTTTTCGCAACGAGAGTTGGTTAATTATATTTTAGTGATTTGAGTTCTAGAACAGTGCTTAATCTGGATCCTGTTAGCTAACTTAGCTGCATTCATTGATTTCCTGAGAAATACCCTAAGCCTACATTCCTCCAATTGAATTTACAAACGTTTTACTTGCAACCCTGTTTTTCAATTACATCATCTGGTTTAGCTTGTTTCTGATCTATAGAATCTATTGAGTGATTCTTGAGTTCTTGTGTTCGACCCCTGATTTACTGCAGCAACTGCTTTAGTACTTTTTAGGGTATTAAATTGAGCATATCAATTTTGGCGCCGTTGCCGGGGACTCAATTCGCCGTTAGATTTTAGCTAGGAAATTCGTCTAAATCGCCCGAGTATCGATCGATACCCTTGAGTATCGGTCGATACCCGTCGTAAATTTCAGTTACTTACGCTCTTTACTTGTGATTTCAGGTGCATGCATAATCTTGAAACCAGAAGCAAAAAGAGTACTCCGCTAGTTGATCTATCACTGGAACAGCTAGCACAAGTGGAACGCACAAACAGGAAAGCAAAGAAGTCAGCTAAGATGAACAACAATCAAGTTGGGTTGGTTCGTGATGCTGCTGGAGCTTACAGGGACCAACAGGGTCGGTTGTGCAATGAGCAAGGACAACGTCTGGATGGAGAGGGGATTGTCATTCAACCTGCTCCGGTTGTCGCTGAGAATGCCGCTAGGAACGCAAGGGATGCTGTGGTTAATCGTGGTAGAACGATTGGTGAACACAACAGGCCAGAGCAATTTTTCGCCAATCGCTCCGCGATTCGTCCCCCTGCGTATGAGCGGAATGACTTTGAGCTGAAGCCTGCTTACTACACTCTAGTAGGACAGCATCTCTTCCATGGTTTGCCTCATGAGCATCCAATGGATCATGTAGAGAAATTCGAGGACTTGGTCACTAGCATCAAGAGCAATGGAGTGTCCTACGATTATCTCTTCTGCAAGCTTTTCCCCTACTCTCTAGGTGGAGAGGCTACTTACTGGCTGAGGCAGCTACCTCCTGGATCACTGACTAATTGGGAAGACACCAAGAGAGCCTTCCTAATTAACTTCTATGATGATGGACGATCTGAAGATCTGAGGAATAAGATCTCCACTTTTTCTCAAGGACCTACTGAGGCGTTCAAGGCTGCTTGGACAAGATTCAGATCGTACCAAAGAGACTGTCCACACCATGGATACTCTGATGTGCAGCTGCTAGGTATCTTCTTCAGAGGAGTAGATTGGAGGTATCAGATGGCTCTGGACTCTTCAAGCAATGGGAACTTCAACACCAACTATCCTGAGGACGCCTATGTGTTAATTGAGAATTTTGCATCTAGCAGCAGCACAAAGAGTGCAGATTTCGAGCGCAAGAAGCTGGCTGGTAATCAAGATGGATCGCAGATCGCTGAGTTTAAGGCTCAACTAGATTCTATGCACAGTCTTCTGCTGGGAAAGACAACAAAAGCTGTCCATTTTGCTGAGGATGTTGAGGTTTTCAATGAGAATGAAGCAGAAGACGTGAACTACATTGGTGGTTCTGGCTTTCAGGGACAGAGGAACCAGTACAACAACAATCGAGGCTTCAACAACAACTTCCAGCAAGGAGGATTCAACCAGAAACCTGCCCAGACCAGTGGTTACACCAGGAACTACGGAGGTCCTTCTTACGAGCCTGTGACTGCTAAGACATCAGAGAACAAGATTGAAGCCATGCTTGAAACACTCGTTCAAGGACAGCAGCAGATTACAGTAACCTTCAATGGTAAGATGGACGCCATGTACAAAGATCTGAGTGGAAGGATCGATTCTCTGGGTATTGGTCAGAAGAAGCTGGAAACTCAAGTAGCTCAGACTTCAGAGAGTTCAAGAAGACAAGAAGGTTTTCTACCAGGAAAAGGAGAGAACCCAAGGGCACACATCAATGCCATTACCTTGAGAAGTGGTAAGGAGGTCAAATCAGGGGCAAAAGTGGATCAGCCTAATGCAAATTTCGAGTTGTCTGACGATGAAGACACTGAAATCGCTAAGGCATCGATCGACACTACTCAGCATCGATCGACACCGATCGCGATTCTCAGACGGGAAAACTCAAATTCCCGTGTATCGATCGATACCCCCCCAGTATCGATCGATACCGAACCTGAAGACGATGCAGAAGTTGAGGTTGTGAAGGAGAAGCCTAAAGCAGCACCAGAGAGGGTCTACATCCCGAGGGTACCCTATCCCAGAGCTCTTGGGAAGACTAAGAAAGAAGTAGAGGATGCTAAATGCAAGGAAATTTTGGACAAACTGGTTGTTGAACTTCCCTTCATCGATGCTATCAAGACCTCGGTAGCTTTCAAGAGGTATGTCAAGAAGATGGTGTCCAGCAATGTGAACCTTGACGAAGGCTGTCTGATGATCACTCATGAGTGCAGTGCAATCCTAAGCAACATGATCCCAACGAAACTTCCAGATCCAGGGAGCTTTGTCTTGGATTGCACAATAGCTACTGACAGGTTTGAGCGTTCTCTCTGTGACCTTGGCTCAAGTGTCAACCTCATGCCATACTCGGTTGCTAAGAGGATGGGAATGACAGACTTCACTGCTACTAGAATCTCGCTGATTCTCGCTGATCGTTCAACTAGACTTCCAGAAGGATTGCTCGAGGATGTTCCGATTGTGATTGGGAACTGCTTAATCCCAACTGATTTCATTGTCTTGGAGTATGATTCGGAACCCAGAGATCCTCTCATCTTGGGAAGGCCATTCCTAGCAACAGCTGGTGCTCTGATTGATTGCAGGAATGGGAAGATATCTCTTAACATTGGTGAGTTGGTCATGAATTTTAACATGGAAAAGATGATGAAAAGACCAACCATCGATGGGCGGACTTTCTTCGTTGATACCTTCTGTGATATTGCTGAGGAGTACTTCTTAGAGATGCATCCTGAGGACCCATTGGAGAGAGCATTGGCCTGTTCTGCTGAGTCCGAAGTTAAGCCACACGATGCTGCTGCTGAATACGGAAGGATACTCGATTCAGCACGACCAGTATCGATCGATACTCGGATGGTATCGATCGATACCCTACGGCCAGAAAGAAGTTTGGCCGAAAGAACTATGCAAGCTGCTGGGCTTGGAGATTGGAGTGAGGAGAACGCTCCTAAAGTGGAACTCAAACCACTTCCTGCGAATCTAAGGTATGGTTTTCTTGGTCCTAATTCCACGTACCCTGTAATCCTTAATTCTTCTTTGAACAACGCAGAGGTCACTTTACTGCTAAGCAAGCTGCGCAAGTATCGCAAAGCTCTTGGCTATTCTCTTGATGACATTTCAGGTATTTCCCCGAACCTGTGCATGCATAGGATTCATCTTGAGGACGCGTCAAAGGCTTCAGTTGAGCATCAAAGGAGGCTGAATCCAAACCTGAAGGAAGTGGTTAAGAAAGAGATCATGAAACTCTTAGATGCAGGAGTTATCTATGCTATCTCAGATAGCTCTTGGGTCAGTCCAGTGCACGTTGTTCCTAAGAAAGGAGGGATAACTGTGGTGAAGAACAACATGGATGAGATGATTCCCACAAGGACTATCACAGGACATCGAATGTGCATTGATTACAGGAAGTTGAACGCGGCCACACGGAAAGATCACTTCCCATTGCCATTCATTGACCAGATGTTGGAGAGATTGGCCAGTCATCCCTACTACTGCTTCCTTGATGGATATTCAGGTTTCTTCCAGATTCCTATCCATCCAGATGACCAAGGGTATACCACTTTCACGTGTCCCTATGGCACGTTCGCATACAGGAGAATGCCATTTGGATTGTGCAACGCTCCAGCCACTTTTCAGAGGTGCATGATGTCCATCTTCACAGACATGATCGAGGACTTCATGGAGGTGTTCATGGATGATTTTTCAGTATATGGGTCATCATTCAAGATCTGTTTGACTAATCTGTGCAAGGTGCTCCAGAGGTGTGAAGAGAAACACTTGGTCCTTAACTGGGAAAAGTGTCATTTTATGGTTCAGGATGGCATTGTACTTGGGCACAAAGTCTCTGAAGCTGGAATCGAAGTTGACAAAGCCAAGATTCAGGTCATGACAAGTCTCCCACCACCTACTTCTGTGAAGGATATTCGGAGTTTCCTTGGTCATGCTGGTTTTTACAGGAGGTTCATCAAGGATTTCTCCAAGATAGCACGTCCACTCACTGCTCTGCTGTGCAAAGAGATCAAATTTGATTTCACAGCCGATTGTCTTGCAGCCTTTGAGGAGATCAAAAAGGCTTTAGTGAGTGCTCCTGTTGTGCAACCTCCTGATTGGACTCTACCTTTCGAGATCATGTGTGATGCCAGTGACTTTGCTGTGGGGTCAGTTCTGGGTCAGAGGAAAGACAGGCAGCTGCACGTCATCTACTATGCCAGCAGGACTTTGGATGATGCTCAGAGGAATTACAGCACCACAGAGAAGGAGCTACTTGCTGTTGTTTTCTCCTTTGAGAAATTCCGATCTTACTTGATTGGGAGCAAGGTGGTTGTTCATACCGATCATGCTGCTCTCAAGTATCTGATGAATAACAAGGATCTCAAGCCTCGTCTCTGTCGTTGGGTTCTTTTGCTACAAGGGTTTGACATTGAGGTTAAGGACAAGAAAGGCATAGAGAATGGAGTTGCTGACCATCTCTCGCGGATGCGGATCGATGAGGACGTCCCCATTGATGATCAATTACCTGAGGAAGCCATCTACTTCATTGAAACTGGGTTTCAGATGAATCTGGCCGAGAATCAGCAATTTCCACGAGTTGCAGGTTCCGGTATCGATCGATACCATGATGGTATCGGTCGATACCCTGACGATTCAGACGCTGTTTTCATCATCGATCATTCAGTCGTTTCTAACCACCATCTCGTCGCTGCAGCAGATTCTGATACTCCATGGTACGCTGATATTGCAAATTATCTCGCTGCAGATGCAAAGCCAAACCACCTCAAGAAGTATGACAAGAAGAAGTTCATGCGCGACATAAGGAGATTCTTTTGGGATGAACCTTACTTGTACAAGCATTGTTCTGATGGCATATACAGGAGATGCATTGCTGAATCAGAGGTTTCAGATGTTTTGTTTCATTGCCATGGATCAGACTATGCTGGACACTTTGCCACCTTCAAGACAGTATCCAAGGCTCTTCAAGCAGGCTTCTGGTGGCCTACCATGTTCAAGGATGCTCACACTTTCGTCTCACAGTGCGACGCTTGTCAGAGGAGAGGGAAGATCAGTAAGAGACATGAGATGCCACAAAATTTCATCCTTGAGGTTGAAGTTTTTGATTGCTGGGGCATTGACTTTATGGGTCCTTTCCCATCTTCACACAAGAAGACCTACATCCTGGTTGCTGTGGACTATGTGTCTAAATGGGTGGAAGCGATAGCCAGTGAGAAGAATGACTCTGCGGTGGTTCTTAAGCTGTTTAAGACCATCATTTTCCCTCGCTTTGGAGTACCTCGAATTGTGATAAGTGATGGTGGCTCTCACTTTATCAACAAGGTGTTCGAGAGGTTGTTGAAGCAATATGGTGTCAACCATCGTGTGGCTACTCCATATCACCCTCAGACAAGTGGGCAAGTTGAAGTCTCCAACAGGCAGATCAAGGAGATCTTGGAGAAGACAGTGAATGCTTCTAGGAATAATTGGTCTACAAAGCTGGATGATGCACTTTGGGCATACAGGACTGCCTTCAAGACACCGCTGGGTACTACACCTTTCCAAATGCTGTATGGGAAAGCATGCCACCTTCCAGTAGAGATTGAGCACAAGGCTGCATGGGCAACAAAGATGCTGAACTTCGACATCAAGCCTGCTGCTGAGAGGAGGTTGATTCAGCTGAACGAGCTGGATGAGATCAGGCACCATGCTTATGAGAACTCGAGGCTGTACAAGGAGAGAACTAAAGCTTATCATGATAAGAAGATCATCTCCAGACACTTCGAACCGAACGACCAGGTACTTCTGTATAACTCTCGTTTGCAATTGTTTCCTGGTAAACTGCGTTCACGTTGGTCAGGTCCCTTCACAATCAAAGAGGTCAGACCACATGGTGCTGTGGTGCTGATAAATCGCACAGGCGAGGAATTCACTGTCAATGGACAAAGAGTGAAACACTATTGGGCGCAAGCCGAGATTCCAACAGGGCAGATAATGCCTCTGGATGATGCACCAACAGCCTGAATGGCGTTACAGTCAAGCTATTGACGTTAAACGAGCGCTTGGTGGGAGGCAACCCACTGGTGAGTCTGTCCTTGAGTCGTTTTTCCTTTTGATTTTTCATTTGTTTTGAGTCTGTGTCAGGATGAACAAGGAGCAACTCGCAATCGCCTAAGTATCGATCGATACCCCATTGGTATCGATCGACACCAATCGCGGATGAAAGTTCACCAAGTCGATCTAAGCGTGGTATCGATCGATACCGTGCTGTGTGTCGATCGACACTCGCTGTTCCCGGAAGGTAATTTCTTGTTTCTCTTCATTCTATCCTTTTCTTTTGTTTCTTTCACTGACTCTAGGCTAGATAACACTGAGGACAGTGTTGTTCAAGTCTGGGGGAGGTGTCTGCTGACATTGTTTTCGTTTTTCTTAGAGTCAGTCGTTTTATCGAGTCAAAACTGTTTTATTGAGTCAAAAATTTGTTGGAGATGATGATCCTGTGCTTGAACCTATTGATTTGATTTTGTTTTTGAGTGCACAGTGTTACAGGATCAGTTCTAGGTCGACTAATGAAAAATCCAAAGGCTGACCAGTTGACTAGAAAACATCCATGTCTCCAGCAGAGTTCTTCTGAAACCTGAGCCAAATTTTTGCACTTCATCAATATGGTTAGTGTTCATAGAGCTTGATTCATCATTCATATCTGATAAAGGAACCCGTGTGTTTAGAATTATGGTATCTCTCTCCCCTGAAATAAGTTGATAGATAAGAGCATAAAAGATTGAAATGATTTTCTTCTGAGTAGAGGGTTAGGAAAATTTCCAGCGATCCCATTATTCTACTTGAGAGGGGATGATCACACAAAGGATTGGAAGCGAGGCTAGGATTTTCCTATGATGCCATTATTCGCCGACATCCTTTGATACATAGAGAGGGAAGAACCGGGGATTCGGTGGCAAACACCATCAATACTCGCGTCTCATACCTTGATGTGTATATGCTAAGCTGAAAATAAAAAAAATATATATAAATAGAACATAATAAGAAATAAGTCTGGGGGAGAGAAATTGATACAAAAAGTGTTAAAAAGGGTGGTTCCTTTGTCATGATATTGTCTGATAAAGAATCTAGGAGGTTCTTGAACATTAACTGCAGCGATGAAACTGGCGATGAGGGCTTTACTTGAACAATGCTGTGGGATTTTGTGTGGAGTCTAGAAAAGCTGCGAATGTCTACGGAGAAGTACATGGTGGTCAGATCAAAAGCTGATCAGGTAACATTTGGGTACTTGGAAAGAAGGTCATTTCGATGGTTCAGGAACAGGTGAGTCTCTACGTTTTCAAACCTCTTTTTCTGATTTAGTCTTCTATTTGCTTGAGGACAAGCAAAATGCTAAGTCTGGGGGAGTTGATATATCATGGTTTTTACCCTGTTTAGGCCATGATATAAGTCCTTTTATAGAGTCTTTTCTTGTGTTTTGGAGTCTTTTAGAGTCTTTCACAGGTTATAGCACGTCTGGAGCTTAATTGGAATTATTGGAGCTTTTCTGGAGCATTCTGGAGCGAGACTGAAGTCTGATGACTAAGAGCCCGATCTGAGCACCGAGCATCGATCGATACCCCCTGGTATCGATCGACACTCATCGAGATTTCATGGGCCGCGACTAGTTATGAAGCCTTGGAGAATTGCAAAAGCACCCAGAAGACTTTGATAATTACAAGAAGGCCCCAAATCGTGATTTAGGTTATAAATAGGATTTTACAGCCATTGTTTAGGCTATGCTTTATTATTGTTTAGGTTTAAGAGAGATTTTGGTGAGAGACAAGTCTGGTTTCCCTTCGTCCGAGATCAGATCTCAAAACCTTGTTTCTCTTTCTGATTTAATATAAGAGTATTTATTCAACATGTTTATTAATTTAATATCCATGTCTGAGTAGATCACCTGTTAGGTTTAGGGTTTTCTCATAGGGATTTCTTTGAATGCTAGGTTGATTATCTGTTAGGATTCACTATCTAAATTAGTTCTTCGCCTTAGGTTGTTCTCAAAGCTAATTCTAGGTTGACGAATCTGGAACTTAGATCTTAGGATAATTAATTAGGCACGAGAGTGCGATTAATTACCTGATAGAACCTTAGGTGAGCAAATTGATTATTCGCAAAGAGATTTGGTTTAATTGATTTGTGAACATATCAAACCTGATTTTAAAGCTGATTTAGACTTTAGGATTCGCAAAGAGATTTGGAATTTCTAGGATTTAGATTTAGATAGTTTTCGCAACGAGAGTTGGTTAATTATATTTTAGTGATTTGAGTTCTAGAACAGTGCTTAATCTGGATCCTGTTAGCTAACTTAGCTGCATTCATTGATTTCCTGAGAAATACCCTAAGCCTACATTCCTCCAATTGAATTTACAAACGTTTTACTTGCAACCCTGTTTTTCAATTACATCATCTGGTTTAGCTTGTTTCTGATCTATAGAATCTATTGAGTGATTCTTGAGTTCTTGTGTTCGACCCCTGATTTACTGCAGCAACTGCTTTAGTACTTTTTAGGGTATTAAATTGAGCATATCACTAAGCCTAAACATCAACAAGAAATCATCAAACCATCGAAATCAAGTCTAATCATGATCCAACAAAAAGTTATTCACAAGAACACCAAGAACATACTAAGAACATGAAGAACACAAACCCAGAAAATAAAAGTCAACTCACAAAAACAACAAAAATCACAAATCTAAACCGATTAAAAGATAAAAGAAGAATCAAATAAAGATAATATGAAACAAGAGTGAAGAAATCTTCAAAAGTGTGGATTATACATGAAGATCAACCCAAGAAACTCTAGAGAGAGTTCTTGGGTCGCACACACAAAAAGAATGAAGAAGACTTGTTTTTAATAAGTAAAAATGACTTGAATACAAAAATGGGCACTAAAAGTGACGGCATCGGTTACGGGGATCGGTTATAACCGATCCCGCTTGTTAAAATTCTGCCATCGACCTTGGCGATCGGTTAGACGATTTCTGCTTGACAGGTCTTCACTATATTGGCCATAACTCTTGAACCACAGCCCTGAATGACACGAATCCAATTCTCACGCGAAGCTAACTCACTTTTCTATCTTGTGTCCAAATGTGAGATTAAACTGGGTATGGGAAGGCTTCCATCCGACATGATCTTTCAGCTGCTTCGGATTGCCGCTGCATTTTCCGGTAATGATATGTCTTCAGTAAATCAAATGCAGCTCGCGAACCGCTAGTGAGAATGACATGAAACCACTTCCATTAGAAAGCTAACTCAATTTCGAATAACTTTCGTTAAGCGCTCCCAGTCTAATTCAAAAGGCAAGGTGTTCTTCCGGTTGGATATTTCACACATGTCTTGATCAGGAAATCTTGATCGGTTTCAGTGATCGGTTAGTAACCGATCGGACGTGTATTTTGCTCCTTTTGCTCCTCTTTCGATCTTCCTTCGAATTCCAAGTTTCTCCTTTGATCCAAGCTGCTCCAAGCACTCCTAAACACCTGAAAAAGGCTCCAGCAAGCCAAAAACGACACAAACTATCTAGGACTGCTAAAATACAAGTTAAAACTAAATGAGACTCAAATGCATGAAAAGATCCCAAAACTATACAAAGTGGGATTAAAACATATGAAAATAAAGCCCTAAAAAAATGTAAAATATGGTGTTATCAACTCCCCCGGACTTGCCTTTTGCTTGTCCGCAAGCAAACAAGAAAAGACAAACCGAAAGAGAGATTTTTGAAGAGTGGGAATTCACAACTAAAAGACATGTCAAAGCATTCAAAGTGGGAAGTCTATGCCCAAGATAATACCAAGACATTGCAAAAACGTATCTCAATTATGACTTTAACTTCTCTAGACTTATCGCAACTCCTAATCTTTTCTCTTAACAACAATGCTTCATGTCTACAAGTTCTCTTCTCAACCAACCCTCACATTCATTTGATCTTTCTAAAGGTGCGGTCTCACAAATGGGCAAGTGATCAAGTCCAATCGGTTTGGAAGAAAAGGCAATTGGCACTAGTAAATGTGAGTGCAAGGAGGTTCATTCTCTTTTTGGGTGACTTACTCTCAAGAAAAAGGAATGCTATATGTTATGCAAAAGCAAGGAAGACTAGAAACAATTTATGCATACAAAGTTAAGCTCACATTGTTCTACCCTCCTAGCAAAGCATTCTACCCAAATGGTGATTCCATTTCCTCTTCTTATCTTATTTCCTTGAAGCTCATTAAACCCCCAAAGCCCTTTTGGCTAAATCAAAACTCCCTTTTTAACCCCCTTTTCTTTTCCAAACACCAAACTCCTAAAGACATTTTTATTAGACCCATTTCTTTTCTTTTCACTCTCCCTAAACTTTTTATTCTTTCTCTTTTTTCAAACATGGAGAGTGTATTTTCTTTTCTTTTCCTAGGGTCTTTCTTTTAAGCTCTTCTCTAGAGTTTGCTTTTTCAACCATTTCTCATCTCATATTTCGTAAGTTCATGTTCCCCAAACTCAATACTGTTGATCCGTAAATCACACAAAAGGGGTAAAACACTACTTTTTAGTCAGAATCTCGTTTATTGATCAAGGTCGGCGTTACAACAGAGTTTAAGTAAGAAGGTAAAGACAAAAGGATTCGAGATCGGTAACGAGCTCTCTTCTATTCTCTGTCTTTGCGGAAGTTCTGGATCGATAGAATGAGGCGATGGCCTCCTTATTTATAGTGTTTTTGAGGCGGTTGACAGGAGGACTTCTCCTTTTCCGAGTTCGATTAGGAAAAGGAAATCTTCCGGTTTTCTCGCCGAGATAAGGATACATTCCTGATATCTCGATGAATCAACCGAAGAGAATATTTCCATTTCCGAGATCGGCGGGAAAGAGGAAATATTCCGGTTTCATCTGTTGTAACGGACTGGGCTTGTGCTGGGCCCAGATCGGTAGCCGAGGTGGGCTTTCAGCGAGATCCCGAGCTCGGCCCAATGTTTTCGGGCCGACTTATCCTCGATCCGAACCATCGTAAACCGGTCTTGATTGAACCGATCTCGGTTCGAACCGAGTTAAACCAGGGGGTGCTAATCCCCCCTCTAACAATTGGTCACCCCCTCAGTTCGGCGAGGGAGTTTATGAGTTCGGCGAATTTTTGAGGAGTATTCTTTAGCTCGGTTAAAACTGAGATCGGTATGATCTGATCAGATTCTGTTTCGAGTTCGGCTTGATGATACGAACTGTACGAGTTCGGCGAACTGCTTAAGTTCGGCTTTGATGATACGAACCGTACGAGTTCGGCGAACTGCTTAAGTTCGGCTTGATGATACGAACTGTACGAGTTCGGCGAACTGCTTAAGTTCGGCTTGATGATACGAACTGTACGAGTTCGGCGAACTGCTTAAGTTCGGCTTGATGATACGAACTGTACGAGTTCGGCGAACTGCTTAAGTTCGGCTTTGATGATACGAACTGTATGAGTTCGGCGAACTGCTTAAGTTCGGCTTTGATGATACGAACTGTATGAGTTCGGCGAACTGCTTAAGTTCGGCTTGAAAGGACGGATCCTCTTTCGAATTTGGTGAGTTTTTCTTGAGAAGAGGGCGTCGTTTCGTCTTCCCTTGTCGCAGAATTCGAAGAGGCGCGCGTCGATTCGTCTTCTCTTGCTATGGAATTCGAAGAGTCGCGCGTCGATTTGTCTTCTTCGATCGCGGATTTCGAGGAATTGTCATCATTGCGTTTTTCCTTATAAATACTGCCCGACCCTCTTTCTGTTTTTCACTTCTGCTCATTTTCTCCAAAAAGGTATTTCTCCTTCTCTCTCTAGAGTTCTCCCTTCTCTCTAGAATTTTTAGGTTTTCCGTTCTTCGCTCATCCTCTCCGCCGTGATTTCTCCGGTTTGCTCGAAGATTTTCGAGTTCTTCGTTCTGTTCTTCGTCAACTTCTCTCCTCCGATCGATATGGTTTCAAGGACTTCTTCCCCTTCTGTTGAAGACCGAGCTCCTTCATCTGAGTTCCCAGACATTGGGCTGTTCGTCAATAGTTCTGATTCGAGTTCGGACGGACTGGGTGACGTCGAACGGGAGATGTTTAGGCGCAACTCTCAGCGTGCCGCGGCCGGACCGAGCAGCTCAAAAGTTTCAGTCGAAGTTCCGCATCTCATCGACGAGGACCTGCCTGAAGAAGAGATTGCTGAGCTAAATGAACAAGTTCGGGCAGATGCCGAGTTCGCTGCTCGGCTCGCCGAGGACGAAGATGCGGCCGATTTGGACAACCGTGCCGTTTCTCCAGCATGTCGTCCTGATGAAGGAGACGATGGTCCCGTTTTGGCTGCTAGGCGGATGGTTGAGAGGCCAACCAGCATCAGACCATCTTGGTCTACCGCGGAGACGATTCAGATCACCTTGGAGCGGTGCGATGCTCCAAATGACTTGCTGTTTAAGATCCCGAAGGCTGCTGATCGCCCGTGGGATGCTCCTGATGGCTACATTTGCGTCTACGAGGAGCATTTCAGGAGTTGTGGGCTTCGGTTTCCCATCCCGAAGCTTGTCTATAAATACTGCAAGAGGCGGCACGTCGCGATCTCTCAGTTGATGCCAGCCACGGTGATCAACCTTATGGGTCTTCTTTCTCTCGGGGAAGAGTGCGGTATTCTCATTACGGCGAAGGTTTTTGAGAGGTTGTTCCGAGTGAACCTATCGAAGGCAAAGCCGTGGTTTCTATCGGCAAATGTGAAGCCGGAAGCCGATCTTGTTACTGGGAATAAACCGAACAAGGTCAATCATTGGAGCGCCAGATACTTCTTTGTGAAGATCGATGAATCTTCCGTCGAGTGTCCGGGAGGGAGTTACTGAACTCTATGGAGAACTCCTATTGGTAGATACTTGTTCTTTATTTCATCTTAGTACCTTATTTTGCCTAACTTATATCTTTCTTTCCTATCTTCAGCTCGTCATCCTCCAAGCTTCCTTATCACCACACCGGGATTCACTTTTGCTCACGTGAAGCAATTGAGTGCTGCGGGGAAAGCTCGGTGGCCTGAAGCTTACCAGGAGAAGCTCGATCTAAAAGCGAAAAGAGCCCTTAAAGGTAAGTTGGCAGACTTTTCTTCGCAGTTCGTTGATACCGATCCTCTTTTATTTACCCGTTGCTTCCTCTCAGCAAAACCATCTCGTCGGAGAAAAATGAAGTTCGAGGATATCCCCAATCTTTCAGCCGAGATGGACGGCGACGAGGTGGATGTGGACATTCCCTCGCCTGATGTCCAGGTGAATCCCGAGGCTACGGCCATTGATGAAGAGGTCGGCCGAGATGAAGTTCCTACTGGGGATCGCGCTCCTTCAGCAACCAAGCAGGCAGATCCGGAAGCTCCAGCCGTTAACGAAGAGGTTGGCCAAGGAGAGGTTCCTGCTGGGGAGCACACTTCTCATCCGGCCGAGAAGAAAAGAAAGAAGAAGACAAAAAGGGGGTCTCGGCGGGCTGCTGGTTCGACTGCTGGAGTCGGTACCGAACACGCCGAAGGTGGCGAAGGCGACGAGGGGATTACCGACCCCCAACAAACTGATGGGGAAACGATTGTCCTATCGGACAGCTCTCCAGTGCAGAAGAGGCGTCGAACGTCGGATCCCGAGGCCGATCCCTTGGATTATGTCGAATCATATCGGCGCTTGAGTTTCGGCCCGGACTTCCTTCCGCCGATCGGTTCCCTTCGCCAACCTGAGGCTTATAAGAAGCTGGCCCAGACTACTGCCGAGGTATCCTTTTCTCCTTTTTTTTTTTTTGTTATCCTTTTTCTTTCGATTGCTTATTTTTAAAGTTCGTTATTCCTGCAGATGGTTGCTCAGACGAACGAGATCGTCGGGTCTTACGATCGTGAGCTCGGAGAATCGCGCCGTAAAGCTTTCGAGGCGAGGGTTCAAGTGGCGGAACTTCGCAAGGAGCTGCACATATCTGAGGACCGAGTGGAGGCGGGCGATCATGTGGTGGACCAACTGACTCGAGAGATTGCCGCACTTAAGAGATCCAATGCCGAGCTGGGGTTGGAAAGAGACGCTCTCTCGATAAAGCTGTTCGCGGAAACTTCGCGATTGAGGGCCGGTCGTACCCAGCAGATCTCCAGGAGAAAAGCGGTCACAGAAAAGTGCCAAGTCCAGCTTCAGAAGGTAAAGGACCACTTGTCGGCGGTTGAGCGGGCGAAGAAACCGTTCCTCGTTATCAATCAGGTTCAGGGAGTACTTGATTTTTGCGAGGGCCTTAAGAAGAAGCACGGTATTGTTGTCCCTTCGTCTCGTATCGATCGGCTTGAGAAGCTTAAGGCCGAAAAGGTGAAGGAATATGCCGCGATCGACCTTTGTGAGCTGGATGAGGCGGACTTGGTTGTCACGCCTTTTAGTGATCCGGTGCATCCAGAGGTTTCGACGTCGATGGGCAATGAGGTTCCACCGGGCCTTGACGAGTTCGGATCCAATCAGGCTTCCATGTCGGCTGATCGCGCTGATGCGATGCGGAAGCGAAATGTCTGAATCGTCTTTTTGTTTTGTAATATGACTAGTTTTTCCTTTGCCCGAATGGGCTTATAACCTGACCTCTTGGACCGGAGGGTTTTTAAAGTCCGGTATCCGTTTTGCCCGAGGGGCTTTTTAACGAATCTGATTTTTATCGATCTTCTTTTTATTTTGAGTGTTATGCTTTATTTCTTCTGATATATTTGAAGTCGTACATAATACGAACCTCTCGAATTTATCGTACACAGTGGTGCCGTAAACTGTACGGTCTTAGCCGGGTGAAGAGGATGAATTCGACTGAACCTGTTCGAGGTCGGCAATCCCTATCGTAGATTGGCTTACTGCTTTTGCGATTGTTGAGAAATCGGCTTACTTGTTTTTGCGACTGTTGAGAAATCGGCTTACTAGTTTTGCGACTGTTGAGAAGTCGGCTTAGGTTTGCGAGGAAGGACGTTCGGCTTGACCCTAGAGTTTAGTTTTAAGAGTACGTGAACAGCTCATCTTAATATGCTCTAGGTTTCTCACATTGAATCCGAGTGTGCGAGACGGACTTGGCTTATTTGGCTCGGATAATCTGAGAAGTTGGTGCGAGACTGATCTCGGCTTTGAATGTGGAAAGTGTATTATCCATTGCACCATGAGGATGCGTGCGAGCTAAGCTCGGCTTTATCAGATCGTCTGGCCAGGACGTTGAAATGGGAACCGTTGGTGGTTGAAAATGCGAACTGTTGAAGTTCGGCAAACGTAAAGTTTGACTTAGAAAATACGAACAGTTAGAGTTCGGCAAACGAAAAGTTTGACTTTAGAAAATACGAACTGTTGTAGTTCGGCAAACTAAAAGTTTGGCTTTAGAAGATACGAACTGTTGGAGTTCGGCAAATTAAAAGTTTTGACTTGTAAAATACGAACTGTTGGAGTTCGGCAAACTAAAAGTTTGACTTAGAAAATACGAACTGTTGGAGTTCGGCAAACATAAAGTTTGGTTTTTAAAATACGAACTGTTGGAGTTCGGCAAACTGAAAGTTTGACTTAGAAAATACGAACTGCTGGAGTTCGGCAAACATAAAGTTTGACTTAGAAAATACGAACAGTTAGAGTTCGGCAAACATAAAGTTTGGCTTTTAAAATACGAACTGTTGGAGTTCGGCAAACTGAAAGTTTGACTTAGAAAATACGAACTGTTGGAGTTCGGCAAACATAAAGTTTGGTTTTTAAAATACGAACTGTTGGAGTTCGGCAAACTGAAAGTTTGACTTAGAAAATACGAACTGCTGGAGTTCGGCAAACATAAAGTTTGGCTTAGAAAATACGAACTGTTGGAGTTCGGCAAACATAAAGTTTGGCTTTTAAAATACGAACTGTTGGAGTTCGGCAAACTGAAAGTTTGACTTAGAAAATACGAACTGCTGGAGTTCGGCAAACATAAAGTTTGGCTTAGAAAATACGAACTGTTGGAGTTCGGTAGAATGCCTTGGTAAAATTTTATTAATGTTATAGTTGCGCCTTGTGAGGGCTGCCTACGTACCTTCGAAAGAAGGATCAAGCCATTCGTAGTTCATATTACATATTAGAATCGAGCGTATGTGTAGTAGCTCGGTGTTTTTTTTTTTTTTTTTTTTTTTTTTTTTTTTTAGCGCTTGAGGGTTGGCCTAGATGTAGTACCGCTTGAGGTTCATGGAATTCCACGAACGGGGAATGGGGGTTCCGTCTAGCTTCATGAGCTCGTAGACGCCTGGTTTGACTACCCTCATGACCTGATAGGGTCCTTCCCAGTTTGTGCCGAGCTTGCCGGCATTCTTTTCTTCGGTGCCTTCGAAGACTTTTCTTAAGACAAGGTCTCCGTCGGTGAAGTGACGTCCGCGGACCTTTTTGTTGTAGTATCGTGCTGCTAAGTTCTGATAATTCTGAATCCGAAGTAAGGCTTGATCGCGTTGTTCCTCGAGATTGTCGAGGTTGTCGAGCATGATTTCGTCGTTAAGATCAGGATTTTGCACGAGCATCGTCCGACGGATAGTCGGGATGGTGAGTTCGGCGGGGCATAGGGCTTCCACGCCATAGGCCATGTAGAAGGGGGATTGCCCCGTTGACGATCTTGGGGTCGTTCGGTATGACCATAAGACTCCGTCGAGTTTATCTGACCATGTCCCTTTATGAGTATCCAATCGTTTCTTGAGGCCGGCTATGATTGTTTTGTTTGTTGCTTCGGCCTGACCGTTGCTCGGCGGGTATCGTGGTGTGGAAAAACTTAGTCGAATTTTCCACTTAGCGCAGAAGTCGTTGAATAGTGTTGATATGAATTGGGGACCGTTATCGGTGATAATCTCGTACGGAATTCCGTGTCGGCAGATAATGAATTTCCAGACGAATTTCTGGACGTCAGAGGCGAGGATGACGGGATATGCCTCGGCTTCTACCCATTTGGTAAAGTAATCCGTCATGACGAGGATGAACTTTTTCTGCGTAGAGGATCGTCTGAAAGGACCGATGATGTCCATCCCCCATCGCATGAATGGATACGGAGCTGTCGAAGTGGTTAGCAGCTCGGTAGGAAGATGTATCATTGGGCCATGCCTTTGGCATTTGTCGCACTTCGCGACGAACCTCTCGCAGTCTGCTTGCATACTTGGCCAATAATAGCTTGCTCTCTTGATTTTCAGGGCTAGAGATCGGCCGCCGGAGTGATTGCCGCTGCTTCTTTGCTGTATGTCTTCAGAGCTCGGACGGAGTAGTTGCATGTTTCCAACGCACCCATGATCATGTTGATACGTTTTCGAACCTGCGGAGGTTGTTGAGTTTCCACGTTGTCCTCCCGATCTCGTTTCGGTTGTTCGTCGTCGGTTTTGTCTTTCTTTTGCTCGGCAGGCTTATTCGGTTTGGAGTTGTGTCTCCTACCGTTATCGTTACAGCGCGGTCTATTCGAGGGTTGGAAGGCTCCTTCGACTGGAACTTCCCCCTTTTTGTACTTCATCATCAGGAACTCCTGTAGATGTCGGCACTCTTCGGTCGAATGGTTTCCATACTGGTTATGGAAATTGCAGTACGATGCGGATTCAGTGGTGTCGGGCTCGTTTGGCTCATCCGACCGAACCCAAGTGTTTGACCTGGATTGCTGAGTTTGGACCGTATTGACGGGTTGTCTCGGGGGAACGTACAGTTTGTCCTTAGTGGCGGGCTGTTTCGTGATAGCGTGTCGCCTATCTTTCTCGGATCTTTCCTCCTCCTCCATGATGAAGATATGCGCCCTGTGCAGGATGTCCTCCAGCGTCTTTGGATTATTGCGTTTGATCTCCCTGTGAAAATCCGATTCGTACCAGGTGGCTTTGTAAAGAGCCTCGATTGCGGCTTCGTCGTCGATCGTGCAATGGGATACAACCGCTTTAAAACGTTCCATGAAGTTGCGTAGAGGCTCGTCCTGCTTCTGCTCGAGGGCCCAGAGTTCGGCATTCTTTGTTTTCTGCTTGATAAACATGGTGAAGCGTTTGAGGAATTTGGTAGTGAGCTCGTTATAGCTGTTTACCGAACTTGGCTCGAGCGCTGAAAACCAATCGAGTGCGGCTCCGGATAAGTTCTCCACGAATAGTTGGCACATGGCTGCGTCCTTCTCGGTTTCCGAGCCGAAACGAAATCGGTTCATTGTGATGACAAACGAGGTCAAGAAGTGTTTAGGATCGGTAAACCCGTCGTATGATGTGATCTTGACTCTTTCCAATCGTCGGACTGGAGTGTTGACGACTTTGTCGGTAAACGGCGTCCTCTGTGACTCTTGAATTACCCGGTCAATCTCCGGCGCCGAACTTGTAGCCTGATGGACTTTGGTCCGCATATCTTGTAGTTGGGCCTGGAACTTGGCGAATTCCAAGTTCACGGCGGCTTGGTCCGTGATGTTGATTTCCGAATCGGTCGCGGAGGATCTTCTTGTCGGCGGGTCGATCGTGCCTGGGGGTTGAGCGTCGGTTAAGTCGGACAAGAGGTTTCGGCGTAACGTGTTTTCTCCGGCGGGTGTGATCAGGTTCGTAGTGGGATGCTATCAGTGAGGTGATCCGCTCTTCGTTCTTTTTGTTGATCTCGGCGAACTGTGCCGCCATGGCTTCCATGAAGACGGTCGGATCTATGAGTATCGAAGCAGCCGGAGGCTGTGGGAGAGTCCCAGGTGGATGGTCCTGGTTGTCTTCTCCGACAGGTATGGTCGGAGGGGGTCCTCCTCTGGTTGTCTGTAGTTCGGTATTGACAGGATTGAGCTCGTCGATCCGTGGGTTTTGATCATCGGTTTCTGAGCCGTTGACGAGGGCTGCGGTGGTATCGACTGGAAGAACCATTGCCGAACTTCAATCAAACGATATCCGAAAGTACTGTTCTATTTGTCCCCACAGTCGGCGCCAATTGTTGATCCGTAAATCACACAAAAGGGGTAAAACAGTATTTTTTAGTCGGAATCTCGTTTATTGATCAAGGTCGGCGTTACAACAGAGTTTAAGTAAGAAGGTAAAGACAAAAGGATTCGAGATCGGTAACGAGCTCTCTTCTATTCTCTGTCTTTGCGGAAGTTCTGGATCGATAGAATGAGGCGATGGCCTCCTTATTTATAGTGTTTTTGAGGCGGTTGACAGGAGGACTTCTCCTTTTCCGAGTTCGATTAGGAAAAGGAAATCTTCCGGTTTTCTCGCCGAGATAAGGATACATTCCTGATATCTCGATGAATCAACCGAAGAGAATATTTCCATTTCCGAGATCGGCGGGAAAGAGGAAATATTCCGGTTTCATCTGTTGTAACGGACTGGGCTTGTGCTGGGTCCAGATCGGTAGCCGAGGTGGGCTTTCAGCGAGATCCCGAGCTCGGCCCAATGTTTTCGGGCCGACTTATCCTCGATCCGAACCATCGTAAACCGGTCTTGATTGAACCGATCTCGGTTCGAACCGAGTTAAACCAGGGGGTGCTAATCCCCCCTCTAACAAATACCATTAATTTCATTAATCCCCATCTATAATGCTAGCCTCTTTTCTTTGAACAACAATGACTAGCTAAAAATGAAAGCTAACCTTTGTCGTTTCCGATACTTACAAGATTTTACACACAATATCATATCAAGAAAAGGCCTCACTCAATCAAACAACGAGGGGTGGAAAGAAGACGGTTAAGGTGAAAGGTAGGGAACCATTTTAAAAATGAGAATGGCCACTCGGGTTATTAGAGAGTGGTAAAAGTGGATAAGATAACCCGAATGTTTTCTTTGAACCATGGTTATGTATCACAAGCCCATAAGCGAGAAGATTATATTCATTTAAGTCCAATTATCAAGGGGTTTATTTCAAATTAAACAAGTATTTACAAGACAAAGAGTTAAAATTAGAGAGATCAAAGTACGAAGTTTTCAAGTCTTTTGAAATCGTTTAAGCAATATAAAACCATTATCGAGAGCATCACAATGAAAGCTTATCATACATGTTTTATGAACTCCCATGCACATGAATGCAACCTATGTCATCTAGATATGAGTAGCTAATTCAATTCTAGAATGAACAATGGTGCAATGCAAACTACATGATATGTTTTGGATTTTTGAAAAAAAAAAAAAATCGATTTTTTTGTGTTTTTCTATGCAATAGAATATGTACAATGCAATGACTCAAAGAAATCAAAACAAAACAACTAAAAGAGAATTAGTAACGGTTTCCTCCCCCAGACTTACTTATCACCGTCTCGGTGAGAAAGTAAAACCGAGAAAGAAAACATAATACGAGAAATAAAACAAAAAATGAATGATGTATATACAAAAAAGAATGTTTGAGGTACCTTGAAGTGGAGTGTGTGGATTCACAATGAGGAGGTTTGGCACGTTAAGCTCAACGGTTTTTTGCCGTTTCGATCCGTCCCATTTTTTACCCTACTTATTCCTAGAAAACTTGAAAACAAAATTTATCAAATAATAAAAAGCATAAAACAATAAGTAAATGATAAGATTGCTTGTTTTATGTCTCTAGCTTGACGGTTTTTTTTTTCTACCTGGTCACGGGATCTGTTATAACCGATATGAGAAACCGATCGATGAAGATCTTGATCGGTTATAACCGATCGACGTAACCGATTGCTGAAGCCATTTTTTTCATCGTAACCGATCGCATTTTCGTGACCGATCATCATAACCGATCACCTTAGATTCTGATCTGTTATAACCGATCGACGTAACAGCTCCAGCTTGTTTTTTGTTTTTTCTACTTTGATTCCGGACGTTCTCCTGCGAATCCCGATGCCCTGTAACATCAAAACACACAAAAACAAAGATAAAATCAAACTTAAATCACACATATAAACATATATACAAAGGATAGAATTGGAGGAGTCCCCAATAGCGCGTTTAACGTCGCTAGCTTGACGGTTGCGTCCTCTTATTCACTCTCTCCTTGAATGTTTCCTTTACTCCTAGTTTCGAACCTAAGAGATCAAGATCACAAGAAAAAGGAAAAGATTAGCAACAAAAGAAAATAAAAGGCTCTAGACTTAAAATGAATCCTAACTCTAATGGCAATCATTCATTCCCCGGCAACGGCGCCAAATTGATGTTCGTGTGTTTTTTATACCCGCACCAATTAACCTAATACGCACACTACCGCAATCATAACGGTATGTCGATGTAGCACCTTAGGATCGATCCCACAGAGAATAAAGATTACACATCAAAGTTACGAGAAACAAACTAAGCTAGAGCAAAACGTTTTTATGTTTTTATACAAAAAATGAAAAGAAAGAAGAAAGAGATCAAAATGCAAGAAAGAAATTAAAAGAAAGGAAATGAAAGAAAGGAAATAAAACACAAAGAGAAAATGTTGGATCAAGGCTTAAACTATCAAAGAGGCGATTAACAATTAACAATGAGTGATTCGGAAGCATTAAACGCTATCTTAGAACATGGAACACTAACATAAGACTAATCCACTTCTGTGGTATCAATCTCTTCATCGAATACCCGATTAAGCTAAACTTCCGTTTGCAATAAAAGATAAACGATGAGCATTAATCGCAAGTCCATTTAGTTCACTAAACACACCAAACTACAATTGCCAATTGTGAATGATATGTAAAGCTCGCAAAAAGTTCGGTTCAAGCAATTCATCTAACTCCTTCCGGGTGTGAAATGCCTAAGTTCAAGACTCGAATGAACAAACTTAATCTAGCACTAACACCGTTTACTCGAATCTCTTCCCTAAAGCATGGGACGAGACCAAAAATTCTAGGGTGTAACTCTAGTTCGGTTTGTCATGCCAAACTAGAACTACCTAATCTAGGTGCAGTTCTAAACTTCGGTTTTATCATGTCAAGTCTAGCATTAAGAATCAGCCTAAGAACCTAAGTGAAAGAATTAACAAAGATCATCCAAAATCACCATCATCAAACCATCAAGACAAGTTACTAGTGATGCACAAACATTCAATGCAAATTGAATCTTTGGCAAGGAACACAAAAACAGCTTAACTCACTCCCGTGTTGCTAAACCCTTTGTTGATAATTCGAATTAGCTAATCTCCCGATTGCAACCAAATTATCAACAAGCATAAAATGCAAGTCCTTTTTAAGCCAACAATTCACCTTAATCACGATGGCTAACGGTTAAGAATAAAAAGCACGTTTAGAAATCTTCTAGACGATCTACCAAACCTCTTCCGAGTGTAAATCTACCATGATCTAGAAATTGAGTGATCAAGTTCAACTCTAGCATTAAGATCACTTCTAAACATGTGAACAAATGAGTATCTAAGCCTAAACATCAACAAGAAATCATCAAACCATCGAAATCAAGTCTAATCATGATCCAACAAAAAGTTATTCACAAGAACACCAAGAACATACTAAGAACATGAAGAACACAAACCCAGAAAATAAAAGTCAACTCACAAAAACAACAAAAATCACAAATCTAAACCGATTAAAAGATAAAAGAAGAATCAAATAAAGATAATATGAAACAATAGTGAAGAAATCTTCAAAAGTGTGGATTATACATGAAGATCAACCCAATAAACTCTAGAGAGAGTTCTTGGGTCGCACACACAAAAATAATGAAGAAGACTTGTGTTTTTAATGAGTAAGAATGACTTAAATACAAAAATGGGCACTAAAAGTGACGGCATCGGTTACGGGGATCGGTTATAACCGATCCCGCTTGTTAAAATTCTGCCATCGACCTTGGCGATCGGTTAGACGATTTCTGCTTGACAGGTCTTCACTATATTGGCCATAACTCTTGAACCACAGCCCTGAATGACACGAATCCAATGCTCACGCGAAGCTAACTCACTTTTCTATCTTCTGTCCAAATGTGAGATTAAACTGGGTATGGGAAGGCTTCCATCCGACATGATCTTTCAGCTGCTTCGGATTGCCGCTGCATTTTCCGGTAATGATATGTCTTCAGTAAATCAAATGCAGCTCGCGAACCGCTAGTGAGAATGACATGAAACCACTTCCATTAGAAAGCTAACTCAATTTCGAATAATTTTCGTTAAGCGCTCCCAGTCTAATTCAAAAGGAAAGGTGTTCTTCCGGTTGGATATTTCAGACACATGTCTTGATCAGGAAATCTTGATCGGTTTCAGTGATCGGTTAGTAACCGATCGGACGTGTATTTTGCTCCTTTTGCTCCTCTTTCGATCTTCCTTCGAATTCCAAGTTTCTCCTTTGATCCAAGCTGCTCCAAGCACTCCTAAACACCTGAAAAAGGCTCCAGCAAGCCAAAAACGACACAAACTATCTAGGACTTCTAAAATACAAGTTAAAACTAAATGAGACTCAAATGCATGAAAAGATCCCAAAACTATACAAAGTGGGATTAAAACATATGAAAATAAAGCCCTAAAAAATGTAAAATATGGTGTTATCAACTCCCCCGGACTTGCCTTTTGCTTGTCCGCAAGCAAACAAGAAAAGACAAACCGAAAGAGAGATTTTTGAAGAGTGGGAATTCACAACTAAAAGACATGTCAAAGCATTCAAAGTGGGAAGTCTATGCCCAAGATAATACCAAGACATTGCAAAAACGTATCTCAATTATGACTTTAACTTCTCTAGACTTATCGCAACTCCTAATCTTTTCTCTTAACAACAATGCTTCATGTCTACAAGTTCTCTTCTCAACCAACCCTCACATTCATTTGATCTTTCTAAAGGTGCGGTCTCACAAATGGGCAAGTGATCAAGTCCAATCGGTTTGGAAGAAAAGGCAATTGGCACTAGTAAATGTGAGTGCAAGGAGGTTCATTCTCTTTTTGGGTGACTTACTCTCAAGAAAAAGGAATGCTATATGTTATGCAAAAGCAAGGAAGACTAGAAACAATTTATGCATACAAAGTTAAGCTCACATTGTTCTACCCTCCTAGCAAAGCATTCTACCCAAATGGTGATTCCATTTCCTCTTCTTATCTTATTTCCTTGAAGCTCATTAAACCCCCAAAGCCCTTTTGGCTAAATCAAAACTCCCTTTTTAACCCCCTTTTCTTTTCCAAACACCAAACTCCTAAAGACATTTTTATTAGACCCATTTCTTTTCTTTTCACTCTCCCCAAACTTTTTATTCTTTCTCTTTTTTCAAACATGGAGAGTGTATTTTCTTTTCTTTTCGTAGGGTCTTTCTTTTAAGCTCTTCTCTAGAGTTTGCTTTTTCAACCATTTCTCATCTCATATTTCGTAAGTTCATGTTCCCCAAACTCAATACCATTAATTTCATTAATCCCCATCTATAATGCTAGCCTCTTTTCTTTGAACAACAATGACTAGCTAAAAATGAAAGCTAACCTTTGTCGTTTCCGATACTTACAAGATTTTACACACAATAGCATATCAAGAAAAGGCCTCACTTAATCAAACAACGAGGGGTGGAAAGAAGACGGTTAAGGTGAAAGGTAGGGAACCATTCTAAAAATGAGAATGGCCACTCGGGTTATTAGAGAGTGGTAAAAGTGGATAAGATAACCCGAATGTTTTCTTTGAACCATGGTTATGTATCACAAGCCCATAAGCGAGAAGATTATATTCATTTAAGTCCAATTATCAAGGGGTTTATTTCAAATTAAACAAGTATTTACAAGACAAAGAGTTAAAATTAGAGAGATCAAAGTACGAAGTTTTCAAGTCTTTTGAAATCGTTTAAGCAATATAAAACCATTATCGAGAGCATCACAATGAAAGCTTATCATACATGTTTTATGAACTCCCATGCACATGAATGCAACCTATGTCATCTAGATATGAGTAGCTAATTCAATTCTAGAATGAACAATGGTGCAATGCAAACTACATGATATGTTTTGGATTTTTGAAAAAAAAAAATTCGATTTTTTGTGTTTTTCTATGCAATAGAATATGTACAATGCAATGACTCAAAGAAATCAAAACAAAACAACTAAAAGAGAATTAGTAACGGTTTCCTCCCCCGGACTTACTTATCACCGTCTCGGTGAGAAAGTAAAACCGAGAAAGAAAACATAATACGAGAAATAAAACAAAAAATGAATGATGTATATACAAAAAAGAATGTTTGAGGTACCTTGAAGTGGAGTGTGTGGATTCACAATGAGGAGGTTTGGCACGTTAAGCTCACCGGTTTTTGGCCGTTTCGATCCGTCCCATTTTTTACCCTACTTATTCCTAGAAAACTTGAAAACAAAATTTATCAAATAATAAAAAGCATAAAACAATAAGTAAATGATAAGATTGCTTGTTTTATGTCTCTAGCTTGACGGTTTTTTTTTTTTCTACCTGGTCACGGGATCTGTTATAACCGATATGAGAAACCGATCGATGAAGATCTTGATCGGTTATAACCGATCGACGTAACCGATTGCTGAAGCCATTTTTTTCATCGTAACCGATCGCATTTTCGTGACCGATCATCATAACCGATCACCTTAGATTCTGATCTGTTATAACCGATCGACGTAACAGCTCCAGCTTGTTTTTTGTTTTTTCTACTTTGATTCCGGACGTTCTCCTGCGAATCCCGATGCCCTGTAACATCAAAACACACAAAAACAAAGATAAAATCAAACTTAAATCACACATATAAACATATATACAAAGGATAGAATTGGAGGAGTCCCCAATAGCGCGTTTAACGTCGCTAGCTTGACGGTTGCGTCCTCTTATTCACTCTCTCCTTGAATGTTTCCTTTACTCCTAGTTTCGAACCTAAGAGATCAAGATCACAAGAAAAAGGAAAAGATTAGCAACAAAAGAAAATAAAAGGCTCTAGACTTAAAATGAATCCTAACTCTAATGGCAATCATTCATTCCCCGGCAACGGCGCCAAATTGATGTTCGTGTGTTTTTTATACCGCACCAATTAACCTAATACGCACACTACCGCAATCATAACGGTATGTCGATGTAGCACCTTAGGATCGATCCCACAGAGAATAAAGATTACACATCAAAGTTACGAGAAACAAACTAAGCTAGAGCAAAACGTTTTTATGTTTTTATACAAAAAATGAAAAGAAAGAAGAAAGAGATCAAAATGCAAGAAAGAAATTAAAAGAAAGGAAATGAAAGAAAGGAAATAAAACACAAAGAGAAAATGTTGGATCAAGGCTTAAACTATCAAAGAGGCGATTAACAATTAACAATGAGTGATTCGGAAGCATTAAACGCTATCTTAGAACATGGAACACTAACATAAGACTAATCCACTTCTGTGGTATCAATCTCTTCATCGAATACCCGATTAAGCTAAACTTCCGTTTGCAATAAAAGATAAACGATGAGCATTAATCGCAAGTCCATTTAGTTCACTAAACACACCAAACTACAATTGCCAATTGTGAATGATATGTAAAGCTCGCAAAAAGTTCGGTTCAAGCAATTCATCTAACTCCTTCCGGGTGTGAAATGCCTAAGTTCAAGACTCGAATGAACAAACCTAATCTAGCACTAACACCGTTTACTCGAATCTCTTCCCTAAAGCATGGGACGAGACCAAAAATTCTAGGGTGTAACTCTAGTTCGGTTTGTCATGCCAAACTAGAACTACCTAATCTAGGTGCAGTTCTAAACTTCGGTTTTATCATGTCAAGTCTAGCATTAAGAATCAGCCTAAGAACCTAAGTGAAAGAATTAACAAAGATCATCCAAAATCACCATCATCAAACCATCAAGACAAGTTACTAGTGATGCACAAACATTCAATGCAAATTCATTCTTTGGCAAGGAACACAAAAACAGCTTAACTCACTCCCGTGTTGCTAAACCCTTTGTTGATAATTCGAATTAGCTAATCTCCCGATTGCAACCAAATTATCAACAAGCATAAAATGCAAGTCCTTTTTAAGCCAACAATTCACCTTAATCACGATGGCTAACGGTTAAGAATAAAAAGCACGTTTAGAAATCTTCTAGACGATCTACCAAACCTCTTCCGAGTGTAAATCTACCATGATCTAGAAATTGAGTGATCAAGTTCAACTCTAGCATTAAGATCACTTCTAAACATGTGAACAAATGAGTATCTAAGCCTAAACATCAACAAGAAATCATCAAACCATCCAAATCAAGTCTAATCATGATCCAACAAAAAGTTATTCACAAGAACACCAAGAACATACTAAGAACATGAAGAACACAAACCCAGAAAATAAAAGTCAACTCACAAAAACAACAAAAATCACAAATCTAAACCGATTAAAAGATAAAAGAAGAATCAAATAAAGATAATATGAAACAATAGTGAAGAAATCTTCAAAAGTGTGGATTATACATGAAGATCAACCCAATAAACTCTAGAGAGAGTTCTTGGGTCGCACACACAAAAATAATGAAGAAGACTTGTGTTTTTAATGAGTAAGAATGACTTAAATACAAAAATGGGAACTAAAAGTGACGGCATCGGTTACGGGGATCGGTTATAACCGATCCCGCTTGTTAAAATTCTGCCATCGACCTTGGCGATCGGTTAGACGATTTCTGCTTGAGAGGTCTTCACTATATTGGCCATAACTCTTGAACCACAGCCCTGAATGACACGAATCCAATGCTCACGCGAAGCTAACTCACTTTTCTATCTTCTGTCCAAATGTGAGATTAAACTGGGTATGGGAAGGCTTCCATCCGACATGATCTTTCAGCTGCTTCGGATTGCCGCTGCATTTTCCGGTAATGATATGTCTTCAGTAAATCAAATGCAGCTCGCGAACCGCTAGTGAGAATGACATGAAACCACTTCCATTAGAAAGCTAACTCAATTTCGAATAATTTTCGTTAAGCGCTCCCAGTCTAATTCAAAAGGAAAGGTGTTCTTCCGGTTGGATATTTCAGACACATGTCTTGATCAGGAAATCTTGATCGGTTTCAGTGATCGGTTAGTAACCGATCGGACGTGTATTTTGCTCCTTTTGCTCCTCTTTCGATCTTCCTTCGAATTCCAAGTTTCTCCTTTGATCCAAGCTGCTCCAAGCACTCCTAAACACCTGAAAAAGGCTCCAGCAAGCCAAAAACGACACAAACTATCTAGGACTTCTAAAATACAAGTTAAAACTAAATGAGACTCAAATGCATGAAAAGATCCCAAAACTATACAAAGTGGGATTAAAACATATGAAAATAAAGCCCTAAAAAAATGTAAAATATGGTGTTATCAACTCCCCCGGACTTGCCTTTTGCTTGTCCGCAAGCAAACAAGAAAAGACAAACCGAAAGAGAGATTTTTGAAGAGTGGGAATTCACAACTAAAAGACATGTCAAAGCATTCAAAGTGGGAAGTCTATGCCCAAGATAATACCAAGACATTGCAAAAACGTATCTCAATTATGACTTTAACTTCTCAAGACTTATCGCAACTCCTAATCTTTTCTCTTAACAACAATGCTTCATGTCTACAAGTTCTCTTCTCAACCAACCCTCACATTCATTTGATCTTTCTAAAGGTGCGGTCTCACAAATGGGCAAGTGATCAAGTCCAATCGGTTTGGAAGAAAAGGCAATTGGCACTAGTAAATGTGAGTGCAAGGAGGTTCATTCTCTTTTTGGGTGACTTACTCTCAAGAAAAAGGAATGCTATATGTTATGCAAAAGCAAGGAAGACTAGAAACAATTTATGCATACAAAGTTAAGCTCACATTGTTCTACCCTCCTAGCAAAGCATTCTACCCAAATGGTGATTCCATTTCCTCTTCTTATCTTATTTCCTTGAAGCTCATTAAACCCCCAAAGCCCTTTTGGCTAAATCAAAACTCCCTTTTTAACCCCCTTTTCTTTTCCAAACACCAAACTCCTAAAGACATTTTTATTAGACCCATTTCTTTTCTTTTCACTCTCCCCAAACTTTTTATTCTTTCTCTTTTTTCAAACATGGAGAGTGTATTTTCTTTTCTTTTCGTAGGGTCTTTCTTTTAAGCTCTTCTCTAGAGTTTGCTTTTTCAACCATTTCTCATCTCATATTTCGTAAGTTCATGTTCCCCAAACTCAATACCATTAATTTCATTAATCCCCATCTATAATGCTAGCCTCTTTTCTTTGAACAACAATGACTAGCTAAAAATGAAAGCTAACCTTTGTCGTTTCCGATACTTACAAGATTTTACACACAATAGCATATCAAGAAAAGGCCTCACTCAATCAAACAACGAGGGGTGGAAAGAAGACGGTTAAGGTGAAAGGTAGGGAACCATTCTAAATATGAGAATGGCCACTCGGGTTATTAGAGAGTGGTAAAAGTGGATAAGATAACCCGAATGTTTTCTTTGAACCATGGTTATGTATCACAAGCCCATAAGCGAGAAGATTATATTCATTTAAGTCCAATTATCAAGGGGTTTATTTCAAATTAAACAAGTATTTACAAGACAAAGAGTTAAAATTAGAGAGATCAAAGTACGAAGTTTTCAAGTCTTTTGAAATCGTTTAAGCAATATAAAACCATTATCGAGAGCATCACAATGAAAGCTTATCATACATGTTTTATGAACTCCCATGCACATGAATGCAACCTATGTCATCTAGATATGAGTAGCTAATTCAATTCTAGAATGAACAATGGTGCAATGCAAACTACATGATATGTTTTGGATTTTTGAAAAAAAAAAAATTCGATTTTTTGTGTTTTTCTATGCAATAGAATACGTACAATGCAATGACTCAAAGAAATCAAAACAAAACAACTAAAAGAGAATTAGTAACGGTTTCCTCCCCCGGACTTACTTATCACCGTCTCGGTGAGAAAGTAAAACCGAGAAAGAAAACATAATACGAGAAATAAAACAAAAAATGAATGATGTATATACAAAAAAGAATGTTTGAGGTACCTTGAAGTGGAGTGTGTGGATTCACAATGAGGAGGTTTGGCACGTTAAGCTCACCGGTTTTTGGCCGTTTCGATCCGTCCCATTTTTTACCCTACTTATTCCTAGAAAACTTGAAAACAAAATTTATCAAATAATAAAAAGCATAAAACAATAAGTAAATGATAAGATTGCTTGTTTTATGTCTCTAGCTTGACGGTTTTTTTTTTTCTACCTGGTCACGGGATCTGTTATAACCGATATGAGAAACCGATCGATGAAGATCTTGATCGGTTATAACCGATCGACGTAACCGATTGCTGAAGCCATTTTTTTCATCGTAACCGATCGCATTTTCGTGACCGATCATCATAACCGATCACCTTAGATTCTGATCTGTTATAACCGATCGACGTAACAGCTCCAGCTTGTTTTTTGTTTTTTCTACTTTGATTCCGGACGTTCTCCTGCGAATCCCGATGCCCTGTAACATCAAAACACACAAAAACAAAGATAAAATCAAACTTAAATCACACATATAAACATATATACAAAGGATAGAATTGGAGGAGTCCCCAATAGCGCGTTTAACGTCGCTAGCTTGACGGTTGCGTCCTCTTATTCACTCTCTCCTTGAATGTTTCCTTTACTCCTAGTTTCGAACCTAAGAGATCAAGATCACAAGAAAAAGGAAAAGATTAGCAACAAAAGAAAATAAAAGGCTCTAGACTTAAAATGAATCCTAACTCTAATGGCAATCATTCATTCCCCGGCAACGGCGCCAAATTGATGTTCGTGTGTTTTTTATACCGCACCAATTAACCTAATACGCACACTACCGCAATCATAACGGTATGTCGATGTAGCACCTTAGGATCGATCCCACAGAGAATAAAGATTACACATCAAAGTTACGAGAAACAAACTAAGCTAGAGCAAAACGTTTTTATGTTTTTATACAAAAAATGAAAAGAAAGAAGAAAGAGATCAAAATGCAAGAAAGAAATTAAAAGAAAGGAAATGAAAGAAAGGAAATAAAACACAAAGAGAAAATGTTGGATCAAGGCTTAAACTATCAAAGAGGCGATTAACAATTAACAATGAGTGATTCGGAAGCATTAAACGCTATCTTAGAACATGGAACACTAACATAAGACTAATCCACTTCTGTGGTATCAATCTCTTCATCGAATACCCGATTAAGCTAAACTTCCGTTTGCAATAAAAGATAAACGATGAGCATTAATCGCAAGTCCATTTAGTTCACTAAACACACCAAACTACAATTGCCAATTGTGAATGATATGTAAAGCTCGCAAAAAGTTTGGTTCAAGCAATTCATCTAACTCCTTCCGGGTGTGAAATGCCTAAGTTCAAGACTCGAATGAACAAACCTAATCTAGCACTAACACCGTTTACTCGAATCTCTTCCCTAAAGCATGGGACGAGACCAAAAATTCTAGGGTGTAACTCTAGTTCGGTTTGTCATGCCAAACTAGAACTACCTAATCTAGGTGCAGTTCTAAACTTCGGTTTTATCATGTCAAGTCTAGCATTAAGAATCAGCCTAAGAACCTAAGTGAAAGAATTAACAAAGATCATCCAAAATCACCATCATCAAACCATCAAGACAAGTTACTAGTGATGCACAAACATTCAATGCAAATTCATTCTTTGGCAAGGAACACAAAAACAGCTTAACTCACTCCCGTGTTGCTAAACCCTTTGTTGATAATTCGAATTAGCTAATCTCCCGATTGCAACCAAATTATCAACAAGCATAAAATGCAAGTCCTTTTTAAGCCAACAATTCACCTTAATCACGATGGCTAACGGTTAAGAATAAAAAGCACGTTTAGAAATCTTCTAGACGATCTACCAAACCTCTTCCGAGTGTAAATCTACCATGATCTAGAAATTGAGTGATCAAGTTCAACTCTAGCATTAAGATCACTTCTAAACATGTGAACAAATGAGTATCTAAGCCTAAACATCAACAAGAAATCATCAAACCATCCAAATCAAGTCTAATCATGATCCAACAAAAAGTTATTCACAAGAACACCAAGAACATACTAAGAACATGAAGAACACAAACCCAGAAAATAAAAGTCAACTCACAAAAACAACAAAAATCACAAATCTAAACCGATTAAAAGATAAAAGAAGAATCAAATAAAGATAATATGAAACAATAGTGAAGAAATCTTCAAAAGTGTGGATTATACATGAAGATCAACCCAATAAACTCTAGAGAGAGTTCTTGGGTCGCACACACAAAAATAATGAAGAAGACTTGTGTTTTTAATGAGTAAGAATGACTTAAATACAAAAATGGGAACTAAAAGTGACGGCATCGGTTACGGGGATCGGTTATAACCGATCCCGCTTGTTAAAATTCTGCCATCGACCTTGGCGATCGGTTAGACGATTTCTGCTTGACAGGTCTTCACTATATTGGCCATAACTCTTGAACCACAGCCCTGAATGACACGAATCCAATGCTCACGCGAAGCTAACTCACTTTTCTATCTTGTGTCCAAATGTGAGATTAAACTGGGTATGGGAAGGCTTCCATCCGACATGATCTTTCAGCTGCTTCGGATTGCCGCTGCATTTTCCGGTAATGATATGTCTTCAGTAAATCAAATGCAGCTCGCGAACCGCTAGTGAGAATGACATGAAACCACTTCCATTAGAAAGCTAACTCAATTTCGAATAATTTTCGTTAAGCGCTCCCAGTCTAATTCAAAAGGAAAGGTGTTCTTCCGGTTGGATATTTCAGACACATGTCTTGATCAGGAAATCTTGATCGGTTTCAGTGATCGGTTAGTAACCGATCGGACGTGTATTTTGCTCCTTTTGCTCCTCTTTCGATCTTCCTTCGAATTCCAAGTTTCTCCTTTGATCCAAGCTGCTCCAAGCACTCCTAAACACCTGAAAAAGGCTCCAGCAAGCCAAAAACGACACAAACTATCTAGGACTTCTAAAATACAAGTTAAAACTAAATGAGACTCAAATGCATGAAAAGATCCCAAAACTATACAAAGTGGGATTAAAACATATGAAAATAAAGCCCTAAAAAAATGTAAAATATGGTGTTATCAACTCCCCCGGACTTGCCTTTTGCTTGTCCGCAAGCAAACAAGAAAAGACAAACCGAAAGAGAGATTTTTGAAGAGTGGGAATTCACAACTAAAAGACATGTCAAAGCATTCAAAGTGGGAAGTCTATGCCCAAGATAATACCAAGACATTGCAAAAACGTATCTCAATTATGACTTTAACTTCTCAAGACTTATCGCAACTCCTAATCTTTTCTCTTAACAACAATGCTTCATGTCTACAAGTTCTCTTCTCAACCAACCCTCACATTCATTTGATCTTTCTAAAGGTGCGGTCTCACAAATGGGCAAGTGATCAAGTCCAATCGGTTTGGAAGAAAAGGCAATTGGCACTAGTAAATGTGAGTGCAAGGAGGTTCATTCTCTTTTTGGGTGACTTACTCTCAAGAAAAAGGAATGCTATATTTTATGCAAAAGCAAGGAAGACTAGAAACAATTTATGCATACAAAGTTAAGCTCACATTGTTCTACCCTCCTAGCAAAGCATTCTACCCAAATGGTGATTCCATTTCCTCTTCTTATCTTATTTCCTTAAAGCTCATTAAACCCCCAAAGCCCTTTTGGCTAAATCAAAACTCCCTTTTTAACCCCCTTTTCTTTTCCAAACACCAAACTCCTAAAGACATTTTTATTAGACCCACTTCTTTTCTTTTCACTCTCCCTAAACTTTTTATTCTTTCTCTTTTTTCAAACATGGAGAGTGTATTTTCTTTTCTTTTCGTAGGGTCTTTCTTTTAAGCTCTTCTCTAGAGTTTGCTTTTTCAACCATTTCTCATCTCATATTTCGTAAGTTCATGTTCCCCAAACTCAATACCATTAATTTCATTAATCCCCATCTATAATGCTAGCCTCTTTTCTTTGAACAACAATGACTAGCTAAAAATGAAAGCTAACCTTTGTCGTTTCCGATACTTACAAGATTTTACACACAATAGCATATCAAGAAAAGGCCTCACTCAATCAAACAACGAGGGGTGGAAAGAAGACGGTTAAGGTGAAAGGTAGGGAACCATTCTAAATATGAGAATGGCCAATCGGGTTATTAGAGAGTGGTAAAAGTGGATAAGATAACCCGAATGTTTTCTTTGAACCATGGTTATGTATCACAAGCCCATAAGCGAGAAGATTATATTCATTTAAGTCCAATTATCAAGGGGTTTATTTCGAATTAAACAAGTATTTACAAGACAAATAGTTAAAATTAGAGAGATCAAAGTACGAAGTTTTCAAGTCTTTTGAAATCGTTTAAGCAATATAAAACCATTATCGAGAGCATCACAATGAAAGCTTATCATACATGTTTTATGAACTCCCATGCACATGAATGCAACCTATGTCATCTAGATATGAGTAGCTAATTCAATTCTAGAATGAACAATGGTGCAATGCAAACTACATGATATGTTTTGGATTTTTGAAAAAAAAAAAAATTCGATTTTTTGTGTTTTTCTATGCAATAGAATATGTACAATGCAATGACTCAAAGAAATCAAAACAAAACAACTAAAAGAGAATTAGTAACGGTTTCCTCCCCCGGACTTACTTATCACCGTCTCGGTGAGAAAGTAAAACCGAGAAAGAAAACATAATACGAGAAATAAAACAAAAAATGAATGATGTATGTACAAAAAAGAATGTTTGAGGTACCTTGAAGTGGAGTGTGTGGATTCACAATGAGGAGGTTTGGCACGTTAAGCTCACCGGTTTTTGGCCGTTTCGATCCGTCCCATTTTTTACCCTACTTATTCCTAGAAAACTTGAAAACAAAATTTATCAAATAATAAAAAGCATAAAACAATAAGTAAATGATAAGATTGCTTGTTTTATGTCTCTAGCTTGACGGTTTTTTTTTTCTACCTTGTCACGGGATCTGTTATAACCGATATGAGAAACCGATCGATGAAGATCTTGATCGGTTATAACCGATCGACGTAACCGATTGCTGAAGCCATTTTTTCATCGTAACCGATCGCATTTTCGTGACCGATCATCATAACCGATCACCTTAGATTCTGATCTGTTATAACCGATCGACGTAACAGCTCCAGCTTGTTTTTTGTTTTTTCTACTTTGATTCCGGACGTTCTCCTGCGAATCCCGATGCCCTGTAACATCAAAACACACAAAAACAAAGATAAAATCAAACTTAAATCACACATATAAACATATATACAAAGGATAGAATTGGAGGAGTCCCCAATAGCGCGTTTAACGTCGCTAGCTTGACGGTTGCGTCCTCTTATTCACTCTCTCCTTGAATGTTTCCTTTACTCCTAGTTTCGAACCTAAGAGATCAAGATCACAAGAAAAAGGAAAAGATTAGCAACAAAAGAAAATAAAAGGCTCTAGACTTAAAATGAATCCTAACTCTAATGGCAATCATTCATTCCCCGGCAACGGCGCCAAATTGATGTTCGTGTGTTTTTTATACCCGCACCAATTAACCTAATACGCACACTACCGCAATCATAACGGTATGTCGATGTAGCACCTTAGGATCGATCCCACAGAGAATAAAGATTACACATCAAAGTTACGAGAAACAAACTAAGCTAGAGCAAAACGTTTTTATGTTTTTATACAAAAAATGAAAAGAAAGAAGAAAGAGATCAAAATGCAAGAAAGAAATTAAAAGAAAGGAAATGAAAGAAAGGAAATAAAACACAAAGAGAAAATGTTGGATCAAGGCTTAAACTATCAAAGAGGCGATTAACAATTAACAATGAGTGATTCGGAAGCATTAAACGCTATCTTAGAACATGGAACACTAACATAAGACTAATCCACTTCTGTGGTATCAATCTCTTCATCGAATACCCGATTAAGCTAAACTTCCGTTTGCAATAAAAGATAAACGATGAGCATTAATCGCAAGTCCATTTAGTTCACTAAACACACCAAACTACAATTGCCAATTGTGAATGATATGTAAAGCTCGCAAAAAGTTCGGTTCAAGCAATTCATCTAACTACTTCCGGGTGTGAAATGCCTAAGTTCAAGACTCGAATGAACAAACCTAATCTAGCACTAACACCGTTTACTCGAATCTCTTCCCTAAAGCATGGGACGAGACCAAAAATTCTAGGGTGTAACTCTAGTTCGGTTTGTCATGCCAAACTAGAACTACCTAATCTAGGTGCAGTTCTAAACTTCGGTTTTATCATGTCAAGTCTAGCATTAAGAATCAGCCTAAGAACCTAAGTGAAAGAATTAACAAAGATCATCCAAAATCACCATCATCAAACCATCAAGACAAGTTACTAGTGATGCACAAACATTCAATGCAAATTCATTCTTTGGCAAGGAACACAAAAACAGCTTAACTCACTCCCGTGTTGCTAAACCCTTTGTTGATAATTCGAATTAGCTAATCTCCCGATTGCAACCAAATTATCAACAAGCATAAAATGCAAGTCCTTTTTAAGCCAACAATTCACCTTAATCACGATGGCTAACGGTTAAGAATAAAAAGCACGTTTAGAAATCTTCTAGACGATCTACCAAACCTCTTCCGAGTGTAAATCTACCATGATCTAGAAATTGAGTGATCAAGTTCAACTCTAGCATTAAGATCACTTCTAAACATGTGAACAAATGAGTATCTAAGCCTAAACATCAACAAGAAATCATCAAACCATCCAAATCAAGTCTAATCATGATCCAACAAAAAGTTATTCACAAGAACACCAAGAACATACTAAGAACATGAAGAACACAAACCCAGAAAATAAAAGTCAACTCACAAAAACAACAAAAATCACAAATCTAAACCGATTAAAAGATAAAAGAAGAATCAAATAAAGATAATATGAAACAATAGTGAAGAAATCTTCAAAAGTGTGGATTATACATGAAGATCAACCCAATAAACTCTAGAGAGAGTTCTTGGGTCGCACACACAAAAATAATGAAGAAGACTTGTGTTTTTAATGAGTAAGAATGACTTAAATACAAAAATGGGCACTAAAAGTGACGGCATCGGTTACGGGGATCGGTTATAACCGATCCCGCTTGTTGAAATTCTGCCATCGACCTTGGCGATCGGTTAGACGATTTCTGCTTGACAGGTCTTCACTATATTGGCCATAACTCTTGAACCACAGCCCTGAATGACACGAATCCAATGCTCACGCGAAGCTAACTCACTTTTCTATCTTGTGTCCAAATGTGAGATTAAACTGGGTATGGGAAGGCTTCCATCCGACATGATCTTTCAGCTGCTTCGGATTGCCGCTGCATTTTCCGGTAATGATATGTCTTCAGTAAATCAAATGCAGCTCGCGAACCGCTAGTGAGAATGACATGAAACCACTTCCATTCGAAAGCTAACTCAATTTCGAATAACTTTCGTTAAGCGCTCCCAGTCTAATTCAAAAGGCAAGGTGTTCTTCCGGTTGGATATTTCAGACACATGTCTTGATCAGGAAATCTTGATCGGTTTCAGTGATCGGTTAGTAACCGATCGGACGTGTATTTTGCTCCTTTTGCTCCTCTTTCGATCTTCCTTCGAATTCCAAGTTTCTCCTTTGATCCAAGCTACTCCAAGCACTCCTAAACACCTGAAAAAGGCTCCAGCAAGCCAAAAACGACACAAACTATCTAGGACTTCTAAAATACATGCAAGTTAAAACTAAATGAGACTCAAATGCATGAAAAGATCCCAAAACTATATAAAGTGGGATTAAAACATATGAAAATAAAGCCCTAAAAAAATGTAAAATATGGTGTTATCAACTCCCCCGGACTTGCCTTTTGCTTGTCCGCAAGCAAACAAGAAAAGACAAACCGAAAGAGAGATTTTTGAAGAGTGGGAATTCACAACTAAAAGACATGTCAAAGCATTCAAAGTGGGAAGTCTATGCCCAAGATAATACCAAGACATTGCAAAAACGTATCTCAATTATGACTTTAACTTCTCTAGACTTATCGCAACTCCTAATCTTTTCTCTTAACAACAATGCTTCATGTCTACAAGTTCTCTTCTCAAACAACCCTCACATTCATTTGATCTTTCTAAAGGTGCGGTCTCACAAATGGGCAAGTGATCAAGTCCAATCGGTTTGGAAGAAAAGGCAATTGGCACTAGTAAATGTGAGTGCAAGGAGGTTCATTCTCTTTTTGGGTGACTTACTCTCAAGAAAAAGGAATGCTATATGTTATGCAAAAGCAAGGAAGACTAGAAACAATTTATGCATACAAAGTTAAGCTCACATTGTTCTACCCTCCTAGCAAAGCATTCTACCCAAATGGTGATTCCATTTCCTCTTCTTATCTTATTTCCTTGAAGCTCATTAAACCCCCAAAGCCCTTTTGGCTAAATCAAAACTCCCTTTTTAACCCCCTTTTCTTTTCCAAACACCAAACTCCTAAAGACATTTTTATTAGACCCATTTCTTTTCTTTTCACTATCCCCAAACTTTTTATTCTTTCTCTTTTTTCAAACATGGAGAGTGTATTTTCTTTTCTTTTCCTAGGGTCTTTCTTTTAAGCTCTTCTCTAGAGTTTGCTTTTTCAACCATTTCTCATCTCATATTTCGTAAGTTCATGTTCCCCAAACTCAATACCATTAATTTCATTAATCCCCATCTATAATGCTAGCCTCTTTTCTTTGAACAACAATGACTAGCTAAAAATGAAAGCTAACCTTTGTCGTTTCCGATACTTACAAGATTTTACACACAATAGCATATCAAGAAAAGGCCTCACTCAATCAAACAACGAGGGGTGGAAAGAAGACGGTTAAGGTGAAAGGTAGGGAACCATTCTAAATATGAGAATGGCCACTCGGGTTATTAGAGAGTGGTAAAAGTGGATTAGATAACCCGAATGTTTTCTTTGAACCATGGTTATGTATCACAAGCCCATAAGCGAGAAGATTATATTCATTTAAGTCCAATTATCAAGGGGTTTATTTCAAATTAAACAAGTATTTACAAGACAAAGAGTTAAAATTAGAGAGATCAAAGTACAGAGTTTTCAAGTCTTTTGAAATCGTTTAAGCAATATAAAACCATTATTGAGAGCATCACAATGAAAGCTTATCATACATTTTTTATGAACTCCCATGCACATGAATGCAACCTATGTCATCTAGATATGAGTAGCTAATTCAATTCTAGAATGAACAATGGTGCAATGCAAACTACATGATATGTTTAGGATTTTTGAAAAAAAAAAAAAATTCGATTTTTTGTGTTTTTCTATGCAATTGAATATGTACAATGCAATGACTCAAAGAAATCAAAACAAAACAACTAAAAGAGAATTAGTAACGGTTTCCTCCCCCGGACTTACTTATCACCGTCTCGGTGAGAAAGTAAAACCGAGAAAGAAAACATAATACGAGAAATAAAACAAAAAATGAATGATGTATATACAAAAAAGAATGTTTGAGGTACCTTGAAGTGGAGTGTGTGGATTCACAATGAGGAGGTTTGGCACGTTAAGCTCACCGGTTTTTGGCCGTTTCGATCCGTCCCATTTTTTACCCTACTTATTCCTAGAAAACTTGAAAACAAAATTTATCAAATAATAAAAAGCATAAAACAATAAGTAAATGATAAGATTGCTTGTTTTATGTCTCTAGCTTGACGGTTTTTTTTTTCTACCTGGTCACGGGATCTGTTATAACCGATATGAGAAACCGATCGATGAAGATCTTGATCGGTTATAACCGATCGACGTAACCGATTGCTGAAGCCATTTTTTCATCGTAACCGATCGCATTTTCGTGACCGATCATCATAACCGATCACCTTAGATTCTGATCTGTTATAACCGATCGACGTAACAGCTCCAGCTTGTTTTTTGTTTTTTCTACTTTGATTCCGGACGTTCTCCTGCGAATCCCGATGCCCTGTAACATCAAAACACACAAAAACAAAGAAAAAATCAAACTTAAATCACACATATAAACATATATACAAAGGATATAATTGGAGGAGTCCCCAATAGCGCGTTTAACGTCGCTAGCTTGACGGTTGCGTCCTCTTATTCACTCTCTCCTTGAATGTTTCCTTTACTCCTAGTTTCGAACCTAAGAGATCAAGATCACAAGAAAAAGGAAAAGATTAGCAACAAAAGAAAATAAAAGGCTCTAGACTTAAAATGAATCATAACTCTAATGGCAATCATTCATTTCCCGGCAACGGCGCCAAATTGATGTTCGTGTGTTTTTTATACCCGCACCAATTAACCTAATACGCACACTACCGCAATCATAACGGTATGTCGATGTAGCACCTTAGGATCGATCCCACAGAGAATAAAGATTACACATCAAAGTTACGAGAAACAAACTAAGCTAGAGCAAAACGTTTTTATGTTTTTATACAAAAAATGAAAAGAAAGAAGAAAGAGATCAAAATGCAAGAAAGAAATTAAAAGAAAGGAAATGAAAGAAAGGAAATAAAACACAAAGAGAAAATGTTGGATCAAGGCTTAAACTATCAAAGAGGCGATTAACAATTAACAATGAGTGATTCGGAAGCATTAAACGCTATCTTAGAACATGGAACACTAACATAAGACTAATCCACTTCTGTGGTATCAATCTCTTCATCGAATACCCGATTAAGCTAAACTTCCGTTTGCCATAAAAGATAAACGATGAGCATTAATCGCAAGTCCATTTAGTTCACTAAACACACCAAACTACAATTGCCAATTGTGAATGATATGTAAAGCTCGCAAAAAGTTCGGTTCAAGCAATTCATCTAACTCCTTCCGGGTGTGAAATGCCTAAGTTCAAGACTCGAATGAACAAACCTAATCTAGCACTAACACCGTTTACTCGAATCTCTTCCCTAAAGCATGGGACGAGACCAAAAATTCTAGGGTGTAACTCTAGTTCGGTTTGTCATGCCAAACTAGAACTACCTAATCTAGGTGCAGTTCTAAACTTCGGTTTTATCTTGTCAAGTCTAGCATTAAGAATCAGCCTAAGAACCTAAGTGAAAGAATTAACAAAGATCATCCAAAATCACCATCATCAAACCATCAAGACAAGTTACTAGTGATGCACAAACATTCAATGCAAATTCATTCTTTGGCAAGGAACACAAAAACAGCTTAACTCACTCCCGTGTTGCTAAACCCTTTGTTGATAATTCGAATTAGCTAATCTCCCGATTGCAACCAAATTATCAACAAGCATAAAATGCAAGTCCTTTTTAAGCCAACAATTCACCTTAATCACGATGGCTAACGGTTAAGAATAAAAAGCACGTTTAGAAATCTTCTAGACGATCTACCAAACCTCTTCCGAGTGTAAATCTACCATGATCTAGAAATTGAGTGATCAAGTTCAACTCTAGCATTAAGATCACTTCTAAACATGTGAACAAATGAGTATCTAAGCCTAAACATCAACAAGAAATTATCAAACCATCCAAATCAAGTCTAATCATGATCCAACAAAAAGTTATTCACAAGAACACCAAGAACATACTAAGAACATGAAGAACACAAACCCAGAAAATAAAAGTCAACTCACAAAAACAACAAAAATCACAAATCTAAACCGATTAAAAGATAAAAGAAGAATCAAATAAAGATAATATGAAACAATAGTGAAGAAATCTTCAAAAGTGTGGATTATACATGAAGATCAACCCAATAAACTCTAGAGAGAGTTCTTGGGTCGCACACACAAAAATAATGAAGAAGACTTGTGTTTTTAATGAGTAAGAATGACTTAAATACAAAAATGGGCACTAAAAGTGACGGCATCGGTTACGGGGATCGGTTATAACCGATCCCGCTTGTTGAAATTCTGCCATCGACCTTGGCGATCGGTTAGACGATTTCTGCTTGACAGGTCTTCACTATATTGGCCATAACTCTTGAACCACAGTCCTGAATGACACGAATCCAATGCATGAAAAGAGACTCAAATGCATGAAAAGATCCCAAAACTATACAAAGTGGGATTAAAACCTATGAAAATAAAGCCCTAAAAAGATGTAAAATATGGTGTTATCACTTGGCGATTTTAGGATCCTCATCGAAATTTTCTGCACTTGAGGAGATCGCAATTACGTGTGCTCTTGGATTTTCAGTTCTCCCTGGAATAAAATCTTTCTGCCTCTACACAGCTGATGCGGTCTGAGCGACCTGAGTTTCCAGCTTCCTCTGACAAAGGTTGACAGCTTCAATCTTCCCATTCAGGTGGTCAATCTTCCCACTGAGATCAGTGTACAGATGGTCAATCTTCCCATTGAAATCCACTTGCAGTTTTTGCTGTCCCTGAAGAATCTGCTCAAGCATGGATTCCATCTTATCATCCGTAGACTTTGGAAAGATGGGCTGGTACGAAGAATTTCCGTAATTGCGAGTGTTGTTGCTGAAGTTCCGGTTGTTGTTGTACCCAAATTGCTGACCCTGAAATCCAGAACCAACAACGTAGTTACAATCTTCTATTTCATCTCCACCAATATTATTGACTCCATCAGCAAAGTGTACAGCCTTCTTCGACTTCCCAAGCAGAATATCCAACTTCGCTTGAACTTCAGCAATCTGAGATCCATCAATTCCTGCAGACGGCTTCTTCCTCTCGAAATCAGCATTATTGGTGCTATTACTAGACGCCAAGTTCTCAGTTAGCACAATTGCATCATCTGGATACCTGGTGTTGAAGTTCCCATTACTCGCAGTATCCAAAGCCATCTGGTACCTCCAATCGATCCCTCTGTAGAAAGTGCCCAGCAGCTGAACCTGATTGAACCCATGGTGCGGACAATCTCTCTGATATGATTTGAAGCGAATCCAAGCAGCCTTGAGTCCCTCTGTTTGACCTTGAGAAAATTGAGAAATTTTGTTCCTGAGCTCTTCGAATCTCGCATCATCATAGAAATTGCACAGGAATGCATTCTTCGTCTCATCCCATGTAGTTAGCGAACTAGGAGCCAACTGCTTCAGCCAATAAGCAGCATCTCCACTAAGAGAGTATGGGAAAAATTTGCAGAAGAGGAACTCATTGGGCACTCCATTGTACTTCATACCAGTGACCAAATCCTTGAACCTCTCGATATGATCCATGGGATGTCCATGAGATAGGCCATGGAAAGGATTCTGACTCACAAGAGCATAGTACGCAGGCTTCAGCTCAAAATAATTCCTCTTAAAAGTTGGTATGCGAATCGCAGATCGATTGGCATAGAACTGATCACGTCTGTTGTGCTCGCCAGGTGTCCTAACTCGATCGCCTGCAGCATTCCCAACGTTGGCGCGCCCAGCTGGCGCGACAATCTCAATAACAGCAGCAGGGACAACGACGTTTCCAGCTTCATCAAGTCGCTGCCCTCTCTCATTGCACACATGACCCTCTTGGTCTCTCAGAACTCCAGCTTCATCAGCCCTTAATACCACTGGGTTGTTCATCCCTGATGTTTGCTTTGCTTTTCTGTTTGTGCGTTCCACAAGTGCTAGCTGTTCCAGTGACAGTTCAACTAGCTGAGTGCTCTTGCTGCTTCTGGTTTCACGAACAAGCATACACCTGAAAACAAAACACTAGACAAGGCACGTTAGTAACCAAAAAAATACGTTGAGTATCGATCGATACCAAGTGGTGTCGATCGATATCAACAAAACAATCGCTTGAGTATCGATCGATACCGACGAACTTAGTCGAAACTCGACAGCTAAAAATCTAAAGGCGAAATTGAGTCCCCAACAACGGCGCCAAATTTGATATGCTCAAATTAATACCCTAACAGTACTAAAGCAGTAGTTGTAATATCATTAGGGGTCGAACCACAAAGACTCACGGAGATCACTCAATAGATTGTATAGTGTTAAATCAAGCTAAGCAAATATGATGAAATTGAAAGCAGTGCAGAAATTAAAAGTGTTGTAATTCAATTGGAGAAAGATAGGCTCAGGGTATTTCTCAGGAAATCAATGAATGCAGATAAACTAACTAACATGATTCAGATTTAGCGCAGTTCATGAACTCAAATCACTAAGGTATAATTAACCAACTGTCATTGCGAGAATTATCTAAATCTAAATCCTAGGAATTCCAAATCTCTTTGCGAATCCTAAAGTCTAAATCAGCTTTAATATCATGTTTGATATGTTCACAAATCAATTAAACCAAATCTCTTTGCGAATAATCAATTTGCTCAACCTATGTTCTATCAGGTAATTAATCGCACTGTCGTGCCTAATAAATTATCTTAAGATCTAAGTTCCAGATTCGTCAACCTAGAATTAGCTTTGAACACAACCTATGGTGAAGAACTAATTCGGATGGTGAATCCTAATAAACTAATCAACCTAACATTCAGAGAAACCCCTTATGAGAACCCTGAACCTAAAGTGGATCTACTCAGACATGGAGAATGAAACAATCAACATAACTGAATAAATCATCAATAAAATAGAAAGAGTAACAAGAGGTTTTGAGATATGATCTCGGACGAAGGGAGATTCAGACTTGTCTCTCTCAAACCAAAGTAAAATAAAGCATAAAATAATGCATAGCAATAAAAGTGTCTGTAAAATCCCTATAAATAACCTAAAACACGAATTGGGGGTTCTTGTAATTATTAAAGACTTCTGGGGGCAAATATGCAGTTCTTCAACTCTTCATTAAGTCGCGTGTCTTGTCATGCTGCGATGGGTATCGATCAATACCAGGGGGTATCGATCGATGCTTGACGTGAAATCAGATACTCATCAACACGAACTTCAGCCTTGCTCCAAACTGTTCTAGAAAGCTCCAATACTTCCAATTACGCTCCAAACGTGCTAAAACCTGTAAAAGACTCTAAACTACTACGAAATAGAATAAAGACTCTATAAAACAGATTTATATCATGGCCTAAAACGGGTAAAAACCATGATATATCAACCGTCGCCGCCGACCACCGCCCCCGGGAAGAGGAGCCGCTGTGCGCCTGCGCCTAGCCATCGCCTTCTTGAAAATCAGATCTAAGCTTCTATCTATGTTTCTTGTCCTCTTCTGATATGTTGAGTCTAAGTATACTCAGGTATGCTGCTTCCTACGAAGTATGGGCACATTTTGTTTGATCAAAGAATTTTTTTTGTTTTAAAGATTCAAAAGGAACCTAATAGAGTCGTAAACGATGAAATTTGTTTTGCTACTCTGTCTCTGAAAGATAAATTAAACCTTTTTTTTTGCCGTAGATAAATCGAACCTTACAATTCGACCAAATAAAAACAAAAAAATTAAACCTTACAATGTGGAATTTCGTAATTATGCAATGGTGTATAATTGATACCACAATATTCTTTTGACTAATCCAGTCTGATTGTGAAATTGAATTTTCTTTTTTTTAGATGAGTATTTCCTCTTAAAACAAGAATTTGTATGTCCACATAGGTGACACGTAGATGATGTGCTCAATTTAATACCCTAAGATACTAAAGCAGTTGTTGTAGTAAGTGTAGGGGTCGAACCACAAAGACTCACAGAGATCACACAATAAATTATGAAGTGTCGAATTACGCTAAGCCAGATAGATGTAATTAAAAACAGTGCAGAAATTAAACGAGATGTAAATCAATTGGGAAATATAGGCTCAGGGTTTTTCTCAGAAAATCAGTGAATGCAGACTAACTAACTAACAGGATTCAGATTTAGCGCAGTTCTTGAACTCAAATCACTAAAATATAGCTAACCAACTCTCGTTGCGAAAACTATCTAAATCTAAATCCTAGGAATTCCAAATCTCTTTGCGAATCCTAAAGTCTAAATCAGCTTTAACAACAGGTTTGATATGTTCACAAATCAATTAAACCAAATCTCTTTGCGAATAATCAATTTGCTCACCTAGGTTCTATCAGGTAATTAATTGCACTCTCGTACCTAATCAATTATCCTAAGATTTATATTCTAGGTAGCTAATCTAGAACAAGCTATGAACACAACCTAAGCGAAGAACTATAATTCAGATGGTGAATCCTAAAAGATATTTAACCTAGCATTCAAAGAAAACCCTTATGAGAAAACCCTAAACCTAAGGTGGATCTACTCAGACATGGAGAATGAAACAATCAACATGTTTGAATAAATCATCAATAGAATAGAAAGAAGGGTTTAGAGATCTGATCTCGGACGAAGGGAGATTCAGACTTGTCTCTCTAAAACCAAAGTAAAATCAAACACAGAAAATAAAAACCTCCTAAACAGGTGGCTGAAAACCCTAAATATAGACTAAAAACACGTTCTGGGCTTTCTGGTAAGTATTAAAGTCTTCTGGGCCAAGTTGCAGGGTCTTTAGGCTTCTAAAAAGTCGTGTTTCCTATTTTCCCGAGAAGTATCGATCGATACTAGGTAGTATCGGTCGATACTCATCCTATGCGTCGACTCCTCTGCTCGACAGACTAGACAGTTTTCACGAAAACTGGCATAACTTTCGATCGCACCGTTGGAATGGCTTCAAACCACTTCCAAATGAAGGCTAATTCATTGATCTATCTTGTGTCCAAATTTGAGCTCAATCCATCGGTGGGAAGGTCTTAAACGAATGCCAAACTTCTGACGTCTCTGCATGACTCTGCATCTCGATATGCTCCAGAATGCTCCAAAATGCTCCAAACGTACCTAAACCTGTAAAAGACTCTAAAAGACTCCAAAATACTATAAAGACTCTATAAAAAGGACTTATATCATGGCTTAAATAGGGTAAAAACCATGATATATCAACTCCCCCAGACTTAGCCTTTTGCTTGCCCTCAAGCAAATAGAAGACTAAACCAGAAAAAGAGGTTTGAAAACGTAGAGACTCACCTGTTCCTGAACCATCGAAAAGACCCTTTTCCCAAGTACCCAAATGTCACCTGATCAGCTTTCGATCTAACCACCATGTACTTCTCCGTAGACATTTGCAGCTTTTCCAGACTTCACACAAAATCCCACAGCATTGTTCAAGTAAAGCCCTCATCGCCAGTTTCATCTCTGCAGCTAATATTTAAGAACCTTCTAGACTCTTTACCAGACAATATCTTGACAAAGGAACCACCATTTTTCACACTTTTTTGTATCAATTTCTCTCCTCCAGACTTATTTCTTATTATATCCTTATTATTTTTTTTTATTTTCAGCTTAGCATATACATATCAAGGTAGGAGACGCGAGTATTGATGGTGTTTGCCACCAAATCCCCGGTTCTTCCCTCTCTATGTATCAAAGGATGTAGGCGAATAATGGCATCATAGGAAAATCCTAGCCTCGCTTCCAATCCTTTGTGTGATCATCCCCTCTTAAGTAGAATAATGGGATCGCTGGAAATTTTCCTAACCCTCTACTCAGAAGAAAATCATTTCAATCTTTTATGCTCTTAATCTATCAACTTATTTCAGGGGAGAGAGATACCATAATTCTAAACACACGGGTTCCTTTATCAGATATGAATGATGAATCAAGCTCTATGAACACTAACCACATTGATGAGCTCCAAAAATTTGGCTCAGGCTTCAGAAGAACTCTGCTGGAGACATGGATGCTTTCTAGTCAACTGGTCAGCCTTTGGATTTTTCATTAGTCGATCTAGAACTGATCCTGTAACACTGTGCACTCAAAAACAAAATCAAATCAATAGGTTCAAGCACAGGATCATCATCTCCAACAAATTTTGACTCAATAAAACAGTTTTGACTCGATAAAACGACTGACTCTAAGAAAAACGAAAACAATGTCAGCAGACACCTCCCCCAGACTTGAACAACACTGTCCTCAGTGTTATCTAGCCTAGAGTCAGTGAAAGAAACAAAGAAAAAGGATAGAACGAAGAGAAACAAGAAATTACCGTTCTGGAACAGTCGGTGTCGATCGACACACGGCATGGTATCGATCGATACCATGCTTAGATCGACTTTGTGAATTTTCATCCGCGATTGGTGTCGATCGATACCATAGGGGTATCGATCGATGCTTAGGCGATTTCGAGTTGCTCCTTGTTCATCCTGACACAGACTCAAAACAAACGAAAATAAAAATAAAAACGAATCAAAAACAGACTCACAAGTGGGTTGCCTCCCACCAAGCGCTCGTTTAACGTCAATAGCTTGACTGTAACGCCCTTCAGGCTGGATAAGAGTGAGAGCTTGCACCAAAACAGGCTCCATCACTTGACATTACTAGCTTCAAAGTTCTGCTTAGCATGCTGTCCACAAACTCCTGCCCTTTCTCTTTCAGCTCAGAAGTAAGAAGGACTCTTGCCTTAGAGAATGGCTTCAAGGCTCCTTTGCATTTGACCTTGTACTCAATCGAATCTCCATTACACTTCTGAGGTATCAAAGTGACATGGGGATTCTCAACTTTGTTGCTCTTGGCCTTCTTCTTTGTTGCCTTAGTTTTCTTGGCAACTTCTTTGGGGGTGCTGGGCGGTTCACCTGGAACATCTGCGACAGTAGGCTCATCAGGAGGCTCTTCCAAAATATCAATCGCTAGCGACTCTCCTGTGACAACCTCGATGCTAGACACATGTGTGGGAGCACTCCTAGGGGGAATGACACCATAATAGACCCCTCTGTCAATGTAAGAGAAAGAGATTCTCTTATTAGGTGTGTCTATGATCGCGCCTGCAGTAGCCATGAACGGTCGTCCCAAAAGGATAGGCATACGAGATATTGCACCCATCTCTACAACCTGAAAATTAGTAGGAACTAGACAGTCTCCTACTTTGACCAGCAAACCATGGATAGTACCGTGTGGAAGCGAGGTGGAGTTGTTCGCGAATGTGATAGATGCCTCTGGTGATCGAATATCAGCTCCTAACCGCTCTGCAATTGCCCTTGAGATGACATTGACACTAGCCCCTGAGTCGACAAGAGACTCTTTGAACTCAACTCCAGAGATAGAGCATGGAACTACAAATTTCCCTGGATCCTCCCTTGGGGTCAACTGTCTCAGTGGAGGTGGACCTCTAGCCTTAATGAAGAGTGCCTTAATCTCTTCCTCAGTTTCTCTGCAATCCTTGAAGTGACTTAGCAGAGGACGGCACTCTAGGGCTTCTTCAAAGGTTGAATCAGGGGAAATCCTTCTTACCATCTTCTCAAAGCCACGCAGCTGCTTTGGAGAGATGGGATCTCTGAGGTGTTTAGGTACAGGATTCTCCTTCTTGGGCCTGCGAGCTCTTTTCTCAGCTCGTTCCTTAGCTATCGCTGCCTGACACATCGTTTCATAGTCTTCCCAAAATTGGGCGATACTGAACCGTGCTGCTGCTACTTGAGGCTCCTTGGTCGAAATATCATGTGTCTCCTCAGAAATTGCCTTGGTATCGACCGATACCAGTGGGGTATCGATCGATACACGGGTTTTGGAAGTGTCCCGTTTCAGAATTGTAACCGGCATCGATCGACACCTGGGGGTATCGATCGATGCTCTGGCGATTTCAGAATCCTCTTCGTAGTTCTCTGCACTTGAGGAGATCGCATTGACGTGTGCATGAACCGATTTTCCCTTGGAATTTGCTGCAGTCTGAGCTACTTGAGTTTCCAGCATCCTGTGACTCGTATTTAGTGCCTCGATCCTTCCACTCAAATCGGTGTACATGGTGTCCATCTTACCATTGAAGGTGGCTGTCATCTTCTCCTGCCCCTGAACCAGGTGTTCAAGCATAGCCTCAATCTTACTCTCAGGAGCTTTGGGTGGTGGGGATTGGTACCCTCCTTGCTGAGCATTGTTGGTGAAGTTTCGATTGGAGTTGTATCCGAATCGCTGACCCTGAAAACCAGAACCACCTATGTAGTTAACATCTTCCACCTCATTCTCAGTAGCAAAGTGGACGGCCTTTGTTGTCCTTCCCAGCAGAAGACTGTGCATAGAATCCAGCTGAGCTTTCACTTCAGCGATCTGTGACCCATCCATGTTACCAGCCAGCTTCTTGCGCTCGAAGTCTGCGCTCTTGGTGCTACTACTAGATGCAAAGTTCTCAATCAACACAATAGCATCCTCAGGATATCTGGTGTTGAAATTACCATTGCTCGAAGAGTCCAGACCCATCTGATATCTCCAATCTACTCCTCTGAAGAAGATACCCAGCAGCTGCACATCAGAGTATCCATGATGTGGACAATCTCTCTGATACGATCTGAATCTTGTCCAAGCAGCCTTGAACGCCTCAGTAGGTCCTTGAGAAAAAGTGGATATCTTATTTCTCAGATCTTCAGATCGCCCGTTGATATATCATGGTTTTTACCCTGTTTAGGCCATGATATAAGTCCTTTTATAGAGTCTTTTCTTGTGTTTTGGAGTCTTTTAGAGTCTTTCACAGGTTATAGCACGTCTGGAGCTTAATTGGAATTATTGGAGCTTTTCTGGAGCATTCTGGAGCGAGACTGAAGTCTGATGACTAAGAGCCCGATCGGAGCACCGAGCATCGATCGATACCCCCTGGTATCGATCGACACTCATCGAGATTTCATGGGCCGCGACTAGTTATGAAGCCTTGGAGAATTGCAAAAGCACCCAGAAGACTTTGATAATTACAAGAAGGCCCCAAATCGTGATTTAGGTTATAAATAGGATTTTACAGCCATTGTTTAGGCTATGCTTTATTATTGTTTAGGTTTAAGAGAGATTTTGGTGAGAGACAAGTCTGGTTTCCCTTCGTCCGAGATCAGATCTCAAAACCTTGTTTCTCTTTCTGATTTAATATAAGAGTATTTATTCAACATGTTTATTAATTTAATATCCATGTCTGAGTAGATCACCTGTTAGGTTTAGGGTTTTCTCATAGGGATTTCTTTGAATGCTAGGTTGATTATCTGTTAGGATTCACTATCTAAATTAGTTCTTCGCCTTAGGTTGTTCTCAAAGCTAATTCTAGGTTGACGAATCTGGAACTTAGATCTTAGGATAATTAATTAGGCACGAGAGTGCGATTAATTACCTGATAGAACCTTAGGTGAGCAAATTGATTATTCGCAAAGAGATTTGGTTTAATTGATTTGTGAACATATCAAACCTGATTTTAAAGCTGATTTAGACTTTAGGATTCGCAAAGAGATTTGGAATTTCTAGGATTTAGATTTAGATAGTTTTCGCAACGAGAGTTGGTTAATTATATTTTAGTGATTTGAGTTCTAGAACAGTGCTTAATCTGGATCCTGTTAGCTAACTTAGCTGCATTCATTGATTTCCTGAGAAATACCCTAAGCCTACATTCCTCCAATTGAATTTACAAACGTTTTACTTGCAACCCTGTTTTTCAATTACATCATCTGGTTTAGCTTGTTTCTGATCTATAGAATCTATTGAGTGATTCTTGAGTTCTTGTGTTCGACCCCTGATTTACTGCAGCAACTGCTTTAGTACTTTTTAGGGTATTAAATTGAGCATATCAATTTTGGCGCCGTTGCCGGGGACTCAATTCGCCGTTAGATTTTAGCTAGGAAATTCGTCTAAATCGCCCGAGTATCGATCGATACCCTTGAGTATCGGTCGATACCCGTCGTAAATTTCAGTTACTTACGCTCTTTACTTGTGATTTCAGGTGCATGCATAATCTTGAAACCAGAAGCAAAAAGAGTACTCCGCTAGTTGATCTATCACTGGAACAGCTAGCACAAGTGGAACGCACAAACAGGAAAGCAAAGAAGTCAGCTAAGATGAACAACAATCAAGTTGGGTTGGTTCGTGATGCTGCTGGAGCTTACAGGGACCAACAGGGTCGGTTGTGCAATGAGCAAGGACAACGTCTGGATGGAGAGGGGATTGTCATTCAACCTGCTCCGGTTGTCGTTGAGAATGCCGCTAGGAACGCAAGGGATGCTGTGGTTAATCGTGGTAGAACGATTGGTGAACACAACAGGCCAGAGCAATTTTTCGCCAATCGCTCCGCGATTCGTCCCCCTGCGTATGAGCGGAATGACTTTGAGCTGAAGCATGCTTACTACACTCTAGTAGGACAGCATCTCTTCCATGGTTTGCCTCATGAGCATCCAATGGATCATGTAGAGAAATTCGAGGACTTGGTCACTAGCATCAAGAGCAATGGAGTGTCCTACGATTATCTCTTCTGCAAGCTTTTCCCCTACTCTCTAGGTGGAGAGGCTACTTACTGGCTGAGGCAGCTACCTCCTGGATCACTGACTAATTGGGAAGACACCAAGAGAGCCTTCCTAATTAACTTCTATGATGATGGACGATCTGAAGATCTGAGGAATAAGATCTCCACTTTTTCTCAAGGACCTACTGAGGCGTTCAAGGCTGCTTGGACAAGATTCAGATCGTACCAAAGAGACTGTCCACACCATGGATACTCTGATGTGCAGCTGCTAGGTATCTTCTTCAGAGGAGTAGATTGGAGGTATCAGATGGCTCTGGACTCTTCAAGCAATGGGAACTTCAACACCAACTATCCTGAGGACGCCTATGTGTTAATTGAGAATTTTGCATCTAGCAGCAGCACAAAGAGTGCAGATTTCGAGCGCAAGAAGCTGGCTGGTAATCAAGATGGATCGCAGATCGCTGAGTTTAAGGCTCAACTAGATTCTATGCACAGTCTTCTGCTGGGAAAGACAACAAAAGCTGTCCATTTTGCTGAGGATGTTGAGGTTTTCAATGAGAATGAAGCAGAAGACGTGAACTACATTGGTGGTTCTGGCTTTCAGGGACAGAGGAACCAGTACAACAACAATCGAGGTTTCAACAACTTCCAGCAAGGAGGATTCAACCAGAAACCTGCCCAGATCAGTGGTTACACCAGGAACTACGGAAGTCCTTCTTACGAGCCTGTGACTGCTAAGACATCAGAGAACAAGATTGAAGCCATGCTTGAAACACTCGTTCAAGGACAGCAGCAGATTACAGTAACCTTCAATGGTAAGATGGACGCCATGTACAAAGATCTGAGTGGAAGGATCGATTCTCTGGGTATTGGTCAGAAGAAGCTGGAAACTCAAGTAGCTCAGACTTCAGAGAGTTCAAGAAGACAAGAAGGTTTTCTACCAGGAAAAGGAGAGAACCCAAGGGCACACATCAATGCCATTACCTTGAGAAGTGGTAAGGAGGTCAAATCAGGGGCAAAAGTGGATCAGCCTAATGCAAATTTCGAGTTGTCTGACGATGAAGACACTGAAATCGCTAAGGCATCGATCGACACTACTCCGCATCGATCGACACCGATCGCGATTCTCAGACGGGAAAACTCAAATTCCCGTGTATCGATCGATACCCCCCCAGTATCGATCGATACCGAACCTGAAGACGATGCAGAAGTTGAGGTTGTGAAGGAGAAGCCTAAAGCAGCACCAGAGAGGGTCTACATCCCGAGGGTACCCTATCCCAGAGCTCTTGGGAAGACTAAGAAAGACGTAGAGGATGCTAAATGCAAGGAAATTTTGGACAAACTGGTTGTTGAACTTCCCTTCATCGATGCTATCAAAACCTCGGTAGCTTTCAAGAGGTATGTCAAGAAGATGGTGTCCAGCAATGTGAACCTTGAAGAAGGCTGTCTGATGATCACTCATGAGTGCAGTGCAATCCTAAGCAACAGGATCCCAACGAAACTTCCAGATCCAGGGAGCTTTGTCTTGGATTGCACAATAGCTACTGACAGGTTTGAGCGTTCTCTCTGTGACCTTGGCTCAAGTGTCAACCTCATGCCATACTCGGTTGCTAAGAGGATGGGAATGACAGACTTCACTGCTACTAGAATCTCGCTGATTCTCGCTGATCGTTCAACTAGACTTCCAGAAGGATTGCTCGAGGATGTTCCGATTGTGATTGGGAACTGCTTAATCCCAACTGATTTCATTGTCTTGGAGTATGATTCGGAACCCAGAGATCCTCTCATCTTGGGAAGGCCATTCCTAGCAACAGCTGGTGCTCTGATTGATTGCAGGAATGGGAAGATATCTCTTAACATTGGTGAGTTGGTCATGAATTTTAACATGGAAAAGATGATGAAAAGACCAACCATCGATGGGCGGACTTTCTTCGTTGATACCTTCTGTGATATTGCTAAGGAGTACTTCTTAGAGATGCACCCTGAGGACCCATTGGAGAGAGCATTGGCCTGTTCTGCTGAGTCCGAAGTTAAGCCACACGATGCTGCTGCTGAATACGGAAGGATACTCGATTCAGCACGACCAGTATCGATCGATACTCGGATGGTATCGATCGATACCCTACGGCCAGAAAGAAGTTTGGCCGAAAGAACTATGCAAGCTGCTGGGCTTGGAGATTGGAGCGAGGAGAACGCTCCTAAAGTGGAACTCAAACCACTTCCTGCGAATCTAAGGTATGGTTTTCTTGGTCCTAATTCCACGTACCCTGTAATCCTTAATTCTTCTTTGAACAACGCAGAGGTCACTTTACTGCTAAGCAAGCTGCGCAAGTATCGCAAAGCTCTTGGCTATTCTCTTGATGACATTTCAGGTATTTCCCCGAACCTGTGCATGCATAGGATTCATCTTGAGGACGCGTCAAAGGCTTCAGTTGAGCATCAAAGGAGGCTGAATCCAAACCTGAAGGAAGTGGTTAAGAAAGAGATCATGAAACTCTTAGATGCAGGAGTTATCTATGCTATCTCAGATAGCTCTTGGGTCAGTCCAGTGCACGTTGTTCCTAAGAAAGGAGGGATAACTGTGGTGAAGAACAACATGGATGAGATGATTCCCACAAGGACTATCACAGGACATCGAATGTGCATTGATTACAGGAAGTTGAACGCGGCCACACGGAAAGATCACTTCCCATTGCCATTCATTGACCAGATGTTGGAGAGATTGGCCAGTCATCCCTACTACTGCTTCCTTGATGGATATTCAGGTTTCTTCCAGATTCCTATCCATCCAGATGACCAAGGGTATACCACTTTCACGTGTCCCTATGGCACGTTCGCATACAGGAGAATGCCATTTGGATTGTGCAACGCTCCAGCCACTTTTCAGAGGTGCATGATGTCCATCTTCACAGACATGATCGAGGACTTCATGGAGATGTTCATGGATGATTTTTCAGTATATGGGTCATCATTCAAGATCTGTTTGACTAATCTGTGCAAGGTGCTCCAGAGGTGTGAAGAGAAACACTTGGTCCTTAACTGGGAAAAGTGTCATTTTATGGTTCAGGATGGCATTGTACTTGGGCACAAAGTCTCTGAAGCTGGAATCGAAGTTGACAAAGCCAAGATTCAGGTCATGACAAGTCTCCCACCACCTACTTCTGTGAAGGATATTCGGAGTTTCCTTGGTCATGCTGGTTTTTACAGGAGGTTCATCAAGGATTTCTCCAAGATAGCACGTCCACTCACTGCTCTGCTGTGCAAAGAGATCAAATTTGATTTCACAGCCGATTGTCTTGCAGCCTTTGAGGAGATCAAAAAGGCTTTAGTGAGTGCTCCTGTTGTGCAACCTCCTGATTGGACTCTGCCTTTCGAGATCATGTGTGATGCCAGTGACTTTGCTGTGGGGTCAGTTCTGGGTCAGAGGAAAGACAGGCAGCTGCACGTCATCTACTATGCCAGCAGGACTTTGGATGATGCTCAGAGGAATTACAGCACCACAGAGAAGGAGCTACTTGCTGTTGTTTTCTCCTTTGAGAAATTCCGATCTTACTTGATTGGGAGCAAGGTGGTTGTTCATACCGATCATGCTGCTCTCAAGTATCTGATGAATAACAAGGATCTCAAGCCTCGTCTCTGTCGTTGGGTTCTTTTGCTACAAGGGTTTGACATTGAGGTTAAGGACAAGAAAGGCATAGAGAATGGAGTTGCTGACCATCTCTCGCGGATGCGGATCGATGAGGACGTCCCCATTGATGATCAATTACCTGAGGAAGCCATCTACTTCATTGAAACTGGGTTTCAGATGAATCTGGCCGAGAATCAGCAATTTCCACGAGTTGCAGGTTCCGGTATCGATCGATACCATGATGGTATCGGTCGATACCCTGACGATTCAGACGCTGTTTTCATCATCGATCATTCAGTCGTTTCTAACCACCATCTCGTCGCTGCAGCAGATTCTGATACTCCATGGTACGCTGATATTGCAAATTATCTCGCTGCAGATGCAAAGCCAAACCACCTCAAGAAGTATGACAAGAAGAAGTTCATGCGCGACATAAGGAGATTCTTTTGGGATGAACCTTACTTGTACAAGCATTGTTCTGATGGCATATACAGGAGATGCATTGCTGAATCAGAGGTTTCAGATGTTTTGTTTCATTGCCATGGATCAGACTATGCTGGACACTTTGCCACCTTCAAGACAGTATCCAAGGCTCTTCAAGCAGGCTTCTGGTGGCCTACCATGTTCAAGGATGCTCACACTTTCGTCTCACAGTGCGACGCTTGTCAGAGGAGAGGGAAGATCAGTAAGAGACATGAGATGCCACAAAATTTCATCCTTGAGGTTGAAGTTTTTGATTGCTGGGGCATTGACTTTATGGGTCCTTTCCCATCTTCACACAAGAAGACCTACATCCTGGTTGCTGTGGACTATGTGTCTAAATGGGTGGAAGCGATAGCCAGTGAGAAGAATGACTCTGCGGTGGTTCTTAAGCTGTTTAAGACCATCATTTTCCCTCGCTTTGGAGTACCTCGAATTGTGATAAGTGATGGTGGCTCTCACTTTATCAACAAGGTGTTCGAGAGGTTGTTGAAGCAATATGGTGTAAACCATCGTGTGGCTACTCCATATCACCCTCAGACAAGTGGGCAAGTTGAAGTCTCCAACAGGCAGATCAAGGAGATCTTGGAGAAGACAGTGAATGCTTCTAGGAATAATTGGTCTACAAAGCTGGATGATGCACTTTGGGCATACAGGACTGCCTTCAAGACACCGCTGGGTACTACACCTTTCCAAATGCTGTATGGGAAAGCATGCCACCTTCCAGTAGAGATTGAGCACAAGGCTGCATGGGCAACAAAGATGCTGAACTTCGACATCAAGCCTGCTGCTGAGAGGAGGTTGATTCAGCTGAACGAGCTGGATGAGATCAGGCACCATGCTTATGAGAACTCGAGGCTGTACAAGGAGAGAACTAAAGCTTATCATGATAAGAAGATCATCTCCAGACACTTCAAACCGAACGACCAGGTACTTCTGTATAACTCTCGTTTGCAATTGTTTCCTGGTAAACTGCGTTCACGTTGGTCAGGTCCCTTCACAATCAAAGAGGTCAGACCACATGGTGCTGTGGTGCTGATAAATCGCACAGGCGAGGAATTCACTGTCAATGGACAAAGAGTGAAACACTATTGGGCGCAAGCCGAGATTCCAACAGGGCAGATAATGCCTCTGGATGATGCACCAACAGCCTGAATGGCGTTACAGTCAAGCTATTGACGTTAAACGAGCGCTTGGTGGGAGGCAACCCACTGGTGAGTCTGTCCTTGAGTCGTTTTTCCTTTTGATTTTTCATTTGTTTTGAGTCTGTGTCAGGATGAACAAGGAGCAACTCGCAATCGCCTAAGTATCGATCGATACCCCATTGGTATCGATCGACACCAATCGCGGATGAAAGTTCACCAAGTCGATCTAAGCGTGGTATCGATCGATACCGTGCTGTGTGTCGATCGACACTCGCTGTTCCAGGAAGGTAATTTCTTGTTTCTCTTCATTCTATCCTTTTCTTTTGTTTCTTTCACTGACTCTAGGCTAGATAACACTGAGGACAGTGTTGTTCAAGTCTGGGGGAGGTGTCTGCTGACATTGTTTTCGTTTTTCTTAGAGTCAGTCGTTTTATCGAGTCAAAACTGTTTTATTGAGTCAAAAATTTGTTGGAGATGATGATCCTGTGCTTGAACCTATTGATTTGATTTTGTTTTTGAGTGCACAGTGTTACAGGATCAGTTCTAGATCGACTAATGAAAAATCCAAAGGCTGACCAGTTGACTAGAAAACATCCATGTCTCCAGCAGAGTTCTTCTGAAACCTGAGCCAAATTTTTGCACTTCATCAATATGGTTAGTGTTCATAGAGCTTGATTCATCATTCATATCTGATAAAGGAACCCGTGTGTTTAGAATTATGGTATCTCTCTCCCCTGAAATAAGTTGATAGATAAGAGCATAAAAGATTGAAATGATTTTCTTCTGAGTAGAGGGTTAGGAAAATTTCCAGCGATCCCATTATTCTACTTGAGAGGGGATGATCACACAAAGGATTGGAAGCGAGGCTAGGATTTTCCTATGATGCCATTATTCGCCGACATCCTTTGATACATAGAGAGGGAAGAACCGGGGATTCGGTGGCAAACACCATCAATACTCGCGTCTCATACCTTGATGTGTATATGCTAAGCTGAAAATAAAAAAATATATATAAATAGAACATAATAAGAAATAAGTCTGGGGGAGAGAAATTGATACAAAAAGTGTTAAAAAGGGTGGTTCCTTTGTCATGATATTGTCTGATAAAGAATCTAGGAGGTTCTTGAACATTAACTGCAGCGATGAAACTGGCGATGAGGGCTTTACTTGAACAATGCTGTGGGATTTTGTGTGGAGTCTAGAAAAGCTGCGAATGTCTACGGAGAAGTACATGGTGGTCAGATCAAAAGCTGATCAGGTAACATTTGGGTGCTTGGAAAGAAGGTCATTTCGATGGTTCAGGAACAGGTGAGTCTCTACGTTTTCAAACCTCTTTTTCTGATTTAGTCTTCTATTTGCTTGAGGACAAGCAAAAGGCTAAGTCTGGGGGAGTTGATATATCATGGTTTTTACCCTGTTTAGGCCATGATATAAGTCCTTTTATAGAGTCTTTTCTTGTGTTTTGGAGTCTTTTAGAGTCTTTCACAGGTTATAGCACGTCTGGAGCTTAATTGGAATTATTGGAGCTTTTCTGGAGCATTCTGGAGCGAGACTGAAGTCTGATGACTAAGAGCCCGATCGGAGCACCGAGCATCGATCGATACCCCCTGGTATCGATCGACACTCATCGAGATTTCATGGGCCGCGACTAGTTATGAAGCCTTGGAGAATTGCAAAAGCACCCAGAAGACTTTGATAATTACAAGAAGGCCCCAAATCGTGATTTAGGTTATAAATAGGATTTTACAGCCATTGTTTAGGCTATGCTTTATTATTGTTTAGGTTTAAGAGAGATTTTGGTGAGAGACAAGTCTGGTTTCCCTTCGTCCGAGATCAGATCTCAAAACCTTGTTTCTCTTTCTGATTTAATATAAGAGTATTTATTCAACATGTTTATTAATTTAATATCCATGTCTGAGTAGATCACCTGTTAGGTTTAGGGTTTTCTCATAGGGATTTCTTTGAATGCTAGGTTGATTATCTGTTAGGATTCACTATCTAAATTAGTTCTTCGCCTTAGGTTGTTCTCAAAGCTAATTCTAGGTTGACGAATCTGGAACTTAGATCTTAGGATAATTAATTAGGCACGAGAGTGCGATTAATTACCTGATAGAACCTTAGGTGAGCAAATTGATTATTCGCAAAGAGATTTGGTTTAATTGATTTGTGAACATATCAAACCTGATTTTAAAGCTGATTTAGACTTTAGGATTCGCAAAGAGATTTGGAATTTCTAGGATTTAGATTTAGATAGTTTTCGCAACGAGAGTTGGTTAATTATATTTTAGTGATTTGAGTTCTAGAACAGTGCTTAATCTGGATCCTGTTAGCTAACTTAGCTGCATTCATTGATTTCCTGAGAAATACCCTAAGCCTACATTCCTCCAATTGAATTTACAAACGTTTTACTTGCAACCCTGTTTTTCAATTACATCATCTGGTTTAGCTTGTTTCTGATCTATAGAATCTATTGAGTGATTCTTGAGTTCTTGTGTTCGACCCCTGATTTACTGCAGCAACTGCTTTAGTACTTTTTAGGGTATTAAATTGAGCATATCACCCGTCATCATAGAAGTTAATCAGGAAGGCTCTCTTGGTGTCCTCCCAATTAGTTAGCGATCCAGGAGATAGCTGCCTCAGCCAGTAAGTAGCTTCTCCACCCAGAGAGTAGGGGAAGAGCTTGCAGAAGAGATAGTCGTAGGACACTCCATTGCTCTTGATGCTAGTGACCAAGTCCTCGAATTTCTCTACATGGTCCATTGGATGTTCATGAGGAAGACCATGGAAGAGATGCTGTCCTACTAGAGTGTAGTAAGCAGGTTTCAGCTCGAAGTCATTCCTCTCATAAGCAGGAGGACGAATCGCTGACCGATTGGCGAAAAACTGCTCTGGCCTGTTGTACTCACCAATTGTCTGAGCTCGAACACCTGCAGCATTGCCAACGTTGCCGCGCCCAGCTGGCACAACAATCTCAATAACAGGAGCAGGGACAACGATGTTTCCAGCTTCATCAAGTCGTTGCCCTCTCTCATTACACACATGACCCTCTTGGTCTCTCAGAATTCCAGCTTCATCAGCTCTTAAAACCACTGGGTTGTTCATCCCTGATGTTTGCTTGGTCTTTCTGTTTGTGCGTTCCACAAGCGCTAGCTGTTCCAGTGATAGTCCAACTAGCTGAGTGCTCTTGTTGCTCCTGGTTTCACGAACAGGCATACACCTGCAAGGAAAACACTAGGCAAAGCACGTAAGTAACCAGAAAAATACGTTGAGTATCGATCGATACCAAGTGGTGTCGATCGATACCAAAAAAAGAAGTCGCCGGAGTATCGACCGATACTAGTGAGTATCGATCGATACCGACGAACTTAGTCGAAATTCTAAACTAAAATCTAATGGCGAAATTGAGTCCCCGGCAACGGCGCCAAAATTGATGTGCTCAATTTAATACCCTAAGATACTAAAGCAGTTGTTGTAGTAAGTGTAGGGGTCGAACCACAAAGACTCACAGAGATCACACAATAAATTATAAAGTGTCGAATTACGCTAAGCCAGATAGATGTAATTAAAAACAGTGCAGAAATTAAACGAGATGTAAATCAATTGGGAAATATAGGCTCAGGGTTTTTCTCAGAAAATCAGTGAATGCAGACTAACTAACTAACAGGATTCAGATTTAGCGCAGTTCTTGAACTCAAATCACTAAAATATAGCTAACCAACTCTCGTTGCGAAAACTATCTAAATCTAAATCCTAGGAATTCCAAATCTCTTTGCGAATCCTAAAGTCTAAATCAGCTTTAACAACAGGTTTGATATGTTCACAAATCAATTAAACCAAATCTCTTTGCGAATAATCAATTTGCTCACCTAGGTTCTATCAGGTAATTAATTGCACTCTCGTACCTAATCAATTATCCTAAGATTTATATTCTAGGTAGCTAATCTAGAACAAGCTATGAACACAACCTAAGCGAAGAACTATAATTCAGATGGTGAATCCTAAAAGATATTTAACCTAGCATTCAAAGAAAACCCTTATGAGAAAACCCTAAACCTAAGGTGGATCTACTCAGACATGGAGAATGAAACAATCAACATGTTTGAATAAATCATCAATAGAATAGAAAGAAGGGTTTAGAGATCTGATCTCGGACGAAGGGAGATTCAGACTTGTCTCTCTAAAACCAAAGTAAAATCAAACACAGAAAATAAAAACCTCCTAAACAGGTGGCTGAAAACCCTAAATATAGACTAAAAACACGTTCTGGGCTTTCTGGTAAGTATTAAAGTCTTCTGGGCCAAGTTGCAGGGTCTTTAGGCTTCTAAAAAGTCGTGTTTCCTATTTTCCCGAGAAGTATCGATCGATACTAGGTAGTATCGGTCGATACTCATCCTATGCGTCGACTCCTCTGCTCGACAGACTAGACAGTCTTCACGAAAACTGGCATAACTTTCGATCGCACCATTGGAATGGCTTCAAACCACTTCCAAATGAAGGCTAATTCATTGATCTATCTTGTGTCCAAATTTGAGCTCAATCCATCGGTGGGAAGGTCTTAAACGAATGCCAAACTTCTGACGTCTCTGCATGACTCTGCATCTCGATATGCTCCAGAATGCTCCAAAATGCTCCAAACGTACCTAAACCTGTAAAAGACTCTAAAAGACTCCAAAATACTATAAAGACTCTATAAAAAGGACTTATATCATGGCTTAAATAGGGTAAAAACCATGATATATCAGTAGACCATCGCTGACCTTTAGAAAAGCTATATATATGCTTAGATACTGCATCAATGTACTGTGGTCAATGCGTGAGCATGATTATAGAAAATGGTAAGAGTGATAAGGACTGGTGTTTCAAATTAAAGAATTTTGGTGTTTTCTTTTATGATTTAGGTGTTGGTTGTTTTTCCTTTTTGCATTAGATATAAATTGCTTTTTCTTTTCGGTTTAGGATTATGATTAAGTTGTACCATGGTCTATCTATGGGTTTATTATGATCAATTAGAGGATCAACTTCCAACAATTAACTTTATTCTCTAAGAGAGACTGGGTTAAATGGAAGTTTTGCCTAAATCATTTCTCTCTTTTTAGCTTTCACTACGGTTCCTGGTACGAGAGCGAAACCGAAACTGCAAGCTCGTATCAACCGTATCAAAGAGTAACTGTGTAGTTTCAAATGATAGTTGAAAAACAGAATCTTATGAGCACTTTTCTGTTTGACTATAGTTAAGTTGTTTCAAATTAAAGTGTTTTAGTGTTTTCCTTTATGAATTTGGTTTTGGGTGTTTTTCCTTTTTTGCATTAGGTTTAAAGTGCTTTCCTTTTCGATTTTGGGTTATGATTAAGTTGTATCATGGCCTATATATATATGGGTTTATTATGATCAATGGGAACCAACTTCCAACAAGTAACCTTATTCTCTAGAAGAGATTAGGGTTAAATGGAAGTTTTGCCTAAATATTTTCTCTCTTTCTAGCTTTCACAACGGTTTCTGTTACGAGAGTGCAAGCTCGTATCAACCGTATCAAAAAGTTTATGAGTAGATTCAAATGGAAGTTAAAAAAAACAGAATCTTGTGAGCACTTTGCTGCTTTAATCAAGGATGTGACAAATTAGTTTTCCCTATACGGGTAGTGTGATTATAGCATGTTAACATTCATTAAATTGTCGTCGAAGATTTAGGCTAAAGAAAGTAAAGGGAAGAGCACATATATATTTTGAGGTAGAACAATAATGAGCAAATAAATGTCATTCAAGGAACTAGTGAACATTGCTTTTTTAGTAAGCACTAACTAGATTCTCAACTTGACTAGTTATACAATCACACATATGATATAATTGACTAGTTATACAATCACACATATGATATAATTAACACAAATCATGAACACAATTTTGGTTGAACTTCTGTGATTTCACTGGGTAAGAATGCAAAGGAGAAGAAATATAACCTAAAGCTGACAGAGCACAATTTGAAATTAACAAGACCATCCAAGTAATCATGAAGTTCTGAATTCCCTACAGCCTCAACAATATCACAGTCCCGGATGGGCTTACGAGAGCACATTTGAGTATGTATTCAAGCACGGAGCGCTAACTCCATGATGAATATCTCGCAAACTTTAACAAAAACGACATGAGTGTCCGAACTAGGTTAGGATATTTTCGGTTCCGGTTCGGTTCCGGGTAAGAACCATTCGGTTCCGGGTATTTCGGGTAGAGAGGTTTAGGATCCATATAGGTACTGAATTGATTTCGGTTCGGTCCCGGTTCTGTTCTGGGTATTTCGGGTAGAAAGGTTTAGGAACAGAAATATACCGGAACCATTCGAATCTTAATCGGTTCTGGTTCGGTTCTGGGTATTTTTTTATCCGGAATGTCTAAAATATACCCGAAATGTCTAAAATATACCTGAAATCTAAAATATATCCGAAAACCCGAAATTTTACCCGAAAATCCGAAAACGTTTTAAGGAACATATATCCGAAATACCAAAAATATACCCGAAAACCCGAAATTATATCCGAAAACCCGAAAATATACCCGAAAACAAAAAAAAAACTAAAAACAGTATACCCATAATACAAAAAATATACCCAAAAACCTGATATATATTAAATATTTTTGGATATATAATTATATTTCGGGTACCCAAAATATTTTCGGTTCGGTTCCGGTTCTACCCGATACCCATGGGTATTAATGTGTATGGTATCAATGTGTAGGATCCAATGGGTATTTTACAATAGCGAAAAGCTACCACAAATATTCTCAAGCACAAAGGGACTCTAGAGGAGGTGATGAATGCAGCCATCTCAGGTGGATATATCACTTTCTTCAAGCTCAAATTGGAAACCACCATAACGGAAACTGGTAACTACTTCCATGAATTTATCAAGAATCATGTAGATTGTTTGCCTAAAGTTAATGTTGATTCTTATGAGAATGCATCGGTCATATATTGGTTATGTGATCTACAACCATGAACAAACTTAAAAAAATAAAATTATAAATATACTCTAAACTTAAAAAAAAAATCTTATTATATAAAGCTGGATCTCTCAACGTGAACATGACACGTAGGATAATTCTCACTCACGAGATCGTGACATTTATCACGGTTAATTTATATTTTGACACGTGTCTTATATAATGGAAACTAATAACATTGAACAAGTAACGTAATAGAAAAAATAATAAAACCAAATAAAATTAACAAAAAAAGGAAAAAAATAATTGTGTTTTATATAATGAAAACTAATAACATTGAAAAATTGAAGTAAGAGAAAAAATAAAAACTACCAAATAAAAATTGGTAAAATATATATATATATATATATATATATATATATATACGATCCCTAATATATAAAATGTGAAGAAAAAAACTTGTTATTGCGTGTTTGATAATTATGGAACCCTCTCATTCATTTAAAGGGATTATTTATCAAATTTATGCGTAATAAGAATCAATTTTGAATTTTTTTTAAATACGAATTACTAAACGTAATTCATGAATAACTAAATGAGATTTTAATTTAGAATCTAACTATACGGATCATAATTAAACATAATATAAAATTTAGAATCAAAATCTTTTATTTTTTACCCGAATCACGCAAGACCTAATTTTGAACTTCTATCTAAACAACAACCGCATTATTATAGCATTGTGTTACGTCGTATACATGCATGATACCAGGTTGACCATTAGGCATTTTCCAACTATATTTTGGCTCTTTGGAGGTTCTTAAATACTTTTGTTAGGCTTGAGACTTATTGATTAAAGCTTTTACCAGATAATAATCATTCAGATTTTGGAAACACACAAAAACAAAGAAAGCATTTGGTTGTTTGTAGCTTAACATTTGATGTCTCTACCATCGATTCTACTTGTGGCTTTGATTGTGCAGTGAATATTGTCCTTGTGGAATCTGTTTTGGAAGAGTAAATAAGTTGAAAGAGGAAAAGAAATATGAAGAACAGTTACTCATGAACTTTATTAATCATGAAAAATAAACTGGATAATGCACCAATCTCCGTGAATGATCTAATATTATTATTATTTTATTTTCAATGTCTAAACTTTTCATTATTTAACAACTTTTACAAGGACGTATGCTTCTTTCCGGCAAGCTTTACTAACCCGTTATTTTCCTTCTTCGTAGTTTTCTTCATGATAACAATACCATACGCTATATCACTTATTTGGTAATTTGTAATTTGGTACTTTCTGAACTCACAAATTTGATTGGATCATTCCACTTATATTGAAAACATTCTTAGAAATCCCCCAACTTATGATAAGACATTATCCAAAACTTTTTGATGAAAGTGTCACATAATAATAATCATTCGGATTTCCAAAAAAACACGAAAACAAATAAAACATTTGGTTTTTAATTTGTAGCTTAACATGGATTGTAGTTTATGCTTTTATTGTGCAATGAATATTTTCAATGTAGAAGCTGTTCTAGAAGAGAAACTAAGTTGAAAGAGTAAAAGAGATCTGAAGAACAGTGACCCATTAAGTAGATTTTACCATTATTAATTGTGCAAAAATAAACCGGATCACCAATTTCTATGTAGAACCATTCATCCTGAATTAATGATATTTTTATTTTATTTTTCTTAAGTCTAAACTTTTCATTAAATCAACATATTAACAATGATTACAAGGAACTATAGGGAATCCTAAACCGGCCCATATGAAAAAAGTCCAACAAGAAAAAGCCCAACTAGAAAACTCTAACTTAAAACCCTATATAAGTGAGTTTTTAGAAGAAAGGGAGGCTATTTTGCAAACAGAAAACCCTAGCCACCAAACGCGACCGGAGCCGCCGAGAAGCCTTCACCGCCGCCGACCTCTATCGTCGCCGCCAACCACCGCCCCCGGTAAGAGGAGCCGCTACGCGCCTGCCCCTAGCCATCACCTTCTTGATTCCTTTGCTTCTAGTCACGTTAGTGCATATCTGATATGTGTCATCCTTTTCTAGAACGCTAACATCCAGATCTCTAAGGTGAGAATTAGATCTAGGCTTCTATCTATGTTTCTTGTCCTCTTCTGATATGTTGAGTCAAAATATACTCAGGTATGCTGCTTGCTACGAAGTATGGCACATTTTGTTTGATCAAAGAATTTTTTTTTTAAAAGATTCAAAAGGAACCTAATAGAGTCGTAAACGATGAAATTTGTTTTGCTACTCTGTCTCTGAAAGATAAATTAAACCTTTTTTGTCGTAGATAAATCAAACCTTACAATTCGACCAAATAAAAACAAAAAATTAAACCTTACAATGTGGAATTTCGTAATTATACAATATTGGTGTATAATTGATACCGCAATATTCTTTTGACTAATCCAGTCTGATTGTGAAATTGAATTTTCTTTTTTTAGATGAATATTTCCTCTTAAAACAAGAATTTGTATGTCCACATAGGGGACACGTAGACCATCGCTCACGTTTAGAAAAGCTATATATATGCTTAGATACTGCATCAATGTACTGTGGTCAATGCGTGAGCATGATTTTAGAAAATGGTAAGAGTGATAAGGACTATGGTGTTTCAAATTAAATAGTTTTGGTGTTTTCTTTTATGATTTAGGTGTTAGTTGTTTTTCCTTTTTGCATTAGATTTAAATTGCTTTTTCTGTTCGGTTTAGAATTATGATTAAGTTGTTCTATCTATGGGTTTATTATGATCAATTAGAGGATCATCTTCCAACAACTAACTTTATTCTCTAAGTGAGACTGGGTTAAATAGAAGTTTTGCCTAAATCATTTTTCTCTTTTTAGCTTTCACTACGGTTCCTGGTACGAGAGCGAAACCAAAACTGCAAGCTCGTATCAACCGTATCAAAGAGTAACTGTGTAGTTTCAAATGGAAGTTGAAAAACATAATCTTATGAGCACTTTGCTGTTTGAATTAAGGATGTGAATAAATTAATTTTTCAGGTTTCTCGGATATTATTGTCTTGGGCTAGTGCTAAGCACTATCAGTGATTTCTTTTAAGATTCTAGTAGATCATACACTTGTTTTTGTTACTGGTAAATGGTAAGAGTGATACAGACTATAGTTAAGGTGTTTCAAATTAAAGCGTTTTAGTGTTTTCCTTTATGAATTAGGTTTTGAGTGTTTTTCCTCTTTTGCATTAGGTTTAAAGTGCTTTCCTTTTCGATTTTGGGTTATGATTAAGTTGTATCATGGCCTATATATATATATATATATATATATGGGTTTATTATGATCAATGAGAACCAACTTTCAACAAGTAACCTTATTCTCTAGAAGAGATTAGTGTTAAATGGAAGTTTTGCCTAAATATTTTCTCTCTTTCTAGCTTTCACAACGGTTATGAAAGTGTTGTACTGACTGACTTGAGAAGCTGTCAGAACAGAACATGATACAGCTGTAGGAACATGACGTGTTACATAAGCAGTTGATGTATCAGTTGGAAGTAGCACACGAAGTGACACAAGGAAGCAGTACAAAGTAACTGATGACGTGGGGCTAAAGCGTGATGTTGAGGATGACATGTTACATATGCTAGACAAAGACATAATCGGTATACATGGTGTAGCAGCTCATAGAGCGACATTGGACATAATTGACACAGTTGCTGAGGCAGTATCCGATACAGGTGCGAGTGGAGCAGATACGAAGACATCGCTCTGTGCGAGTGATACTCAGTGATCGACACATGATGGAAATACAGTGTGGCGATCAAGAAGACTGCATTTGGATACATCAGAGGATGTATCAGACGATGAGTCAGAACGTGGTACATCAAAGGATGTATCAGACGTTGTATCATGAGGCAAGAACTTGGCGTGGCGCATAAGCTGACGTGGCAAGTGAGTTGCTGAGCTGGACGAAATCGCTGGAATGTATATCTGGCGTTGATGCAGTTGTTGTACCAGTTTAAGAAGTAGTACATGAACTAATACAGGGATTTATTGAAAAGGCCCAGAAGCCCAAAATGATGAAGAAATCGTGTGGGCTCTTAGTGTTTCGACCCTAGCCATATAAATACCAAGAGATTGCCATAGAAACAGGTGCGCGTCTAGGGTTTATTAGGAGAGGCACACAGGTGTGTGGCGTCGCCCCATCATACAGGATTTGTAGATCCGTTGGTGATGGTTGCTGGAGTACATGCACATCTGTGAGATGGTGCTTGTATCGGTAGTAGCCGAGCGGTGGACTTTGTAGAGATACCGTGTCCACAGTTCGTCCATCTAGAAAAGAATGATAGGCATCGTAGTGCTGTATATCATAGCAATTGTAATTGCAATCTTGTTCTAGTGGATTTGTTCTGGACTAGGTCCCGGGGATGTAGGGAAACCGAACCTCGTTAAAAAACTCTATGTGTTATTTACTTTATGCTCATACGTATACTCAAACACATATATCTAGCCGCAAATGCGTTTTCAATTGGTATCAGAGCGGGTTCTCGACATAGATCTGTTCTCACTTCGGGTATGATTCTGGTTATGTGGCTAGCGTATGAGAAAGATGAGGGAGATGTGTTAATGATTTCGCCGGAAAGTATTATCACAATTGTTCTTCGGGAAGGATGCTTCGATTTGCTCGTATCGTAGGAAAGAAAGACGAAGCAAAAGTTAGGGTTTTCTAAATGGGCTTCTCAATTTTATTGGGCTTGGTCCTTCCTATTAGCCCAACATCTCAAGTTTTTCTAAGAGGAGGATGAAGTTCGATTTATCTTGGGTAGCGACAAAGAGCATGTCGGAATTTGCAGAGAGGCTGATGAGATTTCATTGATCTTGCTTTGATCAAATCAATTGACGGTTACAACTCAGATTTTGAGTGAAATCCTTCTGTTCAAACTGAGTGTCCAGAGGAAGTTGAATACCATGACTTGAAGTGGCCTGAGCCCGAGGTGGAGTTTTGAATTCAGGCGTCCTTGATTCTAAGAAGGGAAAAGCAAGTGCAGGTATGAAGCAAGTTTAATACAAGCTGATCAAATAGAGAAAGGGTCTTAGAGAGGTTGATGAAAAACAAGTGTCATGAAGAAAAGAATCCAAAGATAGTTAAGGGAATGTCTGAGATTAAGGTGAAGAGGCACAAAAATCCTGAAAAATTAAGGTTGGTGGTGGAAGTGTGTAAGTAGAAGCAGGAGACATTTTGTCGAACCAACTTCAGAGAAACGTTTGGAGGTTTGAAACTTTTCTGATCGAGCTGAAATTTTGTGTCAAGCTTCGTGGCACTATTGTTTTGAGGATCAACGGTGGGATCATAATTTCAACGGCTGGTTTGAGATTTATTCATGCATTTCCGAGACAGATCTGTACAGAGAAGGATGCGACCAGTCTGACAAGAAAATGGGTTTGGAGCATGAAACAATAGCGTATTGAGCTGAATTTTTGCAGGAACATTCTGGACATATTGAACTATTTTCTGGCCAAAGGATAGCTCATTTGGAGTTTGGATGAAAGATGGGCGTTTTATTGAAGATAGTTCTTGTGCATCAAAGGTATATTTTAGTCTGTGCTAGAGTTTGTGTTCTACTATCTATGTGATTGCTCTAGAACTGCTACTACATCAGTAATAGACTGTTCTGTGCGTACGGCAAGCTTAGATCTTGTTTCTATTGGCGACAACAGTAACTTATTGATGTTGGGTCAGCTGCTTCTAAGCTAAGTCACCTAATGGTCATCAGATTCAGATGTGGAGTGTCATGCTTATGACAAGAAGATTGTCCTATTCTTCGAGAATGAATACAATTCTCTTGGGTGTCAAAGAAGATGTGCGTATAGACCTCCAGGTGTTGTGATGAAGCTCTGTTGAGATATATGTAACTTTTGTTGGTTTTAACTTAGTTGTGCACTCAAGCAGGGGGAGATGAAGTCTTGATGAGATACATGAAAGTAAGCATACATGTAATGCACAGTTTGGTTTCAGGGAGAGTAAGGTTGTGTGAACTGTCGATGTCTGGATTACTCTTGTGTAGCTTGAGTATCAAACTAAGCTAAAAAGGGAGAGATGATGTTAGATCTTATGAGTGAAGTGTTGATACATCAGACTTCATGATAATATGTGAAAAGAAGCATGGCTAAGTGTTGACTGATCTCAGCAAGTCAAAGAGTGAGTTCCAGAGAAATAACACAAGCTGGTGATATAAGATTTAGGGAGAGTTTGCAAGATCATCAGAATGCATGTATACGGGAAAGCCTTCTACAACTCAGTAAACAATGGAGAGATTGTAAGTGTGGTGTTTGACTGAGTTTAGGAAGTGGTGGAACGTGTGTGACACAACTATAAAGGAGTGTAAGATTTGATACATCAGGCGATGTAGTATTGGTTGTGTGCTTGAGCTCTACAACTCAATCATCAAGGGAGAGATTGAAAGTGTTGTGCTGACTGACTTGAGAAACTGTCAGAACAGAACATGATACAGCTGTAGGAACAGGACGTGTTACATAAGCAGTTGATGTATCAGTTGGAAGTAGCACACGAAGTGACACAAGGAAGCAGTACAAAGTAACTGATGACGTGGGGCTAAAGCGTGATGTTGAGGATGACATGTTACATATGCTAGACAAAGACATAATCGGTATACATGGTGTATCAGCTCATAGAGCGACATTGGACATAATTGACACAGTTGCTGAGGCAGTATCTGATACAGGTGCGAGTGGAGCAGATACGAAGACATCGCTCTGTGCGAGTGATACTCAGTGATCGACACATGATGGAAATATAGTGTGGCGATCAAGAAGACTGCATTTGGATACATCAGAGGATGTATCAGATGATGAGTCAGAACGTGGTACATCAAAGGATGTATCAGACGTTGTATCATGAGGCAAGAACTTGGCGTGGCGCAGAATCTGACGTGGCAAGTGAGTTGCTGAGCTGGACGAAATCGCTGGAATGTATATATGGCGTTGATGCAGTTGCTGTACCAGTTTAAGAAGTAGTACATGAACTAATACAAGGGTTTATTGAAAAGGCCCAGAAGCCCAAAATGATGAAGAAATCGTTTGGGCTCTTAGGGTTTCGACCCTAGCCATATAAACACCAAGAGACGGCCATAGAAACAGGTGCGCGTCTAGGGTTTATTAGGAGAGGCACACAGGTGTGTGGCGTCGCCCCATCATACATGATTTGTAGATCCGTTGGTGATGGTTGCTGGAGTACAAGCACATCTGTGAGATGGTGCTTGTATCGGTAGTAACCGAGCGGTAGACTTTGTAGAGATACCGTGTCCACAGTTCGTCCATCTAGAAAAGAATGATAGGCATCGTAGTGCTGTATATCATAGCAATTGTAATTGCAATCTTGTTCTAGTGGATTTGTTCTGGACTAGGTCCCGGGGATGTAGGGAAACCGAACCTCGTTAAAAAACTCTATGTGTTATTTACTTTATGCTCATACGTATACTCAAACACATATATCTAACCACAAATGCGTTTTCAGGTTCCTGTTACGAGAGTGCAAGCTCGTATCAACCGTATCAAAAAGTTTATGAGTAGATTCAAATGGAAGTTAGAAAAAAAACAGAATCTTGTGAGCACTTTGCTGCTTTAATCAAGGATGTGACAAATTAGTTTTTCCCTATACGGGTAGTGTGATTATAGCACGTTAACATTCATTAAATTGTTGTCGAAGATGTAGGCTAAAGAAAGTAAAGGCAAGAGCACATATATATTTTGAGGTAGAACAATAATGAGCAAATAAATGTCATTCAAGGAACTAATGAACATTGCTTTTTTAGTAAGCACTAACTAGATTCTCAACTTGACTAGTTATACAATCACACATATGATATAATTGACTAGTTATACAATCACACATATGATATAATTAACACAAATCATGAACACAATTTTGGTTGAACTTCTGTGATTTCACTGGGTAAGAATGCAAAGGAGAAGAAATATAACCTAAAGCTGACAGAGCACAATTCAAAATTAACAAGACCATCCAAGTAATCACGAAGTTCTGAATTCCCTACAGCCTCAACAATATCATAGTCCCGGATGGTCTGACGAGAGCACATTTGAGTATGTATCCAATCATGGAGCGCTAACTCCATGATGAATATCTCTCAAATTTTAACAAAAACGACATGAGTGTCCGAACTAGGCCAGGATATTTTCGGTTCCGGTTCGGTTCCGGGTAAGAACCATTCGGTTCCGGGTATTTCGGATAGAGAGGTTTAGGATCCATATAGGAACAGAATTGATTTCGGTTCGGTCCCGGTTCGGTTCTGGGTATTTCGAGTAGAAAGGTTTAGGAACCGAAATATACCGGAACCATTCGGATCTTAATCGGTTCCGGTTCGGTTCTGGGTATTTTTTTTATCCGAAATGTCTAAAATATACCCGAAATGTCTAAAATATACCTGAAATCTAAAATATATCCGAAAACCCGAAATTTTACCCGAAACCCAAAAACGTTTTAAGGAACATATACCCGAAATACCAAAAATATACCCGAAAACAAAAAAAAACTAAAAACAATATACCCATAATACAAAAATATACCCAAAAACCTGGTATATATTTAATATTTTTGGATATATAATTATATTTCGGGTACCCGAAATATTTTCGGTTCGGTTCCGGTTCTACCCGATACCCATGTGTATCAATGTGTATGGTATCAATGTGTAGGATCCAATCGGTATTTTGACAATTCTGATTTGGTTCTGGTTCGGGTATTTCAATTCGGTTCCGGTTTCGGTATTTCGGTTCGAGTGTTGTTGTTGTTATCAAAAGCCACATTAGGATGAGGAGGAGGAAGAAGATAATCAAGAGGGACAAATCACATCTTACATTGTTATCAGACCATCGGTTCTGAAACATGCAGCGGTCACATAACTAGTATGTGACATATGCATTCTCATAAGAATCAACCCTAACTTCAGACAAACCATCTTCAAGATTCTTGACAAAGTCATGGAAATAGTTACCAGTTTTTGTTGTTGTGGTTTCCAATTGGTGCTTAAAGAAAGTAATATCTTCACCTTAGATGGCTAGTGTCATCACCTCTTCTAGAGTCCCTTTGTGATTGAGAAGATTTGTAGTAGCTTATTTCCGCATGTAATCCACATACTGCTTCTTCGCGCTATGGTAATCGGGTGTGAAATAGTCAAACACACAGTTCCATTTCAGGACGAGCCTACATTGAATGAAGCACCAATGCTTCTCATAGAGCCCTAATGTCTTTGTCCGTTAAACCGAAGTCATATGTTACCTTACGAGAAGCATTGGTGCTAATCATTCAATGCAGGCTCGTCCTGAAGTGTAGATTTGTGTTTGACTATTTCATAACCGATTACCATAGCCAGAAGAAGCTGTATGTGGATTACCTGCGAAAAGCTACCACAAATATTCTCAAGCACAACGGGACTCTAGAGGAGGTGATGAATGCAGCCATCTCAGGTGGATATATCACTTTCTTCAAGCCCAAATTGGAGACCACCATAACGGAAACTGGTAACTACTTCCATGAATTTATCAAGAATCTTGTAGATGGTTTACCTAAAGTTAAGGTTGATTCTTATGAGAATGCATCGGTCATATATTGGTTATGTGATCTACAACCATGAACAAACTTAAAAAAATAAAATTATAAATATACTCTAAATTTAAAAAAAAAATCTTATTATATAAAGTTGGGTCTCTCAACGTGAACATGGCACGTAGGATAATTCTCACTCACGAGATCGTGACATTTATCACGGTTAATTTATATTTTGACACGTGTCTTATATAATGGAAACTAATAACATTGAACAAGTAACGTAATAGAAAAATAATAACTACCAAATAAAATTAACAAAAAAGGAAAAAAATAATTGTGTTTTATATAATGGAAACTAATAACATTGAAAAATTGAAGTAAGAGAAAAAAAATAAAAATGACCAAATAAAAATTGTTAAAAAATATATATATATATATACGATCCGTAATAAATAAAATGTGAAGAAAAAAAATTTGTTATTGCGTGTTTGATAATTATAGAACCCTCTCATTCATTTAAAGGGATTATTTATCAGATTTATGCGTAATATGAATCAATTTTGAATTTTTTTAAAATTAATTCATGAATAGCTAAACGAGATTTTAATTTAGAATCTAACTATACGGATCATAATTAAACATAATATAAAATTTAGAATCAAAATCTTTTATTTTTTATCCGTATCACGCAAGACCTAATTTTTAACTTCTATCTAAACAACAACCGCATTATTATAGCATTGTGTTACGGCGTATACATGCATGATACCAGGTCGACCATTAGGCATTTTCCAACTATATTTTGGTTCTTTGGAGGTTCTTAAATACTTTTGTTAGGCTTGAGACTTATTGATTAAAGCTTTTAAAAGATAATAATCATTCAGATTTTGAAAACACACAAAAACAAAGAAAGCATTTGGTTGTTTGTAGCTTAACATTTGATGTCTCTACCATCGATTATACTTGTGGGTTTGATTGTGCAGTGAATATTGTCCTTGTGGAAGCTGTTCTGGAAGAATAACTAAGTTGAAAGAGGAAAAGAAATATGAAGAACAGTTACTCATGAACTTTATTAATCATGAAAAATAAACTGGATAATGCACCAATCTCCGTGAATGATCTAATATTATTATTATTTTATTTTCAATGTCTAAACTTTTCATTATTTAACAACTTTTACAAGGACGTATGCTTCTTTCCGGCAAGCTTTACTAACCGTTATTTTCTTTCTTCGTAGTTTTCTTCATGATAACAATACCATACGCTATATCACTTATTTGGTAATTTGTAATTTGGTACTTTCTGAACTCACAAATTTGATTGGATCATACCACTTATATTGAAAACATTCTTAGAAATCCCCCAACTTATGATAAGACATTATCCAAAACTTTTGATGAAAGTGTCACATGATATTTTTATTTTATTTTTCTTAAGTCTAAACTTTTCATTAAATCAACATATTAACAATGCTTACAAGAAACTATAGGGAATTCTAAACCAGCCCATATGAAAAAAGTCCAACAAGAAAAAGCCCAACTAGAAAACCCTAACTTAAAACCCTATATAAGTGAGTTTTTAGAAAAAAGGGAGGCTATTTTGCAAACAAAAATCCTAGCCACCAAACGCGACCAGAGCCGCCGAGAAGCCTTCACCGCCGCCGACCTCTACCGTCGCCGCCGACCACCGCCCCCGGGAAGAGGAGCCGCTGCGCGCCTGCCCTTAGCCATCGCCTTCTTGATTCCTTTGCTTCTAGTCACGTTAGTGCAGATCTGATATGTGTCATCCTTTTCTAGAACGCTAACATCCAGATCTCTAAGGTGAGAATTAGATCTAGACTTCTATCTATGTTTCTTGTCCTCTTCTGATATGTTGAGTCTAAGTATACTCAGGTATGCTGCTTGCTACGAAGTATGGCACATTTTGTTTGATCAAAGAATTTTTTTTTTTTAAAGATTCAAAAGTAACCTAATAGAGTCGTAAACGATGAAATTTGTTTTGCTACTCTGTCTCTGAAAGATAAATTAAACCTTAAAACAAGAATTTGTATGTCCACATAGGTGACACGTAGACCATCGCTGACCTTTAGAAAAGCTATATATATGCTTAGATACTGCATCAATGTACTGTGGTCAATGCGTGAGCATGATTATAGAAAATGGTTAGAGTGATAAGGACTATGGTGTTTCAAATTAAAGAATTTTGGTGTTTTCTTTTATGATTTAGGTGTTGGGTGTTTTTCCTTTTTGCATTAGATTTAAATTGCTTTTTCTTTTCGGTTTAGAATTACGATTAAGTTGTACCATGGTCTATCTATGGGTTTATTATGATCAATTAGAGGATCATCTTCCAACAACTAACTTTATTCTCTAAGAGAGACTGGGTTAAATGGAAGTTTTGCCTGAATCATTTCTCTTTTTTTTGCTTTCACTACGGTTCCTGGTACGAGAGCGAAACCGAAACTGCAAGCTCGTATCAACCGTATCAAAGAGTAACTGTGTAGTTTCAAATGGAAGTTGAAAAACAGAATCTTATGAGCACTTTGCTGTTTGAATTAAGGATGTGAAAAAATTAATTTTTCAGGTTTCTCGGATATTATGATCTTGGGCTAGTGCTAAGCACTATCAGTTATTTCTTTAAAGATTCTAGTAGATCATACACTTGTTTTTGTTACTGGTAAATGGTAAGAGTGATACATATTATAGTTAAGGTGTTTCAAATTAAAGCGTTTTAGTGTTTTCCTTTATGAATTAGGTTTTGAGTGTTTTTCCTTTTTTGCATTAGGTTTAAAGTGCTTTCCTTTTCGATTTTGGGTTATGATTAAGTTGTATCATGGCCTATATTTATATATGGGTTTATTATGATCAATGAGAACCAACTTCCAACAAGTAACTTTATTCTCTAGAAGAGATTAGGGTTAAATGGAAGTTTTGCCTAAATATTTTCTCTCTTTCTAGCTTTCACAACGGTTCCTGTTACGAGAGTGCAATCTCGTATCAACCGTATCAAAAAGTTTATGAGTAGATTCAAATGGAAGTTAAAAACAAAAAAGAATCTTGTGAGCACTTTGCTACTTTAATCAAGGATGTGACAAATTAGTTTTTCCCTATACGGGTAGTGTGATTATAGCATGTTAACATTCATTAAATTGTTGTCGAAGATGTAGGCTAAAGAAAGTAAAGGGAAGAGCACATATATATTTTGAGGTAGAACAATAATGAGCAAATAAATGTCATTCAAGGAACTAGTGAACATTGCTTTTTTAGTAAGCACTAACTAGATTCTCAACTTGACTAGTTATACAATCACACATATGATATAATTGACTAGTTATACTATCACACATATGATATAATTAACACAAATCATGAACACAATTTTGGTTGAACTTCTGTGATTTCACTGGGTAAGAATGCAAAGGAGAAGAAATATAACCTAAAGCTGACAGAGCACAATTCAAAATTAACAAGACCATCCAAGTAATCATGAAGTTCTGAATTCCCTACAGCCTCAACAATATCACAGTCCTGGATGGTCTGACGAGAGCACATTTGAGTATGTATCCAAGCACGGAGCGCTAACTCCATGATGAATATCTCGCAAACTTTAACAAAAACGACATGAGTGTCCGAACTAGGCCAGGACATTTTCGGTTCCGGTTCGGTTCCGGGTAAGAGCCATTCGGTTCCGGGTATTTCGGGTAGAGAGGTTTAGGATCCATATAGGTATCGAATTAATTTCGGTTCGGTCCCGGTTCGGTTCTGGGTATTTCGGGTAGAAAGGTTTAGGAACCGATATATACCGGAACCATTCGGATCTTAATCGGTTCCGGTTCGGTTCTGGGTATTTTTTTATCCGAAATGTCTAAAATATACCCGAAATGTCTAAAATATACCTGAAATCTAAAATATATCCAAAAACCCGAAATTTTACCCGAAAACCCGAAAATGTTTTAAGGAACATATACCCGAAATACCAAAAATATACCCGAAAACCTTAATTATATCCGAAAACCCGAAAATATACCCGAAAACAAAAAAACAACTAAAAACAATATACCCATAATACAAAAAATATATCCAAAAAATGATATATATTTAATATTTTTGGATATATAATTATATTTCGGGTTTCCGAAATATTTTCAGTTCGGTTCCGGTTCTACCCGATACCCATGGGTATCAATGTGTATGGTATCAATGTGTAGGATCCAATGGGTATTTTAACAATTCCGATTTGGTTCTGGTTAGGGTATTTCAATTCGGTTCCGGTTTCGGTATTTCGGTTCCAGTGTTGTTGTTGTTATCAAAAGCCACATTTGGATGAGGAGGAGGAAGAAGATAATCAAGAGGGACAAAGCACATCTTACATTGTTTATCAGACCATCGGTTCTGAAACATGCAGCGGTCACATAACTAGTATGTGACATATGCATTCTCATAAGAATGAACCCTAACTTCAGACAAACAATCTTTAAGATTCTTGACAAAGTCATGGAAGTAGTTACCAGTTTTTGTTGTGGTGGTTTCCAATTGGTGCTTAAAGAAAGTGGCATCTTCACCTTAGATGGCTAGTATCATCACCTCTTCTAGAGTCCCTTTGTGATTGAGAAGATTTGTAGTAGCTTATTTCCGCATGTAATCCACATACTGCTTCTTCGCGGTATGGTAATCGGGTGTGAAATAGTCAAACACACAGCTCCATTTCAGGACGAGCCTACATTGAATGATTAGCACCAATGCTTCTCATAGAGCCCTAAATTCTTCGTCGGTTAAACCGAAGTCATATGTTACTCTACGAGAAGCATTGGTGCTAATCATTAAATGCAGGCTCGTCCTGAAGTGGAGATGTGTGTTTGACTATTTCATAACCGATTACCATAGCCCGAAGAAGCTGTATGTGGATTACCTTCGAAAAGCTACCACAAATATTCTCAAGCACAAAGGGACTCAAGAGGAGGTGATGAATGCAGCCATCTCAGGTGGATATATCACTTTCTTCAAGCCCAAATTGGAAACCACCATAACGAAAACTGGTAACTACTTCCATGAATTTCTCAAGAATCTTGTAGATGGTTTACCTAAAGTTAAGGTTGATTCTTATGAGAATGCATCGGTCTTATATTGGTTATGTGATCTACAACCACGAACAAACTTAAAAAAATAAAATTATAAATATAATCTAAACTTAAAAAAAAATATTATTATATAAAGCTGGATCTCTCAACGTGAACATGACACGTAGGATAATTCTCACTCACGAAATCGTGACATTTATCACGATTAATTTATATTTTGACACGTGTCTTATATAATGGAAACTAATAACATTGAACAAGTAACGTAATAGAAAAATAATAACTACCAAATAAAATTAACAAAAAAGGAAAAAAATAATTGTGTTTTATATAATGGAAACTAATAACATTGAAAAATTGAAGTAAGAGAAAAAAAATAAAAACTACCAAATAAAAAGTGTTAAAATATATATATATATATATATATATATATATATATACGATCCGTAATATATAAAATGTGAAGAAAAAAACTTGTTATTGCGTGTTTGATAATTATGGAACCCTTTCATTCATTTAAAGGGATTATTTATCAGATTTATGCGTAATATGAATCAATTTTGAATTTTTTTTAAATACGAATTACTAAACGTAATTCATGAATAACTAAACGTAATTCATGAATAACTAAACGAGATTTTAATTTAGAATCTAATTATACCGATCATAATTAAACATAATATAAAATTTAGAATCAAAATCTTTTATTTTTTACCCGAATCACGCAAGACCTAATTTTGAACTTCTATCTAAACAACAACCGCATTATTATAGCATTGTGTTACGGCGTATACATGCATGATACCAGGTCGACCATTAGGCATTTTCCAACTATATTTTGGTTCTTTGGAGGTTCTTAAATACTTTTGTTAGGCTTGGGACTTATTGATTAAAGCGTTTACCAGATAATAATCATTCAGATTTTGAAAACAGACAAAAACAAAGAAAGCATTTGGTTGTTTGTAGCTTAACATTTGATGTCTCTACCATCGATTCTACTTGTGGCTTTGATTGTGCAGTGAATATTGTCCTTGTGGAATCTGTTCTGGAAGAGTAAATAAGTGGAAAGAGGAAAAGAAATATGAAGAACAGTTACTCATGAACTTTATTAATCATGAAAAATAAACTGGATAATGCACCAATCTCAGTGAATGATCTAATATTATTATTATTTTATTTTCAATGTCTAAACTTTTCATTATTTAACAACTTTTACATGGACGTATGCTTCTTTCCGGCAAGCTTTACTAACCGTTATTTTCTTTCTTCGTAGTTTTCTTCATGATAACAATACCATACGCTATATCACTTATTTGGTAATCTGTAATTTTGTACTTTCTGAGACGGAAGCTTTCGTCTGTGCATCGATTACAGGGGGTTGAATAAGGTGACGATTAAGAACAAGTACCCGTTGCCACGAATCAACGAGTTGTTGGACCAACTGCAAGGAGCTTCGTGGTTCTCTAAGATCGATTTAGCGTCAGGATACCATCAGATTCAGATAGCGGAAGAAGACATTAGGAAGACAGCATTCCGAACGCGTTATGGACATTACGAGTTCGTGGTAATGCCGTTTGGTCTGACGAACGCACCTGGCGCTTTTATGAAATTAATGAATGATCTTTTCCGCGAGCATTTGGATAAATGTGTGATCGTATTCATTGACGACATTTTGGTCTATTCGAGGAGCGAGGGGAAGCATGACTGGCACCTGCGAATGATACTCCAAAAGCTAAGAGAGCACCGACTTTTTGCTAAGCTGAGTAAATGTAGCCTTTGGTAGAGAGAGATAGGATTTCTCGGCCATGTCGTTTCGGAAGCAGGAGTGGCAGTGGATCCCGAAAAGATAACCGCTGTGACGAAATGGCCTATTCCTAAGAATGTTACCGAGGACCATAGCTTTCTAGGTTTAGCCGGCTACTACAGCATATTTGAACTAGACATTGCCAGACTGTCGGGGCCTTTGACAAGGTTAGGGAAGGATGTGAAATTCGAGTGGACGGAAGCCCGTGTTAAGAGTTTCGAGGAGTTGAAGAAGCGACTGACTCAAACACCAGTGTTGGTTATACCAAGGACATGTATACCATATGACGTGTACACAGATGCCTCTGGGACAGGGTTGGGATGTGTGCTTATGCAGTAATAGAAGGTCATAGCATACGCATATAGGCAACTACGGACCCATGAGACGAACTACCCCACTCATGATTTGGAGTTAGCAGCAGTGGTTTTCGCTCTTAAGATTTGGCGTGCTTACTTGTACGGGGAGAAGGTGAATATATTTACTGATCATCAAAGTCTAAAGCATATCTTCACCCAAGGCGACTTGAACCTAAGGCAGCGAAGATGGATGGAGTTGCTAGCGAACTACGACTTGATCATTACTTACCATCCTGGTAAAGCTAACCAGGTAGCCGACGCGTAGAGTAGGTGCAGAAATGATATAGCGGAAGTAAAGGGGGTACAAGAATTGATAGCGATTTTAGCCAGTTTAAGGTTGGGTGTGACACAGATAGATGAAAATACTGTGGGACTAGAAGCATTGGACAATGCTGATTTAGTTTGGAAGATCTGACAAGCTCAAGGGAAGGAACCCACTTTAAAAGAGCTAGTCGACAAACCCACTTTAAAAGAGCTAGTCGACAACCAAGTGGTTGGTACCACATTGCCGACAATGGGGCATACCTGTATAGGAACCGAGTACGTGTGCCTCACGATGAGACGTTACGGAAGGAAGTGCTGAGTCAAGCTCATCAGTCGCGATTTTCGATTCATCCTGGAAGCACTAAAATGTACCAAGACATGAGGAGATACTACCATTGGGGGGGGGGGGTGATGAAGCGAGACATTGCTAAATGGGTGGCGCAATGCGCGACGTATCAACAAGGGAAGCAGAACATATGGCGCCCAGCGGGTTACTCCAGAACTTACCATTACCATAATGGAAATGGGACATGGTGACTATGGACTTTGTAACGGGATTGCCTATGACCCTAGATAAGAAGAACACGAATTGGATAATCATGGATCGGCTTACTAAATCAGCTCACTTTGTGCCAATTAGGAAGACATATGGAACGGAACAGTTGGCGCAAAAGTATTTGGACGTAATTGTGAGGCTGCACGGAGTGCCAGTGAGTATTGTATCAGACAGAGATCCGAAGTTTACAGCTAGTTTTTGGCAAGCCTTTCAAAAAAATATGGGAACGAAGGTACATTTGAGTACGGCATACCATCCTCAGACAGACGGTCAATCGGAAAGGACGATTCGGACCCTAGAGGATATGCTGAGGGCATGCGTTATGGATTGGGCTGGAAACTGGGGAAAGTTCCTACCCTTAGCGGAGTTTGCATACAACAACAGTTACCACACTAGTATCGGTATGGCTCCATACGAAGCCCTATATGGAAGACTGTGCTGTACACCCCTCTGTTGGACATATGTGGGTGAAAGGAAAGGCCTGGAACAGGAAATGGTAAAGGAGGCGAACGAGCAAGTGGGATTGCTTAAGAAAAGGCTAAATGAAGCCCATGACCGCCAAAAGAGTTATGCAGACAAGCGTCAGACCGACTTAGCATTTGCAGTAGGAGAAGAAGTGTACTTGAAACTGAGTGCATTTAGAAGAAATGTTAAGCACCGGAAGCTGAGAAAACTTAAGCCAAGATACATAGGACCGTATCCTATCATCGAGAAAATCGGGGAAGTTGCCTATCGACTAGAGCTACCGCCAGAGTTGTCAGAACTCCACAACGTGTTTCACATATCACTCCTAAGGAAGGTAGTAAGGGAGCCAGAGCTTATTTTGCCTCAACCACCAAGTGACTTCGGTACGAATTTATCGGTTCTGAGTACGCCAGTGGAAATACTAGAATGTCTGGAGATGGAAATCCATGGTAAGGAAACAAAGTGTGTTAAGGTCTGTTGGGAAAGAGATGGTATCCGCGAGGAAACGTGGGAGCCAGAGCAGCAAATGCGAGAGGATTACCCCCGAGCTCTTTAAGGACAAGCATGGAGCTAAAGTGGTAGAGGAGAATTCGGGGACGAATTCCTTTCAAGAGGGGGAGAGTTGTAACAACCCAAATTTGGCCCAAGAAGAAAAAACCGAGCAAGAAAAGGCCCAGCAGAAAAAAAAAACCTAGTTTAATTCCCTATATAAGTGAGTATTTAGAAGAACATGAAGGTATTTTGCAAACAGAAAACCCTAGCCGTCAACCGAGCCAAGATCCCCGCCGCCGTCGAGTCTCTCGACCGCCGCCGCTTCGAGGAGGAGCCACCGCGAAGTTGCTCCTAGCCGCCGCCTTCTTGATTCCTTTGCTTCGAGTCACCGTTAATTCAGATCTGAGTCGTGCCATCTTTTTTCCAGAACCCTAACATCCAGATCTCTAAGTTGAGGATTAGATCTAGGCTTCTCTCTATGTTCTCTTGTCTTCTTCTGGTATGTTGAGTCTATGTATACTCCGGTATGCTGCGTGCTACGAAGTACATGCACGTTTTGTTGATGCATCATGTTTGATCTATATCTTATAATGAATATGGACTAGGAAATCATTAGAGGAAGAACCAGCATACTCGATTGATAAGCATGTTGGTTGTTTAATGGTTGTAAAGTAGCTAGATGGTTTGAAGGCCCTACGAGGTATTCGTCACAGCGTTGAGGGCGCTTGTGGTACGAAACTGTTTGCGGGTACTGACGTCGGAACCATTTATGTGATGGAACTGGTGGGGTGTTTACTTGTTGTCAGAACTCATTTGTTTGTTGGGATCGGTGGGGTCTATGCATCTTGGCAACATAACCGCTGCGTACGGGGAGGTGAGGTGTGTACCTTGGCACTGGAAGCATCGTCGTAGGGGCTCGGACGCGCCTCAAGAGTCTGTGTGACCCGAAAACTTGTGAGCTATTGGCTCGAGATATATATTTATTGTGTTACCTCTTGTTTGGTAGTTGTGTGGGCGTTTCTAGAGCATGATGTATGATTGCTTGATTATATTTATTCTCGATATGTTGGTTGAATATGAGTTGGTGTGGGGTTGAGTTTAAGTTTAGTTCTCGCTGAGTAATCCCAATTACTCACCCCTCTCTCTCTTCTTGTAGGTGATGATGATTATTATGTTGATGTTGTTGATGATATTGAGTATGTGGAACTGGATGAGTAATCCCGGTGTGGTGCGAGGTTTTGGGAGTTCAGAAGTTCTCCTTCGGGTTTTATTTGGCATTTTCGTTATTTCATTTAAAGACAATTATTCGCTATTTGCTTTGGTTTATTTATGATTTGAATTAGGTATTGTAAGACTATTTAGGATTTAATGGAAGATATTATTTAGAAATTAAATTGGCCAAGAGCAGGTCATTACACTGAGTGTATAACCTATACACCAAGGAAAGAAAATAGTCAAATCATATTTTTGAATTTTTTCACTTAAACCACATAAATGAGAGTTGGCACACCGTTATTAAAACAACAAAATCAACATCTGATGTTTGATAGATTTTTTACATTCGATGGTTTAGTTCTTGAGAAGCAAATGTGAATGGCTCCCATATGGCCATATGCAGTAATGATATAATAATTTTTAGTTTAGTAATACAAATATAAGATGATTGAAGTTGATATTACCCTTACCTGAAGCTAAGGCACATATCATTGATGTTAATATTACCCTTACCATAAGTTGCGTAGATCTTGACCGATATTGGAGATATGAGAGCCAGCTCGGGAATATGAAGTTCACGCAAGAAATTAAATCTCCGCTATGATTGACGCATTTCAGTCCTTCTGTTTCTTTGTCACTATTCTCGGTTCCAGTATTGATGAGGACATCGGCTCTAGAACCGACCCAAAGGAGATGCCCATCGTCCCAGAAGGTCCCATGACCTGTTCCAAGGCCAAACAGCTCAGAAGAAGATTCGGGACGGCCATACAGGCTTTTGTCAACTCACCCGGACCAGGCGACCCGTTTGGAGTTTTAGCCGAGAGAAGAGATCACCTGCCGGATGACCATCCGAACGACCTGATCTCCACTGAGGGAGGTAAGTTCTCTCGTCCAAGTGACCAAGATAAGACTAACAGGACGAGTGGTTTTAGTCCCACAGCCCCGGAGCCAGAGTTAGCCGAGGAGCTTTACTCGGAGACGGTTTTAGCCGAGACAAAGGAGTCAAATCCAAACGACGGCCCAAACGACCTGATCATCACTGAGGGAAGTAAGTTCTCTCGACCAAGTGAATATTTTAAGGCTAACAGGTCGAGTAGTTTCCCTATTAGAGATGCAGCACAACAGGTTGTTTCACACACAAGCCGCTTAGCCGGGAAGGACCAACAATGGGCTACAGAAGGTATTGGAGCTAAGGAACTACAAGAACTTGAAGAGGATGACTTCTCTGTTCCAGAAGACCTACTAGAAGACTTCACCAAGCTGCTGCATGCACGGGACGCACCAACACCAGAATCACCTTCAAAGGCACCGCATGCGCCACCATGGGCCACCTCGCATCAATGTAAGGTGTTTACATTATACACTGTCCTTGCAGGTACTTCAAGCTCCAAAGATCAACTCAAAACGACACCAAACAAGTAGTTTAAGTGTCTCGGCCAAACTTTCCTTTTATTGCTTTAATGAAACGTTGCACTTTGATTTTTAGCTAGGAATGCGGACTTTCCTTATTTGTATTTTTGCTTTGTTTGGTTTTTATGTCTTTTTACTTTGTAATCTCGTTTGACCTAAGGGTCCCCTAAGCTGACGAGCCATATATAAGGTTCCCCTGCAGCCTTGTAATTTTTACCTTTGATATTAATAAAAACGCCGCATTTTCCCTAGAGAAGCGATTTCTCTTTTTCTTCTTGTTCTTGTTCGTGTGATTCGACCAAGATCAAGTCTGCACCGTATCAGAGACCTTACCATCCCCTCTGTGTCGTGTATTCATCCCACCAACAGCCCCTTCATCGACTCCACACGAGAGAAGCGATCGCCATCGTGTCAAGTCCATTCACCATCGACCATCTATCGACCAAAGGAGAGGGCGACCGCCTGCCTTTCGTCCCATCGACTATCCCGGTTAAGACCTCACCACCGAGGCTTACACCATCTGGTATCAGAGCCAAAGGTTCCACCTTTGGTTTTTCTATCCCTTTGCTTCGATTTATTTTCATAGCTCACATCGCTAGGGTTCTAGAATTGTGTCGGCTAGGAAGAGAAAATACAAAAAAAAAATTTGTTAGGGTTTTTAGATCTTATTCGTATAGGATTAAAGAAAAGCAAAAAAAATATAGAAGTTTAGTTTTAAATCTTTTAGTGAATCTTTCATATCGCAATCAAAAAAAAAAAAAAAAAAAACTTGCCTTATCGCTACTAGCAAATTGGAAAAATTCCTTAAGGGAATTTTAGGAATTTTCCGTTCGTGTTTAAAACTTGCCAATTGTTTAGGACCCTTATTAGAACATCTAGTAAATTCGGCAAGGGTTTTAAAATAGTTTCAAGTCATTTTCTGATTTTTTTTGTGAACCCACTCGGCATTTGACGAATTTGTGTTTTTGAGTAATTTGGAAGCAACCGATTGACAACCATGGACGACGAAGCTAACAACGCCCCACAAGACGCTATTATGCAGATGCTTACGGCCATGAGAGATGAGCTGAGAGGATTCGGCCAAAGACTAGGCCAGCTCGAGCAGCCGCCGCCGAGAGGAGCCGGAGGAGCTCAACAACAAGATGCGGTACATGATGACCATGACAGCATGCCGGAGATGGAGGACGATTTTCCCCCTGATCCCATACGTCACCAAAGGAGACGTGATCCCATTAGAGGGCCTCGGCCAAGAGAGCGTGAGCCCAATCATGACATGAAATTGTCACCTCCTACTTTTGCAGGAAAATCTAATCCGGAAGTATACTTGGATTGGGAAAGACGCATGGAATACATCTACGAGTGCTATGGCTATGGAGAAGGCAAGAAGATAGCCTTGGCAGCCGCACAACTCACCGAGAATGCACTTGCATGGTGGGATAGGACTGTGGCCGAAAGAAGAAGGCAACTTTTTGGGCCGGTCCAAACGTGGCATGACATGAAATACCTTCTACGACTAAGGTATGTACCTGACCATTATCACCGTGATCTTCAAAAACGTTTCAGGAAACTAGCACAAGGCAACCGGACCGTAGAGGAGTATTTTGAGGAATTTGAAAAATTGATGAACTCATTGGAGTTAGAAGAGTCCGAAGAAGCTTTGATGGCCCAATTCATTGACGGCCTTCAAGAACGTATAGCTAGAAAGGTGGAGAGAACTAGGTATAGTGGGCTCCATGAGCTGCTACACCTCTCGGTGCAAATTGAGCAACAAATCAAAAGAAAGACATCACTCACCAACCGAACCAGGAACAACCCGCCTTGGCAAGCAAATAGCAGCAAGCCGGTCGACAAGGGGAAAGCTGTCGAGGTCGACTCTCGGTTCAAAAGCCGAACCAACGACTTCCCGAAGGCATCTCGGCCCGACCAAGGTAAGTTCCTTAACACTAGTCAAGCTAGAACTCGTGATATTACCTGTTTTAAATGTCAGGGAAGAGGACACTATGCTCGGGACTGTCCGAACCAAAGAGTCATGATCATTACGGCGAGTGGTGGATATGAATCTCAAGACGAGATGGAAGAAGAAGTAGATGGAGATGATGACGACGTTGAGTATCCAGATACCGGTGACCTACTAGTCACTAGGCGAGTCCTTAGCGTGCTGGTTCAACCCGAAGAGAAGATTCAAAGAGAAAACTTGTTCCACACACGATGCACCATTAACAACAAGGTATGTAATCTCGTAATAGATGGAGGATCTTGTGCTAATGTGGCTAGCAAGTTTATGGTAGACAGGTTAGGCTTGGAGAAGACTAAGCATCCTAGACCCTACAAGCTACAATGGCTCAATGACACCACGGAGCTCAAAGTGACGGAGCAAGTGAGTGTTCCCTTTAGCGTAGGTAAGTATAAGGACGAGGTGCTTTGCGACGTAGTGCCTATGCAAGCTGGCCACCTCCTGCTGGGGAGACCGTGGCAATTTGACCGTGCAGCCATTCACAATGGCCGGACCAATTACTACTCATTCATGCACAAGGAGAGACAGCACAATTTGGCCCCTCTAAGCCCGACAGAAGTGCAAGAACTACAAGCCCGAATGAGCAAGGAGACCAAGGTAAGTGTCTCTAATCTATACATCAATGCTGGTGGTTTAAACCGTGCTATGAGTGCCGAAGGCACTATATTACTAATGCTGTTTAAAGAGTGTCTAAGTACAGAAAACAGGGAACTAGTCTTGCCGCCGGAAGTGGACGCTTTGTTAAGCAAATTCAGAGATCTCTTTCCCGAAGAGAACCCACCAGGCCTGCCCCCTCTACGGGGAATAGAACACCAAATAGATCTTGTTCCAGGCTCTGCCTTACCAAATAAGGCCGCATACCGGATGAATCCCGAAGAGACTAAGGAGTTGGAGAAACAAGTCCGGGATTTGTTAGACAAGGGCTACATAAGAGAAAGTCTAAGCCCATGTGCAGTTCCTGTGTTGTTAGTGCCAAAGAAAGATGGCACTTGGAGGATGTGTGTAGATTGCCGAGCTATCAACAATATCACCATCAAATACCGGCACCCTATCCCACGCCTAGACGACATGCTAGACGAACTAAGTGGCTCTACTATCTTCTCAAAGGTAGATTTGAAAAGTGGATACCACCAAGTCAGGATGCGTGAAGGAGATGAGTGGAAAACGGCCTTCAAGACCAAGCAAGGCCTATACGAGTGGCTAGTCATGCCTTTCGGCTTGACCAATGCACCAAGCACATTCATGCGACTAATGAACCAGGTTCTTCGTTCCTATATAAGTAAATTTGTAGTGGTCTATTTTGATGACATACTTATATATAGTAAGAACCTACAAGACCATCTCAAACATCTAGAACTAGTGCTTAAATCACTTCGCAAGGAAGGCCTTTATGCTAACCTTAAGAAGTGCATATTTTGTACTAACGAACTTGTGTTCTTAGGTTTTGTAGTAAGTGAACAGGGACTACGAGTGGACGAGGAGAAGATCAAGGCCATAAGAGATTGGCCCACACCGACGTCTATAGGGCATGTTAGGAGCTTTCATGGCTTAGCAAGCTTCTATCGACGATTTGTGAAGGATTTCAGTACTGTTGCTGCCCCACTCACCGCCGTGATCAAGAAGAACGTACCATTCACGTGGGGAACAGCTCAAGAAGCTGCCTTCAACGAACTCAAGGACCGACTCACTCAAGCACCGGTTCTTGCTTTGCCCGATTTCGACGAGATGTTCGAAGTAGAGTGTGATGCGTCCGGCTTAGGAATTGGAGTTGTGCTACATCAAAGGAAAAGACCAGTAGCCTTCTTTAGTGAAAAGCTAAGTGGAGCCACACTAAACTATCCGACCTATGACAAGGAGCTTTACGCACTTGTCCGAGCATTAGAGACTTGGCAACATTACTTGCTGTCTAAGGAGTTCATCATTCATACGGACCATGAGACTCTTAAACATTTGAGAGGTCAGACCGCACTAAAGAGAAGACATGCCAAGTGGCTTGAATTTGTGGAGACGTTTCCCTACGTCATTAAGTACAAGAAGGGCAAAGAAAACATAGTAGCCGATGCCTTGTCAAGGAGGCATGCTCTCATATCGACAATGGAGGCCAAAGTGCTAGGATTCGAGCACATCAAGGACCTCTACAAAGACGACCCTGATTTCAAAGAATGCTACACTAATCACGGCAAAGGAATATACGGTCGATTCTATCTCCAAAATGACTTTCTTTTTAGAGGTAAACGTTTGTGTATTCCACAGGGATCAATGAGGGAGTTAGTGCTTAGTGAAGCACATGGAGGAGGATTGATGGGACACTTCGGTGTGGACAAGACCTTGTCCATAGTAAAGGATCATTTCTATTGGCCACACCTCAAGAAAGACGTGAAGAAATTTTGCTCGAGATGCATCCAATGCCGCAAAGCCAAATCCAGGTCACATCCTCACGGTCTTTATCTCCCTTTACCTATTCCTAACGCCCCATGGGTAGATCTTTCGATCGACTTTGTTTTAGGACTCCCAAAGATCCGCCACCACGATTGCATCTTTGTTGTTGTGGACCGGTTCTCTAAGATGGCACACTTCATCCCGTGTGACAAGACAAATGACGCGACCAACATTGCTAATTTGTTCTTCAAGGAGGTGGTGCGCCTGCATGGAATCCCGAGAACTATAGTATCCGATCGCGACACAAAGTTTTTGGCTCATTTTTGGAGGACCTTATGGAGGAAGCTAGGAACCAAGCTCCTTTTCTCCACTACTTGTCACCCCCAAACAGATGGTCAAACGGAAGTGGTAAACCGTACACTTGGCACTTTACTTAGAGCCACTCTTGGTAACAACATGAAAACGTGGCTTGATTGCATTCCATTCATAGAATTTGCATATAATAGGGCTGTTCATTCGGCCACTAAGCTATCTCCTTTTGAAGTTGTCTATGGATTTAACCCTCTATCTCCAGTAGATCTAGTGCCTCTTCCTCAAATAGAACAGGTCAATCAAGACGGGCTTAGGCGTGCCGAGCTCATCAAGGAGTTGCATGAGAGAGCTAAAGCCAATATTGAGAAGAAAACCGAAGGGTACAAGAAGAGCCATGACAAAGGCAGGAAGGAGCTCACATTTGAACCAGGAGATTGGGTCTGGCTACATATGACCAAAGAAAGATTCGCGGACAAGCGTGCATCCAAGCTCGCTCCAAGAGGCGACGGTCCATTTAAAGTTCTAGCCAAAATAAACGACAATGCCTACAAGCTAGAGCTGCCAGGTGAGTTTAATATCTCACATACATTCAATGTTGCTGATTTATCTTCCTTTGACACAGGAGATCCAGTTTTGTGGACAAAACCTCTTGAAGAGGGAGGGAATGATGAGGACATCGGCTCTAGAACCGACCCAAAGGAGATGCCCATCGTCCCAGAAGGTCCCATGACCCGTTCCAAGGCCAAACAGCTCAGAAGAAGATTCGGGACGGCCATACAGGCTTTTGTCAACTCACCCGGACCAGGCGACCCGTTTGGAGTTTTAGCCGAGAGAAGAGATCACCTGCCGGATGACCATCCGAACGACCTGATCTCCACTGAGGGAGGTAAGTTCTCTCGTCCAAGTGACCAAGATAAGACTAACAGGACGAGTGGTTTTAGTCCCACAGCCCCGGAGCCAGAGTTAGCCGAGGAGCTTTACTCGGAGACGGTTTTAGCCGAGACAAAGGAGTCAAATCCAAACGACGGCCCAAACGACCTGATCTTCACTGAGGGAAGTAAGTTCTCTCGACCAAGTGAATATTTTAAGGCTAACAGGTCGAGTAGTTTCCCTATTAGAGATGCAGCACAACAGGTTGTTTCACACACAAGCCGCTTAGCCGGGAAGGACCAACAATGGGCTACAGAAGGTATTGGAGCTAAGGAACTACAAGAACTTGAAGAGGATGACTTCTCTGTTCCAGAAGACCTACTAGAAGACTTCACCAAGCTGCTGCATGCACGGGACGCACCAACACCAGAATCACCTTCAAAGGCACCGCATGCGCCACCATGGGCCACCTCGCATCAATGTAAGGTGTTTACATTATACACTGTCCTTGCAGGTACTTCAAGCTCCAAAGATCAACTCAAAACGACACCAAACAAGTAGTTTAAGTGTCTCGGCCAAACTTTCCTTTTATTGCTTTAATGAAACGTTGCACTTTGATTTTTAGCTAGGAATGCGGACTTTCCTTATTTGTATTTTTGCTTTGTTTGGTTTTTATGTCTTTTTACTTTGTAATCTCGTTTGACCTAAGGGTCCCCTAAGCTGACGAGCCATATATAAGGTTCCCCTGCAGCCTTGTAATTTTTACCTTTGATATTAATAAAAACGCCGCATTTTCCCTAGAGAAGCGATTTCTCTTTTTCTTCTTGTTCTTGTTCGTGTGATTCGACCAAGATCAAGTCTGCACCGTATCAGAGACCTTACCATCCCCTCTGTGTCGTGTATTCATCCCACCAACAGCCCCTTCATCGACTCCACACGAGAGAAGCGATCGCCATCGTGTCAAGTCCATTCACCATCGACCATCTATCGACCAAAGGAGAGGGCGACCGCCTGCCTTTCGTCCCATCGACTATCCCGGTTAAGACCTCACCACCGAGGCTTACACCAAGTATATTCTTCATTCAAGCTTCCTTATCCACTCTATCTGCTGTGGCACATTTCTTTCCAAGCTATGCATTTCCAACTAACAATATATGGTAAAAGACATACGAAAAAGTAGATGTAGATACTTCCTCATAAAAGTAAAATGAACATATCAACACATAGTTATGATGAATAACATGGGAAAGCTAAATATCTGAGTTATAATAATAGGTACTATTTGTTTTTATTTAGAGTTTCTATATCACAACCAAATTTGGAATAGTTAACTGTAAAATAATAAGGTATAAAACAAAAAGATGTCAAGAGATGATAAAGTTAGCAACATGGGTAATATGTTGCATGTAGTGGCGCACATCTCTTGTGAAAACATGAGGCATGACCACATTGTTGAATATTGGCTAAGTCAATTAGAGACTCTAGATGAGAGAGAGGCTTCAAGTCTGAAGTGATAAGAAATGATATGGTGGTGGAGAATCAATTTGGCCACGTAATGTAAACGTGTCATAAGAAGAACAACCTCTATTCTGGAATAGAGCTTGTTAAGAGGCAAGGTTCGATGAATCTTTGGTTAAGAAATACTTCTTCCTCCTTGATTCATGTAATCTCTCTCTCTCTCTGTAAACTCTCTGAGAAAACTTGATAGTGGATTGCTGGTTTATCCAGCCCGAGATGTAGGCTTGATCACATCAATCAAGTTGAACTCGGTTATCAACGCTTGTTTGTTCTTTCAATTAAAACACACGAGAGGTGCGAGAGAATTGAGAGATGCGATTAGAGAGAGAACAAGAGGAAAGAAAAGATGTTTACAAAAAATTAGAAAATAGGAAAAAGTCGTGAGGTAGGTGAGAGCAAGTAAAAAGTGCGATTTCCTTGGTCTCTTCTTTCAGATCGGATCCGTTCCTTTGATGGATCCGCCGGTGGCTCTTTCGACCGGTCACACACAAGATCATCCGAATAAAACATCATGTCATCCTCGAGTCATCCACGGTGTGGAAGAACTTGGTGTTGGCTCTGCCCAAGGAGAAATAACAGAGCTTGTCTCTGTTCCGTTTGTGCAAGAATCGACGGAAGCTGCTCGGATAGCAAATCAACCTTCGTCACCCTCGTCTCTGGATGCTGAGAGGAAATCCACCTACGCATCCAAGGTCAAAAACAAAGCCGTTCTCCCGAAATATGAGCTCACGCATACGGAGCGAAACGGAGCAGAAATAGCGATGGTTCCATCCGATGTTCTTGATGATGTTCCGCTGTGGGAAGATCTATTGATTGGGAGATTCTTAGCAACATCCCCTCATGTTGCAAAGGTTCACGTTATTGTGAACAAAATCTGGCCGTTGGGAGACAAGTCCATAAAGATCGATGTTTATGTCATCAACTCAACTACAATGAAGTTCAGGATCCGTGACCCAGGAGTTCGTGCAAGGGTCCTAAGACGGGGTATGTGGAACATAGCAGACATACCATTGATCGTTTCGAAATGGTCACCAATCATCGAAGAAACCCAGCCAGCGGTGAAATCTATTCCTATGTGGGTGATGGTTAAGCATGTTCCACACTCTATGTTCTCTTGGAAGGGACTAGGGTACCTTACTAGTCCAGTGGGTGTACCTAAGAGACTACACCCTGAAACGGAGCTATGCACAAGTTTTGAAGTCGCAAAAGTTTTCGTCGAAGCTGATCTGTCAAAAGATCTTCCAAAATCTTTCAAGTTTCAACTACAGGAGGAAGAGGAGGAGCGGGAAGTGGAATTCTTCTACCCATGGCTCCCCCCTCGCTGCTCCACCTGCGACAAATGGGGCCATACGGATGATGTCTGTCTTGTTAATTGATATGCTCAATTTAATACCCTAAGATACTAAAGCAGTTGTTGTAGTAAGTGTAGGGGTCGAACCACAAAGACTCACAGAGATCACACAATAAATTATGAAGTGTCGAATTACGCTAAGCCAGATAGATGTAATTAAAAACAGTGCAGAAATTAAACGAGATGTAAATCAATTGGGAAATATAGGCTCAGGGTTTTTCTCAGAAAATCAGTGAATGCAGACTAACTAACTAACAGGATTCAGATTTAGCGCAGTTCTTGAACTCAAATCACTAAAATATAGCTAACCAACTCTCGTTGCGAAAACTATCTAAATCTAAATCCTAGGAATTCCAAATCTCTTTGCGAATCCTAAAGTCTAAATCAGCTTTAACAACAGGTTTGATATGTTCACAAATCAATTAAACCAAATCTCTTTGCGAATAATCAATTTGCTCACCTAGGTTCTATCAAGTAATTAATTGCACTCTCGTACCTAATCAATTATCCTAAGATTTATATTCTAGGTAGCTAATCTAGAACAAGCTATGAACACAACCTAAGCGAAGAACTATAATTCAGATGGTGAATCCTAAAAGATATTTAACCTAGCATTCAAAGAAAACCCTTATGAGAAAACCCTAAACCTAAGGTGGATCTACTCAGACATGGAGAATGAAACAATCAACATGTTTGAATAAATCATCAATAGAATAGAAAGAAGGGTTTAGAGATCTGATCTCGGACGAAGGGAGATTCAGACTTGTCTCTCTAAAACCAAAGTAAAATCAAACACAGAAAATAAAAGCATAGCCTAAACAATGGCTGTAAAATCCTATTTATAACCTAAATCACGATTTGGGGTCTTCTTGTAATTATCAAAGTCTTCTGGGTGCTTTTGCAATTCTCCAAGACTTCATAATTAGTCGCGGCCCATGAAATCTCGATGAGTGTCGATCGATACCAGGGGGTATCGATCGATGCTCGGTGCTCAGATCGGGCTCTTAGTCATCAGACTTCAGTCTCGCTCCAGAATGCTCCAGAAAAGCTCCAATAATTCCAATTAAGCTCCAGACGTGCTATAACCTGTGAAAGACTCTAAAAGACTCCAAAACACAAGAAAAGACTCTATAAAAGGACTTATATCATGGCCTAAATAGGGTAAAAACCATGATATATCAACTCCCCCAGACTTAGCCTTTTGCTTGCCCTCAAGCAAATAGAAGACTAAACCAGAAAAAGAGGTTTGAAAACGTAGAGACTCACCTGTTCCTGAACCATCGAAAAGACCCTTTTCCCAAGTACCCAAATGTCACCTGATCAGCTTTCGATCTAACCACCATGTACTTCTCCGTAGACATTTGCAGCTTTTCCAGACTCCACACAAAATCCCACAGCATTGTTCAAGTAAAGCCCTCATCGCCAGTTTCATCTCTGCAGCTAATATTTAAGAACCTTCTAGACTCTTTACCAGACAATATCTTGACAAAGGAACCACCATTTTTCACACTTCTTGTATCAATTTCTCTCCCCCAGACTTATCACTTATTATGTTCTTATTATTTTTATTATTTTCAGCTTAGCATATACATATCAAGGTATGAGACGCGAGTATTGATGGTGTTTGCCACCAAATCCCCGGTTCTTCCCTATCTATGTATCAAAGGATGTAGGCGAATAATGGCATCATAGGAAAATCCTAGCCTCGCTTCCAATCCTTTGTGTGATCATCCCCTCTTAAGTAGAATAATGGGATCGCTGGAAATTTTCCTAACCCTCTACTCAGAAGAAAATCATTTCAATCTTTTATGCTCTTAATCTATCAACTTATTTCAGGGGAGAGAGATACCATAATTCTAAACACACGGGTTCCTTTATCAGATATGAATGATGAATCAAGCTCTATGAACACTAACCACATTGATGAAGTGCAAAAATTTGGCTCAGGCTTCAGAAGAACTCTGCTGGAGACATGGATGTTTTCTAGTCAACTGGTCAGCCTTTGGATTTTTCATTAGTCGATCTAGAACTGATCCTGTAACACTGTGCACTCAAAAACAAAATCACATCAATAGGTTCAAGCACAAGATCATAATCTCCAACAAATTTTGACTCAATAAAACAGTTTTGACTCTATAAAACGACTGACTCTAAGAAAAACGAAAACAATGTCAGCAGACACCTCCCCCAGACTTGAACAACACTGTCCTCAGTGTTATCTAGCCTAGAGTCAGTGAAAGAAACAAAGAAAAAGGATAGAACGAAGAGAAACAAGAAATTACCGTTCTGGAACAGTCGGTGTCGATCGACACACGGCATGGTATCGGTCGATACCATGCTTAGATCGACTTTGTGAATTTTCATCCGCGATTGGTGTCGATCGATACCATAGGGGTATCGATCGATGCTTAGGCGATTTCGAGTTGCTCCTTGTTCATCCTGACACAGACTCAAAACAAACGAAAATAAAAATAAAAACGAATCAAAAACAGACTCACAAGTGGGTTGCCTCCCACCAAGCGCTCGTTTAACGTCAATAGCTTGACTGTAACGCCCTTCAGGCTGGATAAGAGTGAGAGCTTGCACCAAAACAGGCTCCAGCACTTGACATTACTAGCTTCAAAGTTCTGCTTAGCATGCTATCCACAAACTCCTGCCCTTTCTCTTTCAGCTCAGAAGTAAGAAGGACTCTTGCCTTAGAGAATGGCTTCAAGGCTCCTATGCATTTGACCTTGTACTCAATCGAATCTCCATTACACTTCTGAGGTATCAAAGTGACATGGGGATTCTCAACTTTGTTGCTCTTGGCCTTCTTCTTTGTTGCCTTAGTTTTCTTGGCAACTTCTTTGGGGGTGCTGGGCGGTTCACCTGGAACATCTGCGACAGTAGGCTCATCAGGAGGCTCTTCCAAAATATCAATCGCTAGCGACTCTCCTGTGACAACCTCGATGCTAGACACATGTGTGGGAGCACTCCTAGGGGGAATGACACCATAATAGACCCCTCTGTCAATGTAAGAGAAAGAGATTCTCTTATTAGGTGTGTCTATGATCGCGCCTGCAGTAGCCATGAACGGTCGTCCCAAAAGGATAGGCATACGAGATATTGCACCCATCTCTACAACCTGAAAATTAGTAGGAACTAGACAGTCTCCTACTTTGACCAGCAAACCATGGATAGTACCGTGTGGAAGCGAGGTGGAGTTGTTCGCGAATGTGATAGATGCCTCTGGTGATCGAATATCAGCTCCTAACCGCTCTGCAATTGCCCTTGAGATGACATTGACACTAGCCCCTGAGTCGACAAGAGACTCTTTGAACTCAACTCCAGAGATAGAGCATGGAACTACAAATTTCCCTGGATCCTCCCTTGGGGTCAACTGTCTCAGTGGAGGTGGACCTCTAGCCTTAATGAAGAGTGCCTTAATCTCTTCCTCAGTTTCTCTGCAATCCTTGAAGTGACTTAGCAGAGGACGGCACTCTAGGGCTTCTTCAAAGGTTGAATCAGGGGAAATCCTTCTTACCATCTTCTCAAAGCCACGCAGCTGCTTTGGAGAGATGGGATCTCTGAGGTGTTTAGGTACAGGATTCTCCTTCTTGGGCTTGCGAGCTCTTTTCTCAGCTCGTTCCTTAGCTATCGCTGCCTGACACTTCGTTTCATAGTCTTCCCAAAATTGGGCGATACTGAACCGTGCTGCTGCTACTTGAGGCTCCTTGGTCGAAATATCATGTGTCTCCTCAGAAATTGCCTTGGTATCGACCGATACCAGTGGGGTATCGATCGATACACGGGTTTTGGAAGTGTCCCGTTTCAGAATTGTAACCGGCATCGATCGACACCTGGGGGTATCGATCGATGCTCTGGCGATTTCAGAATCCTCTTCGTAATTCTCTGCACTTGAGGAGATCGCATTGACGTGTGCATGAACCGATTTTCCCTTGGAATTTGCTGCAGTCTGAGCTACTTGAGTTTCCAGCATCCTGTGACTCGTATTTAGTGCCTCGATCCTTCCACTCAAATCGGTGTACATGGTGTCCATCTTACCATTGAAGGTGGCTGTCATCTTCTCCTGCCCTTGAACCAGGTGTTCAAGCATAGCCTCAATCTTACTCTCAGGAGCTTTGGGTGGTGGGGATTGGTACCCTCCTTGCTGAGCATTGTTGGTGAAGTTTCGATTGGAGTTGTATCCGAATCGCTGACCCTGAAAACCAGAACCACCTATGTAGTTAACATCTTCCACCTCATTCTCAGTAGCAAAGTGGACGGCCTTTGTTGTCCTTCCCAGCAGAAGACTGTGCATAGAATCCAGCTGAGCTTTCACTTCAGCGATCTGTGACCCATCCATGTTACCAGCCAGCTTCTTGCGCTCGAAGTCTGCGCTCTTGGTGCTACTACTAGATGCAAAGTTCTCAATCAACACAATAGCATCCTCAGGATATCTGGTGTTGAAATTACCATTGCTCGAAGAGTCCAGACCCATCTGATATCTCCAATCTACTCCTCTGAAGAAGATACCCAGCAGCTGCACATCAGAGTATCCATGATGTGGACAATCTCTCTGATACGATCTGAATCTTGTCCAAGCAGCCTTGAACGCCTCAGTAGGTCCTTGAGAAAAAGTGGATATCTTATTTCTCAGATCTTCAGATCGCCCGTCATCATAGAAGTTAATCAGGAAGGCTCTCTTGGTGTCCTCCCAATTAGTTAGTGATCCAGGAGATAGCTGCCTCAGCCAGTAAGTAGCTTCTCCACCCAGAGAGTAGGGGAAGAGCTTGCAGAAGAGATAGTCGTAGGACACTCCATTGCTCTTGATGCTAGTGACCAAGTCCTCGAATTTCTCTACATGGTCCATTGGATGTTCATGAGGAAGACCATGGAAGAGATGCTGTCCTACTAGAGTGTAGTAAGCAGGTTTCAGCTCGAAGTCATTCCTCTCATAAGCAGGAGGACGAATCGCTGACCGATTGGCGAAAAACTGCTCTGGCCTGTTGTACTCACCAATTGTCTGAGCTCGAACACCTGCAGCATTGCCAACGTTGCCGCGCCCAGCTGGCACAACAATCTCAATAACAGGAGCAGGGACAACGATGTTTCCAGCTTCATCAAGTCGTTGCCCTCTCTCATTACACACATGACCCTCTTGGTCTCTCAGAATTCCAGCTTCATCAGCTCTTAAAACCACTGGGTTGTTCATCCCTGATGTTTGCTTGGTCTTTCTGTTTGTGCGTTCCACAAGCGCTAGCTGTTCCAGTGATAGTCCAACTAGCTGAGTGCTCTTGTTGCTCCTGGTTTCACGAACAGGCATACACCTGCAAGGAAAACACTAGGCAAAGCACGTAAGTAACCAGAAAAATACGTTGAGTATCGATTGATACCAAGTGGTGTCGATCGATACCAAAAAAGAAGTCGCCGGAGTATCGACCGATACTAGTGAGTATCGATCGATACCGACGAACTTAGTCGAAATTCTAAACTAAAATCTAATGGCGAAATTGAGTCCCCGGCAACGGCGCCAAAATTGATATGCTCAATTTAATACCCTAAGATACTAAAGCAGTTGTTGTAGTAAGTGTAGGGGTCGAACCACAAAGACTTACAGAGATCACACAATAAATTATGAAGTGTCGAATTACGCTAAGCCAGATAGATGTAATTAAAAACAGTGCAGAAATTAAACGAGATGTAAATCAATTGGGAAATATAGGCTCAGGGTTTTTCTCAGAAAATCAGTGAATGCAGACTAACTAACTAACAGGATTCAGATTTAGCGCAGTTCTTGAACTCAAATCAATAAAATATAGCTAACCAACTCTCGTTGCGAAAACTATCTAAATCTAAATCCTAGGAATTCCAAATCTCTTTGCGAATCCTAAAGTCTAAATCAGCTTTAACAACAGGTTTGATATGTTCACAAATCAATTAAACCAAATCTCTTTGCGAATAATCAATTTGCTCACCTAGGTTCTATCAGGTAATTAATTGCACTCTCGTACCTAATCAATTATCCTAAGATTTATATTCTACGTAGCTAATCTAGAACAAGCTATGAACACAACCTAAGCGAAGAACTATAATTCAGATGGTGAATCCTAAAAGATATTTAACCTAGCATTCAAAGAAAACCCTTATGAGAAAACCCTAAACCTAAGGTGGATCTACTCAGACATGGAGAATGAAACAATCAACATGTTTGAATAAATCATCAATAGAATAGAAAGAAGGGTTTAGAGATCTGATCTCGGACGAAGGGAGATTCAGACTTGTCTCTCTAAAACCAAAGTAAAATCAAACACAGAAAATAAAAGCATAGCCTAAACAATGGCTGTAAAATCCTATTTATAACCTAAATCACGATTTGGGGTCTTCTTGTAATTATCAAAGTCTTCTGGGTGCTTTTGCAATTCTCTAAGACTTCATAATTAGTCGCGGCCCATGAAATCTCGATGAGTGTCGATCGATACCAGGGGGTATCGATCGATGCTCGGTGCTCAGATCGGGCTCTTAGTCATCAGACTTCAGTCTCGCTCCAGAATGCTCCAGAAAAGCTCCAATAATTCCAATTAAGCTCCAGACGTGCTATAACCTGTGAAAGACTCTAAAAGACTCCAAAACACAAGAAAAGACTCTATAAAAGGACTTATATCATGGCCTAAATAGGGTAAAAACCATGATATATCATTAATAATAAGGAGAAGCAAATTCTAAAAAGACCTACCAAAGAACCAAGTCTCAAGCGGACCGCAAAAGGAAGTTATAGTGAGTTGGTTATAAAAGACACAACAGATGGAAATGCAAAGGATGCAAGTTCCGCGGTCAGGTATGAGGTGAATGAAGGTAATCAAGCTCCGGTCCTACCAGAGACACAAACCTCGGAAACAAAAATCGATCAAGAGATATCGAGTGACATCTATGGTTCATCAAAAAACCATGATTCCAGGGAGAATAAACAAATGAAAAATTCAGAGAGGGAATCTGAAACGAGGGAATCACCCAAACAAGTTGAAGAAGAAAAGTGGTGTGAGGTTTCATCAACAAAAATGGGGAGACATCATGGTCACTCGGGAGAGATGAAAGATGATGTCTCAGTTTCTCCTTCTCGTTTCACTGTCTTGGCGATTACGGAACCGAAAATTGATGATGCAGAAGATGAGGAAGGAGAGATTTCACTCGTGATTGATCACCTAAATGACCAAGAGGAACCAGTAGGAAAACAAGTGGATAAGAAAACCAGACCTCCTTTACCGAGGGCTTCAAAGGGTATACAACGGAATCAAGGTAACTCATCTGTCTCAACATCGAAGGACGGAGCTCCTTCTATTTCAAACAGAAGAGCTACCAACAAAAAACAATAATTATGTCAGCGTTCTCATGGAATATGCGCGGATTCAACAAACCCAAAAAACATTCCGTGGTCCGAAGTTGGGTAAATAACAAATCTCTTCAGTTTGGTTGTTTACTGGAAACAAGAGTCCAGGAGACTAAAGCGTCAAGGATTGTTGCTTCTGTATTCAAAGGTTGGTCTTTTATGTCAAACTATGAGCACCATCGGTTGGGCCGCATTTGGGTTCTGTGGAGAGAAAATGTGCGACTCACACCAGTGTTCAAAAGTGAGCAATTGATTACATGTTCGGTATTGCTGGAAAATAAAGCGGAGGAGTTCCTCGTTTCATTTATTTATGCAGCTAACACAGTTGAAGGAAGAAAGTCTCTGTGGATGGACCTAAGAAATCAGCAAGACTCGCCTCTCTTCAGGAACAAACCGTGGCTTATCTGCGGAGATTTTAACGAAATCTTAGAAGGTGAAGAACATTCTGGTTACAACTTCTCTCCTTCAACACCTGCAGGAATGAGAGACTTTCAAAATCTCGTCCGATATTGTTCCTTCACGGACCTGAGTTCTCACGGGCCTATGTTCACTTGGTGCAATAAACGCGGAGAGGGGCTGGTATGCAAGAAGTTGGATAGAGTTCTGGTGAATGATACCTGGTTAAATTTACAGCCTCAATCTTACTGCGTTTTTGAGGCTGGTGGGTGCTCAGACCATTTAAGAAGCAGAATCATGATAGAGGCTGACACAACGAGAGGTAGAAGGCCATTCAAATTCATCAATGCATTAACTTCTCTACCACAATTCTTTGATGTCGTGAAGGATTTTTGGGATTCTACGGAGAGATTATTCATCTCAACCTCTGCGATGTTTAGATTCTCAAAAAAACTGAAAGCATTAAAACCAATTTTAAGAACTCTTGGGAAAGAGAAGCTAGGAAACCTACCAAGGAGAGCTAAGGAAGCACATAAAAATCTATGTCTACGGCAGGCAGAAACTTTAGCGGACCCATCACCAGAGAAGGTATGGATAGAAGGCGAGGCATATGAAAAGTGGCAAAAGCTTGCCGATTTGGAGGAAGAGCTGCTCAAGCAACAATCTAAGGTCCACTGGCTTGGTGTTGGAGATCAAAACAACGTATTCTTTTACAAATCCTGTCAAGTAAGGAAAATGAAGAATACAATAAGAGAAGTGAGGGATTCAAATGGTGAAGTGATTACAGACGGAGTGGAAATCAAAACAGAGGCAGAGCGGTATTTCAAAGACTTCTTAACTCTATCTCCCACCGACTTTGTGGGGATTTCAGTGGATAGTCTTGAGGAAATTTTGGATTATCGTTGCTCTGACGAAGATAAGGAAAAGTTAGTTATGGAAATCACCGATGAAGAAATTAAGAAAACATTATTTGGTATGCCTGGAAGCAAATCCCCGGGGCCAGACGGGTATACGAGCGAATTCTTCAAAGCTACTTGGTTTATTTTGGGTTCGGACTTCACCGCTGCTATCAAGTCTTTTTTCGTGAAAGGCTTTCTTCCAAAAGGAGTAAACACAACAATCTTAGCCCTAATACCAAAGAAAGAATCAGCCACCGAAATGAAAGATTATCGACCAATTTCGTGTTGCAACGTGCTGTACAAGGTCATCTAAAAAATCATAGCCAACAGGTTGAAATACCTTCTATCAAACATGATTGGATTAAATCAATCAGCTTTTGTCAAGGAACGACTTCTAATGGAGAACGTCCTTCTTGCTACGGAGTTGGTAAAGGATTACCACAAGAACTCGGTATCACCACGTTGTGCAATTAAAATAGACATCTCAAAAGCTTTTGACTCGGTTCAATGGAGTTTCATGTTGAATACTTTAGAAGCTCTGAATCTCCCTAGTACCTTTATTCACTGGATAAAATTGTGTGTCTCGACAGCCTCATTCTCCGTCCAAATTAATGGAGAATTGGCAGGATTTTTTAAAAGCGAGAGAGGCCTAAGACAAGGGTGCGCGCTCTCACCTTACCTATTCATAATCTGCATGAACGTCATTTCAAGACTCATCGATAAAGCCGCATCGGAGAGACGGATAAGGTACCATCCGAAATGTAAAATTCTAAACTTAACTCATCTATGCTTTGCAGATGATTTAATGGTGTTTGTGGAGGGTCACAAACACTCTATTGAGGGTATTCTTAATATCTTTGCCGAGTTTGGGAAGATCTCTGGTCTGAGGATTAGCATGGAGAAATCATTTATATACATGGCAGGGGTCTCAGATTCTAATCGTGTCGAACTGCTATCAAGACTACCGCTGATAGAAAGAAAGCTTCCGGTTCGTTACTTGGGTTTACCTCTTCTTACAAAAAGAATGACAGCAAATGATTATATGCCTCTCTTGGAAAAAATTAGAGACAGAATCGGCTCTTGGACAGCTAGACATCTCTCTTACGCAGGCAGACTACAGCTTATTAAATCGGTGATAACCAGCATAACAAATTTTTGGATACAAGCCTTTAGACTTCCAAATGGGTGCATTGAGGAGATCGAGAAATTATGCGGCGCGTTCCTTTGGTCCGGGCCAGAGCTGAATGGAAGAAAGGCAAAAGTATGTTGGAGTCAAGTTTGTACGCAAAAAGATGAAGGAGGACTAGGGATAAGACCTATCAAAATCGCAAACAAGGTCTGTTGCTTGAAACTTATTTGGAGAATCCTCTCAGCTCAGCCTTCGCTTTGGGTGATATGGATAAAGCAGACTTTGATTAAGAACTCGAGTTTCTGGGAAATTAAAGACGGACATGCCTCAGGCTCCTGGATGTGGAGAAAACTACTCAAGTATCGGGAATTGGCAAAGCGATTTCATAAAGTTGATATTCGTAACGGTGCTACAACTTCTTTTTGGTATGATTCTTGGTCGAAGATAGGACGATTAAGGGATATCGCGGGGAGCCGAGGAAACATTGATCTCGGTATCCCAAATGAGGCAACTGTGGAGTACGCTATTTTACACCATCGTCGACGAAACCATCGTCAGGAGAGCCTGAACAGAATCGAAGATGCGATTACACTCGCAAGACAACAATATCAGGAAACACAAACTGCGCAGGACATTTCACTCTGGTTAATTGCTGAGAACAAATACAAAAACTCATTCACAACTAAAGGTACATGGACCCTTATTCGAGAGGAGAGAAGAAAGGAAGACTGGCCTAAGGGAATTTGGTTCAAAAAAGCTACACCGAAATACTCTTTCACAGCCTGGCTGGCAATAAAAAACAGGCTTCCAACGGGTGACCGTATGAAGACTTGGTTCAGCGGCCATAACTCAAAATGCATCTTATGTGGCACCATGGAAGAAACTAGGGATCATCTCTTTTTTCAATGCTCGTACGCATCTGAAATCTGGGCACTTCTAATGAGAAGATTGCTAGGAAGAAGATATACAACTTCATGGGATGACATCATCAAGCTGCTACATGACGGTACTCTCAAAAACCCAACTCTGTTCTTGGTTAGATACTCGTTCCAGGCGACACTCTACCACATCTGGCGAGAAAGGAATGCTCGAAATCATGGCGACCCGGCGCTACCCCACCAACGTCTACACAAGCTCATAGACAAGAATGTGCGAAACAGATTAACATCGATAAGGAAATCAGGAAGCCATGCTTTCGAAGACGGTATGATGGTTTGGTTCTCAAACCAACCATAATCTCTTTCTTGGATCTCATGTACGGTTTTATTCGTATAAACTATCTTCTCTATGCTTTCTCTTTTACGGTTTATCGGTTACTTGTTTCCGATTTGTTTTCCTCGATCAATGGTTAGCACTTGTTGTATAAACGTTTTTTTGGTTGAATAAATTTTACATTCGATTCAAAAAAAAGAGAGAGAACAAGAGAGTTCTTCCGTGAGATGAAATAGAGAAAGGTCGATTTCTCTACACACATGATCCCGTCAAATATGGATGTATGTAAAACATTAAAAGTTGCGACCAGTTAGCTCTGAGTTACTATGGTACGTAAAATGTGGAGATAGAAACTTAAATTGATAGGGAGATTTTGAAACGGTGCACTTATCTTCGTTTAGGTAGTCCTTTATGCGTTCAAGTGGACGATTTGAGAAACCAAATCTTTTCCGAAACTAAAAAACATTGGTAAACTTTCTTAAAGATCGAGGTATCCATTTTCTGGAGAGTTGAAGCCGAAGATCAGAAGATTCACAACGTATTGAAAAGGGAGAGGAAATGATTTGATTTATGTCTCTAAGTTGATTTTTTATTTCTTTTTGGGCTTTGTGAATATAATGATGTGGCACCCTTTTGTTAATGTTTTCTTATGCTTACGTACGTGGATAAAATTTCACAAGGAGAACAAAAGCATTTCTAAATATGACATGTGGCATCTTTAAAAAAAGCTTTGAAAAACTGATGTGGATAGTATAATGAGCCTCAACCAAGTCTTTTCATTTAGTATAGATGACGACGCTAAGAGATTCATATAATCTTAAGAGTCAATATTTATCGAAAAATCTTTAATGATAATGAAGAAAAAAGAAAATTTAAAAATGCAAATCAATAATTTCACGGTAAGAGAGGGAAAACATATATAGGATGTACTGGCGAACCCACACACAACTTTACGGGTTCATATGATACCGTTTAAAAAATATATAATAGTTTTGTTATTGTATAAAAGTGACTAAATTTAGATCTGTTGGTAGATTTCTAGTTAATTGACTCCGGTTCTGAGAGTTCGAATCTTTCACTTGACACCATCCTTTCTTTTTTCCCACGCTACTTTTTACTTTGGGTCATAGTAGCCCATTCAAATTTTTTTATATGAGGTCTATTATGTTATTCTCATCATTTTCTATCTTATTTTTGCTAATGATTTTTTTTATATTTATTAAAAATGTTTGTTGTCGTTGTACACAAAACTACTTATATAATTTGTTGATTATATGACACCAGTAAAAAAAAATTCTAGGTCCGTCACTGATAGGGTGTAATGATGGTAAAAAAATGAACGGATATCTTTTTCGTCCCATCTGTGCCATTATCAGGACATCATTTTCGTATCACCGGTGCTATTATCCATTAGCCGTCCATCTGTTACAACTCTTCTGATCAGCTGTCAAGGATATGTCACATGTGAACTATTTGGGGTCTACATGTTTAATTTTGTCATTTCATATAATTTTGTCATTTTATTTGGGTTTTTAACTTTTTTTTATTTATTTATTTAACCGGAGCCATTATCTCGACTAAAAATATCTACATATAAAAATAGTTAAATAATTTCACATCCCAAAGAATTCGATCCTTAACTTAAATCAAAAGGGAAAATTCTCAACAAAATAAAAACTATCAACTCACAAATTTGATTGGATCATACCACTTATATTGAAAACATTCTTAGAAATCCCCCAACTTATGATAAGACATTATCCAAAACTTTTTGATGAAAGTGTCACATAATAATAATTATTAGGATTTTCAAAAAACACGAAAACAAATAAAACATTTGGTTTTTAATTTGTAGCTTATCATGGATTGTAGTTTATGCTTTTATTGTGCAATGAATATTTTCATTGTAGAAGCTGTTCTAGAAGAGAAACTAAGTTGAAAGAGTAGAAGATATCTGAAGAACAATGACCCATTAAGTAGATTTTACCATTATTAATTGTGCAAAAAAATAAACCGGATCACCAATTTCTATGTAGAACCATTCATCATGAATTAATGATATTTTTATTTTATTTTTCTTAAGTCTAAACTTTTCATTAAATCAACATATTAACAATGCTTACAAAGAACTATAGGGAATCATAAACCGGCCCATATGAAAAAAGTCCAACAAGAAAAAGCCCAACTAGAAAATCCTAACTTAAAACCTTATATAAGTGAGTTTTTAGAAGAAAGAGAGGCTATTTTGCAAACAGAAAACCCTAGTAACCAAACGCGACCGGAGCCGCCGAGAAGCCTTCACCGCCGCCGACCACCGCCCCCGTGAAGAGGAGCCGCTGCGCGCCTGCCCCTAGCCATCACCTTCTTGATTTCTTTGCTTCTAGTCACGTTAGTGCAGATCTGTGTCATCCTTTTCTAGAACGCTAACATCCATATCTCTAAGGTGAGAATTAGATCTAGGCTTCTATCTATGTTTCTTGTCCTCTTCTGATATGTTGAGTCTAAGTATACTCAGGTATGCTGCTTGCTACGAAGTATGGGCACATTTTTTTTGATCAAATAATTTTTTTTTTTTAAAGATTCAAAAAGAACCTAATAGAGTTGTAAACGATGAAATTTGTTTTGCTACTCTGTCTCTGAAAGATAAATTAAACCTTTTTTTGTCGTAGATAAATCGAACCTTACAATTTGATCAAATAAAAACAAAAAATTAAACCTTACAATGTGGAATTTCGTAATTATACAATGGTGTATAATTGATACCACAATATTCTTTTGACTAATCCAGTCTGATTGTGAAATTGAATTTTCTTTTTTTAGATGAGTATTTCCTCTTAAAACAAGAATTTGTATGTCCACATAGGTGACACGTAGACCATCGCTGACCTTTAGAAAAGCTATATATATGCTTAGATACTGCATCAATGTACTGTGGTCAATGCGTGAGCATGATTATAGAAAATGGTAAGAGTGATAAGGACTATGGTGTTTCAAATTATTGAGTTTTGGTGTTTTCTTTTATGATTTAGGTGTTGGTTGTTTTTTCTTTTTGCATTATATTTAAATTGCTTTTTCGTTTCGGTTTAGGATTATGATTAAGTTGTACCATGGTCTATATATGGGTTTATTATGATCAATTAGAGGATCAACTTCCAACAACTAACTTTATTCTCTAAGAGAGACTGGGTTAAATGGAAGTTTTGCCTAAATCATTTCTCTCTTTTTAGCTTTCACTACGGTTCCTGGTACGAGAGCGAAACCGAAACTGCAAGCTCATATCAACCGTATCAAAGAGTAACTGTGTTGTTTCAAATGGAAGTTGAAAAACAGAATCTTATGAGGACTTTTCTGTTTGAATTAAGGATGTGAATAAATTAATTTTTCAGGTTTCTCGGATATTATGGTTTTGGGCTAGTGCTAAGCACTATCAGTGATTTCTTTAAAGATTCTAGTAGATCATACACTTGTTTTTGTTACTGGTAAATGGTAAGAGTGATACAGACTATAGTTAAGGTGTTTCAAATTAAAGCGTTTTAGTGTTTTCCTTTATGAATTAGGTTTTGGGTGTTTTTCCTTTTTTGCATTAGGTTTAAAGTGCTTTCTTTTTCGATTTTGGGTTATGATTAAGTTGTATCATGGCCTATATATATATGAGTTTATTATGATCAATGAGAACCAACTTCCAACAAGTAACCTTATTCTCTAGAAGAGATTAGTGTTAAATGGAAGTTTTGCCTAAATATTTTCTCTCTTTCTAGCTTTCACAACGGTTCCTGTTACGAGAGTGCAAGCTCGTATCAACCGTATCAAAAAGTTTATGAGTAGATTCAAATGGAAGTTAAAAAAAAAACAAAATCTTGTGAGCATTTTGCTGCTTTAATCAAGGATGTGACAAATTAGTTTTTCCCTATACGGGTAGAGTGATTATAGCATGTTAACATTCATTAAATTGTTGTCGAAGATGTTGGCTAAAGAAAGTAAAGGGAAGAGCACATATATATTTTTAGGTAGAACAATAATGAGCAAATAAATGTCATTCAAGGAACTAGTGAACATTGCTTTTTTAGTAAGCACTAACTAGATTCTCAACTTGACTAGTTATACAAGCACACATATGATATAATTGACTAGTTATACAATCACACATATGATATAATTAACACTAATCATGAACACAATTTTGGTTGAACTTCTGTGATTTCACTGGGTAAGAAATCAAAGGAGAAGAAATATAACCTAAAGCTGACAGAGCACAATTGAAAATTAACAAGACCATCCAAGTAATCATGAAGTTCTGAATTCCCTACAGCCTCAACAATATCACAGTCCTGGATGGTCTGACGAGAGCACATTTGAGTATGTATCCAAGCACGGAGTGCTAACTCCATGATGAATATCTCGCAAACTTTAACAAAAACGACATGAGTGTCCGAACTAGGCCAGGACATTTTCGGTTCCGGTTCGGTTCGGGGTAAGAACCATTCGGTTTTGGGTATTTCGGGTAGAGAGGTTTAGGATCCATATAGGTACCGAATTGATTTCGGTTCGATCCCGGTTCGTTTCTGGGTATTTCGGGTAGAAAGGTTTAGGAAACGAAATATACCGGAACCAATCAGATCTTAATCGGTTCCGGTTCAGTTCTGGGTATTTTTTATCCGAAATGTCTAAGATATACCTGAAATCTAAAATATATCCAAAAACCCGAAATTTTACCCGAAAACCTGAAAACGTTTTAAGGAACATATACCCGAAATACCAAAAATATACACGAAAATCCGAAATTATATCTGAAAACCCAAAAATATACCCGAAAACAAAAAAAAAACTAAAAACAATATACCCATAATACAAAAATATACCCAAAAACCTGATATATATTTAATATTTTTGTATATATAATTATATTTCGGGTACCCGAAATATTTTCGGTTCGGTTCAGGTTCTATCCGATACCCATGGGTATCAATGTGTAGGATCCAATGGGTATTTTGACTATTCCGATTTGGTTCCGGTCCCGGTATATTCAATTCGGTTCCAGTTTCGGTATTTCGGTTCCAGTGTTGTTGTTGTTATCAAAAGCCACATTAGGATGAGGAGGAGGTGGAAGATAATCAAGAGGGACAAAGCACATCTTACACTGTTTATCAGACCATCGGTTCTGAAACATGCAGCGGTCACATAACTAGTATGTGACATATGCATTCTCATAAGAATCAACACTAACTTCAGACAAACCATTTTCAATATTCTTGACAAAGTCATGGAAGTAGTTACCAGTTTTTGTTGTGGTGGTTTCCAATTGGTGCTTGAAGAAAGTGATATCTTCACCTTAGATGGCTAGTGTCATCACCTCTTCTAGAGTCCCTTTGTGATTGAGAAGATTTGTAGTAGCTTATTTCCGCATGTAATCCACATACTGCTTCTTCGCGCTATGGTAATCGGGTGTGAAATAGTCAAACACACAGCTCCATTTCAGGACGAGCCTACATTGAATGATTAGCACCAATGCTTCTCATAGAGCCTTAATGTCTTCGTCGGTTAAGCCGAAGTCATATGTTACTCTACGAGAAGCATTGGTGCTAATCATTCAATGCAGGCTCGTCCTGAAATGGAGATGTGTGTTTGACTATTTCATAACCGATTACCATAGCCCGAAGAAGCTGTATGTGGATTACCTGCGAAAAGCTACCACAAATATTCTCAAGCACAAATGGACTCTAGAGGAGGTGATGATTGCAGCCATCTCAGGTGGATATATCACTTTCTTCAAGCCCAAATTGGAAACCACCATAACGGAAACTGGTAACTACTTCCATGAATTTATCAAGAATCTTGTAGATGGTTTGCCTAAAGTTAAGGTTGATTCTTATGAGAATGCATCGGTCATATATTGGTTATGTGATCTACAACCACTACCAAACTTAAAAAAAAAAAAAATTATAAATATACTCTAAACTTAAAAAAAAATCTTATTATATAAAGCTGGATCTCTCAACGTGAACATGACACGTAGGATAATTCTCACTCACGATATCATGACATTTATCACGGTTAATTTATATTTTGACACGTGTCTTATATAATTGATATGCTCAAATTAATACCCTATTTAGATACTAAAGCAGTTGTCGTAGTATAGCTAGGGGTCGAACACAAAGACTCACAGAAACACACTATAGATTATATAGAAGAGAATTAAGCTAAACCAATAGATGTAATTGAAAGCAAAACGTAAATTAAAAGAGTTGTAATTCGATGGAGGAAAATATAGGCCCATGGTATTTCTCAGAAAATCAATGAATGCAGAAAAACTAACTAACATGATTCAGATTTAGCGCGGTTCTTGAACTCAAATCACTAAAGTATAGCTAACCAACTCTCGTTGCGAAAGCTATCTAAATCTAAACTTCAGAATCCCAAATCTCTTTGCAAATTCCTAAGAATAAATCAGTTTTAATATCGAGTTTGATATGTTCACAAATCAATTAAACCAAATCTCTTTTCGAATAATCAATTTGCTCACCCTAGGTTCTATCAGGTAATTAATCGCACTCTCGTGCCTAATCAACTATCCTAAGATCTAAGTTCCAGATTCGTCAACCTAGAATTAGCTTTGAACACAACCTAAGATAAAGAACTAATTCAGATGGTGAATCCTAAACAGATAATCAATCTAGCATTCAGAGAAAACCCTTATGAGAACCCTGAACCTAAAGTGGATCTACTCAGACATGGAGATTGAAAACAACATGATTGAATAGATCATCAAGTAAAACAGAAAGAGTAACAAGAAGGTTCGAAATCTTCTCTCGGACGAAGGGAGTTTCAGACTTGTCTTCCTCACAAAGTTCTCTCTCAAACCAAAGTAAAATAAAGCATAGCCAACAAAGTGGCTGTAAAATCCCTATAAATAACCTAAATCACGTTTTGGGGCTTCTTGTAATTATTAAAGACTTCTGGACCAAGTTGCAGTTCTTCAACTCTTCATTAAAGTCGCGGGTCGTGTCTGCTGCGATGAGTGTCGATCGATACCAGGGGGTATCGATCGATGCTTGACGTGAAATCGGGTACTCAGGAACACAAACTTCAGCTTTGCTCCAAAATGCTCCAGAAAACTCTAATATCTCCAACTATACTCCAAACGTGCTAAGACCTGTAAAAGACTCTAAAACACTACGAAATAGAATAAAGAATCTATAAAACGAACTTCTATCATGGCCTGAAACGGGTAAAAACCATGATATATCAACTCCCACAGACTTAGCCTTTGCTTGCCCTCAAGCAAATAGAAGACTAAACCAGAGAAAGAGGTTTGAAAACGTAGAGACTCACCTGTTCTTGAAACATTGCAATGACCAATTTCCCAAGCACCCAAATGTCACCTAACCAGCTTTTTGATCTAACCACCATGTACTTCTCCGTAGACATTCACATCTTCCCAGACTACACACATTATCTCACAGCTTTGTTCAATCAAGCCATCCTCGCCAGTTCCATCGCTGTGATTAACACCAAGAGCCTTCTAGATTCTTTCCCATACAATATCGTAACAAGGAACCATCCTTTTTCACACTTTTTGGTGTTATTTCTCTCCCCCAGACTAATTTCTTATTACGTTTCTTGCATTTACATATTAAGGTTCGAGACGCGAGTATTGATGGTGTTTGCCACCGAATCCCCGGTTCTTCCCTCAAAAGTAATCAAAGGTGTAGGCGAATAATGGTATCACAAGAAATTTTCCTAACCTCGCTTCCACCTTTGTGTGATCATCTCCTCTGAAGTAGAATAATGGGATCGCTAGAAATTTTCCTAACCCTCTACTCAGAAGAAAATCATTTCATCTTTTAATGCATCTTATTTATCAACTTATAACAGGGGAGAGAGATACAATTACTTTAAACATATGGGTTCTTTTGTCAGATATGAATGAGGAATCAAGCTCTAAGAGTACTAATGACATCGATGAAGTGCAAAAATTTGGATTAGGCTTTAAGGAACTTTGCTGGAAACATGAGTGTCTTCTAGTTAACCGATCAGCCTTTGGATTTTTCATTAGTCGATCTAGAGATGATTCTGTAACAATGGTCACTTAAAAGCAATGTCAAATCAACATATTCAAGAAAAATATCACAGTCTCAGACAAAATTTTGACTCAATAAAACGACTCAATAAAACAACGAATGACTCAAAAATGGACTGACTCTAAGAAAAACAAAAACAAAGTCAGCGATTACCTCCCCCAGACTTGAACAACACTGTCCCCAGTGTTATCTAGCCTAAATGTCAATAAAAGAAAATAAAAGAATAAAATAGAAAAGGGAAAAACAAAAAGTTACCATGCTGGAACATTGAGTATCGATCGATACCAGGCTTAAGTCGATAAATGTTCTCCTCATTCGCGTTGGGTATCGACCAAATGGTATCGATCGATACTCATGCGATTTCGTGTTTGCTCCTTGTTTATCCTGACACATACATAAAAACGAAAAATAAAAAGAAAAAAATCAAAAACAGACTCACCAGTGGGTTGCCTCCCACCAAGCGCTTGTTTTACGTCACGAGTTTGACTGTACGGACGATCAGTCAGTAGAAGATTGGGAGCTGACTCCAAAACAAGCTCCAAAATCTAACATCGCCAGCTTCAGAGTTCTACTCAACATGCTCTCCACAAATTCATTTCCTTTCTCTTTCAGCTCCGAAGTAAGAAGAACTCTAGCCTTAGAGAATGGTTTCGAAGTTCCTTTATACTTCACCTTGTATTCAATCGAATCCCCATCATACTTCTGAGGGATTAAGGTCATAGAAGCAGCATCCTTCACTCCTTCGTTCTTCACCTTCTTCTTTGCCTTAGATGTTTTGACGTCCTCCTTGGTGATGACATAAGGACTATCTAGAAGGTCTGTGACTGTTGGCTCGTCAAGAGGTTCTTCCAAAAGATCAATTACCAACGTCTCATCTGTAACAACATCGATGCAAGAGACACGTGTGGAAGTTCCTCTAGGGATAGCTTTATAGTACACCTCCTTGTCAGTGTATGAGAATGAGATTTGGTTGCTGGGTGTGTCCATAATGGCACCAACTGTAGCCATGAACGGTCTGCTAAGAATAAACTACGTACGAGATTGTGCACTCATCTCCACAACATGAAAATCAGCAAGAACCAGACAGTCTCCTACTTTAACCAGCAAATCAGGGATTGTACCATATGGAAGTGAGGTGGAACAATTCGCGAATGTGATAGATGACATGGGCGGTCGAATATCAGCTCCCAAACTCTCTACAATTGCCCTTGACACTACATTGACGCTAGCCCCTGAGTCAACGAGAGACTCTTTGAATTCCACTCCAGAGATGGAGCATGGAACGGAGAATATTCATGGGTCTTCCCTCTTGGTCAACTGCCTCAACGGTAGTGATGTGCCTCTGGCCTTGATGAAAAGTGCCTTAATCTCTTCCTCAGTTTCTATGCAATCGCGGAAGTGACTCAGTAGTGGGCGACACTCTAGAGCTTCTTCAAAAGTATGTGTGTGGGGAATCCTTCGTACCATCTTCTCAAAGCCACGCAGCTGCTTTGGAGAGATGGGATCTCTGAGGTGTCTAGGAAGTGCAGGGTATGGCAACTTAGGCTTGTAAACACGTTCCTCAATCACTTCCGGTTTCTTCAGAATCGTTAGCTTGGTCTGCGATTGGTGTCGATCGATACCAGGTAGGGTATCAATCGATACTCGGGGTTCTGACTCGTCTCGAGAGAGGATTTGGACATGCATCGATCGATGCTCTTTGGTGTCGGTCGATACTCTGGGAATTGCTGAATCCTCTTTGTCATCCTTGGCTAGATTGACAAAAATTTCTGCTATTTGAGTGTCCAGCATCTTCTGATGAATATTGAGAGACTCAATTTTCCCATTCAGATCTGTGTACATAGCGTTCATCTTCCCAGTGAGGTTTAGTGTCATCTTCTGCTGTCCCTGAAGAATATGTTCAAGCATGGATTACATCTTACTCTCAGAAGTTCTAGGTGGTGTGGGGGGAGGGGCATTGATACCTTTGATCTTGAAATCCAACTCCATCAATGTGGTTAACAAATTCCACTCCATCTTTTCCAGCAAAACGAACAACCTTCTGCTGCTTGTCCATCAACCAATCTAACTTAGCATTCACCTCAGCAATCTGACTGCAATCCAAGTTACCAGCTTGCTTCTTGCGCTCCATGTCTGCATTCTTGGTGCTATTACTAGAAACCAAGTTCTCAATAAGCACATAGGCATCGTCAGGATACCTCGTATAGAAATTTCCATTGCTCGCAGCATCTAGAGCCATATGATACCTCCAATCGATTCCCCTGTAGAAAGTACCCAGCAGCTGAACTTGAGTGAACCCATGGTGCGGATAATCTCTCTGATATGACTTGAAACGAATCCAAGCAGCCTTGAATGCCTCAGTCGGTCCTTGAGAAAACTGAGAGATCTTGTTCCTAAGCTCCTCGGCTCTCGCATCATCGAAAAAGTTGTTCAGGAAAGCTTTCCTCGTCTCTTCCCAAGTAGTCAGCAATCCAGTAGGTAACTGCTTCAGCCAGTAAGTCGCTTCTCCACCAAGTGAGTATGGGAAAAGCTTGCAGAATAGGTAGTCGTAGGATACTCCATTGCTCTTGATGCTTGTAACCAAATCCTCGAACCTCTCAATGTGGTCCATGGGATGTTCAGGAGAAAGACCATGAAAGAGATGCTGACCCACAAGAGTGAAGTATGCAGGTTTCAGCTCAAAGTCATCCCTCTGAAAAGCAGGAGGGCGAATCGCTGATCGATTGGCATAGAACTGATCAGGCCTGTTGTATTCACCAATCGTTCTACCGCGAGCAGCTACAGCATTCTCTGCATTCGCGTTCCCAGCGATATTTCCAGCGATAACAGGAGCAGGTGGAATGATGTTCCCCTCTCCATCCAGACGTTGTCCTCTCTCGTTGCACAACTGACCCTCTTGGTCTCTCAAAGCTCCGACAGCATCTTGAATCAAAATCATCGTGTTGTTCATCTCTGCTGGCTTCTTTGCTTTCCTGTTTTCACGTTCCAAACTCACACCTGAAACACACTAGGCAAAGAACGTAAGTAACAAAAAAAATACGTTGTGTATCGATCGATACTGGGTGGTGTCGATCGATATCAACACAGGTGTCGAACACAAGAACTCAAGATTTCACACAATAGATTATATAGATCCAAAATACGCTAAATCAAAAGATGTAATTGAAAACAAGTATGCAATTAAAGGTGTTGTAAATTCAGTTGGAAGCAGATAGGTTCAGGGTATTTCTCAGGAAATCAATGAATGCAGCTAAATTAACTAACATGATTCAGATTATGCACGGTTCTTGAACTCAAATCACTAAAATATGGCTAACCAACTCTCGTTGCGAAAACTATCTAAATCTAAATCCTAGGAATTCCAAATCGCTTTGCGAATCCTAAAGTCTAAATCAGCTTTAAAGTTCAGGTTTGATATGTTCACAAATCAATTAAACCAAATCTCTTTGAGAATAATCAATTTGCTCACCTAAGCTCTATCAGGTAATTAATCGCACTCTCGTGCCTAATCAATTATCCTAAGATCTAAGTTCTAGATGATCAATCCAGAATTAGCTTTGAGAACAACCTAAGGTGAAGAATTAATTTAGATTATGAACCCTAAGAAGCAAATCAACCTAGCACTCAAAGAAATCCCTATGAGAAAACCCCAAACCTAACAGGTGATCTACTCAGACATGGAGATTGAAACAATAAACATGACTGAATAAATACTCAAATAAATAATAAGAAAGAGTAACAAAGGGGTTCGAAATCTTCTCTCAGACGAACAAGGTATCAGACTTATCTCCCTCAAAATCTCTCTCTCAAATCCAGAATAAAATAATCATAGCCAACAAAGTGGCTGAAAACCCTATTAAATAACCTAAAACACGAATTGGGGTCTTCTTGTAAATATTAAAGACTTCTGGGCACTTTTGCAATTCTTCAAGTCTTGGAAAACTCGCGGGTCGTGTCTTGCTACGATGGGTATCGATCGATACTAGCCAGTATCGATCGATACCAAGGCTTCATATCGGGTTCTCAGCAACACGAACTTCTGCTTTGCTCCAAATGCTCCATAAAGCTCCAATATCTCCAATAATGCTCCCAACGTGCTATGACCTGCAAAAGACTCTAAGAGACTCCAAAATACTATAAAGACTCTATAAAAAGGACTTATATCATGGCTTAAATAGGGTAAAAACCATGATATATCAACTCCCCCAGACTTAGCCTTTGCTTGCCCTCAAGCAAATAGAAGACTAAACCAGAGAAAGAGGTTTGAAAACATAGAGACTTACCTGTTCATGAACCATCGAAATGACCTTCTTCCCAAGTACCCAAGTATCACCTAACCAGTTTTCGATCTAACCACCATGTACTTCTCCGTAAACATTTGCAGCTTTTCCAGACTCCACCCATTATCCCACAGCATTGTTCAAATAAAGCCCTCATCGCCAGATTCATCGCTGCAGCTAATGTTCAAGAACCTTCTAGATTCTTTACCATACAATATCATAACAAGGAACCACCCTTTTTCACACTTTTTGTTTGTTTGTATTATTTCTCTCCCCCAGACTTATTTCTTATTATGTTTCTAGCATTTACATATAAAAGGATTGAGACGCGAGTATTAATGGTGTTAGCCACCGAATCCCCGGTTCTTCTCTCAAAATTAATCAAAGGTGTAGGCGAATAATGGTATCATAGGAAATTTTCCTAACCTCGCTTTCACCTTTGTGTGATCATCTCCTCTGAAGTAGAATAATGGGATCCTTGGAAACTTTCCTAGCCCTCTACTCAGAAGAAAATCATTTCATCTTTTATGCCCTTATCAACTTGTAACATGGATAGAAATACCATTAGTTTAAACTCATGGGTTCCTTTGTCAGATATGAATGATGAATTAAGCTCTATGAACACTAACCGCATCGATGAAGTGAAAAAGTTGGCTCAGGCTTCAGAAGAACTCTGCTGGAAACATGGATGTTTTCTAGTCAACTGGTCAGTCTTTGGATTTTTAATTAGTCGATCTAGAACTGATCCTGTAACACTGTGCACTCAAAAACAAAATCAAAATTAAAAGGTTCAAGCACATGATCATCATCTCCAACAGGTTTTGACTCAATAAAATAATTTGGACTCGATAAAAACGACTAACTCTAAGAAAAACGAATACAATGTCAGCAGACACCTACCCCATACTTGAACAACACTGTCCCCAATGTTATCTAGTTTAGAGTCAGCGAAAAAAAACAAAAAAACAGAATAAAATTGGGAAAAACAAGAAGTTACCTTGCTGGAACATTGAGTATCGACCGACACACAGCCTGGTATCGATCGATACCAGGCTAAAGGCGACATGAACCATTCTCAATCACGTAGGGTATCGATCGATACAGAAGGGTATCGATCGACACTCTGGCAATTTCGAGTTTGCTCCTCGTTCATCCTGACTCAAAACGAAAAATGAAAAGAAAATACTTATATATATAGACTCACCAGTGGGTTGCCTCCCACCAAGCGCTCGTTTAACGTCATTAGCTTGACTGTAACTCCACTCAGGCCGTGGGTGCATTATCCAGAGACGTTATGTGTCCGTGTGGAATCTCGGCTTTCGCCCAATAGTGTTTCACCCTTTGTCCATTGACAGTGAACTCTTCACCTGTACGATTGATCAGCACTACAGCACCATGTGGTCTGACCTCCTTGATTGTGAAGGGACCTGACCAACGAGAACGCAGTTTACCAGGAAACAATTGCAAACGAGAGTTATACAGAAGTACCTGGTTGTTCGGCTAGAAGTGTCTGGAGATGATCTTCTTATCATGATAAGCCTTGGTTCTCTCCTTGTACAGCTTCGAGTTCTCATAAGCGTGGTGCCTGATCTCATCCAGCTCGTTCAGCTGAATCAATCTCCTCTCAGCAGCAGGTTTGATGTCGAATTTCAGCAACTTCGTCGCCCATGCAGCCTTGTGCTCAATCTCCACTGGAAGGTGACATGCTTTTCCATACAGCAAGTGGAAAGGTGTAGTACTCAGCGGTGTCTTGAAAAGCAGTCATGTATGCCCATAGCGCATCATCCAACTTCGTAGACCAATCCTTCCTAGAAGCACTCACTGTCTTTTCCAGAATCTCCTTGATCTGCCTGTTGGAGACCTCGACTTGTCCACTCGTCTTAGGATGATATGGAATAGCTCACGATGGTTCACACCATACTTCTTCAGCAACCTCTCGAAAGTTTTGTTGATAAAGTGAGAGCCACCATCACTTATCACAATTCGAGGTACTCCAAAGCGAGGAAAAATGATGGTCTTAAACAGCTTAAGAACCATAGCAGAGTCATTTTTCTTGCTAGCAATCGCTTCCACCCATTTGGACACATAGTCCACAGCAACCAGGATGTATTTGTTATCATGTGACGATGGAAAGGGACCCATAAAGTCGATGCCCCAGCAATCGAAAACTTCAACCTCAAGGATGAAATTTTGTGGCATCTCATGGCTCTTACTGATCTTCCCTCTCCTCTGACAAGCATCACACTGTGAAACGAAGGTATGGGCATCCTTAAACATGGTAGGCCACCAGAAGTCTGCTTGAAGAGCCTTGGACACTGTCTTGAAAGTGGCAAAATGACCAGCATAGTCGGAGCCATGGCAATGAAACAAAACACCAGGAACTTCTGATTCAGCAATGCATCTCCTGTATATACCATCAGAACAATGCTTGTACAGGTAAGGTTCATCCCAAAAGAATCTCCTTATGTCACGCATGAACTTCTTCCTGTTATATTTCTTTAGGTGTTTTGGCTCTGCATGTGCAGCGAGGTAGTTGACAATATTAGCATACCATGGATCATCTGACTCGGTTGCAGCGACGAGATGGTCTTCAGAAGCATCAAGATGATCACCAATCGAAACAAATCCGGAATCGACAGGGTATCGATCGATACCAGCAGGGTATCGATCGATACTGAGACCTGCAACTCGTGAAAATTGCTGATTCTCTGCGAAATTCATCTGAAACCCAGTTTCAATGAAGTAAAGGGATTCCTCAGGTAGTTGATCATCAATAGGGACGTCTGTATCGATCTACATCCTTGAGAGATGGTCAAAAGCCACATTAGGATGAGGAGGAGGAAGAAGATAATAAAGAGGGACAAAGCACATCTTACATTGTTTATCAGACCATCGGTTCTGAAACATGCAGTGGTCACATAACTAATATGTGACATATGCATTCTCATAAGAATCAACCCTAACTTTAGACAAACCATCTTCAAGATTCTTGACAAAGTCATGGAAGTAGTTACCAGTTTTTGTTGTGGTGGTTTCTAATTGGTGCTTAAAGAAAGTGATATCTTCACCTTAGATGGCTAGTGTCATCACCTCTTCTAGAGTCCCTTTGTGATTGAGAAGATTTGTAGTAGCTTATTTCCGCATGTAATCCACATACTGCTTCTTCGCGCTATGGTAATCGGGTGTGAAATAGTCAAACACACAGCTCCATTTTAAGACGAGCCTACATTGAATGATTAGCACCAATGCTTCTCATAGAGCCCTAATGTCTTCGTCGGTTAAAACCGAAGTCATATGTTACTCTACGAGAAGCATTGGTGCTAATCATTCAATGCAGGCTCGTCCTGAAGTGGAGATGTGTGTTTGACTATTTCATAACCGATTACCATAGCCCGAAGAAGCTGTATGTGGATTACCTGCGAAAAGCTACCACAAATATTCTCAAGCACAAAGGGACTCTAGAGGAGGTGATGAATGCAGCCATCTCAGGTGGATATATCACTTTCTTCAAGCCCAAATTGGAAAACACCATAACGGAAACTGGTAACTACTTCCATGAATTTATCAAGAATCTTGTAGATGGTTTGCCTAAAGTTAAGGTTGATTCTTATGAGAATGCATCGGTCATATATTAGTTATGTGATCTACAACCACGAACAAATTTAAAAAAATAAAATTATAATTATACTTTAAATTTAAAAAAAAAATCTTTTTATATAAAGTTGGATATCTCAACGTGAACATGACACGTAGGATAATTCTCACTCACGAGATCGTGACATTTATCACGGTTAATTTATATTTTGACACGTGTTTTATATAATGGAAACTAATAACATTGAACAAGTAACGTAATAGAAAAAATAATAACTACCAAATAAAATTAACAAAAAAGGAAAAAAATAATTGTGTTTTATATAATGGAAACTAATAACATTGAAAAATTGAAGTAAGAGAAAAACAAAAAAAAAACTACCAAATAAAAATTGTTAAAAATATATATATATATATATATATATATATATACGATCCATAATATATAAAATGTGAAGAAAAAAACTTATTATTGCGTGTTTGATAATTATGGAACCCTCTCATTCATTTAAAGGGATTATTGATCAGATTTATGCGTAATATGAATCAATTTTGAATTTTTTTTAAATATGAATTACTAAACGTAATTCATGAATAACTAAACGAGATTTTAATTTAAAATCTAACTATACGGATCATAATTAAACATAATATAAAATTTAGAATCGAACTCTTTTATTTTTTACCCGAATCACGACGCAAGACCTAATTTTGAACTTCTATCTAAACAACAACCGCATTATTATAGCATTGTGTTACGGCGTATACATGCATGATACCAGGTCGACCATTAGGCATTTTCCAACTATATTTTGGTTCTTTGGAGGTTCTTAAATACTTTTGTTAGGCTTGAGACTTATTGATTAAAGCTTTTACCAGATAATAATCATTCAGATTTTGGAAACACACAGAAACAAAGAAAGCATTTGGTTTTTTGTAGCTTAACATTTGATGTCTCTACCATCGATTCTACTTGTGGCTTTGATTGTGCAGTGGATATTGTCCTTGTGGAAGCTGTTCTGGAAGAGTAAATAAGTTGAAAGAGGAAAAGAAATATGAAGAACAGTTACTCATGAACTTTATTAATCATGAAAAATAAACTGGATAATGCACCAATCTCAGTGAATGATCTAATATTATTATTATTTTATTTTCAATGTCTAAAATTTTCATTATTTAACAACTTTTACAAGGACGTATGCTTCTTTCCGGCAAGCTTTACTAACCGTTATTTTCTTTCTTCGTAGTTTTCTTCATGATAACAATACCATACGCTATATCACTTATTTGGTAATTTGTAATTTGGTACTTTCAAAACTCACAAATTTGATTGGATCATACCACTTATATTGAAAACATTCTTAGAAATCCCCCAACTTATGATAAGACATTATCCAAAACTTTTTGATGAAAGTGTCACATAATAAAAATCATTCGGATTGTCAAAAAACACGAAAACAAATAAAACATTTGGTTTTTAATTTGTAGCTTAACATGGATTGTAGTTTATGCTTTTATTGTGCAATGAATATTTTCATTGTAGAAGCTGTTCTAAACTTTTCATTAAATCAACATATTAACAATGCTTACAAGGAACTATAGGGAATCCTAAACCGGCCCATATGAAAAAAGTCCAACAAGAAAAAGCCCAACTAGAAAACCCTAACTTAAAACCCTATAAAAGTGAGTTTTTAGAAGAAAGTGAGGCTATTTTGCAAACAGAAAACCCTAGACACTAAACGCGACCAGAGCCGCTGAGAAGCCTTCACCGCAGCCGACCTCTACCGTCACCGCCGACCACCGCTCCCGGGAAGAGGAGCCGCTGCGCGCCTGCCCCTTGCCATCGCCTTCTTGATTCCTTTGCTTCTAGTCACGTTAGTGCATATCTGATATGTGTCATCCTTTTCTAAAACGCTAACATCCAGATCTCTAAGGTGAGAATTAGATCTAGGCTTCTATCTATATTTCTTGTCCTCTTCTGATATGTTGAGTCTAAGTATACTCAGGTATGCTGTTTGCTACGAAGTATGACACATTTTGTTTGATCAAATAATTTTTTTTTTTTAAAGATTCAAAAGGAACCTAATAGAGTCGTAAACGATGAAATTTGTTTTTCTACTCTGTCTCTTAAAGATAAATTAAACCTTTTTTGTCGTAGATAAATCGAACCTAACAATTCGACCAAATAAAAACAAAAAATTAAACCTTACAATGTGGAATTTCGTAATTATACAATGGTGTATAATTGATACCACAATATTCTTTTGACTAATCCAGTCTGATTGTGAAATTGAATTTTCTTTTTTTAGATGAGTATTTCCTCTTAAAACAATAATTTGTATGTCCACATAGGTGACACGTAGACCATCGCTGACCTTTAGAAAAGCTATATATATGCTTAGATACTGCATCAATGTACTGTGGTCAATGCGTGAGCATGATTATAGAAAATGTTAAGATTGATAAGGACTATGGTGTTTCAAATTAAAGAGTTTTGGTGTTTTCTTTTATGATTTAGGTGTTGGTTGTTTTTCCTTTTTGCATTGGATTTAAATTGCTTTTTCTTTTCGGTTTAGGATTATAATTAAGTTGTACCATGGTCTATCTATGGGTTTATTATGATCAATTAGAGGATCATCTTCCAACAACTAACTTTATTCTCTAAGAGAGATTGGGTTAAATGGAAGTTTTGCCTAAATCATTTCTCTCTTTTTAGCTTTCACTACGGTTCCTGGTACGAGAGCGAAACCGAAACTGCAAGCTTGTATCAACCGTATCAAAGAGTAACTGTGTAGTTTCAAATGGAAGTTGAAAAACAGAATCTTATGAGCACTTTGCTGTTTGAATTAAGGATGTGAATAAATTAATTTTTCAGGTTTCTCGGATATTATGGTATTGGGCTAGTGCTAAGCACTATCAGTGATTTCTTTAAAGATTCTAGTAGATCATACACTTGTTTTTGTTACTGGTAAATGGTAAGAGTGATACAGAATATAGTTAAGGTGTTTCAAATTAAAGCGTTTTAGTGTTTTCCTTTATGAATTAGGTTTTGGGTGTTTTTCCTTTTTTGCATTAGGTTTAAAGTGCTTTCCTTTTCGATTTTGGGTTATGATTAAGTTGTATCATAGCTTATATATATATATATATATATGGGTTTATTATGATCAATAAGAACCAACTTCCAACAATTAACATTATTCTCTAGAAGAGATTAGAGTTAAATGGAAGTTTTGCCTAAATATTTTCTATCTTTCTAGCTTTCACAACGGTTCCTGTTACGAGAGTGCAAGCTCGTATCAACCGTATCAAAAAGTTAATGAGTAGATTCAAATGGAAGTTAAAAAAAAACAGAATCTTGTGAGCACTTTGCTGTTTTAATCAAGGCTGTGACAAATTAGTTTTTCCCTATACGGGTAGTGTGATTATAGCATGTTAACATTCATTAAATTGTTGTCGAAGATGTAGGCTAAAGAAAGTAAAGGGAAGAGCACATATATATTTTGAGGTAAACAATAATGAGCAAATAAATGTCATTCAAGGAACTAGTGAACATTGCTTTTTTAGTAAGCACTAACTAGATTCTCAACTTGACTAGTTATACAATCACACATATGATATAATTGACTAGTTATACAATCACACATATGATATAATTAACACAAATCATGAACACAATTTTGGTTGAACTTCTGTGATTTCACTGGGTAAGAATGCAAAGGAGAAGAAATATAACCTAAAGCTGACAGAGCACAATTCAAAATTAACAAGACCATCCAAGTAATCATGAAGTTCTGAATTCCCTACAGCCTCAACAATATCACAGTCCTGGATGGTCTGACGAGAGCACATTTGAGTATGTATCCAAGCACGGAGCGCTAAATCCATGATGAATATCTCGCAAACTTTAACAAAAACGACATGAGTGTCCGAACTAGGCCAGGACATTTTCGGTTCCGGTTCGGTTCCGGTTAAGAACCATTCGGTTCCGGGTATTTCGGGTAGAGAGGTTTAGGATCCATATAGGTACCGAATTAATTTCGGTTCGGTCCCGGTTCGGTTCTGGGTATTTCGGGTAGAAAGGTTTAGGAACCGAAATATACCGGAACCATTCGGATCTTAATCGGTTCCGGTTCGGTTCTGGATATTTTTTATCCGAAATGTCTAAAATATACCCGAAATGTCTAAAATATACCTGAAATCTAAAATATATCCGAAAACCCGAAATTTTACCCGAAAAGGTTTTAAGGAACATATACCCGAAATACCAAAAATATACCCGAAAACCAGAAATTATATCCGAAAACCCGAAAATATACCCGAAAACAAAAAAAAAACTAAAAACAATATACCCATAATACAAAAAATATACCCAAAAACCTGATATATATTTAATATTTTTGGATATATAATTATATTTCGGGTATCCGAAATATTTTCGGTTCGGTGCCGGTTCTACCCGATACCCATGGGTATCAATGTGTATGGTATCAATGTGTAGGATCTAATGGGTATTTTAACAATTCCGATTTGGTTCTGGTTAGGGTATTTCAATTCGGTTCCGGTTTCGGTATTTCGGTTCCAGTGTTGTTGTTGTTATCAAAAGCCACATTTGGATGAGGAGGAGGAAGAAGATAATCAAGAGGGACAAAGCACATCTTACATTGTTTATCAGACCATCGGTTCTGAAACATGCAGCGGTCACATAACTAGTATGTGACATATGCATTCTCATAAGAATCAACCCTAATTTCAGACAAACCATCTTTAAGATTCTTGACAAAGTCATGGAAGTAGTTACCAGTTTTTGTTGTGGTGGTTTCCAATTGGTGCTTAAAGAAAGTGATATCTTCACCTTAGATGGCTAGTATCATCACCTCTTCTAGAGTCCCTTTGTGATTGAGAAGATTTGTAGTAGCTTATTTCCGCATGTAATCCACATACTGCTTCTTCGCGGTATGGTAATCGGGTGTGCAATAGTCAAACACACAGCTCCATTTCAGGACGAGCCTACATTGAATGATTAGCACCAATGCTTCTCATAGAGCCCTAATGTCTTCGTTGGTTAAAACCGAAGTCATATGTTACTCTACGAGAAGCATTGGTGCTAATCATTCAATGCAGGCTCGTCTTGAAGTGGAGATGTGTGTTTGACTATTTCATAACCGATTACCATAGCCCGAAGAAGTTGTATGTGGATTACCTGCGAAAAGCTACCACAAATATTCTCAAGCACAAAGGGACTCTAGAGGAGGTGATGAATGCAGCCATCTCAGGTGGATATATCACTTTCTTCAAGCCCAAATTGGAAACCACCATAACGGAAACTGGTAACTACTTCCATGAATTTATCAAGAATCTTGTAGATGGTTTGCCTAAAGTTAAGGTTGATTCTTATGAGAATGCATCGGTCATATATTGGTTATGTGATCTACAACCACGAACAAACTTAAAAAAATAAAATTATAAATATAATCTAAACTTAAAAAAAAATCTTATTATATAAAGCTGGATCTCTCAACGTGAACATGACACGTAGGATAATTCTCACTCACGAAATCGTGACATTTATCACGGTTAATTTATATGTTGACACGTGTTTTATATAATGGAAACTAATAACATTGAACAAGTAACGTAATAGAAAAAATAATAACTACCAAATAAAATTAACAAAAAAGGAAAAAAATAATTGTGTTTTATATAATGGAAACTAATAACATTGAAAAATTGAAGTAAGAGAAAAAAATAAAAACTGCCAAATAAAAATTGTTAAAAAAAAAAATATATATATATATATATATATATATATACGATCCATAATATATAAAATGTGAAGAAAAAAACTTGTTATTGCGTGTTTGATAATTATGGAACCCTCTCATTCATTTAAAGGGATTATTTATCAGATTTATGCGTGATATGAATCAATTTTGATTTTTTTTTAAACATGAATTACTAAACGTAATTCATGAATAACTAAACGAGATTTTAATTTAGAATCTAATTATACCGATCATAATTAAACATAATATAAAATTTAGAATCAAAATCTTTTATTTTTTACCCGAATCACGCAAGACCTAATTTTGAACTTCTATCTAAACAACAACCGCATTATTATAGCATTGTGTTACGGCGTATACATGCATGATACCAGGTCGACCATTAGGCATTTTCCAACTATATTTTGGTTCTTTGGAGGTTCTTAAATACTTTTGTTAGGCTTGAGACTTATTGATTAAAGCGTTTACCAGATAATAATCATTCAGATTTTGAAAACAGACAAAAACAAAGAAAGCATTTGGTTGTTTTAGCTTAACATTTGATGTCTCTACCATCGATTCTACTTGTGGCTTTGATTGTGCAGTGAATATTGTCCTTGTGGAATCTGTTCTGGAAGAGTAAATAAGTTGAAAGAGGAAAAGAAATATGAAGAACAGTTACTCATGAACTTTATTAATCATGAAAAATAAACTGGATAATGCACCAATCTCAGTGAATGATCTAATATTATTATTATTTTATTTTCAATGTCTAAACTTTTCATTATTTAACAACTTTTACATGGACGTATGCTTCTTTCCGGCAAGCTTTACTAACCGTTATTTTCTTTCTTCGTAGTTTTCTTCATGATAACAATACCATACGCTATATCACTTATTTGGTAATTTGTAATTTTGTACTTTCTGAACTCACAAATTTGATTGGATCATACCACTTATATTGAAAACATTCTTAGAAATCTCCCAACTTATGATAAGACATTATCCAAAACTTTTTGATGAAAGGGTCACATAATAATAATTATTCGGATTTTCAAAAAACAAGGAAACAAATAAAACATTTGGTTTTTAATTTGTAGCTTAACATGGATTGTAGTTTATGCTTTTATTGTGCAATGAATATTTTCATTGTAGAAGCTGTTCTAGAAGAGAAACTAAGTTGAAAGAGTAGAAGAGATCTGAAGAACAATGACCCATTAAGTAGATTTTACCATTATTAATTGTACAAAAAATAAACTGGATCACCAATTTCTATGTAGAACCATTCATCCTGAATTAATGATATTTTTATTTTATTTTTCTTAAGTCTAAACTTTTCATTAAATCAACATATTAACAATTATTACAAAGAACTATAGGGAATCCTAAACCGGCCCATATGAAAAAGTCCAACAAGAAAAAGCCCAACTAGAAAACCCTAACTTAAAACCCTATATAAGTGAGTTTTTAGAAGAAAGGGAGGCTATTTTGCAAACAGAAAACCCTAGCCACCAAACGCGACAAGAGCCGCCGAGAAGCCTTCACCGCCGCCGACCTCTACCGTCGCCGCCGACCACCGCCCCCGTGAAGAGGAGCCGCTGCGCGCCTGCCCCTAGCCATCGCCTTCTTGATTTCTTTGCTTCTAGTCACGTTAGTGCAGATCTGATATGTGTTATCCTTTTCTAGAACGCTAACATCCAGATCTCTAAGGTGAGAATTAGATCTAGGCTTCTATCTATGTTTCTTGTCCTCTTCTTATATGTTGAGTCTAAGTATGCTCAGGTATGCTGCTTGCTACGAAGTATGGGCACATTTTGTTTGATCAAAGAATTTTTTTGTTTTAAAGATTCAAAAGGAACCTAATAGAGTCGTAAACGATGAAATTTGTTTTGCTACTCTGTCTCTGAAAGATAAATTAAACCTTTTTTGTCGTAGATAAATCGAACCTTACAATTCGATCAAATAAAAACAAAAAATTAAACCTTACATTGTGGAATTTCGTAATTATACAATGGTGTATAATTGATACCACAATATTCTTTTTACTAATCCAGTCTGATTGTGAAATTGAATTTTCTTTGATTAGATGAGTATTTCCTCTTAAAACAAGAATTTGTATGTCCACATAGGTGACACGTAGACCATCGCTGACCTTTAGAAAAGCTATATATATGCTTAGATACTGCATCAATGTACTGTGGTCAATGCGTGAGCATGATTATAGAAAATGGTAAGAGTGATAAGGACTATGGTGTTTCAAATTATAGAGTTTTGGTGTTTTCTTTTATGATTTAGGTGTTGGTTGTTTTTTCTTTTTGCATTAGATTTAAATTGCTTTTTCTTTTCGGTTTAGGATTTTGATTAAGTTGTACCATGGTCTATCTATGGGTTTATTATGATCAATTAGAGGATCAACTTGCAACAACTAACTTTATTCTCTAAGAGAGACTGGGTTAAATGGAAGTTTTGCCTAAATCATTTCTCTCTTTTTAGCTTTCACTACGGTTCCTGGTACGAGAGCGAAACCGAAACTGCAAGCTCGTATCAACCGTATCAAAGAGTAACTGTGTAGTTTCAAATGAAAGTTGAAAAACAGAATCTTATGCGCACTTTTATGTTTGAATTAAGGATGTGAATAAATTAATTTTTCAGGTTTCTCGGATATTATGGTTTTGGGCTAGTGCTAAGCACTATCAGTGATTTCTTTAAAGATTCTAGTAGATCATACACTTGTTTTGTTACTGGTAAATGGTAAGAGTGATACAGACTATAGTTAAGGTGTTTCAAATTAAAGCGTTTTAGTGTTTTCCTTTATGAATTAGGTTTTGGGTGTTTTTCCTTTTTTGCATTAGGTTTAAAGTGCTTTCTTTTTCGATTTTGGGTTATGATTAAGTTGTATCATGGCCTATATATATATATGGGGTTATTATGATCAATGAGAACCAACTTCCAACAAGTAACCTTATTCTCTAGAAGAGATTAGGGTTAAATGGAAGTTTTGCCTAAATATTTTCTCTCTTTCTAGTTTTCACAACGGTTCCTGTTACGAGAGTGCAAGCTCGTATCAACCGTATCAAAAAGTTTATGAGTAGATTCAAATGGAAGTTAAAAAATAACAAAATCTTGTGAACATTTTGCTGCTTTAATCAAGGATGTGACAAATTAGTTTTTTCCCTATACGGGTAGAGTGATTATAGCATGTTAACATTCATTAAATTGTTGTCGAATATGTTGGCTAAAGAAAGTAAAGGGAAGAGCACATATATATTTTGAGGTAGAACAATAATGAGCAAATAAATGTCATTCAAGGAACTAGTGAACATTGCTTTTTTAGTAAGCACTAACTAGATTCTCAACTTGACTAGTTATACAATCACACATAAAAATATAATTGACTAGTTATACAATCACACATATGATATAATTAACACAAATCATGAACACAATTTTGGTTGAACTTCTGTGATTTCACTGGGTAAGAATGCAAAGGAGAAGAAATATAACCTAAAGCTGACAGAGAACAATTCAAAATTAACAAGACCATCCAAGTAATCATGAAGTTCTGAATTCCCTACGGCCTCAACAATATCACAGTCCTAGATGGTCTGACGAGAGCACATTTGAGTATGTATCCAAGCACGGAGCGCTAACTCAATGATGAATATCTCGCAAACTTTAACAAAAACGACATGAGTGTCCGAACTAGGCCAGGACATTTTCGGTTCCGGTTCGGTTCCGGGTAAGAACCATTCAGTTCCGGGTATTTTGGGTAGAGAGGTTTAGGATCCATATAGGTACCGAATTAATTTCGGTTCGGTCCCGGTTCGGTTCTGGGTATTTCGGGTAGAAAGGTTTAGGAACAGAAATATACCGGAACCATTCGGATCTTAATCGGTTCCGGTTCGGTTCTGGGTATTTTTTATCCGAAATGTCTAAAATATACCCGAAATGTCTAAAATATACCTGAAATCTAAAATATATCCGAAAACCCGAAATTTTACCCGAAAACCCGAAAAAGTTTTAAGGAACATATACCCGAAATACCAAAAATATACCCTAAAACCCGAAATTATATCCGAAAACCCGAAAATATACCCGTAAACAAAAAAAAACTAAAAACAATATACCCATAATACAAAAATATACCCAAAAACCTGATATATATTTAATATTTTTGGATATATAATTATATTTCGGGTATCCGAAATATTTTCGGTTTGGTTCCGGTTCTACCCGATACCCATGGGTATCAATGTGTAGGATCCAATGGGTATTTTAACAATTCCGATTTGGTTCTGGTTAGGGTATTTCAATTCGGTTCCGGTTTCGGTATTTCGGTTCCAGTGTTGTTGTTGTTATCAAAAGCCACATTTTGATGAGGAGGAGGAAGAAGATAATCAAGAGGGACAAAGCACATCTTACATTGTTTATCAGACCATCGGTTCTGAAACATGCAGCGGTCACATAACTAGTATGTGACATATGCATTCTCATAAGAATCAACCCTAACTTCAGACAAACCATCTTTAAGATTCTTGACAAAGTCATGGAAGTAGTTACCAGTTTTTGTTGTGGTGGTTTCCAATTGGTGCTTAAAGAAAGTGATATCTTCACCTTAGATGGCTAGTATCATCACCTCTTCTAGAGTCCCTTTGTGATTGAGAAGATTTGTAGTAGCTTATTTCCGCATGTAATCCACATACTGCTTCTTCGCGGTATGGTAATCGGGTGTGAAATAGTCAAACACACAGCTCCATTTCAGGACGAGCCTACATTGAATGATTAGCACCAATGCTTCTCATAGAGCCGTAATGTCTTCGTCGGTTAAAACCGAAGTCATATGTTACTCTACGAGAAGCATTGGTGCTAATCATTCAATGCAGGCTCGTCCTGAAGTGGAGATGTGTGTTTGACTATTTCATAACCGATTACCATAGCCCGAAGAAGCTGTATGTGGATTACCTGCGAAAAGCTACCACAAATATTCTCAAGCACAAAGGGACTCTAGAGGAGGTGATGAATGCAGCCATCTCAGGTGGATATATCACTTTCTTCAAGCCCAAATTGGAAACCACCATAAAGGAAACTGGTAACTACTTCCATGAATTTATCATGAATCTTGTAGATGGTTTGCCTAAAGTTAAGGTTGATTCTTATGAGAATGCATCGGTCATATATTGGTTATGTGATCTACAACCACGAACAAACTTAAAAAAATAAAATTATAAATATAATCTAAACTTAAAAAAAAATCTTATTATATAAAGCTGGATCTCTCAACGTGAACATGACACGTAGGATAATTCTCACTCACGAAATCGTGACATTTATCACGGTTAATTTATATTTTGACACGTGTTTTATATAATGGAAACTAATAACATTGAACAAGTAACGTAATAGAAAAAATAATAACTACCAAATAAAATTAACAAAAAAGGAAAAAAATAATTGTGTTTTATATAATAGAAACTAATAACATTGAAAAATTGAAGTAAGAGAAAAAAAATAAAAACTACCAAATAAAAATTGTTAAAAAATATATATATATATATATATATATATATATATATATATATATATATATATATATATATATATATACGATCCATAATATATAAAATGTGAAGAAAAAAACTTGTTATTTCGTGTTTGATAATTATGGAACCCTCTCATTCATTTAAAGGGATTATTGATCAGATTTATGCGTAATATGAATCAATTTTGAATTTTTTTTAAATACGAATTAATAAACGTAATTCATGAATAACTAAACGAGATTTTAATTTAGAATCTAATTATACCGATCATAATTAAACATAATATAAAATTTAGAATCAAAATCTTTTATTTTTTACCCGAATCACGCAAGACCTAATTTTGAACTTCTATCTAAACAACAACCGCATTATTATAGCATTGTGTTACGGCGTATACATGCATGATACCAGGTCGACCATTAGGCATTTTCCAACTATATTTTGGTTCTTTGGAGGTTCTTAAATACTTTGGTTAGGCTTGAGACTTATTGATTAAAGCGTTTACCAGATAATAATTATTCAGATTTTGAAAACAGACAAAAACAAAGAAAGCATTTGGTTGTTTGTAGCTTAACATTTGATGTCTCTACCATCGATTCTACTTGTGGCTTTGATTGTGCAGTGAATATTGTCCTTGTGGAATCTGTTCTGGAAGAGTAAATAAGTTGAAAGAGGAAAAGAAATATGAAGAACAGTTACTCATGAACTTTATTAATCATGAAAAATAAACTGGATAATGCACCAATCTCAGTGAATGATCTAATATTATTATTATTTTATTTTCAATGTCTAAACTTTTCATTATTTAACAACTTTTACATGGACGTATGCTTCTTTCCGGCAAGCTTTACTAACCGTTATTTTCTTTCTTCGTAGTTTTCTTCATGATAACAATACCATACGCTATATCACTTATTTGGTAATTTGTAATTTTGTACTTTCTGAACTCACAAATTTGATTGGATCATACCACTTATATTGAAAACATTCTTAGAAATCCCCCAACTTATGATAAGACATTATCCAAAACTTTTTGATGAAAGTGTCACATAATAATAATTATTCGGATTTTCAAAAAACACGAAAACAAATAAAACATTTAGTTTTTAATTTGTAGCTTAACATGGATTGTAGTTTATGCTTTTATTGTGCAATGAATATTTTCATTGTAGAAGCTGTTCTAGAAGAGAAACTAAGTTGAAAGAGTAGAAGAGATCTGAAGAACAATGACCCATTAAGTAGATTTTACCATTATTAATTGTGCAAAAAATAAACTGGATCACCAATTTCTATGTAGAACCATTCATCCTGAATTAATGATATTTTTATTTTATTTTTCTTAAGTCTAAACTTTTCATTAAATCAACATATTAACAATGCTTACAAAGAACTATAGGGAATCCTAAAACGGCCCATATGAAAAAGTCCAACAAGAAAAAGCCCAACTAGAAAACCCTAACTTAAAACCCTATATAAGTGAGTTTTTAGAAGAAAGGGAGGCTATTTTGCAAACAGAAAACCCTAGCCACCAAACGCGACCAGAGCCACCGAGAAGCCTTCACCGCCGCCGACCTCTACCGTCGCCGCCGACCACCGCCCCCGTGAAGAGGAGCCGCTGCGCGCCTGCCCCTAGCCATCGCCTTCTTGATTTCTTTGCTTCTAGTCACGTTAGTGCAGATCTGATATGTGTCATCCTTTTATTGAACGCTAACATCCAGATCTCTAAGGTGAGAATTAGATCTAGGCTTCTATCTATGTTTCTTGTCCTCTTCTTATATGTTGAGTCTAAGTATAATCAGGTATGCTGCTTGCTACGAATTATGGGCACATTTTGTTTGATCAAAGAATTTTTTTTTTTTTTAAGATTCAAAAGGAACCTAATAGAGTCGTAAACGATGAAATTTCTTTTGCTACTCTGTCTCTGAAAGATAAATTAAACCTTTTTTGTCGTAGATAAATCGAACCTTACAATTCGATCAAATAAAAACAAAAAATTAAACCTTACAATGTGGAATTTCGTAATTATACAATGGTGTATAATTGATACCACAATATTCTTTTGACTAATCCAGTCTGATTGTGAAATTGAATTTTCTTTTTTTAGATGAGTATTTCCTCTTAAACAAGAATTTGTATGTCCACATAGGTGACACGTAGACCATCGCTGACCTTTAGAAAAGCTATATATATATGCTTAGATACTGCATCAATGTACTGTGGTCAATGCGTGAGCATGATTATAGAAAATGGTAAGAGTGATAAGGACTATGGTGTTTCAAATTATAGAGTTTTGGTGTTTTCTTTTATGATTTAGGTGTTGGTTGTTTTTTCTTTTTGCATTAGATTTAAATTGCTTTTTCTTTTCGGTTTAGGATTATGATTAAGTTGTACCATGGTCTATCTATGGGTTTATTATGATCAATTAGAGGATCAACTTGCAACAACTAACTTTATTCTCTAAGAGAGACTGGGTTAAATGGAAGTTTTGCCTAAATCATTTCTCTCTTTTTAGCTTTCACTACGGTTCCTGGTACGAGAGCGAAACCGAAACTGCAAGCTTGTATCAACCGTATCAAAGAGTAACTGTGTAGTTTCAAATGGAAGTTGAAAAACAGAATCTTATGAGCACTTTTATGTTTGAATTAAGGATGTGAATAAATTAATTTTTCAGGTTTCTCGGATATTATGGTTTTGGGCTAGTGCTAAGCACTATCAGTGATTTCTTTAAAGATTCTAGTAGATCATACACTTGTTTTTGTTACTGGTAAATGGTAAGAGTGATACAGACTATAGTTAAGGTGTTTCAAATTAAAGCGTTTTAGTGTTTTCCTTTATGAATTAGGTTTTGGGTGTTTTTCCTTTTTTGCATTAGGTTTAAAATGCTTTCTTTTTCGATTTTGGGTTATAATTAAGTTGTATCATGGCCTATATATATATGGGTTTATTATGATCAATGAGAACCAACTTCCAACAAGTAACCTTATTCTCTAGAAGAGATTAGGGTTAAATGGTAGTTTTGCCTAAATATTTTCTCTCTTTCTAGCTTTCACAACGGTTCCTGTTACGAGAGTGCAAGCTCGTATCAACCGTATCAAAAAGTTTATGAGTAGATTCAAATGGAAGTTAAAAAAAAAAAAAATCTTGTGAACATTTTGCTGCTTTAATCAAGGATGTGACAAATTAGTTTTTTCCCTATATGGGTAGAGTGATTATAGCATGTTAACATTCATTAAATTGTTGTCGAATATGTTGGCTAAAGAAAGTAAAGGGAAGAGCACATATATATTTTGAGGTAGAACAATAATGAGCAAATAAATGTCATTCAAGGAACTAGTGAACATTGCTTTTTTAGTAAGCACTAACTAGATTCTCAACTTGACTAGTTATACAATCACACATATGATATAATTGACTAGTTATACAATCACACATATGATATAATTAACAAAAATCATGAACACAATTTTGGTTGAACTTCTGTTATTTCACTGGGTAAGAATGCAAAGGAGAAGAAATATGACCTAAAGCTGACAGAGCACAATTCAAAATTAACAAGACCATCCAAGTAATCATGAAGTTCTGAATTCCCTACAGCCTCAACAATATCACAATCCTGGATGGTCTGACGAGAGCACATTTGAGTATGTATCCAAGCATGGAGCGCTAACTCCATGATGAATATCTCGCAAACTTTAACAAAAACGACATGAGTGTCCGAACTAGGCCAGGACATTTTCGGTTCCGGTTCGGTTCCGGGTAAGAACCATTCGGTTCCGGGTATTTCGGGTAGAGAGGTTTAGGATCCATATAGGTACCGAATTAATTTCGGTTCGGTCCCGGTTCGGTTCTGGGTATTTCAGGTAGAAAGGTTTAGGAACCGAAATATACCGGAACCATTCGGATCTTAATCCGTTTCGGTTCGGTTCTGGGAATTTTTTATCCGAAATGTCTAAAATATACCCGAAATGTCTAAAATATACATGAAATCTAAAATATATCAGAAAACCCAAAATTTTACCCGAAAACCCGAAAAGGAATTTTAAGGAACATATACCCGAAATACCAAAAATATACCCGAAAACCCGAAATTATATCCGAAAACCCGAAAATATACCCGAAAACAAAAAAAAACTAAAAACAATATACCCATAATACAAAAAATATACCCAAAAACCTGATATATATTTAATATTTTTGGATATATAATTATATTTCGGGTATCCGAAATATTTTCGGTTCGGTTCCGGTTCTACCCGATACCCATGGGTATCAATGTGTATGGTATCAATGTGTAGGATCCAATGGGTATTTTAACAATTCCGATTTGGTTCTGGTTAGGGTATTTCAATTCGGTTCCGGTTTTGGTATTTCGGTTCCAGTGTTGTTGTTGTTATCAAAAGCCACATTTGGATGAGGAGGAGGAAGAAGATAATCAAGAGGGACAAAGCACATCTTACATTGTTTATCAGACCATCGGTTCTGAAACATGCAGCGGTCACATAACTAGTATGTGACATATGCATTCTCATAAGAATCAACCCTAACTTCAGACAAACCATCTTTAAGATTCTTGACAAAGTCATGGAAGTAGTTACCAGTTTTTGTTGTGGTGGTTTCCAATTGGTGCTTAAAGAAAGTGATATCTTCACCTTAGATGGCTAGTATCATCACCTCTTCTAGAGTCCCTTTGTGATTGAGAAGATTTGTAGTAGCTTATTTCCGCATGTAATCCACATACTGCTTCTTCGCGGTATGGTAATCTGGTGTGAAATATTCAAACACACAGCTCCATTTCAGGACGAGCCTACATTGAATGATTAGCACCAATGCTTCTCATAGAGCCGTAATGTCTTCGTCGGTTAAAACCGAAGTCATATGTTACTCTACGAGAAGCATTGGTGCTAATCATTCAATGCAGGCTCGTCCTGAAGTGGAGATGTGTGTTTGACTATTTCATAACCGATTACCATAGCCCGAAGAAGCTGTATGTGGATTACCTGTGAAAAGCTACCACAAATATTCTCAAGCACAAAGGGACTCTAGAGGAGGTGATGAATGCAGCCATCTCATGTGGATATATCACTTTCTTCAAGCCCAAATTGGAAACCACCATAACGGAAACTGGTAACTACTTCCATGAATTTATCATGAATCTTGTAGATGGTTTGCCTAAAGTTAAGGTTGATTCTTATGAGAATGCATCGGTCATATATTGGTTATGTGATCTACAACCACGAACAAAATTAAAAAAATAAAATTATAAATATAATCTAAACTTAAAAAAAAATCTTATTATATAAAGCTGGATCTCTCAACGTGAACATGACACGTAGGATAATTCTCACTCACGAAATCGTGACATTTGTCACGGTTAATTTATATTTTGACACGTGTTTTATATAATGGAAACTAATAACATTGAACAAGTAACGTAATAGAAAATATAATAACTACCAAATAAAATTAACAAAAAAGGAAAAAAATAATTGTGTTTTATATAATGGAAACTAATAACATTGAAAAATTGAAGTAAGAGAAAAAAATAAAAACTACCAAATAAAAATTGTTAAAAATATATATATATATATATATACGATCCATAATATATAAAATGCGAAGAAAAAAAACTTGTTATTGCGTGTTTGATAATTATGGAACCCTCTCATTCATTTAAAGGGATTATTTATCAGATTTATGCGTAATATGAATCAATTTTGAATTTTTTTTAAATACGAATTACAAAACGTAATTCATGAATAACTAAACGAGATTTTAATTTAGAATCTAATTATACCGATCATAATTAAACATAATATAAAATTTAGAATCAAAATCTTTTATTTTTTACCCGAATCACGCGAGACCTAATTTTGAACTTCTATCTAAACAACAACCGCATTATTATAGCATTGTGTTACGGCGTATACATGCATGATACTAGGTCGACCATTAGGCATTTTCCAACTATATTTTGGTTCTTTGGAGGTTCTTAAATACTTTTGTTAGGCTTGAGACTTATTGATTAAAGCGTTTACCAGATAATAATCATTCAGATTTTGAAAACAGACAAAAACAAAGAAAGCATTTGGTTGTTTGTAGATTAACATTTGATGTCTCTACCATCGATTCTACTTGTGGCTTTGATTGTGCAGTGAATATTGTCCTTGTGGAATCTGTTATGGAAGAGTAAATAAGTTGAAAGAGGAAAAGAAATATGAAGAACAGTTACTCATGAACTTTATTAATCATGAAAAATAAATTGGATAATGCACCAATCTCAGTAGTGAATGATCTAATATTATTATTATTTTATTTTCAATGTCTAAACTTTTCATTATTTAACAACTTTTACATGGACGTATGCTTCTTTCCGGCAAGCTTTACTTAACCGTTATTTTCTTTCTTCGTAGTTTTCTTCATGATAACAATACCATACGCTATATCACTTATTTGGTAATTTGTAATTTTGTACTTTCTGAACTCACAAATTTGATTGGATCATACCACTTATATTGAAAACATTCTTAGAAATCCCCCAACTTATGATAAGACATTATCCAAAACTTTTTGATGAAAGTGTAACATAATAATAATTATTCGGATTTTCAAAAAACAAGAAAACAAATAAAACATTTGGTTTTTAATTTGTAGCTTAACATGGATTGTAGTTTATGCTTTTATTGTGCAATGAATATTTTCATTGTAGAAGATGTTCTAGAAGAGAAACTAAGTTGACAGAGTAGAAGAGATCTGAAGAACAATGACCCATTAAGTAGATTTTACCATTATTAATTGTGCAAAAAATAAACCGGATCACCAATTTCTATGTAGAACCATTCATCCTGAATTAATGATATTTTCATTTTATTTTTCTTAAGTCTAAACTTTTCATTAAATCAACATATTAACAATGCTTACAAAGAACTATAGAGAATCCTAAACCGGCCCATATGAAAAAAGTCCAACAAGAAAAAACCCAACTAGAAAACCTTAACTTAAAACCCTATATAAGTGAGTTTTTAGAAGAAATGGAGGCTATTTTGCAAACAGAAAACCCTAGCCACCAAACGCGACCAGAGCCGCCGAGAAGCCTTCACCGCCGCCGACCTCTACCGTCGCCGCCGACCACCGCCCCCGTGAAGAGGAGCCGCTGCGCACCTGCCCCTAGCCATCGCCTTCTTGATTTCTTTGCTTCTAGTCACGTTAGTGCAGATCTGATATGTGTCATCCTTTTCTAGAACGCTAACATCCAGATCTCTAAGGTGAGAATTAGATCTAGGCTTCTATCTATGTTTCTTGCCCTCTTCTTATATGTTGAGTCTAAGTATACTCAGGTATGCTGCTTGCTACGAAGTATGGGCACATTTTGTTTGATCAAAGAATTTTTATTTTTTTTTAAGATTCAAAAGGAACCTAATAGAGTCGTAAACGATGAAATTTGTTTTGCTACTCTGTCTCTGAAAGATAAATTAAACCTTTTTTGTCGTAGATAAATCGAACCTTACAATTCGATCAAATAAAAACAAAAAATTAAACCTTACAATGTGGAATTTCGTAATTATACAATGGTGTATAATTGATACCACAATATTCTTTTGACTAATCCAGTCTGATTGTGAAATTGAATTTTCTTTTTTTAGATGAGTATTTCCTCTTAAAACAAGAATTTGTATGTCCACATAGGTGACACGTAGACCATCGCTGACCTTTAGAAAAGCTATATATATGCTTAGATACTGCATCAATGTACTGTGGTCAATGCGTGAGCATGATTATAGAAAATGGTAATTGATAAGGACTATGGTGTTTCAAATTATAGAGTTTTGGTGTTTTCTTTTATGATTTAGGTGTTGGTTGTTTTTTCTTTTTGCATTAGATTTAAATTGCTTTTTCTTTTCGGTTTAGGATTATGATTAAGTTGTACCATGGTCTATCTATGGGTTTATTATGATCAATTAGAGGATCAACTTCCAGCAACTAATTTTATTCTCTAAGAGAGACTGGGTTAAATGGAAGTTTTGCCTAAATCATTTCTCTCTTTTTTGCTTTCACTATGGTTCCTGGTACGAGAGCGAAACCAAAACTGCAAGCTCGTATCAACCGTATCAAAGAGTAACTGTGTAGTTTCAAATGGAAGTTGAAAAACAGAATCTTATGACCACTTTTCTGTTTGAATTAAGGATGTGAATAAATTAATTTTTCAGGTTTCTCGGATATTATGGTTTTGGGCTAGTGCTAAGCACTTTCAGTGATTTCTTTAAAGATTCTAGTAGATCATACACTTGTTTTTGTTACTGGTAAATGGTAAGAGTGATACAGACTATAGTTAAGGTGTTTCAAATTAAAGCGTTTTAGTGTTTTCCTTTATGTTTTAGGTTTTGGGTGTTTTTCCTTTTTTGCATTAGGTTTAAAGTGCTTTCTTTTTCTATTTTGGGTTATGATTAAGTTGTATCATGGCCTATATATATATATGGGTTTATTATGATCAATGAGAACCAACTTCCAACTAGTAAGCTTATTCTCTAGAAGAGATTAGGGTTAAATGGAAGTTTTGCCTAAATATTTTCTCTCTTTCTAGCTTTCACAACGGTTCCTGTTACGAGAGTGCAAGCTCGTATCAACCGTATCAAAAAGTTTATGAGTAGATTCAAATGGAAGTTAAAAATAAACAAAATCTTGTGAACATTTTGCTGCTTTAATCAAGGATGTGACAAATTAGTTCTTCCCTATACGGGTAGAGTGATTATAGCATGTTAACATTCATTAAATTGTTGTCTAATATGTTGGCTAAAGAAAGTAAAGGGAAGAGCACATATATATTTTGAGGTAGAACAATAATGAGCAAATAAATGTCATTCAAGGAACTAGTGAACATTGCTTTTTTAGTAAGCACTAACTAGATTCTCAACTTGACTAGTTATACAAACACACATATGATATAATTGACTAGTTATACAATCACACATAAGATATAATTAACACTAATCATGAACACAATTTTGGTTGAACTTCTGTGATTTCACTGGGTAAGAAAGTAAATGAGAAGAAATATAACCTAAAGCTGACAGAGCACAATTCAAAATTAAAAAGACCATCCAAGTAATCATGAAGTTCTGAATTCCCTACAGCCTCAACAATATCACAGTCCTAGATGGTCTGACGAGAGCACATTTGAGTATGTATCCAAGCACGGAGTGATAACTCCATGATGAATATCTCGCAAACTTTAACAAAAACGACATGAGTGTCCGAACTAGGCCAGGACATTTTCGGTTCCGGTTCGGTTCCGGGTAAGAACATTTCGGTTCTGGGTATTTCGGGTAGAGAGGTTTATGATCCATATAGGTACCGAATTGATTTCGGTTCGGTCCCGGTTCGGTTCTGGGTATTTTGGGTAGAAAGGTTTAGGAACCGAAATATACCGGAACCATTCAGATCTTAATCGGTTCCGGTTCAGTTCTGGGTATTTTTTTATCCGAAATGTCTAAGATATACCTGAAATCTAAAATATATCCGAAAACCCAAAATTTTACCCGAAAACCTGAACGTTTTAAGGAACATATACCCGAAATACCAAAAATATACACGAAAATCCGAAATTATATCCGAAAACTCGAAAATATATCCGAAAACAAAAAAAAAACTAAAAACAATATACCCATAATACAAAAATATACCCAAAAACCTGATATATATTTAATATTTTTGGATATATAATTATATTTCGGGTACACGAAATATTTTCGGTTCGGTTCAGGTTCTATCTGATACCCATGGGTATCAATGTGTATAGTATCAATGTGTAGGATCCAATGGGTATTTTGACTATTCCGATTTGGTTCCGGTCCGGGTATTTCAATTCGGTTCCGGTTTCGGTATTTCGGTTCCAGTGTTGTTGTTGTTATCAAAAGCCACATTAGGATGAGGAGGAGGAGGAAGATAATCAAGAGGGACAAAGCACATCTTACACTGTTTATTAAGTCAAAACTTGTTGGAGATAATGATCCTGTGCTTGAACCTATTGATTTGATTTTGTTTTTGAGTGCACAGTGTTACATGATCAGTTCTAGATCGACTAATGAAAAATCCAAGGACTGACCAGTTGACTAGAAAACATCCATGACTCCAGCATAGTTCTTCTGAAACCTGAGCCAACTTTTGCACTTCATCGATGGGGTTATTGTTCATAGAGCTTGATTCATCATTCATTTCTGACAAAGGAACCCATGAGTTTAAAAATAATGGTATTTCTCTCCCTGTTACAAGCTGATAAGGGCATAAAAGAGGAAATGATTTTCTTCTGAGTAGAGGGCTAGGAAAGTTTCCAAGGATCCCATTATTCTACTTCAGAGGAGATGATCACACAAAGGTGAAAGCGAGGTTAGGAAAATTTCCTGTGACACCATTATTCGCCTACACCTTTGATTACTTATGAGGGAAGAACCGGGGATTCGGTGGCTAACACCATCAATTCTCGCGTCTCAAACCTTAATATGTAAATGCAAGGAACACAATAAGAAATAAGTCTGGGGGAGAGAAATAATACCAAAAATGTGAAAAGGGTGGTTCCTTGTCATGATATCGTATGGTAAAGAATCTAGAAGGTTCTTGAATATTGGATGCAGCGATGAGGGCTTTACTTGAACAAAGCTGTGGGATAATGTATGGAGTCTGGGAAAGCTGCGAATGTCTACGGAGAAGTACATGGTGGTTAGATCAAAAGCTGATTAGGTGACATTTGGGTACTTGGGAAGAGGGTCATTTCGATGGTTCGTGAACAGGTGAGTCTCTACGTTTTCAAACCTCTTTCTCTGGTTTAGTCTTCTATTTGCTTGAGGGCAAGCAAAAGCTAAGTCTGGGGGAGTTGATATATCATGGTTTTTACCCTGTTTAGGCCATGATATAAGTCTTTTTTATAGAGTATTTCTAGTGTTTTGTAGTCTTTTAGAGTCTTTTACAGGTTATAGAACGTCTGGAGCATAATTGGAGATATTGGAGTTTTCTGGAACATTCTGGAGCGAAGCAGGGATCCGTGTAGCTGAGACGTCAAAATCACATGAGTATCGATCGATACCCCCTGGTATCGATCGATACCCGTCGAGGAAACAGAAGGATCGCGACTTATTGAAGAGTTGAAGAGTTGCAGAATTGGCCCAGAAGACTTTGATATTTACAAGATGGCCCAGAACGTGTTTTAGCTATATAATTAGGTTTTTCAGCCACTTTAATTGAATGCTTTATTTTACTTTGATTTGAGAGAGACAAGTCTGAATCTCCCTTCGTCCGAGATCAGATCTCAAAACCTCTTGTTACTCTTTCTATTTTATTGATGATTTATTCAGTTATGTTGATTGTTTCATTCTCCATGTCTGAGTAGATCCACTTTAGGTTCAGGGTTCTCATAAGGGTTTTCTCTGAATGCTAGGTTGATTAGTTTATTAGGATTCACCATCTGAATTAGTTCTTTGCCTTAGGTTGTGTTCAAAGCTAATTCTAGGTTGACGAATCTGGAACTTAGATCTTAGGATAATTGATTAGGCACGACAGTGCGATTAATTACCTGATAGAACCTTAGGTGAGCAAATTAATTATTCGCAAAGAGATTTGGTTTAATTGATTTGTGAACATATCAAACCTGAACTTTAAAGCTGATTTATTCTTAGGAATTTGCAAAGAGATTTGGGATTCTGAGGTTTAGATTTAGATAATTCTCTCAACGATAGTTGGTTAATTATAGCTTAGTGATTTGAGTTCAAGAACTGCGCTAAATCTGAATCATGTTAGTTAGTTTATCTGCATTCATTGATTTCCTGATAAATACCCTGAGCATATCTTTCTCCAATTGAATTACAACACTTTTAATTTCTGCACTGCTTTCAATTTCACCCTATTTGCTTAGCTTGATTTGACACTATACAATCTATTGAGTGATCTCCGTGAGTCTTTGTGGTTCGACCCCTAACTATATTACAACTACTGCTTTAGTACTGTTAGGGTATTAATTTGAGCATATCAAAAACCCAGCATGACCAAGGAAGCTTCGAATGTCCTTCACAGAATTTGGTGGTTAAGGCTCGTCATAACCTGAATTTTTGTCTTGTCAACTTCGATCCCATCCTCATAAACCTTGTGCCCAAGCACGATTCCATCCTGAACCATAAAGTGACACTTTTCCCAGTTAAGGACCAAGTGTTTCTCTGAATGCTAGGTTGATTAGTTTATTAGGATTCACCATCTGAATTAGTTCTTTGCCTTAGGTTGTGTTCAAAGCTAATTCTAGGTTGACGAATCTGGAACTTAGATCTTAGGATAATTGATTAGGCACGACAAAGCTAATTCCCTTTGTGCTTGAGAATATTTGTGGTAGCTTTTCGCAGGTAATCCACATACAGCTTCTTCGAGCTATGGTAATCGGTTATGAAATAGTCAAACACACAACTCCATTTCAGGACGAGCCTACATTGAACTTCCTGTAGTCGATGCACATTCGATGTCCAGTGATCGTTCTAGTAGGAATCATCTCGTCCTTCTCATTCTTCACCACGGTTATTCCTCTTTTCTTAGGAACAACGTGTACTGGACTGACCCAAGAGCTATCCGAAATAGCATAGATAACACCAGCTTTCAAAAGCTTCATCACCTCCTTTTTGACCACCTCCATCAGATTCGGATTCAGCCTTCTCAGATGCTCAATTGAAGTCTTTGACTCGTCCTCAAGGTGAATCCTATGCATGCACAGGTCCGGTGATATACCTGAAATGTCATCAAGAGAATAGCCAAGAGCTTTGCGATACTTGCGCAGCTTGTTCAGCAGTAAGGCAATCTCTGCGTTGTTCAAAGAAGCATTGACAATTACTGGGTATGTATAATTAGGACCAAGAAAACTATACCTCAGGTTTGGTGGGAGTGGTTTTAGTTCTACTTTAGGAGCGTTCTCTGCACTCCAATCTCCAAGCCCAGCAGCTTGCTTAGAACTTTCGGCCATCTCCCCCTCGATTCGCAGGGTATCGACCGATACCAAGGGGGTATCGATCGATACTGGCAACGCTGAATCGAGCATCATCAAGTATCCAACTGTATCGTCACACGAGTGCACATCTGAAGTGGCTGAACAGACCAATGCTCTCTCTAGTGGGTCCTCAGGATGCATCTCCAGGAAATACTCTTCAGCTTTGTTGATATGCTCAAATTAATATCCTAACAGTACTAAAGCAGTAGTTGTAATATAGTTAGGGGTCGAACACAAGGACTCACAGAAATCACACAATATATTGTATAGTATCGAATTAAGCTAAGCAATTCAGATGTAATTGAAAGCAGTGCAGAAATTAAAAGTGTTGTAATTCAATTGGAGAAAGATAGGCTCATGGTATTTCTCAGAAAATCAATGAATGTAGATAAACTAACTAACATGATTCAGATTTAGCGCAGTTCTTGAACTCAAATCACTAAGTATAATTAACCAATTGTCGTTGCGAGAATTATCTAAATCTAAATCCTAGGAATTCCAAATCTCTTTGCGAATCCTAAAGTCTAAATCAACTTTAATATCAGGTTTGATATGTTCACAAATAAATTAAACCAAATCTGTTTGCGAATAATCAATTTGCTCACCTAAGGTTCTATCGGGTAATTAATCACACTGTCGTGCCTAATCAATTATCCTAAGATCTAAGTTCCAGATTCGTCAACCTAGAATTATCTTTGAACACAACCTAAGGTGAAGAACTTATTCAGATGGTGAATCCTAATGAGCTAATCAACCTAACATTCAGAGAAAACCCTTATGAGAACCCTGAACCTAAAGTAGATCTACTCATACATGGAGAATGAAAACAATCAACATAACTGAATAAATCATCAAATAAATCAGAAAGAGTAACAAGAGGGTTCGAAATCTTCACTCGGACGAAGGAAGTTTCAAACTTGTCTTCCTCACCAAGTTCTCTCTCAAACTAAGGTAAAATAAGCATAGCCAACAAACTGGCTGTAAAATCTCTATATATAACCTAAATCACGTTTTGGGGCTTCTTGTAATTATTAAAGACTTCTGGACCAAGTTGCAATTCTTCAACTCTTCATTAAAGTCGCGGGTCGTGTCATGCTGCGATGGGTATCGATCGATACCAGGGGGTATCGATCGACACTCGACGTGAAATCGGGTATTCAGCAACACGAACTTCAGCTTTGCTCCAAAATGCTCCAGAAAGCTCCAATATCTCCAATTATGCTCCAAACGTGCTAAGACCTGTAAAAGACTCTATAATAGAATAAAGACTAGATAAAACAGACTAATATCATGGCCTAAAAGGGGTAAAAACCATGATATATCAACTCCCCCAGACTTAGCCTTTGCTTGCCCTCAAGGAAATAGAAGACTAAACCAGAGAAAGAGGTTTGAAAACACGGAGACTCACATGTTCAGGAACCATCGCAGAGATCCTTTTCTCAAGCACCCAAATGTCACCTAACCAGCTTTTGATCTAACCACCATGTACTTCTCCGTAGACATTCGCAGCTTTTCCAGACTCCACACATTATCTCGCAGCATTGTTCAAATAAAACCCTCATCGCCAGTTTCATTGTTGTAGCTAATGTTCAAGAACCTTATAGACTTTTTACCATACAATATCATGAAGAGAAACCACCCTTTTTCATACTTTTTGTATCACTTTCTCTCCCCCAGACTTATTTCTTATTATGTTCTCTCTTTTTTTAGATATGCATATACACATCAAGGTCCGAAACGCGAGTATTGATGGTGTTTTTCACCGAATCCCCGGTTCTTCCCTCTCTATGTATCAAAGGTTTAGGTGAATAGTGGTATCACGGGAAATTTTCCTAACCTCGCTTTCAACCTTTGTGTGATCATTCCCTCTTAAGTAGAATAATGGGATCACTGGAAATTTTCCTAGCCCTCTACTCAGAAGAAAATCATTTCATCTTTTATGCTCTTATTTATCAACTTATAACAGGGGAGAGAGATACCATAACTCTAAACACGTGGGTTCCTTTATCAGATATGAATGATGAATCAAGCTCTATGAACACTAACCATATTGATGAAGTGCAAAAATTTGGCTCAGGCTTCAGAAGAACTCTGCTGGAGACATGGATGTTTTCTAGTCAACTGGTCAGTCCTTGGATTTTTCATTAGTCGATCTAGAGCTGATCCTGCAACACTGGTCACTCCAAAAACAAAATCCAAACAACAATTCAAGCACATGATCATCATCTCCAACAAGTTTTGACTCAATAAAACGTTTTTGACTTGATAAAACAACGGACTCTAAGAAAAACAAACACAATGTCAGCAGACACCTCCCCCAGACTTGAACAACACTGTCCCCAGTGTTATCTAGCCTAGAGTCAGTGGAAGAAAACAAAAGAACAGAATAGAATTGGGAAAAACAAGAAGTTACCTAGCTGGAACATTGAGTATCGACCGACACACAGCCTGGTATCGATCGATACCAGGCTTAAGTCGACATGAACCTTTCCCGATCGCGTAGGGTATCGACCGATACTGAAGGGTATCGATCGACACTCTGGCGATTTCGAGTTTGCTCCTTGTTTATCCTGACACAAAACGAAAAATAAAAGAAGGATACTTATATATATAGACTCACCAGTGGGTTGCCTCCCACCAAACGCTTGTTTAACGTCATTAGCTTGACTGTAACGCCCTTCAGGCAGGATAAGAATGAGAGCTTGCACCAAAGCAGGCTCCACAACTTGACATTGCTATCTTCAGAGTTTTGCTCAACATGCCATCCACAAACTCTTTTCCTTTCTCCTTCAGCTCCGAAATGAGAAGGACCCTAGCCTTAGAGAATGGCTTCGAGGCTCCTTTGCACTTCACCTTGTACTCAATCGAGTCTCCATCGCACTTCTGAGGTATCAAAGTGACATGGGGATTCTCGACCATTTTGCTCTTGTCCTTCTTCTTTGTTGCCTTAGCCTTCTTGACAACTTTCTTGGGGATGCTGGTCAGTTCAACTGAATCGTCTATGACAGTTGGCTTGTCAGGAGGTTCTTCCAAAAGATCTTGTACCAACGTCGCTCCTATTACAGTATCGATGCTAGAGATACGTGTGGGAGTTCCTCTAGGGATGGCTTTGTAGTACACCTCCTTGTCAATGTAGGAGAATGAGATGTGCTTGCTGGGTGTGTCCATAATGGCACCAACCGTAGTCATGAACGGTCTTCCGAGAATCAATTGCGTACGAGATATTGCATTCATCTCTACAACCTGAAAATCAGTAGGAACCAGGCAATCTCCTATTGTGATCATCAAATCAGCGATTGCCCAATATGGAATAGAGGTGGAATCGTTCGCGAACGTGATAGATGTCTTTGGAGGTTGAATATCAGCTCCCAACATCTCTGCAATTGCCCTGGACATGTCATTGACGCAGGCTCCTGAGTCAACGAGAGACTCTTTGAATTCAACCCTAGAGATAGAGCATGTAACTAAGAAGATCCCTGGGTCTTCCCTCTTAGTCAACTGTCTCAGTGGAGGTGTACCTCTGGCCTTAATGAAGAGTGCCTTAATCTCTTCCTCACTTTCTCTGCAATCCTTGAAGTGACTTAGCAGAGGACGGGACTCTAGAGCTTCTTCAAAGGTTGATTCATTGGAGATCCTTCGTACCATCTTCTCAAAGCCACGCAGCTGCTTTGGAGAAATGGGATCTCTGAGGTGTCGAGGAATAGGATTCAGTTTCTTGGGCTTGAAAATTCTTTCTTCGATCAACTCAAGTGTTTTCACAGTTTATGGCTTAATCTGCGATGGGTATCGATCGACACCAGGCAGGGTATCGATCGATGCTATCGCTGTTGAATCGTCCTTGGGAGATATATCATCATCAATAGGAAGCTCCACGATTGGCTTATCCAGCGTAGCCTGGCATCTGGCGTCCTCAACCTCCTTCTTATTCTTCCCAGTAGCTCTGGGATAAGGTATCCTAGGTATATAGACTCGTTCTTGAACTTCTTTAGGCACCACAGTCGAAATCTCAAGTGTTTCCTCAAAAACCGCCTCAGTATCGACCGATACCAATGGGGTATCGATCGATACACGGGTTTTGGAAGTTTCCCGTTTCAGAATTGTAACCGGCATCGATCGACACTTGGGGGTATCGATCGATGCCTTGGCGATTTCAGGATCCTCATCGAAATTTTCTGCACTTGAGGAGATTGCATTGACGTGTTGTGAGAGCAGAATCTCACAACCTCAATTCTCGACTTTTCATGTCGTATGTTCTTGAGAGTAATTTAGAAAATCAAGAGAAAAATGTATGTTATTATTCTTAGTCGAGAATTTGGTCCTTTTCATTATTCTTGATATTCTCTACTTATACATACGTTCTCAGAACGTAACCGTTAATTCAAATGTACGTAATTGAATTCAGACTTTAAATTTGTGATCTAAGAATTTATTGTTGAGCTTGATCCTGGGGTTTTGCGTTTAATGTGTTTGACTTTGCTTCCTGCGAGCTCCCTTTCCCACGATCTCTTCTTTTCCTGCATACTCGGCTCCTTCCCATGTCGCGAGTTTGTTCTTGCGAGGCTTTTTAGTAAGCTGGCTTGATTCCAGGTCCGTTCGCTTGAACTGGGCTTTAGGTGTGGAATTTGGGCCCAACAGTTGCCCCCCAGTATCTTTAATGATTTATCATTAAGGATACAGAGCTGCGATCTCGGGATTTAATTGATCACCCAGCTGGCACGACCTCGCAATTTTGGGCTTTTGATTGATTCCCAGCTTGTTTGCAGGGCGAGTTTATAGGGATCCTGTAGCGTCATCTCGACTTTTAAGAGATGTGACAGGACGAGTGGGTGAGTAGATATAAATGAGTGGTTCTCGTCTCTTTGTCTTCCCACGCCACCTCAACTCCCCTTTACCGAGGTAATAATGTCTTTTCGATTTTTCTCTTCTTTTTTATTATTATTTTTACTCCATTGATTGAACTGTCTTCACCTCATCCTCACTTTTACTAGAGATATTCTTTTGTGAAAGTTCAGCTTCCATTGTTTCCGTTTGAATTTCCTCCTCCTTCAGACTCGATTTTCTTTCCCCTCTTTTTTCCTTGCAAAGGCTTCTACCTCTCAGTTGGATGCTCCTCCTCCCCTTGCCGAGCGGTTCGATTCTCATTCGAAGAGCACGATTTCGGATGCTGAGCTTGCGAATATCTTTTCTTTATGTGGACTTGATATCGGCGATCTGCTCATCCCGCCGGCTGATGGTTCCCCGGAGGGTTATGCATGTGGTTATGCCGCGTTCTTCCTGAGATGTCGCCTTATTTTCCCCATCCCAGCAGCTATCTCTAATATTGTTAGCGACCTCGGACTTGCCATCCCGCAGCTTATGCCTGGTATATCATGGTTTTTACCCTATTTAAGCCATGATATAAGTCATTTTTATAGAGTCTTTATAGAATATCGAGTCTTTTAGAGTCTTTTACAGGTCATAGCACGTTGGGAACATTATTGGAGATATTGGAGCTTTCTGGAGCATTTGGAGCAAAGCAGAACTTCGTGTTGCTGAGAACCCGATATGAAGCCTTGGTATCGATCGATACTGGCTAGTATCGATCGATACCCATCGCAGTAAGACACGACCCGCGAGTTTTCCAAGACTTGAAGAATAGCAAAAGTGCCCAGAAGTCTTTAATTATTACAAGAAGCCCTAATTCGTGTTTTAGGTTATTTATAGGGATTTTACAGCTACTTTTATGGCTATGCTTTATTTTGCTTTGGTTTAAGAGAGAACTTGGTGAGAGAGACAAGTCTGAATCTCCCTTCATCCTAGATCAGATCTCAAAACCTCTTGTTACTCTTTCTTATTTTCTATTGAGTATTTATTCAAACATGTTTATTGATTCAATTTCCATGTCTGAGTAGATCTCTTGTTAGGTTTGGGGATTCTCATAAAGGAATTCTTTGAATGCTAGGTTGATTATTTATTTAGGGTTCATAATCTGAATTAGTTCTTCACCTTAGGTTGTTCTCAAAGCTAATTCTAGACTGATCACCTGGAACTTAGACCTTAGGATAATTGATTAGGCACGACAGTGCGATTAATTACCTGATAGAACCTTAGGTGAGCAAATTGATTATTCGCAAAGAGATTTGGTTTAATTGATTTGTGAACATATCAAACTTGAAATTAAGGCTGATTTATTCTTAGGGATTTGCAAAGAAATTTGGGATTTCGAAGTTTAGATTTAGATAGTTCTCGCAACGATAGTTGGTTAATTATACTTTAGTGATTTGAGTTCGAGAACCGTGCGTAACCTGAACCCTGATTAGTTAGTTTATTTTGCATTCATTGATTTCCTGAGAAATATCCCTGAACCTATCTCTTTCCCATCGAATTACTACTCGTTTACTGTTTACTGCTTCTTGTTTAATCTGAACTACTTAGCTTGATTCGATTCTATTTAATATATTGTGTGATTTCTCTGAGTTCTTGCGTTCGACCCCTGATATACTGCAGCAACTGCTTTAGTACTGTTTAGGGTATTAATTTGAGCATATCAAATTTGGCGCCGTTGCCGGGGACTCAATTTCACCTTTAGATTTTAGCTGTCGAGTTTCGACTAAGTTCGTCGGTATCGATCGATACTCACTAGTATCGGTCGATACACAGGCGATTTCTTTGTTGATATCGATCGATACCATCCAGTATCGATCGATACTCAACGTATTTTGTTTGGTTACTTACGTTCGTGATCTTTGTGTTTCAGGTGCATGCCTAATCGTGAAACCAGAAGAAACAAGAGAACTCCGCCAGTCAATCTATCGTTAGAGAAGCTAGCACGTTTAGAACGCACAAACAGAAAGACGAAGCAGACATCAGGGATGAACAACCCAGTAGTTTTAAGAGCTGATGAAGCTGGAGTATTGAGAGACCAAGAGGGTCATGTGTGCAATGAGGGAGGGCAGCGACTTGATGAAGCTGGAAACGTCGTTGTCCCTGCTGCTGTTGTTGAGATTGTCGCGCCACCTGGGCGCGCCAATGTTGGGAATGCTGCAGGTGATCGAGCTAGAACACTTGGTGAGCACAACAGGCCTGATCAGTTCTATGCCAATCGAGCTGCGATTCGCATCCCGACTTTTCAGAGGAATGACTTCGAGCTGAAGCCTGTGTATTACGCTCTCGTAAGTCAGAACCCATTCCATGGCCTACCTCATGAGCATCCCATGGATCATATCGAAAGATTCGAGGACTTGTGGTATGAAGTACAATGGAGTGCCCAATGAGTTCCTTTTCTGCAAACTCTTCTCGTACTCTCTTGGTGGGGATGCTGCTTATTGGCTGAAGCAGCTAGCTCCTGATTCGCTAACTACATGGGATGAGACGAAAAATGCGTTCCTGATAAATTTTTATGATGATGCAAGATCCGAGGAGCTCAGGAACAAGATCTCTCAGTTCTCTCAGGGTCCGACAGAGGCATTCAAAGCTTCATGGATTCGTTTTTTAGTCTTATCAGAGAGATTGTCCGTACCATGGGTTCACTCAGGTGCAGCTGCTGGGCACTTTCTACATAGGGGTTGATTGGAGATACCAGATACTCAGGTGCAGCTGCTGCGAGTAATGGGAACTTCTTCACCAGGTATCCGGATAATGCAGTTGTGCTGATCGAGAACTTGGCGTCTAGTAATAGCACCAAGAATGCTGATTTTGAGAGGAAAAAGCAAGCTGGAGGAATTGATGGGTCGCAGATTGCTGACGTGCAGGCCAAACTGGATTTCCTGATCGGGAAATCAAAGAAATCTGTGCAGAAATCTGTGCGCTTTGCTGATGAAGTCGCTAATGTGGAAGAAGAAGAAGAGCATGTTAACTACGTTGGTGGTTCTGGTTTTCAGGGTCAGCGATTTGGATACAACAACAACCGAAACTTCAACAACAACAATCAGCAAGGTGGGTACAAGTTAGAGGGAAACCAATCTGGTTTCGGAGCGAAGCAATTTACTCAGAAACCACTTCAGAGCAGCGATTTCACTCGCAATTATGGGAACTCTTCGTACCAACCAGCATCTCCCAAGTCCACAGATAATAAGATGGAATCCATGATGGAACAGATTCTTCTGGGATAGCAGAAGTTGCAAGTGGATTTCACTGGGAAGTTTGACTCTCTGTACATTGATCTGAATGGGAAAATCGAAGCCATCAATCTTTCCCAGAAAAAGCTGGAAACTCAGGTGGCTCAGACAGTAGCAGCTGTAAAGAGGCAGGAAGGTTTTCTTCCAGGGAAAACTGAGAATCCAAGGGCACACATCAACGCCATCACCTTGAGGAGTGGAAAAGAGGTGCTTACAAGAGTGAAGAACAACCCAATTGCAGGAAATCTCGTCGATCTTGCTGGAGATGACGATTGGGATTCTGAGAATCCACAGGTATCGATCGATACTCACCAGTGTCGATCGATACCAGTCCAGACATGTGCCTGAGTGGATCCAAAATCCCGTGTATCGATCGATACCCCTGAAGTATCGGTCGATGCTGAGACACAACCAGAGAAGGAACCCGAGATTGTCAAGGAGAGAGTGTATACACCCAAGGCACCTTATCCTATACTTTCTAAGCTGACAAGGAAGGAATGGGAAGATGCCGGATGCAAGGCTATGCTAGATAAGTTGGTCGTGGAGCTTCCTTTTGTTGATGCTATTAAGACTTCTCCAGCTTTCAGGATATATGTGATGAAGATGGTCTCTAACAATGTGAACCTAGAGGAAGATGTCATGATGATCACAGCTGAGTGCAGTGCGATCCTGCTCAACAAAATTCCTAAGAAGCTACCAGACCCAGGGAGCTTTGTTTTGGACTGCACTATCTTCACAGAGAGATTTGAGCGATCTCTATGCGATATTGGGTCGAGTGTGAACCTTATGCCATACTCAGTTGACAAGCGAATGGGGATGACAGATTTCCAATCTACAAGGATTTCGCTGGTACTTGATGATCGATCAGTGCAACTTCCAGAGGGACTACTTGAAGATGTCCCAATCAAGATTGGGAATTGCTTGATCCCAACAGATTTCATCGTCCTGAAGTACGATGCTGAGCCTAAGGATCCTCTTATCCTGGGCAGACCATTCCTTGCAACTGCTGGAGCCTTAATTGACTGCAGGAATGGACAAATCGCTCTCAACATCGGTGACTTGGTGATGTCCTTTAACATGGAAAAGATGATGAAAAGACCAACCATCGATGGGCAGACATTCTATGTGGACACTTTCAGTGACATAGCTGAAGAGTACTTCCTGGAGATGCACCCTGAGGATCCACTGGAGAGAGCATTGGTCTGTTCGGCCACTTCGGAGGTCCGTTCATGTGACGAAACTGCTGGATACTCAAAGATGCTTGATTCAGCATCACCAGTATCGATCGATACCCCTCTGGTATCGATCGATACCCTACGGCCAGAAGGAGAGTTGGTCGATGGTTCTAAGCAAGCTGCTGGGTTTGGAGATTGGAATACAGAGAATGTTCCTAAGGTGGAACTAAAGCCACTTCCAGCGAATCTGAGGTATAGTTTTCTTGATCCTAATACCACATACCCAGTAATCGTTAATGCTTCCTTGAATACCACAGAGGTTGCTTTACTGTTGAGCAAGCTGCGCAAGTATCGCAAGGCTCTTGGCTATTCTCTTGCTGACATTTCAGGTATAGCACCAGACTTGTGCATGCATCGGATCCACCTGGAGGACGAGTCAAAGTCTTCGATTGAGTGTCAGAGGAGGCTGAATCCGAACCTGAAGGAAGTGGTCAGGAAGGAAGTGATGAAACTGTTGGAAGCAGGGATTATCTATGCCATCTCGGATAGTTCTTGGGTTAGTCCAGTTCACGTTGTGCCTAAGAAAGGAGGCATAACTGTGGTGAAGAATGAGAAGGACGAGCTGATCCCTACAAGGACAATCACTGGTCACAGGATGTGCATTGACTACAGGAAGCTTAATGCGGCTACACGGAAGGATCACTTTCCATTGCCATTCATTGACCAGATGCTGGAGAGGTTAGCGAGTCGCCCATACTACTGTTTTCTCGATGGGTACTCAGGCTTTTTCCAGATTCCTATACATCCAAAGGACCAGGGAAAGACGACCTTTACATGTCCCTATGGCACATTCACCTACAGAAGAATGCCATTTGGATTATGTAACGCTCCAGCAACCTTCCAGCGATGCATGATGTCGATTTTCACAGATATGAGTGAGGAGTTTATGGAGGTCTTCATGGATGATTTTTCTGTGTATGTATCATCATTCAAGGACTGTCTGGATAACTTGTGCAAGGTGCATCAGCGATGCGAGGAGAAGCACTTAGTTCTTAATTGGGAGAAGTGCCACTTCATGGTACAAGATGGCATTGTTCTTGGGCACAAGGTTTCTAAGGCAGGGATCGAAGTCGACAAGGCTAAAATTCAGGTCATGACGAGCTTGCAACCTCCACGATCTGTTCCTGAGATACGAAGCTTCCTTGGTCATGCTGGGTTTTACAGGAGGTTCATCAAAGATTTCTCTAAGCTTGCACGTCCACTCACAGCCCTGTTATGTAAGGAAGTCAAGTTTGATTTCACATCTGATTGCCTTGTAGCCTTCGAGGAAATCAAGAAGGCATTGGTGAGTGCTCATGTAGTCCAACCACCTTATTGGAGCTTGCCTTTTGAGGTTATGTGTGATGCCAGTGATTTTGTTGTTAGAGCTGTGTTGGGTCAGAGGAAAGACAAGAAACTCCATGCTATTTATTATGCCAGCAGGACGTTGGATGATGCTCAGCGAAATTACAGCACCACTGAGAAGGAGTTGCTGGCAGTCGTTTTCTCTTTTGAGAAATTCCGGTCCTACTTGATTGGGAGCAAGGTCATTGTTCACACAGACCATGCTTCTCTAAAATACCTGCTGAAGAACAAGGACCTCAAGCCTCGTCTATGCCGATGGGTTCTTTTGCTCCAAGGTTTCGACATCGAGATCAAGGACAAGAAAGGAGTTGAGAATGGCGTTGCTGACCACTTATCGCGACTAAATGTCGATCAGGTCGTCCCTATTGATGATTGTTTGCCAGAGGAAGGTGTTTACCTCATTGAAGCTCAGCTTCAAGACATTTATCCCAAAAATCTGCAATTTTCACGAATGCAGACTTTCGGTATCGATCGATACTCACCTAGTATCGATCGATACCCGTCGTGACCTGAACCTGTTTTGTCCGTAGAGCACTTGAAATCCTATGATATCTATCTAGCTGCTGACTCTATTGCTGCACGTCCATGGTACGCACACATCGCCAACTACCTTGCTGTAGAGGCTGAGCCAAAGTATCCCACAAAATATGCAAGGAAGAAGTTTATGCGCGAGATAAGGAGATTCTTCTGGGATGAGCCTTACCTAAACAAGCATTGCTCAGATGGTATCTACATAAGATGCGTTGCAGAGTCTAAGATGCCAGCTATTCTTTTTCATTGCCATGGGTCTGAGTATGCTGGTCACTTTGCGACTTTCAAGACGGTGTCCAAGGTTCTTCAAGCAGGCTTCTGGTGGCCTACTATGTTCAAGGATGCTCATGCCTATGTCTCACAGTGTGATGTATGTCAGAGGAGAGAGAAGATCAGCAAGAGACATGAGATGCCACAGAATTTCATCCTTGAGGTTGAAGTTTTCGATTGCTGGGGCATCGATTTTATGGGTCATTTCCCCTCGTCACATAAGAACAGGTACATTCTGGTTGTTGTGGACTATGTGTCCAAATGGGTGGAAGTGATTGCTAGTAAAAAGAATGACTCCGCGGTGGTCGTTAAACTGTTTAAGACCATCATCTTCCCTAGATTTGGAGTACCTCGAATTGTGATAAGTGATGGTGGCTCTCACTTTATCAACAAGATTTTCGAGTTGTTGCTAAAGAAGTATGGTGTAAACCATCGAGTGGCTACTCCATATCACCCTCAAACCAGTGGGCAAGTCGAAGTCTCCAACAGGCAAATCAAGAAGATTCTAGAAAAGACAGTGGGTGCTTCTAGGAAGGATTGGTCTACAAAGTTGGATGATGCGCTATGGGCTTACAGGACTGCTTTCAAGACACCGCTGGGTACTACACCATTTCACTTGCTGTATGGGAAAGCATGTCACCTTCCAGTGGAGATTGAGCACAAGGCAGCATGGTCGACGAAGTTACTGAACTTTGACATCAAGCTTGCTGCAGAGAGGAGATTGATCCAGCTGAACGAGTGGAATGAGATTAGGCACCACGCCTACGAGAACTCAAAGTTGTATAAGGAGAGGACCAAGGCCTATCATGATAAGAAGATCATCTCCAGACATTTCGAGCCGAACGACCAGGTACTTCTGTATAACTCTCGTTTGCAATTTTTTCCTGGTAAATTGCGTTCTCGTTGGTCAGGTCCCTTCACAATCAAAGAGGTCAGGCTACATGGAGCTGTCGTGCTGATTAGTCCTACAGGCGATGAATTCACTGCCAATGGACAGAGGATGAAACACTATTGGGCGAAAGCCGAGATTCCGACAGGGCAGATAATGCCTTTGGATGATGCACCAATAGCCTGAATGGCGTTACAGTCAAGCTATTGACGTTAAACGAGCGCTTGGTGGGAGGCAACCCACTGGTGAGTCTATATATATAAGTATTTTTATGTTATTTTTCGTTTTTGTGTCCGGATGAACAAGGAGCAGACTCGAAATCGCCTTAGTATCGATCGATACCCCATTGGTATCGATCGACACCAATCGCGAATGTACGGTTCATCAAGTCGATTTAAGCCTGGTATCGATCGATACCAGGCTGTGTGTCGATCGATACTCGATGTTCCAACAAGGTAACTTATTGTTTCTCTTCGTTTCTTCTATTCTTTTGTCTTCTTGTACCTATTATAGACTAGATAACATTGGGGACAGTGTTGTTCAAGTCTGGGGGAGGTGTCTGCTGACATTGTGTTTGTTTTTCTTAGAGTCAGTCGTTTTACCGATTCAAATCGTTTTTATTAAGTCAAAACTTGTTGGAGACGATGATCCTGTGCTTGAACCTATTGATTTGATTTTCTTTTTGAGTGCACACTGGTACAGGATCAGTTCTAGATCGACTAATGAAAAATCCAAAGACTGACCAGTTGACTAGAAAACATCCATGTTTCCAGCAGAGTTCTTCTGAAGCCTGAGCCAAATTTTTGCACTTCATCAATGTGGTTAGTGTTCACAGAGCTTGATTCATTATTCATATCTGACAAAGGAACCCATATGTTTAGAGTTATGGTATCTCTCTCCCCTGTTATAAGTTGATAAATAAGAGCATAAAAAATTGAAATGATTTTCTTCTGAGTAGAGGGCTAGGAAAATTTCCAGCGATCCCATCATTCTAATTAAGAGGGAATGATCACACAAAGGTTGAAAGCGAGGTCAGGAAAATTTCGCGTGATATCACTATTCGCCTAAACTTCTGATACATAGATATAGAAGAACCGGGGATTCGGTGGCAAACACCATCAATACTCGCGTCTCATACCCTGATGTGTATATGCAAGGCTGAAAATATATAAAAAAAAGAACATAATAAGAAATAAGTCTATGGGAGAGAAAGTGATACAAAAAGTGAGAAAAAGGGTGGTTCCTTGTCATGATATTGTATGGTAAAGAATCTAGAAGGTTCTTAAACATTGGCTGCAGCGATGGAACTGGTGATGAGGGCTTTATTTGAACTATGTTGCGAGATAATGTGTGGAGTCTAGAAAAGCTGCGAATGTCTACGGAGAAGTTCATGGTGGTTAGATCGAAAGCTGGTTAGGTGACATTTGGGTGCTTGGGAAAAGGATCTTTGCGATGGTTCCTGAACAGGTGAGTCTCCGCGTTTTCAAACCTCTTTCTCTGATTTAGACTTCTATTTGCTTGAGGGCAAGCAAAGGCTAAGTCTGGGGGAGTTGATATATCATGGGTTTTACCCTATTTAAGCCATGATATAAGTCTTTTTTTATAGAGTCTTTATAGTATTTTGGAGTCTTTCAGAGTCTTTTACAAGTCATTTCAGAGTCATTTGGAGCAAAGCAGAAGTTCATGTTGCTGAGAACCCGATATGAAGCCTTGGTATCGATCGATACTGGCTAGTATCGATCGATACCCATCGCAGAAAGACACGACCCGCCAGTTTTCCAAGACTTGAAGAATTGCAAAAGTGCCCAGAAGTCTTTAAAAATTACAAGAAGCCCCAATTCGTGTTTTAGGTTATTTATAGGGATTTTACAGCCACTTTTATGGCTATGCTTTATTTTGCTTGGGTTTAAGAGAGAACTTGGTAAGAGATACAAGTCTGAATCTCCCTTCGTCCGAGATCAGATCTCAAAACCTCTTGTTACTCTTTCTTATTTTCTATTGAGTATTTATTCAGACATGTTTATTGATTCAATTTCCATGTCTAAGTAGATCTCTTGTTAGGTTTGGGGATTCTCATAAAGATATTCTTTGAATGCTAGGTTGATTAGTTATTTAGGGTTCATAATCTGAATTAGTTCTTCACCTTAGGTTGTTCTCAAAGCTAATTCTAGACTGATCACCTGGAACTTAGACCTTAGGATAATTGATTAGGCACGACAGTGCGATTAATTACCTGATAGAACCTTAGGTGAGCAAATTGATTATTCGCAAAGAGATTTGGTTTAATTGATTTGTGAATATATCAAACTTGAAATTAAGGCTGATTTATTCTTAGGGATTTGTAAAGAAATTTGGGATTTTGAAGTTTAGATTTAGATAGTTCTCGCAACGAGAGTTGGTTAATTATACTTTAGTGATTTGAGTTCGAGAACCGTGCGTAACCTGAACCCTGATTAGTTAGTTTATTTTGCATTCATTGATTTCCTGAGAAATATCCCTGAACCTATCTCTTTCCCATCGAATTACTACTCGTTTACTGTTTACTGCTTCTTGTTTAATCTGAACTGCTTAGCTTGATTCGATTCTATTTAATCTATTGTGTGATTTCTCTGAGTTCTTGTGTTCGACCCCTGATATACTGCAGCAACTGCTTTAGTACTGTTTAGGGTATTAATTTGAGCATATCAATGCCCAGTGCGATGAGGTCCCTTGTTTCACTCTGGGTGCGTTCTAAGGAATTTGGGGTTGTATTTGACATCGAGGTCTTTCGCCAACTCTTCAATGTCAAAGGGAACTCTCACCTTCGCGGGACCTACTACTTTCCGGCGAAGATCAATCAATCCGTCTTTAGATTTAATGTGAGGGATGACAAGTGGTGGGAGCAGTGGTTCTACTTCAGAATTTCCAGCAGATCCGTTGAGGGCGAGTCGGTGCTCCGACATTCCTAGGCACAGATCACTGGTCAGCGCGATCTCCCGGATGTTGACTTAAGCATCCCTTCTGGAAAATTTAATCGGTTGTTTTTTTTTTAATTATATTCCAATGTGGTGATCCTTTTTCTTTTGTGCAGAATCGATTGATTCTTCAAAGACAGTAACAGCTGAGGTCAAGCGGCTTGTCGACCTCGTCAAGGGCGACGGCTCCGACTGGAAGGGTTTCTCCCCTGATAGAATTCAGCAAGCTCGTGATCGCCGAGCTCCCGGGTTATCCGTCGCATATGCTTTTCGGCTAATAGGTTTGGGTGGATTTATGTCTCTATCTCTTTAGATTTAAGAATTATTTCTTAACTTAAATCTTTTTTGTTTGACTCCGCAGATTCTCCGACTCCGTCCCCCCTACTTCAAATTCAGGCTCCGGCTCCCGATCCATCTATCATTCCTAGGCTCGAGGCTGTTGCTAAAGATCTAGCTCGGGCTGAGATTGATCCCCTGGCTGGTTCCCAGGTGCCAGCTACTGCCCCTGCTACTTCCCAGGTTGATCTTACTCGTAGCGAGAGCTCCACCGAATCCAGCAAGATGGTTCCTCCCAAGAAGCCGCAGCGCCTTTCTTACAGGGAGAGGATGCGATTGCGCCATGCCCCGATGCCAGCTGGTGCTCTTGATAAGAGGGTAAAAGAGGCTCTCTGTAAGTCCGTTCGTGCTGAGACTCCACAGCGGGAGGAGGTTGAAAAAGATGATCATTGCGAGCCTGAAGCTGATCATGGTGGTGGTGTTCCGCCAAAGGGTGGTGAAGCCGAGGTTCCCCAACATGATGTTCGAGCTAGGGATCCTCAAAAGTCAGCTTCCATGGTGTCTTCTAGAGAGCCGAGTCGTTCCGCCGAGCATCAATCTCGCTCCAAGCGCTCTCGTGGTGATGGGTTTGATGGCGAGGAGACATTAAGGAGGCATGTGGTACCTCGTTCTCAGGGTAGTGCAGGTGTTTCTCTGAATGCCTTTAGGTTCGACTTTGATGGACCTGAGGCGATTGTTGAGAATAACTCCCAGCTTGCAAATCTCTTTAGGCGTGTTAGACCTTCGTCCTGCTTCCTGCCATCTCTTAGGAACATGAAAAAGCCTGAGGGCTATGTTCAGTTCGCAAGTGCGATGGGCCAGGTAATTTCTGCTGACTTCGCTTTGCTCCTTATTAGAATATTTTTCTCTGCTGAACTTTTATGTTTCCTTCCTAGGCTGTTTCCGCCGCTAATGAGCTGATTACTTCCTTTGAGCAAGATCTTTGTTCTGCTACCCAGCCCGAGGAGGTGGAGAGGGTAGCTAAGACCATTGCAGACCTCGTCACTGAAAGGGACGAGCTGATGAGGAGACTCACTCGGAACGAGGAGGGGATGGGCGAGGTTGCTCTTCTGGAGGGCCAGGTTAAGGACCAAGTTGTTTTGGCCAAGAGATGGGAAGATTCTGCCCGGGAGGCTCTAGCTCTGGTTTCTGTGTTGGTGAAATCAAACGAGGACTTGAAGGTGGATCTTCGTGTCGCCGAGGGGCGAGCTGGAGCTACAGAGGTTGGTTTGCGTTCAGCTAGTGAGAACATAGTGGACTTGAGGGTCCAGATTGAGAAGGCCACTGAAGACTCGAAGAAGCTCGCCAAGAGGCAAAAAGAGATGGTGAGGAAAGCTGAAAATGCCGCAAGAAAGGAGATATCCAAACAGTTCTGTGCCATTCTTTCGGGGATAAAGGATAAATGGGAGAAGAAGAAGATCGAGGTTGATACCGAGACTCATGTTATGGAGTGTAAATCCAATATTCTTCTTCTTGATGACATTATCAATCAAACCATCAATGATTTTGAGGCTGAAAAGAAGAGCATTCAGATTGAGAAGCTGAGGTTGGACGCTGAGCTTGCCATCGTCCAGGTATCAGATTTTTCCTTGGGTAAAATTGATATTCCTCAGATATCCGATGACTCGGTTACGCTGCCTTCTGGGCCAAGCGCACAATTGAATGATCAGCTGGACCTTGGTTCTCATGAGCTTAGGAAGGAGTTCCCACTGCCCTTGAATCAACCTCCCCCGGAGGATAAACCAGCTGATCCCACTTGTTAGAGATACTTTGAATGCTTCCGTTTCTTGCTGTTCTTTTTGAATTTAGTGCATGGGGAGGCCTTTAAACCCTTTTCCGGTTTGTTCGTTGAGCTTGTTTATGCCTTAGTGGGCTTTTGGTTTGAACTTATGCTCTTTTGAGGAGGCTTTATTTATTTTGGTGATTTAAAAAATCTTTCTTTTATGGTTGTTCGTGTCTTTTGCCATTTAGAGGTTGTGTTTTTAGATCCAAGGCGGTTTTTCAGCCAAGGATCCAGGTAGTTTAGAGACCTTGTTCCCAGGTCATTTAGAGACCTCGGGAGCTGACCAGACGATTTAAAGACGCAAGGTATAAGCCGTTTAGAGGCATGCGTGTAACCTAAACAGTTTAGACGTAGAGGTTGTTGTCATTTAGAGTTGGCCTGTCTATCACCGTGAATTTGACTATTCTTCTTACTCCAGCTGCTATTACCGGGAGTTTTATTATTCCGAGAGATAGCGTGGTTTCCCCGAAAAAACCGGTTAACACCATCTTGTTTTCTTCGATTTCGTGATCTGGTATATTCATTTCCCTAAGAAAGCTTAGGAGGATGAGTTCTACAGAGCTCCCCGTGTCTACGAGCATCTTAGTGAGCTCGTATTCACCCACTTCTAGCATGATGAGGAGAGCATCGTCATGTGGAGAATCTAGTTCAGTGGCCTCGCTTTCCCAGAACGAAATTTGTGTGTTAGGTCCCTTGAATGGGGTCTTGTCACGTGTGTCGGTGTTTACCCTTCGCTGATGTTTCTTGATTGAGTTTACAGAGTTGCGGCATAGCTGGGATCCTCTATGAATAAAGTTAATTCTTTTTTTCGTGCTGGAAGGAGGCAGGTCTGTTTCCCTGTCTTTGGGGGGATCTCGCCTCGTCGCATCCACGGATGAACGTTCTCGCTTACGATCATCCTCGGATGGGTGATCCCGCCTTTCATCGTCTCGCGCTGGGTAATAGTTCTTCCTCAGAGAAGGTTTTTCCATCTTGATTTTTCCCAGCTCTCCCGCTGCGAATTTAGCAGCGAGCTGCTTCTTCACCTCGTGGCACTCTTCCATGGAGTGGCCCTTGATCTTGTGGAAATCGCACCACTTGCTGGGATCGTAAGGCTTGAATCTATTACGAGGTGGGCTTCCCACTGAGTATGTGTGTATCCCCTGGCTTTGTTTTTGATCTTGGGACTCCTTTCTCCCGGGTTTTTTAGATCCTTGGGAGTTGGTTGTCTGAGATTGCTTAACCGAGGTTGCAGGTGCATGCTGTCTTGGCTGAGGTGCACTCGCTTCTTCGAGGATAATCCAGCGCGAAGCGCGATGTAACACATCATCTAGCGATACGGGCTCCCGAACTGTAACCTCCTCAAAGAATTTCGAAGTTTTTAACAATCCGTTTTGGAGGGCTTTCGGGGCCGTTGGATTATGCAGATCAGCGATTTTGCGCTTTGACAGCTTTAAAGCTGTCAATATACGTATGTAGTGAGTCGGCTGGCTTTTGAGTAAGTACCCACAGATCGGCCTCCGAGGTCTCGATCTGGATGAATACCTAATATTGCTTCAAGAATGCAGCTTGAAGTTGGGTGAAGTTGTCTATCGAGTTTGGATTCAGGGAGGTGAACCATTCCAGGGCCGAATCTGTTAGATTTTCATCGAAGAAATGGCAGCGCGCTGACTCGAGGTCACCCCCGGGTAGTCGCACCCTTGAAAAGGCAAATTTGAAACTTCTCATGAATGCCTTGGGGTTGGTTTCTCAGTTATATCGGGGAAATCGGATGTTCCCGACATAGCCGAGCTTGGGGCTCGCGATTCGTAAAGTGAATGGGTCTGATTGACTTCATCAATCACCCTGTCTATCTCAGGTGCTGAGCTTAGAGCAGCGTGGACCTGTGATCTCATCCGCTGTAGCTCGGCGTTCGTTTCTTCGCAATACTTCTTGATTGACTCGAACCCATGTGAGCTGCCGGATCCCAAGTGGTTTTCGTTATTGCTCGGGAAGCGGAGCAGGGATTCTCCGGCAGGTTGGACCTCATTTATGTTCCCAGAGCGGGCCTGATTGGTTAGTAGATCCGATGTCGGATCTACTCCTGGTAAGGTCGCTATTGGCGTAACCTCTCCTTCCGCAACCTGGATCGTGGAAGGAGTGAATATGGGATCCGATATAGTCGAGTTGAACTGCGAGGCGGTGGCTGAGCCGACTGTCCTGCTGGTTGAGGCGTTGATATAGGAGAAGTTTAGTCTTGTCACCGGTGGAGGTGGGAATGGCAATCCTCCCTGCCCAGGGGCAAAAAGGGATTGTGTCCCAGGTGGGAGGGCGAGCCTCCCAGAGGTGCCTGCCCGATTCGCTCTTTCGAGGTCGTCCTGGTGTGCTGCCATTGAGCGATTCTTCTCTATGAGGCACGATATCAGGTTCTGGATCTCAGCTATTTGATCCGGAGCTGATTGGTTCAAGACTGCAGGTCCCGAGGGGTGGGCAATGTCGTCGATCCCGGTCTAGATGCTTGCTCCCGAGGTGGTAATGGGAACGCTTGTTGTTCCGTTCATGTCTGTTGAAACGATATTGGCGGACTGGGTTAGAGGAATGGAGGTGCTTATGACTCCGGATGTTGTAGTAACCACTGCATTTGTTGTGTTCGCCATTGTCCTCTTTTGAGTGGTTGGTTTCGTAGGTCACAAGGAAGTTATTTTGCTCTTCCCCACAGACGGCGCCAAATTGTGAGAGCAGAATCTCACAACCTCAATTCCCGACTTTTCAGGTCGTATGTTCTTGAGAGTAATTTAGAAAATCAAGAGAAAAATGTATGTTATTATTCTTAGTCGAGAATTCGGTCCTTTTCATTATTCTTGATATTATCTACTTATACATACGTTCTCAGAACGTAACCGCTAATTCAAATGTACGTAATTGAATTCAGACTTTAAATTTGCGATCTAAGAATTTATTGTTGAGCTTGATCCTGGGGTTTTGCGTTTAATGTGTTTGACTTTGATTCCTGCGAGCTCCCTTTCCCACGATCTCTTCTTTTCCTGCATACTCGGCTCCTTCCCAGGTCGCGAGTTTGTTCTTGCGAGGCTTTTTAATAAGCCGGCTTGATTCCAGGACTGTTCACTCTAGCAGGGTTTTAGGTGTGGAATTTGGGCCCAACACATGTGCTCTTGGATTTTCAGTTCTCCCTGGAAGAAAACCTTCCTGCCTCTGCACAGCTGATGCGGCCTGAGCGACCTGAGTTTCCAGCTTCCTCTGACAAAGGTTGACAGCTTCAATCTTCCCATTCAGGTGGTCAATCTTCCCATTGAGATCAGTGTACAGATGGTCAATCTTCCCATTGAAATCCACTTGCAGTTTTTGCTGTCCCTGAAGAATCTGCTCAAGCATGGATTCCATCTTATTATCCGTAGACTTTGGAGAGATGGGCTGGTACGAAGAATTCCAGTAATTGCGAGTGTTGTTGCTGAAGTTCCGGTTATTATTATACCCAAATTGCTGACCCTGAAATCCCGAACCACCAACGTAGTTACAATCTTCCATTTCATCTCCACCGATATTATTGACTCCATCAGCAAAGTGTACAGCCTTCTTCGACTTCCCAATCAAAATATCCAGCTTCGCTTGAACTTCAGCAATCTGTGATCCATCAATTCCTGCAGACTGCTTCTTCCTCTCGAAATCAGCATTCTTGGTGCTATTACTAGATGTCAAGTTCTCAATTAGCACAACCGCATCATCTGGGTATCTGGTGTTGAAGTTCCCATTACTCGCAGTATCCAGAGCCATCTGGTACCTCCAATCGATCCCTCTGTAGAAAGCACCCAACAGCTGAACCTGATTGAACCCATGGTGCGGACAATCCCTCTGATATGACTTGAAACGAATCCAAGCTGCTTTGAGTGCCTCGATTGGACCTTGAGAAAACTGGGAAATTTTGTTCCTAAGCTCTTCGGATCTCGCATCATCATAGAAATTGCACAGTAATGCATTCTTCATCTCATCCCATGTAGTTAGCGAATCAGTAGCCAACTGCTTCAGCCAATAAGCAGCATCTCCACTAAGAGAGTATGGGAAAAGTTTGCAGAAGAGGAACTCATTGGGCACTCTATTGTACTTCATACCAGTGACCAAATCTTCGAATCTCTCGATATGATCCATGGGATGCTCATGAGATAAGCCATGGAAAGGATTCTGACTCACAAGAGCGTAGTACGCATGTTTCAGCTCAAAGTCATTCCTCTGAAAAGTTGGGATGCGAATCGCAGATCGATTGGCATAGAACTGATCAGGTCTGTTGTGCTCGCCAAGTGTCCTAACTCGATCACCTGCAGCATTCCCAACGTTGGCGCGCCCAGCTGGCGCGAAAATCTCAATAACAGCAGCATGGACAACGACGTTTCCAGCTTCATCAAGTCGTTGCCCTCCCTCATTGCACACATGACCCTCTTGGTCTCTCAAGACTCCAGCTTCATCAGCTCTTAAAACCACTGGGTTGTTCATCCTTGATGTTTACTTTGTATTTCTATTTGCGCGTTCCACAAGTGCTAGCTATTCCAGTGACAGTTCAACTAGCTGAGTGCTCTTGTTGCTTCTGGTTTGACGAACATGCATACACCTGAAAATAAAACACTAGACAAGGCACGTAAGTAACCAAAAAAATACGTTGAGTATCGATCGATACCAAGTGGTGCCGATCGATATCAACAAGGGAATCGCCTGAGTCTCGACCGATACTAGTGAGTATCGATCGATACCGACGAACTTAGTCGAAACTCGACAACAAAAATCTAAAGGCGAAATTGATCTCCCCGGAACGGCGCCAAATTTGATATGCTCAAATTAATACCCTAACAGTACTAAAGCAGTAGTTGTAATATAGTTAGGGGTCGAACACAAGGACACACATAAATCACACAATAGATTGTATAGTATCGAATTAAGCTAAGCAATTCATATGTAATTGAAAGCAGTGCAGAAATTAAAAGTGTTGTAATTCAATTGGAGAAAGATAGTCTCAGGGTATTTCTCAGAAAATAAATGAATGCAGATAAACTAACTAACATGATTCAGATTTAGCGCAGTTCTTGAACTCAAATCACTAAGGTATAATTAACCAATTGTCGTTGCGAGAATTATCTAAATCTAAATCCTAGGAATTCCAAATCTCTTTGTGAATCCTAAAGTCTAAATCAGCTTTAATATCAGGTTTGATATGTTCACAAATCAATTAAACCAAATCTCTTTGCGAATAATCAATTTACTCACCTAAGGTTCTATCAGGTAATTAATCGCACTCTCGTGCTTAATCAATTATCCTAAGATCTAAGTTCCAGATTCGTCAACCTAGAATTAGCTTTGAACACAACCTAAGGTGAAGAACTAATTCAGATGGTGAATCCTAATAAGCTAATCAACTTAACATTCAGAGAAAACCCTTATGAGAACCCTGAACATAAAGTGGATCTACTCAGACATGGAGAATGAAAACAATTAACATAACTGAATAAATCATCAAATAAATCAGAAAGAGTAACAAGAGGGTTCGAAATCTTCACTCGGACGAAGGGAGTTTCAGACTTGTCTTCCTCACCAAGTTCTCTCTCAAACTAAGGTAAAATAAGCACAGCCAACAAACTGGCTGTAAAATTCCTATATATAACCTAAATCACGTTTTGGGGCTTCTTGTAATTATTAAAGATTTCTGGACCAAGTTGTAATTCTTCAACTCTTCATTAAAGTCGCGGGTCGTGTCATGCTGCGATGGGTATCGATCGATACCAGGGGGTATCGATCGACACTCGACGTGAAATCGGGTACTCAGCAACACGAACTTCAGCTTTGCTCCAAAATACTCCAGAAAGCTCCAATATCTCCAATTATGCTCCAAACGTGCTAAGACCTGTAAAAGACTCTAAAAGACTATATAATAGAATAAAGACTCGATAAAACGGACTTATATCATGGTCTAAAAGGGGTAAAAACCATGATATATCATATGTCACAGAAGGTGTCAACAAAGAAGGTATTCCCATCTATGGTTGGTCTCTTCATCATCTTATCCATATGGAACGTCATGACCAAATCACCAATGTTGAGAGCGAACTTCCCATGCTTGCAATCAATCAAAGCACCAGCTGTTGCGAGGAAAGGTTTGCCTAGGATGAGAGGATCCTTAGGCTCAGCATCATACTGCAGGACGATGATATCAGTTGGGATCAAGCATTTTCCAATCTTAATAGGGACATCTTCGAGTAACCCCTCTGGAAGTCTAACTTAACGATCAGCAAGTATCAAAGATATCCTCGTGGTAGTGAAATCTGTTATCCCCATCCTTTTGGCAACTCAATATGACATGAGATTGACACTTGAGCCAAGGTCACAAAGAGAACGCTCAAACATATCTGTGAATATCGTACAATCCAACACAGCTCCCTGGATCTGCGAATTTCCTTGGGATCCTGTTGGTCATAATTGCACTGCAATCATGGGTAATCATCAAGCATCCTTCTTCAAGATTCACGTTGCTGGACACCATCCTCTTGACATATCTCCTAAAGGCTGGAGAAGTCTTGATGGCGTCAATAAAATGTAGTTTAAACGATCAACTTATCCATAATTGCCTTGCATCTAGAGTCTTCTACCTCCTTCTTAGACTTCCCAGCAGCTCTGGGATAAGGTATCTTCGGCGTGTAAACTCTTGCTGCTACCACATTAGGCACTTCCTTCGAAACCTTAGGAGTTGATTCGGCTGCGGGATTTCGGTATCCTCATCGTCGAGATCAAGGAGAATGTCTGCAATCGGGTCAATTTTTACTCCTGGAGCGACCTCTTTTCCACTCCTTAAGGTGATTGCATTGATGTAAGCTCTTGGGTTCTCTAGTTTCCCTGGAAGAAAGCCTTCTTGCCTTTTCACAGCCTCTGAAGTCTGAGCTATCTGGAGTTCCAGCTTCTTTTGCTGAATATTGATAGTGTTGATCCTTCCGCTCAGATCATTATATAGGACATCAATCTTCCAATTGAAATCCACAGTGAGCTTCTGCTGTCCTTAAAGAAGTTGTTCGAACATAGACTCGATCTTGCTATCTGGAAGCTTAGCAGGTACAGGTTGATAAAACGAGTTTCCATAGTTCCTGACATACCCACTGTTCTGAGATGGTTTCTGGCCAAACTGATTCGACCCTCCTTGCTGCGAGTTGTTGCTGAAGTTTCGGTTGTTGTTGAATTGATTTCTCTGACCCTGAAAACCAGAACCACCAATGTAGTTAACATCCTCTACTTCATCCTCGTTGAATACCTTGACATCTTCAGCGAAGAGAAGATCTTTCTGTGTCTTGCCCATCAGAAGACTGTGCATAGAATCCAACTTAGCTTCAAAGTCAGCGATCTGTGAACCATCCACGTTACCAGCTAGCCTCTTCCGCTCAAAATCAGCATTCTTGGTGCTATTGCTAGACGTTAAGTTCTCAATCAGGACATAGGCTTCATCAGGATACCTGGTGTTGAAGTTTCCATTGCTCGAAGCATCCAAAGTCATTTGGTACCTCCAATCAAGTCCACTAACTAAGAACCCCATCAGCTGAACATCAGAGTACCCATGATGTGGACAGTCTCTCTGATACGATTTTAACCTCGTCCAATCAGCCTTGAACGCCTCAATCGGTCCTTGAGAAAATTGTGAGATCTTGTTCCTCAGATCCTCGGATCTTGTATCATCATAGTTGGTCAGGAAAGCAGTCTTAGTTTCCTCCCAAGTAGTCAGCGATCCATGAGGTAACTGCTTCAGCCAGTATGTTGCTTCCCCACCAAGAGAGTACGGGAAAAGCTTGCAGAAGGGGTAGTCGTAAGACACTCCATTGCTCTTGATGCTAGTGACCAAATCCTCGAATCTCTCAATATGATCCATGGGATGCTCGCTGGAAAGACCATGAAAAGGGTGCTGTCCCACAAGAGTGTAGTATGCAGGTTTCAGCTCAAAGTCATTCCTTGGAAAAGCAGGAGGACGGATCGCAGAGCGATTTGCATAAAATTGGTCAGGTATGTTGCACTCACCAATCGTCCTACCACGGTTAACCACAGTGTTCCCAGCATTCACTGCGTTCGCGTTCCCAGCGGCATTCTCAGCGACAACAGGAGCAGGTGGAATGATGTTCCCCTCTCCATCCAGACGTTGTCCTCTCTCATTACACAACCAACCCTCTAGGTCCCTGTAGGCACCAGCCTCATCTCGAACCAACTCTACTTGATTGTTGTTCATAGCTGCTGGTTTCCTTGCTCTTCGGTTTGTGCGTTCAACAAGTGCTAGCTGCTCCAATGACAGTTGGACTAACTGAGTATTCTTGTTCTTTCTGGTTTCACGATTAGGCATACACCTGAAAACAGAAGTCAAGAACGTAAGTAATTTGTAACACGATGAGTATCGACCGATACCAGATGGTGTCGATCGATATCAACAAACGAGAATGGCGAGTATCGATCGATACTAGACAGTATCGATCGATACCGACGAACTTAGTCGAAATTCACAAACGTGATCTAATGGCGAATTGAGTCCCCGACAACGGCCCCAAATTTGATATGCTTAAATTAATACCCTATTTAGATACTAAAGCAGTAGTTATAGTATAGCTAGGGGTCGAACCACAAAGACTCACTGAGACGCACAATAGATTATATGGATGAGAATTACGCTAAGCAATCAATGGTATTGAAAACGGAATGCAAATTTAAAACAGTTGTAAATTCAATTGGAGAAAGATAGGTTCAGGGTATTTCTCAGGGAATCACTGAATGCAGATAAATTAACTAACATGATTCAGATTTTGCACGGTTCTTAAACTCAAATCACTAAGATATAGTTAACCAACTTCCGTTGCGAAAACTATCTAAATGTAAACCCTAGAAATTCCAAATTCTTTTGCGAATCCTAAAATCTAAATCAGCTTTCTAATCAGGTTTGATATGTTCACAAAACAACTACACCAAATTCCTTTGCGAATAGTTATTTTGCTCACCTTAGGTTCTATCAGGTAATTAATCGCACTTCCGTGCCTAATCAGTTATCCTAAGATCTAAGTTCTAGGTGATCAATCTAGAATTAGCTTTGCAAACAACCTATGGTGAAGAACTAATTCAGATAATGAATCCTAATAACAAGTCAATCTAGCATTCAGAGAAAACACTATTGAGAACCCTGAACCTAACAAGGGATCTACTCAGACATGGAGAATGAAACAATCAACATAACTGAATAAATCATCAATAAAATAAATAAGAGTAGAATAAAACAGGGGTTCGAAATCTTCTCTCAGACGAACAGGGTTCTCACTTGTCTTTCCTTCTCTCAAGCTCTCTCAGAAATCCTTAAACAAAAGTAATGAAAAGCACACAGCCAAGGTGGCTGTAAAACCTAATTTAATAGTCTAAACACGAGTTGGGGTCTTCTTGTAAATATTAAAGTCTTCTGGGCAAATTCTACAATTCTTCAATCTTCATTAAAAGTCGCGACTCGTGATCTCCTCGATGGGTGTCGATCGATACCAGGGGGTATCGAACGACGCTTGATACTTCGATCAGGCACTTAGTCACCAGACTTCGGTTTTGCTCCATAACGCTCCATAAAACTCAAATATCTCCAATAATGCTCTAAATATGCTAAAACCTGTAAAAGACTCTAAAAAACTCTATAATAGAATAAAGACTCGATAAAACGGACTTATATCATGGCTTAAACAAAATAAAAACCATGATATATCATGTTCTCATCAACAAGTCCCAAACAATCCATTTGAGCATCAAGGAGAAACTATTCCATGGAAATTTGAGAATGATGAGTAAGAGGGACATGTGTCATAAGTGATTGATATGTTTTCTGGTTTTATGTAGCTTCTCTCTTTTCTTTTTTTTTCTTTGGTTGTTTTATGATTCTCTTTTGTTTTTTTTTTTCGATTTGTAAGGTGTTGAAACATCATACATCAGTATCATTAGTGATTTGTTAGTTTTCTTGCACAAGAGACTAAGAAACACATTTGCTTGTTTGCAGTTACCTCCTGGATCGCTGACTATTTAGAAGGAAACTAAGACTGCTTTCCTGAACAATTTCTATGATGCTGCAAGATCTGAGGATCTGAGGATCTGAGGAACAAGATCTCCCAATTTTCTCAAGGACCCTCTGAGGCGTTCAAGGCTGCTTGGACGAGATTCAGATCATACCAGAGAGACTGTCCACATCACGGATACTCTGATGTTCAGCTAATGGGGTCCTTCTTTAGAGGAATTGATTGGAGGTATCATATGGCTTTGGATGCTTCGAGCAATGGAAACTTCAACACCAGGTATCCTGATGAAGCCTATGTACTGATTGAGAACTTGGCGTCTAACTATAGCACCAAGAATGCTGATTTTGAGCGCAAAAAACTAGCTGGTAGCATGGATGTTTCACAGTTTGCTGATGTTCAAGCCAAGTTGGATTCTATGCACATTCTTCTTATGGGTAAGACAATGAAGGTTGTTCACTTTGCTGAATATGTTGAGGTATTCAACGAGGATAAAGTAGACGATGTTAACTACATTGGTGGTTCTGGTTTTCAAGGTCAGAGGAATCAATTCAACAACAACCGAAACTTCAACAACAACTCTCAACAAGGAGGTTCGAATCAGGTTGGTCATAAACCATCTCAGAATAGTGGGTATACAAGGAACTATGGAAGTTATTCTTATCAGCCCACACCTGCTAAGCTTCCAGATAGCAAGATCGAGTCTACGTTTGAACAACTTCTTCAAGGACAGCAGCAGCTCACTGTGGATTTCAATGGGAAGATTGATGTCTTATACAATGATCTAAGTGGAAGAATCGACGCTATTAATATTCAGCAGAAGAAGCTGGAACTTCAGATAGCTCAGACTTCAGAGGCTGTGAAAAGGCAAGAAGGTTTTCTTCCAGGGAAAGTACAGAACCCAAGGGCTCACATCAATGGAATCACCTTGAGAAGTGGAAAAGAGGTCACTTCAGGAGAAAAAATTGGCCAAACTGCATATATTTTCGTCGATCTTGACGATGAGGATACCGAAATCACTCCGGTATCGATCGACACTAGCCAGCATCGATCGACACCTATCAAGATACTTTCACGGGACAAATCACAACCGCGTGTATCGATCAATACCACTACGGTGTCGGTCAATACTGATCATGCAGTCGAATCGACTCATAAGATTTCGAAGGAAGTACCTAATGTAGCGGCGGAAAGAGTTTACACACCGAGGATACCTTATCCTAGGGCTTCTGGGAAGACTAAGAAGGAGGTAGAAGACTCTAGATGCAAGGCAATTATGGATAAGTTGATCGTTGAACTTCCTTTTATCGATGCCATCAAGACTTCTCCAGCCTTCAGGAGATATGTCAAAAAGATGGTGTCCAGCAACGTGAACCTTGAATAAGGATGCTTGGTGATTACTCATGAGTGTAGTGCAATCCTGACCAACAGGATCCCAAAGAAGCTGCCAGACCCAGGGAGTTTTGTGTTGGATTGTACGATATTCACAAACAGATTTGAGCGTTCTCTTTGTGACCTTGGCTCAAGTGTCAACCTCATGCCATATTCAGTCGCCAAAAGGATGGGGATGACAGACTTCACAACCACGAGGATCTCCCTGATACTTGTCGATCGTTCAGTTAGACTTCCAGAGGGGTTACTCGAAGATGTCCCGATTAAGATTGGAAATTGCTTGATCCCAACTGATTTCATCGTCCTGGAGTACGATGCTGAGCCTAAGGGTCCTCTTATCCTAGGTAGACCCTTCCTTGCAATAGCTGGTGCTTTGATTGATTGCAGGAATTATTGATTCGAAAAATCACACAAGGAGTTTAAACAGAGAACTTCGATCGAAAACTCATTTTATTGATTGAATTCGGCGTTACAACAAAGTTTTTATGAAAAGAGAACTAAGGAGACTAAAGAACTTGAGATCGGCGCTCGATGAAGCTTTTTCTCTGTTCTTAGATCTCTCAGATGATTGTGGATGTTTTCTTCGAGTTTGCCTCCTCCTTATTTATAGGTTTTAGAGTCGGTAGTTTGAGGGAATATTTCCCTTTTCCCTGATTAGCTGGGAAAGGAAATATCCTGGATCTCCTCCGAAATATAAGGAAATATTCCGCCTATCTCGAAAGTCGGCTTATCTCGTCATACCGGGCTGGACCGTTGTTGGGCCGTAGAGTTCGGTAACGAAAGTGAGCGGGTTTGTCTTTTGGTCCTTTTAGAGTTCGGCCCGTCAAACCAAAGTCCGTCTTCCCCGTGTCCGAACCATCGTAAACCGATACCGGTCTCGGTTCGAACTGAGTTAAAACGGAGGGTGCTAAATCCTCCTCTAACAATTGGTCCCCCCTTTCAGTTCGGCGAAGGATTTTTTTGGAGTTCGGCGAGGTTCTTAGGAGTATTCTTTAGCTCAGTTAAAACTGAGATCGGTATGGCCCGTCTGATGTTTTGAGTTTGGTAAGTTTTGAGTCCAGAGATTTTCCCGATGGTCCTTAGTTCGGTGGGTTTTTCTCGGGAAGAGGGTGTCGATTCGTTTTCTTTAGTCGTGGAACTCGAGGAGTCGCGTGTCGATTCGTCTTCTTCAGTTGCAGAATTCGAGGAGTCGTCATCATTGCATTTTTCCTTATAAATAGAACTCGATCCTTCTTTCATTTTTCACTTCCGTTCATTTCTTTCAAAAGGTATTTTACTTTATCTCTCTAGCGCTCTCCCTTCTCTCTAGATTTTATTTATTTTCCGTTCTCCGATCATCTCTTCCGCCGTGATTTCTCCGTTTTGCTTGAAGATCTTCGAGTTCTTCATTATGTTCTTCGTTAATTTCTTCCTTTCGATCGACATGGATTCAAGGAATTCTTCTTCTTCTGTTAATTACCAAACTCCACCACCGAAGTTCCCCGATCTCGAGTTGTTTATCGATAGCTCCAATTCGAGTTCGGATGGTCTGAGTGATGTTCGGCATGAGGTGATTTGGCGTAATTCTCAACGTGTTGTTGTCGGGCCGAGCAGCCCAAGGGTCGTTATCTAAGTCCCTCACTTCATCGATGAGGATGAGCCTGAGGAAGGGATCACTGAATCAAACGATCAGGTCCGGGCTGATCGAGAATTTGCAGTTCGGCTTGCGGAGGGCGATGATGTAGCTCGTCAAGATGATCGTGCTGCTTCATCAGCAGTCCGTCAAAATGATGGAGACGATGTTCCTTTGTAGACTGCCAGACGAGTAGTCGAAAGACCTGCGAACATCGGGTCATCTCGTTCTAAGGCGGAGACGGTTCAGGCTACTCTGGAAAGATGCAATGCTCCGAATGATCTTCTTTTCAAGATCTCGAAGGTTGCCGATCATCCGTGGGACGCACCTAAAGGTTATATATGCGTTTATGAGGAGTATTTCAGAAGCTGCGGTGTCCAGTTTCCTCTCCTGGAGCTCCTTTATAAGTACTGCAAGAGGCGACATGTCGCGATCTCTCAGCTCACGCCGACCACAGTGATAAACATTATGGGTCTCCTTACTCTTGGGGAGGAGTGCGGCATCCCTATTACGGCCAAGATCTTTGAGAGGCTATTTCGGGTAATTTATCGAAGGCTAGGCCTTGGTTTTTGTCGGCTAACGCGAAGCCGTAGTATGATCTTGTTACCGGGAACAAGCCGAGCAAGGTCAACAATTGGAATGCTCGGTACTTCTATGTAAAGATTGATGAATCTTCCGTTGAGCGTCCGGACTGGAGTTACCGAACTCAGTGGAGGACTCCTATCGGTAGACATTGGTTTCTTGATCTCTATCCATTGCTTTGTTTTGCCTAAGTTATATTTTTCTTTTTTCGTTTTTCAGATCGTCATATGCCGGGCTTCCTTATCACCACACCTGGTTTCACCTTTTTCACGCGAAGCGGTTAAGTGCGGCTGGGAAAGCTCGGTGGCCTGAAGCTTATCAAGGCAAACTCGACTTAAAAGCCAAAAGAGCTCTTAAAGGTACATGTCGGTAAATTCCACTTCGTAGTCCGGTGATTGCTTTTCCGGTGACGATCTAGTCTGAATTTTTTTATATATATACTTTCCTTCCTTTTTATAGCAAATCCTTCTCGCCGACGAAAGATGAAGCTCGATGACATCCCCGATCTTTCCGCCGAGATGGACGGTGAAGAAAAAAACGTTGAAGTCCCGTCTGCTGTTCAGGACGGGCAAAATGATGCCGACGTGGAGGTCGTCGAAGAGAAGGTTCCGTGTGAGGAGCCGATTCCTGCCGAGAAGCATACTTCTTCGGCAGATGTGGCGAAGATGAGGAGACGGAAGAAAAAGGGCAAGAGGCCAGCGAAGCAAGCTTCTGAAGCCGGTACGGGAATGCCAAACCTCAAAGTATCGACCCCGAGATGGTGGTCATATCGGACCGCTCTGCTGCGTCGAAGAGACAGCAGACCTCTGGGGCCACGGCCCATTCTGTCAGTTTTGGTTATGACAAGGATGAACCGGTGACGAGTGATGCCGGGGCTTACGCCGATCTGTATCGGCAACTGAAATTCAGCTCGGAGGCGCTTCCTCCGGTCGAGGATCTTTTCCAGTCTGATGCTTACAAAAAGCTGGCTCAGACCACTGCTGAGGTAAACGAACTTTCCGGGCTTAGTTGGTATCGTTCATTTCATTTGGAATTCTTTGTTGTGACAGGCTTTCCCTTTTTAAGATGGTTGCCCAAACAAACGAAATTGTCGGTACTTATGACCGTGAGCTCCATTCTGCTCGCCGAAAGGCTCTTATGACCAGCGTACAGGTTGTTGAGCTACGCAAAGCTTTGCTCGTCGAGCAGGAGAGGACGCGGGCTGGTGATTTTGCGGTTAGCAAGTTGACAAGGGAGATAGCCGCGTTAAAGGCTTCTAAAGCCTAGCTTGTCAGTGAGAAGGATGCACTTGCTCTTACCCTGTTCCGGGAGACGTCCCGTCTGAGGGCTGGCCGGACCCAGCAGATCATGAAAAGGAAGGAAACTACCGAAAAATGTCAGGTTCGGCTCCAGAAGGTCAAAGATCATTTGGCGGCCCTGGATCGGGTTAAAAAACCATTCCTTGCTATTAATCAAGCTCAAGGGGTGCTCGGCTTCTGTGATAGACTCCAGGCAAAGCACGGTTTCGTCGTCCCGCCGTCCTGTATCGAGAAGATTAAAAAGCTTAAAGCTGCGAAGTTAGCCGAGTACGAGGCGTTTGATCTCTGTGAGCTTGCCGAGGAGGACTTGGTTGTGTCACCTTTAATCGAGCCGATTCATCCGGAGATTTCTCTCCCTGTAGGCACTGAGGTCCCGGCAGGTATCGACATGTTTGGTTCTAACTGGGCTGCGATGTCCGGTGATCGGGCCGACGCGATGCGGAATCAAAACGTTTGACTTTATGTGCCTCGGTTGTCTGTGGCGTTTTCTGCCTTGTAATTTTTTTTTTCTTTTTGGCCAAGGAGGCTCCTAACTAGACCTTTTGGACCGGAGGGTTTTTATAGTCTGGTATCCGTTAACTTTTGCATGACCCCCTTTTTATATAATTATGATTATGACTTTCCTCAATTGTTTTGTGAAATATTTATCGAATCTCGGTTTGTTTGAAGTTGTAAATCTATACGAACTTCTCAAGTCTGTCGTACACGAAATGGTGCCATAAACAGCACGGTTTTAGCAGGGGTGAAGAAGACGGACTTGAATCTACGATTTAGTCGAAATCGGCGGTCTGTTTTAATAGATCGGTTTATGCTTTGCGATTGTTGAGGAATCGGCTTAGGATTTCGCGATTATAGAGAAATCGGCTTATATTTTTACGAGAAATGGTGTTCGGTTTTACGTTTGGGGCTTGGCGAAAGAGTACGTGAACGGCTCATCTTAAGATACTCCAAGGTCTTCTCAGATCGAATCCAAGTGTGCGGGACAGGCTCGGCTTATTTGGCTTGGATGGTCTGAGAATAGGTTAAATGCTAGACTGGTCCCGGCTTTACACATGGAAGGTGTTTTATCCGTAGCACCATGATGATGCATGCGAGCAATAGCTCGGCTTAGTTTGATTTTATCGATCGTCTGGCTAGGACGTCGATGAGGGGACCGTGATGGTTGATAGCGAACTTTTTTTGAGTTCGGCGAACTGTTTAAAGTTCGGCTTTTGACGAATACGAATTTTTAGAATTCGGAGAACTGTTTGAGGTTCGGCTTCTATGAACACGAATTTTTTGAATTCGGCGAACTGTTTAAAGTTCGGCTTTTTATGAACACGAATTTTTTGAATTCGGCGAACTGTTTAAAGTTCGGCTTTTTATGAACACGAATTTTTGGAATTCAGCGATCTGTTTAAAGTTCGGCTTTTTATGAACATGAATATTTAGAATTCGGCGAACTGTTTGAAGTTCGGCTTTTTACCTGAATGAAATTTTATTAAAGTAAAAGCTAAACCCAAGGAGGGCTGCCTACGTACCCTCGAAAGAGAGATCAAACCATTCGTAGTTCGTATTACATCATTGTTTGAATTGGCGCTTATAGTAGTAGTAGCTTTTGAGATTCATCGAGTTCCATGATCGCGGGATCGGTGTTCCGTCCAATTTCATTAGTTCGTACACTTCGGGCTTGACGACCCTCATGATCTGATAAGGTCCTTCCCAGTTAGTGCCGAGTTTTCCTGCGTTCTTTTCTTCGGTGCCTTCGAATACTTTTGGTAAGACGAGGTCGCCATCTTCAAAGTGGCGTCCGCGAACCTTTTTGTTGTAGTAGCGTGCTGCCAAATTTTGATAGTTTTGGATGTGAAGAAAAGCCTGATCGCGTTGTTCTTCAAGTGCGTCGAGGTTGTCGAGCATGATTTTGTCGTTTAGACTTGGATTTTTCACGAGCATTGTCCTGCGTATTGTTGGAATGTTTAGTTTGGCGGGACAGAGAGCTTCAACACCATAAGACAGATAGAAAGGGGATTGTCCGGTTTATTATCTTGGAGTGGTGCGATAAGACCATAAGACTCCATCGAGATTGTCGGCCCATCTTCCTTTTTTCACGTCCAAACGTTTTTTGAGTCCGTCAATGATGGTTTTGTTTGTTGATTCGGCCTGGCCATTGCTTTTAGGGTATCTTGGTGTGGAAACACTAAGTCGGACTTTCCACTTGGCAGAAGTTGCCGAACAATGTTGAGATAAATTGCGGTCCGTTGTCGGTGACGATTTCGTACTGGACTCCGTGTCGGCATATGATGTTTTTCCAGACAAATTTCCTGACATCGAGGGCGTGGATTTCGGGGTATGACTCGGCTTCAACCTACTTTGTGAAGTAGTCTGTCATGACGAGGATGAATTTTTTATGTGTGGTGGAACGTCGTAGAGGACCGATTATGTCCATTCCCCAGCGCATGAATGGAAACGGGGCTGTTGATGTAGTTAGCAGCTCGGTTGGGAGATGTATCATTGGGCCGTGCCTTTGCCATTTTTCGCACTTGGCTACGAATTTGTTGCGGTATGCTTGCATGGTTGGCCAGTAATAGCTTGCCTTTTTTATCTTCAGGGCCAAGGAACGTCCTCCGGCGTGGTTTCCGCCATCGCCTTCGTATATCATTTTTATGACCTCGTGAATATCGTTGCCAGACACGCATTTGATAAGGACGCCCGCAGCACTCCAGCGGAATAGTCCATCACGAATAAGTATGTATCGAGCAGCTCGCATTTTGAGTCGCCGGGCTGCCCATCAGTCGGCTGGGACTATCCCGTCGATGATATACATTTTGATTTCTTGTGTCCAGTATGTGGGTGTAAGCTCGCTTAGGGGTTCGATGTTTACTGGCGTATGAAGCCCCTCTGATGGTTCTTCGGCTTCGTCGTCGGAGTGGTTTTGTATTGGTTCGACGATGTGTTCGGTTTCTTTGATGTTTTCGAGCTCGGCGTTGTGTTCATCATCTGTTATCCGCGTTTGTCTTTGTCTTCGTGGGACGGGCTTGGCTGCGAGGTAATCTTCGTAGCTACGCCTGCGCGTGGTGATATTGCACTCTTCTATTTTTCCAATTCTTGACTCGAGTATACTTTCGACTGGTATTGTCCTTTTGAGATGAGGATCTGAACTTGATGCTAATGCGGCTAGTGCGTCGGCCGGAGCGTTTTCCTCCCTTGGGATTTTGATGAAATCGAAGTATTCGAATTCGGTGGCGAGTTTTTTCACGAGTTTGAGGTATGCGTCCATTCGATCGGTTTTGCATCATATTCTCCGCTAAATTTACTGGCGATAAGCTGCGAGTCACAATACGCATGTATGCGAGTTGCGCCGATGGCCTTGGCTAAGCGGAGTCCATTGAGTAATGCTTTGTACTCTGCTTCGTTATTTGACGCGTTAAATGCCAGACGGAATGATTGTTCCAAGATTTCTTCGGTTGGAGACTGAAGTCGTATGCCTACTCCCGACCCACGATGTGATGATGATCCATCCACGTGGAGGATCCATTGTTCGGTAGTTGTTGCGTCCGTATCGACGAACTCTTGCGGTAGCTCGATAAGGAAGTCGGCGAGAACTTGCGACTTGAGGCTTGTGCGACTCTTATAATTGATATCGTATTCGCTGAGCTCGATTGCCCATTTGGCGAGTCGACCGAATTGGCTTGGACTGTGTAGGATTGTTCGGAATGGCTGATCAGTTAAGACGGTGATAGAATGTGATTGAAAATACGGTCTAAGTTTCGGAGCAGTAGTGACGATGGCGAAAGCAAGTTTTTCGAGTGTTGGATATCGGCTTTCGGCGCCATCAAGTGATTTGCTTATGTAGAAGATCGACTTTTGCTCGCCTCTGTCTTCCCGAATGAGAACTCCACTGACCGCCGAGGTTGAAATTGCGATGTAAAGATAGAGAGTTTCGCCATCCTCGGGTTTGGCTAAGATTGGTGGAGTGGATAGGTACTACTTGAGTTGTTCGAACGCTTCTTTGCATTGGTCATCCCATTCTAGATTCTTGTTTCCGCGTAGCAGTTGGTAGAAGGGGAGACACTTGTCGGTAGACCGTGAGATGAATCTGTTGAGTGCGGCTATACGGCCTGTCAACCGTTGGACTTCTCTTTTCGTTTTCGGAGACGGGAGGTCGAGGATTGCAGAGATTTGCTTAGGATTAGCCTCAATTCCTCTTTTAGTGATGATGTATCCGAGGAACTCTCCTGATGTAACTCCAAACGTACACTTAGTTGGATTGAGCTTCATGCCGTACTCGTTCAATATATCGAAACATGTGTTGAGATGCCTGATATCATCGATATAAACTTTCATGGTTTTACCAAGCTGGCTAGCGAACATGCAGTTGACAAGTCTTCAGGCCGAAAGGCATGACTTTGTAGCAGTAGATGCCACGATCGGTGATAAAAGAGGTTTTCTCGCGATCGCCTGGGTGCATGAGTATCTGGTTATATCCTGAAAACGCATCCATGAAAGAGAGAAGTTCGTTCCCGGCTGTAACTTCGACGAGTCTATCGATATGCGGGAGTGGGAAACTATCTATTGGGCAGGCTTTGTTGAGATCGGTAAAATCGACGCATATTCTCCACTTTCCGTTTTTCTTTTTGACAACGACTGGGTTTGCAAGCAGTTTGCCAGCCAGTCCGGATATCGAACTTCCGTAATTGATCCCGATCCAAGTAACCGTTCGACCTCGTCGTTGACAGCCTAGACCTTCTCGGGTCCGAGCTTGCGCCGCTTCTGCTTGATCTGTTTGAAGGTGGAATCGATGTTGAGCTCGTGACTTGTGATTTTTTTGTCGATCCCGGGCATGTCGTTGATTGACCAGGCGAAGGTTGATACGTTCCTTTTGAGAAAACGGACTCGATCATACTTGATCTCTTCGTTGAGTTCGGCTCCGATTCTGACACATCTGTCGGGGTTGAGCTCGTCGATGTTGACTTGAATAATTGTTTCTCGTCTCGGCAGATCGGGGATGTTTATGGTTTTCTTTGTGTCGATTACGCATGTTCGGGGTGTTGTCCTCAATTTGTATTTGTTGATGTAGCAAGTTCGGGACATCACTTGATCACCTCTCAGAGTGTATACTCCGGTTGGTGTCAGGTATTTTATGCATTGATGGTAAGTCGATACGACGGCCTTCATCGTGTATATCCATGGTGTTCCTAGTATGACGTTGTAGATGGCGAGTTTATCCAGGACTAGGAATTTGACCATTTGCACGACTCCCCCAACGTAAACGGGGATTTTTACCGTTCCTACGGTCATGGTCTGCTCGTTTGAAAATCCTGTTAGTGGTTCGATATTCAGTTTGATCTGGGCGTCTGGGAAGTGCATGTTTCTAAGTGTTTCTCTGAATACTACGTTGACCGAACTTCCGGTGTCAACGAGGACTCGTCCGACGGCGACGTCTCCGATAAGTATTTCGACGACTAGCGGGTCGTTATGCGGTATGTGTAGCACTTCATTGTCGGCTTCAGAGTAGGTGATCGGCACTCCACTTGTTGTAGCTCGGTTTTCTGGTTGTGCGGCCAATGCTTCCCTGCTATACTCTTTAATTGCCCGGACGGAATAGTTGCAAGATTCCAGTGCTCCCATGATCATGTTGACGCGTTTCCGGACTTGGGGGGGGGGGTATGTTGGTTTTCCGTTTGTTCCTCCCGATCGTGTTTCTGATGACCTATGTCGGCAGTGTCTATTGGTTGCTCGGTATTTTTGCTTGGTTTATCGTTGTCAAGACGTTGTTTTCCGTCATTGCTGCGACGGGGTCTGCTTGTAGGTCGGAACGCTCCTTCTACCGGGACCTCCCCTTTCTTGTATTTCATTAGTAAGAATTCTTGGAGATGTCGGCAGTCTTCAGTGGTATGGCCTTCTCGATTATGGAATTGGCAGAATGGTCCGGACTCGTTGTCGGACTCTTTCGAGTCGTCTGATCGGATCCACGTGTTCCAGTTTTGTTGTTCTTGGACGGCATTGATCGGTTGCCTCTGAGGGGCATATTGCTTCTCCTTGACGAGGAGTTTCTTTGGAGGAGCGTACTGCTTATCCTTTGCGGCCTCCTCTTCTTGCTCGAGGATGTTGATATGTGATTTGTGCAGGATATCTTCCAAGGATTTTGGCCAGTTTCGTTTGATTGCTTTGTGAAAGTCGGACCGATACCAGGTTCCTTTGTAAAGGACCTCTATCGCGGCTTCGTCATTGATTGTGCAGTGAGATACCACTTCTTTGAAACGGTTCATGAAACTGCGTAGAGGTTCGTCGCTTTTCTGCTCGAGTGCCCAGAGGTCGGCGTTTCTTGTTTCTTGTTTCATGAACATGGTAAAGCGCTTGAGAAACTTTGTGGTAAGCTCGTTGTAGTTGTTGATGGAGTTCGCATCAAGTTACGAGAACCAGTCGAGTGCGGTTCCGCAAAGATTTTCCATGAACAGCTGACACATGGCTGCCTTTTTCTTCCTTGTTAAAGAAGCGGAATCGGTTCATCATGATTACGAACGAGGTCAGGAAGTGACGCGGGTCAGTATGTCCGTCGTATGGGGTAATCTTAACTGATCTCTCCAAGCGTCGAACTGGAGTATTGATGATCTGATCCGTGAATTGTGTTTTTTGTGTTTCTTGGACGACTCGATCGATCTCTGGTGACGAGCTTGTTGCATGGTGAACTTTGGATGGGATATCTTGAAGCTAAGCTCGGACATCTTCGAACTCCAGGCCGATGGATGCTTGATCAGTGATGCGGGTTCCTGGATTGGCCGTTGATCTTCTAGTTGGTAGGTCTGCCGTGTTTGGATTTCGGGCACCGTTAAGTTCGGGTATGAGGCTCAGGCGAAGATCATTTTCAGGGGTGATCGGGTTCGGGTCGAATATCCCGATCTGGATTCTGAGTTCGGCTTGTGAGGCTAGCAGAGATTCGAACCGCTCTTCGTTCCTCTTAGAGATTTCCGCGAGCTGGACCGCCATAGCTTCTAGGAGCGTGGTTGGATCGGCTAACTTTGGGGCTGCTGTGGTGTTCGTCTGAGGGTTCGCAGGGTCATCCTCTCCTGTTGGTAGGTTCGGAGGGCTTCCTCCGGTAGGTAACAGATCGGTATTCTGAGGGATGGTCACGTTATCTACCTGATCGTCGTTGTTGGTGATGACTGCTTGAGTGTCTAACGGGTTCGTCATTGCCGAACTTAATCAACCGATATCTGAAAGTTCTGTTTTGTTCTTTCGTCCCCACAGACGGTGCCAATTGTTGATTCGTAAATCACACAAGGAGTTTAAACAGAGAACTTCGATCGGAAACTCGTTTTATTGATTGAATTCGGCGTTACAACAGAGTTTTTATGAAAAGAGAACTAAGGAGACTAAAGAACATGAGATCGGCGCTCGATGAAGATTTTTCTCTGTTCTTAGGTCTCTCAGATGATTGTGGATGATTTCTTCGAGTTTGACTCCTCCTTATTTATAGGTTTTAGAGTCGTTTGTTTGAGGGAATATTTCCCTTTTCCCTAATTAGCTGGGAAAGGAAATATCCCGGATCTCCTCCGAAATATAAGGAAATCTTCCGCCTATCTCGGAAGTCGGCTTATCTCGTCATACCGGGCTGGGCCGTTGTTGGGCCGTAGAGTTCGGTAACGAAAGTGAGCGGGTTTGTCTTTTGGGCTTTTTAGAGTTCGGCCCGTCAAACCAAATTCCGTCTTCCCCTTGTCCAAACCATCGTAAACCGATACTTGTCTCGGTTCGAACCGAGTTAAACTGGAGGGTACTAAATCCTCCTCTAACAGGAATGGGAAGATCGCTCTCAACATCGGTGATTTGGTCATGACTTTCCATATGGATAAGATTATGAAGAGACCAACCATCGATGGTCAGACTTTCTTTGTTGACACCGTCAGTAACATAGCTGAATAGTACTTCCTGGAGATGCATCCTGAGGACCCACTAGAAAGAGCATTGGTCTGTTCAGCCACTTCAAAGGTTCATTCGTTTGATGATACAGCTGGATACTCGGAAGTGCTCGATTCAGCGTCGCCAGTATCGATCGCTACCGCCCTACTTTCAGTCGATACCCTGCGACTAGAGGGAGAGTTGGCCGAAAGTTCTAAGCAAGCTGCTGGGCTTGGAGATTGGAGTGCAGAGAATTCTCCTAAGGTGGAACTAAAGCCACTCCCACCAAACCTGATGTATAGTTTTCTTGGTCCTAATTCTACATACCCAGTAATTGTTAATGCTTCTTTGAACAACACAGAGATTGCCTTACTGCTGAACAAGCTGCACAAATATCGCAAAGCTCTTGGCTATTCTCTTGATGACATTTCAGGTATATCACCAGACCTGTTCATGCATAGGATTCATCTTGAGGACGAGTCAAAAACCTGAATTGAGCATCAGAGGAGGCTGAATCCGAATCTGATGGAAGTGGTCAAAAAGGAAGTGATGAAGCTCTTGAAGGCTGGTGTTATCTATGCTATTTCGGATAGCTCTTGGGTCAGTCCAGTGCACGTTGTTCCTAAGAAAGGAGGGATAACCGTGGTGAAGAATGGGAAGGATGAGATGATTCCTACTAGAACTATCACTAGACATCGAATGTGCATCGACTACAGGAAATTGAATGCAGCTACACGGAAGGATCATTTCTCATTGCCATTCATTGACCAGATGTTAGATAGGTTGACTAGTCATCCCTACTACTGTTTTCTCGATGGGTATTCAAGTTTCTTCCAGATTCCGATACATCCAGATGACCAAGGGAAGATAACTTTTACGTGTCCTTATGGCACATTCGCATACAGAAGAATACCATTTGGATTGTGTAACGCTCCAGCCACTTTTCAGAGATGCATGATGTACATCTTCACAAACATGATTGTGGATTTTATGGAGGTGTTCATGGATGATTTTTCAGTGTATGGATCATCGTTCAAAGATTGTTTGGCTAACTTGTGCAAGGTGCTACAGAGGTGTGAAGAGAAACACTTGGTCCTTAATTGGGAAAAGTGTCACTTTATGGTTCAGGATGGCATCATGCTTGGGCACAAGGTTTCTGAGGCTGGGATCGAAGTTGACAAAGCCAAATTAAATTCAGGTTATAACGAGCCTCCAACCACCAAATTATTTGAAGGATATTCGAAGCTTCCTTGGTCATGCTGGGTTTTACATGAGGTTTATCAAGGATTTCTCCAAGATAGCATGCCCACTCACTGCTTTATTATGCAAGAAGATCAAATTCGATTTCACACTTGACTGTCTTGCAGCCTTTGAGGAGATAAAAAAAGGCTTTGGTGAGTGCTCCTATTGTGCAACCTCCTGATTAGATTTTGCCTTTTGAGATCATGTGCGACGCTAGTGATTTTGCTGTTGGATCTGTTTTGGGTCAGCGAAAGGACAAGAAGCTGCACGTCATCTACTATGCCAGCATGACATTGGATGATGCTCAGAGGAACTACAGCACCACAGAGAAGGAACTGCTTGCAGTTGTTTTCTCCTTTGAGAAATTTCGATCCTACTTGGTTGGGAGAAAGGTGATTGTTCATACTGATCATGCTGCTCTCAAATATCTGATGCAGAACAAGGATCTTAAGCCTCGTCTTTGTCGTTGGGTTCTTTTGCTACAAGATTTCGACATCGAGGTTAAGGACAAGAAAGGAATAGAGAACGGGGTCGTTGACCATCTCTCGAGGATTCAGATCGATGCAGACGTCCCTATTGATGATCAACTACCAGAAGAATCCATTTACTTCATTGAGACTGAATTTCAGATGGGCTTCGCAGAAACTCAGCAATTTCCACGAATTGCAGGTCTCGGTATCGATCGACACTCCTATGGTGTCGGTCGATACCCGGCGATTTCCGAACCAGTTTTGAGTGTTGAACACCTTGGTGTTTCAGAGGAGTATCTAGTAGCTGCAGCCGATTCTGATCAACCACGGTATGCTGATATTGCTAACTACCTCGCTGCCGATGCAGAACCAAAGCACCTCAAGAAGTATAACAAGAAGAAGTTCATGCGTGACATAAGACGATTCTTTTGGGATGAACCTTACATGTACAAGCATTATGCTGATGGTATTTACAGAAGGTGCATTGTTGAATCAGAGGTACGTAACGTGTTGTTTCATTGCCATGGATCCGGCTATGCTGGACACTTTGCCACTTTCAAGACAGTGTCCAAGGTAGTTCAAGCAGGCTTCTGGTGGCCTACTATGTTCAAGGATGCTCATGCTTTCGTTTCACAATGCGATGCCTGTCAGAGGAGAGGGAAGATCAGTAAGAGACATGAGATGCCACAGAATTTCATCCTTGAGGTTGAGATTTTCGATTGTTTGGGCATTGATTTATGGGTCCCTTTCCTTCGTCATATGGACACAAATAAATCTTGGTTGATGTGGATTATGTGTCTAAGTGGGTTGAAGCCATTGCTAGCAGAATGATATGCTCAAATTAATACCCTAACAGTACTAAAGCAGTAGTTGTAATATAGTTAGGGATCGAACATAAGGACTCACAGAAATCACACAATAGATTGTATAGTATCGAATTAAGATAAGCAATTCAGATGTAATTGAAAGCAGTGCAGAAATTAAAAGTGTTGTAATTCAATTGGAGAAAGATAGACTCAGGGTATTTCTCAGGAAATCAATGAATGCAAATAAACTAACTAGCAGGATTCAGATTTAGCGCAGTTCTTGAACACAAGGTATAATTAACCAACTGTCGTTGCGAGAATTATCTAAATCTAAATCCTAGGAATTTCAAATCTCTTTGCGAATCCTAAAGTCTAAATGAGCTTTAATATCAGGTTTGATATGTTCACAAATCAATTAAACCAAATCTCTTTGCGAATAATCAATTTGCTCACCTAAGGTTCTATCAGGTAATTAATCGCACTGTCATGCCTAATCAATTATCCTAAAATCTAAGTTCCAGATTCGCCAACCTAGAATTAGTTTTGAACACAACCTAAGGCGAATAACTAATTCAGATGGTGAATCCTAAACAGATAATCAATTTAGCATTCAAAGATAACCCTTATGAGAACCATGAACCTAAAGTGGATCTACTCAGACATGGAGATTGAAAACAACATGATTGAATAGATAATCGAAGAAATCAATAAAAACAGGAGTTCAGAGTTGTCTCTCCGAAAACCAAAAGTAAAATCAAAGTAGAATAAAAGCATAGCCTAAAAGTGGATGTAAAACCTAATTATATAGCTAAAACACGTTCTGGGCCTTCTTGTAAATATTAAAATCTTCTGGGCCAATTCTGCAATTTTTTCAACTCTTCAATAAGTCGTGATTCTCCTGTTTCCTCGACGGGTATCGATCGATACTAGGCAGTATCGATCGATACTCAGGTGATTTTGATGTCTCAACTACACGGATCTTCTGCTTCGCTCCAGAATGCTCCAGAAAGCTCCAATATCTCCAATTATGCTCCAAAAGTGCTATAACATGTAAAAGACTCTAAAAGACTCTATAATAGAATAAAGACTCGATAAAAAGGACTTATATCATGGCTTTAAAGGGGTAAAAACCATGATATATCAACTCCCCCAGACTTAGCATTTGCTTGCCCTCAAGCAAATAGAAGACTAAACCAGAGAAAGAGGTTTGAAAACACGGAGACTCACCTGTTCAGGAACCATTGCAGAGATCCTTTTCCCAAGCACCCAAATGTCACCTAACCAGCTTTTTGATCTAACTACCATGTACTTCTCCGTAGACATTTGCAGCGTCCCAGACTACACAAATTATCTCACAACATTGTTCAATCAAGCCATCCTCGCCAGTTCCATCGTTGTGATTAATACCAAGAGCCTTCTAGATTCTTTACCATACAATATCATGACAAGGAACCATCCAATTTTACACTTTTTATCACTTTCTCTCCCCCAGACTTCTTTCTTATTATGTTCTCTTTTTTTTTTAGATATGCATATACATATCAAGGTCCGAAACTCGAGTATTGATGTGTTAGCCTCCGAATCCCCGGTTCTTCCCTCTCAAAGTATCAAAGGATGTAGGCGAATAATGGCATCATAGTAAAATCCTAGCCTCGCTTCCAATCCTTTATGTGATCATTCCCTCTTATGTAAAATAATGGGATCGCTGGAAATTTTTCTAGCCCTCTACTCAGAAGAAAATCATTTCATCTTTTAATGCATCTTATTAATTAACTTGTAACAGGGAGAGAAATACCATAATTCTAAACACATGGGTTCCTTTGTCAGATACGAATGAGGAATCAAGCTCTAAGAGTACTAACCACATCGATGAAGTGCAAAAATTTGGCTCAGGCTTTAAAGAACTTTGCCGGAAACATGAGTGTCTTCTGGTCAACTGGTCAGCCTTTGGATTTTTCATTAGTCGATCTAGAGATAATTCTGTAACAATGGTCACTTAGAAACAAGGTCAAATCAACAGATTCAAGAAAAAGATCACAGTTTCAAACAAAATTTTGACTCAATAAAACAACGAGTGACTCAAAAATGGACTGACTCTAAGAAAAATAAACACAATGTCAGCAGACACCTCCCCCAGACTTGAACAACACTGTCCCCAGTGTTATCTAGCCTAGAGTAGGTAAAAGAAGACAAAAGAACAGAATAAAATTGGGAAAAACAAGAAGTTACCTTGCTGGAACATCGAGTATCGATCGACACACAGCCGGGTATCGAGCGATACCAAGCTTAAATCGACATAATGAACCATACATTCGCGATTGTTGTCGATCGATACCAGCAGTGTATCGATCGATACCGGAACCTGCAACTCGTGAAAATTAGTGATTCTCTGCGAAATTCATATGAAACCCAGTTTCAATGAAGTAAAGGGATTTCTCAGGTAGTTGATCATCAATAGGGACGTCTGTATCGATCTGCATCCTTGAGAGATGGTCAGCGACCCCGTTCTCAATGCCTCTCTTGTCCTTAACTTCGATGTCGAAACCTTGTAGCAAAAGAACCCAACGACAATGACGAGGCTTGAGATCCTTGTTCTGCATCAGATATTTTAGAGCAGCATGATCAGTATGAACAACCAATTTGCTCCCAATCAAGTAGGATCGGAATTTCTCTGTGGTGCTGTAATTTTTCTAAGCATCATCCAATGTCCTGCTGGCATAGTAGATGACGTGTAACTTCTTATCTTTCCTTTGACCCAGAACTGACCCAACAGCAAAGTCACTAGCATCGCACATGATCTCAAAAGGCAGAGTCCAATCAGGAGGTTGCACAATAGGGGCACTCACCAAAGCCTTTTTGATCTCCTCAAAGGCTGCAAGACAATCAGGCGTGAAATCAAATTTGATCTCCTTGCACAGTAAAGCAGTGAGTGGGCGTGCTATCTTGGAGAAATCCTTGATGAATCTCCTGTAAAACCTAGCATGACCAAGGAAACTTCGAATATCCTTTACAGAATTCGGTGGTTGGAGACTTGTCATAACCTGAATTTTTGCCCTGTCGACTTCGATCCCAGCCCCAGAAACTTTGTGCCCAAGTACGATGCCATCCTGAACCATAAAGTGACACTTTGCCCAGTTAAGGACCAAGTGTTTCTCTTCGCACCTCTGTAACACCTTACACAAGTTAGCCAAATAGTCCTTGAATGATGATCCATATACTGAAAAATCATCCATGAACACCTCCATGAATTACTCAATCATGTCTGTGAAGATAGACATCATGCATCTCTGAAAAGTGGATGGAGCATTACACAATCCAAATGGCATTCTCCTGTATGCGAATGTGCCATAGGGACATGTGAAAGTGGTCTTCCCTTGGTCATCTGGATGTATAGGGATCTGGAAGAAACCTGAATATCCATCAAGGAAACAATAGTAGGGATGACTAGCCAATATCTCCAACATCTGGTCAATGAATGGCAATGGAAAGTGATCTTTCCGTGTAGCTGCATTCAACTTCCTGTAGTCAATGCACATTCGATGTCCAGTGATAGTCCTCATAGGAATCATCTCATCCTTCTCATTCTTCACCACGGTTATCCCTCCTTTCTTAGGAACAACGTGCACTGGACTGACCCAAGAGCTATCTGAAATGGCATAGATAACTCCTGCATCCAAGAGTTTCATGACTTCTTTCTTAACCACTTCCTTCAGGTTTGGATTCAGCCTCCTCTGATGCTCAATTGAAGCCTTTGACTCGTCCTCAAGATGAATCTGATGCATGCACATGCCCGGTGATATACCTGAAATATCAGCAAGAGAATAGCCAAGAGCTTTGCGATACTTGCGCAGCCTGCTTAGCAGTAAGGTAACCTCTGCGTTGTTCAAGGAAGCGTTAATGATTACTGGGAATGTGGAATTAGGACCAAGAAAACCATACCTCAAATTCGCAGGAAGTGGTTTGAGTTCCACCTTAGGAGCTTTTTCCTCGCTCCAATCTCCAAGCCCAGCAGCTTGCTTAGTACTTTCGGCCAAACCTCTTTCTGGCCGCAGGGTATCGATCGATACTAGGTGAGTATCGATCGATACTGGCAGTGCTGAATCGAGCATCTTCCCATATTCAGCAGCAGCATCATTCGCATGAACCTCTGACTCAGCCGAACAGACCAATGCTCTCTCCAATGGGTCCTCAGGATGCATCTCCAGGAAATACTCTTCTGCAATGTCACAGAAGGTATCAACGAAGAAAGTCTGTCCATCGATGGTTGGTCTCTTCATCATCTTCTCCATGTTAAAAGTCATGACCAACTCACCAATGTTATGAGCTATCTTCCCATTCCTGCAATCAATCAGAGTACCAGCTGTTGCTAGGAATGGCCTTCCCAAGATGAGAGGATCTCTGTGTTCCGAATCATACTTCAAGACAATGAAATCAGTTGGGATTAAGCAATTTCCAATCTTAATCGGAACATCCTCGAGCAAACCTTCTGGAAGTCTAACTAAACGATCAGCGAGTATCAGCGAGATCCGCGTAGAAGTGAAGTCTGTCATTCCCATTCTCTTAGCGACTGAGTATGGCATGAGGTTGACACTTGAGCCAAGGTCACAAAGAGAACGCTCAAACCTGTCAGAAAAGATCGTGCAATCCAAGACAAAGCTCCCTGGATCTGGTAGCTTCGTTGGGATCATGTTGGTTAGGATTGCACTGCACTCATGAGTGATCATCAGACAACCGTCTTCAAGATTCACATTGCTGGACACCATCTTCTTGACATATCTCCTGAAAGCAGGAGAAGTTTTGATAGCATCGATGAAGGGAAGTTCAACAACCAGCTTGTCCAAAATTTCCTTGCACCTAGTGTCCTCCATCTCCTTCTTAGTCTTCCCAATAGCTCTGGGATATGGTATCCTTGGTATGTAGACTCTCTCTGTAACCGCTTTAGGTTTCTCCTCCATAACCGTAGGTGCATTATCGATTGCAGGTTCAGTATCGATCGATACATGGGATTTTGAGTTTTCCCGTGCAAGAATTTTGACCGGTGTCGATCGATGCTGGGTAGTGTCGATCGATGCCTTGGCGATTTCAGAGTCCTCATCGTCAGACATCTTAAAATTTTCAGCTGTTTAGTCCATTCTGCTCCTGAAATGACCTCTTTACCACTTCTCAAGGTAATGGCATTGATGTGTGCCCTTGGGTTCTCTCCTTTTCCTGGGAGAAAGCCTTCTTGTCTTCTCGAACCTTCTGAAGTCTGAGCTACCTGAGTTTCCAGCTTCTTCTGACAAATACCAAGAGCATCGATTCTTCCACTCAGATCGTTGTACATGGCGTCCATCTTACCATTGAAGTTCACTGTGATCTGCTGCTGTCCTTGAACGAGCGTTTCAAGGATGGCCTCAATCTTGTTCTTTGATGTTTTAGCAGTCACAGGCTCGTAAGAAGAACTCCCATAGTTCCTGGTGTAACTACTGTTCTGGGAAGGTTTCAGGTTGAATCCTCCTTGCTGGAAGTTGTTGTTGAAGCTTCGATTGTTGTTGAATTGGTTCCTCTGTCCCTGAAATCCGGAACCACTAATGTAGTTGACATCTTCTGCTTCACCCTCGTTAAGCACCTCAAAATCTTCAGCAAAGTGAACGGCCTTTGTTGTCTTTTCCAGCAGAAGACTGTGCACAGAATCCAGCTGAGCCTTAACTTCAGCGATCTGCGATCCATCATGATTACCAGCCAGCTTCTTGCGCTCGAAATCTGCGCTCTTGGTGCTACTGCTAGATGCAAAGTTCTCAATCAACACATAAGCGTCCTCAGGATACCTGGTGTTGAAATTACCATTGCTTGAAGCGTCCAAAGCCATCTGATACCTCCAATCTATCCCTCTGAAGAAGATACCCAGCAGCTGCACGTCAGAGTACCCGTGATGTGGACAATCTCTCTGATACGATCTGAATCTCGTCCAAGCAGCCTTGAACGCCTCAGTAGGTCCTTAAGAAAATTGGGAGATTTTATTCCTCAGCCCCTCAGATCGTGCATCATCGTAGAAGTTAATCAGGAAGGCTTTCTTAGTCTCTTCCCAACTAGTCAGCAATCCAGGAGGTAGCTGCCTCAGCCAATAATTCGCATCTCCAACTAGAGAGTAGGGGAAGAGCTTGCAGAATAGAAAGTCGTAGGACACTCCATTGCTTTTGATGTTGGTTACCAAGTCCTCGAACTTCTCCACATGATCCATCGGATGTTCATGAGGAAGACCATGAAATAGATGCTGTCCCAAAAGAGTGTAGTATGCAGGTTTCAGCTCAAAGTCATTCCTCTCAAACGCAGGAGGACGAATCGCTGACCGATTGGCGAAAAACTGATCCGGCCTGTTGTACTCACCAATCGTTCTTCCACGATTAACCACAACATTTCTCGCGTTCCCAGCGGCATTCTCAGCGACAACAGGAGCAGGTGGTATGACGATCCCTTCTCCATCTAGACGTTGTCCTTGCTCATTGCACAACCGACCCTCTTGGTCTCTGTAAGCACCAGCTGCATCACGAACCAACCCCACTTGATTGTTGTTCATCTTAGCTGATTTCTTTGCTTTCCTGTTTGTGCGTTCCACAAGTGCTAGTTGCTCGAGTGACAGATCAACTAGCTCAGCGTTCTTGTTCCTTCTGGTTTCTCGATTAGGCATGCACCTGAAAACAAAAACCAAGAATGTAAGTAACTGAAATATACGTAGGGTATCGACCGATACCTAAGGGTATCGATCGATACTCGGGCGATTTAGACGAATTTTTTAGCTAAAATCTAATGGCGAATTGAGTCCCCGGCAACAGCGCCAAATTTGATATGCTCAAATTAATACCCTAAATAGTACTAAAGCAGTTGCTGCAGTAAATCAGGGGTCGAACACAAGAACTCAGTTATCACACAATAGATTGTATAGATCCAAAATACGCTAAATTAAAAGATGTAATTGAAAACAAGTATGCAAGTAAAAGTGTTATAAATTCAGTTGGAGAAAGATAGGTTCAGGGTATTTCTTAGGAAATCAATGAATGCAGTTAAACTAGTTAATCAGGGTTCAGATTACGCGCTGTTCTTGAACTCAAATCACTAAGGTATAGCTAACCAACTCTCGTCGCGAAAGCTATCTAAATCTAAATCCTAGGAATTCCAAATCTCTTTGTGAATTATAAAGTCTAAATCAGCTTTAAAGTTCAGGTTTGATATGTTCACAAATCAATTAAACCAAATCTCTTTGCGAATAATCAATTTGCTCACCCTAGTTCTATCAGGTAATTAATCGCACTCTCGTGCCTAATCAATTATCCTAAGATCTAAGTTCTAGGTGATCAATCCAGAATTAGCTTTGAGAACAACCTAAGGTGAAGAACTAATTCAGATTGCGAACCCTAAGAAACAAATCAACCTAGCATTCAAAGAAATCCCTATGAGAAAATCCCAAACCTAACAGGTGATCTACTCAGACATGGAGATTGAAACAATAAACATGTTTGAATAAATACTCAATAGAAAATACGAAAGAGTAACAGGAAGTGTTGAGATCTGATCTCGGACGAAGGAAGATTCAGACTTGTCTCTTTCACCAAGTTCTCTCTTAAACCAAAGTAAAATAAAAGCATAGCCAACGAAGTGGCTGTAAAATCTCTATAAATAACCTAAATCACGAATTGGGGTCTTCTTGTAAATATCAAAGACTTCTGGGCACTTTTGCAATTCTCCAAGTCTTGGAAAACTCGCGGGTCGTGTTTGCTGCGATGAGTGTCGATCGATACTCGACGTGAATTTAGGTACTCAGCAACACGATCTTCAGCTTTGCTCCAAACTGCTCCAATATTTCCAATAATGCTCCCAACGTGCTATAACCTGTAAAAGACTCTAAAAGACTCCAAAATACTATAAAGACTCTATAAAATGGACTTATATCATGGCTTAAATAGGGTAAAAACCATGATATATCACGTAGCCATGAACGGTCTTCCGAGAATCAACTGCGTACGAGATATTACATTCATCTCTACAACCTGAAAATCAGTAGGAACCAGGCAATCTCCTATTGTGATCATAAAATCAGTGATTGCCCCATATGGAAGAGAGGTGGAATCGTTCGCGAACGTGATAGATATCTTTGGAGGTTGAATATCAGCTCCAAACCTCTCTGCAATTGCCCTGGACATGACATTGACGCAGGCTCCTGAGTCAACGAGAGACTCTTTGAATTCAACCCTAGAGATAGAGCATGGAACTTAGAAGATCCTTGGGTCTTCCCTCTTAGTCAACTGTCTCAGTGGAGGTTTACCTCTGGCCTTAATGAAGAGTGCCTTAATCTCTTCCTCAGTTTCTCTGCAATCCTTGAAGTGACTTAGCAGAGGACGAGACTCTAGAGCTTCTTCAACGGTTGATTCATTGGAGATCCTTCGTACCATCTTCTCAAAGCCAGCAGCTGCTTTGGAGAAATGGGATCTATGAGGTGTCGAGGAATATGATTCAGCTTCTTGGGCTTGCGAACTCTTTCTTCGATCAACTCAGGTGTTTTCACAGTTTCTGGCTTAATCTGCGATGGGTATCGATCGACACCAGGCAGGGTATCGATCGATGTCGCTGTTGAATCGTCCTTGGCAGATATATCATCATCAATAGGAAGCTCCACGATCGGCTTATCCAGTGTAGCCTGGCATCTGGCGTCCTCAACCTCCTTCTTAGTCTTCACAGCAGCTATGGGATAAGGTATCCTAGGTATATAGACTCGTTCTTGAACTTCTTTAGGCACCACAGTCGAAATCTCAAGTGTTTCCTCAAAAATCGCCTCAGTATCGACCGATACCAATGGGGTATCGATCGATACACGGGTTTTGGAAGTATCACGTTTCAGAATTATAATCGGCATCTATCGACACTTGGGGGTATCGATCGATGCTTTGGCGATTTCAGGATCTTCATCGAAATTTTCTGCACTTGAGGACATCGCATTGACGTGTGCTCTTGGATTTTCAGTTCTCCCTGGAAGAAAACCTTCCTGTCTCTTCACAGCTGCGGCGGTTTGAGCGACCTGAGTTTCCAGCTTCCTCTGACAAAGGTTGACAGCTTCAATCTTCCCATTCAGGTGGTCAATCTTCCCATTGAGATCAGTGTACAGATGGTCAATCTTCCCATTGAAATCCACTTGCAGTTTTTGTTGTCCCTGAAGAATCTGCTCAAGCATGGATTCCATCTTATTATCCGTAGATTTTGGAGAGATGGGCTGGTACGAAGAATTCCCGTAATTGCGAGAGTTGTTGTTGAAGTTTCGGTTGTTGTTGTACCCAAATTGCTGACCCTGAAATCCAGAACCACCAACGTAGTTACAGTCATCCACTTCAGCTCCACCGATATCATCGACTCCATCAGCAAAGTGTACAGCCTTCTTTGACTTCCCAATCAAAATATCCAGCTTAGCTTGAACTTCAGCAATCTGAGATCCATCAATTCCTGCAGACTGCTTCTTCCTCTAGAAATCAGCATTCTTTGTGCTATTACTAGACGCCAAGTTCTCAATTAGCACAACCGCATCATCTGGATACCTGGTGTTGAAGTTCCCATTACTCGCAGTATCCAAAGCCATTTGGTACCTCCAATCGATCCCTCTTTAGAAAGTGCCCAGCAGCTGAACCTGATTGAACCCATGGTGCGGACAATCTCTCTGATATGATTTGAAGCGAATCCAAGCAGCCTTGAGTCCCTCTATTGGACCTTGAGAAAATTGAGAGATTTTGTTCCTGAGCTCTTCGGATCTCGCATCATCATAGAAATTGCACAGGAATGCATTCTTCGTCTCATCCCATGTAGTTAGCGAACCAGGAGCCAACTGTTTCAGCCAATAATCAGCATCTCCACTAAGAGAGTATGGGAAAAGTTTGTAGAAGAGGAACTCATTGGGCACTCCATTGTACTTCATACCAGTGACCAAATCTTCGAACCTCTCGATATGATCCATGGGATGTTCATGAGATAGCCCATGGAAAGGATTCTGACTCACAAGAGCGTAGTACGTAGGCTTCAGCTCAAAGTCATTCCTCTGAAAAGTTGGGATGCGAATCGCATATCGATTGGCATAGAACTGATCAGGTCTGTTGTGCTCGCCAAGTGTCCTAACTCGATCACCTGCAGCATTCCCAACGTTGGCGCGACAATCTCAATAACAGCAGCAGGGACAACGACGTTTCCAGCTTCATCAAGTCGCTGCCCTCCCTCATTGCACACATGACCCTCTTGGTCTCTCAGAACTCCAGCCTCATCAGGTCTTAATACCACTGTGTTGTTCATTCCTGATGTTTGCCTTGCTTTTCTGTTTGTGCGTTCCACAAGGGCTAGCTGTTCCAGTGACAGTTCAACTAGTTGAGTGCTCTTGTTGCTTCTGGTTTCACGAATATGCATACACCTGAAAACAAAACACTAGACAAGGCACGTAAGTAACCAAAAAAAATATGTTGAGTATCGATCGATACCAAGTGGTGTCGATCGATTTCAACAAAAGAAGACGACGAGTATCGACCGATGCTAGGTAGTATCGATAGATACCGACGAACTTTGTCGAAACTCGACAGCTAAAATCTAATGGCGAAATTGAGTCCCCGGCAACGGCGCCAAATTTGATATGCTCAAATTAATACCCTAACAGTACTAAAGCAGTAGTTGTAATATAGTTAGGGGTCGAACACAAGGACTCACAGAAATCACACAATAGATTGTATAATATCGAATTAAGCTAAGCAATTCAGATGTAATTGAAAGCAGTGCAGAAATTAAAAGTGTTGTAATTCAATTGGAGAAAGATAGGCTCAGGGTGTTTCTTAGAAAATCAATGAATGCAGATAAACTAACTAGCAGGATTCAGATTTAGCGCAGTTCTTGAACTCAAATCGCTAAGGTATAATTAACCAACTGTCGTTGCAAGAATTATCTAAATCTAAATCCTAGGAATTCCAAATCTCTTTGCGAATCCTAAAGTCAAAATCAGCTTTAATATCAGGTTTGATATGTTCACAAATCAATTAAACCAAATCTCTTTGCGAATAATCAATTTGCTCACCTAAGGTTCTATCAGGTAATTAATCGCACTGTCATGCCTAATCAATTATCCTAAAATCTAAGTTCCAGATTCGTCAACCTAGAATTAGCTATGAACACAACCAAAGGCGAAGAACTAATTCAGATGGTGAATCCTAAACAGATAATCAATTTAGCATTCAAAGATAACCCTTATGAGAACCCTGAACCTAAAGTGGATCTACTCAGACATTGAGATTGAAAACAACATGATTGAATAGATCATCAAAGAAATAAATAAAAACAGGAGTTCAGAGTTGTCTCTCCAAAAACCAAAAGTAAAATCAAAGTAGAATAAAAGCATAGCCTAAAAGTGGCTGTAAAACCTAATTATATAGCTAAAACACGTTTTGGGCATTCTTGTAAATATTAAAGTCTTCTGGGCCAATTCTGCAATTCTTCAACTCTTCAATAAGTCGTGATCCTTCTGTTTCCTCGACGGGTATCGATCGATACTAGGCAGTATCGATCGATACTCTGGTGATTTTGATGTCTCAGCTACACGGATCTTCTGCTTCGCTCCAGAATGCTCCAGAAAGCTCCAATATCTCCAATTATGCTCCAAAAGTGCTATAACCTGTAAAAGACTCTAAAAGACAGTATAATAGAATAAAGACTCGATAAAAAGGACTTATATCATGGCTTTAAAGGGGTCAAAACCATGATATATCACAGAACCAATGATTCTTCGGTGGTCCTTAAGCTGTTTAAGACCATCATTTTCCCTCGATTTGGAGTACCTCGAATTGTGATAAGTGATGGTGGCTCTCACTTTATCAACAAGATTTTCGAGAGGTTGCTGAAGAAGTATGGTGTGAACCATCATGTTGCTACTCCTTATCACCCTCAGACCAGTGGGCAAGTTGAGGTTTACAACAGGCAGATCAAAGAAATTCTGGAGAAGACAGTGAATGTTACAAGGAAGGATTGGTCTGTGAAGCTGGATGACGCACTTTGGGCTTACAGGACTGCTTTCAAGACACCACTTGGGACTACACCGTTTCACTTGCTTTATGGAAAAGCATGCCATCTTCCAGTTGTAATCGAGCATAAGGCAGCATGGGCTACAAAGATGATGAATTTCGACATCAAGTCTGCTGCTGAGAAGCGATTGATCAAGCTGAATGAGCTCGATGAGATTAGGCATCTTGCCTATGAGAACTCGAAGCTGTACAAGGAGAGGACTAAGGCATACCATGACAAGAAGATCATCTCCAGGCACTTTGAACCAAATGATCAGGTACTTCTGTATAACTCTCGTTTGCAATTTTTTCCTGGTAAATTGCGTTCTCGTTGGTCAGGTCCTTTCACAGTCAAGGAAGTTAGACCACATGGTGTGATTGTCCTGACAAATCCTTCAGGAGAGGAGTTCACTGTCAACGGACAAAGGGTGAAACACTATTGGGCGAATGCCGAAATTCCAGAAGAGCACATAATGCATCTGGATGATGAACCCACTGCCTGAACGGCGGTACAGTCAAGCTAATGACATTAAACGAGCGCTTGGTGGGAGGCAACCCATTGGTGAGTTTGTTTTTGAGTCTTTTTCTTTTTATTTTTTTTTCGTTTTTGCGTTGTGTCAGGATAAACAAGGAGCAAAAACAAAATCGTTTAAGTGTCGATCGATACCTTGTTGGTATCGGTCGACACCCTACACGAATAAGAAAGTACATCGTATCGACTTAAGCATGGTATCGCTCGATACCAAGCCGTGTGTCGGTCGATACTCGATGTTCCAGCACGGTAACTTCTTGTTTCTCACAATCATATTTGGTTCTTTTGTTTTCTTTCACCAACTCTAGGCTAGATAACACTAGGGATTGTTCAAGTCTGGGGGAGGTAGTCGCTGACATTGTTTTTGTTTTTCTCAGAGTCAGTCATTTTTGAGTCATTCGTCGTTTTATTGAGTCAAGATATGTTGGAGACTGTGATCTTTTTTCTGAATCTATTGATCTGGCCTTGCTTCTAAGTGACCATTGTTACAGAATCAGTTTTAGATCGACTAATGAAAAATCCAAAGGCTGGCCAGTTAACCAGAAGACACTCATGTTTCCAGCAAAGTACTTTAAAACCTGAGCCAAATTTTTGCACTTCATTGATGTGATTGATATCCATAGAGATTGATTCATCATTCGTATCTGACAAAGGAACCCACGTGTTTAAAATAATGGTATTTCTCTCCCAGTTACAAGTTAATAAGATGCATTAAAAGATGAAATGATTTTCTTCTGAGTAGAGGGTTAGGAAAATTTCCAGCGATCCCATTATTCTACTTCAGAGGAAATGATCACACAAAGGTGGAAGCGAGGTTAGGAAAATTTCATATGATACCACTATTCGTCTACACCTTTGATTACTTTTGAGGGAAGAACCGGAAATTCGGTGGCAAATACCATCAATACTCGCATTTCGAACCTTAATTTGTATATCCAAGAAACATAATGAGAAATAAGTCTTGGGGAGAGAAATAATACCATAAAGTGTGAAAAATGGTGGTTCCTTGTCATGATATTGTATGGGAAAGAATCTAGAAGGCTTTTGGTATTAAGCACAGCGATGAAACTGGCGAGGAAGGCTTGGTTGAACAATGCTGTGAAATAATGTGTGTAGTCTGGGAAGCTGCGAATGTCTACGGAGAAGTACATGGTGGTTAGATCAAAAGCTGGTTAGGTGATATGTGGAGCACTAAGGAAAAGGGTCATTGCAATGTTTCAAGAACGGGTGAGTCTCTATGTTTTCAAACCTCTTTCTCTGGTTTAGTTTTCTGTTTTGCTTGAGGGCAAGTAAAAGCTAAGTCTGGGGGAGTTGATATATCATGGGTTTTACCCCGTTTAAGCCATGATATAAGTCCGTTTTATAGAGTCTTTCTAATATTTTGTAGTGTTTTAGAGTCTTTTACAGGTTTTAGCACGTTTGGAGCATAATTGGAAATATTTGAGCTTTCTATAGCATTTTGGAGCAAAGCAACGTTCGTGTAGCTAGGTACCCGATTTGAAGCATCAGTGTCGATCGATACTGCCTAGTATCGGTCGATACTCACCGAAGCATACACGACCCGCAACTTTAATGAAGATTTGAAGAATTGAAAAATAGCCTAGAAGTCTTTAATTATTACAATAAGCCCCAGAACCTGTTTTAGGATTATAATTAGGTTTTTCAGCCAATTTGATGGCTATGCTTGATTTTACTTTGATTTTGTGAGAGAGCTTTTGAAGGGAGACAAGTCTGAAACTTTGTTCGTCCGAGAGAAGATTTCGAACCCTCTTGTTACTCTTTCTATTTTATTTGATGATTTATTCAAACATGTTTATTGCTTCAATTTTCATGTCTGAGTAGATCTCTTGTTAGGTTTAGGGTTCTCATTAGGGTTTTCTCTGAATGCTAGGGGTATTAGTTATTAGGATTCACAATCTGAATTAGTTCTTCGCCATAGGTTGTGTTCAAAGCTAATTATGGATTGATCACCTAGAACTTAGATCTTAGGATAATTGATTAGGCACGAGAGTGCGATTAATTACCTTATAGAACCTAGGGTGAGAAAAATAACTATTCACAAAGAGATTTGGTTTAGTTGCTTTGTGACCAAATCAAACTTGAACTAAAAGCTGGTTTAGACTTTAGGATTCGCAAAGAGATTTGGAATTCCTAGGATTTAGACTTAGATAATTCTCGCAACGAGAGTTGGTTAATTATACCTTAGTGATTTGAGTTCAAGAACCGCGCTAAATCTTAATCATGTTAGTTAGTTTATCTGCATTCATTTATTTCCTAAGAAATACCCTGAACCTATCTTTCTCCAATCGAATTTACAACCATTTTAATTTACGTTTCTGTTTTCAATTATATTGATCTCTTAGCTTAATTCTCATCTATATAATCTATTGTGTGTTTCTGTGAGTCCTTGTGTTCGACCCCTACTTTACTACAACTACTGCTTTAGTACTTTTAGGGTATTAATTTGAGCATATCACTTATACTATAACTTATACTAACACCTCTATCAAATTTTATAAAAATCTATAACACATTTTTATTTTGAATTTTGACAAGTTGAAGCTATTGTATATACATCATACAATTGTTTGTCTACAATTTATACAAAAAAACTAAACCATATACCCTGAACCACAACTGTTTGTCAGATATGGAGATTGAAGGTGCAAAACATGATTTAAACGAGGTAAACATGTTTAATAACATACGTATACTAATCCGTCGGACATCTGTCAGAAATTCCGACGGATGTTACTTAACATTTTTTCCGGTATTCGCTGATATGACGACGTAAAGAACAACCTAAAAAAAGACTAATTCTCTAAAGATTTAAGAATCTTTAAGATTAAAATTGATATCATTTTTAAAAATTTATGTGTATGGTTTAGAAAATCTCTACAATATATATTGGATTTTATTTAAAATTTTAATTCAATACATCAAACTTTTTTTTTTAAAAAAAGAGCATGATTTACAAATATAAGTTTTAATAACTCCAAATTTAACAACCATAATTTATAATTGTGATTGGATTTAAATTCTCTAGTAGGATAATTTTATCTTCTAAATAACAAATATCTAGTACAAGTCAAACTTTATAAAACATCCACATAACTAATATCTTCCAAATAACAAATATCTAGTACAAGTACATATTTTACAATGCAAAACGCTTTATAAGAAAAGTAATCAGTTTCTGCTGAATCGGATGTTTCTCCAAATTCGTCAAATTCTTCCTCTGAATCCTCAAATACCCGATCATCGGAATGTACGGTTAAATCAACAACGAGGTCGACCTCAAGAGAATGATTGATCGAACCTAAACCTACAAAGCTTTGCTGGAGGGGGTTCATGATCGTACATTCCATGAACCATACCTCTCGGTTTATCGATGTGACTGTAATCTACGGGTCTTGCTTGTTTGTCACTCGAGGATAGGAAATATAGCATACATACATCATGTAATAAAGTCATATAAAAATTTAACCACGGGAATGAAAAAATACTAACAAATTAAATAAACGTAAAAGAATAAAATGAACCTGGTATGCTTGTGAAGCAAGTACGAATGGCTCGTATTTATGGAGTTGCCTTCTGCTATGTAATGATGTAACACAAAATTTGTCGTCTCGCACACCGCTTCCTACTAATGGGTCGTACCAGTCGCATAAAAATGCAACACATCGCAAGTCGAGCATTCCTGGATAGTGAACATCCAAAATCTCATGTACGACACCATAGTATACTAGATCACCGGACTGAGTAGATACACCGTAATCTGAATTTGACCTAATCCTATCATCCTGAAAAATCTTAAAAGCGTAGCCCCGTGTGCTATACATGACATGTGAATGCACGATTGCTAGTGGAAAGCGCACAATTTCTTCTAGGCATGTGAGAAATTTTTGTCCGTTAGCCGATTCTGTCGTGACCTGCACGAACGAATCAAATAAAAAAATTAATTAAATCATTCATTATATATGATAGTTAAAAACAAGACAATTAAAACACTTACATAATCTCTTAACCGACGTCTGAACTCTTCCTATTTGAGCTCGATTAGCTTGTCATCTGTTTTGTTCGGAAATGCAAAATGTTGATAAGCCATATATATCATGTGAGATTAAAGCGATCATCACGTTAACATATATATATAATCAAGGACCCAATAAATAATTAATAATTTGGTTCAATATAATACCTCTCATATTCTTCTTGCTTGTGAGAATATACATATGCAATTGATCTCGCTCCTGTGTTGAAAGTCTCCGCTTCTTGCTTTTTCTACTAAATCTTTCAATCTCTAAGAATATATGAGGAACATCGACCGGATAAAAAAGTATTACGCCTCCGTCATCATGTTGAGCTGGTCTACGACTCTTTGAAAAGAACTTTATTAATCATGAAAAATAAACAATCTACGTGAATGATCTAATATTATTATTATTTTATATTCAGTGTCTAAACTTTTCATTATTTAACAACGTTTACAAGGACGGATGCTTCTTTCCGACAAGCTTTACTAACCGTTATTTTCTTCATGATAACAATACCAAATGCTATATCACTTATTTGGTAATTTGTAATTTGGTACTTTCTGAACTCACAAATTTGATTGGATCATACCACTTATATTGAAAACATTCATAGAAATCCCTCAACTTATGATAAGACATTATCTAAATCTTGTTGATGAAAGTGTCAACGAAATAATAAGGATAAAACATAATTTATGGGCGACTGTTCTTCAGATTTCTCTCTTCTTTCAACTTAGTATCTCTTCCATAACAGCTTCCACCAGGGCAATAGTATTCTATTTTTTGCATAAATTTTATAGCTCAATTCATGATTCGGTATAATTGAAATACCAAAATGATTGACATACCATAGGAAATGAACATATGTAAGTTAGAGGAAGAAGAAAACTTGGAGAAGCTTTCGTTGGAGAGAATGAGAAAGATGAAAAATTAGAGAGACTAAACCTTAACTTCACTCTGCTTACTAATTAACCTAACTTGACACCTAATATTCACTAACTTATGCAATCTCCTACACACAATTCTTATCCATTCTACCTCTTAATCACATCCATTCAAATTCATTTAATTTATAATTTCCTTAAATTTTATAAATGACTACTTTTTAAAACTAATTTTTTTGGATAATAATTTCATTAAATAGTCTAATGGGCTTTAAATCTACCACCCCCAAACAAAGCTACCACATATAAACAAAAGTCTACCAAATAACTCTACGGTTCTCTAATCAATTCTATCGTTCATCAAAACAAATTTACTGTTTGAAATAAGTTCATTATACTCAAACTAAGTCTATTATCCTCAAACTAAATCTGTCATCATTACCTGATAGACGTTTTTTTGGCAAACTTATCTGTTTTCCCATGCTTTTTGGTAAATAAAACCAACGTCTGTCTCTACGTGAAAATGTAGTAATGACAGTTTTATAGTTACGTTTTTATAATTGTAACAAATGATTAAAATGTATTATAGGTAGATATATCTCTTTATATTAATTTTGATAAGAAGGATTCCCGTTTTAAGAATTGTTATAGTAATCTCTCCCCTTTTAAAAATGTACGCACCATTTTAAATTGCATATCTTTTACTTATGCGAACGGTTTTGAAATGTTTTATTGAGTGCACCCTTTTAATTTACATATTTTATTCCTTCTTCTAGCATAATTATAATTTTCTTATTGAGTGCAACATTTCAAACCACATATTTTTCCTATTCTTCTAACAATAGGCATTTGAATTGTCTTTTTTTTTGTTTGTCAAGACTGAAAGTCAAATAAAATGACCGGCTTGGAAGAACTTTCTTACCGAATGGTTTGAAAAAACAAGAAAATTGTCTTATTGAATGCAGACATGTTCTAACTTCTAGGTGATACATGCAGGATGCAGATATTAATGGCGTTGGAGAAAAGACAAGTCAATGCATGTTAGAAAACTCGATCTCCTTCTAAATTCCCATCTTAGTACTTTTAGAATTGCGAATTTTTGTTGTTCTACTGGACTTAGCACGTTTCATGTTGTTCAAAGTATCATTGATACTGTGACATTCAAACAATTGAAGGACAACAACGAAAGTTGAAAACAGCCTCATACCTCTCGAGTTCTAAGTGTGCTTCAACGATCAACCCCATCATGAGTTCAATACACTCTTTCGAACCCAGCCTCCTTCATCCAAACGAGAATATTTCTCGGTCGGAGTCCCATGCTCATTCCATGGCCTAGTGTTACCAAGGAACACCATCTACATTGGACACACTTCTTACACGACTCACTGGCTTTCCAAAATTCCCAAGCACGTGTTAGGAAATTCGATTAGGAATAGGAATTCTATTTTATAGAAATCCTAATGGAAATAGGAGTTGTCTATTTCCAATAAGAAATAGGAGTTGTCTATTTCCAATAAGGATTAGGAGTTGTCTATTCCTATAAGTAGCTATGTTGAGAGTTGTTCAACAAGCACATAAATACAAGGTTTTAGTTTTGAGAAGTTTCTAAAATCAATAAAGGATAATACGTTCTTTTACATAGTTCTTTGTTTGGTGTTACGAATCGAGATCATACGATTACATTTGGTATCAGAGCGGACTACGTTTGATCTAACGACCTTGAATTAATACCAAAGCAATGGAGGAAGCCATTGTCACAACACCACACGCAACACCACAAGAGAAGGAACCCAAGATCACGTCAGTCCAATGTCCAATGCTCACTGCCACCAATTACACCGTGTGGGCGATGAGAATGAAGGTAACATTGAGAGTTCATAAAGTTTGGGAGGCGGTAGAACCAGGCACAACGGATGCAGACAAGGATGTCATTGCAATGGCCTTACTCTTCCAATCCATCCCGGAAAACTTGATCTTACAAATTGGCGAGTTAGAGAAGGTTCAAGCTATGTGGGAAGCAATTAAATCTCGATATTTGGGAGCAGATCGAGTACGGGAAGCAAGACTCCAAACCCTTACCTCAGAGTTTGATCGTTTGACCATGAGTGAAACAGAGAAAATTGATGATTTTGCAGGGAGGATCTCAAGTTTAGCCTCCAGATCAGCAGCCCTAGGACAAAACATCGAAGAACATAAACTTGTGAAGAAATTCCTGAACAGTTTACCTAGAAATAAGTTCATTCACATTGTTGCTTCATTAGAACAGGTCTTGGATCTCAAGACAATCGGCTATGAAGACATAATTGGTAGGTTACAAGCCTACGAAGAAAGAATAGGAGAAGAGAATCAAAGAATTGATCAGAATAAACTACTATTCAATGCTTCCTACGAGCAAGCTTCAAGAGTTGGTCCTGCCGGGAGAGGCAGAGGCCGAGGAAACCGTGGAAGGGGCCATGGAAGAGGACGCGGTAACGCACAACAAAAGGACAACAATGATCAGAATCAAAACAAAGAAAAACAAAAGAAGGACCGATCATATGTCACTTGTTGGCGTTGCGATAAGAAGGGACACTTCGCTAACCTATGTCCGGAAAGGGGTACAAATTACCAAGAAACAAACCTTGCAGAAAAAGAGGAGGCTGATGCAGCCCTCTATATGCACGAGCTGATACTTCTGAATGAGCAAAAAGTATTTCCAAACAAATACGAAGAAGAAGAAGCAAGTAAACTAAGCACTTGGTACCTGGAAAATGGTGCGAGTAACCACATGACAGGAAAGAAATCTTATTTTTCAGAGCTAAACGAAAATATAAGAGGCAAAGTCAAGTTTTGAGATGAGTCATGTGTAGATATCAAAGGAAAAGGATCAATAATATTTGAAGCAAAGACCGGAGAACAAACAATAATCAATTATATCTACTGGATTCCGGATCTCAAAAGCAATATCATCATTCTAGGCCAAGCTACGGAAGCAGGTTGCGATGTAAGATTAAAAGAAAACTTTCTTACCATGCATGACTCCGATGGCAGGCTGCTCATGAAGGTACTTCGATCCCCTAATCGTATGTACAAAATACAACTCACAATAGGAGTTCCGGAAAATTTACTCACCAAACTTGATGACGAAACATGGCGATGGCATGCAAGACTAGGACATGTTAATTTCAAAACAATGTCAATAATGTCTAAGAAGAAGCTAGCTCACGGGTTACCCAACTTCGAAGACGAGAAAAGAATATGCGAGTGCTGCCTTGCAGGAAAGCAAACTCGACAACCATTCCCACAAGCAACGAAATTCAGAACAAAGCACAAGCTAGCTTTAATTTACGGTGACTTGTGTGGCCCCATCACACCATCAACCACAGCAAGGAATCGATACATATTTGTATTGATAGATGACTTTTCAAGATACATGTGGACCATCTTGTTAAAAGAGAAGAGTGAAGCTTTCGAAAAATTCAAGAGATTCAGAAGCTTAGTTGAAAGTGAAACAGGGGAAAATATCAAAATGTTTCGAACCGATAGAGGGGGAGAGTTTACTTCTATCGAGTTTCAAACATTTTGTGAAGACAATGGTATCTCAAGACAACTCACAGCCCCTTATACACCTCAATAAAACGGTGTGGTTGAAAGACGCAATCGCACATTACTTGATATGACAAGGAGCATGTTGAAAACAATGGGAATGCCAAATCACCTATGGGGAGAAGCAGTGAGACACGCCACTTACTTGATCAATAGAGTGGCCACCAAATCCTTGAACGATCAAATCCCATACGAGTCTTTCAAAGGGAACAAGCCAAACTTGGATCACCTAAGGATTTTCGGTTGTAAGGCATATGCAAGAGTAGAAGCAACCAACTTAAAGAAGCTGGATGACCGATCTAGACCTCTTGTATATCTCGGAACAGAATCAAGTTCTAAGGCTTATCGACTTTACAATCCCTCCACCAATTAAATTTATGTGAGTCGGGATGTAGTTTTTAATGAGTCAAGTAGCTGGGAATGGAGAAAATCACGAGAGGATAATCAAAGTGCACAGCCTGGAATGTTCACAATGGTTTGGAGAGAAACCATAGATGATGGAACAAACCTTCGTTCAATCAATGAAGAAGGAACTAGCTCCACTTTGAACTCTGTTCCAAACGAAGAAGGCGACTCATCTCGGGATTCAAAAAGGAGTATTACAGGTCCAGAAGAAGCTTCACAAGATTTTGATCACGAAACCAACCCGGCGTTAAGGAGATCAAATCGTGAAACAAGGAGACCCAAATACCTCGAGGATTACGCTTTATTAGCAGATATACTTGGCGAAGAATTGTTGTTTAGCATTGATGGAGAACCAAGCACATATCAAGAAGCTGAAGGTTCGAAAGAATTGATAGATGCAGCACAATCCGAGATAGAATCAATCAATCAAAACAAGACATGGGAACTAGTTGACTTGCCACCCACCGTAAAGCCTATAGGACTAAAATGTATTTTCAAAATCAAGAAGAATTCAGATGGAAGCATAAACAAATATAAAGCTCGTCTTGTAGCAAAGGGTTATGTTCAAAAACATGGAATTGATTACGATGAGGTGTTTGCACCTGTAGCTCGATTAGAAACCATTCGATTTTTCTCATCTCTAGCCGCAACAGGAGGCTGGGAAATAAGTTACCTTGATGTCAAGACTGCGTTTCTACATGGCGAGTTGAAGGAAACAGTTTATTTATATCAACCGGATGGTTTCGTGAAGCAAGGAGAAGAAAGTAAAGTTTATTTACTTCACAAGGCACTATACGGGCTGAAACAAGCTCCGAGAGCTTGGAACACCAAGCTAGATCAGATTCTGCGAGGAATGAATTTCGAAAGATGTTCTAAGGAACAAGAAATATATCTAAAAACAGAGCATGATGAAGACTTAATAGTAGCTGTGTATGTTGATGATTTGTTTGTCACGGGAACAACACTGAAAGTCATACAAGACTTCAAGGAAGGAATGGCCAACAAATTTGACATGACAGACCTTGGAAAGCTTACATATTATCTTGGAATCGAATTCTTTCAAAGTTCTAGCGGAATTACTTTGAAACAAGAAGCCTATGCGAAGAAGATAATTAAAGAAGCCTCAATGGAGTCATGTAATCGAGCACATGTACCTATGGAATCAAGTTTAAAGCTACATAAAGCTGAGGAAGAAGAAGAGATCGACGCCACAAGCTATCGGAAAATCATCGGGTGTTTAAGGTACCTATTACACACACGACCAGATCTTTCCTATTCAGTTGGCGTACTGAGCAGGTACATGCAGAGCCCTCGGACGTCTCATGGAGCAGCCATGAAACATGTGTTAAGATATTTACAAGGAACTAAGAGCTATGGTCTTACTTTCAAAAGAAAGGGAGACAAGAAGCTGATAGGTTTCAGTGACAGCAGCCACGACATAAACCGAGACGACGAGAAAAGCACGGCTGGTCACGTTTTTTACTTTGGGACATCACCAGTCTCATGGTGTTCTCAAAAACTCCCCACAGTTGCGTTATCTTCCTGCGAAGCTGAGTTCATGGCGGCAACAGAAGCAGCAAAGCAAGCAATATGGCTTCAAGATCTTCTAATTGAGGTGACGGGTTGGAAGCATGAGAGTGTGCAACTGTTAATCGATAACAAATCCGCAATAGCCTTAATCAAGAACCCTGTTTTTCATGGCCGAAGCAAACATATCCACAAGAAATATCACTTCATTCGAGAGTGTATCAAAAATGGACAAATCAATGTGGAGTATGTTTTAGGAGAAGAGCAACGGGCGGACATTCTCACAAAACCTCTAGCTCGAGTCAAGTTTTCAGAAATGAGAAGCTTGATAGGAGTTGAAGATCTTCAAAATTCAAGTATTCGAATTACGGGGGAGAATGTTAGGAAATTCGATTAGGAATAGGAATTCTATTTTATAGAAATCCTAATGGAAATAGGAGTTGTCTATTTCTAATAAGGAATAGGAGTTGTCTATTCCTATAAGTAGCTATGTTGAGAGTTGTTCTACAAGCACAGAAATACAAGGTTTTAGTTTTGAAAAGTTTCTAAAATCAATAAAGGATAATACATTCTTTTACATAGTTCTTTGTTTGGTGTTACGAATCGAGATCATACGATTACAGCACGTATGTGACAAGAAATCTCCAGCTTGGAACAAACATTACATTGAGTGTAATAATTTAATAGAAGAACTGACAAAAGGTTACAAGGTCCAGTTCATAAAAGACATGAAGGTTTTTCTTGAAGCTAGAGCAGAAGAGATAGTTCCACGAGGATTGATGATCACTTTAAGAAAAGAGCTCAAACCTTCCTAACTAACTAAACCGTAATTGCTTACTTAACAACTAATGAGAGTTTTTTGTACCGAGTTAGACAAGCAACGTTGCATGTCCACATATTTATTGGTTTTCCTAAAAGCAACGTTACCGAGTTAGACAACCAACGTGAGCATGTTTAATTTTCAAATCCCCGCCTAGTTTTAACCAAATGTATCATTTATGCTTCATTTAAAAATTACCAACTCTTCTATTTATTCGACCAAAAATCAACAATATTAATCAAATCTTCCATTAATTGCTCAACCGGATAACAGTTACGTCAAGCGTCACTTGCATTCTTCTCCCACGCGTTTGCCTTCTTTTGTTTTGGCCAACATCTACGCCACCCCACAAAAACCGGTATGTTCATGTATCGGTTTGCTAATTACTCTCTCGATTTTGTCAAAAACCAAATCGACCCATTCCCCCAGAGTTATATGAGATTAAGACCCAACATACATTAGCCAGACATCAGTCAATGTGTACATATATACTACAAAACAAATTGGCTGACAAAAAAAAACATTTGGATATAATCTTTCTTTTTTTTGGTCGTGTGGGATTTTTTTTACTTTTTTATTTCTTTTATGTTTTATGTTTATGTTTTTGTTTTTTTAAATATCAACATAATATTTAAATATCAATTAAAATTTATATTTGAATTAACATTAATACAAAATTTAGTTTACCAAATTTACAAAGATATAGTCAAATTTGATTTTTCTTCTAGTTTTTCGAAATTATAATATTGGTACATTTAGTTCGACGAATCAAAGCAGATTTGTTTCCTAAACCAACAAAGCAGACCCACTACTCAATTTCTTCATAAAAACCCCTTTTTATTTCTTCATTCTCTCTTCCATCATCACCACTCACTTATCTTCTTCTCCATATCTCTCTCTCTGTCTCTCCCTTGATCTTAGCCCTATATTTTAAAGATAATTACAAACCCTATATTTTAGTATCGATCGATGACTCTTTTGAGGGGAAGGGGCTTTCTCTTTTGAGGGGAATGTTGTCTGGCTCGATGACTCTGGCTCTCTCTCTATTCATGTTGGATCTTCTTCGATCTAATCGAATCGAACCTCCACGTTTGAGATCTGATTAGGGTTTTAGTGTCGTCGGACCAGGCTTCATTCCCCCCCAATTATTGCTTCCTGAATACTCCAAAGTTCTTCTTCTTTCCTTTCTCTTAATTTATGGTTTCAGTTCTTGGGATTGAACCCTTTCTAAAGGTTTGTTCTTTTACTTTGATTTCTCGGATTCAATTACATGTTTTTATCGATTATTTGCATTCTTTTTTTTTTGTTCCTTTTTATGGGTCTTTGGGGACCCGTAGGAAGAAAAAAAAGAAAGTTTTCTCAGGTATTTGCAGATTGGTGTAATGATAAAAGAATCTGATTTTGGAATCTGAAAAGTTTTATCATTACAACCTTTTTACCACATATGTTTATACTTTTGAAATTTTCTGCACTGCTATGATTCAGCTATGATTGCTTTTTTTTTGTCACGAAGAATAAGTTATAAGATTGGATCTTCATGGTCATGCATGATGATGATAGTTTAGTTTCAGATCTGTCGTCTGTTTCTTATTAACACACCAGATCTACTAGATTCGAATCTTAATTCCTAATTAACTATTGTGACACAGTTATCTTTTATTGAAAAAAAATAAAAACTATTGTGACACAACTAGGGTTTTCTGAATTATCTTCTGAAATTAATTTATAATTTTCTTCCTTCGTCACTAATACATTTAAATCTAAGGATAACTTATGCAGATGTTTTTGCATGGGACGATCAATAGCTTGAATTTGGAAGTCTTTTTCTCCTTCTAAATTACAAGCATTATAAGTTGTAATCATCTTTACGTATCACTCAAATGTAAAATGACTTCATTTAGTCTCGGCAATAACTTAATTTTGTATGATCTATTGTTATTACTTAATTGCTCTATATAATTCTCCTTCGAATATTGTATCATCTGCTCGTGGAGAGTTGTTTTACTATATGCCTTATATCTTTCACTTGTGTCGTGAAGAATCTTCGATCCAGACTTATTCTTGAAATCTTATCCTCTTAATGTACAATGATAAGCCAGACATCAGTCTGTGTAAATATATACTACAAAGAAAATTGACCGACAAAAAAAAAACCTACATTTGGATATATTTTTTTTCTTTTTTGTGGTCATATGGGATTTTTTTCTTTCTTTGATGTATTATGTTTTTTTTTTGTTTTTTTAAATATCAACATAATATTTAAAACATTAATACAAAATTAAGTTTACCAAATTTACAAAAATGTAGTCAAATTTGATTTTTCTTCTAGTTTTCCCAAATTATAATATGGATACACTTAGTTCAATGAATCAAAGCAGATCCGTTTCCTAAACCAACAAAGCATACCCACTACAAAATTTGGATCTCCGTCGGTGATCTGCAGGATGATCGTTACCAGCAGCAAGTGCCATGCGTCCACTTTTTCGTTTTCGACAGTCCTTCACCGAACCAGAGAGGATCATCCAACAAAAATACACGAAAATGGTAAATTATTAGTGTTTTTTTCATATTGATGCACTAGATATCGTAATTTCTGGTCTTGATTTGGATCCAAATGGAACAAAATATACAAAGATGTTCAATAATTGATATGAATATAGGGATAATTAGGGCTAGAGATGAATGAAGAAAGAAAAATAATTGTGGGTCTCTTCTATTGCAAACTGGATAAGATATATCACACCATAAAAATTGTAATGTTGAAAGTTATATCTTGTCAAAATCCATTCAAATTATGTTATTGAATGCTCTTCCGCAACTTGTGTTAAAATGGGTACATGGGTTAATTAATATTAATTGTTGTTTACTGTTAGATTTTAAAAAACTCCATGTTCAATTTTATTTGTTTTGAGAATTTAATTCTCCAAAAATTTATGTATGTTGGATTCTGTCTTCCAAACTTTGTATGTTGGCAGTAAAACATATCGAGGAGGATATCAGTTCCTTGGTTTTTCCTTTATGTGATATTGGTTTTAGTTTTCTAATAATTTTAAACTCTAGAAATCATTTAGTAAGATGATTCCAGTTTCTCTGCATGCGTACAATGAAAAATATTGACTAAAAAGAAGTGTGAACATTGAGAGTCTTGTTTGCAGAGAATCAAAGATTAAAAGAATAACTCTCTTTTATTTGCTTAAGAAACTTACACAAAACTTAAGCTCTCTTTGATCTCACACAAAACCACACACCTTATGCCACAAACCAGCATCTCTATATATATGAAAGAAAAGGAAACCCGTTCCTAACTACTTTTAGGAAATAGCACATAATTAGATAACTCCTAATTATATAAATGTATATTTAGCTTTTCTCCTAAATATACTTTCCTTTTCTTTGACTTCAAGCTTAAGCCAACATTCTCCCTTCTAAGCTTGAAGTCATCTTCAAGCCAAATCCTTCATTCCAATGAGATCTCTCATCTCTTTGAATTTAAGTCTTCCAAGAGCCTTTGTTAGAATGTCTTCCTTTTGCTCATTTCCGGGTACATGCTTGACCTCTATTTGACCATTCTCAACGCATTCCCTTATGAAATGATACCTTGTATGAATGTGTTTGTTTCGACCGTGAAATACTGGATTCTTTGTAAGAGCAATTGCCGACTGGTTATCAATCATGATAACAACCTTCTCACATGACGACCCGGTAACTCTTTAAGCAAATCTTGAAGCCAAATTGCTTGTCTAGCTGCTTCAGTCCCTGCCATAAACTCGGCTTCACATGAAGACAAAGCTACTGTTTCTTGTTTCTGCGAGCACCAAGATATCGGACTTTCACTAAGATAGAAAATATGTCCCATCGTGCTTTTACCATCATCATGATCAACATTATAACTACTATCGCTGTAACCAACCAATCTTGCTACCCTCGAGCTCGATCGTTTGAATGCCAATCCCAGATTTATAGTCCCTCACAAGTATCTCAGACATTGTTTCATTGCTGCTCCATGAGATTCTTTTGGACTCTGCATATAACGGCTTAGCACTCCAACACAATATGATAAATCCGGTCTTGTATGAAGCAAGTATCTAAGGCATCCAACATTCCTCCTGTAGCTCTTAGCATCAATGTCCTTTTCTTCAATCGATTTTGACAACTTTAGACCAGCTTCCATCGGTGTATGAACCAAATTACACTCGGCCATACTAGCTTCTTCTAAGATCTTTTGGGCATAACGTCTCTGTTTCAATGTGATACCATCATTGCTTTGACAAACTTCAATCCCAAGGTAATAGGTTAGTCTTCCGAGATCACTCATCTCAAACTTAGAAGCCATCTCCTTCTTGAATTCTAAAATGACCTTCACATTTGTTCCAGACACAAACAGATCATCAACATAGACTCCAATAAGAAGAATTTCGTGATTTACCTCCTTTCGATATACTGAAGGTTCTTTAGAGCTTCGGTTGAACTTCAATTCTCTGAGAATCTGATTCAATTTCTCATTCCATGCCCTTGGAGCTTGCTTTATACCATACAAAGCCTTGTTGAGTTTATACACCTTCTCTTTATTCCCTTTTAGTACAAACCCTTCTGGTTGCGTGACGTAAACCGTTTCTTTCAACTTACCATGTAGAAATGCTGTCTTGACATCGAGATGATGTATCTCCCATCCATTCGCTGCAGCAAGATTGATGAGAAGACGTATAGTTTCAATACGAGCTACTGGAGCAAACACCTCGTCGAAATCAATCCCATGTCTTTGGACGTATCCCTTAGCCACGAGCCTGGCTTTATATTTGTTAATGCTACCATCCGAGTTCCTTTTAAGCTTAAACACCCACTTTAATCATATTGGTTTTGCTCCTGGAGGAAGATCTACAAGATTCCAAGTTAGATTCTTCTCGATGGAATTTATCTCGTCTTCACAAGCAAGCATCCAATACTTTGATTTCTTCACTTCATCAAAATATCCAGGTTCCTCATTCAAACTCATAAGCAATCGTTCTCCTTCTTCTTCAGCGAGCAGAACATAGTTCTCAAGATACTTCGGTTTTCTACTTACTCGTTGCGATCTTCTCAAACCAGGATGACCACCATCATCATCATCTTCACTTTCTGCTTCGCTTTCCTTAGAATCATCAATCTCCTCTGTTCCTCCATTATTTTGGGATTGTGGATCGTTGCTCTCTGGTGCTACAGGTATATGTTCTGTTCCTGATTCATTTCTGTCATGATGCTCTGTTTCTGCGTCTCGTAGATTAAAGACAGGAACACCATGATTCCCAAACTCTCTGAACTCAATGCTGAAACTTCCAGTATCAATACGATCTGGATTTTGTTGTCTCCACATCCAACCTTTTGCTTCGTCAAAAACCACATCTCGACTCACTACGATTTTATGGGTTTGTGGATCGAGCAATCTGTATGCTTTTGATCCCGGTTCTGTACCCAGATGTACCAATTTCCTTGATCTGTCATCAAGTTTCTTTAAGTGTGGTATCTCCACTTTTGCATATCCAATACAACCAAAAATTCGAAGGTGACTGATATTTGGCTTCCTCAATCGCAGAACTTCGTACGGAGTTCTATCCTTTAAAGCTCTTGTTGCTATTCGATTCAACAGATACGTTGAATGTCTTATAGCTTCTCCCCATAAGTAATTTGGAACCGACATGTTCTTTAGAATACTCCGAGTCATCTCTAATAGTGTTCGATTTCTTCTTTCAACCACATCATTCTGTTGTGGCGTATACGGGGATGTAAGATGCCTTTTAATCCCTGAGTTTTCACAAAACGAGTTGAATTCGTGTGATACAAACTCTCCTCCTCGATCTGTCCAGAGCGTTTGAATCTTCACTCCTAGTTCCTGCTCGATTAGGCTTTTAAAACTTCTGAATTTGTTAAATGCCTCACTCTTCTCCTTAAGTAAAATTGACCACATATATCTTGAATGATCATCTATGAGGACGAAAATATATCGATTTCCAGCTGCTGTACTTGGGGTTATAGGAACACAGAGATCACCGTGAATCAGCTCGATACGCAGTAGATTTTGGGAATACATATCTTGTTTGTTTCCCGAATAGGAAAGAGTCACAGATTCTTTTCTCAAATTTAACTTGTGGAACTCCAACAATGAGCTCTCTTTGCTGCATAGATTTTATCGTCTCAAGATTGACATGTCCCAAACGTGCGTGCCATATGCTTGAATCATCCGTTTGTGCCAGGTTTAGACGTACAGGTTCTCTAAGCTTCATACGAACTTTGTACAGCCGATTCTTTGATCTTGTTGTTTTGACAAGTAACTTTCCTTCTCGATCGTGCATCGTCAAAACTTCTTCTTTCATTCTCACCTCACATCCTGATTCATTGGCCTGCCCAAGACTAATAATGTTGCTTGTTAGATCATGAATAAAATAAACATCAGACATTTTCCTTGCCTCTCCGTTTCTGTCAACAAACTCAATCGATCATTTCCCTTTTATATCTATCCGGGAGTCATCTCCGAAACGTACTTTCCCGGTAATCATCTCATCAATGTGTGCAAAATACCTTCGATCTCCACTCATATGGTTACTAGCACCATATTCGAGATACCATAAATCGTCTTCACCGGTATTTGCTTCATACTTACTTGGCACAATTTTTTCTTCATTCAAGTACACCACCTCGTGTATCATGAGCTGATCTGCATCTTCAGTATCATTGTTCTCATTCTGTTGTGCTTCCTGCAGCTTTAGTAGGCGATCGGGACAGTTTGATGCATAATGACCGACTTTATCACATCAATAACAGACCACTCTTGACAGATCTTTTGTTCCATTGTAACGACCTCGACCTCGACCTCTGTTGAAGAAACGTCCTCCACGTCCTCTGTTTCTGAAATCACCATTGAAATCACGATTAGATTGTGATTCAGATGGTGCAAACATTAATTTGCTTTGATCTTCCTTTTCTTCTTCTTCCTCAGCAACACGTTCTTCATAAGCTTTTAAGCGTCCCACAATATCTTCAAAGCTTGTTTTATTCAAATCCAGCACCTGCTCAAGAGAGGCAACTATGTGTATATATCTTTTCCGAGGAAAACACTTGAGAAACTTCTTGACTAGTTTTGGCTCTTCGATCTCTTCTCCTAACGCAGCTGAGTTAGAGGATATCTCTGACAATTTCCCAACAATGTCATCGATTTTTTCATCATCCTTCATCTTGAGTCGGTCGAAATCAGCTGATAATGTTTGTAGCCTAGCTTCTCTTACTCTGTCTGCTCTGATGTGCCTAGCTTTTATGGCGTCCCATACTGCCTTCGCCGTATCGAGATCTCCGACTTGCAAAATAAGAGCTTCAGGGATTGACTGGAACAGCAAGGCTATAGCCATGTCATTCTTATCATCATCGTTCTTCTCTGTCTCTATAACATCCCATGCTTTATTCACTTTGAGCAATATCTTCATTCTTATAGATCATACTGTGTAATTAGTTGAATTTAGCATAGGACACTTGATGGAAGAGGAACTTCCTCCTTCCTTTATCTTCAACTGTGATTTTTCTGCTCCACCAGATGTCTCAACATCTTTCTCGTCTCCATCTTTTGCCATTATCGTTCTTCAATACCTTCCTTACGATCTTTGGCAGCTCTGATACCAATTCTTGTTTGCAGAGAATCAAAGATTAAAAGAATAACTCTCTTTTATTTGCTTAAGAAACTTACACAAAACTTAAGCTCTCTTTGATCTCACACAAAACCACACACCTTATGCCACAAACCAGCATCTCTATATATATGAAAGAAAAGGAAACCCGTTCCTAACTACTTTTAGGAAATAGCACATAATTAGATAACTCCTAATTATATAAATGTATATTTAGCTTTTCTCCTAAATATACTTTCCTTTTCTTTGACTTCAAGCTTAAGCCAACAGAGAGTGTATGAGTATGTGTGAGCATTGAGTGTGTATGTGGTTTATGTGATCTAGACGAATTTTTTTTTAAGAAGATTCAAAAGGAGCCTAATAGAGTTGTAAATTCTGAAATTTGTTTTGCTACCTGTGGCTGAAAGATAAATTAAACCTTACAATGTGGAATTTGGTAATTATACAATGGTGTATAATTGATACCACAATATTCTTTTGACTAATCCAGTCTGATTGTGAAATTGAATTTTCTTTTCTTAGATGAGTATTTCCTCTTAAAACAAGAATTTGTATATCCACATAGGTGACACGTAGACCATCGCTGACATTTAGAAAAGCTATATATATATATATATAAGCTTAGCTACTGCATCAATGTATTGTGGTCTATGTGTAAACATAGATTTAAAAGATGGTAAGAGTGATACGGACTATGGTTAAGGTGTTTCGAATTAAAGAGTTTTGGTGTTTTCTTTTATGAATTAGGTTTTGGATGTTTTTTTCTTTTTGCATTAGGTTTAAAGTGCTTTTTCTTTTCGGTTTAAGATTATGATTAAGTTGTACCATGGTCTATCTATGAGTTTATTATGATCAATGAGAGGATCAACTTCTATAAACTAACTTTATCCTCTAAGAGACACTAGGGTTAAATGGAAGTTTGACTAAATCTTTTCTCTCTTTCTAGCTTTCACTACGGTTCTTGGTACGAGAGCGAAAATGAAACTGCAAGCTCGTATCAACCGTATCAAAGAGTAACTGTGTATATTCAAATGGAAGTTGAAAAACAGAATCTTAGGAACACTTTGCTGTTTGAATTAAGGATGTGAACAAATTAATTTTTGTTTGAATTAAGGATGTGAACAAATTAATTTTTGAGGTTTCTTGGGTATTACGGTCTTGGCCTAGTGCTAAGCACTATCGGTTATTTATTTAAAGATTCTAGTAGATCATACACTTGTTTTTGTTACTGGAAAATGGTAAGAGTGATACGGACTATGGTTAAGGTGTTTCAAATTAAAGAGTTTTGGTGTTTTCCTTTATGAATTAGGTTTTGGGTGTTTTTCCTTTTTTGCATTAGGTTTAAAGTGCTTTTCATTTTCGGTGTAGGATTATGATTAAGTTATGTCATGGCCTATATATGGGTTTATTATATATGATCAATGAGAATCAACTTCCAACAAGTAACTTTATTATTTAAGAGAGACTAGGGTCAAGTAGAAACTTTGCCTCAATATTTTCTCTCTTTCTAGCTTTCACAACGGTTCTTGTTACGAGGGTGCAAGCTCGTATCAACCCTATCAAAAACGTTTTGTGTAGATTCAAATGGAAGTTAAAAAACAGAATCATATGAGCACTTTGCTGCTTTAATCAAGGATGCGACAAATTAGTTTTTCCCTATACGGGTAGTGTGATTCTAGCATGTTAACATTCATTAAATTGATGTCGAAGATGTAGGCTATTGAAAGTAAAAGGAATAGCACATCTATATTTTGAGGTAGAACTATAATGAGCAAATAATTGTCATTCAAGAAACTAGTGAACATTGATTTCTTAGTAAAATCACTAACTAGATTCTCAACTTGACTAGTTATACAATCACGCATATGATATAATTGGCTAACATACTGCTTTTGCCATATTGAGTACCAAATATTTGGTCTTCGTATGAGGATGAGTTAGAGGATATGATATCTTTGAATTGATGAAGTTGCCTATCGTGACATATGTGCTTTGTTGAAACAGAAAGAAAAGTTACACAAGCATTATGTTAACATATTATAATCTTTTCATGATTAACGCAAATCATGAACACAATTTTGGTTGAATTTCTGCGATTTCAGTTGGGTGAAAATGCAAACGAGAAGAAATATAACCTAAGGCTGACAGAGCGCAGTTCAAAATTAACAAAACCATCCAGGAAATCATGAAGTACTGAATTCCTTAGAGCCTCATCGATATCACAAGCTCGGATGGTCTGACGAGAGCACATTTGAGTACGTATCCAAGCACATTTAACTCCATGATGAATACATCACAAGATTTAGCGAAAATGACAGGAGTGTCCGAACTAACCATCTAAAAAACATTCCTATATCACTCGATAAAAAATTCTCAGTATGAGATCAGTTGAACAGTAAAATCAATAACAGGTTCTAAATCCAAGCAAACAATAGTTTTATTATAACGAAAATGTGAGAAACTCCAAGTCTAGCCAACATAAATCGAAGGATTATTGCAAGAGACAATTTCCGTTATTTCCAATACCTTGACTCGAGGATCAGATTTCATAACTCTTTTGATCCTAACCAATGATAACATATCACTACGGACATGGAACCCTATGATTCACCAAAACAAGCCAAAGAGTTATAGTAAGCATAAGCGGAAGAAAATATTTGAATCATTAAATTTCTTTTTTTAAACAATCACGCATTATATTAAGATATGATTCTTTCATTGGTTACTCGATCTAGAGGATAAGAGTCAGCTGTTAAATTTTATGTCTCATCCCTTTGCCAAGACAAAAAAATCTCCATATTTTGTTTTAGTGTATTCCTCTGTTCATAACAAAGTTGTCACATTTTTAGTCTTGATAGATCATCATACCAAAAGGTTAAAGACACGAGACACAACAAAACTTCAAGAAAAGACGGAGATATATGACTGAATTAATTGCTTGATTAGGCACAAGCATCACATGATCCATCCGGGTCAGAGTTGCTTCGACAAATGAATCACGAACGAGGGATGATCTCTTCATGCTAGTCATCACAATATATAATGAAAAATCGCCGATACCAAAGAAGATGAAGAAAGCAGTGGTGAAAAACACCTCTATTTATCGAGTTGAGATGAAGACTTGAACAAGGCATAACCATTCGCAGACCTTTTCCGTGAAAGTCACCCGCCATGTAGAAAGAACATGATATAGTATAGTAGATTTAAAAATTGCTCGTTATGACTCCAACTTGATAAATAGACGTGCTTTTCACAACCTTCCTATTCATCCATTTCATCATCGGCGATTTTTCATTACCTGTTGTGATGTATAGCATGAATAGACCAATAGCGGCAAACTCATCCCTCATTCTAGATCCATCTATCGAAGAATTTTTGATTAGGATTGCGATTGATAACAAAGATGCTTCTCTAGATGGATCCAGAATGAGGGATGAGTTTGCCGCTATTGGTATCTTCGTGTTATACACCACAACAGACAATGCCAAAGCGCCGATGATGAAGTGAACGAAGAGAAAACAGGCGAAAAGCGTGTTTATTTATCGAGCCGAAGTCATAACGAGCAATTTTTTTAATCTACTATAACCTACCATGTTCTTTCTACATGGCCCATGGCTTCCACGGAAAACGTCTGCGAATGGTTATTTCTTATTCAAACATTGCGAGCTCCAAAACGTATGAATGCATTTGGCAAAGTTATAATATTAAATTTCACATTTTATTGTTTTTCCTCATTAGGATTCTTAGTATTAGTGAATCTACACATTAGTATTCTCATAAATGACCAATTGCTCATTGTCAAGCTCGATAAATAGTTTCACCACCGCTCTCTTCATCTTCTTCGTTATCAGTAATTTTGCATTATATATTGTGATGCCTAGCATGAAGGGACCAATATCTCTGCTATCTTATATCTTGTTTGTGATTCATCTACCGAAGCAACTCTGACCATGATGGATCACGTGATGCATGTGCCTAATCAAGCGTGGCGCTTTTGTCTAGCGAACGGACATGTAAATTCATTCAGTTCTATATCTTCGTCTTTGCTTGAAGTCGTTTTGTATTTTGTGTCTTTAGCCTTTCGGTATGATCATCTGGACTGAAATTGTGACACCTTATTTTTTGGACAGAGGAACACACTAAAGTAAAATCTTGAGACTTTTTGGGCTTCGCAAAGGGCTGAGATAGAGAATTTCATATAATTATGATTTATATTATATGTGATATAATTATGATCCATATAATTAGATTTTAAATTAAAATTCCGTTAAGTTATCCATAAATTATGTTTTATGATTCATAATTAAAAAATTATCAGTTTAATATAGTTTACTTTAATTCACATATTATATAAAGCTGAATCTCTCGACGTGAGCGTGATACGTAATATAATTTTCAGTCACGAGATTCTGATATTTGCCACGGTTAATTTAGATTTTGAAATGTGTCAATTTAATTAAAAAATAAATAAAAATGAATTAAAATAAATATTAAAAAATGTTAAACTAAAAAAGGCAATCTTACAAAAAGAAAAAACAATAATAAGTAAGAAAAACTTATAATAAATAAAAGTGACAAAAGGAAACTTAAAAGTTTATAATCTATAACCACGACCAAACTTAAAAAATAAAATTATAAATATACTCTAGAATTAAAAAAAAAATCTTATTATATAAAGCTGGATCTCTCAACGTGAACATGACCCGTAGGATAATTCTCACTCACGAGATCGTGACATTTATCACGGTTAATTTATATTTTGACACGTGTCTTATATAATGGAAACTAATAACATTGAACAAGTAACGTAATAGAAAAAATAAAAACTACCAAATAAAATTAACAAAAAAGGAAAAAAATAATTGTGTTTTATATAATGGAAACTAATAACATTGAAAAACTGAACTAAGAGAAAAAACAACTACCAAATAAAAATTGTTAAATAAAAAAAATATATATATATATATATACGATCCATAATATATAAAATTTGAAGAAAAAAAACTTGTTATTGCGTGTTTGATAATTATGGAACCCTCTCATTCATTTAAAGAGATTGTTTATCAGATTTATGCATAATATGAATCAATTTTGAATATTTTTTAAATACAAATTACTAAACGTAATTCATGAATAAGTAAACGAGATTTTAATTTAGAATCTAATTATACCGATCATAATTAAACATAATATAAAATTTAGAATCAAAATCTTTTATTTTTTTACCCGTATCACGCAAGACCTAATTTTGAACTTCTATCTAAACAACAACCGCATTATTATAGAATTGTGTTACGGCGTATACATGCATGATACCAGGTCGACCATTAGGCATTTTCCAACTATATTTTGGTTCTTTGGAGGTTCTTAAATACTTTTGTTAGGCTTGAGACTTATTGATTAAAGCTTTTACCAGATAATAATCATTCAGATTTTGGAAACACACAAAAACAAAGAAAGCATTTGGTTGTTTGTAGCTTAACATTTGATGTCTCTACCATCGATTCTACTTGTGGCTTTGATTGTGCAGTGAATATTGTCCTTGTGGAAGCTGTTCTGGAAGAATAACTAAGTTGAAAGAGGAAAAGAAATATGAAGAACAGTTACTCATGAACTTTATTAATCATGAAAAATAAACTGGATAATGCACCAATCTCCGTGAATGATCTAATATTATTATTATTTTATTTTCAATGTCTAAACTTTTCATTATTTAACAACTTTTACAAGGACGTATGCTTCTTTCCGGCGAGCTTTACTAACCGTTATTTTCTTTCTTCGTAATTTTCTTCATGATAACAATACCATATGCTATATCACTTATTTGGTAATTTGTAATTTGGTACTTTCTGAACTCACAAATTTTATTGGATCATACCACTTATATTGAAAACATTCTTAGATTTGGTTTTTAACAAATAAAACATTTGGTTTTTAATTTGTAGCTTAACATGGATTGTAGTTTATGCTTTTATTGTGCAGTGAATATTTTCATTGTAGAAGCTGTTCTAGAAGAGAAACTAAGTTGAGAGAGTAGAAGAGATCTGAAGAACAGTGACCCATTAAGTAGATTTTACCATTATTAATTGTGCAAAAATAAACCGGATCACCAATTTCTATGTAGAAACATTTATCCTGAATTAATGATATTTTTATTTTATTTTTCTTAAGTCTAAACTTTTCATTAAATCAACATATTAACAATGCTTACAAGGAATTATAGGGAATCCTAAACCGGCCCATATGAAGAAAGTTCAACAAGAAAAAGCCCAACTAGAAAACCCTAACTTAAAACCCTATATAAGTGAGTTTTTAGAAGAAATGGAGGCTATTTTGCAAACAGAAAACCCTAGCCACCAAACGTGATCAGAGCCGCCGAGAAGCCTTCAATCCAGCCGACCTCTACCGTCGCCGCCGACCACCGCCCCCAGGAAGAGGAACCGCTGCGCGCCTGCCCCTAGCCATCGCCTTCTTGATTCCTTCGCTTCTAGTCACGTTAGTGCAGATCTGATATGTGTCATACTTTTCTAGAACGCTAACATCCAGATATCTAAGGTGAGAATTAGATCTATCTTTCTTGTCCTTTTCTGATATGTTGAGTCTAAGTATACTCAGGTATGCTGCTTGCTACGAAGTATGGGCACATTTTGTTTGATTTTTTTTTTTAAAGATTCAAAAGGAACCTAATAGAGTCGTAAACGATGAAACTTGTTTTGCTACTATGTCTCTGAAAGATAAATTAAACCTTTTTTGTCGTAGATAAATTGAACCTTACATTTCGACCAAATAAAAACAAAAAATTAAACCTTACAATGTGGAATTTCATAATTATACAATGGTGTATAATTGATACCACAATATTCTTTTGACTAATCCAGTCTGATTGTGAAATTGAATATATTTTTTTTAGATGAGTATTTCCTCTTAAAACAAGAATTTGTATGTCCACATAGGTGACACGTTGACCATTGCTGACCTTTAGAAAAGCTATATATATGCTTAGCTACTGCATCAATGGTACTGTTGTCAATGCGTGAGCATGATTATAGAAAATGTTAAGAGTGATAAGGACTATGGTGTTTCAAATTAAAGAGTTTTGGTGTTTTCTTTTATGATTTAGGTGTTGAGTGTTTTTCCTTTTTGCATTAGATTTAAAGTGATTTTTCTTTTCGGTTTAGGATTATGATTAAGTTGTACCATTGTCTATCTATGGGTTTATTATGATCAATTAGAGGATCAACTTCCAACAACTAACTTTATTCTCTAAGAGGGACTGGGTTAAATGGAAGTTTTTCCTAAATCATTTCTCTCTTTTTAGCTTTCACTACGGTTCATGGTACGAGAGCGAAACCAAAACTGCAAGCTCGTATCAACCGTATCAAAGAGTAACTGTGTAGTTTCAAATGGAAGTTGAAAAACTGAATCTTATGAGCACTTTGCTGTTTGAATTAAGGATGTGAATAAATTAATTTTTCAGGTTTCTCGGATATTATGGTCTTGGGCTAGTGCTAAGCACTATCAGTGATATCTTTAAAGATTCTAGTAGATCATACACTTGTTTTTGTTACTGGTAAATGGTAAGAGTGATACAGACTATAGTTAAGGTGTTTCAAATTAAAGCGTTTTGGTGTTTTCCTTTTTTAATTAGGTTTTGGGTGTTTTTCCTTTTTTGCATTAGGTTTAAAGTGTTTTCCTTTTCGATTTTGGGTTATCATTAAGTTGTATCATGGCCTATATATATATATATATATATATGGGTTTATTATGATCAATGAGAACCAACTTCCAACAAGTAACCTTATTCTCTAGAAGAGATTAGGGTTAAATGGAAGTTTTGCCTAAATATTTTCTCTCTTTCTAGCTTTCACAACGTTTCATGTTACGAGAGTGCAAGCTCGTATCAACCGTATCAAAAACGTTTATGAGTAGATTCAAATGGAAGTTAAAAAAAAACAGAATCTTGTGAGCACTTTGCTGCTTTAATCAAGGATGTGACAAATTAGTTTTTCCCTATACGGGTAGTGTGATTATAGCACGTTAACATTCATTAAATTGTTGTCGAAGATGTAGGCTAAAGAAAGTAAAGGGAAGAGCACATATATATTTTGAGGTAGAACAATAATGAGCAAATTAATGTCATTCAAGGAACTAGTGAACATTGCTGTTTTAGTAAGCACTAACTAGATTCTCAACTTGACTAGTTATACAATCACACATATGATATAATTGACTAGTTATACAATCACACATATGATATAATTAACACAAATCATGAACACAATTTTGGTTGAACTTCTGTGATTTCACTGGATAAGAATGCAAAGCAGAAGAAATATAACCTAAAGCTGACAGAGCACAATTCAAAATTAACAAGACCATCCAAGTAATCATGAAGTTCTGAATTCCCTACAGCTTCAACAATATCACAGTCCCGGATGGTCTGACGAGAGCACATTTGAGTATGTATCCAAGAACGGAGCGATAACTCCATGATGAATATCTCGCAAACTTTAGCAAAAACGACATGAGTGTCCGAACTAGGCCTGGGCATTTTCGATTCCGGTTCGGTTCCGGGTAAGAACCATTCGGTTCCGGTATTTCAGGTAGGGAGGTTTAGGATCCATATAGGTACCCAATTGATTTCGGTTCGGTTCCGGGTATTTCGGGTAGAAAGGTTTAGGAACCGAAATATACCGGAACCATTCGGATCTTAATCGGTTCCGGTTCGGTTCTGGGTATTTTTTATCCGAAATGTCTAAAATATACCCGAAATGTCTAAAATATACATGAAATCTAAAATATATCCGAAAACCCGAAATTTTACCCGAAAACCCGAAAACGTTTTAAGGAACATATACCCGAAATACCAAAAATATACCCGAAAACCCAAAATTAAATCCGAAAACCCGAAAATATACCCGAAAAAAAAAAAAAAACTAAAAACAATATACCCATAATACAAAAAATATACCCAAAAACCTGATATATATTTAATATTTTTGGATATATAATTATATTTTGGGTACCCGAAATATTTTCGGTTCGGTTCCGGTTCTACCCGATATCCATGGGTATCAATGTGTATGGTATCAATGTGTAGGATCCAATGGGTATTTTGACAATTTCGATTTGGTTCCGGTTCGAGTATTTCAATTCGGTTCCGGTTTGGGTATTTCGGTTCCGGTTATTTTGCCCAAGCCTAGTCCGAACTAACCATCTAAAAAATATTTTTATATCACTCGATAAAAAATTCTCAGTATGAGATCAATTGAACACTAAAATCAATAACATATTCTAAATCCAAGCAAACAATAGTTTTATTATAACGAAAAATGTGAGAAACTCCAGGTCTAGCCAACAGAAATAAAAGGATTATCGCAAGAGACAATTTCCGTTATTTCCAATACCTTGACTAGCATTGTGCTTGAAGAAAGTGATATCTCCAGGTATATGACCGATGCATTCTCATAAGAATCAACCTTAAATTCAGGCAAACCATCTTCAAGATTCTTGACAAAGTCATGGAAGTAGTTACCAATTTATGTTGTGGTGGTTTCCAATTTGTGCTTGAAGAAAGTGATATCTCCACTGGCTGGATTCATCACCTCCTCTAGAGTCCCTTTGTGCTTGAGAAGATTTGTGGTAGCTTCTTTTCGCCGGTAATCCACATACTGCTTCTTCGGGCTATGGTAATCGGTTATGAAATAGTCAAACACACAGCTCCATTTCAGGATGAGCCTGCATTGAATGATTAGCACCAATGCTTCTCGTAGAGTAACAAATGACTTCGGAGATATCACTTTCTTCAAGCACAAATTGGAAACCACCACAACAGAAACTGGTAAATACTTCCATGACTTTGTCAAGAATCTTAAAGATGGTTTGCCTGAAGTTAAGGTTGATTCTTATGAGAATGCATCAGTCATATACTGGTTATGTGATCGCCGCATGTTTAAGAACCGCTGGTCCGATAAACAGTGTAAGATGTGCTTTGTCCCTCTTGATTTACTTTTACATGCAGCGATCACATAACCAGTATATGACCGATGCATTTTCATAAGAATCAACCTTAACTTCAGGCAAACCATCTTCAAGATTCTTGACATGCAGCGATCACATAACCAGCAACATGTAGTTGTTATCAAAAGCCACATTAGGATGAGGAGGAGGAAGAAGAGAATCAAGAGGGACAAAGCACATCTTACACTGTTTATAAGACCAACGGTTTTGAAACATGCATCAATCACATAACCAGCATCTGACCGATGCATTCTCATAAGAATTAACCTTAAATTTAGGCAAACCATCTTCAACATTCTTGACAAAGTCATGGAAGTAGTTACCAGTTTTTGTTATGGTGGTTTCCAATTGGTGTTTGAAGAAAGTGATATATCCACCTGAAATGGCTAGATTCATCACTTCCTCTAGAGTCCCTTTGTGATTGAGAAGATTTGTGGTATCTTACTTTTGCATGTAATCCACATACTGCGCTATGGTAATCGGTTATGAAATAGTTAAACACACAGCTCCATTTCAGGACGAGCCTGCATTGATTGATTAGCACCAATGCTCTTCATAGAGCCCTAATGTCTCTGTTGGTTAAACTGAAATCATCTGTTACTCTTAGAATGCCATTCTCCTCCATGGATTTTAAATCAGACTTGGATTTCTCCAAGTCTTCATGAGCTGACTCCCACATACTTAAGTAATGAGTTTGAGTGAACGTATGCGAAGAATCCGCCTTTTCATGGTTTTTTAAGGGAAAATCGCATTTTTAACCTCCACGGATGTAAAAGGTAGCACTTTAAACCTTGAGAGTTTTACACTATCATTTTAAACTTTCAAGGTAACAAAACTAACATTTCAAACCCTTAATCTGGCAAATTTGTTCGCGCCGTCAAAATTTTAAACGGAACAGTTAACTTCATTAACGGAATAGTTAACTCTGTTAAATTTAATTAAAACATGTTATATTTTATTATATTTGAAATTGAAAAAAAAAAAAAAAATCTCCAAATCGATCTTGGGGATTTAGGGTTCTTGAGAGAGTGAAACCCAGAAATTGGGACATGTTGCAAAATCGAGAAGAGGCAACTGGTCTATTGTGGTTAAAAGGAGAGAGCCCTGCTGCGATGATGAATAAGAGCTGTGTTGGCCGACAAAAAAAAAAGGGTTCGTCGATTCCTCCTTGTAATCGTCCATTAAACACACGACGGCATCATGCTTTGAGAGTTATGGGGTTCGCGTAATCGAGGATGAGAAGCTTCTGTGTTTGTCCCGAAATCGAGGAGAAGGAGGAGGAGAGACTTTGTTCTCGATCGATGATCTCGCCATTGTTCGTAGGTAGGTCATGTTCGTTTCATCATCCAGATGAACCATCTGGATGAAGATGAGAATTGATGTTCGTTTAAATGTTTTTTACCTTCATCCAGATGAATCATTTGGATGGACCATCTGAATGAGTTTAAAAATTATGAACAAATTTTGGAATCCATCTGACTGATCCAAATTGGATCATCTGAATGGATCTGGTTCAGTAAAAAAAACAAAAAATGAAAATACCCCTAAAAAAATAAAAAAATTACAATAAAAAAACCTAGATCTAATCGCGAGGTTTTTCACTCTCTTCTCCGACTCTTCTCTTCTCTCACTCTCTTCTTTGACATTCATCTCTCAATCGCCGGCGAGCTGCTTCTCTCTCCGGTGACTTCTCTCTCTGGTGACTTCTCCCTCCGGCGAGCTGCTTCTCTCTCCGGCTTCACACAGGCGAGTTTCTCCTCTCTTTTCTTCAACTTTCTCTTAGCTCTTAACTATGTAACTCACTCTTCTGGGTTTACTAGATTTCAACTTATGCTTCTATTATACAGGTATTCTGGAGAAGGAGAAACCCACTCTCTGGTAAGTGAACTCCCTTGCCCTTAGGTGCTTTGTGTTTTGCCCTTAGGTACTTTGTGTTTTGCCCTTGGGTGCTCAATATGTGTTCGTGGGTTCCCATCCTTGCTCATCCTGTTAAATCCATTGGTCTCTTGAAAATGTATTGGTTAAGTGTGTTACTGTGTTTTCTTCTTGTTCAGCTTCATTATTGGCTGTCATTGCAACGTGTTCTGAATTTTCATTTGCCAAATATGACCAATGGGTATTACCATCAACAACAAACGAAAAAACCACCATGAGGGTCATTGCATTTTTTGCATCTTGACTTATGTCTCTACAGTTCAATCCTTTGTGCATCTTCTGACTTATGTCCTCCAAGTCAATAACTTGAGAGATATTGTTGCTTTGTGCTGCCTTTATTTCTTTGAGCTCTCGAGTCAATTCGGCAATCTGCTTCTGTATTTTGGCTCCTCCATCTGGTAACTTTGAGACCATACTCTGTCAAAACAGAGACTTAGATAAGCTTCAAGCTTTTTCTGGTTTATTACAAGAATTGATGTCTTTACCTTCCAGTACAAAATATAGAATCAATTTGGACACATTTGGTTTGGTTTGGGCACGTTTGGTTTTACTCAGTACACGTGTGCTAGTGGTAAGTAAAAGGAAGAGGTCGGCTATAAAGACTTTTGGTTTGACTTAGTACACGTAGTCATGGTCATCGTATGCTACAAGTAAAGAATATTTTTACTTGAATTGATGTCATATAAATATTATTCATTTGGATTCTTGAACTTGTGTTTCCCTTTTTTTAACTGTTGCTACTCTTGAAATACTTAGAGTGTGATTTCTTTGGCAAGCTCTTATGGCGTATGTTTCTTAACAGTCTGTTCTTACTTGTAGATAGTTGCTGGCACTTCTCCAGAGACACAATGACATCCATCATTGGTTCTGATGTGAGTATATGCCCCTCTAAACTCATATTTTACTGAATGCTTTTCTAAATTTTAGATTGATTTTGTTACAAAAATATTTGTTGGTATCTTCAATTAAGAATCTTGCGTGGAGTGATGAGCAAACCTGTCTCTATCTTCAACTGAAAATTGATGAGAAACTGAAAGGAAATATAAGAAAACAGAATGTGAATGATTCTGGGAGACTGTCAATTATAGACAAGTTCCAAGAGACATTTGGGGAAAGACATCCATGAAAAAAATTTGGGATAAAATTTACTACTTGCAAGAAGCAGTACGAATCTTTCAGGAAACTGACTCACAACAGAACTGGACTTGGTTATGATTCAAACGGGTTCATAGAAATGTCTGAGGACTGGTGGAACGAGCGGTGTAAGGTATATATATTCATGCCTGAGTATTTTTGTTTTTTTCCTGAGTACTTTGCTTGTTCAAGTACTATAAACTGAACGTATCTTTTTTTGTTCTCATTGTTTGATTTCAGGAATGGCCTGGAGCTAGGAAAATAAAACAAAAACCAGTTGCAAACATGGATTTGATGGAACAAGTCTTTGGTACGGTTCATATTAGTGGAGCAGAAGGTTGGGCTGCTCAGCAAGGTGAAAAGCATTTAGACACAAGGCATCTGGATCAAGATCAAGATCAAGATGCTGATGATGTTGCTGATGTTGTTGTTGATGCTGAATCAAGGCGAATCCCTCCTACTCAAGATGCTGATGCTGAATCAAGGCAAATCCCTCCTACTCAAGGCAATATTGGTAATGGACCCTCATCTTCCAATTTTGGCAACGGTCCCTCATCTTCAAGTAGGCCAAGGGCTAGTAAAAAAAGATCAAGGTTTGTACAAGCAGGGCAAGCTATAGCAGAAGTGATTAGGGATAGTGTTCAATCACGTGATAAGATTCTTTCCCACAAGAATCAACTAATAGAGAACCATCCGGAATTTAGTTGCAGTCAACTTCGAGCTATGGAGGTTCTACACTCGCTGCCTGCTATAAGGATGTGGTCTCCTTTGTACAAGGCAGCAATTCAACATCTAAAGCAAGATATTGCCAACCGTCAGACATTCTTGTTTTATGAAGATAATGAGAACAAGGTTCTCTACTTGGAGTTTGCAACTGGTAAAAGCAGGGATGCTTAAGGACCATTTATGCTTTCTTATGTCTATGTTTCTTATGAACTCTAGGGTCTTATGAAAGCAGGGATGCTTTTGTGTTCTTGTTATTTTGTTTTTGTTATGATTACGATGCTTAAGGATTATTAAGGATTATTTTGAGTGAATGAGAAAAAAATTATCGTATCTTGTTATTTTGTTATGATTACGATGGTAGATTCCATTTGTGTTCTAATCCATTTGTCTTCTAATCCATTACAGTTATCAACTAAGCTCATATACAGTGTGTCCATGGTGCTTTTTGGGGAAGTTCTCTTTTGTTTAAACTCTCACTCTCACTCTCTTTTGAGGTTAAACTCTCACTCTCTTTTGTTTACTTAAGAATGATGAAAATGGTTATGATATTCAATTTATGAAGATTTGATGTCTTCTGATTTTTTGAATAATGTTATATAGTGATATAAACTATTATTATTGATCTTTTAATACAATATTAGTTGAATAGTGATACAATACGATCTTTTGAATAATGTTAATGTTTGGTATTAATCTTGGTTCTTCCTTAATTGTGCTAAACATATGATTAGATTAAAGTATGGGTATTTTTGTCATTTTTTTATTAAAATCATCTAGATGATGATGTAAAATGACCAAACAAACAAAGATTCATCCAGATGAATCATCTGGATGAACAACCAAAATTGGAAACGAACATCATCCAGATGACTCATCCAGATGAATCATTTAAATGGATCATCTGGATGCAAATGCCAGATGATCAAACGAACATGACCGTAGTGTTTTGATTTCTTTCTTTGTGAACTTGTCATAGTGTTCTTCATTATTCTAATTGTCGAAACCATGATGTTCTCTTTCTCTGTAATTTCCGAAAGCACAATTGTGGAAATCATAGGTAATTGTTCTTATCTCTATCTCAAAAAATCTGCTACTATATAAAAGGTTTCATCTCAAATCAGACACTAAAGAGAATCCAAACCCAGAAGACTGATAATTTTAAACCCATAATTTCTGCAATTCAAATTCGAGTTGTGTCAATCAAAGGTCTAAAAAAAAAAATTCTGAGAAATTGGATAAGAAGCAAAAAAAACTGAGAAATTTAACAGAGTTAACTATTCCGTTAATGGAGTTAACTGTTCCGTTTAAAATTTTGACGGCGCGAACAAATTTGCCATATTGAGGGTTTGAATTGTTAGTTTTGTTACCTTGAAAGTTTAAAGTGATAGTATAAAACTCTCAAGGTTTAAAGTGCTACATTTTACATCCGCGGAGGTTAAAAATGCGATTTTCCCGGTTTTTTTTATGGTGGAACAGCGACTTTAACACACTTTCATTTCATGGTGTGCTCTTCTTCTGATCGAAAGCAGCGCCAACAAAAGCTATAACTGCTTGCATAACAGTGAAACATAAATAAGTCTTGATTTAAAAAAAAACTGATTTTAATAGAGAGAGAGAGTGTGTGAGAGAGATAGAGAGAGAGAGAGAGAGGCGAACCTGCATATACAAGTTATAAGTCTGAAATCAGGGTCACCATTTAGCTGCACATGACTGTTGCAGCGAGGACAACATTTGGTATTTTTAGCGACCCAAGCAACGCTCTTTATTTTATCCAAGACCTGATTCAACCAAAAAGAATCTTTGTTGCAAGTCACGAGTCGGTGTGACGGGAGCTAGCAATTCCAACAGAATGTGTGACCACACAAACACACCACACAAAAATCAAGACAAGACTCACCATCTTCTAATACATCCTCATAGAGCTCGATGGTGAAGTCCTAGCCCAGCCCATGACACCTCTAAATCCATTAAACATCATACAAATGCTTAGATAATATATTAAAAATCATATAAAAATCATGTAAAATATATGTATATCAACTCTCCCAAACTTAGTTTTTGCTTTCTTCAAGCAAACAAAGAAACTAAAAAGAGAAAAGATGTTTGAAAACATGTGAACTTACATATCCTTTGGAACACCTTGCTGACCATAATATTCATGAGTCACTAACAACAATATCGACATTAGTTAGGCACTTCTACATACTGAACCAAGAGCTAAGCAATCGTCCCAATCGAACCGCAGTCAATATACAGATGTCCAAAATTTCCTTTGCTAATTTCTGTAGTATCTAGGGCATGTGGTCTCATCAAGGGAATATCGATCAAAAAACATGTAGACTCTTTCCCTTTCAAGTCCATGCTGACCAATACAGTCTTTTCCCACTTTCCGGTTTCATTCATCTCTTCTTCGGATCGATTTCTTTTTTATCGTGCTTTTACGAGATCAAGGTTTCCATGAGACACAAGCACTGATTGTGGTTGCCACTGAATTCTCGGTTCACTTTTTTGGACATGTTTTCGTGGGATGTGAGTACTGATGGTGTTTGCCACCGAATCCCCGGTTCACTTCTTTCGACACGCTTCCGTGAGACACACAAGTACTGATGGTGTTTGCCATCAAGTCTCCAGTTCACTTCCGTGCCACTCGTTTCTTTTTCCTTTTGCATTGAAGTTCTTAATTGAAGGGAAGAGGGAGGGAAACCGTAATTTTCAAGTAGACTTGTCTTGTCAGGTCTGAATGAGGAATCTTGCTCGATGCATACCAAGCCCCAAGAGATGCCATTAAATTTAATTTAGTGTGGAGTCAGCGCTGGATCTTTCATATTCTCAAGAGATGTGATTGTCTTGGTAGGTTGATCCACTTATGGCCTTTCCGTTCAGGCAAATCTGCAGTCAATGACTGCCATCATGGTCACTAGATAATTAGTACAACTTGGTTAGTACCTAGAAAAGCTCATTGTTCCCGACTAAATTTTGAGTCAATAAAATGACTCGGGAAAAACAAAAATATTAAGACAAAACAAAAAATGTATTAGTAAACGACATAATCCCCTCATACTTACCTTGCACCATCCGAGTGTGAAAGCAAATCAAATTAAGGGATAAATAAAATAGAAAAGAAATAAAATAGATAAAGATAGAAAGATTTTACCGTGGTTGGACAAAACGTCATAAACGTCGGGTTTTCGGCTTACCGAGGATGAGATTCTCGACCAATTTAGTATTTATATCGAACCAAGGGTAAAGTGGCTCGACAAAAGTTTTTCTTAGGTATGATTGGTCTGTGAATCTTCACTTCGGCGTGGTATATGGTCGAGAATGGTCGATATGGTCAACCATAAGGTGGGCGTTCGATTAGGGCTTAATCCGTGAAGAATTTCACTAACCATACTAAAAATCTGTCGACCAACAATAAGTTTTATGGTAGGCGATAAAGTTTAAGAGCAGTTGGATGTACCGTTTGGTGGTTGGTCGGTAAATGGGCTCCTTGGGTGGTCGGTTAGACGGTTCGTGAAGGTCCTTGTGTTCTTTTTCAATTTGGCTCGACCAACTTGACTTCTAATCTAGCAAGAACGATGTGTTGACTCTTATGGTTCATCACCATTGTTATACTCCTCGGCGTCACGTCTTTCGTAAGCATCTCCATGAAATGGCTTTGGATATCTCCTTAGACGATTTGGATTGTGCGTCCACAACAAAATGTCTAGCTACATATCATGTCAAGCATTCAAAAATCCTTGCAAAACACTTGTAATCATTTGTTAATGTGCTCTTGAAACAAGATCTCTCAAATGATGAGTATCGAGTTCTAAATCCAAGAGAGCTTAAGATAAAGCATAAGAAAATAATTTTTTTTCCGAATTGAATGTAAAATTAATTCAAGCCAAAAAACATTGTTTGCAATAAATGCTACAAGTGAATTAGAGAAGAAGAGCTATCTATTGAACTTTAAATCGAGAAGGGGAAAGTCCTAAAGACGTTAGCCTTGTTGTAGGTGGCTATGGAGGTCTTGTTTCGAACCACTTGACCATTGCATCGTCGTATGATCGGTCTCCCGTATTTCGGATAGATGTTATCCTGTTCCGAACATTCTTATCAATGAATTTAATTAGCCGTGAGGCCGGTAGTGGCTTTTCTCCGTGTTTTTTCCCATTTCGTTTTCGCCAAATATGGTATAGGGTAGCTTGAAAGACATATCTGATCAAGAATAAAGAAATCATGTCGCCGTTTGATTGTTGAATCAGAGAAACGATATGGTTCCAGGTTTGTGAAAAATTCCTGTTGAGAAGTCCCCTTGTTAGATTTTCCCATATCGTCGCTGAGAATTGGCATTGAAAGAATAGGTGGTTCCTTGACTCCTCCATGGTTCCACACAAAGCGCAGTCTGAGTTCTGTCCACGAGACCATCTTTTCGTTCTGTCTCCCGTTGGCAACCTGTTTTTCATTGCCATCCATACAAGAAAAGAGTATTTCGGTGTAGAATTTCTGAACCATACCCCCTTGTACCACGATATCTCCGGGTGACTTTCTCTTGTTAAGTTCCACGTACCTTTGGTTGTGAATTTATTTCTGAAAGTATCATTTGAAAAACGCCAAAGAGATTGATCTTTTTCTCCATTCCTTCTGTTTTTTGCTTTCTCCTGTTCTTCCTCTATGTGGTTAAGAATTGCTACTCGATGTCGTCTTCGCCGATGTGAGACCATTGCAGAAGCTACTGTTGCTTGTGAGTGAATACCCAAATCAATACTTCCACGAGTTCCCACTAATTCAATTAGTCTACTGAAGGCAGACCAATTATCGTACCAAAACGAAGTAGAATGTCCGTTTTTAACGTCTTTTTGTGAAAATATTTTGCCGTTTCTCTGTATTTCAATATTTTTCTCCACATCCAAGATCCCGCATTTGACGACTCCTTTATTGACCAGAATGACTCATCACGAAGCAATGCTTTTTCAATCCAGGAAACCCACATGGACGTTTTTCCCGAGGTAATTTGCCACATAAGTTTTAGACAACTAACCTTGTTTGTCTCTTTCAATGATCGGATCCCCAATCCACCTTCTCGTTTCAGTCGTGTGATTTCTTCCCAAGAAACTCTTGATTTTTTCGTGTTTAGCGACGGACCAGACCATAAGAAAGCAGCGCAGAGATTCTCTACATCTTTGATACAACTAGCCGGTAATCTGAAAGCTTGAATCCAGAAATTTGTAAGACTCCCAATGACAGATTTCAGTAATTGTAGCCTTCCCCCGTATGATAGAAAACAACCTGTCCATGAACTGATTCTTCTGCGAATTGATTCCAAGAGAGGTGTGTAATCATTCATGGGCATCCTTCTCGTTAATAGGGGCAGGCCCAGATAGCGGACAGGAAGTTGTCCCGTGGAGAAGCTAAAACTGTTGTTCATATCTTCTCGGCCATTCTCTGAGAAACCAGCCAAATACAGAGTTGATTTCTCCAGACTTATTTTGAGACCCGAGAAAGCTGCAAACTCATCGAATATACTGATTATGCCCTCAATTGATCTTCTGTTACCTTCGACAAACACCATTAGATCATCAGCAAAGCATAAGTGGGTTAGTTTAATGTGCTTACACCTCGGGTGATAGTCTATTTTTTGCTGAATAGCTGCTTTGTCGATTAATCGAGAGAGGAGATTCATACAGATGACAAACAAATATGGCGAGAGAGCACATCCTTGTCGCAATCCCCTTTCGCTTTGGAAAAAACCCACAAGTTCACCATTCACTTGAACCGAGAAGGACGCTGTCGATATACAAAGATTAATCCAATGTATATATTTCTCCGGGAAGTTGAGCGCCTCTAGCGTGTTTAGCAAAAAACCCCATTCCACCGAATCGAACGCTTTAGAGATGTCTATCTTTAAAGCACAGCGAGGAGAGATAGTTTCCTTGTGGTAATCTTTTACCAATTCGGTGGCTAGAAGTACGTTCTCCATAAGTAGACGTTCTTTGACAAAGGCTGTTTGGTTTAGGCCAATAAACTTCGGTAGCAACTCCTTTAGTCTATTCGCCAAGATCTTCGAGATAACCTTGTATAGAACGTTACAGCAAGATATTGGGCGGTAGTCTCTCATTTCCTTAGCTTCTTCCTTCTTCGGTATGAGAGCTAGAATCATTGTATTCACCCCCTTTGGCAGAAATCCTTTTATAAAGAATGATTGAATGGCTATAATGAATTCCTTACCAACTGTCGGCCATGCTGCCCGAAAGAATTCAGTTGTGAAATCATCTGGTCCTGGAGATTTATTGCTAGGCATAGCGTACAAAATGTTTTTAACCTCTGCTTCCGTCACCACCTTGCATAACATATACCGGTCCGCCTCAGTGCATCTGTAATCGAGGGTATCTTGAAGATTTTCTACTGTCATGCCCACAAAATCACTTGGTCTGTTGGTGAGGAATTCTCTGAAAAATCGTTCTGCCTCCTTCTTTATATCTTCTCCATCCGTATAAATCTCTCCATTTAGGCCAATGACCTCTCGAATAGTGTTCTTCATTTTCCTTCTTTGGATGAACTTATGGTAGTATTTGTTGTTTCTGTCTCCCACATTCAGCCAGTGTTGTTTAGCTCTTTGTTGGAGGAAAGCTTCTTCCAAATCCGCTAAGACTTGCCATCTCTCGTAGGCCTGCATTTCCTCTTCGATATTCTGTGTTGTTGGATCATTTAGAGTTGTTGTTTGTCTTAGACAGAGATTCTCGTGCGCTTCCCTAGTGCGTCGCGGTAAGTCTCCTAATTTTTCCTTTCCCAATGTACGCAAGGCTGGCTTTAGAGTTTTAAGTTTCTTTGAGAATATGTACATAGATGATGTTGATATAAACAGTGGATCGGATCCCTCCCAATGTCCTCTCACAACTTCTTCAAACTTAGGTAAAGTAGCTAGAACGTTTGAGAATGTAAAAGGCCTTCTTTCTCTAACCAGATCTATTTCGATGGTGAATCTTCCCCTTAGATGATCTGAACAGCCCCCTGCCTCAAATACTCCATACGATTGCGGATATCTTGAGATCCACTCTTCATTCACCAAAATTCTGTCCAGTTTCTTGCATATCAATCCCCCTCTTGTTTATTGGTCCAAGTTAAACGAGGACCGTGATAGCCCATATCGGAAAGTGAGCAGTCTCGTACTGTGTCTTGGAAATCCCTCATTCCCGATGTAATCGTTGGCGATTCCAAATATTTAGAGTGTTCTTCGCCTTCAAGAATCTCGTTGAAATCTCCGCATATCAGCCATGGCTTATTTCGAAACATGTGAGAATCGTGATGACTTCTCATATCCTCCCATAGCTTCTTCCTTTCGTCAACGAAGTTTGATGCATAAACGAAAGAACAGAAAAATTCCTCTTCACGTCCCTTCAATAGAACAGAGCATGTAATCAATTGTTCACTCTTAAATACTGGTGTAAACCTTGTCTCATCTTTCCAAACTACCCAGAGCCGACCAAGCCTGTGATGTTCGTAATTCGTAAAAAAGACCAGTCTCGAAAAATTGAAGAAGCAATCCGATTGGCTTTGTTTTCCTTAACTCTCGTCTCCAACAAGCAACCGAACTGCATAAGATCATTATTTACCCAGCTACGGATCACAGAATGTTTTGAAGTTTTGTTGAGACCACGCACATTCCAAAAAAACATGACATGGGTTAGTTTTTTTTCTTTGTGGCCTTTTTACTCGAAGTACGAGGTTGATTATCCTTAATACATGAAGCATTTGAATTGAACAAATACCGGTGAGCTGATTTTGACGTTCGCGGAAGATTGATACGTGTTTGTGACCCAAGTTCCTCCTGAACCTCCATCGCCATAATATTGGAATTATTTCCTGGATGTTTCAGTTCTCCTTCTTCTAACTCATGTTCCTCCTTCTCTGTTCCTCCTTCTTCAATAACGACAATATTATTTCCCAGCTCTGATTTGTCTATCTCGATATCTCTGTGCTCATCATCTCGGATGCCCAGTACTGAAAAACGTGAAGGTGAGATAGGAATGGTTGATGTATCTCCTTCTGATTTCTCAGCAGATCGTCCTAATTTCCCTGGCGAGACAGAGTGCCATTCACCTTCATCCTCCTTAGTTTGCTTTTCTGACTCGATTTCACTTGGTTCCTGAAGTTCTGATTTTCCTTCACCTAGGCGCAGAGCATTTTTTATAGTTTCTTCTGCAATCATGGTATCATGAGCCGAATCTGAGGAATAAGCCATAATTGAGTTCATTCCTTGAAAGGTCTGATCCAATATTGCTTTCTCTTTACCATATTCCACCATCTCTGGTATATTCCTATCTTTCCCTGGAACGACGGTATTGTTTTTTGATACGAGTTCTACTCCCTCTTCGACTCTTCTTTCTGTCTTTTTTGGGCGTTGAAGAATAATTGTTTTCTTTGGGTTCACTAGGCAGACACTTGCCAGGTGACCCCATTTTTGGCAGGTAGCACACCTTGGTGGTAACCAGGGGTAGGAGAAATCCACCTCATTTTCCTCTCCTTCGTCCATCTGAAATTTGAAAGATTTCGGTAGCTCCTTTGACAAATCAGCTTCCACGAAAACCTTTACCACTTCGAAGTCTGTACACAGTTCCGTTTCAGGATGGAGATGCTTTGGTTCTCCCACTGCACTTGTGAGAAATCCTAATCCCTGCCATGAAAACATCGATTGCGGGACTTTCTTCACCGTCACCCACATGGGAATTGTTTTGATTTCTGGTTGTACTTCTTCAACAATTGGTGACCATTTTGTAATAACCATTGGGATATAAGCAATATTCCACATACCTCGTCTAATCACCCGTGTTCTGATTCTAGGGTCACGAATTCTGAATTTCATTGTTGTTGGGTTGACAGCAAAGACATCAATTTTCACCGACTTATCTCCCATGGGCCATATTTTGTTTACGATGACATGAACCTTAGCCACGTGCGGAGCAGTTGCTAGGAACCTTCCAAGTAGTAAGTCTTCCCACAACGGAGCATCCGCAATGATTTCTTTTGGAACCACCACGACTCCGGAGTCGTTCTCATCAGAGACGTGAAACTCGAATTTCTTTAGAGATGGTTTTTGCTTGACCACATTTACCCAAAATGACTTATGTAAGCCCTCTTGAGACAATACCGATTGGTCCGAAGGGGGAATCACCATCCTCCCTACGACTGCATCGTTTTTGACGGGGGGTTTTGATACTGGGCGCTCCTTCTCCAACGCCAGTACTTTAGATTTCACGACATCCCCAGAGGCTCCAGTCAGATCCATCTCACTACTAAATTTCTCCTTCACCGTTACTCCTCTGGCCGAATTAGTCGACTTCTTTGAAGCAGCCTCCCTTCCCTGAACCTCAGAGACCTCCAGAACCTGCTTCGCCTTATCTTGATGGTCAGCAAAGATCACTTCCATATCCTCCGATATCGCCCCTTTCATCTCTAGTTGGACCGCCAGAGCAGATTCAGGCTGAGTCCTCGTCATCATATAAGAAAATAATTGAATCTTCATGATGTTAAAACAATCTAATTTAAGTATAAAAAAATGAAAAAAAATAAGAATTTGTTTCTAAGTTGTGCCATTCATTCATTAAAAACAAATTTGATGAGCTAAAACCACCAAATTCAAAGTACAAAGTTCTTATAGACAAACAATTTTCATAAAGAAGTTATCGAGAAATACAAAAAAAAATCATAAGAATGCACTGAAAATATTGTGTTTGGTTTATGTCAATTGTGAATTTTCGTTTAAATATGGTTTTTTAATGAAACCAAGAAGGAGTCGAACTTACCTTCAAAAATTTTGTTATGGATCTCGACCAAAGAGATTGGAGTGTTTATGATGCCCTTAGCTTGTTATGTGCAGGTGCTCCAACCTTGGGTGCATCATAACATGGCCTAAAAATTCTTCAACCGATCAGTTTTGGTGTAAAATGAGGTAGAAAAAAAATGGTGACGAAGCTCAGGGTGAAGACATTGGGTGAAAATCTCGCCCAATGGAATACCAGTTAATGCGCCTCAAAATTGCCCCAGGACCGGGTGGGAGAATTTTGCCTGGATTTTGGTCGGGGTTGCGCCCCTAACTGGGAAGTGAGATGTGCCCAGGATCGGTCGCGTGAAGGAAAAGCTTCGGGCCGATCCTCCATGACCCGAGCTTGTTCCATCAGTCCATGGCTCCTTCTCTAGGCAGATGTTGGCGCCCCTCTGTTTTGGTCCTTCCTTATTAGCCATCTAAAAATGATTTTTATCTATTTTTATGAAATTTTAAAAATTCTGAAAAACTTGGGTGAATAAAATTTTTAAAAATTTAAAAATTTAAGTGAATAATAAATTGTGGGTTGCCTCCCACACATCGCTTGTTTTAAGTCTTATAGCTCAACTCCTTGTGTGTTCTAGTTTGATGATGGATCTAAGAGGCTCGTGTCACCCTTAGCACATTTTGATCTCCTCCTAAAGACCTTTGTGTCTTCATCCATGCTCAAAGAATCGTCAAAAGCATCCTTTACCGCCTCTCCTTTCTCGTTTGTGATAGTGTATCGAACGCGTCTTTAGGGAAAGCCGGGAGATGCTGCTAGGTGGAAGGTATCTTTGTCGATGTTTGAAAGACACATCCTCCTATTTGGGCAATCCATAATAGCTCCCACTGTTTCTAAGAAAGGTATTCCGAGAAGCAAATGCTCATCTTGCGAACCATGCATCTTCGCTACTTGAAAATCGACCTAAACGATGCAATTCCCAAACTTGAGAGGAAGATTCTCAATCATGCCAACTGTGGTGGTAGTTGAACCATCTGCATGTCCAATTCTCAAACTTGAAGGCTTCATGGTGTTGATTCTCAAACGCCTTGCAATTGATTCCGACATAAGGTTCACACCGGCTCCCGAATCGCATAGAGAATTGTTGAAGTAGGAACCCGAAATCTCACACGATATGATGAAGCAACATGGTTCTTCGAGCTTGTGCAAGGTCCTAGTCTTCGACAATGTTTCCCTAGCTTTTTCAAACAATTCTTTGATCTCATACTCTCCTCTTTGCTATACCAAAAGAGTTCCCTCATTTCGGGGTATTTCTTCCAAGCTTGAGCAAACAAGATTTGAGCTCGAATTTTCTTCACCATTGAGTGGAAATCATCTAGCGTCTCCTTGCTTATTGAGCGAATTTCCCAATCCTCATGTTCAAAAGGTTGTCTCCGACCAGCAATTAGAGTTCCCTCGCGTAGTCTTTTGCCACATGTCTTTCTCGTCGGCAGACATGTCAGAGTACTTCTCGTGCGGTTTGTACAACATGTTTTGGAGCATCCGAAAAATCACATTTGTGATCTCATGCGGCAACTTAAACCTATAAACATTTAAAAAAAAAATTACGTTAAGATTTTGAATCCAAAAACTTTGGATTGATCGATAGTCGATCTAGAAAGTGTGCGCGGTGGGGGATCGTTCGATCCGGAGTTTTTGGATCGATCAATCCGATCTTGTACAATAATCTGTCGAAAATTCGTCTGAAATTTCCGACGGATTTCTGACATATGTTACTTAGCATTTTTTTGGGGGTTTTCAGAATGGATTACACTTAAGTACATCAAATGTATAAGTTTATAAAACTTCCACATAACTAATTCATTCCACATAACAAATATCTAGTACAAGTACATATTTTACAATGCAAAGTTTATAAAACTACTATGAATCTGATGATGAGTAATATGATTCTCCTGAATCGGAAGTTTCTCCAAATTCGTCAATTTCTTCCTCTGAATCTTCAAATACCCGATCGTCTACATGTATGGTGAAATCAAAAACAAGGTCGACCTCAAGGGAATGCTTTATTGAACCCAAACCTACAGAGCTTTGTTGGAGGGGTTCATGATCGGAAATCCCATGAACCCTACCTCTCGGGTTTATCGATGTGACTGTTATCCCCGGGTCTTGCTTGTTTGTCACTCGAGGTTAGGGAATATAGCATACCTACACCATGTAATAAAGTCATATACAAATTCAACCACGTAATGCAAAAATACTAACAAATAAACGTAAAAGAAAAAAACAAACATGGTGTGCTTGTGAAGCAAGTACGAATGACTCGTATTTCTGGAGTCGCCTTTGCTATATAATGATGTAAAACCAAATTGGTCGTGTCGCACACCGCTTCCTACTAATGGGTCGTTCCAGATGCATAAAAATGCAAGGCATCTCAAACTGAGCATTCCTGGGTACTGAACATCGAAAAACTCTTGTACGACACCATAGTATACAAGATCACCAGACTGAGTAGATACACCGTAATCTAAAGTTGTCGCACTCCTATCATCCCGAAGAATCTTAAAAGCGTACCCTAGTGTGCTATACATCACATGTGACTGCACAGTTGCTAGTGGAAAGCGCACAATTTCTTCTAACCACGTGAAAAATCTTTTTCTGTTAGCCTTCTCTGTCGTGACCTTCACAAATAAAATCAAAAGGTGTCAAATAAATAATTCATTATATATGATAGTTAAAACAAGGCAATTAAAACACTTACATAATCTCTTAACCAACGTCCGAACTCATCCTGTTTCAGCTCGATTAGCTCGTCCTCTGTCTTGTTCGGAAATGCAAAACGTTGGTATGTCATATACATCATGTGAGATTCAAGTGATCATCACGTAAATAATTAATAATTTGGTTCAATATGATACCTCTCATATTCATCAACTCCGCCGCAGTTTGTGAGAATATACATATGCAATTGCTCTCGCTCGCTCCTATGTTGAAAGTCTCCGCTTCTTCCCTTTTCTACTAAGTCGTCCAATCTCTAAGAATATATGAGGAACATCGACCGGATAGAAAGGTATTACGCTTCCATCATCATGTTGAGCTGGTCTACGACTCTTCGTTTTGACTTATGGTGGATAGTAGAACTCGGCAAAATATGAGGTTTTTCCATTGATGCTCTGTGCGACAATAGAACCCTCCATTTTGCTCAAATTTTTCACCTTTTTCTTTAGATGAAATATATACCGTTTGAAAGGATAAATCCAACAATACTGAATCGGGCCCCCAAGCTCTGCTTCTCGGGGGAGATGAATTGTTAGATGTTCCATAACATCAAAGAAGGAAGGCGGAAATATCTTCTCCAGGTTGCAAAGGATTACAGGTATATTATTCGCAAGGTTGCGGATACCGTCTAATCTAAGAGAACGTAAACATATATCTCAAAAAGGCACCAATCCCTGCATAATATGCATAACAAATGAATAAATAAATACTAAAGTATTGTGTAAAGTATTTAAAAATTAATTTAATGATTGTACCTTCAATTGCTTCATGGACATTACGTAGTAGAAAACAGGCAAAGGCAAATGGAAGGAGGCGCTGCTTCACAACATGGCAATCATGATTCTTCATCCCAGTAAACTTCCCTTCTACATGATCAACGCATTTCCAAAGGTTAGATGCGTATCCGTCCGGGACTCTAACACTATCGAAAATCCAGTTAAAAACTCGGCCTTTGAAGGTTCATCCAACCGAAAAGTCGGGACCAGAGGCTTCCCGTTCCCTGTCACATGTAGTGTTCTATGAGAACAAATGTCTGGCAAGTCCAATCTAGACTTCAGATTGTCCTTTGTCTTCCCTTGGACATTGAGAACGGTGTTCATAATGTTGTCAAAAAATTCTTCGCAATGTGCATGACATCCATATTATGCCTCAAAAGATAATATTTCCAATTAGGCAAATCCCAGAAAATACTCATCTTGTGCCAATTATGTACGTTGCCACAACCATCAACAGGATGATGCCCTTTACCACCACAATCAACGGTCCTCTCTGCACCAAAATCTTTGAACTGAGTCAACAAATAGAGTCCATCTAACTCAGGAGGTGGATCATCAAATACTTTCCGGTTCTTCGTAAACAATGTGGTGCTCCGACGATAAGGATGATCGCTTGGTAGGAATCGCCTATGAAAATCAAACCAAGACGTTTTGCGTTCGTGCTTCAATTGGAACACATATGTGTTATCTTGACGGTACGGGCACGATAAACTTCCATGCGTTGTCCATCCTGATAACATGTTATATGCTGGAAAATTGCTAATGGTCCAAATAAGTACCGACCGCATGAAGAAATTATGCTGACAATAAACATCAAACGCCTCAACACCTTGGTCCCATAACATTCACAGTTCATAAATCAATGGCTGCAAAAACACATCAAGTGATCTCTTCGGATGCTCTGGTTTAGGAACAAGAATGCAAAGGAACAAGAACTCCCGTCTCATGCACAAAGATGTCAGCAAATTGTAAGGTGTTACAATTACTGGCCACAAAGAATATTGCATGATGTGCTTCCCAAACGGGTCGAAACCATCGGTACATAATCCAAGATATACGTTCCTCGCCTCATACGCAAAATTGGGATACATTGATTGAAAATGTTTCCATGCTCCTGCGTCTGACGGATGAGCGATTTCTCCATCCATTGTATGCTCTGCATGCCATTTCATTGCTCCCGCTGTGCACTCTGACTGATATAACCACTTCAATCTCTCTGTTAACGGCAAATACTATATCCGTTTATATGGCACTGACACTCGTCCATATGTTTCCTTATACCGAGGTTTCCGATAAAAACGGCATGTCGAACGGTCTGCGTCCTCTCTCCAATAGAGCATACAGTTGTCGATACATACATATATCATCTGATACGGCAATCCTAGACCAGCAACAAGTTTCTGTATCTCAAAGTAGGATGCCGGTGCAAGATTATCTTTTGGCAAAATGTCTTTCACAAAATCAGTGATTGCATCGACGCACTCCTCACTCAAATTGAAATCCGTATTTATACCCATCATCCTAGTTGCAGTTGATAAAGGGGAATGTCCACCTCTACACCCAACATATGATGGATGTTTAGCAGCGTCTAACATATCAAAGAAACTTCGAGCTTCTAAGTTAGGTTCTTCTCCTCTATATCCATACTCAGCAATCGATGGTATACTTTCACGAAATGCATCGTTCACCATCTGGACATGACCTACAGTACTTTATACTTCCATTACAGGTTCTTCTAAGCTAGTGTTATCCTCAATATACTGTTCACTAGTACTATCATAATTATCCACCATGTTATCATTTTCTCCATGATAATACCAAATCTTGTAACCCGGAACAAACTCATGACAATACATGTGTGACCATACTTCATCTATCACGATTAATCTACTATTCTGACATTTCGTACAAGGGCAGTAGATTTTACCGATTTTACTGGTTTTTATCTCTCTCTTTCTTTGAATTCCTCTGTAACTAGGCCCGTCTCCGGAATTTGATGAGGATTGTCCATCCATGATCGAAAAATAATTATAAAGATCTGAAGAAGACATTTTGGTAAGAGAGAAGAAGAGAGCTTTTTTGTAATTAAAATGAATGAGAGAAGGGGTGGAAACATTTTTATAGAAAAAATTTGCGCGATTTCCGACGGATTTAACGGCTATATTCAAATGGCTACCGGCAATTTTCAAACGGCTAAGTAACATCTATATTCTTTCAAACGACTACAATATCTGTCAGAAATCTGTCGAAATATTCCGACGGACACATTTCGTCGGAAATTTCTGACGGATTATCGACGGGCACAGATTTCCGACGGAGTTTAATTTCGTTAGAACTTCGTCAGAATTCCGTCAAAAAACAATCAAAATTTACCTATGAAATTATTGCCGTCGGAAAATCCGTCGGAAATGTCCATGTTTTCTTGTAGTGGATTAGGTATCCAAGCACAGAACGCTAACTCTATGATGAATACCTCACAAGCTTTAGCAGAAACGACAGGAGTGTCCGAGCTAACCATCTAAAAAACATTCCTATATCACTCGTTAAAAAATTCTCAGTATGAGATCAGTTGAACAATAAAATCAATAACATGTTCTAAATCCAAGCAAACAATAGTTTTATTATAACGAAAATGTGAGAAACTCCATGTCTAGCCAACAGAAATTAAAGGATTTTATCGCAAGAGACAATTTCCGTCATTTCCAATACCTTGACTCGAGGATCAGATTTCTTTACTCTTTTGATCCTATTCAATTGTAACCTATCACTGCGGACATGGAACCCTATGATTCACCAAAACAAGCCAAAGAGTTAAAGTAAGCATAAGCGAAATAAAATAATAAAAATATTTTTTAAAAAAATTAACAATCACGCATTCTATTAAGATATGAGTCTTTGATTGGTTACTCGATCTAGAGGATAAGAGTCACATCCCTTTGCCAAGCCCAAAAAAATCTCCAGATTTTGCTTTAGTGTATTCATCTGTCCATAACAAAGTTTCTCCCCCACAACCGTCGTATTGACTCTCACAACCGTCGTATTGACCGTCGTAACGGTTAAACGATAAACTCATTGTAAGCACAAATGAACAGAATCGCAACCCATGAGATGAGAGAAAGTAACTAGAACTTATGAAAGATGTAGAGAAGTCTGAAAACTATAGAGAGTTTAGAGACTCATAGAGAGAGAAAGTAGAGAGAGGTTTTAAGGGAAATTATGAGATGATATTTCACAAGGGGGTACACACATATTTATAGTGGAGGTATAGTGCGCTGACATAAGCGCTTACCTCATTATTTAGGCGATTACATCATCGCTTACATCACACACATAATTGCGATTACATCATCGCTTACATCACACATATTATACATTATTTAGGCGATTACATCATCGCTTACATCACACACATAATTATACATAATTAGATCATTAAGAAAAGTCTTAATGATCTATTTCGAACTCGATGATATTTTCTTCGCAGCAACCGTAATAGTCATCTGGACACTTGTATTCGATTTCTGGTTCAACGAAATCATCCAGTGGCTCGTCTTTGTTTAAACCGAACTTTTTTCCGATCTCGTCAATATTTATCGAATCGTCTGGTGACTGTGCATCTTGGAAATGATCTGGCGGGTCTGTCGCTGGCGGTGGTTCTGGTATCATTTTCTGTTGAATTAGCTTCGGGGCTGGCTTGCTTTCGAAGAACTGAAGATCTTCGTCTAGACTCATCTGATAGTCAATCGGATAGTAGCTCCAGTTTAGGTTGAACGTAATGGGGAACGTCTGTGTAGCACTGTTGAGGCGAAATGCATGTTTCTGGAATTCTTCAAACCCTTTGCTCTCATAGACGTTGAAGTCTGGCCTACCTCCTCAGCTTGCTGCTCCAGGCACTTAATGGTGCGAACCAAGTTAAAAACGTAGAAAGGCAGTCTTTATGTCCTTGTCGCGAGTTGACGAATTGGTATAGCCAATGTATGTCGAAGAAGATGCTAATGGTGTACACTGAGCATATATACCAAAGGAAACAGAGGACTTCTTCTGGCATATCAGTGCTCTCAATTCTGTAGAGATGGGCGAACGGAAGGTCTGGATGGATTCCTAATGGTGCGATGTGTTGATATCTGACGCCATATTTCGATAGGATAACCGATTGGTATCGGAAGATCCTTTCTTTGAGATGCTCATGAATTATCTTCATGTTGACTAGTTGATGAGCATCTTCAGGCATGTTTGCACCGAAATCGTAATATTCTCTATTAGATGCGGAGGAGCTTGCCATCATTTGAATTTCCTTTAGTGGATTTCTGCTAAGCATGTCCGCGAGAATGTTTTTTGAGCCCTTTAAATAGATGGAGAAGAAGTCGTATTTTGAAAACCATTCGCTCCACTGAAGTAAATGCTGATGTGGGACCATCTTTTGCTTGAACTGTAGCATCTTTGGGAAAGATGACATATCCATCTCAATGCGAAAACTGTGTCCAATCAGATGGAACTCAAATTTTTCGATGGCTCTTTTGACGGCTAAGATTTCTTTGAACGTGGAGTGATAATGCAACTCCGAATCTTTAAAGCGTCCGCTTTTGTATCCACAGATTTGACGTTTTCCATTTATTTCTTCGAGAAGAACAAAACCCCAATACTTATCGCTTGCGTCTGTTTGAAGAACGCGCGTGCCTTCGCAGGGAATCTTTAAAGGTGGCAGCTTTCGTATTTCTAGCTTTAGCTTTTTTACCGCCTCTGTTTGTCTGTTTGTCCATAAAGGAGGGTTCTTGGACAGCATCTTTTGTAGTGGACGCGTCAGCTGCGAAAGTTGCGGGATAAAGTCGCTTAGGTAATTGATTACTCCAAGGAACTGTTGGCATGTCTTTTCGAGAGGTCGTTGTCTGGAAACTCGAGTAATATCGTGGCTAGATGGGCTTGCGGAGCAAATTGTCCATTTGCAATATACATCCCAAGGAACTCGATGTTGGGCCGGGCTATGATCATCTTTCGGGCCGAGAACATTATTCCATGTGTCTTTACTAATATCTGGAATTGTCGGAGAGTTTGAATATGATCCTCGCAGCTCAAAGAGAATAGGAGGATGTCATCAATGTATATCAAGGCCGTATGGAGTAGAGGCTTGAAAATACGTAACATAGCTTGTTGGAATAATGATGGCGCTGTTTTGAGACCGAACGGGAGGACATTCCACTGAAGATGCCGATTGGGTAGACAGAAGGTTGTCGTGTACCTTTCTTCCGGTGCAATACCGATTTGCCAGAAACTGGATTTTAGGTCAAATTTTGAGAAGATCGTTGCCCCTTGCAGATGTTGAAATAGTGCTCTTTTGTTTGGCAACGGGAATTTGATGCCTTGGAGGTATTGATTTAGTGGTTTATAATCGATGACGAGCCTTAGCTTTCCTCTTGCCTGTTCAGCTCTGTTGTTGATGTAAAATGCCTTGCATGCCCATGGGGAATTTGTCGATGAGACCACCAATTGACCGACTAGTTGGTCACACTCTTCATTTGCTTGTCTAAGCAGTGCAGGTGGCATCCCTGCGTGACTCGCCTTTGTAGGCATTGTGTGGATATTTTCTTTGAAAGGTAGTGACACAAAGAACTCCTTGTTTAACCACAGTGGTTTTTTGCATATCGGAAGAAACTCATTATGTGAGTCGGCACATGAATCTGCTGTGATTTCTTCTTTGATTTTGTTGAACTCAGGGGACTGGAGCTCTTCAATTGTAAATAGCCGAGGTATCGTTGTGAATGCTTTGAATAAAGATTTCCATCTTATCCCTCTTGGCTCGATCGAGATGTCGAAACTCTTTTTTAGCGCATAATACGAATCCCATCCTAGAATTATGTCTATTCTTGGCGCGGAGGAGCCTAGAACTTTTGTAGTTATTCGACATCCTGGGAAGAGTTCAATGGTGATCGGCTTCGATTTGAGCTTGATTGATAACGATCCTGAATTCGCTACCCTGAACTCTTACTGGTACGGGCGCCACATAGATGATGAAAGAACCTTGGGATTCATTATCATTGTGTGGGCTCCCGTGTTGATGAAAGCAATGGCATGCACCGGATCTTCGTTTTCTGCAGGATCGAAGATTATCACCGGTAGATGCGGAGATTGTATCTCTTTATTATGAGGCGTTTGAGTAATCTTGAAGCAGCACTCATCTTCTTCGTCGTAGGATTCCGAGACTTCGGAATCTGAATAGCCACATATGGCATTCTTTTCATCGTTGTAATAAGACAGCACTGATTCGAGATCATGATTGTCAATATCGATATCTTTGGCAAGATCGGATATGGAGCTGATCAGATATTGTTTCTTCTTTTTTGAACTGTTTGGACAGTTTTTGGCGAAATGCCCTTCTTTGTTGCATAGAAAGCAATTTGTCTCCTTCCAGAAGGATTGTTTCTTCTTGAAGAATCGTTTGCGCCTGAATCCTCCAAAGCGGGGTTTATTCGTTGATTTATGAAAGCGTCTAGTTTTGCTCCTTTCTTCACACAAACAATGTTTCTTGGACTTAGAACACTTGATTGATAAATACGGTCTTGCGCATACTTTGGAAAAATATTTTGAATTATCCATAAATTCTGTCTAGAACTCCTTTTGTTTGCAAAGCTTGTCTAGCGTTCTGAAGACGTATTGTTGGATTTGTCTGATTGAGATCTCCTCGACTGATTGGCCTTGTTCTCTGATATTGAGCTTTGTTTGTTGGCTCAGATAATCGTCAATACAGGAGAGGTAGACTTGTTTTAGGCTTGGGTTATTGAGGCCATTTAGCGTATAGTACCTCCGTGTTTGTCGCTCGAAATTGCGTTGCCAGATCTCTTTTCTTGAGCGAACAACATTTTGCTGTGGAGTATTCTTCTTGCAGTTGTTCCTTGCGGTGGCTTGGGGTGCCAATGAATTCTCTGTGAATTTCTCCAAGAAGCAATGGTATGGTGGTTTGATAGACTTCCTGTTGTCTGTATTCGCCAAGCGAATTCCACCATTCTTTGAGTGCACCTGAGAATCGTGCATTGAATTGATGTATGACGAGGAATGATGATGAGGTGATAGCCTCTGAATTCATCCATGCGTGAAATTCGTCTAGGCGATCATTCCATTTTTCGAAGGGGATATCGTCGAACGTGAATGTTATGACCTTCGAGGCGAATTGTCTTGATGGTCTTTCTTGTTCTTGGAAAGGTGGTCTATTCATCTCGTCGTTGTCAGAGAACACTTCGTCTATATCTGGTTCTCTTTTCGACGCCTCACCAATGGCGAATTGCTTTTATATGAAGAGCTTGAGTCTGAGAAATGAACGATCATTGGTGTAGAATGTGGGACTTTAGTCGATTCTGGCGTTTGAGCGTAATCCGACTCTTTCGGTCCTTTATCTTGTTCCGCTAGGTGATCCAGTGATAACACCATATTTTACATGTTTTTAAGGTTTAGTTTCATAGGTTTTTAATCTCACTTTGTATAGTTTTGAGATATTTTCATGCATTTGAGTCTCATTTGCATTGCATTGCATTTTAGATGTTCTAGGTTGTCTTTGCATTCTTTTTGGCTTGCTTGAGCCATTTTTAGGTGTTCTTGGAGTCATAGGAGTTGGAGGAGCGAAGATAGCTATCAAAAAGTTCATTTCGGAATACAAAGATGCAGGATCAGGTTGAGACGACATACGTTTGGCATTGGATGAAGGACTTTACACCGATGGATTGAGCTCATATTTTATCACGAGATATAGCAATGGATTAGCTTTCATTTGGAAGTGGTTTGAGACAATTCCAACGGTGCGATCAGAAGTTATGCCAATTTCCGTGACGACGGTCCAGTCTGGCGCGCGAATGAGCTGCCTGAAGAAGTCCATCGGTCGACCTATGCCCGATGCAGGTGACCGATGGAACTTCTGAAAAACAGAAATCCGCATCGATGCGATGTATCGGGAGCAGGAGACCGATGCGACCTGCGCGACCCCTTTTGCCCATAAATACAATTAGACCCATTTGTTGTTTTCTACGTTTTCTTCTTCATTTTTTGTGTGTGCTCAACCCAGGAACTCTCTCTAGAGTTTCTTGGGTTGTTCTTCATGTATAATCCACACTTTCGAAGGATTCTTCACTTATATATATGCTTTGATTTCTTCTTTCTTCTTCTTAAAGATTCTTCTTCTTAAACTTGGGAAAGCTCAAGAACACCACTTGGTGTTCTTGATGGATCTTCATTTTCATGCCATATAAGAGAAGATTTCTTCACCTCTTTATATATATTATGTCTTGTTGATTCTTGTTCTTCATTTCTATGGTTTGATTTTGATGTTCTTCTTGTGAGTTGACTTTTTGTTGGATTTTGGATTTTGTTTGATTTAGATGGTTTGATGGTTGATTATTGATGTTTAGGCTTAGATAATCATTTGTTCTCATGTTAGGAGGGATCTTAATGCTAGAATCGAATTGACAACTCATTTCTAGAACTCAAGACATTTCTCGCCCGGAAGGTGTTCGATGAAATGTCTAGAAAACTTCTAAGCATGCAATTCAATTCTTAGCCAATGGAAATTGATGATTAAGGTGAATTGTTGACTTGTATGGGCTAATGCTTAATGATTATGGATCATTTAGTTGTGAACGGAAGTTCTTGATAACTAGATGATATGTAAATGGATTAGTATCATGGAAGTGAACTAATCTACTTATGTGATCCATGTCATAAGAATGAATGTGCATTGAATGTTTAGGCATCATTAGTCAATGGTTGATTGACGGTTAGATGATGGTGATTTAGGATGATCTTGGATGAGTCTTTCACTTAGGTTGGTTCGTAATGCTAGATTTGACATGATAAACCGAAACCTAGTACTACACCTTAGATTAGTTAGATTTTTGGTCTCATCCCATGCATTAGGGATAGATTCGAGTAAGCGGTGTTAGTACTAGATTAGGTATGTTCATTCGTTTCTAGATCTTAGGCATTTCACTCATGACTCGAGTTTAAATGAATTGCTTGATCCGAACCTTTTGTGAGCTTTACATATCCTAGCCAACGAAAGTTGATGTTTAGGGTGTTTAGTGAACTAATTGGAATTGTTCCTTAATGCTTGTTAATTATTTAATCACAAATGGAAATTTGTTCTTGATTAGATAATTAACAAGGTGATTAGTGCCATGGAAATGGATTAGTCATATTTGTGAATTCCATGTTCTAAGATAGTGATTAATGCTTCCAAAAGATTCATTGTTTGATTGTCACCCATCTAATTGATAGCTTAGTTCATGATCCAACATTTTAGTCTTGTGTTTTGTTTTCCTTCTTGCATTTGTTTCCTTTCTCATAAACATATAAAAAACCAAAAACAATGTTTGCTCTAGCTTAAGAAGTTTCTTGCATTCTTAGTGCTTCAATCTTAACCCCATATGGATTGACATCTCAAGTACTACAATGACATGAGTACACTTGGGATAATTGACACGAAAATATCCTGTATCATCCAGCAAATTGTACATCAAAAACTCTGTAGACTCGAGCATGCCTATATCCTTTCCTTTTCCTTTGTTATGTTTGAGAGAATCTTGACAAGAATGAGGGGAGGCTGTGGTTCGGGTTTTTGTTGGCTTGCCACGGAATTCTGATTCCTTTTGCCTTCTCGCCCTCTTTCGTATCGGCCATTGTTGAAACTCGCTTGTGGGAGTTACCCCATATCGTGATGTAAACGCTTCGTCAGAAGATAAGAATCCGGGGACCGGGTGTCTTGTCTTTTGGTATTGTTCTCTCGAAAGGAATCCCGAAGAGTAAGATCCTGGATGCATAGGCATCGTTGACGTCAGGCTTCCGAGACTAGGAAGGTATGTGTTTGAAGAGTTTTGTTGTTGGACCATACTCTCGAGGCATCGTTGGAGGTCTTTTAGTTGAAATCTGAGATTAGTCATCTCAGCTTCTTTACCCTGAAATTGAGAGGTGTTGACCATCATGTGTTGTGCCATAGACATCATCTCCTGATGGAGAGTGTTGAGACGATTATGGATTTCTGAGATTGAGTTCTGAAGAACACTCAATCTCTTGGTATATCCCTCTGCAAACTGATTGATTTTCTGATTGATAGTTGTAAGCAGTCGGTTTTGAGCCATGGCGTTTTCCGATTGCCAATTGAGAACCTTCTCCCCTTGACTTAATTGATCTGGTCCTGAGGGACTGATCACTTTAGAAAGGACCTTTGGAGAGTGGGATAAGTTATCAGTGATGAAATCTTCTGGTGGAGGGAAGTTATCTGCTTCTATCACCATGATTTCTGGCTTGGATGGCTTTTTTATATCAGAGTATTGGACTATAAATTCGTATCGTCCGTTGCCTTCGCCGAGCGGACCGATTGTAGGATCTCCTTCAAGATATCTCTTGTATAGGGGATCTTTTTTCTTTCTGCGTCGTTGGCGAATCTCGTCGTCAGATTCATAGGAATATTCTATGCAGGCCGAGCAGGAACATACATCAAAATATTGATGACCGTCTTCGTCTCTGAACGGATATATTATTTGTATGTATTTTCCGAAGGAGATTGGCTTCGGATTCTGTTCTCTGTATGGACCTTGGAATTCGTGATCTTTGATTTGGATAGCAAATTGTGTGAACAGTTGCTTTCGAAATGAAGATGATCTCGGTTTGTAAAACTTGATTTCCGTTGTTCCATCAACGCGTGAATGGAAGCTTACGTCGGATGTTTGGACTGGTGCTTGGGTTGCTTGATGCAGTTTTTCGTAGCTCGTCACCCATGACTCGGGTATTTTCTTGATTAACTCCTCTCGAGAAATTTGTCGAGGTATTTGTGTTGTGCTTGGCGCTTGCGAAGCTGATGACACTTCGAGATAGAGCGCTTCGTCGGAGGAAGGTAGAATGAGATCAAGAGCATGGTCTTGAACATGGTAGACGATTTGGTGGTGTAGCGTTGCGATAACGCTTTTCTCTTGCATAGGTGCTCCAATCAGTTGTAATTGGACTTTGAGCGTTTTGAGCAGATTTGGATCTAGCGGAGAGACATTAAAGTTTGGAAACAGCGTTATGAAAACTGTTCCGGCGTTTAATGTTGTTTGAACCGTACCGATGCAGGCTTGTTGATATGACTTTAATCTGGAGTCGACTAAAGCGATTCATGCTATGACCGGTAAACCCTTTCGAACATGTAAGGTAAGCCCGATTCGTACCACCCCAAAATGGAGGTGGGTGTATCCTTGTTGCCACCATAATTGTGGTAGTCCTTCTGGGATATTGAGCGAAATTAATTGCTCCTCCTCCGTGGCTGGGACTTGGCACGATGAGAATTTGCTACACTGAACATATTCGCGGACTCTCCTGCTTGACGATGGATGTATGAGTTGTCGAACGTTCTTGACCGAGAAAACACCAGGTTTTTTGGTGAAATACTCATATGGATTTATGAGTGGGAGAGTAGTTTCAGGCATCAGATCTCCCGGAACGTACTCGATTTCATAAAGAGAATTAATATCAGAATTATTTTTTTGGTTTTTTGTTTTTGGTAAAGTAGAAATTGCAAATTGAGAATCGATCGCTAAAGGATTAGAAATTGACATGATAAGAAATTGTTTTCAGAACATTCAAAACAATCAGTCATAAACAAAGATTCCTTCTCTCAAAACAATTTCAATTTTGATCATCATACCAAAAGGTTAAAGACACGAGACACAAAACTACTTCAAGCAAAGACAGAGATATAGGATTGAATGAATTTATTTGTTTGTTCGCTAGAGAAAAACACCACGCTTGATTAGGCACATGCAACTGATTTAGGTGTTTGATAACACCATATTTTACATGTTTTAAGGCTTTGTTTTCTTATGTTTTAATCTCACTTTGTATAGTTTTTGAGATGTTTTCATTCATTTAGGGTCTAATTGAGCCTCATTGCATTTTAGATGTCCTAGGTTGTCTTTGCATTCTTTTTGGCTTGTTTGAGCCATTTTCAGGTGTTCTTGGAGTCATAGGAGTTGGAGGAGTGAAGATAGCCACCAAAAAGGTCATTGCAGAATACAGAGATGCAGGATCAGGTTGATATGCATAAGTTTGTCAATGGATGAAGGACTTTCCACCGATGGATTGAGCTCATATTTTAACACGAGATAGAGAAATGAATGAAATTTCATTTGGAAGTGTTTTGAGACAATTCCAACGGTGCGATCATTAGTTATGCCAATTTCCGTGACGACGGTCCAGTCTGGCGCGCGAATGAACTACTTGGAGCTCACAGTGGGGTAGTGCAGCGGTCAAGAGCTGACCGCTGCGGTTTCATCCGACGCAAAAAAAAAACAGAGATCCACAGCGGTCTTGCAGCGGGCAAGAGCTGGCCGCTGTGGTTCCCTCCATTTGGATCGTGTCATAAGAAGACTTTCTATTTGGATTTAGCTTTAGAGATCTTCATGAACGTTATAGAAAAATGAGTTAGCTTTCCAATGGAAGAGGTTTCAACTCATTCCAACCAGGGGTTCAAGAGATACGATAACTTTAGTAAGCGCATGTCTGTCTGGCCTGCAAACAGAGCAAAACTGGAAACTCACATCGGTCAGCTGCATCGGGCAACTGTAGACCGCTGCAACCTCCGACCTACTGTGTTATTTAGGCCAAAAACCTTGTTATTTGTGGAGATATCTCATTTTAACTTGTCAAAACACTCTCTTAGAGAGAGTTTGGAGATTTTTGAAAAGATTCTTGGTGTTTTTATGAAAGTTTTGTTTTTGTTTTCATCTATCTATCTATTTCTAATCATCTAACCATGAATCTAAACACCTCCTACATAGGATTTGTTGAGATTATCATGGTTTGTGAGTAGTTTCTTTAGAACTTTGGGTATGGTAGATTAAGATGTTTTCTTGCTAAATCATGATGCTTAGGACTTAGTTTATGAAGAATCCTTACTTGTTAGGTGTGATTAATGCTAGATTAGCCTTGACAAAGTTGATTTAGAACTTAAGGAATTTCACGCCCGGAAGGTGTTCGATGAAATTCCTCAACCAAACTTAGCAAGTGTTTTACATTCCTAACCTATGGAAATGGATGTCTAGGGTGTTTAATGGCTATTTAGACTTGAGATTAATGCTTGTTGGTTATTTAATTACAAATGGAAGTTTATTCTCAATTAAGTGATTAGTGAAGTGATTATTTTCATGGAAGTGGATTAGTCTAAATTAGTGATCTAAGGCCTAAGGATTAGCATTGTTTGATTGTTTGAGTATCATGGTTTAGCTAGAGAATGTCCAAGTCGATTACCATTACCCAAAGTTCGTTTGCTTATTCTTGTTTAAATCGTTTTTGTTACGTTTTAGTTCAAAACTTGTTAGTCTTTTAATTACCTTTGTTATATGCTTGGTTATTTATTATCTTGTCTTTAAATTGATTAGGATCATTAGAAAACCTTTGTTTGATTAGCTTAGATTAAGAAGTGTCTCGTATTCTCTGTGTGTTGTTCTCGTGCCTGCTTGTGGATTCGATCCCTAAGTGCTACAATGACATACCATTAGATTGTGGTATTGTGCACAATGGGTTAATTGTGTGAACCGTAAAAATTCAATATCAGTGTTTTACCACGTAGTCAATTAACTAAAGTGTACACTACTGCAATCATAACAGTATGTCAATGTAGTACTTTAGGATCGAATCCACAGAGACCAAGGTTACACTACAATTCTCACAATTATGAAACTAAGGTAAGACAATAATATGGTTGGTTTTGGAAAAGTAACAAAAGCAATTAAGATGATGTAAATTCAATAAAGGAAAAGCGTTAGGTCAAGGGTTTATTCTCAGGAATCCATATCACGAATCAGACAACTATTCAGGGAATGACTAAACACAAGTTTCAAACTCAAACTCAAACATAAATATCTAACCAATCCACTTCCGTGGTATTTATTACTAAACCTAGCAACCTAAAATCCTAACTTCCGTTGGCATAGAATTCTAGATTAGCATTAATGAGCAGGTTCAATATGTTCACGAATCGCCTTAACATCAACTTCCGCATGTTAAGGACAATTCGCTCGCTTATGGTTTTTCTATCAACCTACGACACTTCCGTGGTATAGATTAAGCCCTAGTTCAGAGACTAAGCGGTCAACTTAAGCCTAAGCAATAAACACAACAATAATCGAAAACCACAAAAGATAAATCCCTAATTGTGTCTAATTCAATGATTCATGGATCCCGTTGAAATCCTAAACCAAACTATGTAACTACTCCGACATGGAATCAGAGAAATCACAAAGAGATGAGAAGGAAGACATAATTAAATTGATAAAAGTAATAAGAGGGTTCAGAAATCTTCTCCAAGTTTGTCATAAGTGGTTCAGAGATCTTCTCCCAAGCATACAATTGAAAAAGATTAAAGGTGTCTAAGAACAATAAAACTTAGTCTCAAAAGAGGCTGAAAAATAAGTATATATAGGTCATGGGTCAAATTAGGTTAAGTTAGAATGATTCTGGGGAAAAATAGGAAGTTTAGAAACTGTATTTTTCGCGTCTGGGAAGTGCATCGATCGATGCAAGTGTGCATCGGTCGATTTTGAAGTTTTGGACATGTGCATCGATCGATTCAAGGCTGCATCGATCGATTCTAACCTCCCTATTCCGCACATGCTTCTTCTTCGACGCAGATTGACGTGTCTTCAGTAAATCGGGGATAACTCTTGATCGTACCGTTGGAGTTTCTTCAAATCACTTGAAAATAAAATCTAATTCACAGCTCTATCTTGTGTCAAAAATTCAGCTCAATCCATCGGTGGAATGCCCTCCAAAGAATGTCATACTTCTGACGTCTTTACATGATTCTGCACCTCCATATGCTCATTTTCACCATTTTGCAACCAAAATGCTTTGTTTTCCTCCAAATCAACCTAAAAACCCTTTTTACCTGAAATGACTCAATAAAGGATTTAAAGACTCTAAAAGCAAGCTTTGACTCGATAAAAGACACAAAAACAAGGGTTAGAAACCGGTAAAAAACTGAGTATATCAGCAACACATTGTCCATTCGGGTCAGAGTTGCTTCGACATATGAATCATGAACGAGGGATGATCTCTTGATGCTAGTCATCACAATATATAATGAAAAATCGTTGATACCGAAGAAGATGAAGAAAGAAGTGGTGAAACACACCTCTATTTATCGAGTTGAGATTCATAATGAGCAATAATGGTCATTTTTTAGAATACCAATGTGTCTAGAATCACAAATACTGAGAATCCTAAAGTGGAAAAACACTTAAATGTGAAATTTAATATTATATGCATTCATACCTTTTGGAGCTCGCAAGGCTTGAATAAGGCATAACCATTCACAAACCTTTTCCGTGAAAGTTACCCGCCATGTAGAAAGAACATGATAGGTTGTAGTAGATTAAAAAATTGCTCGTTATGACTCCAACTCGATAAATAGACTTGCTTTTCACAACATTTCTCTTCATCAATTTCATCATCGGCGATTTTGCATTATATGTTGTGTTGTATAACACGAAGAGACCAATAGCGGCAAACTCATCCCTCATTCTAGATCTATCTATCGATGGATCATTGATTAGGATTGCGATTGATAAAAAATATGCTTCGATAGATGGATCCAAAATGAGGGATGAGTTTACCGCTATTGGTCTCTTCCTGTTATACATCAAAAGAGACAATGCAAAATCGCCGATGATGAAGTGGACGAAGAGAAAACTGGTGAAAAGCATGTCTATTTATTGAGCATGAGTCATAACGAGCAATTTTTTAATCTATCATGTTCTTTTTACATGGCTCATGGCTTTCACGGAAAACGTCTGCGAATGGTTATGCCTTATTTAAGCCTTGCGAGCTCCAAAAGGTATGAATGCATTTGGCAAAGTTATAATATTAAATTTCACATTTAAGTGTTTTCCCTCTTTAGGATTCTTAGTATTAGTGAATCTATATTGGCGATTTTGCATTTTATATTGTGATGCCTAACATGAAGATACCAATATCGGCTACCTCATCCCTCGTATGTGATCCATCTACCGAAGCAACTCTGACAAGGATGGATAACGTGATGCGCGTAATCAAACGTGGCGTTTTTGTCTAGCAAACGAACATGTAAATTCATTCAGTCTTATATCTCTGTCTTTGCTTGAAGTCGTTTTGTGTCTCGTGTCTTCAGCCTTTTGGTATGATGATCCAGACTGAAATTGTGACAACTTTGTTATGGACAGGGGAATACACAAAAGCAAAAGAGATTTTTTGGGCTTGGCAAAGAGATGAGATAGAAAATTTCTCAGGTGATTCTTATCCTCCGGATTGGGTAACTAGTCTAAGAGTCATATCTTATGTGTGGTTGTTAAAAGAGAAAAACTTAATATTTCAAATATTATTTTACCGTTTATGCTTACTTTAGCTATTTGACTTGTTTTGGTGAATCATAGGGTTCATGTAGGTCTGTAGTGATAGGTTATCATTGACTAGGATCAAAAGAGTTATGAAATCCGATCCTCAAGTCAAGGTAAGGAATTCAGGACTTCATGATTACCTGGATGGTCTTGTTAATTTTGAATTGCGCTCTGTGAGCCATCATGTTATATTAATTCTCCTTTGCATTCTTACCATGTGAAATCGCAGAAGTTAAACCAAAATTGCGTTCATGTTTTGCGTAACATGCATTATTCATGAAAATATTGTAATTATGTGCTTAAATTGTTGCGTTATGTTTAAGTTGTGCCATAATGTACACTGCATCAGAAAGTATTTCCTCCTGCTAATGTGAATGTGTTGGGCACTGGCACGGAAGCTCCAATTGATATGGACCAGATTCAGCATGTATATATGTTTACGTTTTAATTGGTATTACTTGAAAGCAAACAGTTTGGTGCGATGCTAAGTTAGATGTCATGTTTGTTTCTTGCTTTTCTACCAAAACCAGGACAATCTAATGGCTGATCGCTTAATCAACACCGAAGAGTTTGAGCTCAACCATAACCCCCAGGTAGTTTTCTTTGAACCTCTATCTGCACAACAATCAAAGTATTCTAAGCAATGTGTTACGGTGTATACAAGCATGAATCCTTGTCGACTATTAGGCCTTTTCCAACTATATTTTGGTTCCTTGGAAGTTTTTAAATACTTTTGTTAGGCTTGAGACTTATTGATAAAAGCGTTACCCAAGGTAAAATCATTCGGATTTTCAAAAACACGAAAACTAAGAAAGCATTTGGTTGTTAATATTGACCAAGGAAAAGTGAAGCAAGCGACACATTCGTCAACACAGAATCTTCAGGAACTTGAGTAAGTGACAGTGTCGTCGACACACTCGTCAACACAGGACAAAAGCTCATGGGATTAATTCTCCCCAACCACTTTCTCACCAACGGTTTGATAACCGTGTATTTTACCACTTTAAGTCTCATGTTTTCTTTCGTTTTTCTTGTGTTTCGTATAGTTTATAATATGTATATATCGCATTTAGGTCCAAATCGAGTCACATTGCATTTAGGACGTCCTAGGTTGTTTTTGTGTTCTTTTTGGCTTATTAAAGCATTTTTCAGGTGTTCGGGACTGATTTGGATGAGCGCGGATGGAAGGAAACCGCAAAGATTGAAGAAGGAACGTGAGGACCGGAAAATACATAACCGATCGGTCATAACCGATCGCTGAAAGCGATCCCACGACAAAAAGCATGCTCGATCGGTTACTAACCGATCGCTGAAACCGATGGCAGAAAAAATACACAGGCGATCGGTCATAACCGATCGCCATAACCGATCAAGATTGTCTCCGGATTTTCAGCTTGACTTTGGGAACCAACCACTTTTGTAATATATTTTTCAACACTTCTTCTCTTTCTTATTAACTCTAGGCACGAAAATATCATCAATCTCTGCTTCTTTTTACTGTTCTAAGCCAACTACTTCTCCCTTCTTCTCTCTTGTTTTTGTATGAAAGATTCAAGATCCAAACCATTTAAGTGAAGATTTCCTTACTTTTCTTCCATCAATCTTCTTATTTTTGCTATGTCTTGCTTTTGTTCGGTTTTGTTTTGTGCTTTGACTATGTGTGAGTAGTTTTATCATGGATTGTGGGGATGGTTGATTTAGAGGGATAGATGATGATCGTTTGATGTTTAGGACAAGATTACAAAGGTTCTCATGTTTAGAAGTGGTCTTAAAGCTAGGATTGAACTAGCTACTCAATTTCTAGAACATGGACAGATTACACTTGAGAGAGGTTCGGTAACTGTCTAGAAGATTTCTATTAATGTTTTTGATGCTTAGCAAGACGAGAGTCGTGACTAAGAATCATTAATTGGCTTAAAAGGACTTACGTTTTATGCTTATTGATATTTCGGTAGCAATTGAGAGATTAGCTAATTTGAATTATCAATGAAGGGTTTAGCATCATGAGAGTGATTTAAGCCATTTGTGTGTGTTCCTTGCCATAGAAGAAGCTCAATGAGTGATTAGGAACATCATAAGAAAATCATCGAATACTCGAAATCGCATACCATATCCTACGATCCATATCTTGTCTCTTCTTGAGTAAATCGAGTTTAGTGTCTTGTCGTTCTTGAATTTGTGTCTTTAAATCTAGCCTGATCATTTCAAGTGTCTTGTATTTTTCTTATTCTCTGTTTCTCTTCTTTACTTTTAGTTTTACCGTAATTAGTTCTTTAGACAAAAACCAAAAAATGTTTAGCTTAGCTTGATTAGTTTCTTGTATTCTTATTGTGTTGTTCTTATTTCCCTGTGGATTCGATCCCAAAGTGCTGCAATGACATGCCATTAGATTGAGGCATTGTGCACAGTGGGTAATTGTGCGGACCGTAAAAAGCCTAGTCATCAATTTGGCGCCGTTGCCGGGGAGTGAATGATTGCCATTAGAGTTAGGATTCATTTTAAGTTTAGAGCCTTTTATTTTATTTTGTTGCTAATCTTTTCCCTTTTTCTTGTGATCTCGATCTCTTAGGTGTACAACTATGAGTAAAGGAAATATTCAAGGAGAAAGTGAACGAGAAAACGCAACCGTCAAGCTAGTGACGTTAAACGCGCTATTGGGGACTCCCCCAATTCTATCCTTTGTATATATGTTAATATGCTTGTTTTAAGTTTTATTTAATCGTTGTTTTATTGTGTTTTTATGTTACAGGGTGTCGGGATTCGCATGAAAACGTTCGGGATCAAAACGAGAAAAATCACAATTCCAGACATGCTGGATCGGTCACGACGATCGGTTATAACCGATCAGAATGTGCAGTGATCGGTTATGCCGATCGGTCACAAAAATGCGATATGTTATGAAGAAAAAAACGTCTTCTGCAATCGGTTACGTTGATCGGTTATAACCGATCAAGATCTTCATCGATCGGTTTTGCCGATCGGTTATAACCGATCGCAAGCCCAGGATCAATAAGGGTGAAAATTGGGACGGATCGAAACGGCCAAAAACCGGTGAGCTTAACGAGCCAAACCTCCTCATTGTGAATCCACACACTCCACTCCAAGGTACCTCTAACATTCTTTTTTGTATATACATCATTCATTTTTTGTTTTATTTCTCGTATTTCGTTTTCTTTCTCGGTTTTACTTTCTCACCGCCACGGTGATAAGTAAGTCCGGGGGAGGAAACCGTTACTAATTCTCTTTTAGTTGTTTTGTTTTTATTTCTTTGAGTCATTGCATTGTACATATTCTATTGCATAGAAAAACACAAAAAAAAAATCGAAAAAAAAAAATTCAAAAATCCACAAAAATATCATGTAGTTTGCATTGCACCATTTGTTCATTCTAGAATTGAATTAGCTACTCATATCTAGATGACATAGGTTGCATTCATGTGCATGGGAGTTCATAAAACATGTATGATAAGCTTTCATTGTGATGCTCTCGATAATGGTTTTATATTGCTTAAACGATTTCAAAAGACTTGAAAACTTCGTACTTTGATCTCTCTACTCTGAACTCTTTGTCTTGTAAATACTTGTTTAATTTGAAATCAACCCCTTGATAATTGGACTTAAATGAATATAATCTTCTTGCTTATGGGCTTGTGATACATAACCATGGTTCAAAGAAAACATTCGGGTTATCTTATCCACTTTTACCACTCTCTAATAACCCGAGTGGCCATTCTCATTTTTAGAATGGTTCCCTTCCTTTCACCTTAACCGTTTTCTTTCCACCCCTCGTTGTTTGATTGAGTGAGGCCTTTTCTTGATATGCTATTGTGTGTAAAATCTTGTAAGTATCGGAAACGACATAGGTTAGCTTTCATTTTTAGCTAGTCATTGTTGTTCAAAGAAAAGAGGCTAGCATTAAGATGGGGATCAATGGATTGAATGGTATTGAGTTTGGGGAACATGAACTTACGAAAGTAAGATGAGAATTGGTTGAATAAGCAAACTCTAGAGAAGTGCTTAAAAGAAGGACCCTAGGAAAGGAAAAGAAAATACACTCTCCATGTTTGAAAAAAAAAAAGAAAAAAAAAAGAGAAAGAATAAAAAGTTTAGGGAGAGTGAAAAGAAAAGAAATGGGTCGAATAAAAATGTCTCTAGGAGTTTGGTGTTTGGAAAAGAAAAGGGGGTTAAAAAGGGAGTTTGATTTAGCCAAAAGGGCTTTGGGGGTTTAATGAGCTTCAATGAAGCAAGATAAGAAGAGGAAATGGAATCACCATTTGGGTAGAATGCTTTGCTAGGAGGGTAGAACAATGTGAGCTTAACTTTGTATGCATAAATTGTTTCTAGTCTTCCTTGCTTTTGCATAACATATAGCATTCCTTTTTCTTGAGAGTAAGTCACCCAAAAAGAGAATGAACCTCCTTGCACTCACATTTACTAGTGCCAATTGCCTTTTCTTCCAAACCGATTGGACTTGATCACTTGCCCATTTGTGAGACCGCACCTTTAGAAAGATCAAATGAATGTGAGGGTTGGTTGAGAAGAGAACTTGTAGGCATGAGGCATTGTTGTTAAGAGAAAATATTAGGAGTTGCGATAAGTCTAGAGAAGTTAGAGTCATAATTGAGATACGTTTTTGCAATGTCTTGGTATTATCTTGGGCATAAATTCTCCACTTTGATTGCTTTGACATGTCTTTTAGTTGTGAATTCCCACTCTTTTAAACCTCTCTTTCGGTTTGTCTTTTCTTGTTTGCTTGCGGACAAGCAAAAGGCAAGTCCGGGGGAGTTGATAACACCATATTTTACATCTTTTTAGGGCTTTATTTTCATAGGTTTTAATCCCACTTTGTATAGTTTTGGGATCTTTTCATGCATTTGAGTCTCATTTAGTTTTAACTTACATTTTAGAAGTCCTAGATAGTTTTGTGTCGTTTTTGGCTTGCTGGAGCCTTTTTCAGGTGTTTAGGAGTGCTTGGAGCAGCTTGGATCAAAGGAGACACTTGTAGTTCGAAGGAAGATCGAAAGAGGAGCAAAAGGAGCAAAATACACGTCCGATCGGTTACTAACCGATCACGATAACCGATCAAGATTTCCTGATCAAGACATGTGTCTGAAAGATCCAACCGTAAGAACACCTTTCCCTTTGAATTGTACTGGGAGATCTTAACGAAATGTATTCGAAATTGAGTTAGCTTTCTAATGGAAGTGGTTTCATGTCATTCTCATCAGCGGTTCGCGAGATGCGTTTGATTTACTGAAGACATGTCATTACCGGAAAATGCAGTGGCAATCCGAAGCATCTGAAAGATCATATCGGACGGAAGCCTTTCCGTACCCAGTTTAATCTAAACTTTGGATACAAGATAGACAATTTAGTTAGCTTCTCGTGAGCGTTGGATTCGTGTCATTCAGGGCTGTGGTTCAAGAGTTATGGCCAATATAGTGAAGACCTGTCAAGCAGAAATCGTCTAACCGATCGCCAAGGTCGATGGCAGAATTTTAACAAGAGGGATCGGTTATAACCGATCCCCGTAACCGATGCCGTCACTTTTAGTGCCCATTTTTGTATTTAAGTCATTTTTACTCATTAAAAACATAAATCTTCTTCATTATTTTTGTGTGTGCGACCCAAGAACTCTCTCTAGAGCTTCTTGGGTTGATCTTCATGTATAATCCACACTTTTGAAGATTTCTTCACTCTTGTTTCATATTATCTTTATTTGATTCTTCTTTTATCTTTTAATCGGTTTAGATTTGTGATTTTTGTTGTTTTTGTGAGTTGACATTTATTTTCTGGGTTTGTGTTCTTCTTGTTCTTCATGTTCTTAGTATGTTCTTGGTGTTCTTGTGAATAGCTTTTTGTTGGATCATGATTAGGCTTGATTTGGATGGTTTGATGGTTGCTTGTTGATGTTTAGGCTTAGATACTCATTTGTTCACATGTTTATAAGTGATCTTAATGCTAGAGTTGACTTGATCACTCTATTTCTAGATCATGGTCGATTTACACTCGAGAGAGGTTCTGTAGATCGTCTAGAAGATTTCTAAACGTGCTTTTCATTCTTAACCGTTAGCCATCGTGATTAAGGTGAATTGTTGGCTTAAAAAGGACTTACGTTTTATGCTTGTTGATAATTTGGTTGCAATTGAGAGATTAGCTAATTTGAATTATCAACAAAGGGTTTAGCATCACGAGAGTGAGTTAAGCTATTCTTGTGTTCCTTGCTAAAGAATGAATTTGCATTGAATGTTTATGCATCACTAGTAATTTGTCTTGATGTTTTGATGATGGTGATTTTGGATGATCTTTGTTAATTCTTTCACTTAGGTTCTTAGGTTGATTCTTAATGCTAGACTTGACTTGGTAAACCGAAGTTTAGAACTGCACCTAGATTAGGTAGTTCTAGTTTGGCATGACAAATCGAACTAGAGTTACACCCTAGGATTTTTGGTCTCGTCCCATGCTTTAGGGAAGAGATTCGAGTAAACGGTGTTAGTGCTAGATTAGGTTTATTCATTCGAGTCTTGAACCTAGGCATTTCACACCCGAGAGGAGTTAGATGAATTGCTTGAACCGAATCTTTTGCGAGCTTTACGTATCATTCACAATTGTCAATTGTAGTTTGATGTGTTTAGTGAACTAAATGGACTTGTGATTAATGCTCATCGATTATCATTGATTGCAAACGAGAGTTTAGCTTAATCGGGTAATCGATGAAGAGATTGATGCCACGAGAGTGGATTAGTCTTATGTTTGTGTTCCATGTTCTAAGATAGCGTTTAATGCTTCCAAATTATTCATTGTTTAATTGTTAATCGTCTCTTTGATTGTTTAAGCATTGATCCAACGTTTTCTCTTTGTGTTTTATTTTCTTTCGTTTATTTTTTTTCTTGCATTTTGATTTCTTTCTTCTCTTCTATCTTTTTGTATAAAAACGTTTTTGCTCTAGCTTATTCTGTTTCTCGTATCTTTGATGTGTAATCTTTATTCTCTGTGGGATCGATCCTAAAGTGCTACATCGACATACCGTTATGATTGCGGTAGTGTGCGCATTAGGTTAATTGGTGCGGGTATTAAAACACACGAAATCAATTTGATGACTAGACTTTTTACGGTCCGCACAATTACCCACTGTGCACAATGCCTCAATCTAATGGCATGTCATTGCAGCACTTTGGGATCGAATCCACATGGAAATAAGAACAACACAATAAGAATAGAAGAAACTAATCAAGCTAAGCTAAACGTTTTTTGGTTTTTGTCTAAAGAACTAATTACGGTAAAACTAAAAGTAAAGAAGAGAAACAGAGAATAAGAAAAATACAAGACACTTGAAATGATCAATGCTAGATTTAAAGACACAAATTCAAGAACGACAAGACACTAAACTCGATTTACTCAAGAAGACAAGATATGGATCGTAGGATATGGTATGCGATTTCGAGTATTCGATGATTTTCTTATGATGTTCCTAATCACTTGTTGAGCTTATTCTATGGCAAGGAACACACACAAATGGCTTAACTCACTCTCATGATGCTAAACCCTTCATTGATAATTCAAATTCGCTAATCTCTCAATTGCTACCAAAATATCAATAAGCATAAAACGTAAGTCCTTTTAAGCCAATTAATGATTCTTAGTCACGACTCTCGTCTTGCTAAGCATCAAAAACATTAATAGAAATCTTCTAGACAGTTACCGAACCTCTCTCAAGTGTAATCTGTCCATGTTCTAGAAATTGAGTAGCTAGTTCAATCCTAGCTTTAGGACCACTTCTAAACATGAGAACCTTTGTAATCTTGTCCTAAACATCAAAAGATCATCATCTATCCCTCTAAATCAACCATCCCCACAATCCATGATAAAACTACTCACACATAGTCAAAGCACAAAACTAAACCGAACAAAAGCAAGACATAGCAAAAATAAGAAGATTGATGGAAGAAAAGTAAGGAAATCTTCACTAAAATGGTTTGGATCTTGAATCTTTCATACAAAAACAAGAGAGAAGAAGGGAGAAGTAGTTGGCTTAGAACAGTAAAAAGAAGCAGAGATTGATGATATTTTCGTGCCTAGAGTTAATAAGAAAGAGAAGAAGTGTTGAAAAATATATTACAAAAGTGGTTGGTTCCCAAAGTCAAGCTGAAAATCCGGAGGCAATCTTGATCGGTTATGGCTATCGGTTATGACCGATCGCCTGTGTATTTTTTTTGCCAAGTAACCGATCGAGCATGCTTTTTGTCGTGGGATCGCTTTCAGCGATCGGTTATGACCGATCGGTTGTGTATTTTCCGCTTCTCACGTTCCTTCTTCAATCTTTGCGGTTTCCTTCCGTCCGCGCTCATCCAAATCAGTCCCGAACACCTGAAAAAGGCTTTAACAAGCCAAAAAGAACACAAAAACGACCTAGGACGTCCTAAATGCAATGTGACTCGATTTGGACCTAAATGCGACATATACATATTAGAAACTATACGAAACACAAGGAAAACGAAAGAAAACATGAGACTTAAAGTGGTAAAATACACGGTTATCAACTCCCCCGGACTTGCCTTTTGCTTGTCCTCAAGCGAATAAAGCAAGGTAAGCCAAGAAGAGAGGTTTGAAGGTGGGGACTCATATCCAAAAGGGAACACATGAAACTTTCAACTCAATGTCCTTAGGTAAAAATGTCATAATGCTAAAATCGCTTCTACTCTCACGAACTTCTCCATACTTATCGCAACTTGAATCTTTTGCTCTAGCGCCTAAGACTTTAGAATCCACAAGTATTCATATCAACCAACTCTTTAACATTCAATTAAATCTTTTCAAGTGCGGTCTCACATAAGGGAATCTAATACATTCTCAATCGGTTTTGGTGAGAAAGGCTAGAAAGCAATGTACGAGGAGGTTCAAATTTTCCGGGTGACTTTCTCTCACAAAAACGTAATGCATGGCAATTCGAAAAAGCAAGGAAGGAATAGAACACTGATGTATCAAAGATTATCTTCCATCCTATCCTAGCTTTCTAATCTCTCGTTTCAAGCTCATTGCCTCGAAATCTCTTATCCCGTAAATAAAACCTATAGCCTTTTTGGCTAGATATACACATTGTTCACAACCTCATTTCTTTTCTTTTGTTAACACTCTAGGGGAATTTCTCTTCTTAGTCTAAACCCTTATTCTCTCCTTTTTTTTTTATATTGAGAGTTTAGACGAATTTGAATACACGTTTCTTTCCTAGAGTTTCTCCCAAGTCATTTATCTAAGGAAGATAAGCCTTGTCGTTCCTTTCTCTTACAAGATTTTTCAATTGTATGCATTTTCAAGAAAAAGGCCTCGCTCACAAATAACATGGGTTTGAAACAATTGGCTTAGGTGATGAGGTGGGGAACTATCTTAAAGATAAAGATAGCTACTCGAATTAGCACAAGAGTGGTAAAATGGATAAGAAAATTCGAGTATATAGATTAAGACCATGAGAACGCATTTCGAACCCCTAGGCGAGACAATTAATGTTTAAATTAGGTTTAAATAAATAGAGTTGGAATCAAATCACAATGAGCTTCATCCTAATCAAAGACATTCAAGCCAAGAGATCAAAGCATGGATTTTCCAAATTTTCAAAGCGGTTCGAGCATCATAACATGTTTATCAAGGGCAATGTTTTCAAAGTTCAAGTGTTTAATCATTGTCCCATATGCATATGAATGCATCCTATATGCTTCTAGACACAATCCTATTAAAAATGAAGAAAGAAAAATCAAATCCTAAATGAGCAAAATGATTTTCGTTTTTTTGTTTTTTTTTTTAACATATATACAAATGTAAATGCAAAAACGAAAATAAAAAGAAACAAATAAAACTCAAAGACAAATAAAACTCAGATTAGTACTCCCCCCGGACTTGATTTACACAGTCTCGATGTATCACGAGTTCGAGAGATAACAAAAGTTCATAAATAAAAACGCAAAAGAGAGAAAGAAGAAATGTTCAAGAGTTGGAAAACTCACTAATTTTTCGTTTTGTCTTGCTTTCTCTTAAGGTGTGAGTGGATGTGCTCGGGCCTGCGTCATAGTCCGTGGCGCGATCGGTAGGGTCATCGTCCATCTCCTCGTCGTCATCATCGTCCGAGGAAACATAGTTGGGCGGTTGGAGCTTCTTGACTTTGCGGAAGAGCTTGGCGAATAGCTTCTTGTGCATCTCGTTGATCTTCCGTTGCACCGCGTTGATCCGCCTTTGCATCTTGTAGGCCTGGTGGACAATCTTTTCCCTCTTGGTCTTTGGGTTGAAGTCGATCTCGGGAAGTTCGTCGTTAATGTCCTCGTATAGATCATTGCCCGTCTCATCGTCAATCGGAATGTCTTCTTCTTCGGCGGGTTGTTGCTGCTCGTCCTCGTCTTGGACGATGGCATCGAGGTACTCATCCTCTCTCAATCTGAATGCAACGTTCTCCAATCCCAATAGGGTTGTATGTGCGGTGTTGGGAAGCCTGAAGGTTCGCGTCTTCTTGTTTGCATCGTACAGCTTGTACGTGTTGTCATCTCCTCCCTTTAAGAATCTGTTCTTGATGAGGTAGTTGCGGTCGAGGTAGTTGCGGTCTTGGTTCGGTGCGTAGCGACGTAGGTCTACTCCTGCCTTTTCTAGGAGCGGTGTAAGGAACCCTCCTAGCCATAGGTGATGGATCTTCGCTCTCCTAGACCAGCTCCTGAAACTTACGAGTCGTGCCGCTAGGAGACTCCCGTAGTTCACATTGTCACCCAACTCGTCTTTAATGGGATCTCCGTCGCTGTACCTCAACATCCCCTTGATCCCTTGGTGGACCAAGCACAACTCCTCTAGTAGAACCGCTCCGGTGCCTTGTCTCGCATAGAAAGTGTTTGCAAGTAGCTTGCAAACGTATCGGATGACCGGATTCCACACACATGTCACCTTTGCGCTGTGACTCGAGTAATACCCTTCCGCAACGGTTTTCCATACCGAATTCGCAGCATGCAGTACCGGGAATTGGACTTGCGTCTTCTTGGCAAATCCATATGCATCGCACACATCGAAGATGGATAACGCATATGCGTTGTCATCCACCTTGAACTTAAGCATCCCGTCTTGCGCTATTTTCTCCTTAGGGTCCTTGTATTCTACCATTACGGTTGCCAATAAGTGGCGGACCGGAACCTCAAATGTCGGCGCGTCCATTCTCGTCAAGACGCCCATGCCGATCGAGTCTAAGAAGGTGCTCACGTCATCCATTAGACCCAAAGTCTCCAACACCCTTTGATCCGGAAACCGCGTCGAGTTCATCTTGAACTTCTCAAATCCCTTGAGTGCTTTCTTTTCCGGTTCCGTCCATACGACAGCTTGTCGTTCCGTTGGGTTGCTAGCACTTGCTCCCTTCGATCTTTTGCTTGTTGCCTTTTTTGCTTTAGTCGCCATTTCCTACAAAATATATTCGGAGATTAAAAACACGGCAAATTTCAATCAAGCAAACAATCTATCGTACCAAGAATCGAGATAGGGATTTACAAAAATTTCTAAAATTCACCAATTTTCACAATTTCACAAATAATACAAATTTTCCACATTGTGAGTTCACGGTGAATCTAAGTTCTTGTAATTATCAATGAAGTCTAAATGAATCCCCAAATCAAAATCCCTGCAAGTATTGAATTTTATAAATCCGGTTCCCGGAAATCGACACTATTCATATCAAGAACACCTAGGGTTCACACCTCGAATCTCACCATAAAGGACTCGAAATTGGTTCATGATTCCACTATTCCTAGCCTAATCGACCCTAACCCAACCATAATCAAGCAAATTCCGACCCTAATTCAAGCAATATCATGATTTCTCAAAATTGGAACAAACCTTGCTTTTCATGAAAAAGGGTGTAAATGGAGAGCATACCTTGTTGTTGGTGAAATGGGTTGGTCGAAATTGATAGGGAGTGGAATTGTGCTTGAGAAGAATGGTGAAATCGGTGAATATTAGAGAGAGTTCTCTCTTCCTCTTTTTTTTTTTATCGTGAAAATGAAGAGTGAGGGAGAGAGAAAAAGTCGCGAAGTAAGAAGAAGAAATCACTTACCTGGTGTCGCGATCGGTTATAACCGATCGAGGAAACCGATCGAGGCACATTTTGATCGGTTATAACCGATCGCTAAGACCGATCGATGCGAGCAGTTTTTTCGTCGTAACTGGTCGCATTTTTGTGACCGATCGGCATAACCGATCTCTCAACATTCCGATCGGTTATAACCGATCGGCAAAACCGATCCAGCATGTCTCTTTTTTTTTTTTTTTTTTTTGATTCCGGATGTTTTCCTGCTAATCCGGACGTCTTGTAACACTGAAAACACACAAAAACAAAGATAAATTCAAACTTAAATCACACATATGAACATATTGACAAAGGATAACATGGGATTGCCTCCCAAGTGCGCTTGTTTTATGTCTCTAAGCTTGACATTCTCTTGAGTCCTTTAGTGCGGTTTGGAGAAAGGTCCATCTCCATGGCATGTTTCTCTATCAGGTGGTTTGATCTTGAGATTTTTGGTAATCGGAGTCCTTGATGGTTCATGCATCTCAAGTATGAGAACTCTCGTCAACATCTCCTCTAGTCCATCTTGTCCTTTCTCTTTCATTTCTGGTGTGAGAATCGCTTTCACCATGACAAAGGGCTTAGGCATACCCTTGCACTTAACCTTGTACTCAATCTCTCCATTTGCATATCCCATTGGCTTCAAAGTGAGAGTTGGAGATGAGTTCTTCTCGCAATGTAGATGCTTGCTTTCTTTAGGCTTTTTCTTAATCACCTTTGGTGACTTCTGATATGCTCAATTTAATACCCTAAAGTACTAAAGCAGTTGTAATAGTATAGCTAGGGGTCGAACCACAGAAGACTCACAGAAACGCACAATAGATTCTATAGTGTCGAATTACGCTAAGCCAAACAGTTGTAATTAAAAGCAGTGCAGAAATTAAAGGAGTTGTAAATCAATTGAGAAATATAGGCTCAGGGTTTTTCTCAGGAAATCAGTGAATGCAGACTAACTAACTAACAGGATTCAGATTTAGCGCAGTTCTTGAACTCAAATCACTAAAATATAATTAACCAACTCTCGTTGCGAAAACTATCTAAATCTAAATCCTAGAAATTCCAAATCTCTTTGCGAATCCTAAAGTCTAAATCAGCTTTAAAATCAGGTTTGATATGTTCACAAATCAATTAAACCAAATCTCTTTGCGAATAATCAATTTGCTCACCTAAGGTTCTATCAGGTAATTAATCGCACTCTCGTGCCTAATTAATTATCCTAAGATCTAAGTTCCAGATTCGTCAACCTAGAATTAGCTATGAACACAACCTAAGGTGAAGAACTAATTCAGATGGTGAATCCTAAACAGATAATTAACCTAGCATTCAAAGAAATCCTTTATGAGAAAACCCTAAACCTAAAGTGGATCTACTCAGACATGGCAATTGAATCAAAAGACATGTTTGAATAAATCATCAATAGAATAGAAAGAAGGGTTTAGAGATCTGATCTCGGACGAAGGGAGATTCAGACTTGTCTCTCTAAAACCAAAGTAAAATCAAACTATATAATCAAAGCATAAAAAGGCATGAAGAGGCATAGAAAAGCATAGCCATAACAGGTGGCTGAAAACTCCTATTTATAACCTAAAACACGATCTAGGGTCTTCTTGTAATTATTAAAGACTTCTGGGCACTTTTGCAATTCCTCAAGTCTTGGAAAACTCGCGGGTTGTGTCTTGCTGCGTTGAGTGTCGATCGATACCAAGGGGCATCGATCGATGCTCGACGTGAATTCAGGTTCTCAGCGACACGATCTTTAGCTCTGCTACAAACTGCTCCAGAAAGCTCCAATACTTCCAATAATCCTCCAAACGTGCTATGACCTGTAAAAGACTCTAAAAAGACTCCAAAATACTATAAAGACTCTATAAAAAGGACTTATATCATGGCTTAAATAGGGTAAAAACCATGATATATCAACTCCCCCAGACTTAGCCTTTTGCTTGCCCTCAAGCAAATAGAAGACTAAACCAGAAAAAGAGGTTTGAAAACGTAGAGACTCACCTGTTCCTGAACCATCGAAAAGACCCTTTTCCCAAGTACCCAAATGTTACCTGATCAGCTTTCGATCTAACCACCATGTACTTCTCCGTAGACATTTGCAGTTTTTCCAGACTCCACACAAAATCCCACAGCATTGTTCAAGTAAAGCCCTCATCGCCAGTTTCATCGCTGCAGTTAATGTTCAAGAACCTTCTAGATTTTTTACCAGACAATATCATGACAAAGGAACCACCCTTTTTCACACTTTTTGTATCAATTTCTCTCCCCCAGACTTATTTCTTATTATCTTCTATTTATTTTTTTTTCTTTTCTTTTCAGCTTTGCATATACATATCAAGGTATGAGACGCGAGTACTGATGGTGTTTGCCACCAAATCCCCGGTTCTTCCCTCTCAATGTATCAAAGGATGTAGGCGAATAATGGCATCATAGGAAAATCCTAGCCTCGCTTCCAATCCTTTGTGTGATCATCCCCTCTTAAGTAGAATAATGGGATCGCTGGAAATTTTCCTAACCCTCTACTCAGAAGAAAATCATTTCAATCTTTTATGCTCTTAATCTATCAACTTATTTCAGGGGAGAGAGATACCATAATTCTAAACACACGGGTTCCTTTATCAGATATGAATGATGAATCAAGCTCTATGAACACTAACCACATTGATGAAGTGCAAAAATTTGGCTCAGGCTTCAGAAGAACTCTGCTGGAGACATGGATGTTTTCTAGTCAACTGGTCAGCCTTTGGATTTTTCATTAGTCGATCTAGAACTGATCCTGTAACACTGTGCACTCAAAAACAAAATCAAATCAATAGGTTCAAGCACAGGATCAACATCTCCAACAAATTTTGACTCAATAAAACAGTTTTGACTCGATAAAACGACTGACTCTAAGAAAAACGAAAACAATGTCAGCAGACACCTCCCCCAGACTTGAACAACACTGTCCTCAGTGTTATCTAGCCTAGAGTCAGTGAAAGAAACAAAGAAAAAGGATAGAACGAAGAGGAACAAGAAATTACCGTTCTGGAACAGTCGGTGTCGATCGACACACGGCATGGTATCGATCGATACCATGCTTAGATCGACTTTGTGAATTTTCATCCGCGATTGGTGTCGATCGATACCATAGGGGTATCGATCGATGCTAAGGCGATTTCGAGTTGCTCCTTGTTCATCCTGACACAGACTCAAAACAAACGAAAATAAAAATAAAAATGAATCAAAAACACACTCACCAGTGGGTTGCCACCCACCAAGCGCTCGTTTAACGTCAATAGCTTGACTGTAACGCCCTTCAGGCTGGATAAGAGTGAGAGCTTGCACCAAAACAGGCTCCATCACTTGACATTACTAGCTTCAGAGTTCTGCTTAGCATGCTGTCCACAAATTCCTGCCCTTTCTCTTTCAGCTCAGAAGTAAGAAGGACTCTGGCCTTGGAGAATGGCTTCAAGGCTCCCTTGCATTTGACCTTGTAATCAATCGAATTCCCATCACACTTCTGAGGAATCAAAGTGACATGGGGATTCTCGACCTTTTTGTTCTTGGCCTTCTTCTTCTTTGTTGCCTTAGTCTTCTTCTTGGGGATGTTGGGCGGTTCACCTGGAATATCTGCGACAGTAGGCTCATCAGGAGGCTCTTCCAGAAGATCAATTGCTAGCGACTCTCCTGTGATAACCTTGATGCTAGAGGCACGTGTGGGAATACTCCTAGGTGGAATGACATCATAGTAGACATCACCGTCAATGTAAGAGAAAGATAGTCTCTTATTAGGTGTGTCTATGATCGCGCCTGCAGTAGCCATGAACGGTCGTCCCAGGAGTATAGGCATACGAGATATCGCACCCATCTCCACAACCTGAAAATCAGTAGGCACCAGACAGTCTCCTACTTGGACTAGCAAACCATGGATAGTACCGTGTGGAAGCGAGGTGGAGTTGTTCGCGAATGTGATAGATGCCTCTGGTGATCGAATATCAGCTCCTAACCGCTCTGCAATTGCCCTTGAGATGACGTTGACACTAGCCCCTGAGTCGACAAGAGACTCTTTGAAATTAACTCCTGAGATGGAGCATGGAACTGCGAATTTCCCTGGGTCTTCCCTCTGTGTCAATTTCCGCGGTTGTAGTGAATTGCGAACTCTTTCTCCTATCACCTCACGTGATTTCTTGGCTTCTGGTTCTTTCTGCGAGGGGTATCGATCGATACCATGTAGGGTATCGATCGACGCCATGCGATTTGAATCGTTTCTGACAGGTACATCTTCATCAGAAAGAAGCTCCACGTTCGGGTTATCCAGCATATACTGTAGTCTAGCAATCTCCCATTCCTCCCTTGTCAGCTTAGGAACCATAGGATAAGGCATCCTGGTTACATACACTCGTTCTGCAACGACCTTAGGCACCACAGTAGAACTCTCTGTTGTCTCCTCAGAAATCACCTTAGTATCGACCGATACCAATGGGGTATCGATCGATACACGGGTGATTGAATCCATTCTTGCAGACGTCTGGGCTGGTATCGATCGATACTGGGTAGTATCGATCGATGCTTGTGCGATTTCAGGAATGGCTTCGAGATTTTCTGCACGTAAGCTGATGGCATTGACGTGTGCATTGTGTGATTGAACCGCCTTTCCCTTGGAATTTGCTGCAGTCTGAGCTACTTGCGTCTCCAGCATCATGTGGCTCGTATTTAGTGCCTCGATCCTTCCACTCAAATCGGTGTACATGGTGTCCATCTTACCATTGAAGGTGGCTGTCATCTTCTCCTGCCCTTGAACCAGGTGTTCAAGCATAGCCTCAATCTTACTCTCAGGAGCTTTGGGTGCTGGGGATTGGTACCCTCCTCGCTGAGCATTGTTGGTGAAGTTTCGATTGGAGTTGTATCCGAATCGCTGACCCTCAAAACCAGAACCACCAATGTAGTTAACATCTTCCACCTCATTCTCAGTAGCAAAGTGGACGGCCTTTGTTGTCCTTCCCAGCAGAAGACTGTGCATAGAATCCAGCTGAGCTTTCACTTCAGCAATCTGTGACCCATCCTGATTACCAGCCAGCCTCTTGCGCTCGAAATCTGCGCTCTTGGTGCTACTGCTAGAGGCAAAGTTCTCAATCAACACAATAGCATCCTCAGGATATCTGGTGTTGAAATTACCATTGCTCGAAGAGTCCAGACCCATCTGATATCTCCAATCTACTCCTCTGAAGAAGATACCCAGCAGCTGCACATCAGAGTATCCATGATGTGGACAATCTCTCTGGTACGATCTGAATCTTGTCCAAGCAGCCTTGAACGCCTCAGTAGGTCCTTGAGAAAATTGGGAGATTTTATTTCTCAGATCTTCAGATCTTCCATCATCGTAGAAGTTAATCAGGAAGGCTCTCTTGGTGTCCTCCCAATTAGTTAGCGATCCAGGAGATAGCTGCCTCAGCCAGTAAGTAGCTTCTCCACCTAGAGAATAGGGGAAAAGCTTGCAGAAGAGATAGTCGTAGGACACTCCATTGCTCTTAATGCTAGTGACCAAGTCCTCGAACCTCTCTACATGGTCCATTGGATGTTCATGAGGAAGACCATGAAAGAGATGCTGTCCCACTAGAGTGAAGTAAGCAGGCTTCAGCTCAAAGTCATTCCTCTCAAACGCAGGAGGACGAATTGCTGAACGATTGGCGAAAAACTGGTCAGGCCTGTTGCATTCACCAATCGTCCTTCCACGATTAACCACAGCATTCCCTGCGTTGGCGCGCCCAGCTGGCGCGACAATCTCAACAACCCCAGCAGGGACAACGATGTTACCAGCTTCATCAAGTCGATGCCCTCTCTCATTACACACGTGACCCTCTTGGTCTCTCAGAATTCCAGCTTCATCAGCTCTTAAAACCACTGGGTTGTTCATCCCTGATGTTTGCTTGGTCTTTCTGTTTGTGCGTTCCACAAACGCTAGCTGTTCCAGTGACAGTTCAACTAGTTGTGTGCTCTTGTTGCTTCTGGTTTCACGAACAGGCATACACCTGCAAACAAAACACTAGGCAAAGCACGTAAGTAACCAGAAAAATACGTTGAGTATCGATCGATACCAAGTGGTGTCGACCGATACCAACAAAAGAAAACGACGCGTATCGACCGATACTACAGAGTATCGATCGATACCGTCGAACTTAGTCGAAATTCTAAACTAAAATCTAATGGCAAATTGAGTCCCCGGCAACGGCGCCAAAATTGATATGCTCAATTTAATACCCTAAAGTACTAAAGCAGTTGTAATAGTATAGCTAGGGGTCGAACCACAGAAGACTCACAGAAACGCACAATAGATTCTATAGTGTCGAATTACGCTAAGCCAAACAGTTGTAATTAAAAGCAGTGCAGAAATTAAAGGAGTTGTAAATCAATTGAGAAATATAGGCTCAGGGTTTTTCTCAGGAAATCAGTGAATGCAGACTAACTAACTAACAGGATTCAGATTTAGCGCAGTTCTTGAACTCAAATCACTAAAATATAATTAACCAACTCTCGTTGCGAAAACTATCTAAATCTAAATCCTAGAAATTCCAAATCTCTTTGCGAATCCTAAAGTCTAAATCAGCTTTAAAATCAGGTTTGATATGTTCACAAATCAATTAAACCAAATCTCTTTGCGAATAATCAATTTGCTCACCTAAGGTTCTATCAGGTAATTAATCGCACTCTCGTGCCTAATTAATTATCCTAAGATCTAAGTTCCAGATTCGTCAACCTAGAATTAGCTATGAACACAACCTAAGGTGAAGAACTAATTCAGATGGTGAATCCTAAACAGATAATTAACCTAGCATTCAAAGAAATCCTTTATGAGAAAACCCTAAACCTAAAGTGGATCTACTCAGACATGGCAATTGAATCAAAAGACATGTTTGAATAAATCATCAATAGAATAGAAAGAAGGGTTTAGAGATCTGATCTCGGACGAAGGGAGATTCAGACTTGTCTCTCTAAAACCAAAGTAAAATCAAACTATATAATCAAAGCATAAAAAGGCATGAAGAGGCATAGAAAAGCATAGCCATAACAGGTGGCTGAAAACTCCTATTTATAACCTAAAACACGATCTAGGGTCTTCTTGTAATTATTAAAGACTTCTGGGCACTTTTGCAATTCCTCAAGTCTTGGAAAACTCGCGGGTTGTGTCTTGCTGCGCTGAGTGTCGATCGATACCAAGGGGCATCGATCGATGCTCGACGTGAATTCAGGTTCTCAGCGACACGATCTTTAGCTCTGCTACAAACTGCTCCAGAAAGCTCCAATACTTCCAATAATCCTCCAAACGTGCTATGACCTGTAAAAGACTCTAAAAAGACTCCAAAATACTATAAAGACTCTATAAAAAGGACTTATATCATGGCTTAAATAGGGTAAAAACCATGATATATCAACTTCATCTTTGGATCTCCCACATTTGCTTCCTCGAATAGGAGATTTAGGCAATCTCCTTCCAGCACATCTTCAAAACTACCATGATCATCTAAGGTAGCTTGCACATTGTTTACCATGTCTTCTTGGGTGATTGTTCCACAAATATTGGTTGTGGAATGCTTGATAGGGTATGATACCTTGACATTGACATTCTTCAGAATCACCTTCTCATTGGGAAAGTCAATGATGGCTCCCGCGGTTTGGAGGAAGGGACTTCCCAAGACGAGAGGCACCTTGCGGCTTTGCACCATTTCCACAACCATAAGGTCGGTTGGTACTAAACAATCTCCAACCTTTAGAGGGTAGTCTTCAATGAAGCCTAGTATACACGTTGAAGATGAATCCCCAAACATAAGAGTGGTCAAGTTCTTCTTCATGCCCTTGATCCCCAAGGCTTTCACCATCTCATGGGAGATCAAATTAACGTTGGCTCCGGAATCACACAAGGCTTCTTCAGCATCTGAATCTCCAAAAGAGCAAGGTATAGTAAATTTACCCGATTTTCTAAGCTTGGGAATCGATTTAGGCCCTAGTGTGGGTGCACTTGGTGGCTCATAAAATCTCAGCACCTCCTCTACTTTCTCCCTGTTGGCAAGAATGGCCTTGATGAACTTCATGTTGGTAACAACTTGAGATATATCCCCCATTGATTGGCATTTTGATCCCAATTTGACTTATATCCTTCTTGAACTTGGATAGAACTTTCTTTTGCGCTTTTGTGTAGACTCGAGGAGGGAATGGTATCTTGGGCTCATAGGGAGGAGGTTCCATCTTGGGAGGTTCTTCCCTTTCTATCTTCTTCAAAACGTTTTGCTCTCCCTTAGGGCTTTCCTCAAGTACTACATCACTTTTCTCTACTTGTTCTTCATTGAAATCCGCTTGAAGCTTAGAGATGAATTCTTCTATTGCCTGCTCATTCTCATCCGTCTCGATAATACCGCAGTAAGCCTTGGGGTTAGTCTCATGCTTACCCGGTAGAACTCCATTGGGTCCCTTGGATGTAGAAGCTACTTGAGCAATCTGGTTTTCCAAACCTTTCACATGAGTTGACAAGTGCTCAATTTTGGTGTTAAGTTCATTGTATACTCCATCAATTTTGTTGTTGATGTCTACCACCTTTTTGGTGATTTCAATTTGCCCTTTAGCTTGGCCTTCCAAAATTTGTTTGAGCATACTTTGCACATTATTTTGTGCACCTTGGTTCGAAGAGTTCCCTTGAGGTGGGATGTTGTTGTTTGGCCTCGGTTGAAATGCTTGTTGAAAGCCTTGTCCTTGAGGCCTTTGAAGATAATGACTTTGGTTAAAGCCTCCTTGTCCTCCTATATAGTTCACCTCCTTTTGAATCTCATTGCAACCTTCTAACAACACACCTTGACTTCTTTGGTTGTTGTCAAATTCTCCCACATAATGCACAGCTCTTGCATTTGCTAGCAACACCTTGTCTAACTTGTCCTCGAGCTCCTTGAACTGATAGTCTCCTGCATTGGGGTCTCTCACCGTTCGATCATAGTCACCTCCATAGCCTTGATCACTTTGAGCTAGATTCTCAACTAGTATCTCTCCATTAACGACGTCTTGGCTAGCAAAACTTCCATTGCTTGCCGTGTTCAAAACTAGTTGGTATTTCTCTAGAACCCCTCGGTGTAGGATTCCGAGAAGTGCTTCTTTGGAGACTCCATGGTGAGGACAAGCTCTTGTATAACTTTTCAATCTCTCCCACGCTTCATAAAACGATTCATTGCTTCCTTGTTTGAAGCTTGTGATGTCGTTTCTTAGCTTTGCTGTCTTTTGCCTCGAGAAAAACTTTGCCAAGAATTGCTTCTTGCATTCCTCCCAAGTTGATGTGGTGGTAGTGACCACACTCTTTTCCCATTGAGCAGCTTTGTCTCCTAAAGAGAATGGGAAGAGAGTTAGCTTAACGACGTCCTCCGAGACTCCATTCATCTTTACCGTTCCACAAAGACGGTCGAACTGATCGATGTGATCGATCGGGTTCTCAAACGCCATTCCTAAGAACATTGAGTTCTGCACCATGTTAATTAGACTTGATTTAATCTCAAAGTTGTTGTTCACAAATGGTGGTGGCCTTATCCCAGTTAGAACCCCTTGTGTAGTAGGTTCATCAAAGGCACCAATCCTTTGTGGCTGTCTAGGAGGATGGATAGGCAGCCTCGGTCCCTGGTTTTGTAAGCCCACTCCTTGGACTTCATCTAGTGGTTGTGGCGGTTGGTTCTCTCCTTGGGGAGGAGGATCATTTCGTTGTGCGTCCATGCCTAAACGCCTCACGTGCTCAGCACGTTCCCTTGTTGCTCTTGTGTTGTCTCTTTCGAGTCTTCGAATATCTAGCACAAATGGTTGCAATTCCTCTCGTCCTTGACTCCTTGTGTGCATATACCTTCAAAAACAGAGAATACAAAATAGAGTGACTTAGTAACAAAATAAAGAAAAATACTTACACTTAGATAGAATCCAAATCCTAATGGCTATTGCTAATCTCCCCGGCAACGGCGCCAAATTGATGACTAGACTTTTTACGGTCCGCACAATTACCCACTGTGCACAATGCCGCAATCTAATGGCATGTCATTGCAGCACTTTGGGATCGAATCCACAAGGAAATAAGAACAACACAATAAGAATACAAGAAACTAATCAAGCTAAGCTAAACGTTTTTTGGTTTTTGTCTAAAGAACTAATTACGGTAAAACTAAAAGTAAAGAAGAGAAACAGAGAATAAGAAAAATACAAGACACTTGAAATGATCAAGGCTAGATTTAAAGACACAAATTCAAGAACGACAAGACACTAAACTCGATTTACTCAAGAAGACAAGATATGGATCGTAGGATATGGTATGCGATTTCGAGTATTCGATGATTTTCTTATGATGTTCCTAATCACTCATTGAGCTTATTCTATGGCAAGGAACACACACAAATGGCTTAACTCACTCTCATGATGCTAAACCCTTCATTAATAATTCAAATTAGCTAATCTCTCAATTGCTACCAAAATATCAATAAGCATAAAACGTAAGTCCTTTTAAGCAAATTAATGATTCTTAGTCACGACTCTCATCTTGCTAAGCATCAAAAACATTAATAGAAATCTTCTAGATAGTTACCGAACCTCTCTCAAGTGTAATCTGTCCATGTTCTAGAAATTGAGTAGCTAGTTCAATCCTAGCTTTAAGACAACTTTTAAACATGAGAACCTTTGTAATCTTGTCCTAAACATCAAAAGATCATCATCTATCCCTCTAAATCAACCATCCCCACAATCCATGATAAAACTACTCACACATAGTCAAATCACAAAACAAAACCGAACAAAAGCAAGACATAGCAAAAATAAGAAGATTGATGGAAGAAAGGTAAGGAAATCTTCACTAAAATGGTTTGGATCTTGAATCTTTCATACAAAAACAAGAGAGAAGAAGGGAGAAGTAGTTGGCTTAGAACAGTAAAAATAAGCAGAGATTGATGATATTTTTGTGCCTAGAGTTAATAAGAAAGAGAAGAAGTGTTGAAAAATATATTACAAAAGTGGTTGGTTCCCAAAGTCAAGCTGAAAATCCGGAGGCAATCTTGATCGGTTATGGCGATCGGTTATGACCAATCGCCTATGTATTTTTTCTGCCATCGGTTTCAGCGATCGGTTAGTAACCGATCGAGCATGCTTTTTGTCGTGGGATCGCTTTCAGCGATCGGTTATGACCGATCGGTTGTGTATTTTCCGGTCCTCACGTTCCTTCTTCAATCTTTGCGGTTTCCTTCCGTCCGCGCTCATCCAAATCAGTCCCGAACACCTGAAAAAGGCTTTAACAAGCCAAAAAGAACATAAAAACGACCTAGGACGTCCTAAATGCAATGTGACTCGATTTGGACCTAAATGCGACATATACATATTAGAAACTATATGAAACACAAGGAAAACGAAAGAAAACATGAGACTTAAAGTGGTAAAATACACGGTTATCATGGCTCTTCCTCTTCCTCCAACAGATCTTTCATTCAAGATTCAGATTTGTTGTACTCTCTTTGTAACTCTATAAAAGAGAAACAATATGACAAAAAAATAGAATATACTTTGGAGACTTATTCTCTCCACATTCTCTCTAATCTCTCTCTAATTCCCTTAATACTCAGTCTAATACACTTAAATTCTAACATGGTATCAGAGCTATGATCTTGATTCTACTATTCTCTCTTTTATTCTCCCTTTATACTCTTTCAAAATTCTTCAAAATTCTCAATTTCTCTCTAGATCTTAAGATCGCCCACCAAGTGTTTGACAAAATCCCTAAACGAAATTTTTCATCTTCTTCAATCTAAAAGCTATGAGTTCTTGTGTTCTTACCACTGAGAGCTCAAAACCTTTGGTTGTTCCTACCATTCTCAAAGGAAACAACTATCTTTTGTGGTCTAGAACAACTAAAACCGCTATAAGCGGAAGAAGACTTTGGAAGCATGTCGAATCAAGCGAATGCCCAAAGAAGACCCTCAAGAAGAAGGGCAAAGACAAGGAGTCCTTGTCTAATGAAGAGCTAGAAGAATCTCTACAAGAAGAGTTAGAGAAGTTGGAGGAAGATCAACAAGTCGTGCTTAGTCTCCTTCAATCTTCTCTAGACAAGTCTATCTTGGAAGCTTACTCCTATTATGAGACCCCAAAGGATCTATGGGAGACTCTCAAGGGGGTGTATGGAAATACATCAAATCTAAGCCGAATCTTTGAGATTAAGAAGTCTATCAATGACCTTCATCAAGATGGCAAGGAGTTCACCGACCACCTTGGGAAGTTCCAAACTCTATGGTCCGAGCTAGAGATGCTTAGACCATTAACTCCGGATGTGAAGATCCTCAATGAGAGGCGTGAGCAAGATAAAGTTTTTGGCCTTCTCCTCACCTTGGACCCGATCTATAATGATCTCATCAAGCATATCCTTAGAGATGACAAGTTGCCAAACCTTGAAGAGGTGTGTGCACGATTCCAGAAGGAGCAAGAAAACATTGGTCTCTTTGGAGGCAAAACCGAGCTTGTGACAGCCAACAAAGGAGTCTACAAGCATGATAGGCATGACAAGAGGAGTGCAAAGTCTTGTGAGCATTGCAAGCTCCCCGACCACTCTAAGGATAAGTGTTGGACTCTTCATCCTCACTTAAAGCCCGAAGGATACAAGAGACCACCAAGAGCAAACGTTTCTCAAGGTGATAAAGTTAAGCAAGCAAGTACATCCACACCTCAAGGAGGAGCAGCCATGATAGCCTCTGTGGACTATGTGAGGAAGAGTGACTTTGAAGCTTTCATCAAAGCATTCCAAACCCACAACTCCGGTATCACTCTTTATTCTCATAAACCCAGTAGTAAACTTGTTGTAGATTCGGGTGCTTCTCATCATATGATTAGTAACCCTAAGGTTTTAGATAAGATTGAACCAGCTATGGGTAGGGTAGAGATTGCTAATGGTGATGGAATCCCTATAGAAGGAAAAGGAAACTTAAAACTATTTAAAAAGAAAAGTGAAGCATTGCATGTTCCTAGGTTTAAATCCAACTTAATATCGGTTAAGAGAACTACTAAAGACCTTAATTGCTATGCTATTTTTGGTCCTAATGATGTTCATTTTCAGGATATTGAAAGTGGCAAGTTACTTGGTAAAGGTGGATCCAAAGATGAACTTTATATTCTCGAAGAGCCACCACAAAATTCGGATGCTTTATCTTTTAATTCTTGTTATGTAGCTAATGTAGATGCAATTTGGTATGCTAGACTAGGCCATCCTCATGGAAGAGCACTTGAATTAATGTTGCCTAATATATTGTTTGATCACACTAGTTGTGAGGCATGTATTCTTGGCAAACATTACAAAGTTGTGTTTCTTAAATATTCTACTATCTATGAGCATTGTTTTGATTTGGTACATTCAGATGTGTGGACCTCTCCTTTCATGTCTAGGGATAGAAACAAGTACTTTGTGACCTTTATAGATGAGAAATCAAAGTATACTTGGATCACATTACTAACATCTAAGGATAGAGTGTTTGAGGCATTCATCAACTTTCAAACCTATGTGACTAACCAATACAATGCCAAGATAAAATTGTTTAGGTCCGACAATGGAGGAGAATACACAAGCGCTAGATTCAAAGAGCACCTAGCTAAGCATGGCACTCTACACCAAACAAGTTTCCCTCACACACCACAACAAAATGGAGTGGCGGAGAGGAAGAATAGGCACCTTATGGAAGTGGCTAGATCAATGATGTTCCACACAAATGTGCCAAAGAGTTATTGAGGAGATGCGGTTCTAGTTTCAGGCTACCTTATCAACAGAACTCCGACAAAAGTCCTAAAGGACATATCACCATTTGAGGTACTTAACAACTCTAAGCCATATGTTTAACACTTACGCGTCTTTGGTTGTGTGTGCTTTGTTTATGTACCAGGTGAACAAAGAAACAAGTTAGAGGCCAAGAGCACCAAATGCATCTTCCTTGGATATTCAGCCACTCAAAAGGGTTACAAGTGCTTTGATCCGATCAACAATCGACTCATTGTGTCTAGAGATGTCAAGTTCATTGAAGGACAAGGATATTATGATAAGAAGGATTGGGAAGGTCTAAAGGATCTCTCAAGGTCACCGTCGGACCTAGCTACAAGTTTGAGGTTCTTACTTGATCATTTGGGAAATGATGTACCACCAAGGCAAGAAAATGCAAATGGGAATGAATCTAACATTAACTCAAATGAAGAACAATCAATCCCAACTATACCACAAGATCATGAGTATGATCAAGAAGGGGAGCTATCCCAAGATCAAGCTCAAGAGCAAGGGGAGTTGGGTATGGAAGAAAATGTACCTACACCACAAGAAGAAGTGGAATAGGTGATCGAAGAAGTGGCTCAAACATTGAGAAGAAGCACTAGGCCCACGTTTCCCTCAAAATGGGTGGATAATCGGGTATATTACAACAATGAAGCCGTGGCTAACCCAATTCAAGCTACTTGTTCTATTGCCCTTTTGCCAACCGACCATCAAGCATTCATTGGGAAGATTGAGCAAAATCGAGTTCCCAAGACTTATGAAGAGGCTAAAGATGAGAAGGTTTGGGTTGATGCAATTGGAGATGAAATGGGAGCTATGGAAAGGAATCACACTTGGTATGTAGAAGACCTTCCAAAAGGAAAGAAGGCGGTTAGCTCCAAGTGGTTATTCACCATCAAGTACAAGATTAATGGTGATATAGAGAGGTACAAGGCACGCTTGGTGGCTAGATGTTTCACCCAAACATATGGAGAAGACTACACAGACACATTTGCTCCGGTGGCTAAGTTACACACCGTGAGGGTAGTTTTATCCTTGGCAACCAATCTGTCTTGGGATCTTTGGCAAATGGATGTTAAAAATGCATTTCTTCAATGAGAACTTGAAGAAGAAGTCTACATGACACCTCCACCCGGTCTTGAAGACCTATGTGCACCCGGCCAAGTCTAGAGATTAAGGAAGGCTATATATGGGTTGAAGCAATCTCCAAGAGCATGGTACCATAAGCTTAGCTCTACACTCACCAATCATGGCTTTAGGAAATCCCATTCGGATCACACCTTGTTCACTCTAAAAAGTGATAAAGGCATTGTTGTGGTTCTTGTGTATGTGGATGACCTTATCATAACCGGTGATGATAAAGAGGGTATCCAATCCACCAAGGCCTTCCTCAACACCACATTTGATATCAAGGATCTTGGAGAGTTGAAGTACTTCCTTGGGCTTGAAGTGTGTAGATCACCGAATGGCTTGTTCCTTTCTCAAAGGAAATACACACTTGATCTCTTGAGTGAAACTGGAAAACTTGGCTCAAAACCAGCCAAGACTCCACTTGAAGATGGCTACAAGGTCAATAAAAAGGGGGAGAAATCGGATGAGAAGTTTAAGGATGTCTCTCAATATAGAAGATTTGTGGGAAAATTGATATATCTCACCCTTACGAGGCCGGATATATGTTTGGCAGTCAACCAAGTGAGTCAACATATGCAAGAACCCACGTTTATCATTGGTCTATGGTGGAAAGGATACTTCGATATCTCAAAGGAAGCCCTGGCCAAGGTATATGGATGGGAAGGAATGGTAACACCGAGATTGTTGGATATTGTGATGCAGATTGGGCTGGTGATAGAATAGATCGAAAGTCTACAACCGGTTATTGTACCTTCATCGGAGGAAACTTGGTGACTTGGATGACAAAGAAGCAAAAGGTTGTATCTTGCTCAAGTGCGGAAGCGGAATATAGAGCTATGAGGAAGCTAACTAGTGAATTGACTTGGCTCAAAGCTCTTCTTAAAGACTTTGGTATTGAGCAAGAAGGAGCGATCACCATGCATTGTGATAACCAAGCCACGATCCACATTGCCACTAACTCAGTGTTCCATGAAAGAACCAAGCATATTGAGATTGATTGTCACAAGGTTCGTGAGAAGATTGAAGGAGTTATCATGCCATGTTACACAAAGAGTGAAGACCAATTGGCGGATATCTTCACAAATGCCGCAATTCTAAAGGTTTGCAACAACATCTATGGCAAACTAGGACTGGTGGACCTTACATACCCTTGATCTCATGTTCCCTAATCCATGGACTTCACACTCTTTTTCCCTTAACATGGTTTTGTCCGAAGTGGTTTTCTATGTTAAGGTTTTTAATGAGGTGATGTTCTTGGGTTTCCAAGCTTAGCCTTTTATTGTCTCTACGGCTAAGCTTGAGGGGGAGTATTGACCAAGGAAAAGTGAAGCAAGCCACTGTGTCGAAGACACAGTCGTCAACATAGAATCTTCAAGAACTTGAGTAAGTGAAACTGTGTCGAAGACACAGTCGTCAACACAGAATCTTCAGGAAGTTGAGTAAGCGACAATGTCGTCGACACACTCGTCAACACAGGACAAAAGGTCATGAGAGTAATTCTCCCCAACCATTTTCTCACCAACGGCTCTTTCTCTTCCTCCAACGGATCTTTCATTCAAGATTCAGATTTGTTGTACTCTCTTTGTAACTCTATAAAAGAGAAACAATATGAAAAAAACATAGAATATACGTTGGAGACTTATTCTCTCCACATTCTCTCTAATCTCTCTCTAATTCCTTTAATACTCAGTCTAATACACTTAAATTCTAACAGTTAATTTGTAGCTTAACATTTGATGTCTCTTCCAGGATTATTCTTGTGACTTTGCTTGTGCAGTGAACATTATTGCCCTGGTGAAAGTTGTTGTCGAAGAGAAACTCAGTTGAAGGAGGAGAATAAATCTCAAGAACAGTTTCTATTAAATGAGTAATACCAATAGATAGCAACAGATAATTCAAAAATTAGTTTGACTAACTTTGTACTATTCAACTCTTAATTATCATTTTTCTCTCTCTTCACCATCTTCACATTATTCTTCTTCTCTTATTCTTCTTTCTCCTTCTTCTTCTTCTTCTTCTTTTTTCGTATTCACGTTAGTTGAAAATTGCGAAAGGTGTAGGGTGCAAAAAAGGCGGTGTTCGTGACGGGGATGATATCGTAAATAGTAGTGCTAATGGTGATGGTGGCGACAGTGATGGTCGTGGTGACAATGACGGTAGTGAAGAGTGGTGATGGTGTTTGTAACAATGAAAGTGTCGGTAAATGTGGTGGTGATAGCGACGGTGGTGGTGCCAGCGACAGTGGTGGTGACGATGACGGTGTCGGCGACGGTGGTGGAGAGTGGGCTATCATTGTTATCATGTTAACATAACCATTATTATTGGCCAATATTTTATATAAACTACACGTTAATATAAATATTATCGTATAATTTTATTATTTTGTCGCGTAAAACAAATGTTATCTGTATATTTACTATGTTAACACGTTATACATATCGGATATTATTGTTATCACGTTACAAGTATCGGATATTATTGTTAGCATGTTAACCTACTATATGATAATTGGGTTAACACGATAAACATAAACTTATGCTGATAATATATTAATTAACATGTTAACCAAATAATTATCTATTAAAAATTACAAACAGATTTATGTTATCCACAGGCCCGTCTATACTTTTATATGAGCCTTAGGCAAAAAAAAAAAACTTTTGGGTCCTTTTTCAAAAAAAAAAAAAAAATTTGACCCTTTTTCTTGAAGAATATTTTTTTAAAAATTTGGACCCATGGCAAATACTCATATTGCCATGGGTCTGAGCCGGCCCTATTATCCACACATATTATCTGGATATTTATGATGTTAACACGTTATAAATATCGGATATTATTGATAACATGTTAACATACTACATGATGATTGTGATGCATATAGGAGTAATTCAGTCAGAATTTTTTAACATTGTTGAAAGAGAACTAATTATGAATTATTGGTTGTTAGTTTGCTAAGACCATCTCCAGTAGGAAGACAAATTTTTCATCATATATTTCCTCCACATCACTTTATTCTCCTTCCACATCATTTCAATTTTTTAATTCACACCCAACTCCACAATAGGAAGGCAAATCATTTTATCTTTCCTCCAATTCATTTTCTCTTTCCTCTACATCACTCCATCATATATAATTCATTTTATTTTTATTTATTTTATTTTTATTATTTTATATATGTTATACATTTTATAAATACTATTACTATTAATATATTTATAATCACACAAAATAATTTTTATAATGTAAAAAATATAATAACTAATATATAATTTGTTTTTTTAATTAGAGTTGATTAATATATAAAATATATTATTTAATGATTCAAATAAAATACGCAGTTTCTAAATAAATAAATAACACTCGTTATTATTAATAAAGACAAGCCAAACATACATAATTCATTAAAATCTTACAACAAAACAAACACCAAACATTAATAAACTTATAAATAAATTTTGATATTTCTAATTGAGGGTTGCTCCGAATCTTAATGATAATGTAGGAGAAGAAATTAAAAGAGAGTGTTAAATCTTGAGATTTTTTTTGGTGTCCAGATGGTATGAACCTAGGCTCTATTTATAGATGTTAAGAAATAAAAAATAATGGTGTAATTTTTTTTTTTTTTATCAATTATTGAGCAAAAATAATATTTAAGAAGAATGTGAAAAAAAAAAACAACATAGAACCAATCACATGTCACCATATCAGAATTGATGTGGGACCTACACAAATTTCACGGAAGGGAAAATTTGCCTTTGTTGCATGGTTTGATAATTTCCCTTTTTGATTTGCCTATCTATTGAATGCAAATACACTCATATTCTCTTGCTATTGCACTTGGTCTAATAAAATGGTCAACCATTGAATTATGTAGAGCAGGCGCATCGCAGGGGTCTCAAAGGGTGTCCTACGTTACGATTAACAAATTAAAAAAATTGTAAGAGCATGAGAGAGAGAGAAAAGAAACATGAGGTGTCTCGTTTGAGACCGTCTACAAACAAATGTTTATACACTTATTTCTTATTTGTCCATTTTTATTTTTTTAATTTAAAATTTAATCATTTAATTAAATTATATTAAAAGAATTAAATGGGTTCTCAGCGATGCTGATGCTCGTCATTTTGTGTCAGTTACAAGTTTTCTTCTTTATCGTTGTAACTTTCAACTTATAAACAACAAAAAATCTTACTGTCTAGGGCAATGAGTAAGAGCATCATTATTGGGAAAAACCCAAATAGGTTTTTTAAGTAATATTTAATTATAAATTTGAAGTTAAGAAACTCTGTTAAGAAACTTCTGTTTTTTCTGCTTTATTGGTAGAATTCTATTAGGGGTTTTTAAAAAAAAAATTTAATAATTTTGTTTTATTTTAAATAGATTTTATTTTTTTTAATTAAAAATAATTATTTAAACATAATTAAAAATAGAGTTTTTAATTAAACTCTATTAGAGTTTATTGGTAAAACCCTATTAGGGGTTTATAGTCTTGGTGGGTGGAGAAGAACAAAGGAATGATCAAGGACGAAAATGGTGAATGGGTCATTTCTCTGGTCGAAGAAGAACCTGTACCTGAATTCTAAATTTGTATTTCTGTATGTTTCATGTTAATCAACAATAAAAGCAGCTCTTGCTCTTGTGTGTTTAAAAAAGGGAAAAATGCTAAAATATACATCAACTATTTTATTTTTGTCAGAAACCCACACAAACTTTTTGCGTTGTCAGAAACTCACACAAACTATTTTTTTGATCCATAAAATATCCCAAAGTTTTTAAAATTCCATTTCCCTCCCCTCTGATTTCACGTCCGTTAACGGGGTAAACAGAATCGATAAACTGCGTTAAATATCCATAGGGAAAAATGCTAAAAAATACCTCAACTATTTTATTTTTGCGAGAAACCCACACAAACTTTTTGCGTTGTCAGAAACCCACACAAACTATTTTTTGATCCATAAAAAAACCCAAAGTTTTTAAAATTCCATTTCCCCCCCCCCCCTCTGATTTTACGTCCGTTAACGGGGTAAATAGAATCGATAAACTACGTTAAATATCTGTAACACGTGCTAACAATCAGAATTTTGGTTTTGTGTCCACCAAAATACACTCACTGTTTCGACCCAGAATTTTTGTTTTGTTCCATTGCTGCAGATGCCGACCTTGAGAAGAAGACAAAGAGAAGGGGAAAAAATTAGGGTTTGTTCTTATTGAACATTTCTCTTTGAATAGAAATGTAATTTTACAATCAGTTTAAAAACATAGTTTGTGTGGATCATTTTTTGATTTTTGCCAGAAACCCACACAAACTATTTTTTTGATCCATAAAAAAACCCAAACATTTCTCTTTAAAAACTTTGGGTTTTTTTATGGATCAAAAAATAGTTTGTGTGGGTTTCTGACAACGCAAAACGTTTGTGTGGGTTTCTGGCAAAAATAAAATAGTTGAGGTATTTTTTTGCATTTTTTCCTACGGATATTTAACGCAGTTTATCGATTCTGTTTACCCCGTTAACGGGCGTGAAATCAGAGGGGGGGGGGGAAATGGAATTTTAAAAACTTTGAGTTTTTTTATGGATCAAAAAAGTATTTTGTGTGGGTTTCTGACAACGCAAAAAGTTTGTGTGGGTTTCTGGCAAAAATAAAATAGTTGAGGTATTTTTTAGCATTTTTCCCGTTTAAAAAACCAAGTTATTGATATTGATTTAAGTTTATGAGATGAGTGATTTCACCAACCAAACATTCAAACGGTTTATCTTTCTTACAACAGGAAAGATTCTTCTTCGCAGAGTTACGACATTGGATTAAACAAGTGATTGTTGTTACTACATTCATTAAGAAAAGTGAAACTCCGATTAAGTTTTGAAGAGCTCACTTCTTTCCACGAAGTTTAGCTCCAAGTGCTCTCTGTTGGAACTAATTTTTTGTCAAAGCCTGAGGGTTTGATAAAATTGTGTTAGTGTGAAAAGAAATGAGTTAAGCTCTTTCTAATGAAATGTTTTCATTAACCGAGAAATGTTTTCTCGTGTATATATGTTGGAATGGTTGTGTCTTAAATGAACAACATGAGAGAAGAAAAGCCATACGTGCGACGTTCGCATCTTGGGCCTTGATTGGGCCCGTGGACTTTTTGAGGTATCGATCGATACCCCTTGGTATCGATCGATACCCAGCGGGCCGACTTAAAAATCGCAGCCGCCTAGGTTATTCTAGAAATATTCCTTTTCTGTCATGGAAAAACCCTAGCCTCTCTCCTATATATACAACACGATTTTCACCTAAAAAATCATCCTCTGATACACAAAAAACACTTACTAAAAGTTCTAGCAATCGTTTCTTCAATTCCCTACTGATTAGAGTAAGTTTTAATTTCGAGAGTATCGTAGAATAATGGTCGATAGACATGAATCATGGTGTTGATGATTCAGTTAAACTTTGGTTGTATCCTGGGACTCATGGATCTATAAAACCCCGTCACACTACGGGAGATTCTTAGAGTTAAGGAAAGAGATTTATCTCGCCTCCTCAGATCTTGTATTGCATTATCGTTTATAAATCGTCTGTTCCTTAAACTGTTTATTTACATATTATTGTGATTAAATCTTTCCTGTCTGTAGTGTAAATTTTGGTCCTACAATCTTAACTCTAAGAAGATCCAATTTCTGTTTTAATACTTCAATTGGATCTTTAATCACGAGTAAATAAACGTTTTCAAACGGTTTTTTTAAACGATTCTTCTACTGCTGATGATACTCAAACGTTGTCAAAAAGCTTTTAGCAAATTGAAACGTGTAGTAGAGGCAATCTTCATCTCTCTCTATTTTTTAAGAAGATGTTCTTCTGCTAGTGATACTCAAACGTTAATCAAACAGCTATTTAGCAACTTGAAACGTGTAGTAGAAGCAGATCTGCTTAAACATCTTCTAAAAACCCGTCTTTAATTGCGATTAAAGAACGGTATAATCAACGAACACACATCTGTTCTTGATAGGTTCGATTCAGATCGAGGCCTTGTTAGTATCGATCGACACCCTATGGTATCGGTCGATACTGGACTAAATTGTATCGGTCGACACTTAAGTGTATCGATCGATACCATGCAAACAGTGTATCGGTCGGCACCTCAGTGTATCGATCGATACTTTGCATCGACCAAGTTGGTCTACGTCGATCGATACTGTGTATAAGACACAGGTATCGATCGACACTGGTGCTATGATCGATCCTGTGAAATTCACTTGCATCGGTCGACACCCAGGGTATATCGATCGACACTGAGCGTGTATCGATCGATACCAGGTTGCTTCGAATGACACAGTATGTGCATCGAGCATCAATCGGAACCCAGGGTGTATCGATCGACACTCAATGTGTATCGATCGACACCAAGATGCGTCGATTAACACAATATATGTGTCGAGCATCGATCGACACCTACGGTGCATCGATCGACACCATACGGGTGCATCAATAGACATTGAGTGTGCATCGATCGATACCAAGGAGTATCGATCGACACCAATGCGATTTAGTTCGATATTAGAATTGCGATTCTTAAAGTTTATATATCGATACTAATTAAAAGTTGTTTCTTTTGTCTTAACAGAATGACAATTGATGTGGAAAACAACTCTGGATTGGTGGAGAAAACCAGTGAGAAGGTTGAATCGACTGCGAGTCAGATCGAGACGGTCAAAGTTCCATCTGGGAACCATGTCGCTCCTCCAACCAAGTTTGATGGGACAGCATTCAAGATGTGGAAAAGGAAGATGTTCTTCTATCTGACAACATTGAATCTGCAGAAATACACCAGTGAGGTGAAACCTGTTCTCCCAGAAGATAACACTGATCCACGTGCGCTTGCGAGTGTCCACGCCTGGGAACATGCTGACTTCTTGTGCAAAGGCTATATTCTGAATAGCCTTTCGGACTCTCTGTTTGGGGTGTACGAAAATGCTGAGACATCTAAGGATCTGTGGGATTCCTTAGACAAGAAGTACCGCATTGAAGATTCTGGTACTCAGAAATTCACTGTGGCGAAGTTCGAGCAGTACAAGATGGTGGATTCAAGACCACTAATGGAACAAGTCGATGAGGTGCAGAGGCTCCTACACGATATCTTTGCTGAGGGAATGCGGTTGTGTGAAACCTATCAAGGTTGCTGCATCATTGAGAAGCTACCTCCTGGTTGGACGGACTTCAAGAACTACCTCAGGCTGAAGAAAAAGAAGATGAGCCTTGAAGATCTGATTGTTAAGCTCCGCGTAGAGTCTACGAATCGGGAACAACAGATCAATGTAGGTGTGAAAATTCGCGAACACAATGCGAACATGGTTGAACACCAAAACCCCAATCAAGGCAAGTGGCAGAACAAAGGTCGCCTAAACAAAGGCAAAGGGAAGATGCCACCAAAGAACTTCCAAAAGTTCAAGAACAAGAGTGGTCAAAATGGTCAGACTTCTCAAAGGTTCTTAGGACTGTGTAACTTCTGTGGGAAGCAAGGACACAAATCCGTCGATTGTCGTAGCAAGAAGGCTCAAGCCAACTTGACAGAAGCTGACATGTGTGCTGTGGTCACTGAGGCCAATGTTGCTGAAAGCCATCCAAAGACTTGGTGGTTCGATACTGGTGCAACCAGACACATTTGTATGGATCGAGAGATGTTCTCCACATACACAAAGACCAAGAATGGTGAAAAACTCCTAATGGGTAATTCAGCCTCGTCGACAATTGATGGTCACGGGAAGGTTTTTCTAAAGCTCACCTCTGGACAGGAACTGGCACTCACGAACGTCGTCCATGTACCAGATATACGCAAGAATCTGATCTCTGGATCGCTCATAAGTAAGCATGGATTCTCTGTGAAGCTGGAAGGTGATAAGCTGATCCTAACGAAGAATGGGATGTATTTGGGTAAGGGTTTTGTTTGTGATAATCTTTTTAAGATGTCTGTTGAGACAGTAATCCGACAGGATAATGTAACCGAGGCTTCCACCTCGAAGAACCCTAAGATTAATGATAAGAAACCAATTGCTTATCTCGCTGAGTCTTTTAATATTTGGCATGAACGACTAGGACATGTTAATTTCAAGTCTATGAGTAGATTAATGAACATGAACATGATTCCTAAATGCAAATTAAGCAAAGACAAATGTGAGGTTTGTGTCCAAGCCAAACTCACTAAAACGCCATCACCCAGCGTTCAAAGAACAACAGAACCTCTAGGTTTAATTCACACAGATTTATGTGATTTGAAATATATTCAAACCAGAGGAGGCAAGAAATATTTCGTGACTTTCATAGATGATTGCACGAGATATTGTTACATCTTTCTACTGCGAAGTAAAGATGAAGCCTTGGACAAATTTAAAGAATACAAGCTGGAAGTTGAAAACCAACTCGGCAAGACCATAAAAAAGGTCAGAAGTGATAGGGGTGGTGAATATAGTGAACCATTTGATGCATTCTGTAGAGCACATGGCATTATCCATCAAACAACTGCTCCCTACTCACCGGAATCCAATGGAGTTGCTGAAAGAAAAAACAGAACTCTCAAGGAAATGATGAATGCAATGTTGCAGGAATCTGGGTTAGCCCAGAACATGTGGGGGGAAGCTCTGCTTACCTCGAATTATATCCTGAACAAAATTCCACACAAAGTCACAGGAAAAACTCCTTATGAACTTTGGAAAGGTTATGTACCTTCGTATGTATACCTGAAAGTGTGGGGGTGCCTGGCAAAAGTTGCAGTACCACTTCCAAAAAAGGTCACCATCGGACCTAAAACGGTAGATTGCATTTTCATCGGATACGCGCACAATAGTAGTGCCTATCGATTTTTGGTACATAAATCAGATATACCAGACATTCATGTAAACACAATAATGGAGTCAAGGAATGCATACTTCTTCGAAAATGTGTTTCCATGTAAGGATAGAGGAAATCCTAAACGAACTCGTCACGAACGAGATGCTAGCAATGAGGCAAGCACTTCAGGCACTTCTACAGAAGTAGAAGAAGCTGAACCGAGACGAAGCAAGAGAGCTCGTAAGGAGAAGACATTTGGCTCTGAGTTCATAATGGCATTCCTAGCGGAAAGTGGTCCAAGAACTTTCATGGAAGCGATGTCTACACCTGATGCACCTTTCTGGAGGGAGGCATCTAACAGTGAAATCAACTCAATTATGCAAAATCATACTTATGAGTTAGTAGACCTACCTCAAGGTTGTAAACCTCTGGGCTGTAAATGGGTCTTCACCACTAAGCTAAAAGTCGATGGCTCTATAGACAAATATAAGGCCAGGCTTGTGGTACAAGGATTTCGTCAAAAGGAAGGATTGGACTTCTTTGACACTTATTCTCCAGTGACGAGAATTACTTCGATTCGCATGTTGATTGGAATCGCAGCTTTAAGAAACCTTGAAATACATCAGATGGATGTTAAGACTGCTTTTCTAAACGGAGATTTAGAGGAAGAGATCTATATGAATCAACCTGAGGGTTATGTTGCTCCCGGACAAGAGAAGAAAGTCTGTAGACTTGTCAAATCGCTATATGGACTCAAGCAGGCTCCGAAACAATGGCATGAAAAATTCGACAGTGTAATGATGTCAAATGGCTTTCACATCAATGAATGTGATAAGTGCATCTATATCAAAAGTACTTCACAAGGTTATGTGTTGTTGTGTTTGTACGTAGATGACATGCTAATCATGGGAAGCAACAAAGATATAATCATTCAAACAAAGAACATGCTAAGTGGAAAGTTTGATATGAAAGACATGGGATTAGCTGATGTAATTCTAGGGATTAAGATTATTCGAAATTCAAAAGGAATAATTATGTCTCAAGATCATTACGCTACAAAAATCCTAGAGAGGTTTAAGACCTACTCCAATGGGACTGCAAAAACTCCACTTGATCCTCATCTTCACTTGACAAAGAATTCAGGTGAAGCAGTGTTACAAGTGGAGTATGCAAGAGTCATCGGGAGTCTAATGTACTTAACGAATTGTACTAGACCAGATTTAGCACACTCGGTAAACGTACTAAGTCGTTACACGAGCAATCCAGGTCATACCCATTGGAGAGCCATAACTAGGGTATTAAATTATCTAAGATACACCAAAAGTTATGGGCTGCACTTTGGTAAAGAACCAGCAGTGCTGGAAGGGTACAGTGATGCCAATTGGATTTCAGATTCAAGAAACTCCAAATCCACGAGTGGATATGTCTTTACTCTTGCTGGTGCAGCAATATCCTGGAAATCTTCCAAACAAACACTCCTGGCCAGATCAACCATGGAGTCAGAGTTTGTAGCTTTAGACAAAGCTGCTGAGGAAGCAGAATGGCTTCGAAACTTTTTGGAAGATATCCCAATGTGGGAGAAACCAGTGCCAGCATTACGTGTACACTGTGATAGTCAGTCGGCTATCTCTCGGGCACTGAGTAATCTATATAATGGCAAGTCTCGTCATATAAGAAGACGACATAAGACCATTAGACAATTGATCTCAACTGGTGTAATAACGATAGATTACATCAAGTCGGCCGATAACCTAGCGGATCCGTTTACCAAAGGTTTGCCGCGAGATCAAATTGTAAAATCATCAAAAGGAATGGGTTTAAAGCCTATAGAAAAAGATGATGTTTGACAGATACCCTACCTATGTGACTGGAGATCCCAAGATCTAGGTTCAAAGGGAAACAAAATTAAACTGATTCGAATTGAGCACTGTGAGACTATGTCTCTGCCCAGTTCCTAGGATGATATAACAGTGCTACCTGTGGATAGTAAGGATAAGCGTTGGCTTTTAATGATTGCATAGCTATGTAGATAGTGGAGTGTGACAGGACACTTCTGAAAAACAAGCTAATAAAAGATCACCTAGTGAAGTGTGAAATGGGGCCGTTTCTAGGAGAATGAAAGAGAAGGCTATATTCTCCAAATTCACTCACGAATACCAGGAATGTTCAAGGCCAAAATGAACACAATAGAGAACAAAGTTCTACGAGAAGATGTCTCTGTGCGATACCTGTTGTCTAAGTTTACATAAAAATCCGGGCGGTTCAAGACATCATGTTCACCTCCTGGCCGAGTAAACTCGACAGATATTAAAAATGTTTGGTTCAAAGCTGGAAAATGCTACCTCTCAGATACAGTTACATTTTCGTATACTCTCGAAAGTCTGTCTACGTCTAGATGAGTCTAGTCAAGTATGTCTAGTAAAGTCTAGTCTGTACAATTTTCATATGTTCTAGAGTCATTTCTATTCATGTGGGGGATTGTTGGAACTAATTTTTTGTCAAAGCCTGAGGGTTTGATAAAATTGTGTTAGTGTGAAAAGAAATGAGTTAAGCTCTTTCTAATGAAATGTTTTCATTAACCGAGAAATGTTTTCTCGTGTATATATGTTGGAATGGTTGTGTCTTAAATGAACAACATGAGAGAAGAAAAGCCATACGTACGACGTTCGCATCTTGGGCCTTGATTGGGCCCGTGGACTTTTTGAGGTATCGATCGATACCCCTTGGTATCGATCGATACCCAGCGGGCCGACTTAAAAATCGCAGCCGCCTAGGTTATTCTAGAAATATTCCTTTTCTGTCATGGAAAAACCCTAGCCTCTCTCCTATATATACAACACGATTTTCACCTAAAAAATCATCCTCTGATACACAAAAAACACTTACTAAAAGTTCTAGCAATCGTTTCTTCAATTCCCTACTGATTAGAGTAAGTTTTAATTTCGAGAGTATCGTAGAATAATGGTCGATAGACATGAATCATGGTGTTGATGATTCAGTTAAACTTTGGTTGTATCCTGGGACTCATGGATCTATAAAACCCCGTCACACTACGGGAGATTCTTAGAGTTAAGGAAAGAGATTTATCTCGCCTCCTCAGATCTTGTATTGCATTATCGTTTATAAATCGTCTGTTCCTTAAACTGTTTATTTACATATTATTGTGATTAAATCTTTCCTGTCTGTAGTGTAAATTTTGGTCCTACACTCTCTCCAGCTTAGAAAGGATCTGCTGGTTTGGGATTGCTTTACCAGACTCATACTCTTGGATCACTTGTGTTGGGATTGCTTTACCAGACTCATACTCTTGGATCACTTGTGGCTTCTCATTGATGATCTACAAAAGGAAGCAAACAAGTGTTTTCGTGACATAAGACTGGTAATAATAAGAGAGATATAAATATAGAGAGAAGGATAAAATACTTGAACAAGTTGGGACTGTGTTAGCTTCTTCTCTGTTCGGGCTTGCATAATGGCTTTCTTTAGCTCAGTAGGCACACGCTCATCTGGAATCACAATGGTAGAGACAACATTACATCAATGAATAAAAAAAGTTACTCTCGCTAAAACCATCAAAGACTCGAGCCAAAAGACAAAACTCCGGGATTCCCATTCATCATCACCCAAACATTAATAGACATCAATTAATATTGCCTTGCTTGTGACACTCTGCATCAAGAAATGAACACATTTTCGCAGCATACAGAGCATGAGACTACCAAGGGTAAGATTATAACCACACAAAAAAATTGTATTTTAAAAGATGAAATTTTGAACCTTAAATCATCATTCACATCAATCCAAGTGGACGCATCACATATTTCCATTGAGCTGCTAGATGGTGGATTCTCTTTTGATTTCTGCACTTCCTAAAATGAGAATAGAAGACCTTCAAAATCCCTATCCAGCCTACTAGAATCTAACAAATTCATAAAAGAAAACTCATATTATAATTGAACTTTGATGCCATACTTTATATATGAAGTGAGAACAAGAAAACTAATATCAAACCTTCCGCATGAGAGCTAGAAAGACGTTCAATTTCTTGGTTCATTTCTCAAGTACTCCAAGTAAGCATCTGTGAGATTGACATCAGTTTATTGGCTCACAGAAATCTTAAGTCTCAATTTCCCAGGAAGCAGAGTTAGCATCTCATCCTTGCATACCAGAATCGCAGTACTCTTCTTCAACAATCTCTTTCACCTTTGTCTACGCAAATTTCCATTAACATAGAGAAGATACCCGAAACATAAATTAGCCATCTATCGTGAGATCATGTATTCACTGCAAAACTACCAATTGCGAAAACGGGAAAAGAGTTTGCAATTACCTCAAGCTGAAGAGCAAAATCTTTGACCGGAGCCTCGGGATCCGATGAAGGACACGATTCTCCAGGTTGTTCTCTACGAAGGAACTCGAGCTCTTTCACGCGGCTGACAAAATGCAGACAAATTAGATGAAGGAACAAAAATCGAGGAATGAAGAGACGAGAGAGAGATAGAAAACCTGCGAATCTCTTGAAGATCGAGAGATTCGTCGTGGGTATCTTCCATGGCAAGAGGCTTCTGCTTGAGGATGAGTTTTCGCGATACTGCAAATAGCCGAGAGACTTGAAGCTCGTTGTTGTGGGAGGAACTAATCGAGAGGATGAACGAATTTGAGAGAGAGCAAGGAAGAGTGGGAGAGAAAGGAAAAGTCGGAGAAGGGTTTGCCAGACGGAGAGAACGAGAGAATAAAAACATGACACGTATCAGTTAAGAATCGGTTCTTAGAGCATGTCCAATGGTGGGTATCTAAAAATGGGTATCTAAAATTTTTAGAACCTCACCTTTTAGAACCCCAACATTTTGTATGTTAATTTTTAGAATCTGTATCTAAAAGTTCTAACTTTAGAACTCTTCTCTCTTCTTTTTAGAACCTCTCCAATATTTATCAATTATATATCATTATAATTTTTTAGAACTCTTCTATTTAGAACCTCCCATTGAACATGCTCTTAAGAATCTAAATTAAGAAACGGTTCTTAAGTAATTCCCTTTTTTTTATTTAATTTAATCTAATTTTTACCTAAGATATCCTATTAAGAAACCCCAATAAAAAAGATGCTCTAATGAAAAATTTATTATCTTTTATTTTCATGTAAAACGTTAAATTGTTTCGCATGCTCGAATCCATATACATAACAGCTAGAAGAAAAAAACCGAACATTACAAACTTGTGCTTCAACCACAACACACACCTCATTGTTCACGTTTTAGCTATTTATCCACTCCAAAGTAACTAACTTCAACTTTTCCCTTGTACCTAACTGACCCCACACGTTATGATCTTCTTTATTTAATAACAAAATGTGTCCACAATTTGGAGCAACACAACATTATTTCAAATTTCTATTAAGAGAATCCATGCCTCGCTGGCCGCCTTTCGGACCACCAGGATGCGGACCACCACCACCTGGCTCTATGCCACCGGGCTGGCCACCTGGTCCACCACCGGGACGCCCACCTGGCTCTATGGGCTGGCCACCTGGTCCGCCACCACCTGGCTCTATGGGCTGGCCACCTGGTCCGCCACCACCTGGTTCCATGCCACCGGGCTGGCCACCTGGCAGCATGCCACCGGGCTGGCCACCTGGCTGCATGCCACCGGGCTGGCCACAGCAACCAGGTGGCTCTGATAATTCTGGAACGCCACCAGCCAATCAAAATCCTCCAGCAACAAACCCAAATGACGAAACAAAACCTGATGAAGTCAAACCTCCCACTGGACCTGACGGTTCTGATGAAGTGAAACCTCCGACCGGGCCAAATCCTAGTGGCTATGATGAAGTGAAACCTCCCACTGGTCCTAATCCTGGCGAAGATTCTGATCCACCACTCTACTAGAGAAAAGAGTCATATATGTGATCAACGTCAAAAATGTTCAAATCAGAAATAGGAAATGTCATTACAATTAGTGCTTGTTGATGATCGGCCTTGTACAAATACACTAGTATTCAATACTGTACTTCAACTACAAGCTTTCATTACTCGAATAAAAAACACCGTATGGGAACTGGCTTTGCACCAAACTTTAACTGATTTGCATCTATGAAATTATACTAAATCAGAATGTCAAAAGAGACCAGTGTTAAAATTACATTGGCCAAAAACATGTTTCTAAATTAACCAAAATCTCACATTGTGGCTAAGACCACAAGCTTTCTTTCCTCGAAAAAGAACACCGTTTGGGAACTGGTTTGCACCAAACATTAACTGAATTGCATCTATGAAATTATACTAAATCATCAGAACGTCAAAAGAGACCAGTGCTAAGACTTCATTGGCCAAAAACATGTGTCTAAATTAACCAAAATCTCACATTGTATATATAACTTAAATAGCCAGAGAGATACATGATGGGTAAATTTTTGAACATGACTCCCAACAACTGTGTTAACCCAAAACAGAGCACAGGCCGCAAAAGGAATCTCACCGAACAGGATCCAAAGCTATGAAAATGTAATGTAGCCAAAAACATAGGAGCAGACAACAAGAATTCTGACCTATGCACTACCCATTTCTCACGACAATAAGCTAGACACTTCAACTTCATTAACATATGGGACTTAGGAGATAGAGAGATATCGAGATGCAAACTTGCCTTGTGCAGAGGATGCATTGATGACTGATGAGTGCCCATTTCAGCTCCTGTAATAAATGATTTGGATTTGGACATAAGTGCCCAGAGAATCTGCACTTCTTGAATTATAAGAGTATGATCCATTGAAGAAGAGGCAAATTCACTATCGACTAAGATACCAGAATGGGAACCAAGAACTCTGAACATTGTACGGATTTGGCAACAAGAACATAAATTTCTGCAAACAAGAACACAAATTGCAGTGCAGTTTAAGTTCTAGATAAAAGAGAGAAAAATATAAAATGCCAGTACATTTCGATTAGTATTGAGATGATAATTCTTATCCACTTTCCAATAAGTCTTGAGTCAAAACTAGAATCATGTCTCCCGGAGCTATTGTAGCTGCTCAAACAACACTGGAGCTTCTCCATTTACATCAGTATCATCGAATGGTTCAGCAGGAGGAGGCCCATCACCACCGGTCTGCTCGTCTTCAGGATGAAAGTTGATAGGGAACTTGGTTACCCTAGGTTTGTCTGTGAGTATGTTCCTTTGGACCTTATCAATCAAAACCTTAGTAGGAGGCTCTTCCCTAAGTTGTTCATCTTCATAGTCATTGTTCACATAATAGCCAACTCTTATAAACTCTTGATCCATGTAGGAGCAAGTCAACAATAGCACAGTTACACCAATAATATCTTCCTCACGGATCTTTGACGGATCTGGAGAGTCAGCCTGTCATTTTTTTTTTAAAATTCAACAAAACACATTTGATTGAACAAAAGTCAGACAAAGATTTTGTAACTAAACCAACACAAACGGAGAGATGAGAGTAGAACAGATCATATGCTACCTGTAATACAAATCGGTAGTTGCCAACATTAACAGGCCCAACGAGAACACTTTCCAGAAGCTGATCAGAGGTTTCATCTTCAGCTGACCCAACGTAGATAAGCTTCCATTCTAAATCTGTACCAAAAGAAAAGAGGCTAGAAAGTTGACATCTTGCTTACAAGAATGTGACCATTAAACAAGAACCTTTGCAGATATGGATCCAAGTCATCCAAAGAGAATAGTAAAATCGAGATCCACGCTATAATGGCTTCTATTGTAGCGCAAATCTCTTAGTTTGAAACTCCAAAATTTGACATCTTGCTTACAAGAATGTGACAATGACATATCGACGACAAACATTAACTACAATCTTAAACAAGAACCTTTGTAGATATGGATCCAATTCATCCGAAGAGAATACTAAACTCGCTATAATGGAGCTTCTAGTCTAGCGCAAATCTCTTCGTTTGAAAAACCAAAATTTGACATCTTGCTTACAAGAATGCGACCATGACCTATCAAAGACTAACATTAACTACAATCTTAAACAAGAACCTTCACAGATATGGATCCAATTCATCCATAGGGAATACTAAACTCGCTTTAATGGCTTCTATTCTAGCGCAAAACTCTTATTTTGAAACCCCAAAAACTGAAATTTGTAGCACAATGTAGAATCAACCAACATAGAACAAATTAAAAGAAGAAATCACCCAATAGACAACGAGGATCAATCTAATCGAGCGCAGGAGGATTGGGGGAAAGTAAAAGTACCGTCTTTGAGAGAGGTCAAGCACTCGTACGAAATCTCGAACTGGAAAGGGTTAACAAACGGCGCTGGATTGTCCAAGACGGTGACGTTAGTGATATTGATGGAGCTCATGATTTGATCGGGAGATCTCAGGGGCTCGATCAAAACCCTAGATTCTAGAAACTTGATCGGAATCTGGAGAGACCAAGAGGGAGAATCTAGGGTTTTGGATTTTGTTTCTCCGAGATGAAATCGCCGGTGGGCAAATGTTTCAATTTGGGACGTTGGTTTAAACCGGTCGCCGTAGGGCCCAGTGACCGGCACCATTTCAGGTAATTTGGCGGGAAGAATGTTAAAACCCAAATTAGAGAATCTTCAGGTTTAGATCGTTTTTTTTTTTTTCAATTCGGTTCGGATTTTGATTCCCTTTATTGGATATAGAAAACCTGAATACATTTATTTAAACTAATGTATACTAAGTGGGGTTATTGGTTCTTGCATTTTAATGGATTTTTCAGATTTAGAAATTCTAATGAATCCAGTGATTTTAAAATCAGAGAAGTGGATTTCAAAGTTAAATAATTGGATTTCAAAATCAAATAAATGGATTATTGTATATCAACCAAATAGATTTACAAGAATTTTAGTATTATAAAAAATAAAAATCTTATAGGAAGGTATCAAAGAAGTTCTACTTTGGAGAAACATGTTCGTTACGATGCGGTTAAAGTGATTCACCAATTATGGATGAAATATGTGTTCCTTAGCATGTCCATTGATGAGCGTTATGGTTGGATTAAGCGTAACGTCATTGAGTGATGAATTTATTATTATCTATTGTTGGATTGATTATTTTATGTGTTCGATTAGACAATGAGTTTTTATAATGAAATTGGCTTTTTCTATCTATCTTTTTTACCATTTCAAAAATCTATTTTAAGTTTAGCGATCATGCAGAACAATCACAATATTTTTTTGTACAGTAGTATACACTGATTACATGAAACCTGAGAGGTTTCACGGGGCAATGTTTTGAAACTCCACTTAGAAACTAGCTAGCCTCGTATCCAGCATGTACTAAATGTTACGTATCCACTTACAAACTAGCATTGTAACATGTAGTAGTTTAATGTTACGTGTAGTTATTTCTTGTCTCTTATTCTACACATTAATTGATATGTGTCTTTCTATTTTTAATTTTACATAGTAGTTTCATCTTGAAGAAAAAAAACACTTGTAAATCCAAATCCAACCAAATAACAAGGTTTCACTCGATATTTGCTCCTTTGTATTTTACTCTTAAAAACACTTGTAAATCCATTCAAATCCAAATTAAAATAAAATCCTTATGAAAATCTTTACTATTGAATAACACTTGATTTTAACATGGATTTTAAAATCATAGAACCAATAACACAAGATTTGAATATGGATTTCAAAATTATAGAACCAATAACACTTGATTTGGTTTGGATTTCCAAATCCATTAAAATGTAAGAACCAATAAAACCCCCTAAAATATGATTCGGTTTTTGGATCGATTGTATTGATTTGTCAGATATGATCAAATTTCGGTTAATCCGGATTAAACACCACCAATTAATATAGGATAAATTTTTTAGGAAAACAAGCGTTGGGTATCATAAATTCGCCAGATATCATAGAATGATTCATGCATGACAAATTAATTATAAGGAAAATCGATTAACCAAGTTCTAAAACTCAAATCATTGAATTTATAATTGACATATTCTCGCAGTGTCAACTATTTATATATGAACAACCTAATTTGTAAACTCTAACAGTCAATCATGCAGTTAAGCATACTCTAAGATCATGTTTGATATGTTCACAAAAGCTTCATAACTCAATTCTCGCAGGTAATGAGGCCAAGCTCATCTAAACTAGTTCAGACAATAAAGCAGTTAAACATTCTCGTGGGTTTATCAACCTAAGATCAATTACTAAGTGGTTAGGAAAGCAACATGCAATAAGAATAAGAAAAGAACAAAAAACTTCTAAAATATATAAATCCCAAATCATACAACCTAAACAATAAATCCATGAATCCCCTTAAGCCCTACAAAAAAAACTACTCATGCATGATTAGAGAAGATATATGAGTAGATAAAAATAAATTCATAATCATAAATCAAAACAGAAACAACGAGGATTCATAGATCGAATAAAATTGTCTTCCTAAAACTAAGAACGAAAAGCTATATTATATGGTGGTTATAGAAACGAGGGCTCTCTGGGTAAGAGGCATAAAAAACATGTATATATAGATCTTGAGAGTTTTCAAAATAGTCTAGAGATTTTTCTCTTTGAATCAAGATGAATTTGGAAGAAACTGGAAAATATCCATAATTTGCGGGCTATGGATCGATCGATCTCTATGTGACTTCTTGTTACGGTTGCTCGCCAGATTGACATATCTTCAGTATAATTGGTATAACTTTTGATTGTACCATTGGATTGACTTCAAACCACCTCTAAATGAATTGGGATTCATTTCATTATCCTATATCCAAATTTGAGCTTAATCCAATGGTGAAAACCTGTTAATCAAAAGTCAAACTTCTTATACTTTGAAACTATCAAACGCTGAAATTGCCAATTCGTGTATTTGGTGTCTTTTTGTCCAAATAACCTAAAAAGACTCTAGACTACAAAAACACTACAAACAATTTAAAAAAAATACTAAAACCAAATGAAATACCTATTAAATACTTAGAACTTTGTTTGTCCTCAAAAAAAAAAAATCCAAGAATAGAATAGAGATTTTAAAATCACGGGAACTCACATATCCTTAAAACCCTCGTCTTAGATCATAAGACCATCTGCATTGGTCATAAAAACACAGTGTCTCAGCCAATAAAATATTGAAAAAATGAAAAAGCAGAAGAGAGATGAAGGACTTTGTCTCAAGCGAGACACCCTTCTCAACGTGTTGTTTTATTATTTGTCCAATTTTATTTTTTTAATTTAAAAATTAATTATTTAATTAAAATATGTTAAAAGAATTAATAATTTATTCGAGACATAACGTGAGACACCCTTAACAATGCGGATGCTCTAACCTGCACTCTGCAGACCATATAAAATAAACTTGATTAGACGCATTTTTATTATACTCCCCATGACATTCACAAGCATGGTCCATCAGTTAGCCTTGGCAGGTTTAATTTTACAATGTTCAAGCAAACTTGTCTTTTTTCGGCATTGTAATAGACTTAATTTCCCTACGATGACATATTTATTTTCTGGAACATTTTTTTCCATGACATACACGTTTCACTTTTGTTTTAGGGTTCTCCATACATCTTTTGGTCTCCATGTCGCCGCTTCCTTTACCACTCTTTTTCGAGCACACCACTTTACCATTTTTCTCTATTTTCTTCGAATTCAATTGTTGTTGCGATAATAGTGGTCATGGAGAATGGAGAAGGGATACCAAGTAAATTTCCATGAGGAACAGTAACAATTGGCTTGACAGCTAAGATAAAAGATAATTCGGGCCGTAAATTTTACAGATGCACTTTATCATCTGGACAGAACCACGTCTTCAAGTGCTTCGACGAAGCGCACAGCGAAGAACTGGAGATTATCAAGCGCCAACAAGGAAAAATTGTTACTGATCTAGCGAAGATCAAAAATGAAATTCATGATATTTAAAACAACATCAAGGAAATAGTTTCATTGATCGAAGCTTTCAGATCTAACGTTTGACATTCCTTGTTTCTGACTGCTTTGAGAAAATCTATTCTTGATAAATTTTTGTAACGTTGGCGGCAAAATTTGTCTCTTCAATGGTATGACTTACTTGTGTTATTTGACGGTAATCTTTTGATATTTGATGGTAGTTTTAATTTCTCTGATGTTATGTTATGGTAGATTTATGGCATTCAATGGCATACATATTTTCCATTCTCGATGTTACAAAACAGATATAGTGAAAACGTGTCGAACCAGTTTTAACCAATACACTTTTTTAAATCATCCAACAACGAAGAAACAAGAACAACTTCTAAATTAGATTATTTCTTATCTAGAGGTTTCTCAAAAGCTGATTATATCATAGTCGACTTCAGGGCCGGCTCAACAAATACCGAAGCCCATGGACAAAAAAAAAAAAATTGGGGAATTTTTTTTTTTTGGGCTCTTTATGATAGAAATTTTTTTTTCTTGGGTCCAAAAAAAAAAATTTTAATGTAAAAAAAAAAAAATTTGATGGGCCCTAGGGCGTGGGCCCCTTTGCCTTTACCCTTAAGCCGGCACTGATCGGCTTAGGTCTTCCCAGCGGTTGACAAATTTTCAAATCGACATGTTCTAGAGCAGGTAAAACTGAATCTCATGGCATCACAGCGCCACTGTATGCGTTATACAAATAGTACTTTGTATAATAAGGATGACAAAGTGATATGCGACACATGTTCCTCGACTCTGCTGCTGCAAGTGCGTAAACGCACGATAATTTTCTCGAGGTCAAATCTACAACAAAAATATTTTTTCTCCGTCAAATTCACAACATGGAGAGAAGAACCACATGTCACATGCGATTGATGTGCATCAATCGCTTGTAGCGTAAGTTATTTTTTCATAATTCACACGAGACTGGAAAGAGAGTTACAATTGTTTGATGCGCTAAGATTCGTCTCCGAAACTGTAGGTTTTAAATTTGTAAACAAAAAAGTTCTGCAAGTGCACAGACGTGCATTGTAGTACTCGATCCACATGGAGGGAATGCTGTTCTGCGAGACCTTAGAAAGAGAGTTAGTAAGGAAGTCTAAAATGATAATAAAGTTTATGTTTTGTCACGAAACGAATGCTATGAATTTAAACTAAACTAAACGAGAAAATAAGAAAGCAAGTAAATAAACTAGTAAGCAAAAAGCAATGTTGGAATTTAAACTAATCTAAGCAAGTAAATAAGAAAGCAAATAAGCTAAGAGAATAATCAAAAGAGAGGATGTAAATAAATAAACTAAACGTTAGGCAATCGGGAACTCTCTAGGGATCATGGCCAAAAATCATAAGAATTTTGCTAGGGTTTTTAAAGCGACTTTTTGTCATCTTTGGATTCTTGAACTTGGAACACGGACACTATGTGTAGTTTATTTTTGTACACCCTACACACCTACATCTTTAGTACTCGACCGGTAGTTTTCGTCTCCAGCCGCGCAAAAAGTTAGTGATTATACTCAAAATTCATTAACGCTCACAACCTCTCCACAAGTATACTTTCGAAATTTTGTGACGTTTTTTGCTTGTCTACCCTAGGTCAAACATATGGATCCAGCACTTTTGTAACTCTAACAATATTTTAGATCAGTTGCATGGTAGCTAATCAAGCAAACATGCATTACGAATAATGATAGAACGAAGAATCATAATCGATATCCTAATCTAAAATCTAATGAGAAATCGATCCATGAGAACCCTTTACCCACCGGGAAAACTACTCAGTTACCACAATGCAAGACAAAATCGAGTTTCTGAATTGCATAATCAATAGATGAGAAATCAAACAAAAGGGTTCAAGGAAAATCCCTATCTCCCTAAACAAAGAACAAAGAACAAAAGTTTGGTGCAAAAACTAAACTAAAAGTGACTCCAGAAAGGTGGCTACGAAATTGTGTCTGTAAAACAAGTATTTATAGGTGTTCAACTCTTGATTTTGTCGTCATTAGGGTTTATCACAAGAGAAAACGAAGTGGGCTTTAAGATGGGCTTCGAAGAGCTGTTTTTGGGCCGAAACTGGTTCACCGTGTGTGTGTGGCTTGGACCCGCGGCCAAGAGGTGTTTCGCCATGGCTGGAGAGCCTAGAACCGCGGCCAAGAGTATCTTCACCGCGGACAGGAGTGTTGGACCCACGGTGGTTATCCTATGAGGTTGAAACTTCAATTATTCTCTTACTTCTTTCGCGAGATTGCAAAACATGACTTCAGTCAATTAGATGTATCTTGAGATCTAACCGTTGGATTATCTTGAACCTAACTGGGTATAAAAGGTGGTTTTTCCTGGTTTCTTGTATCTAAATTTGGGCGTGATCGGACGGTGAGAAGGTCTCCATTGTATGTCTAACTTCTGATGGTACGAAATTGTCCAAACTCTGGTTTTTCTTCAATTTGCGTCGTTTTGCCTAAGGAACCTGAAAAAAGTCTTGAAACTACAAATATGCAAAAATTACGATAAAAACATGTAAAACCAAATGTAACACTTATTAAATTGTTCTAAAATAAACGGTAAAACGGGTAAAAATACGGTTTTATCACACCCTTAGACTTAAAACCTATTTGTTCTCAAACAAGACAAAACTTAAGCTTGAAACTGATCTAACAAAGATCATAGGGAACTAGAAATCTCAGAGACCGTCCTTCTAAACCATAACCATCGAACTACATCAAACGCAACCTAGCCTAGAAAATTCTCACCAGAAATTTCTGTAACATTAGTCCACGGTATCCGTCATACGAAATATAAACTTTCAAAATCCAAAAATCAGGTCAACTAGCTCTCTAAATTCATATAGTACAAACGTGAACTTCTTATCAAAAGGATTAAACCAAGACAACCGAGTATAGGTATTAAATGCATTTAGAGGTGAGGTTGAAAGTATTTCGGGTTACCGTAATTTCACCGGAGGGTGCAAGATATTATGCAAAACAGCAATGGATGATGGAGCTGTTGACGTCCATAGTTTCCAGTCACTTCTTCTTGCGTAAAAATGTTGCACTTCCTCTTTTTTCCAAAAACATAAGTTTTCTGTCATTCCCCAGACTTAGATTTTTTTATGGGCTCGGAATGACAAACTTCTCACAAACGAACCATGGATGCCTCATAAGTATTTCGACCAACCTAGACTCTTTTTAGGCTTTTATTTCCTTTCTGTTTCGATTATTTTATTTTATTTTATTTTTCGAAAGGAGGAAACACCTTTTATTGAGATAGAGTCTTAGTGGCACAAAAATTTACCATGATTTTGAGGTTTTCCAAGGCATAACCAAGCTCTTATCTTTGTTGAATTCACCTCCACCAATCGTGTATAGTCTTCGTCTTTAGTGACTAGAAACTGTGTCGTTCCTCCCTCTCTGGTGTTTTTGCACATATCTGCACATAAGACACAAAGAGAGTTGCATGAAGTTTAAACAATGGTTAAGTTTCGGGTGGGGTACCAACTAAAGATGAGTTGGCCATTCATGTATGACAAAGAGTGGTAAAAAGGTAAAAGAACGTCATGAATGTATGATTCGTTATCTTTGCCGAAACCTATGATGAGAAAATTACGTCAAATTAAAATCCAAGTATAATAGAGGTAGTATATTCCATCATAAAGAATCTTTACGATCTAAATTTCTCTAAGGATTTCGCATTAACGAAAACTCTAACTAACGCCTAGTCTAGAACCAAATTACGAAAGAGCATGTTACTAAGAAATAGCGTAGAAGCACATTGGTCGGTTATCGTCATGGATTTTTTTTCATCATTCCCTCAAAGCTTATTCCTTCTTTATTGAAAAATTTGAAAACATTTTTAAGAAAAGCTTGAAAAATGCAAAATACAAAGACTCATGAAAGAAAAGGTGATTAGTAATGGATGAAATCCTCCCTAAACTTAAATCACACTGTCCTCAATGTGAAATAAATCGAGTAAGGACGAACAATAGATTTATGTAATAATTGAAAAAGTTTCGAGAAAAATAAAACTTACCTGGAAGTGGTTGGGGAATGGATTTGGGACTGGAATGGTGGTGAATGGGGATGGAAAATGGTTTTATGGTGATGGGAATGGATATGGGGATGGTTGGAAATGGATGAGAATCGATCGGGGATCAAAGCGAATCGATCGGGATCGACAGGGAGTTGGTCGCGGGTTGAAAGGTTGCACCTGCGGTCACATGAAGCATATCACGCCATTTCCACTCGGGATTTTTTTCATCAAGTCCGAGATGGTGATCTCCTCCAGGATCACAATGGAAAATCAGACTTGGAGCTTCCTTGGAGTATGATTCTTCTGCTTTGTCCGTTCTTGGCGACCGCTGGTCGGTGAAGCGTGCCCACGGTGGAAGAGGGCTTGGCCGCTGATTTAAGTGTTTTTACTAAGTCAATTAATAACTAAAGTGCACACTACTACAATCATAACAATATATCGATGTAGTACTTTAGGATAGAATCCACAGAGACCAAGTGTAACGCTACGAGAATGCATAAGGAAAGTAAATCTAAGACGAACGATGGTTGTTTGTGGTTTTATGAGTCAAATAAAATTAAAACTAAGAATGCGAATAAAACGATGTAAGTTTGATGGAGGGAAACGCTAGGTCTTTGGGTAATTCGCAGGAAATCAAGAATCATAAATTAGAGAATTAAACAGGGAAATCATTAAGCACGTTCTAGAACTCAAATCACTGTTTTATAATCAACCTATTGTCGTAGTATTAATTACTATGCCTAATAACCTAAGATTCTAAACTGTCGTTTGAATTCAGGAAACTAAACAGGCTTTAAGATCGTGTTTGATATGTTCACAAAACGCCTTAACATCAGCTTTTGTTGGTTAATGACGTTTTGCTCATCTATGTTCTTTCAAGCTTTTAAACAAACACTTTTGATGTGTTAAACAACCTAATATCAGAAACTAGGTAGCTAATCAAGTTTCAGCACTAAGAACAACAATAGATGAAGAACTAGAAGATAGATCCCTATTCTAACCAATCTTATTCAACGATTCATGAAGTTCCCTTGAAATCCTAAAACCTAACTATGAGATTACTCAAACATAGAATCAGAAAAACCACAAAAAGATGAAGAAGAAATCATAATCCAATAGAAATAATAAATTAGGGTTCATAAATCTTCTCAAAAGCCTGTAAAGTCAGATATTCGTCTCCCCAAAGAAAGAGATGTAAAAGTCTGTAGAAAATAAAGCTTTGCCTTAGAAAGTGGCTAAAAAAATAAGTATAAATAGGTCTAGAGTCGTTCTCCACGAAACCCTAGGTAAAACCTAGTCAAAATAAGTGAAAACCAAAATTTTCTTTTATTTTTCACGTCACTAAACCGGTCGGTTTATGTTGGACCGTCTTCACGAAAATCGGCGTAACGTTTGATCCCACCGTTGGAATGATCCCAAACCACTTTCAAATGAAAGCTGATCCATTGCTCTATCTTGTATCAAAATTGGAGCTTGATCCACCGGTGGGAAGTCTTTCAACGAATGCCAAATTTCTGACGGCTCTGTATGATTCTGCATCTTCATATGCTCATTTTCACCAAAAACGGTTCCTTGTCTCAGAAAGTCACCTAAAACCTGAAAATACTAGATAAAGGACTAAAAAACTCTAAAAAGACACTTTGACTCAATAAAAGACAAACAAAAATGTTAGAAATCTGTAAAAACACAGTTTATCAACTCCCACAGACTTAATCTTTTGCTTGCCCTCAAGCAAACAGAAAACCAAGAACAAGGAAGAGGTTTGAAAACACGGATACTCACATTTTCTGTAGAACACTTAAATGACCATCCAACTTAGTAATCCACATGTTACCAAAACCAACTCCAGATCGAACCACCATGTAATTCTCCGCGGGCATTTCTGCTTTCCCAGATTCACCACATTATCTCACAGAATGATTCAAAAGCCATCATTGTTGGGTCTCACCGAAAGATCATAGTGCCAAGGACCTTCTAGACTCTTTCCCCTTCGATATCATGACAAAACAACTACACAACCTTGGTACTCTTTCTCTCCCCCAGACTTATTCTTTTTCTCTTTTTCGCAGGATTAATGGCTGATGGAACGCGAGTATTGATGGTTTTTGCCACCGAATCCCCAGTTCATTTTAATGCCACCCTTTTATTCTAAGGTGTAGGCGAATAGTGGTATCACTGGAAATTTTCTTCAACCTCGCTTCCAACCTTAGTGTGATCATCTCTTTCGAAGTAAAATATTGGGATCAATGGAAATTTTCCTAACCCTTTACTCAAAAGAAAATCATTTCATCTTTTCTGCACTTACGTTAAACGAGGGAGAGGATTACCATACTTTCAAACATGTTACGAAAGAGGAGTCAAGCCCTGAAGACACTAATCAAACGATGAGGTAGAAGGAAAAGCTCAGAAACTAGCTCAGGCCATTGAATTTATGTAGAGACATGGATGCCTCTGATGAATTGGTCAGCCCTTGGATTTTTCATTAGTCCGATCTGGAGCTAATTCTGCAACAATCAGCCCTTGGATTTTTCATTAGTCCGATCTGGAGCTAATTCTGCAACAATGTTCACTTAGATGTAGATAAGAACAGAAAATCCAAGAAAACGATCATAATTTCCAACAAATTTTGACTCAATAAAACCATAGACTGACTCAAGAAAACATCAAAAATGACTCAAGAGAAAAACAAAAGAAAGAAAACAACGTTAGTAATGACATAGATCCTCCCCCAGACTTACCTCACACCGTCTCGATGTGAAAATAAACCAGAGAGAAGGCAAAAACGAGTTGGAATTTTTTTCTTTTTTTCGAAAACTCACCTGGGATTGATCGGTCCAGCTGGCAGGTCGATCCAGAAAATGCACGTTCTCGGAGATCGATCGATCCGAGGGAAGGATCGATCGATCTGGTCCCAGTTTTTTTTTTTGAATGCCTGAAACAAAATGAACCAAAACCAAAAATCAACTGCAAAAGAAAAAGAGTATTATGTACACGTACCGGTGGGTTGCCTCCCACCAAGCGCTTGTTTAAAGTTGTTAGCTTGACTTCGGTCTCAGATGTTAATCATGAGAATCAAATGGCTGGGCCAATACACCTTTGGTCCTTCTCCTGTTAGGACAAGAAACAAAATGTGCAACATGGCACGCAACTATCCAGGGCAAAAAGACAAAACTCACATCAAGGGATGTTACTACGAATGTAGCATATATCTTGAAATTTTCCTTTATGGTGAAATGCTCATGAGGATCAAATGCAATAGATGGAAAAATAAAGTCAACTTATGGTTTAAACGAGTTAATCACAAAATAGTCAACTTCATCTCTATCAATCATGTAAAACACAGTATCCTCTTTCCTAGAATCCATCTCAACCTTAGGGTTCTCTATCTCATTCAAGATCTTATCTACATCAAGCACATCCCCTAGGTAATATTTTTCAAAAAGAGATCTATATTCCTTAGGCATTGAAAACTTAAACTCGAGATCATGAACATTCAAAGCACATAGATAATTAATATCAAAACATACTTCATGGTAATCTCTAGCAATCTTTTCTACTCTTAAGGTATCTAGTCTTTGAGACTCACATATTAAATCATAGCATTCATCAATGAGCACATGAGTATGCAAACTAGAAGCTACATCTTCAATGCAAGACAAGTGACTATCCTCATAATCATAGATTTCAAAGGTTGAGTCAAAAATACATTTTAGCTGGCATGGTGGAACCCAATAAACTACCTCTTCAAGTGCATGAGCTACCATTATCTCAGATATTGTGAGTTCCCTTCCTTCAAGTGCTGCCCGATGTGACATGAGATTCAACCGGATCATAGCTGCTAGGTCACTCCTTTTCATCGTTGGCTTCTCTTTCTGATGCTTATCCAACTCCACTTTTTGTTCTGGTGTTGATATACTCATACATTGCACGTTTTAGCATATATTTCACTTAGAGTTATGTATCATTTACGTTGCATAATCATGGTTTTATCTTGCATTAAAGTCTCATTTATAGATTATGACATTTTCATTAGGTCTAGTGAGTTCTTGCATGTTTTGGAGTATTTTCTAGGCAATTGGAGGCAATTGGGCATATTTGAAGAGTTGGACCTAAGTGATGTGCAAAGTCCATCTTCGACGCCGGAAAGATGTGGCCGGACGGAGGTCCTCCGATCTGAATCAGCCTTGCGGACCTTCATAGAAGTTGTAGAAGAGTGAGTAAACTGTCCAAGGAGGTTTAAATCAAGTATATCGGACATCTGGTTAGGAAGCTACCACGGATTTACTGAAAACATCTCTGCCTAGCCGAGAAGCTCCAACACACTCGGTACTAAAGACCCTCGGACTCAGCCTTACATCCTCATGCACCGGCCAGGGACAAGACCACGCACACGCCCAGTTCTACTCGAAGACTCGGGCAGGGACATTCCCGGACACATACACCGGCCATGATCCAACCGGTGGTGCACCTATCATCGAAGACTGTAGCACCGGACATAGACGCCACTCATGCACCGGCCATGTGAAAGCATACAGAACACTACCACACCGGCCAAGACACAGCCGGTACAAAGACCCGGTGCCAGACCTTCACTTGACCAGGGGAAATACCGGCCTCCCACACCGGCCCAACTTCGCCCGGTGTGGAAGCTCTTGCCCAAGCCAGCCAAAGTATCTGAAAGATCAGGCTGGAAGAAGGACCTACGCTCTGATTTAGCTTCTGTAGTCTTCATAGAAGTTGTAGGTAATTTAGTTAGCTGTCGTTTGGAAGTTGTTTCAAGTTGTTCGGATCTGTGGTTTGAGAGATACATCGGATTTAACAGAGACATGTCTAACTGGCGCCCAAACGAGTTACACTCAAAAATGCAAAACCTCCCACACCGGCCACATGCACCGGCCCCAACCTGACCGGTGTTAGAAACTCGACCAGAAATTGACCGGGTCAATACCCTGTTTGTCCTGGGTTGACCCGGTCTGATCCACTAAGAAAAACACCGTTTTATAAGCCTAGGATCTCATTTTTAGATATATCTCATTTTTTATGCTTTTCATCATTTTTCTCTCATTTTCTCTCAAGAACAAAAACCTCTCTTGTTATGGTTTTTGGGATTTTTCCCAATGATCTTTTGATTTATGAAAGTTTGAGTTTAGTTCTTGTGTTCTTTCTCTAATCTTTCATCTTTCTAATCTCTAATCATGATTAACATCACATTTTTCACAAGATTTGGTGTGTTCTTCATGATTAGTGAGTAGTCTTTTAAGATTTGAGGATTTGGTAGATTTAAGGTGATTTGATGGATGATTAATGATGTCTAGGATTAGATTATTGGATTTCCTTTCTTGATTAGTGGTTTTATAGCTAGATCTAGCTTGAGAAAGTGGATCTAGATCATAAGGCATTTCATGCACACAAGGTGTTCGATGAAATGTCTTGATGAACTAATCAAGAGATATTCATATCTAGCCTAAAAGATTAGTTGTCTAGAGTGATTATTTGGTTGATCTTGAATGTTTAGACTTAAAACTTGCTAATTAGTGATTCACAAATGAGAATTTGATCTTGAATTAGTGATTAGCAAAGTAATTAATGCCTTGAGAAAGGATTAGTTAAGATTAGTGATCCTTGCCTAGGGATTAGTTTTCATTAAGCATTGAACATCATTAATTAGCCATTGGATTGTCTTATCTCAATTACCTTATCATTGAATTCGCCTTTTATCATTGTTTTATTCAACGTTTAGTGTCTTTAGCTCTTGTCATTTTTCTTTTAATTAATAGTTCACTAGCTTAATAACCAAAACCACTTTGTTTACTTGAATTAAAGAGTGTCTTGTATTCTTGTTGCATTGAACTAGACCCTAGATTGGATTGACACCTAAAACACTACAATGGCATGTGTATTTAGGATTGATTCTTGAATAGGATAAAATTCTATTTATCAATTGGCACCGTTGCCGATTTGGGGTTCTAGTTTAGTCAATAGGATTTAGATTCTTTTTGAGATCACACTTTTTATTTACATTATGTTAATGAATATCACTAAGAGCATGCATTTTATTGAGATGATACATTTTCTCTTGTACATTGTCACTAACTTGTCTTCCCAAGTTCTCTTGTATTTTCAAAGGTACCGAATGAAAAAAGGAGCAATGGCAAGACAAGATCACTTGAAGTATTGGAAATGGATGATCAAAGAGGGTACCAAGTCCAAAGAAAAAGTGATGGAGAGACAAGGTCACTTGAGGTGTCGGATATGGACTACCAAAGGAACATTCTTCAAGCTCCAAAACCTCAAGAAATGCCACATCTTCAAGAAATACCACGACCTCAAGTGTTGGCATCAAGTCCGACCCAAGATTAAAGGGACAAGCCAACAGTTGGAAGCTTTGACACTCCTTTTTGTTGTGGATAAAGATATGGGATCCACCCTCCTCCAATTGAAGCCAAGGCCTATGAGATCAAAACAAGCTTGGTTAGGTTGATTCAAGAGTCTAAGTTCTTGGGGACGAAAGTGGAGAACCCCTATGATCACTTGGATTCCTTTGATAGGTTGTGTGACACGTTTAGAACCGGAGGAGTGCCCCACGATAGCATCAAGCTCATCTTGTTTCCATTTTATCTTGGAGGAAAAGCAAGCCAATGGGAGAGAACATTGCCATCTAACTTGGTAAACTCTTGGGATGATTGCAAGAAGATTTTCCTCAACAAGTTCTACTCCACACAAAGAACGGTCCAAACTAGGAAGGACATCTTGAGTTTCAAACAAGGCATGCATGAGACATTTCATGAGGTGTGGGGAAGACTCAAGGGATACACTCGAGATTGTCCCCATCATGGGTTCAAGAAAGGAGCCATTATTAGCATCTTCTATTGGGGAGTTCACCAAGATCACAAATGGACTTTAGATGCGGCTAGCAATGGGCGTTTTACAAACCTCACCGTGGAACAAAGAGAGCTACTAGTGGAGAACTTTGCCCAAAGCGAAGAGAACAATGGAGAGGACTACTATAGGTCTCCACTAGGAAGTGGAAGGCACGAAGACCAAGGTAGAGAGGAGATTAAAGCTCGACATAAAAAAATGGACAAGTAACTTACCATGATTGAGATGCAATCTACACTTATAGACAAGCTTCTCATTGCTACTAAAAGGTTGGTTCATTTTGTTGAAGACTTCAATGGCAACCAAAGGTGTGCCCCTCAAAACCATGCTCCTCTTATTCCTCCACAAAGTTTTGCACGAGGTTTGGTTCCTCAAAGGCAACATAGCTTTTCCATGCCACAGGATGTGGATTTAATGGGGGTGTTTAAACAAACTCTCGAAGGTCAAGTCGAAATCTCAACCAAGATAGATTGTGCCTACAATGATCTCAACTCAAGGCTTGAAACCATGACTTCTAGGCTTAAACATTTGGAGGATCAAGATGCTCAAGGAAGCCCCCTCTCTAGTAAACCCATGGAGGAACTCAAGGGTAAAGTCGATGAAATCCCATGTGAGTATTACAAAGTTATATTCTCGGATGAAGAGAGTGAGGAGGCTTTAAGAGAGATTGAGAGAATTCTCCATGGCTACAAAGACAAAGTTCATGTTGAGAAAGTGGCGTTTGTGGGTAGTTATGAGCTGATGGATGTTTCTTCACCCCCAAAAGGTTGTAAAAAGAATAAATGCTCTCAAGGGGAAGCAAAAGCTTTGGGTTATGGTAATGTTGAAGAAGCTTTAGCATTGGATGGAGATTGCATGGAATCTCTTTTCTCTACCGTAATGGGGAGAGAGAAAGTAAGTACCTAGGGTGAAGGCACTATGACCAAGAAGAAGAAACCCAATGATAACCACCCTCCCACCCTTGTCACACCTTCTCACACAATGACACTCATCCCTTGGAGGTACAATGATGGAGCTGTTGAGTACAAGGTGAAGTGTATGAGAATATCTAAACCCTTTGCCAAGGTTAAAGCATTCCTCACCACCGAGGTTAAAGAGAAAAGGGAAGCCGGTCTTCAAGAGGTCATGAACAAGGTGCTCAAGCTTGAGCTCAAGGGCCCACCATGGAGTGCTCATACTCCTCTCTCACCCGTCTAAAAGAGTAACCAAAGTCAAACTTAGTGACTTTAAACAAAGTGCTCTTGGGAGACACCCCAAGCTTATCATTGTACATACTTTCTTTCATGTCTTTCTATGCTTTCTTGTTCTTTTTGATCTTTTGTTGGGTGGTTGCAAGGTTCTTGATGGTAGCAAGGTCGTGGTAAGACACATTAGTGTAGATGTGGAAAGATCTTCATTCATCTCCATTCATCTAGTCTCACTCGTCATTTGTAAGTAACTCTTTCCCTTTGAGTCTATTTGCATTTTTATCTTTCGTTTTTGGTCTCTCTCTTGATCTTCTTTCACACCGAGACGTTGTGATTTAAGTTTGGGGGAGGGACAGGTGTCTAATCATGTGTTTTGTGATCTTATTTTGCCTTTTGCATCTTGAGTCTCATGCATATCATGCATTTTCAATAAATTTGAAATTTTTTGAACTTTTGTGCATTCCATATAGGATTGAGTCTAGATGCATAGCATATAAGGTAGTTTTGCATGAGTACTAGGAGCAATGATAGATTTTCCTTGTAAAGTACCATATTAAGAGTTTAGTCCAATGCCATTGTTGCTAGTTGCTTGATGCTTTGATCTCATGTAGAAATTAAGAGCGAACCATACCTTGATCTCATGTCTTATTGTTCTTGCCTTGATTGAAGCAAATCTTGATTTGAATTCAACCCCATCTAAGTGATAACCTTAATTTTGACTTGTAATTATTGTGTTTATGCATTTTTGGTAGGATTTGTGGATCACTTCATATATACTTGGATAATCTTTTTCCTTTTACCACTCTTGTTTATCAAAGTAGCCATATCCCATCATTGGAATGGTTTTTCCTACCCTAACCTCAACCTTCTTTCTAGCCATTGATATTCGTGTGTGATTGGTGAGGCCTTCTTTCGAGCAAACTTGGCAAAAGGTGTTAGGTTTAGGGCGACAATGAGGAATTCTCATGTAGATTTAGCTCCATTATCACAGAGTTAATCTAGGAATAGGCTAGATAGGTTGGCGGTTCTTGGTTTAAGTTTGGGGGAACGGTTTGGAAATTTGGTGAACGGATGTGTTTGGAATAGATTGTGGAATGGGAAAGATGAATAAGTAGAAGGGAAAAGGGGATCAAATTTATAGATTGGTTTGTGCAAAATTATAAGACTAGCTCTAAGAATAAAATAGCCTCAAGAGATCCAAAGAAAAAGAAGAAATCCGAAAAGGCCAAAGTATCAAAGAAGAAAAAGAGGCGTGAACAAAAATGAAGAAAAAGGAGAGCTAAGTCACAACAAAGAAGCACCAAACCATGAGAACAAGGAAGAAGAAGTTGATCCCCAAATGAGAAGAAGGTGAAGTGAAAGGACAAGAAGCATGTGTGGGTTTAAGAAGGTAAATGCCTTAAGATGAAAAGGGTAGCTTAGGATGTGGGCACTAATGAGTTAGAAGGCTTTAGGCTAGAGACACTCTAGGCATTTGGGTAGATGAGAATTATCCCTTGTATGCATAGGTTGCCTTTTACCTTTAGCATTTTGCTAAAGTTTTCACTTTCCATGAGAGATCCTTGTACTTGATTACCCATGCATGATAATGAGATCATCTTCATCTCATAACCTAACCCTTAGCCAAACGAATTCATTTGATCTTGCATAAACATGATTCACGCCTATTACACTTAATCAATGTCAAGAGGTTAGAAGATATGAAAGTTTGTGTAGGTTGAGGTTCGAATGTAAGTCATGCAAGGACAAGTATGGCTAGTCACTTTTGAGTAAGTTTGTTTGATCGCATCAAGAAGTTTGCAACTTGGACATTGGGCTTGGATTCTTTTTATGGCACTTTTGGATTTGAGCTCCCATTTTTAGTCTTCTCCCTTTCTTTATTCTTGTTTGCTTGAGGACAAGCAAATGTTTAAATTTGGGAGAATTGATATACTCATACATTTCACATTTTAGAATGCATTTAACTTAGAGTTATGTATCATTTACGTTGCATAATCATGGTTTTTTCTTGCATTAAGGTCTCATTTATAGATTAGGACATTTTAATTAGGTCTAGTGAGTGCTTGCATATTTTGGAGTATTTTCTAGGCAATTGGAGGAAATTGGGCATATTTGGAGAGTTGGACCTAAGTGATGTGCAAAGTCCATCTGAGACGCCGGAAAAATGTGGCCGTACGGAGGCCCTCCTATCTGAATCAGCCCTGAAGACCTTCATGAAAGTTTCAGAGGAGTGAGTAATATGTCCAAGGAAGTTTAAATCAAGTCATTCGACATCTGGTTAGGAAGTTACCACGGATTTACTGACGATGTCTCTGCCTGGCCGAGAAGCTCCAACATACCCGATACTAAAGACCCTCGGACTCAGCCTTAGCTCCTCATGCACCGGCCAGGGACAAGACCACGCACACGCTTGGTGCTACTTGAAGACTCGGGCAGGGACATTCCCGGACACATACATCGGCCATGATCCAACCGGTGTTGCACCTATCATCGAAGACTGTAGCACCGGCCAAAGCCACCACTCATGCACCGGCCATGTGCAAGCATACATAACACTACCACACCGGCCAAGACACATCCGGTGCAAAGACCGGTGCCAGAAATTCACTTGACCAGGGTAAATACCGGCCTCCCACACCGGACCAACTTCGCCCGGTGTGGAAGCTCTCGCCGAAGCCAGCCGAAGTATCTGAAATATCAGGCTGGACGAAAGATATACGCTCTGATTTAGCTTCTGTAGTCTTCATAGAAGTTGTAGTTAATTTAGTTAGCTGTCTTCTGGAAGTTGTTTCAAGTCATTCGGATCTATGGTTTGAGAGATACATCGGATTTAGCAGAGACATATCTAACTGGCGCCCAAACGAGTTACACTCAAAAATGCAAAACCTCCCACACCGGCCACATACACCGGCCCCAACCTGACCGGGGTTAGAAACTCGACCAGAAATTGGCCGGGTCAATACCCGGTTTGTCCCGGGTTGACCCGGTCTGACCCACTAAGAAAAACACCTTTTTATAAGCCTAGGATCTCATTTTTAGATCTATCTCCTTTTTATGCTTTTTATCCTTTTTCTCTCATTTTCTCTCAAGAACAAAAACATCTCTTTTTAGGATTTTTGGGATTTTTCCTAAGGATCTTTTGATTTATGAAAGTTTGAGTTTAGTTCTTGTGTTCTTTCTCTAATCTTTCATCTTCCTAATCTCTAATCATGATTAACATCACCTCTTTCACAAGATTTGGTGTGTTCTTCATGATTAGTGAGTAGTCTTTTAGGATTTGAGGATTTGGTAGATTTAGGGTGATTTGATGGATGATTAATGATGTCTAGGATTAGATTATTTGATTTCCCTTCTTGATTAGTGGTTTTAAAGCTAGATCTAGCTTGAGAAAGTGGATCTAGATCATAAGGCATTTCATGCACACAAGGTGTTCGATGAAATGCCTTGATGAACTAATCAAGATATATTCATTTCTACCCTAAGAGATTAGTTGTCTAGTGTGATTATTTGGTTGATCTTGAATGTTTAGACTTAAAGCTTGCTAATTAGTGATTCACAAATGAGAATTTAATCTTGAATTAGTGATTAGCAAATATCATCAATTGTCTCCAAATCACGTAAAAACACTCCATATGCATGCTAGACTCACTAAAACCTAGTGCAAACACCTATTACTCTAAATTAGACCAAAATGCCATAAAAACTATGCAAGACACATGCATGAGACACAAAACAATAACAAAAATGCATGCTAAGAGATGCAAAATATGGGAATATCACTTCTCAACTCCACGGGTAAATATTGTCTTCAAGTGTTCTTCTTTGTTCCTTCTTTCAAAAAACCATATAGTCATCATTAGCCTAATTGTGCAGGTGGTTACGAATTACAGAGACGCGGCGGTGCTGGCGGAAGTGCTGGCGGAGGTGAGCTGTGGATTAGGAGAAGCCATGGTTTGTCTCAATTTGAACGATAAGGTCGTGATGATGGTGACGTTAAAGAACGATTGTGTTCAATTTTTTTCTAGGTTTTGAGAACTAGATGTATGGTAACAAAGTTAGTTAACCAATAAAACATGTTTTCTATGATATGATAACTAGGTTATCACAATAAATTTTATATTTTCGTATTTCATATATTTCTGTGATATGATAACTAGATGAACATGATAATTTATGATATGATAAATGGGTTAACATGACAATTTCATATTCAATATTGGTTATTGAGATATTACAAGTATCGAATATTATTGTTATCATGTTATATATATAAGATATTATTGTTAGCACAGTAACATTATATAGTTATCGGATAACCATAAATTTATCGAGATATCATACTAGTTATCATGTTAATCAAATAGTTATCCACTATAGTTATCGGATAACCATAAACTTATCGAGATATCATACTTGTTAGCGGTTGCTGAATAGTGTCGTCGGTTTCGGATGAACAGTATCACTGGCCACCTAACGTCAAAAAAGAATTGTTGTGATCAAAAGCATTTTTGTAATTCACATAAATGTTAAAGATATTTTTGAGTTATTTTGTTCTCTTTCCTAAAATCTAATTTTAAGTTATCTATTATTACTTACCTAATTTTTCTTTTATCTATAGCTATATATTTAACTTACTGATAAGCTCAAATTAATACCCTATAAGTATTAAAGTTTTGTCGATTGTAATATTTAGGGGTCGAATCCACATAGACTCAATAAATCACACAATAGATTGTATAGATGAAAATTAAGCTAAATGATCAATGGAATTGAAAGCAAATACGTAAATTAAACAAGTTGTGATTCGATTGGGAGAAAGATAGGTTCAAGGTATTTCTCAGGAAATCAATGAATGCAGATAAACTAACAAATCAGGGTTCAGGTTACGCACGGTTCTTGAACTCAAATCACTAAAGTATAATTCACCAACTCTCGCTGCGAGAATTATCTAAGTCTAAATCCTAGAATTCCAAATCTCTTTGCGAATCCTAAAGTCTAAACCAGCTTTTAGTTCAAGTTTGATTTGTTCACAAAACGACTAAACCAAATCTCTTTGCGAATAGTTATTTTTCTCACTCTAAGTTCTATCAGGTTTCTCAATTGCACTCTCGTGCCTAATCGATTAACCTAAGATCTAAGTTCCAGGTGATCAATCTAGAATTAGTTTTGAAGACAACCTAAGGTGAAGAACTAATTCAGATTATGAACCCTAATCAATAAATCAACCTAGCATTCAAAAAAATCCCTTGTGAGAACCCCAAACCTAATAGGAGATCTACTAAGACATGGAGATTGCAACAATAAACATGACTGAATAAATCCTTGAATAAATAATAAAAAAGAGAGTAAAAAAGGGTTCGAAATCTTCTCTACGACGAACAGAGTTTCAGACTTGTCTCCCTCCAAAAGCTCTCTCACAAAACCAAAGTAAAATAAAGCATACTGCAAAAGTGGCTGAAAAACTTAATTTATAACCTAAAATACGTTTTGGGGCTTCTAATAATTATTAAAGTTTTCTGAACCAAGGTGCAAACTTCAAACTTGTAAAAAATCACGTTTCTTTGTTCCTGGAGTCGGTATCGATCGATACCAAGCTTGCGTGTCGACTCTTCTGCTCGCCAGACTAGACTGTCTTCACGAAAACTGGCATAACTTTTGATCGCACCGTTGGAATGGCCTAAATCCACTTTCAAATGAAAACTAATCCATTGATCTGTCTTGTATCCAAATTTGAGCTCAATCCATCGAAGGAAAGTTCTTCAAAGAATGCCAAACTTCTGACGTCTCTGCATGACTCTGCATTTCACCCAAAACGGCTCATTTTCTCCAATTGTGCTCCAAACGTGCTAAAACCTGAAAAGACTTTAAAAGATTCTAAAATATTAGAAAGACTCTATAAATAAGACCTATATCATAACTAAAACCGGGTAAAAATCATGATATATCACTTACCCTTAGGATAATTGTTATGCAGGGACCTGAATAATTTTAATATTAGTTCTCTCTCTTTCCTATTTGTTATTCTAGTAATTAAAGTTGTAATAGGGATCATTCTAGCAAATCTCCCTTAATAGAATCATTTTCTTACCAAGAAAAAGAAAAAAAAAAGTGGTTGAATACTCTTTCTCAAAACAAAAAGTGGTTGAATACCCGCTTTTTTATTAGGTGGTAGGCTATTTTTGATCATTACTATTAGATAGTGCCTAAATAATCCTCAAAAATTCTCTTTTAGTGGACCATTATAACTTCCACAAACTATAATCACTTAACAGTATAATAATTTGAATTAAATTAAATATACAAATTCCACATGTGGGCGAAACAAATTTTGCCCATCATGAATTTTTTTTCCAGCATTATTTTAATTGAAACTAGATTCTCATCCGTACATTGATACTTTTTTATAGATTTAATGTAATATTTTTAAATCTAGAAAAACCTGGGATTTAGAAAACAATTTGATCTGTATATAGTTCTAATATCTGAGACTATAAAATCCGGTAAAACCCGTAAAAACTCAACAAATAACCGTGAACCAGACATAATCATTGACCCGGATGGATCATAGTTAAGTAAAAAAATTATAGTGCAATCAAAGGGCTTGATTTTTTTTTTTATTGAGTCATTCTGATTTTACAATATGATACTTTATGATCTTCTTTCGTTTATGAATAATACTTTATCAACTACAATAACAATTACTTTGTCAGTTTAATATATATTTTTCAAACATATCTTAGAGATTTATTAGTTTTTATAATATATATAATTTCACTAATTGTAGATTGCGTTCGGACAGTATCAAATCAGGTCAACCCACAGATCCGGTGACCCGAATGACACTCTGGTTTGCTTTTCGAGTCAGATTTTAAAACATTAATTTAATTTTTTAAAATAAATTTTTATAACATAATTTTTTATGATTTAAGTTCAAATCAGAAAAATTAGCAGAATTTAAACAATTTCGTTTGATATTTCCAACTTAAAATCTAATATGATTTAATATTTTTCCAAAAATTTATATTTTCTGATTTTTTCTATTGTATACAAAATAATTCATGTTTGACAATTTAATATTGTTTTTGGAAAAATATTTTTTAACATTATTTATTTTATAAATTTATGTTTGGCAATTCTGTAAATATTTTTTCGGATTTTTTCTTTAACATTATTTATTTTTTATATACTAAACAAAAAAAATCTCGAAAATCTTTTGTATGTTGTCTAATAAAAAAAATAAACCACAGATTTTCAACACCACCTTTCACCCGCAAAGATTTTCTGAATATGTTATATTTAAATTTATATATTATCCAAAATTGAGAATTATATTTATTTTATATATTTATATTTGTAAAAACAAACTGGGATAATGTTAAAATAGTATCAAAACAGAATTGTCTTTAAAAAAAGATGAAGTGTTTGGATACAGATACTAAAAGTGCTTTTGTTTTAATAGAATACTATATTCTAAACCCGTGCATCCGTGTGGGAGTTTGTTTTTGTTTCTCAAATTTTTTAATATAATTTGTGTTTATTTTTGTCTTTAGATATAATTTTTGTGTATTTAATTTTTGTCATATGAGACACATAATTATTTTGGTGTTTAGATAGAATTTGTTTTTTCCAATCCGCCCTAGAACGGAATTTCAATATGAAAAGTAATGGGAGTTCGTTATATTGACATAATCTTTTTCAATCCGCCCTAGAAAGGGGATAAGATTTAATTTTTGTTTTTTGATGTTTAGTTCTATTTTTGGACAAAATATATTTTATGGATGTAAAAGTTTGAGATGCGTTAACAGTTTTAGTTTTAGTTTTAGTATAGAATATATTATATAGTTTTTTTTAATTTTAATCTACAATGAGTGCATGCGATATTTTTGTTTTTGTTTTTGTTTTTATGTTTTCTATTTTGTATGGAAACTATATTTTTTATATGAAATGTATGATTCAAAATTAGTGATTTTAGATATCCAAATTTTCCGATCCGTTTTGTTATATATATTTTCAGTTCTATATTTTATTTTAAATATATTTTTAATACCTAAAATATCCATTCAAAATGTTATCCATTGTTTTGTTATTAATTTGTGAATAAAACATCATCATAAATATTTTATATAATCAACATAAATAGCATATCATTTACACCTACAATTAATTATAAATATTTTATATTTAAAATATGATCAATATTATTTATATGTGAATTATCTTTTTATTTCAAATAAAATAGTATGGGAAGAAGATCTTTTTTCCCATGAGAAGTATCACATCTTTCCACCTGTCTCCCAAACTATGACCATGTTTCAAATCCCCACAAAAACAAAGTTAAAGACTTATATCCCTCGAAAAAATTTCTAAACGTATATACCCACATATGTCGGTTTTAATGATTTTTGATCTAAACCAGATACCAAACCACAAAACTAAACCGAATAAAAAACCTGATTTCTTAAAACCCGGTCCGTATATCCGTCCAAAAATCTAATTCCCCCAAATAATATTATTTTATTGATTTATTTATTATTATAATAATAATTGAAAACAAAAATAAGAAAAACACAATTTTTCCAACCTATTTTATTATATATATTTTCAGTTCTATATTTTATTATTATATAACTCATTCAAATCGGATTAATAAACTCAAATCCATCGACATCTGATTAATAAATTAGTTGAGTTTATTAAATTATAATATTTAAATTAAATCTAAATTAATATCAGATTATCATTTTATAAATCAGATTAATAAATTAGCTGAGTTTATTGAATTTGACTATATAAATTAAATCTAAATTAATATCCGATTATCATTTTTTAAATATAATAACTGATTTTTGGTAAATAATCTAACATATATTTAAAAAAATCCAAAATAATCTTAATTAATATTCTAATTTTCGGAATTAAATTAAAATATAAAATAAATAACTTTTTAATTAATATTTCACTAAATTGACATGTTTGACAACATGAATAATAGTTATCCAAATAAAGAATAGTTGTTATCCATGATAGAAATAGACTAAAATAAAGGTTTTCCTATTTGGACACAAAAAATGTCTCTGTTTTAATAGATTAGATATTTTTTCCACAGTTTTGAAAATACAAAAACGTTGAGATGTGAAATATGCAGAGGGTAATTATGCAATCAATTTTTCCACAGGGTATTCATTTATTTCTAGGTTAAGCAATCAATTTATCGAGAATTAACAGATTTTATTTATAAGAAAATCAGTAATTATGATAAATAAAAAAAATTTTGACATTATAAATAAATTATTTATAGTGTTATAATTGTATACATTTATTCTTTTAAGATTTTATGATTATTAGATAAGATTGAATATTAGAATATCTTGTTGCCGAAGTTAGTTTTGAAAATATGAAAAATTTTCTTTTATAGAAATCGAATAACTGAATATATAGTTTGTGAGATTATACTAAAATTCTTAAATTATTCGATTCTTTAAATTGGTATAATGTTATGTTAGTTCTTAATATTGCTCACGATTATACATGAATGGTATTTAAGCTATATCTTGTTAAGGAAAGTATATTATACTAATAGTTCAAATATCCACTAATTTGAATATATGAAATGGATTATTGATTTCTTTTGCTTTTTTGTTATAATTTGGTTGTTACGGTATTTTCCATAGTAGATTGTGATTTTTTGTATTCATGATTATTGATTATTTTTTAATGCGTACTTACGCATTAAAATTATGGGACTAAATAAATGATTATCAAAAAGGAAAAATAAACTTTTAAGGCAATATGATATATTATTTTAAACTTTTTTTTTCTTTATTTGGGTCAAATACTACATCGATTATTAAAATATTTGAGATAATCTAAATTCAAAAATTCAAAATAATCTAAATCATAATCTACTTAAATGATGATTTGTGTTTGAAATGATTATATATATATATATATATATATATATATATATATTTAATTAGATGAGTATAATAGAATACGAAATATTTATTTTCTATTTTTATTTTATTTAAATTAAAAAACTTAAGATATACATCAAAATTTAGAAATATATAATAATTTTAATACAACAAAAAATAGTAACATTTTTTTATTCACACAAAAATTTGTTTGTTCATTTAGACTCTTATGAAAATATAAATTAAATTTAATATTATGCATTTAATTCGGAAAATATTCTGATTGCAGTTTAAAAATATCTTCTATAATATCATATACAAATCTAATATATTTATTTTCTTTTTAATTTATTTTTAATTAAATATCATTTTTTGTTTAGATTTATTGTAAGATTTGTTTTTTGAAAAGATTTAGTGTTACAGTATTACATTATTTTAATAGTTTTAAAAACTCTTTTTTTTAAAAACTAATTCGAATAAAACATTTTTGTAATTAGTTATGGCATTTTTCTGTGTTAAATGATGATTTGTGTTTTAAATGATTAGTTATATATATCTATATATATATATATATATATATATATATAATTAGATTGAGTATATTAGAATACGATTTATTTATTTTTATATTTTTATTTTATTTAAAATAAAAAAATAAAATATAAAGCAAAATTTTTAAATATATAATAATTTTAATACAACTAAAAAGTAGTAAGATTTTTTTATTTATACAAAAAGTTGTTTTTCATTTAGACTCTTATTAAAAAAAGTTTCGCCAAATTAAAATATTACTATTATTTATAATATTTATTATTATTTTACGTAATTATTTTTTAAGATAAATTAATTATATTTTTTAAAGATATTTTAAACTAAAATTAATATATAATATTGTAATTATTTCTTAAAGATATTTTTGGAATTAAAATAATATAGAAATAAAATACTTTTTAATTAATATTGCATAAAAATATCGGTTTGGCAACACGAGTAAAAAGAAGTGAATAGTAGTTATCAGGATAGGAATATACACTGTTTGGATACAAAAAAAGTGTCTCTTTTTTAATAGATTAAATATATTTTCGAGTAATTTGTGTAGATAACCATAAATGGGAAAATAATTAGTGAAATAACCAAAATCTTATTTCAACCACTGTTCATTTTTGTATAATCCCATTTTGCCCCTTTCTCTCTCTATCTCTCCCTCTCTCTCTCTCTCTCCCTTTTACCTGCACTTCCTCCCAAACCTGTTCGCTCGGTTACTCGTTCGATTTCTCCGGCGGTTATCCGGTCTGGTTCAATTGTTTGAAGAAAACCGGCGACGCGAAATATTGGTGGATCATTTTGATGGCTTTGATTTTCACGGTGTGGTCTGATTGTTTGGTTTGGAATGCGAGGTGGGGCGAGATGTTAGCTCTGGCGCTGTCTCCGACTATGAAGAAACAGTCGAAGTCGACGTAGTAGTTGATCCACGGCTCGTTCCCGGTTTAGATCCCTTGTAATGTGCTCCATGAGTCTTCGTACGCCGTAGGAAGTGGATGTTCCGGTGAGCTGTTTCGACGGAGCGGTGACGACAATGGCCGACGTGATGACTATCAGAGACGTTAACCGAAGCGGCTGTAAGTATTGGTTCTCTTCGATTACTCCTCACTCGACGGTTTTGAAATCGGAAGGTTCCGTAAATTTGGTTCGACTCAGGCTCGATTAGTGGCTTAAAGAGCGTTGCAGCAATAACTACACGATTTGGTTAATATGAAAGTTAGGCTTCAACGAATTAGTTGATGCACTAAATAAAAATTTAGATTTATATTCTAGATGGCTATATGATACAATAATACAAAAGCTAAAATGCAATAATTGAGTTACCATGTTAAATATAAAGTGGGCGATTTATTTAAATGTTTACATGGTAAAATAAATATTTTAACATGTGCAAGACTGTTGTTAGCAATCTAACATGTTTGATATCGCGATAAAAATAAAATTGGTTGCTAATATGAAAGTTAGCGTTCAACTATATAGTTAGTGCACTAAATATAAACTTTTATTTACATCTAGATGTCTATATGATACAATAATACCAAATCTAACATGCAACGATTGAGTTACCATGCTAAATATAAAATTGGCGATTCATTTAAATGTTTATATGGCACAATAAATAGTTTAAAATATGCAAGACTATTGTTAGTAATCTAACATGTTTGATATCACAATAAATATAAAATTAGATGTAAATATAATGTTTATAGATAATACAATTGGTAACACGATACAAAAAAATTTGTAATCCTTTATAATAAACCACGGTGGCCAACGACGGCGCTGTAATCGTCACTGGAACCATTGCTATATGGATTTCTTTAGATTGTCATCGGTAAAAATAATATGTTTTGTGTTTGAAGTTTTGTTAGATTCATCTCTATTTTATTTTTATTTTTTTGTTACCGGAAAAAAAAAAATAGAAAAGGATAACCAAACGATGGAGAAATATACAATTATTTAGTTATTGTGTTAAATATAAAATTAGATGACATAAACGTAAAAACCTTTGTAAACAAGCATAGTGACTTTCTCGTACCGTCACATCACGAGTTTGCTTTCGTTTAGTTGTCATCTAGCTGATTCACTCTATATTTTCTCGTCCATTGTAATTTCCATTTGGGTCTTAGATGTCAATTTGTCTACCTTTTCTGTTTTGGTCTTAAATATACAATTCCACACGTGGACGGCATAATATTTTTGTTCTTTTTGGCTCTAAATGGTGACCAAGAAATAAGAAGGAATAATGAATTCCTCTTTATTTTTTTAAAAATACGTCATTTATAAGTAATTTTTTGTACACATTATTAAATATAGAAATATTATATTGTGTTATTGTATTTCATATGATGAAAATTACATAGTTATATATAGTAAAGCTAGAGAATCATATAATAAATAAGAGAATTATAGAGAATAATTGTATGAAGTAATCATAGGAGTCTTGATAGATTATTATCCTTAATACGCCCCCTCAAGCTCATTGCGGTTGGACGGATTTACCATGATGGAAAAAGCTCAAAGAACTTGTATGTGGAGTATGTGGAGGCTGAATGAAGCATATAGCTTAGGAGAAGTTATTATCGAGTTAAACAAATTATAAACTTGGCTTTAAAAACAATTACAAAAACGGAGCCGATCATTAGATCATTGTAGCTCAGATTCAGAGGTCCATGATAGATTTGAATAATGGAAGCACGTTGGTTTTAAAATAAAAATAAAAAACGAGAAACGAAGCTCGATAGCTTAGAAACTGAAAAAATAAGTGCACAAAGCTCTAAAAATGAGGAAAAACGTGTTTGGAGAAAACAATAGGATCATGGATTGAGTTTGATCGGTGAATCAAAATTCATACTAATAACCTGCTCTGATACCATATTGAATATAAAAATATTGTATTGTGTTCACTACAAGAAAACACGGGCATTTCCGACAAAATTTCCGACGACCATAATTCCGTCGGAAGTTTCCGACAGTTGTCCGACGGATGGTACATTCGTCGAAAATCCGTCGAAAAATTGTACCTGTCAGAAATCCGTCGGAAATTTCCGACGACAACAATCCGTCGAACCAATTGCGACGAATTTCCGACGGATAAAGTTTTAGTCGGGGAGATGTCGATATGAATCCAGTTTTAGCCGGGGTTTTAAAATCCGTCGGAAATTTCTGACGGAAATCCGACGGAGGTATACTTAGCATTTTTTTTATTTCGGTTTTGTAAACGAGGTAAACGTGTATAAAACTCTATGGTCAACAATCCGTCGGAACTCCGACGGATTTCCGACTTCCAAAAAATGAGGTTTAGGGTATAGGGGTTAGGTTTTTTGTAAAAATTGTAGACAAATACTTATATGATGTATATAAAATAGTTTGAACTTGTCAAATTTTAAATATAATTACAAGATAAAAAAATAGTAGATTTTATAAAATTTGATAGAGGTGTTAGTATAAGATTTAGTATAAGGTATAGAGATGTTATGAGAAATGTATAGGTTTTGATCTTGTAAAATTTATAAAGTAATAGATAGTCTTTATAATTGATGAATTTACTATTTTTTCAATGAAACGTGTACATTTAGGATTATTAAAACCAATCCCCAAACCCTAAATCCTAAACCCCAAATTTACCATAAATCCGTCGGAAATTTCCAACGGATCTGGACATTTGGACACGTGTATGTTGACTGGCCAATCGAAACACATGCAGGGAATATACCGTATCCGTCGGAAATCCGTCGGAATTTAGGGTTTTTTGAGACCGCGGGAATTTTGACCGCCTAAACAAAAAAAATTAATCTAACGAACTGTATTCTTCTTCTCCATTTCTTCTTCTCTCTCTTTCTCCCTCTCTCTCTCTCTACGCCGGAAGCTCTCGCCGCGACCGGTATCTTATTGCCGCCGCCGGTCTCTTCTCGCCGCCACCGGTAAGCTTCCCCTTCCTCAATCTCTTCTCTTCTTCTCTTAATCTTTCTCTTCCTCAATCTCTAACTTCAATCTTCCTTTTTTTCTAGGTACCGCCGCCGCTCGTCCACCGCCGCCGCTCGTCCACTTTCCCTTGTAAATGTAAGTGACTAATTTTTTTATTTTAGCGAATTATGTTGTAATTTTAGTGATTTAGTGATTTAGATTAATAATTTTAGATTAGTATTTATAAGTATTTTATAAATTGTGAATTTGTTAGATTAATATTTATAATTTTATATTTAGTAATTTATAATTTTGTTGTTAGGTTGTATTTAGTATTTTAGATTAATATTTAGATTAGTGTTAAGTTTTATATTAGTATTTTAGATTAGTATTTTAGATTATAATTTTATATATAGTACTTTTAGATTTAGATTAGTATTTAGAAAATCATTTTTGTGTGATTAGTATCCTAATTTTATAAATCATTTTTCGTATTTATAAAATAAAAACCTTTTTTGTGTGAATATAAAAATTATATAAAAATGTTTTTGGAAAATATGAAATCAAAATTATAAATACTAATCTAACATATTATTAATCTAAATCACTAATCTAACAATTATATAACAATTATAAAAATTATAAATACTAATCAAAATATGAAATCAAAATTATAATTTTATAAAATAAAAATTCTAAAAACGTAAACGTAAGTGTACGTCGAACGATCTAAAAATTCTAAAAACGTAAACGTATTAGCAATCCCGAGAAGTTCAAATTTCCCAACACTTGTGGCATCGGACTTTCGCGGTAAGTCATTTTAGAATATATCTTTATTTTTGTAGTTCATTTTGTTATTTTTTATTTTGAAAACTAATATTATGTTTTTTTTTATTGTAGCAAGAGTTCACGTGGGCCTCTAATCATACGACGGATGTTCTTGGCCATTTCGACAAGTATGCCGCAATTTCGTACTCGAAGCAAATGCACGAGTGGAAGCAGAAGTGGAAGTACGGAAACACTACAAGAAAAAACAGTTTTTGTGACTACCATTTGAGACTACTTTTTTAGTCGCAAAAAAGAGGGACAGTATTGTGACTGATTTGCGACTAATAAGCGATTACCCATAAATCAGATGCACAATAGTCTCAAATTACCGACTAAAAAAATTAGTCCGACAAGAGTCGATTATTTGCGACTATTTAATGACTTGCAAAAGTAGTCCCAAATTTTTGACTGGTTTGCTTTGGTTTAGCAACTCCACTCGATATTTTTTTAATAAACATCAAATAATATACAAAAACTTCTAAACCCTAAACCATCAAATAATATACAAAAACATCAAATAAATAAACATCAAATAATATAAAAAAATTCAACACTTACAATTTTTTAAAATATTATAATTTTATAAATTATAAATTATAAACCCTAATCCTCTAACCCTTAATCATAAACTCTAAATCTTAAATTGTAAAATATAAATCTTAAATCATAAACCTATAACCCTTAATCATAAACCTCTAACCATTAATCATAAACTCTAAATCTTAAATCATAAACCTCTACCCCTTAATCATAAACTCTAAATCTAAAACCCAGTTTTTGTGACTAATTTGAGACTAATTTGTGACTAATTTTTAATAGTAGTCACAAAATAGTCCCAAATTTGGGACTAATTTGCAACTCCACTTGATTTTTTTTAGAAATCAATAAATTCTAAACTCAAACCACAAACCCTTAATACTAAACCCTAAAACTCTAACCTTTAATCATTAACTTGATCTAAATCTTAAATTGTAAACTAGATCTTACAAATAAACATCAAATAATATACAAAAAAAATCAACACTTACATTTTTAAAATATAATCATTTTATAAATCATAAATTCTAAACCCTAAACCTCTAACCCTTAATCATAAACTCTAAATCTTAAATTTTAAAATATAAATCTTAATCATAAACCTCTAACCCTTAATCCTAAACCTCTAACCCGTAATCATAAACTCTAAATCTTAAATCATAAATCTCTAACCCCTAATCATAAACTCTAAATCTAAAACCCAGTTTTTGTGACTAATTTGAGAGTAATTTGCGACTAATTTTTAATAGTAGTCACAAAATAATCCCAAATTTGCAACTCCACTCGGTTTTTTGTTAGAAAACAATAAATTCTAAACCCAAACCACAAACCCTTAACCCTAAACCTCTAACCCTTAGTCATAAATTTGATCTAAATCTTAAATTGTAAACTAAATCTTACACATAAACATTAAATAATATACAAAAATTCAACACTTACAAATCTTTTAAATATAATCATTTTATAAACCCTAAATTCTAAACCCTAAACCTCTAACCCTTAATCATAAACTCTAAATCTTAAATTGTAAACTATCTTACACATAAACATCAAATAATATACAAAAATATAAAACTTACAAAAAATTTAATCTAATCATAACATGTACTAAGTGTTACATGTGTTTTATAAGGAATGATTTTGAAATATAGAAATTTTCTCAAAATTTATTTATTTTTAAGTTTTAACATATTTTTGAACATTTATATACACAGAATTATTGTAAAGTGATATTCAAACCTTATAGGATCTTAAAGTTTAGGGTTTAGGGTAAAGATTTTTAATTCTACTCATAACATGTATAAGTAGTCACAAAATAATCCCAAACTTGGGATTAATTTGCAACTCCAGTCGATTTTTTTTAATAGTAATCACAAAATAGTCTCAAATTTGCGACTAATTTGCGACAAAATGTCAAAAATAATAAAAGCTTCTCATTGGCTACTTCTTTGAGACGAGGATTGAGATATGGACCGTTGATTGGTTTAATCCAATGGACCAAATTATTTTTATTTTTTTTAATCAGTTTCTCTCTCTCTCTCTCTCTCTCTCCTTCTGCGATTCTTCTTCTTCCCTATTCCTTCTTCCTTCTTTCTTCTTCCTTCTTCCTTCGACAAATCAATTGCTCTCCTTTCTCACTCTTTTTTTTTCAGATCCAGTTTGGTTTCTCCATTAATGTTATTTGTGTTTCTGGGTTCAGGTTCATCAATAAGAATGGAATCGACGGCAAAGAGAAAGAGAGGAAGGATGACCGGCGGCGAGGGCTCATCTGCGAGGGCTCATCGGCTAGAGCTAGGAGTCGGCCACAAAGAGAAAGATATATGCTCATCGGCGAGGGCTCACCAGCGAGGACTCACCGGCGGCGAGGAGGAGACCGACGGGGCTCACCGGCGGCGAGGAGGAGACAGGGCTCACCGGCGAGGGCTTACCATCGTTTTATTATTATATATTTTTTTCCATTTTTTGTAATTATTTAATTAATAAAAATATTTTTATTTCTTTTTTTGTAAAAATTAATAAAAATATTTTGTTTTTGTAATTTGTTTTTTGTAAATTTTTTTTACAACTAGTTGCAAAATCATTCCTTAAATTATGACTGATATGTTAGTCACATATTAGTCGTAAAAGAGCAACTTTTTGCGACCATTCAATTTAGCGACCAAATATTAGCGACTAATTTTTTTAGTCTCAAAGTAGTCGCAAATGATTCATTTGCGACTATTTTGGGACTATTTTGGTAGTCGCAAAAACTGTGTTTTTTTGTAGTGAAAGTCCAAGCCTAAGGACCTCGAGGACGACGTGTGGAAGGGCTTCTGCGAGTACTGGAGTGAGGCGAAGACGAAGACACTCGCCGATACAAACTAGCAAAACCGGAAGAATTAGTTTGAAATTAATGTTTTTTTATTTTGAACATTAAATTAGTTGTGTAATGAATTGTTTTTTTTAATGATAATGAATTTTTATTAATTAATTTTTTTAAAATTTTTTTTTTCATTTCATTTAATTTAATAATTATAAAATTTGAATAAAATTATAAAAACTTCAAATTCAATATCCGTCGGAACGTAATCCGTCGGAATCCCATCGGAAATATATCCGACGTGTATTTCCGATCAAATATTCGTCGGAAATATGATCCGTCGGGATCCCATCGGAAATATTTCCGACGGGTTTCTGACGTTTAGTTCCGACCTAAGATCTGTCAAAATATCCGTCGGTAATCCGTCAGAATATTCCGACCCTTTTCCAACGACCTAATTCTGTCGGAATAATCCGACGGATATTAATTTCCGACGAGTTAGAACCGACAAACAATATCCGTCGAAATTCCGTCGAAAATCGCATGTATTCTTGTAGTGGTTGTGTTATTTCATATGATGAGAATTACATAGCTATATATAGTAGAGCTAGAGAATCATATAATAAATGAGAGAATCATAGGGAATCATTGTAGAGAGTAATCATAGGAATCTTGATAGATGATTATCCTTAATACACATTCCTCTTCATTCCTCAAAAAATACATCATTTATAAGTAACTTTTTTTACACATAATTTCTTTTCATTCCTTGTATATTAGAGAACAGTAAAACAAAAATATTCTTTATCAAATTTGAGAAAGAACAATAAGGAAAATATATTCCTATTATTTTAGTCCTTTCATTCTTTTCCTGTCATTCCTATTGTTTTTCTGTGACTTGTCAAACTACCACATTTAGTATCCGTTTTGGTCTTCAATATACAATTCCACACGTGGGCGACATAATCTTTTTGTTTTACTGTTAACTTGTCTAATTATCAATTTTTGCTAGAACATCTGAAATAAACTATTGAGTGATTGAAATCTATATAATCTACGAGCTGCTTTCATCTCTTTGGAACTAAAGATTGCGAACATTTGGAGAGTTTAAGCTCATCGACGTCCAAAAACATAGAGAGCAATGACAATATCTTCTCAATCCTATCCGATGAGTGGTGGTGACGGCCAACACAGTTACATCCATAATTCCTCATACCAAGTATGCATTATGTCATGCAAATATTCTACTTTTTGTTTTGTTTTTGTTTGTTTTTAAGTTATATTCTATTATACTTTATATGAATACATGATCGGAATGATGATTATATGCTACATACATTATAATTTTGTTAATTTTAGAGTTTAACAATATTTTGCTATTTTTGTGAGCGAAAAATAATTAGGAATCCAAATAGATATATTAATGGGAGAAATATGAAAATAAATTAGATTCTATAAATTCACAAACTGTCACTCTAGACTATAAACTCTAAATTTTGAACCTGAACAATTCATGTTTTTGATTAAAAAAAAAATTGGACCCCAAAAACTAAAATTTAAACCCTGAAAAAGCTAAACTATAAATCTTAAATCCTAAATCCTAACCATTAGACATAAACAAAATGGTGTATTTTTTAATTTCATAATTTTCAACTTTTTTTCCCAATTACCCTTATATTAATTAACTAAACACTTGTGATACAGAAAGCATCTATAGATGACGCCGAAGAAAAGACAAGACAATGCATCTTAGAGAAACTCGATCTCCAAATAAATTCAGATCTTGGTACTTATAGAATTGCGGATATTGGTTGTTCTAGTGGACCTAACACGTTTCATGCTGTTCAAACTATCATTGATAGTGTGAAATTCAAACAACTGAAGGACAACAACGAGGTTAGCCAAGCGCCCCTCGAGTTCCAAGTATTCTTCAACGATCAACCCAACAACGACTTCAACACACTCTTTAGAAGTCAGTCTCGTTCCTCCAAACACGAATACTTCTCGTTCGGCATTCCTGGCTCCTTTTATGGCAGGGTGTTACCACGAAACAGCATCCACATCGGACATACTTCCTACACGACTCACTGGCTTTCCAAAGTTCCCGAACAAGTATGTGTCAAGAATTCTCTAGCTTGGAACAAAGATTACATTCAATGTAATAATTCAGTAGAAGAAGTGACCAAAGCTTACAAAGCCCAGTTCATAAAAGACATGAGGATTTTTCTTGAAGCTAGAGCTGAAGAGATTGTTCATGGAGGATTGATGATTATTTTAGGAGAATGTTTGCCTGATGGTGTTCCCATGTATGAGACATGGCAGGGTATTGTGCTGGATATGATCGGTGATTGTCTTATTGATATGGCCGTAGCGGTATGACATATCATTCTAAAACCTTTTTATAATATATATTTTCTCTTTTTATTCAAAGCTTCATAGATTATTTTCTTTTAACATCATATAGTTTTTGAAGCCTAGATAATATATCTATGATCTTTTTAAAAATGTTAAAGCTATCTAGTATTTATTAAGTCATGAAAAATTGCTAATAACTGATGTTGTTTTCCTTTATAGGGGGTAACAAGCAAGGAAAAGATCGAGTTTTTCAGCTTGCCCGTGTATTTTCCGCAGTTTAGTGAACTGGAGAGAGAGGTGAAGCAAAATAAAAGCTTTACAGTTGAGATGATGGAGACTAAATGTCATCCAATGGAGGATATTCAGTTAACCAACAGTTTCATTACTTCCACGTTTAGAGCTATTCTCTATACGGTCATAAAAGAACATTTCGGAGAAGGCATGGTCGATGAGCTATTTGAACGTTTTGCTAAGAAACTCGCCAAGCAACCGATTGATTTTAAGCAGTGTGAGAAACATGTGGACTATTTTATATTGCTTAAGCGAAAATGAACAATGAGATATATACTGATGCGAGTGATGATGAAGTAGACCGGAGGAAATGAAACCAAACCAGCGTTATTTGAATTAATCATTTGAGTCCCTGTTGTTACGATTTCTTTTATATTTCTGTAATTGCTATGTCAATAAGCTAGACTTGGTCTTCCTGAGATGTAGGAACCATATCTCCCAATTTCCCATTTTCCTAAGTTGTACGATCATGATGATCCCACGGCATTATGTTGCTTTGTAATTGCTTCTATATAAATCGAAAAAAAAGAGGTAGTTTTAACTACCCAAAACTCAAATGTTCTTATGTTCTGTTTTTCTAAGCTTTAATCGGGTTCAAAACTGTGTTGTTAGTTATTCTTGAGTTAATTACATACAAACACACAATTTGCACTTTTTCTTACAAAAAGTCACTTTCAAATATTTGATCTTTTTTACTGTTCACAATTTGTAAATACGAAATTGCCCCCATGATCATGGAAATGATAGATACAGAGTCGTGGATAAGTAAAAAAATCAAGAATCTGAGTAAAATCATTATTAACCCCACCTGATATGTTTTTTATAATGTGAAAGACATCAAATATTTTTTTTGATAACAATAAATGATAATTCTATTTTTCTAATATTTTAAAATATATTTTTCTATAGTTTTGATATGAAACAAGAAAACTAAAAAAAAAACAAGAAATCTAAACATATGAAATTCATATCAATGTGGACATGAAAACGTGGACAATTACGTGTGGACTAATGAGAATCTCGTATTATTTGAAGTTAACGCAATACTGGAAACTTCGAATTGATTGAAGTTAACGCATAGAGAATTGTTTGGGAGAGTTTCAACCACCCAAGGGATACGTTTTTGCCTTAAATGTTTGTGGACAATTACGTGTGGACAGATGTTTGTGGACAATTATGTGTGGATTAGTTGTAACATAAGAAAACAAAATAAGAGCACGTCCATGATATCGTATCCATCAAAACCCATCCACAATATCTTTGTCCACCGAAAACAATTTTACCTTTTACATTGCTTTGCATAGCTAGATTTTCTCATCGTTTTGTTTGCATTACAACTTAACATTGTGAAAAGTTTACAAATACTATGAAAATTTCTAAAGTCATATACCATTCATAAGTAGTTTACTTGCAAATATCAAGAACTATATCAACACATAACCATTCACACATGACCATCCACATTACACATCAAAACAAAACATGACAAATGGTGAACACTGTGAATTTGTTGAATTCCAATATGGTCATCCACACAATGCTCATCCACGCATTTTTGGCCACACCTGTCCATCCACAAAACGTGGAGAAGGAATCGTGTGAAGCATATCGTGGATACGATCAAATTTTCATTATTATTGAAGCACCTGGCAAGAGATAACTGAAATGCAAAGATTGGGATACAAAATGATGCAAATTTATCTCAATTTTACATACATATCCATTACACAAATCCTCGCATCCATAGATGACCATTCATACATTCATTATACACAGATCCAACTAAAATTCCTTGTCCACGAACTCTAGTCCATTAATACCGTCCATATGGATAAAAGTCCCGTGGACAATTACCATCTACATTACTTCCAAATGATTGTAGGCAATGAGTTTCTGCTTTCAACAAACAAATAACAAATAACATTTACATAATTAACTGGAGATACTTTATATAAGTACATAATTACAAGAATCTTAAAAAAATTTGCAGAGAGAAGCCTTAATCAAATACTTGTTTTAAATTCAGTGATTGTTAGATAGCAACATCAAGGGAACGTCCTTCATCTGTGAGACGTTCAAGAAGAATCAGGAACAACCAACCTTCTGGGTTATGAGAAAGAAACAGACTTAATGCTACTTTTTATTCTAGTCATTGCACCACTCTTCAATCTTTAGTTTCACATGAATTAGAATTATCATTTTTTAGTTCTAATCTCTTGAATTGTACCAAACTTTATTCAATATGAAGTTTTTTTTTCTGTGTCAATCACAATAGTAGAATGTGGAAGAACCAAAGCATCAAACCTGAATCAGAAAACCATCACCAACCTTTCTAGGCCTATGAGAAAGAGAGAGACCTGCTACAATTTTTCATTTCAGTCATTGTACTACTCTGCAATTTTGAGCGTTTGAATTATAATTTCTTGATTTGTACCAAACTTGATTCAATCGAAAGTTTGTTTATTTGCATCAATCTCCTTCTTTCTCAAAACAATCTTAGAAGAACAAAAGCATCAAACTTTTTATCTTGTTTTTACATATGAAAAAACCAAATAAACAACGATCAAATCCATAAGCCAAAAGAAACAGAGAACACAAGAACTCAATCTCTCCAGTTTCCTCCGTCAGAAAGACCGCCACCGTAACCGCCACCGCCACCGCCATAACCACCCTCATGACGCCCACCTCCATAACCACCACCACAGTATCCTCCTCCTCCTCCGCCACGGCTGTATTCACCTTGATCACGTCTACCTCCGTAACCACCTCCATAACTTCCACCACCACCTCGGCTATACCCGCCACCGTTACCACCGCGACTACCGGGAGCTTGAGCCTCATTGACGGTGCGACCATCAAGATCTTGACCATTCATCCTCTCAATCGCAGTTCTCATCGATTCCTCATCCTTAAAAGTTACAAACCCAAACCCTTTGGACCTCCCTATCTGACGATCAATGATGATCTAATCCGTTCACCGAATATGTGGATTTTACAGCTACATCGCATCGAATCGTCATCTCGAATTTCTTCCTAAGCATGTGCGTTTGATTCGTGATTGAGAGTAAAAAAGCGAGAGAAGTGCGGAGATGAAAGATTTGAACGCCATGGGCCCAGCAATAGCAGTGGCAAAGACGGAGAGATTGGAGGGCGGACAGCGGCAGCGAACACTAGTGACAAAGTGATTGGTAACAGTGGATTTTGAAGATGAATAAAAGGAAGAAGAAGATCGACACAAATAGATTCTCCATTTGGATGGAGAAGAAGGATAAAGTTGATCACAAGATCAAAAGACTACAAGGAAGAAGACGAAGAGAAAAAAAGAAAGAAGGCTATAACAGCAACCTCAAAATGGTGAGATCAAGTATATCCAATGTTTGAAATTTCGCTAGGCGCTAGTCGGGCGGCCGAGGTCCGAGTAGCGCCTAGATGGAAAATCGGGGATTAATCGGGGATTAGTTTTGTAAGTTTTTTATATTATATTTAGTATTTATATACTTTCAAAGATTAAATTTGTTATAAGAGATTTGTTTTTAATGCAAAATAAATGAAATGTATAAGATTTTCAATATAGAAAAACAAACAAATGATTCAAATGAAGATCAAATTCACATCTAGTTCAAAAGACAAAAAAAATCCAATCACATGATACACAAAAAAACATATTGTCTTGATCTTGAGAATGAACAAAAAATAATCGAAACGACATCTAATCTTCATCCTTTTCTTCTCCAAATATCAAGTTATCATGTGTTTTGGACTTCTTGATGTGTTTGATCTTCTTTCTAACCGATGAAATCATGCTACACATAAAAAAGAGTCATGAAGACATGTTATTCGGATTCATCATTCATCCAATAGACCAAGACATGTTTCGGATTGCCCCACTACAGACATATGAAACCAAAACAAAACCAATAGACCAATAAAATGAAAACCGAAACCTAAAGAGATTAAAAGAAGCAAACCAAAAGAACTAAAGAGATTCACGTAAAACATATTTAACCGAATATAAAGACATATGAAACATATGAAATCAAAACTAAAAGAGACTCAAAGAAACAAACTAAAACAACTAAAGAGATTCACATGAAATGCAAATATCAGAACATAGAGCCAACAAAACCAATAGACCAAAATATGTTATTCGGATTGAGAGAGACATTAAACTAACCTGATTAAGAAGGTTGGGAGTTATGAAATAGAGGAACTTCTTGATAAACATCAGGTTCAAACTCCATTTCAACAATATCTTCTGGTTCAGATTCAAAATCATCATCATAAAGATCTCTTACCCTTGGAGCTTGTGTAGGTAGCACAACATTAACGTCATTCTCTTGCTCTTCTACACAAGGGTTAGCAATCCAATCTTCTACCGTATCTTCATTGCCATTTTCAAAGATCACATCAGCATTTTTTTCCCTGATTTTTTTCTGCTTATTCAACAACCGAGCATTAAACTGGACATAGACTAGATTGTTTAAGCGATTAACATCTAGTCTATTCCTTTTCTTAGTGTGAATCTGCAATAGAAGAAAGACATGTCAATTTGTACACAATATGAGTTTCTTAAAAAACAGAATAAGAGATAAAACATGATATGCTCACCCCTTCAAAGCTACTCCAGTTTCTTTCACAACCAGAAGAACTAGAAGTCAAAGCAAGAATTCTAGTAGCTAAATTTTGCAAATTTGGTGCACCACAACCATAAGTTGACCACCAATTCCCTGTGAGTAATCAACTTGCGTTATTTATCAAATGAGGAACCTAAATGATCAAATAAAGATTGGAGAATTACAAAGACATACCTGGATCGAATTTGTCATCTTTCATTTGACATCCTTTCAATGCCAAGGTTCTGCCGAATGAGCCAATTTTGTTCTTGTAAAGACTAACCTCATGATTCACCACTTCATCTTGCTTATCAAAGTGACCGTGATAAAATATCTCTACACAACTGATGAATCCTTCTATGATATCCATATCATATTGGATAGTGGGATCTTTGTAGAAGTAAAACGGATTGAGGAAGTAGGCAGCAATATGCAAAGGAGAATCCAATCTACCTTTCATTTTCTCATCAATAATCTGAAACACAGGTTTGTAATTTTTCTCCAAATGATCAGCAGCTTCTATAATAGACTTCTTAGCTTCTAGTAACTCACCAAAAATAAACCCCATAGAAGGGATCTTCTCTCCATCGGCAAGCCTTAAAACCTTTACCAAAGGGCTGAAGACTTTTAAAACAACCATCACAGCATTCCAAAATCCGAAGCTCATAACAATACTAAACACGTTTTTTCCCTTCACCGATTTTGAATGTGTGCATTCATGCCACTCATCACTAGAAAACATTTCCTTTAGCTGAGCCTTCTTCTCATACAAGCTATGGAGAGTCAAAAAACAAGTTGCAAACCTTGTTGCTCCTGGTCTTACAATGTCTCTCTTCTTTGTATATGCTCTCATCATTGATAATGTTTTATGATGAGCATATACATAGATGGTGACAGCCTTTGCTTGATCAATGACCTTAGTAAAATGTTGCAACTTAGAAATCCCCTCAAGCATTAAGTCAACTGTGTGAGCAGCACATCCAGTCCAAAAGATACTCGGCCTCTTCTCTTTAAGCAACTTTGCAGCTGCTACATTGTTCGTAGCATTATCAGTCACTACTTGGACTATCTTCTCTACTCCTATATCTTCAATGCACTTATCTATGTAGTTGAAGATATACTGACTTGTGTGAGAATCTTTGGAAGAGTCTTTTGAAGAGAGAAAGCATGTACCTCCTCTTAAATTGACACACAAATTCATGATGCTTCTCCTTTTCATATCAGTCCATGCATCAGTCATTACAGAGCAACCTTCCCTATCCCATTCTTCTTCTAGACTCTTCAGTTTTTCTTGTGTCCTTATATACTCTTCATTTAGCAATGGCTCACGAAGCTGATACTGACTTGGAGGCACCCATCCATGCCCAAACTGTCCCAATGCTACACAAAATAACCTAAAGGGTTCATTATCTATGGCATTGAATGGAATACTTGCCTGAAAGACCCACCTAGCACAAAATTGGCGTACAACATGTGTCCTCTCTTTAGAAATGGCATCATGTATGCTCTGTTGCCGTTTCTCTGTTGCCAAAGAAGCTTCAGGGTTAATGCAGGTAGCAAATCTATCAATCGGACCATGGAAATGAGGATCTTTTAGAGTTCCAAGCTCTCCTTCTAGTTCATCATTGATGATATCCTTATCAATATCCACCTCAGCCCTCAAAGCTGCCTCATGTTTTCTTTTCTGACCTTTCTTCTCCTTCGTTTCCATAAGCGCCTTCATACACTTCTCTTTATCCTCTTTACTTGTAGCTGGACAAGAAGACACATTTCCCTTTTTATGAGCAATGTGTTCCTTCAATCTGAACACACCACCGGAGAACTCTTTCCCACAGAGTGTGCATTTCACTTTGTCTGGACTCCTTGGATCACACATTACTCCATAATCCCATCCCACATCAGTTGAATTACGCTTAAGAGGTGTATTACTTGGTAGACTGTTGTCCATCGAGTTTGAAAGTTTCTAACCTCAAAACGGAAAGTAAGAGTTTGTAGATGATGTAGGAGCTCGAATATGGTTGCTTTGGTCTCGATTATGCTAGATTTGGTCACGATTTCATCTTGCTTTGGTCACGATTTCGGGTTACGGAAGTTTAGGGGTTTAGAAACGGTGAAGAAGAAGATAAGAAGTCGCTGAAGATTAAGAAAAAACGGTGAAGAAGAAGATAGGAGCTCGAAGATAAGAAGTCGCTGAAGTTTAGGGGTTTAGGGCTTTTCGAAAATGGGCCAGAATTTTGGCAAAAATGTGTTTGAAAATGGGCCGATTTCTTAAAAAAAATCGATGATTTTTTTTTTTTTGGACAAATCGCCGATTAACATAATATCATCGGAAAACGCTTAACACAGCCGAACAGAGAGAAATCGCGACGTGACGATGCCGGCTACCGCCTAGGCGGCCGATTAATCGGCTCCGCGGCCGATTTTTCGAACCTGGAGTATATCTCACCAATACAATATTATTTTTTTTTTTAAATTAAATAATTAAATTTATATAAAAAAAAATTGGACTAATGAAAAATGGCCACATATGCATTGGGTATCTCAAGTTTTTTGTTTGGTATCTCAAATGAGACACCCATGTCTCTCTCTTCTCTTTTGAATTTTTTTCTTTTTTTTAATGGTGAGTATCTTATTGAAATACCTCATTGAGGTTTCTCTAATAATCTTTGCAACCGGTGAAAGTATACCAAGAGTTGAATGTGACTTTTTGTGTAATTTGAGTTTAGAAAAGTGACTCCTTTTATAATTATCTTGTTATTCTTGACTTTGACCGGGTTCAAAGTTTGGGACCGCTAACATTTAGTATCAGAGCATTGCTCTATTTTCGTTTCTTTCCTTTGTTTTCACCATTCCACCAAAAAACTCAAAAAGGAAGCAAACCTGAACTCACACCTCTTCCGGGGAGTCAATGGCGAACACCAAAATACAGAGTTGAAGTATTGGAAGCAAGTCTCGCGATGAAGCAAGACAAGAGGCAAAAGTTGCATACCACGATGGGTGACCACTATAAGAGTACATATGATTCCCAACGGCCATATCCGTCGGGAACCGGCTTTCCCGACAAATTTCTGATCGATTTGACCTGTCGGGACTATCTGGTCGGGAATCAAAATCGGTTGAAAATTTCCGACGAATTCCCGATGACATAAATTGACCAACCGGATTCCGACGGATATCATTAGTTGGGAAATCCACGATCGATTCCCGACGGAAATTTTCCCGACCGATTCCCGACGAGAGTTTTCCCGACCGATTCCCGAAGGGCATTTTTAAAAACTGTAATTAAAAATTCGAAAATAATGATTTTTTATTAAAATTAAATTAAATTAATCATTCGAAAATGAAAATTAAAAATTAAATTGTGCATAAATATGATAATTGTTTTGAAATTAAATAAAATTGTTTTCAAATTACAAAAACATAAAATTAATTTCCCGATCTCGTTCCCGTTTCCGGAAAATCCGAGAACTTCGATTTCATCCATCCCGCCATGCCATGTCGATATTCCACGGAGTCGTGGATCGAGCCTAACGAGTAAGTCCCACCCCGGTTGTTGGACTAACTGCTTGATGGACATGATTGGAAGAGTAGCTTTACTGTGCGACCCTGGGATATGAGAAAGCCCCGGATTTTGTGTTGGACTAGGGGTCCGCGTTGGCGATCCACCTTGTTGAAGTTGTTGCAACCCTCGAGACGAAACACCGCTATGTTGGCGTGGTTGCGTCCCTCAAGACGAACCACCGCGGCGAGCATTGTAACCCTTGTACGAGCTCGAAAAATAAAAACGCAAAATTTGTTAGTTTATTGCCAAAAATACATTTATATAACATTAAAATTTTAAAAAATATTCTAATATTCTTAAAAAAATATTCAAAAAAATATTCTAATATTCTAAAATTTTTAAAAAACACTTGTACAATTCTAAAAAATATTCCAATATTCTTAAAAAGAAAAACAAATCACTGGTAAAGTGCTAAAAATTATTCTAAAACGTTCTATAATTATTAAAAATTTACAAAAATTGTATAGAAAAATATATTTAACAAATTTACATTTTTAATTGTCCAAAAAACGTGACTATATTATAAGAAACATTATTCTACAAAATGTTCATATTATAAATTTTATATCAAAAACAATTATAACAAAATTATATAAATTTCAAAAACTAATTTCTCCTCACAAAATATGAAAACACATAATTATTCTACCTAAATCTATTAAAATAAAATTTAGTAAATTTCATAAACAAAAATTTCAACATAAATCCAAATACTAAACAAACTAACCAACTATTCTAAAAACCAAATCTATAGAAAACCTAACAATCTAACAAAAATTCCAAGTACTAACAATCTAAATTGAAATCTAAACCAAGAGAAAAAAACTTACATGGTTAAGAGAAGAGAAGAGAGGAAAAGAAGAAGAGGAATGCAGAGGAAGGGCGGCGGAGCGGCGGTGGAGAGAAAGAACGGCGGCGGAGAGCAAGGACGGCAGCGGCGGAGGGGCCGACGGCGAGCAAAGGGATCGATCGCTCAAAGGAGATCAAAGATAAGAAATGAGGAAAAGAGGAAGAGATCTGCTTTTTAATTAGACATTCCCGATGAGCATATCCGTCCCAAATCCGTCGGAAATGAAAATTAAATAACCGCCTAAATTTCGTGAATTTTCCAAATTTCCTAGGTTTTTTTGCAGATCCGTCGGAAATTGGTCGGAAATTCCATGATCTTTGATTGGGTAGTAAACGCGTGTTAATTTCAAAAAAAATCATATATGTCGGGAATTCCGACCGATTTCCGACGGATATGAACATTTTTGGAAAAATGCTTAGTGTAAAACGATGCATTTATAAATCCCGTCGGAAATCGGTCGGGAAATCCCGACCGATTTCCGACCATATAGGGTTTTGGGTATGAAATACTAAATTTTCAAACCATATGGGGTTTAAGAAACATCTACTAATTTTATGTCTAACAACTAACTTAATAGGTAAACATAAAATAAAGTATATGACGATTTATATGAATCGATTGGAGAACGAGTTTAACCTTTCATAACAAAACATAGAACCTATACTCACACTTTTTGGTTTCTTGTAGGATTTTTATCAAAAGCTCAAAAAGAGCGATTCTTAAGATATTTTAACATTCAATTCTTTCAATATATCATATATAACCCTAGCAATCATAAACCTAATCAAATTTTTGTTATTTGAGGTTTCGAAATCCCAAATGGTCGGAAATCCGTCGGAAATTCCCGACCGATTTCCGACGGATGGAAAACACATGTTATAAATGTATATCAACACGTTTGCTTTCTGTTTGTAAAAAATATCCACAATCATCGGAAATTGGTTGAGAATTTCCAAAAAAAAATATAGAAAATATAAATGTGACTTAGAATATAATACTATATGCTTCATTAATTAAACCCTATAATATATGTACAATTATTTAATGCATATAAAACATATACTATCGATAAAAAATCCGTACAATTAATTAATGCATATTGAAAAGTTTCTAAAATTTGATACTTAAAAATAAATGCAAAAAAAAAATTTTGTTACAAATTTACTCTAAGTCCGATGAATAATCTGAAGTAGCTGAATCAGAATCCTCATTGCGAAAACTCTGAGCCCGGTTTAAAATTTTCAAACGGCTAGTGCAACTGGCAGATTAACGGATATATATCGTCGGAAAATCGACGGAATTCCCGACAAATTTCCGACGTTCTTAAATCGGTCTCTATATCGTCTGGAAATCGTCGGAATTTCCAACCAATTCCCGACGGGTTATTTTTCTTCGGTATTTCATCAGAAATCGGTCGGGAATTCCCGACCAATTTTTTCCCGTCGGGAATCAGAGTGTTTTCTTGTAGTGGACTCCTTTGGTCGTATGATGGAAGCAATCTCTGGCAATCGCGAAACTGGCCCCAGTGTTCCCAATGGAAGTCGGCGATCTGAAGGAAGCCCACACAACACCTTGTTTCAGGGAGGAGAAAACGACAACCCATTCGTGCAAGCACCTGCGGTACAGACCTGATACGTGAAAATTGAATTTCCGCGGTTCCAAGGATGTGTCCCAGTCGAGTGGTTAACCAAAGTAAGGCAGTATTTTGAGTACCAGGAGATGCCACGCGAGCAGCAAGTCTATTTCACGTCTTTTCATCTCGATGGAGTGGTCAACGAATGGTGGCAGGCCATCTCGAAAGCTTTTCGTGAAGACCACACCTGAATTACATAGGATGTGTTTGAGGAAGAACTTTGGGTAAGGTTTAGACCATCAGATGGAGAAGATTTCCACGAAGCGTTATCCCGTGTTTGCCAAACGGGATCGTTAAGCGGATATCAGGAGGAGTTTGAGCGGTTGTAGAAAGAAAACTAACAATTATTTATTTATTTTTATTCTTCAATTATTTGGGTTCTAATTAATTCTTTGACATATTTCCATTTTTAGTTTTTTTTTCTATTTGAATTTAGTTTACTTGTTATTGTTAACTACTCATATATCTATTTTTTTTTCCAAAACCTTGATGAATTGATGATTCTACCCCTATTTGAGTTAGAGTTATATTTTTACCATATTTGTTATTATCATTTTTGTAAATAAGAAATAATTTTTAATACATGGTAAGACTTAATTAGTATAATTTTCTTATATATGCTGAAAATTGATCGATTGACTTCACATATATCCCAATCAAGTTAATTACTAACTGAAATATCAGTGTAGGGGTGAAAATTCTGGCTCATTAAAAACAGGCCCAATAAACAAATGGTAAAAGGGCCAGCGAAGTCAAAGACACAGACGAGATGACAAGCCGGGCTAAAATTAAGGCCCATCGGGGTGAAATCTACGGTCAAAGAGAAATAAATGCAAATCCACCAATCAATCCCGCCGAGACCAAATAATCATTCAAACCGGTGAATTAAGGCGCTTGAACCTAACGGATGTAACCTCTAAATTAAAGACCATTCATGGCGAACCAGGCGGAGTAAATGACAACGTTAAACACGGACTCGGAGTATAAAGCAAGGATGAGAGCAAAGAGCACACAACTTGTTCCATCCGCAACTAGCTATGCACTAAAACACTTAACAATTCTTTGTTCTTGTTTTTGTAAAAACACTCTTTAGATCGAAATACTAATCCAATTTTACTATGTATTTCTTGTTCAAAACCACTTATTGATCCATTTTTATCTCCTCGAGCAATAAACTTTTTGTTTATTGCTCGATAGTCCCTCGGATCTTTTGTTATTAAAGATAAGCCAAAGTCCTCCGATTATTCCTATTTACAAATTTTGAGTGTTGTAGATCCAGCTACAACAGTTTGGCGCTAGAAGGAGGGGGATAGGCAAGTCTAACTCCTACGTAAATTAAATACTACGCAAAAAAACCCGCCATAAACGGAGAACATGTTTTCATTCAGGAAACCATGAGCAAGGTCACCAGCGACCTGACCACAATGGTCGAAGGGGTAATGGCCACAATGACCAAAAGCTTGGAGAAAGTTGCTTATGATCATGTGGTATTGGCCCAATCATTCGATGAGCTCCACTCAGAGATGGTGCGAGCACGAGCTCCGCCACCACTAGGTGTTTCACCGACGTTATCGTCCACAATGCCACTTGGAAGTAATGGGAACATTACCTTATCCACGGGTTTGTCCAATCTAGGGAGATGTAGTTCCACCACGACCAGAGCAGCGGCGGTGCTCATATGCATTTCGGAGGCGGAGGTCGGATTGATTCTTCGACTTTTCCTCCACCACCTCCTCTTCATCCGCTTAATTTTCATCCGTGAAACCCGGATCAAAGACCTATCATGACCCTGGATTCTGACACGCCTTAATTTTACATTCACTATGAAGTGAAGATCCAACCAAGGCGGCAAAGTTTCAAAATTTATAAGCCTCGAATAAAACCACAAGTGATTGATCACCGCGATATTATTCGAGGGTCGATCCCAAGGGCACTAAAGATTGCAACAATAAATATGCGAGACACACACTAATCTAGAACAATTGTTTTTGGTTGTTTTTTAAGTTTACAAACTAAGAAACAAAAAAATGCAAGAATTAAAACAAGATAAAAGCATTGGACCATTTATTTAACTATCATAAGAATGAGCTAACAATCAAAGAATGATGCCAAAGATTGAATTAAGCCCCAAACTAGAACATGGAATTCAAAAATATGACTAATCCATTTCCATGACAATAATCACTTTACTAATTACCTAATCAACATAAACTTCCGTTCGCAATTAGATAATCAATGAGAATTAAGAAACAATTCTAATTAGTTTACTAAACACCCTAATCATCAACTCCCGTTGGCTAGATATGTAAAGCTCATAAAAAGTTTGGTTCAAGCATTTTCACAACCATCTTCTGGGCATGAAAAGCCTAATTTCTAGATTTTTGGAGATCATGTCAATCTAGAATTAAGAACAACCTAAATGAAGGATCTATCAATAACCAACCTATATCATCATCATCTAGCCATTAAATCATCCTAATCTAGCCAAATCCATGATCCAACTAAAAACTAGTTATTAAACATGAAGAAAAGGAAGACAAAAGAGAAAAACACAAATATAAAGGATAAAGGTGAAGAATCCTTCACTAGAGTGACATGATAAGGTGAAGATCAATCCAAATACATCAAGAGAAGAGTTTGGATCTAAACACAACTCTATGAAGAAGAAAACTTGCTAAAAAGTTAGGTTTAGAGTGCTTAAATAGGAAATGAGACGAACCGGGTTAACCTGGGACAAACCGAGTTTGACCCAGTTATTTTCTGCTCGAAATTGTCGCATGATCGACCTGGAGGTTGATTGGAGCTGCTTCTTCTCCTTTATTTTCTCTTAATCTCTCTTAGGCCCGGTCTCCATGCTCTTCCAACTCCTTGGTGTCTAAATGTATGTAAAATATGCAAAACATGACATGGTAAAGCCCCATACACACTCTAATACTCTGAAATGCAAGACAAGGAGAAAAGAGACTCAAAATGCATGATTATGATACAAAAGGATGCAAACTGTGGAAGAAACAATGAGAAAAACAATGTTAGAATGATGCAAAATCCACACATATCAACTCCCTCGGACTTGCTATTTTCTTTTCCTCAAACAAACAAGAAAGAACAAACCGAAAGAGAGGTTTGAAGGTGGGGGATCATAACCAAAAGAACTTGGCAAGCATTCAATATGATCACCTTGAATAATACTAACATGTTGCAAAAACAAACACTCAATTCACTCTAACTCAGCAAAGGCTTATCGCAACTCTTAATCTTTTCTCTAAACAACAATGTATCGCACGTACAAGTCCTCTTATCAACCAACCCGCACATTCATTTGATATTTTTTAAGTGTGGTCTCACAAATGGGCAAGTGATCAAGTCCAATCGATTTGGAGGAAAAGGCTTTTAGCACTAAGATGTGAGTGCAAGGAGGCCTATTCTCTTTGGGTGGCTTACTCACAAGAAAACGGAATTTAGCTCGCAAAAGCAAGGAAGACTAGAAACAATTTATGCATACAAAGTTTAGCTCACATTGTTCTACCCCTTCCTAGCAAAACATTCTACTGAAATGGTGATCCCATTTTCTTTTCTAATTCTTTCGAAGCTCATAAAACCTCCAAGCCCTTTTGGCTAAATCAAAACTCTTTTTTAAACCCCCTTTTCGTTTCCAAACTCCAAACTCCTGGAGAAATTTTCATTTGACCCATCTTTTCTTTTCTTTCTACTCTCCATAAACATTTCTTTTCTTTTTAAATTGTGGAGATTGTTTTTGTTTTCTTTTCTTTTCATAGAGTCTTCGTTTCAAGTTCTTTCTCTAGAGTTTGTTTTTTCAACCAATGGTTCTTTTTCTTCTTTTACTTCTCATCTCACTTTCTCTTGTGAGATCATGTTCCCAACCTACGAAACCATTCATTCCCTTTTATCCCCTTCCTAATGCTAGCCCTTTTCATTAAACAACTTAGACTAGCTAAAAATAAAAACTAACCTTTGTCGTTTTCAATACTTAAAAGATTTTACACACAATAGCATTATCAAGAAAAGGCTTCACTCAATCGAATATCAAGGGATGGAAAGAAAACGGTTAAGGTTAAAGGTGGGGAACCATTCTAAATATGAGAATGGCCACTCGGGTTATTAGAGAGTGGTAAAAAAAAGATAATCCTAGTGTTTTTTTTAACCATGGTTATGTATCACAAGCCCATAAATAAGAGAATTAAGTTCAATTAAGTCCAATAACAAGGGGTTGGATTGAATTAAACAAGCATTTACAAGACAAAAAGTTAAGAGTGGAGAGATCAAAGCAAAACGTTTTTTAAGTTTCAAAAGGTTGTTTAAGCAATATGATAATATTACTAAGGGTATCATATCGAGTTCTAAGCTAAGTCCTTACAAAGTGGTTTAAATCAGTGTCCCATATGCATATGCAATGCAATCATATATGCTTCTAAACTCAATCTTAAAGAAAACAAATATGCTGAAATGGAAAGCTACATGATTTCTTTTTGTTTTCTTTTTTTTTTAAAAATTGATGTTTATGCAATAGGCTTTAAACAATGCAGGACTCAAACCGCACAAGACAAAAGACGCAATGTCAAAACACAAGAACCTCTCCCCCGGACTTAAATCACACCGTCTCGGTGTGAAGTGAGTCCAAATAGAGAGTAAAACAAACACAAACAAAAATGGTATGTACAATGGAAGAAAGTGATACCTTGGAGCAATAGAAATGAGGAGCTTGGTCCTCCTTATTGATGCTCGTTTTGAGTCTCTAGCTTGAAAAATGATAGGCTTGGGAGAGTTTCCAAGGGCACGTTTAACGTCGCTAGCTTGATGGTTGTTTCCTCTTGTTCACTCTCTCCTTGAATGTTTCCTTTACTCCTAGTTGTACACCTAAGAGATCAAAATCATAAAAAAGGGAAAAGATTAGCAACAAAAGAAAATAAAAAGGCTCTAGTCTCAATATAAATCCTAACTCTAATGTCAAAAGTTTAGTTCCCCGGAAACGACGCCAAAAACTTGACACGCCTTAATTTTACCTTCAAGAAGTGAAGATCCAACCAAGGCGGCGGAGCTTCAAAATTTATAAGCCTCGAATGATCACCACGGTAGTATTTGAGGGTCGATCTCAAGGGAACTAAAGATTGCAACAATAAAGATGCGAGACACAAACTAATATAGAGCAATTGTTTTTGTTTTTTTTGTTAAGTTTACAAACTAAGAAATAAAAAATGCAAGCATTAAAACAAGATAAAAGCATTGGACCATGGATTTAACTATCATAAGAATGAGCTAACAATCAAAGAATGATGCCAAATATTGAATTAAGCCCCATCCTAAAACATGTAATTCACAAATATGACTAATCCATTTCTATAACACTAATTACTTCACTAATTACCTAATCAACATAAACTTATGTTTGCAATTACATAATCAATGAGCATTAAAACATAATTCCAATTTGTTCACTAAATACCCTAATCATCAAATCTCGTTGGCTAGGTATGTAAAGCTTATAAAAAAATTTGGTTCAAACATTTTCACAAACACCTTCCGGGCATGAAATGCCTAATTTCTAGATTTTGAGAGATCAAGTCAAAACTAACATTAAGAACAACCTAAATGAAGGATCTATCAATAACCAACCTAAATCATCATCATCTAACCATTAAATCATCATAATCTAGCCTAATCCATGATCCAACTAAAAATTAGTTCTTGAACATGAAGAAAGGAAGACAAACAGAAAAAACATAAATATAAAGGATAGATGTGAAGAATCATTCACCAGAGTGGCATGATAAGGTCAAGATCAATCCAAATACATCAAGAGAAGAGTGTGGATATAAACCCAACTCTAGGGAGAAGAAAACTTGCTAAAAGTTAGGTTTAGAGTGTTTAAATAGGAAATGGGGGGAATCGGGTCAACCCAGGATAAACCGGGTTTGACCTGGTTATTTTCTGCTCAAAATTTCCGTCTGATCGACCACTAGATCAACCTGGTGGTCAATTTTTTTCTCCCCTGCGTCTAAATCCAATCGACCGATTGCATGCCCGATAAACGGGTCAAACCCGGCAATTTCGCCCCATTTCCTATTTAAGCACTATAAACCTAATTTTTTATGAAGTTTTCTTCTCTCTGGAGTTGGGTTTTGATCCAAACTCTTTTCTTGATGTTTTTGGATGATCTTAATCTCCTCATGCCACTCTAGTGAATAAGTTTTCAACATCTATCATTTATCTTTATGTTTATGTCTTTTCTTTATGTTTAAGAACTAGTACTTAGTTGGATCATGGGTTAGGCTAGATTAGAATGATTTGATGGTTAGATGATGATGATTTAGGTTGCATCTTGTTATATCTTTTATTTAGGTTGCCCTTAAAGTTAGTTTTGACTTTGCTAATCAAAATCTAGTACTTAGGCATTTTATGCCCGAAAGGTGTTTGTGAAAATGTTTGAACCAAACCTTTTGTAAGCTTTACATACCTAGCAAGCGTGAGTTGATGATTAGGGTGTTTAGTGAACTAATTGGAATTGTTTCTTCATGCTCATTGATTATATAATTGTGAACGGAAGTTTAGGTTGATATGGTAATTAGTAAAGTGATTAGGGCCATGGAAATTGATTAGTCATATTTGTGAATTTCATGTTCTATGATGGGGCTTAATTCAATATTTGGCATCATTCTTTGATTGTTAGCTCATTCTTATGATAGCTAAACTCATGGTCCATTGCTTTTATCTTGTTTTAGTTCTTACATTTTTACTTTCTTAGTTTATAAACTTTAAAACTAAAAATCAATTGCTCTAGGTAGTTTGTTTCTTACATCTCTAGTGTGTAACATTTTTTCCTCATGGGATCGATATCTAAATTACTACAACGCATGCACTTGCACTTGGGAGATTTAGAGATTTACAAATTGTAAAACATTGAAGTAGACAAAAAAAAAAATCTTTATCACACATGACGTTGGCAAAGTAACTAGAAAGGAAGTCATCCTCCCCGTCAAAAGTGATGAGGAACGAACACCTCTCATCTACCCCATTGTAGGCGACAAAGAACAAACACCTCTCCCCCACTTCTTCGTCCTGTTACGGGCGGCGAGGGAAGAATACTTCTCCTTAACCTCTCCAATTTCCCCATCTAGCTTTTCATTCATCTCTGGAGCTGATATCCTCCATAAAGAGGATGGGAGAACTTGATGAAAAGAGAAGGACATCTTGAAGGACTCATCCTCTCTATTTCTTCTTCGGAAAGAAAAAATAGTACAAGAAAGTAGCATATGCTACCCGGACCGAAGTCATCTGCTTCTCGAGCTTCTTTCCACATCTCGCAAAAATAAATCTATCCTCCAAGAGCTCTAGGCGGCTAGAAATGGGAAAGAGATAAGCTAGGAGAAGCAAAACTGAACAAAATAAGTAAAAGTTATTTGAAACCCAGAAATCTTACCACATCTATGAGATTCGAGTTTTGTAGGAAATCCCTCGAAGCACAACCCTGAGAGGTCGTAGAGACCACCCTCAAAGTCAATACTGGCGATTCTGTAGGTAATCCCATGGGATCTATCATCTAAACGAAGGATGAGAGATCATCGATAAGGAAAACAAGAATAAAGTAAAAAAAAAACTTATTTCAAAAGAGAAAGAATGTTTGTGAAGTCTGAAGAAGAACGGAGGGCTCAAACACCTTAAAAACACAACCGAGCGGACTCGAAGGGTCTCTCGGGAAAAGAAGTAATTAATGCACATGAGTCCCTTCATTTTCCCAAAATTAATTTCCTCCCCAAAGTAAAAAAAATCAATATTGGTAGACCCCACACGATTCGGTAAAAATCAAAAGACGTGAAAAAGAGGACCCAACACTTCGCGCGGGTTAATCTGACATAATGTGAAAACCCAAAAACAGTGATTCTCCCCTCATACTACTACAAAAGAGAACAAATTATCTATACAAATTACCCCCGAACTCTCACCTCATACTACGGTAAAAAGGAGTAGATCCAGTTCATGTTCTCACCTCATACTATGGTAAAAGGGAGTAGAACGACTGGGATCCATCACAAATTCTCACCTCATGTTGCGGCAAAAGGGAGTAGAACTCATTTTTAACAGAGGCAATCCCATCTCACGCTATGAAGGAATGTGTTTCGAGTAAAAAGAAATACTTATACTTTTAATCATTATTTACAAGGGCTAGAACCCATACCCATCATGCAAATCCCTAAGTCCGAATTCGTTTACATCAAAAGCAGAAATCGAAATGCCCTCAAGCGCAGCCTTGAGTGGAGGGATGGTTCCATTAACACGGGAAGTTAGTAACCTTCCCATGAAGAATATCCAAAAACAGCAAGGAGTTGCCTTGGGCCTGGCTGAACAACTGCACTTTCGAGTTAGCATCCCTAAGATATTTAATGAGGGCTTGAGCTCGGAGTAAAGCATGATTGAACAAAACCATGGTGGATTCCTTCTTGAATTGAAAGGAATAAGTTTTAGTTTCTTCCAAGTCAAGGGAATAAGCCTCGGATAACTCGTCAAGAGGGGATCAAAGGAGTTCGGGAAATAGTGGCTGAAAATCAGCGCACTTGCATACCGACTAGGGCTTATCTCGACGCCATCGACCCCGGGGAAATTTTCGTGTGATTATTTACCTCAAGAATAAGTTGACGTTTCTAATCGATGGCGCTTCGAAAGAGCGATATATGCATCCTCAATAATCGTGGATGTGATATGTCATGGTTTTTACCCCGTTTAAGCCATGATATAAGTCCGTTTTATCGAGTATTTCTACTATTTTGTAGTGTTTTAGAGTCTTTTACAGGTTTTAGCACGTTTGGAGCATAATTGGAGATATTTGAGCTTTCTAGAGCATTTTGGAGCAAAGCAACGTTCGTGTAGCTGAGTACCCGTTTTGAAGTCTCAGTGTCGATCGATACTGGCTAGTATCGGTCGATACTCATCGAAGCAGACACGACCCGCGACTTTAATGAAGAGTTGAAGAATTGCAAAATTGCCCAGAAGACTTTATTATTTAGAAGAAGTCCCAAAACGCGATTTAGGTTATTAATAGGATATTACATCCACTTTCAAAAGGACGCTTTTTGTTCTAAGCATTAATTTAGTTTGGTTTGGTGAGAGAGCTTTTGAAGGGAGACGAGTCTGAAACTATGTTCGTCCGAGAGAAGATTTCGAACCCTTTTGTTACTCTTTCTATTTTATTTGATGATTTATTCAAACATGTTTATTGCTTCAATTTCCATGTCTGGGTAGATCTCTTGTTAGGTTTAGGGTTATCTCTGAATGTTAGATTGATTAGTTATTAGGATTCACCATCTGAACTAGTTCTTCACCATAGGTTGTTTGCAAAGCTAATTCTAGATTGATCACCAAGAACTTAGATATTAAGATAATTGATTAGGCGCGAGAGTACGATTAAACACCTGATAGAACCTAAGGTGAGCAAAATAACTATTCGCAAAGAGATTTGGTTTAGTTTTTTTGTGAACAAATCAAACCTGATTTAAAAGCTGATTTAGACTTTAGGATTCGCAAAGAGATTTGGAATTCCTAGGATTTAGATTTAGATAGTTTTCACAACGAGAGTTGGTTAGCTATATCTTAGTGATTTGAGTTCAAGAACCGCGCTAAATCTGAATCATGACTAGTTAGTTTATCTGCATTCATTGATTTCTTGAGAAATACCTTGAACATATATTTCTCCAATCGAATTTACAACCGTTTTAATTTACGTTTTAATTTACGTTTTTCTTTCAATATCATTGATCGTTTAGCTTAATTCTCACCTATATAATTTATTGTGTGTCTTTGTGAGTCCTTGTGTTCGACCCCTACTTTAATGCAACTACTGCTGAGTACTTTTAGGATACTAATTTGAGCATATCAGGATGGCAAAATCAAAAAAGGAGAATTCGAAGTTCTTCAGTGCTCAACCTCTTGACTCCTCGGAGAAACAAAAGAAGCCTGAGGAGTATCGTCATCAGAGAGATATCTGATGTGTTCAAGAAAAAAGACAGTGAGAAAATGAATGGCTAAATCGCAAACGAAGAAAGGGAGGGAAAATTCAAAATAAACCTTCTGGAGCAGTTTGGGCAATCTGTTTTTGTCCTCTCTCAATAGAAGAGATCAAAACACCCCATCAAGGTAAATCCAGCTTCCAGGCCTAGAGTACATTTTCCCGAGGAGAATTCGGAATCGCTTGGAGTTAGAAGGATGTCAATTCAATACTGAAAAGAGAAAGATCAACGATTAGCGACAGAGTAAACAAAATCAGGAAGGAGTAAGGAGCAAGGTAAAACCTAAATCTCTTGTACAGTTCGTGAAGAAGGGAGGAGAGCCCCGTTCCACAAAAAAAAATCTTCAACTCGAAAAAAGAAGTATGCATCCCACCGAACACCATCTTCCTTCGGAAGATCGGTGATAACTTCGCGGTTCGGGTGAAGTGTGAAGGTTAGGGCTCCACAAATGACGCTCCTCACTAGGAAACCTAGAAGAAAGATGTCTTTCAAGCGTAAAGGAGAACATGAGTCGTAGGCCACAACGATAAGGCTGAGCACGTGACAGACGAAACTTGGAGTAAGTTACGAAAGTCAAAGACATGTTATAAGAAAATATTGAACCAGAAGCTTCGGGAGAGGAAAACGTAAGCCACATTTGCAGAACTAGGATTCATACACGCATCAGTACCCATTTCGGGCTTTTTCAGGGTTTTCATATGGCGGGGGAATGATGATTGCAACCCTGCTACAAAGGTTACAGTCACTGAAAAGAAGAGACAAGGAGTCTTGAATAAAACGAGTTTCCGACCAAAAGCGAATAAAACGACAAGGCTCCATCAGGAAGATCCAGAGAAATTTTTTTGGAGAAGATGAACAGTTAAGAAGATGAATCAGTGCAGATAAGGAAAGTGAATCGTTAAGGCCGAAATTTTCGCTTACTAAAGGCGATTACAGAGTGAAATTCCTTAAAAGGGAGTGATCTCCGCGTTTAAAGAATTGGGGGAGGGGGGCTAACTGTGGAGGTGAAAATCATGGCCCAGTAAAAACATGCCCAATAAGCAAATGGTAAACGGGCCAATAAAGTCAAAGACACATACGAGGTGACGAGCCGGACTAAAAGGCCCACCTGGGTGAAGTCTACGGTCAAAGGGGAATAAATGCAATTTCGTCAGTCAACCCCGCCGAGACAAAAGACTCATTCAAACCAGTGGATTAAGTCAACGTAACGGTCATAACCTTTTAATTAAATATCATTCATGGCGAATCAAGAAGAGTAAATGGCAATTTTAAACACGCCGTGATTGGAAAAAGCTGTGATGGCAAAGCGAGTGAGTTGAGAGAAAGTTCATGATTGATGAGCTTTTCATGGAGTTCAGCAAATGAGATCGGTGAGTCGTGCTGTGAACCGACTCGATGAGAAACTTTGTAGTCATCGCCAAGGCTTTCAAGTATGATGTAAGTTAGGTCTTCATAATCCACCGGGTTGCCGAGCAGATCCAAGCGGTGTTGGTGCCTTTGACACATTGCTCCAATTGGCTCTTCAGATGTTTCATATGTCCCTGTGTCGGGTTGGCATATGTTTTGGAGAGCGTTGTCCAGGCTTCAAGAGAAGTTTTAGATGTGGCGATGAGAGGCTGATGAGCGATCTCAATGGATCCCATATAAGTGAGTTGAAGAGGAGATTGTCTTGACGTTGCCAGAAAGTGTACTCTTGATTTGATTCTTCTTTGCCATAATTGGTGATTGTCTTTGGCGGTATTGTATTGTCAGAGTCGATGTATTTGAACAGATCGTAGCCACGAAGGAGAGATCTGATATGGGCGCTCCAAGTGAGGAAGCTTAGTGAGGGTAACTTGGTCACTTTAACTGAGACAAGAGATGTTTGTGAGGCACCGGAATTGACGACATCAATGGTGGTGGACTCAATGGTCGATATTTCGAGAAGAGATCGAAGGTGAGAAGAAAAGAATATATTTTTTTAGATGGATACAAGAGATGTTTGTGAGGCACCGGAATTGACGACATCAATGGTGGTGGACTCAATGGTCGATATTTCGAGAAGAGATCGAAGGTGAGAAGAAAAGAATATATTTTTTTAAATGGAGGTCTTTTGGAAGGAGACCTCTGATACCATGTAGAGGGAGATGATTGTATTTCCTTAGTAAATAAGATACAATGTACATCAATATATATAAGCTAGTAGAGGAGGATCTCTAAGATCTCTAATAGATGTACAGAATATTGACAAAAGGATATTTTAACTATAAGTTGATATGACGAGATATGATAGTATCTCTATAAGGCAAGTATGTCGTATATCCGCACACCAACTATATAAATATGTTGGATAAATTTTGGGGTAACTATCTATTTCCCCCTCGGATGTTCCATATAATTACAGATCCCTCTGAAATCGGAGCCTAGTTTCATTTCCACACCGAATCAAAGTTTAAAATCTATTTCCCCACCAAAACAAAGTTCGAAATCTATTTCCCCCCCAAATCAAAGTTAGAAATCTATTTCCACACAAACCACGATTAAAGTCGGTTTACTGTGGACCAATTAATTGTTAACCAAATTGAAACCAAAATTAACCTGATTAAACCCGATTTCAACCCATTAAACCTGATTACCCAAAATCAAAAACCCGATTACTCTATCCCCACCCGAAACGAATCGAATTCCCGCTTAACTCTAAAATCCCCAATTCTCTTAGAACAATAGCCCTAAAAATCGCGAACCCAGAAATTGTATTCCCCAAACCTGAGAAATTGATAACCCTAGTTGCAGACCTGTTCGAAAATGGAACTAGCGGAGTGGAGAGAAGTCCCTGAATTTCGCGAACACGATTCCGACGGAGAAGATCGAAGAGAAAGAAATGATTACAACATCGAGAAAGCTGTGATGGAGTTTGTTGATGAAGATCTTGTTCTTCATAATGCGTACCCTGATACGGATGATGAGGATACCGGAGCTCAATACACGAGGGGTGAGAGGCACAATGACGTTAAAAGAGGTGAAGGGAACTTGTTTGAAGGTCAATGTTCTTCAATGCATTAGCGTTCAAGGAGGCTGTCCTCGATTATGCTTTGAAAACCGGTCGAAACATCAAGCAGACCAGGTATGACAAAGATAAACTTGCCTATAAGTGTGAAGGTGGTGAGGGTTGTTCTTGGAGGATTTACTGTTCAACCACGGAAAAGACGCTTAAGTGGAAGGTTAAGGGGTTTAAGAATGTGCATTGATGTGTTCCTAATGGTGCTTGCGAGATGTTAAAAGTTCCTGTGATTGCACGTCTCTTTGTCGATAAAATCCGTGAAGAACCAGACTATTTTATGCCAATGAAGATTGAAGAGTTGATAATGGAAAAATGGAAGCTATGTGTGTCAAGGCCTCAGTGTCAAGCGGCTAGGAACAAAGCTCAGAGATGGATTCAGAGGGAGTATGATGAGCAGTTTGCGCGTCTTCAGGATTACTGTCGTGAGATAGTAGACGCAAATGAAAACTCTACTGTGAGCATCGAATGTTTGAAAAACGACCAAGGTTTAGATGTCTTCAACAGGTTCTATGTCTGCTTTGATGTGATTAGAAGATCATGGAAAGAAACTTGTAGACCGCTTATTGGAGTTGATGGATGTCACTTGAGATCAAAGATGAAGGGTCAGTTATTGGTTGCTATGGGTCGAGATGCGGATAATGCTATTTATCCAATAGCATGGGCGGTTGTACAAGCTGAGAACAAGGAGAATTGGTTGTGGTTTGTGAAGAAGCTCAAAGCTGATTTGGGTTTGGAAGATGGCGATGGATATATTATGATCTCAGATAGACATAGGGTAAGTGTTTTCATATACAATTAACTGTCTTGGTTTGTTTGTTTGTTAATAAGACAGAATTTGGTTTGTTTGTTAATAAGACAGAATTTGGTTTGTTTGTTTATTTTATTTTTTCAATCACTGATTTGGTTTGTTTGTTTATTTATAGGGACTGATAGCAGCTGTTGAGCTAGAGCTTCCCAAGATCGAGCATAGGAAATGTGTGAGACACATCTATGCTAGCATGAGAGCATTGCATGGTAAGAAGCCAGAGATGAAGAAGTTGATTTGGCATCTTGCATGGAGCTACAATAAGGCAGAATTTGATGAGAATAAGGACAAGATCTTCTGCTATGACTCAGTTGTGTATGCAGATTTGATGAAGACAAAACCAGAGACTTGGTGTAGAGCCTTCCATAAGATAGGCAATTACTGTGAAGATGTGGAGAATAATTCAACGGAGTCATGGAACGCTTCCATAGTTAAAGCCAGAGAAAAACCATTTGTGCCAATGCTTGAGACAATTGCAAGGATGGCGATGGTACGTATTGCGAAAAGATGTTTTAAGGCTTTAGATTGTCAAAGTGTCTGCACATCGTATGTGCTTGATTATCTTGTCGTAGAGCATAAGAAATCTTCGGAGTGTCTTGTCTATATATCCACAAATTCCACATGGGATGTTAAAGTTAGTGGTTGTTCATACCGTATGAGTTTGGCTGATAGAACTTGCACTTGTAGAAGGTGGGAGATCACAGGTATTCCTTGTGAGCATGTGTATGATGTGATTCTCCACAAGAAGCTCGAGGCTGAGGATTATGTGTGCCATTGGTTTAGGACAGCATTGTGGAGAAGGACATACACAGAGGGTCTAGTGCCAATGAGAGGTGCTAGATTTTGGCATGTTGGAGAAGAACCACCAGTGCATCAACCTCCAGTGCCACCACAGCCTGGCCGGAAGAAAGGAGAAACGTATAGAGTTAGTAAGAAGGATAAGGAAAGGAAGAAAGGAAAAAATGAATCTCCGGTGAAGAAGGCGCCAAATGTTTTGAAGAGAGTAATGCACTGTGGGGTTTGTGGAGCAGCTAACCATAATTCAAGGTTTCATAAGAAGAAAAAGAAACAGGTTTGTGGTTAATGTTTGTTTTGGTTTTGTGGTAAGTCTGTTTTGTGCTTAAGGCAGACTTGTGGTTAATGTTTGTTTGTGGTATGCTTTTGTGGTATGCTTTTGTGGTTTTTTCAGGGTTTTAAAGGTGAATCTTCTCAGATTCAGCTTTCTCAGGTTGAGGCTTCTCAAGGCAGTCTCACACAGCTTGGTGATTGAAGAATCCGTGAAGCTTTTTTTGGTTTAAGAAGTATATTTTATCTCGGGTTAAGAAGCTCTGTTTTCAGCTCTGTTTAAGAAGCTTCTTTCGGTTTTAAGACAATTTCTTATGTTATCGGATTTGTGTATTTTGCTTAAGACAAGAGCTTGTCTTTCTTATGTTATGGTGTAAGACAATTGCTTATGTTAAGACAATTCCTTCAAGGGTTTAAGACAATTGGTTCAGGGTTCTTTGTGTCTTTCTTATGTTACAAATCGATTGAAGACATGCTTTAAGAAGAGTGAAACAAGCGATATTGTATTTGAAAACCAATTGTTCTTAACAACGACACAACAGAAGAGACAACAAAGACACAAAAAACTAACAACTAACAACTAACAAACAACAAACACACAATAAACACACAAACTAGACTCAACCAAATAGCAAACTACACCCGACAATGACCACACACCCCAAGATCACAAGAAACATCATTTTCTTCATCTTCGATTCAGTTTCAACAATTACTTCTTCCACTCTCTCAAATATCTCTTTCTCTAGCTTCATTTCCATCTTCGCATAGACCATGTTCTCAAACTCCATTCGTGATCTTGAAATCTCTTTCAACTCGTGTTCAAGTCTTTCTGCTAGAAAACCCATTGCATTTATCTCATCTAGCAAAGCCTCATCAACCCACTTCCAAGCATGATTATCATTCCTTAGTTAGAAACATTCATAGCAATGTGAATCAAAATTGGGTTTAGACAAAAACATATAACAATGAGAATCAAAACACAATGTTTTTACCTTTTGTGCATAAGCATAAGCACATCTATAGTATCGCCGGTACGGATTGTTCTCGGATTGCGAAATCTTAGCCAAGATTTTTTCCCCACACCAACATCGACTCGGAACCCCCATAACTCTTGCTCGATCTCGGCCAGTTGATGATCCACTCGATGCTCCGGATACATTGCTCATCCTCCTCACAATGAAGAAAATTCGCTTTCGAATGTTTCGATTTGGAAAAACCAATCTTTAGAGTTCATAGATCGATTTGGGATTTTTTCTGGGTTCACATAGATTTAACGCGTTTTAGTTTAAAGGTCGGGTTTTATGGGTCGGATCTATGGTCGGGTTTGGTTAGATAGATCGGTTCAATTCCAGGTGTAATAGGGGTGGTTTACGGTTTATGATAGAACCCGATAAGAAACCGATAAGAAACTGATTAACTTTGATTTGGGGGGGAAATAGATTTCGAACTTTGTTTTGGTGGGGAAATAGATTTTAAACTTTGATTCGGTGTGGAAATGAAACTAGGCTTCAATTTTAGGGGGATCTGTAATTATATGAAACATCCGAGGGGGAAATAGATCGTTAACCCATAAATTTTTGAAGTTTGCTAAAAACGTGTAAACTTTACGCAAGTCTGCGGATGTCCGTAGACTAAATATAACTATTTCAGATAAGTTTTAAAGTCTGCCACGAACTTGCAGATTTTAAGCAAGATTATCTAATATCCGCAAACTAAATATAAGGATAATATTGGAGAAATATTTTTGAAAATCTTATTAAACTTAAATAGGTTATTTTGGCTATTTTATATATATTGGGGTCATTATAGCAAAATTCTCTTAAAATTATGCACTGTCATCCAGTTTGTCTATGTAGTACAATATTGTTTTTTGAAGTGAATATTAAATTATATTCAAACAAAAATCATCTTTTACATCAAGTGAGGCGTTTTTTAATAAAACAGAGACTGTTTAGCAAATCTATTTGGACCCCTTAGTTGTGAGTAGAGAGCTAGGTCATTTGAGCGTTTTCGTAGCTCAACAAATCGGTAGTTCCAATAGTGATGATTTTGTTCTTCACAGTTTTGTCTATGAATCTGATGAGGTGACTTGAGGATTTTGGCAATTCCATGTGACCACGGCTATTTCTTTCTTTCCAAATGTGAGAGATCGTACAATATAACTATGATTTTTTACAACCCTTGTTCAAAATATCACTAGGCGTTAATCGGGTGTTCTAGGTGAGTCTAGCGATTAATGAGAAAATCATAGATTAAACAGGGATTAATCAGAGATTAGGTTTTTGGTTTTTATCAAAATATATAGTTATATAAAACTTATGCATACAAATCTTTTTGATCTAACTTAGTCTAGTTGGTTAGGAGCCCAATTTTTACGTGAATAATCCGGGTTCGACGCCAACAAACTACATATTCAAAGCTTTGTTAATAAATGGTAAAAAGATAATTTCGTCATCATTTTCTTTCTGCGGCATCTGCAACCATAGAACGCCACCATTGATTTTACTCATTTTCTGTAGTTTTATACAATAACTTTATAGATCCAACATAATTCAACCGATTTCGACCATAAAACCAAAAAAAATACAAATTTTAAAATTATCTCTGATTTTCTCCTCAGTATACAAATAACGGCGATTTCTGGCCGCCGAACGCTTAATCGCCATTTAGGCGGCCGCGGAGACCGCATTTTAGATCACGGTTTACAACTAAACAGAAGTCCAAGAGCCTCACATTTTTTTATCTTTTTAAAAAATGAGATTTTTTTACCATTTTTCCTTCCAACAAAGCCAAAATCATTATAGTGTATCTTTACCAATTTCCCTTTTCCATATTTTGGCAAATCTATATGACTACATTAATTGCATTTTTATATGTCCACAATGAAATAATCTATATCAGGGAACAATATACACTTTAATTGAATATCATTTCGTTTTAACTTAAGAGTTCTTTTTCTAATTAAAATAAATAACCTGATAATCTATAAACCCAAAGAATCAGAAACACTTCAAAAATATCAAAACATTTTGGATACTCTAATCAAAATTGGTCGGATCATGGCAAGTTTAATCGTGCTCATCGTTCTAATCATGGCGGTGATAGTGACCGGAAACGAGTTTTCCGATCTTTCTAATGCTGAAATAGACCGACTCTTGAAAAAACTTAACAAACCCGCTATTAAATCCATCAAGGTTAGTTTAATTTGTGGATTTACACAAGAATACACTTAAATCAATTTTGGCTTGCTTTTAATTCCTAGTTGTCTACGTTTTTCTAATTTTGTGTAGAGTCCAGATGGAGATATTATAGATTGTGTTCATATGAAGAATCATCCAATTTATGATCATCCTTTATTCAAAAACCACACCATTCAGGTTTGAAAATTTCTTAATTTTTTGAATTGATAAAGTTCTAGACTATTTTTTATAGTTTATCATTATTTTCTTTCAAAAACCACACCATTTATATAGTAGCTCTGAAAAGCACTGGACTCAAACTCGGATTAGAAATGCTAAAAGAACCCGTTCTAAATTGTTTAATTTACTACATTTGGGTTTATCATTTCTCATATTCAATCCATTTTTATTGTTCAAACAATCTTGTGGTTTAGATGAGACCAAGTTCTTACCCAGAAGGATGGAACAATGAATTATCAGACACCGAGAAACATAGTATGGTGACTCAACTCTGGACAATCATTGGAAAATGTCCAAAAAATAGTATTCCGATCAGAAGAACGAAAAGAGAAGATGTTTTACGAGCAAAATCAATCGAAAAATATGGAAAAAAGGATCCCAACAGCATTCCTCACCTTAAACAAACAAATCCATCTAGTAGCAACCTTACACATGAGGTGCATATATATCATTCGATAAGTACTTGAAAATTCGTCATTTTCCTCTTATGTGCGTGAATATATATGTATATTTGTTTTTGTAAATTTTATATATATGTATGTTTATGTATATATATATATATATAGCATGCCACACTTAAAGTGAAAGTCAATTCTCCTCGAGCAAAGTTTCTTGGAGCCAAAGCGTTGATAAATGTGTGGAAGCCTTATGTACAAATACCAAGAGAATTTAGCCTAGCACAAATATGGGTTGCTGCTGGTCGTGCTTCTTCTCAACTTAACACCATTGAAGCTGGTTGGCAGGCAGGGCCGGCCCTGGGCAAAGCCCATTGAAACATTTGTCTTAGCCCCAGTTTTTTTTTTTTTTTTTTTGGCCCCTAAAATTTTTTTTTTCATTTTTTGGCCTCCAAAATTTTTTTTTCTTCATTTTTTAGCCCAAAAAAAATAAAAACTTTAAAATTGGTTTTTGACCCCCAAAATTTCAGGGCCAAGTCTTAGTTTGCTCTTGTAGTTGCATTTTTATAGACATATGTTTATATTTTTATATCTTCTTCTTTGTTCTTCCATTATATTAATTAGGTGTACCGCAATTTTTATGGTGATGACAACCCTCGATACTTTGCTTACTGGACGGTGAGTGAGTTCATTTTTGTGGCATTGTTATTAAAATTATTTTTTGTTTTTGCTATTTTTCTCTCAAAATATGTATTTTGAGAAGCAACTGTTTTTTTTTTTGCTGCCACTAAAAAGAGGCAATATTTTTTGTTATTTGTGTTGTTTGCTAACACGAATACAGGCTGATGGATACAACAACACAGGCTGCTATAATATTAATTGCCCAGGCTTTGTTCCTGTTAACCAAGAATTTGCCTTAGGTGCGGCTATTCCTGGAGTTTCAATTTTGGATGGTCAACAAGAAGCAATTCCCACAACTATATGGAAGGTAAATATTATCCAAACACTAACGATGAGTTGGCCTAGTGGTTAACCCCCTGGGTTACCGAAAACGTAAGGACCTTGGAGGTCACGGATTTGATTCACGTTGGGAGAGGTTTGCTCTCCAAATGAGAGTTAAATTACATGGTTTCGGCTTAGTCATAAAAAAAAAATATATATATATATATATATATATATATATATATTATCCAAACAATTTTTCATCATATAGCTTCAACAAATACTCTCTTATGATATTTGCAAACTGAGAATGAATGTGTTATATTATTGTAGGACTCTCACTCAGGAAACTGGTGGCTAAAATTTAGTACAAATCTAATTGTTGGATATTGGCCTTCCTCATTGTTCAATCGTCTACAAAATGGTGCGACCGAAATTCAATGGGGAGGAGAAATAACAAATTCTAAAGAGGGTTCACAACACAGCACAACCAAAATGGGGAGTGGCCATTTTGCTGAACAGGGATGGAAAAAGGCTAGTTATTTCAGAAATCTCGAGATAATTGATGAGAATAATATAACAAATCCACCTGTGAATCCTTATTCTATTGTGACCGGAGCGAATTGCTACAATGTCAAGCAGGGTATTCATGATCGCGGAGGGGTTTTCTTTTTTTTATGGTGGTCCTGGTCGAAATCCAAATTGTAACTGATTATATACATGAAGTAGATGTAAGCATCTCGTATATGCACCAATATATATTATTTACCACCAAAATATAATATAAATGTGATGGTGTAAATAAGTTTTAAAATATAATTTTAATCTTGGGACCATATATAGTGCAAGCTAAAATTATGAAGAGGGTTTAGAAAAGTTTAATGGATTGAATGTTTTAGATAATTGATTTCAAATCCAAACAACATAAATATGTAAATGAAATCCATGTATATGTATTTATTGACACCTATTTTAAGAAATATCAAACAATTATTCTAAAAAAAAAAAAACAATTGTAGTGATATAATTTAATGAAAATAACTTTGTTGATGATTATTTCTCTAATGAAATGCATCTTCTCTTTTTGTTTGTGTTTATGTTGATTGATTTTACACTTATTGTTGATCCCGGGGATCACTAAAGATGTTTAAGAGATCGATTACGGAACGAGAGGTGAGATTTTCGTTAATTAGAGCAATTTAACCACTATTAAAGCAGGCCGGGAGAAAGACGAGTAGGCCGGGGGCCGGGTTTCTTTTTATTGATGGTGAGAGAAATGAACAATTTAGAATTACGAACTGGTTCCGAATGACATCCAGTTCGGCGTTCTAAACTGTTGCCTTCTTACAAAGAGAGAGAGAGAGAGAGAGAGAGAGAGAGAGAGAGATCGGGTAACTTGTCGTAGGTCAAAATGGCCGAAATCAAAAGTCCTCTATCTAGTGAGAGAGTAATAAATGCGAGATCCTTCCGCGGTCGGGGGTCCCAGTCCAGATATCTCCAAGTGAAGGTGCGTGAGGGGGTATATATAGCAAGAACCGCGTAGACGGCTCTCCGCGATTCGGGGATGTCGTGATGTTGACAAGACAGGTCGTGAACAGTGCAAGGTATGTCGTGAACAGCGCCAGTGAACAGTGTCAGTGAACAGTGCAAGGCATGTCGTGAACAGTGCCTGTGAACAGCGCATGACATGTCATGAACAGTGCCTGTGAACAGTGCAAGGCATGTCGCGAACAGTGCATCTTCGTGCGGCGTCAATGTCAGCTCGGGATGCGAGCTCGGGATGGGAGCTCGGGGGGCGAGCTCGGGATGGAAGCTCGGGGAGCGGGCTCAGGATGGAAGCTCGGGGTGCGGGCTCGGGATGGAAGCTCGGGGTGCGAGCTCGGGATAGAAGCTCGGGGTGTGAGCTCGGGATAGAAGCTCGGGGTGCAAGCTCGGTGCCGTCCTTGGTCGAACGCCGACTTCTGGCTGATTTCGACCAGGCGGGCCTTATTTGCTGAGATGAGCCTAGCTAATTGGGGGTGCTAAACCCACCTCCAACAATAGGCCCTCCCCCAGTTCGGTGTCATGAGGTGTAGCGAATGCATCGAAGTTGATCTTTGTTAGCTCGGCGCATCTCAGGTCGGTCTCCAAGATCTTAGGATTGACTGCTGGGTCTCGTTAGGCGGAAGCGATAGACGGACGTGTGTGAATTCCTAGACCGCGAAGTCAGCGAGTCGCACGGTCGGAGAACTGCGATCATGAGTTTGGCGAGTAGGAGGTCGGCAAGCTGTTGAGGTCGTTAGTTAGGCGGAGCTGTTGAGGTCGGCGAACTGCGACTGCGCGATGAGCGAGCTGCGACCGAGCTACCTAACTGTTAGACCGACGAGCTGCGACTCCGAACTGCCTCACTGTCAGATCGACGAGCTACGACCTGCAAAAAAAATGGCTAAAGATACGAGATTGCGCTTGAGGCTGAGCTCGGCGTTTGTTAGTTAGGCGCGAGGCCGGCGAGCTATGATTCCGAGTCGTTTAATTTCTAAAATCGGTTAGTTACTTAGCATACCACAAGGTCAGCGAGTCGCACGGTCGGAGAACTGCGATCATGAGCTTGGCGAGTAGGAGGTCGGCGAGCTGTTGAGGTCGTTAGTTAGGCGGAGCTGTTGAGGTCGGCGAACTGCGACTGCGCGATGAGCGAGCTGCGACCGAGCTACCTAACTGTTAGACCAACGAGCTGCGACCCCGAACTGCCTCACTGTCAGATCGACGAACTACGACAACGCACTGCTTTTCTTGGAGTTTGGCTTAGAGAAACGGGTCTTGTGACTAAATCTAACTAGAAAATATAAGTTCGAATAATGAATCGAATTCTTTAATAGAAGATACCTGATTTTAGAAAGTTCGGTAGACGAATTGTGATATTGGTATCGGTTAGCGAATCAATTGAACTCTGTCTCGCTTGGTTTTTGGATTAAACCAACCAATTTCCTTCTTTCTTCTACGTTTTCTTCCTAATGGGCTTTAGGCCCATTACCTTCTTTTTTTTTGTCATTATCTATTGGGCCAAATATGTGCTCTAGCCCAATTTTGGAAACTGACTTCCTCTTTCGCGTCGCCTAGGTCGGTGATGGCGGAGAAAAGCGGCGGCGGCCATGGCGGAGCTCCGGGAAGCTTGAGCGACGGCGGATATCCGACGTGTGATGATGAGTGATGTCGAGATCAGAGCAAGGGAATATATCCGAGATGGTGGTCGGCGAAGGATGTCGCGGACGGAGGTGGCTTGATGGCGGCGAAGGCTGAGCTTGACGAGCTCGTATTAAATCTGCGAGCTGATTGGTTGTCGAGGCTGGTGACGGTGCGTCGGCGGATTCGTGATTTGAGTCTCGATTGAACGGTCCTTGTGACGGAGAAGTTGAACAGCGAACGTGAGCTGCGAAGCCGGAGAATGGATAGAGAGGAGAAGGTGTGGGCTTCGGCGCCGAAGGTGGAGACGACTCTGGACGGAGATGCGGTGTTGCAGCGGAAGATGCAGGTCTTCGCCGGTGGTTCGCTGGATTTGAGTAGATCGGATCTGCATTTGAGTAGATTCGATTTATGCATCGCGTTGGGTCTGTATCTGGACCATCGTCGGCTTGATTTGTTGCAGGTGCGGCGATGGTGACGGAGCTCCGGAAATTTCGAACGGTGAGGAGTGGCGTCGAATGGCCAATTTTTTTTTTTTTTTTTAAGGTCGATGAGTCCCGGTCCAGATATCTCCAAGTGAAGGTGCGTGAGGGGGTATATATAGCAAGAACCGCGTAGACGGCTCTCCGCGATTCGGGGATGTCGTGATGTTGACAAGACAGGTCGTGAACAGTGCAAGGTATGTCGTGAACAGCGCCGGTGAACAGTGTCTGTGAACAGTGTCGGTGAACAGTGTCGGTGAACAGTGCCTGTGAAGAGTGCAGGGCATGTCGTGAACAGTGCCCGTGAACAGTGCAAGGCATGTCGCGAACAGTGCATCTTCGTGCGGCGTCAATGTCAGCTCGGGGTGCGAGCTCGGGATGGGAGCTCGGGGGGCGAGCTCGGGATGGAAGCTCGGGGAGCGGGCTCAGGATGGAAGCTCGGGGTGCGGGCTCGGGATGGAAGTTCGGGGTGCGAGCTCGGGATAGAAGCTCGGGGTGCGAGCTCGGGATAGAAGCTCGGGGTGCAAGCTCGGTGCCGTCCTTGGTCGAACGCCGACTTCTGGCTGATTTCGACCAAGCGGACCTTATTTGGTGAGATGAGCCTAACTAATTGGGGGTGCTAAACCCATCTCCAACACTTATTCTTATAAATACATTTAATATCTACTTATAGGTGGACATTATCATATTCAGAAAGTATTAATTTTGTGGGTGATCATGTATATTAGTACATTCCACCTTGTATTCATGTTAATACCAATAATTTATAATAGCCTACATCAAAGCATATAATTATGAATACAAACATGGCTTCATTTTATTAATTTATTTCTCATAATCTAATTTACTTTGATTTCTTTGAATTTTCTAATTCCGTCAATTTTTCCATTCGACATTGAAGAATTTGTTCAAAAGGATGGTAGATTGGATGCTTTGGGATCTCTTCTGCAAACGATGGCTGTCTATGAACATAATATTTTACTTCTCTCACACTTCTTCTTGTTCCAACAACAATCTCTTATCCTTCTTGTTTAGATCCAGTATTTCACTTGATGTGTTCATATATATCAATATGTTTGCAACAACAAGCTTGTCCTCCTTATTCTTAGGCTCGCATGCCTAAGAAAACATATATTCAACGTTTTGTATAAACATTTATAAAGAATCTTATAAAACATATAGACTATTTTTTTTAACGGCATGAAATATATAGAACATAAAACACAATTATTCTTATGAGAGTCAATAATAATTCTTACTAAACACCTTTGTGTTCTTACTCTCATCAATTTATCAGAGGATGTCTCAAAATCTGAAGACTACTTCTTAATTTGGACGCATCTATCACACCATGGGCTTCCAATGGTACTGATTTCATCAAAGTTACTTGTATGACATGGGCTTTAGCTATAGACTACTTTCTAGTAAATTGAGTTAACTATAGTCATCAAAGTTATAGTAAATTGAGTTAACTTTCATCAAAGTTACTTGATGACTATAGCTAAATCCAATTTGGACAAAAGTCTTCTTTTTGGATTTAGCTATAGACTACTTTCTTTTTGGATCTTTTCATCAAAGTTATAGTAAATTGAGTTAGCTTTCCAATGGTACTGATTTCACCTCATTCGGAGTTATATTGAAGAAGTTACAACCGATTTAGTAGACATATATCTCTTTAGTAATTAGCGTTTGACTTTTTGAATCCCGATTTTGCGTGGTCAACGATGAGTTCGGGAATTGTTTTGCAATCACGATAGTTGAGAATTATTTGTGCCAATTGCAAATAGTTGAGAAATAAAATGAGCAATTCCCTCTGTTGATGATAGACATACGTACAAATCAAACCACACAAGGAGAAGATATATATTGAGTGTCTTAGTTTACGGGAACATGAAGTTCGGGTCCTTGGGGCAATGCCATCAATATCCGAGGCGGCGCAGTTTCTTCGTCAGAAGAAAAACCAGAGAGTCTCGTATCCTAATTTACAACGGGAAGAAGTAAACCCAAAAACCATGTTTTAGGTTTCAATATTCGTGCAAGAATAATATTTTGGAAGTCAAACGAATGTTTCTTACCCTCTCTTGCCTGCAACGTTGTATAACAATGAATGACTTGACAAAGAAATACGCAACCAACAAGATTCCCAATGTTTTCAATAATGGTAACTGCAAAAACACAACAAAATATTTCTCTAACTTGAGAAAATAAGAGCAAATATGTATGTTCGAGCAGTTGCTTATCGAGCTTACCATAAGCAAAGTTAACGAGAAATCATCTATTCCACCTAAAAAAACCGGAAGAGAATGGCGCAAGAACAGCAGAAGGATGAACTGCACAAGACAATGAGGATATTTATATCATTGTGTTAATTCAGATTTTTTGGATCTATTTCTTCTCAAGAGTCTAGACAGAGAGAAGAAACATACTAGCAAGGCAATTACGCGACAACAAATCAAGCTTGTGGGGCTATGAAATGAATAAAGCTCGTGTTCATCAGCTGCATCCCAGGTTAGAAAATAAAGATTACGAAGATCTAGTCCCTCAATTCCCCAATCGTTCCTAGAACATTTTCCATCAAAGAATTTAACTCTCAGTAGAATAATTACAATGTGCAGAGGAACAAAGGAGGATATCAAAGCAACAAGAACAAAACCTGAAGTTCATAGAGATGCCTGTGTAGTGAAACAATTGACGGGGAGCTGTGTAACCAGGTTTATATTGCTGCGGTTTGAACAAGGTTTCATGACATTATTTCATAAAAGCGGAAAAAAAACTATATGATTAGGTTATGACTGTTGGACTATAGAATTTATACCTGACGGCAAATTTCGCATACTGTGTCACCTTTTTCGTTGCACCATCTCTGGACGCAATTATGATATGCAAACTGCGACGGTTGATGACAGAATTCTTGATGTTAAGAATAAAATTTCAGACAGGATTCTGTTTAAGGAAACAATTGAAAACAAAGATAGAACCTTTAATGTTCCAGAACAAGAACAAGGTGTATCCATGTTGGAATCTTTGTCTTCGTCATGACAAATCCTACATTGTACGAATTCGCTCTCGCAAATATCAGTTCCTGCAAATACAGATTCAAATGTACCATCTTCGTTAACCGAGTCTGCCTTTGCCTCTGCTCGCTTTACCGGCCCAAGACCAGAATCGTTTGATAGCCGATCAACCACCAACACTAGATGATCTCCCATCCTAATCCTTACCACCAGATAAAACTCAAATGATATATAGAATTCAAATGCCAGAAAGATCAGTCTGCAACAAAAACACCAGAAGAAATAAAATCAAAGACTAAAGCTAGCGTCTTTAATTATCACAACGTGAACAAGTAACATTAAGCAAAACCAAGATCAAAGGGCAAGAATCAATGGATGGCAAGACAATCTAACAGAAACTCGAGAAGCAAAGTGAGAGATAATGTGATTAAGGAGACTTTAACCAGAGGATGCAAAGAACAAAAGATTCTGATTCTCTGCAAGAAAACTAAATGTCCTCTTTCTTTGCCCTGAATCCGTAACCTTTTACAGCATATTCTTTTCCTTTCTTCTTCTTCTTCTTCTTCTTCTTCTTCTTCTTCTTGTTCATCTCAATTTTCATTATATTCCATTGACATAAAGAAAATTGCATCAATCGTCATAAGTAGAATGTGGAGACGCAGTACATCCAGAATCAAACGGATCTTCAGAACCACAACAATGCCAATACTGTAATACTTCCCCAGAATTTGGTGTATCCATCGTTCCACCAGAGTATACACTCTCGAATTTCCTCTTCGTCTCACCTAAAAACCCAGAAATTCAAAACCTTTTTCTTCAAAACCCTAATTCACTAGAAACTAAACCCAATTCCCCCCAAAAACGCGAATTTACCTCCGAAATGAGCAGTGTGGAACCTGCAATCGCGAGGGTGATTGAGGAGAGGATCGAATTGGGTTTTGCAGTTCTTGCAGGTTCTTAAGGTATTGCCGCCGTCGGAGGAAGCCGAGCATCGTGTCCGTTCGATTAAGAGGCACCGTCGCGAGTTTAAGATCGGATTCTTCAATCTCTCAAGGGGGTGACAGTGAATTAGGGTTTTTGGGATTGTGAAAGAAGAAGAAACCTGAAAATTGAGTAGAGCTTGAGCCATTCGTGTTCTTCCGTACAAATGGAGAATAGGAACTCGAAAAAAATATGTTTTGTTATTTGTCTTGTAGGTAACTGTAGCGATCAATGTTTTGTTATTTGTCTTGTAGGTAACTGTAGCGATCAATAACTAATGACTAAAAATTGTAGTCGCTGTAAAATTTCGATTTTGCGATCGCTCGATGAAATATGTAGCTATCGCATCAATTGCAAATGGGAAAAAAGCTTAAAAATACACGAATTCAATAAAATCTCGATGTTTAATACACGATTTATTTTAACACCCAGAAAAATAAACAGATTAATGTTGGCAGTCATTTTAATACTCTAACTTTCAAAATTCGTAGGTTTAACACTGATTCCGTTAGTTCTGTTAATCTGTCAAACGGACGTTAAAAAATGCCGTTTATACTTAAAAAAACGTGGGTTTAATACATGTGAAAAGACAATTCATACTCTTGGCTTATTTATCCCCAAATACATTTATCCCCAAATAGATCTAATCCTTAAATCAATTTCTATCTTCTCTCTCGACACAACTCTCTCTCTCTTTCTCAACACAGGAAAATCGAAGATGAAATCTGAAACTCCAGTACAAGCGTAGAGCGGGAAAGCAACAGCAATTTTCGAGACCGCTTGTTGTGTTGAACCGAACGGCGGCTATCGTTCCGAGAGGTTCCGTCTGGATAACCTTGGACCCCAGCAAGGTGATTATTGTATCGTCCTCGACTGTGATGGCTATACTCGCAGCTGTTGCTTTTTATTTACTAAGAAGTCAAAAACTTACGAGAAAATCCCCATCCAAAACTGTAGTTTTTTTTTTGTTGGGTTTGGCATTGTATTAACTAAACAACAACCCATTTATACTTGCAGGGTGATATAGAGGAAGAGATGATTACACATGTGAGACGTTCAAGCAGAATTCTTATTCTGGGCTATGAGAAAGAAACAGACTTAATACTACTTCTTATTCTAGTCATTGCACCACTCTGCAATCTTTAGTTTCACATAATTTAGGATTAGCTTTATTGAGTTCTAATCTCTTCAATTGTACCAAACTTTATTCAATATGAAGTTTTTGTTTTTGGTGTCAATCAAAATCGTTGTATGTGGAAGAACCAAAGCATCAAACTTTTCTAGGCCTATGAGAAAGAGAGAGACTTGCTACAACTTTTCATTTCAGTCATTGCACTACTCTGCAATCTTGAGCTTTTGAATTCCAATCTCCTAATTTGTACCAAACTTGATTCAATCGAAATTTTGTTTCTTTGCATCAATCTCCTTCATTCTCAAAGCAATCTTGGAAGAACAAAAGCATCAAACTTTTTGTTTTGTTTTTACATATGAAAAAACCAAATAAACAACGATCAAATCCATAAGCCAAAAGAAACGGAGAAGAACACAAGAACTCAATCTCTCCAGTTTCCTCCGTCAGAACGACCGCCACCGTAACCTCCGTCAGAACGGCCCTCACGACGACCACCTCCATAACCACCACCACCGTATCCGCCTCCTCCTCCAACACGGCTGTATCCACCTTGATCACGTCTACCTCCGTAACCACCTCCATAACCACCGCCTCCATAACTTCCACCACCACCTCGGCTATACCCCCCACCGTTACCACTGCGACTACCGCGAGCTTGAGCCTCAATGATCCAACGACATAATTTTTTTGATTTCATACCTCATCTTCTCCGACTCTCCGTTTCATGTCTTCAACGATTCCTTCTTGAGTTTGTCCATATCATTTCGTGTGGAGTGGAAATTCCAGAGACAAAGTCAATTTTGGGAATCGATTAGGGTTTGTGTTTGGGCAAAATCGATTTAGGGCTCTTTAGTTTAATTTGGGGAAAATTTTGATTAGGGTTCGTGTATTTGGGGAAACACACAAGGGTATGAATTGTCTTTTCACCTGTATTAAATCCACGTTTTTTAAAGTATAAACAGTGTTTTTTAACATGCGTTCATCGGATTAACAGAGCTAACGGAATCTGTGTTAAACTTACGAATTTTGAAAGTTGGAGTATTAAAATAAGTGCCAACGTTAGTCTGTGTATTTTTTTTGATGTCAAAATAATTCGTATATTAAACGTCCAGATTTTGTTGAATTCGTGTATTTTTAAGTTTTTTTCCCATTACAAAACGACCAAGAATTAATCGCTGAACTTTATTGTTATAGCTTAAATTTATTATTGTTTAGCTATTGCCAACGACTACAAGTACAAACCAAACATGATTTAGTTGTTAGTCATTATCGCTAGCGACTGCGAAACGAACAAGTAATAATAATCTAAAAATTGAGTAAAGCTTGAGCCATTCGTGCTTCCGTACAAATGAAGATAAAGAACGAGAAAAAAATATGAAATATGCGTGATTCGTTTTGTAGTAATGGCGATAACGACAATAACTAACGATAACAATCAACGATATATTTTGTTATTTGTTACGTAGTTGGTGGTTCAACGACTAAAAGAATAAAAGTATTAATCGCCGTAAAATTTAGTGTTTTAAAGTTCGATTTAGCAACCATTTAGCTGAAATTTGTCATTATCACAGCAATTACGAAAATAACATGATTTAATCGCTATGGTTAACAACTGCGAAACGAACAATGATATAGTGGTTATCGTCAACGATTACAAAACAAAGACACTACAAGAAAACAGGGCTATTTCCGACGGTCAAATCCGTCGGAAATCCGTCGGAAAGGGTCTTTTCCGACGGATTTCCGACGGATTTAAGCTGTCGGTTACAGTTCGTCGGAAATGTGGTTTCCGTCGGAATCCGTCGGAACGCCGTCAGACATTTCCGACGGATTTCCGACCGCGTACGTTCCGACGGATACTCCGACGAATATTCAGTCGTAAATGCCGTCGGAACTCCGTCGGAAATTTCCGACGGATTTCCGACGGATATATTACCGACGGATTTCCGACGGATACTCCGACGGATATTCAGTCGTAAAGGCCGTCGGAAATCCGTCGGAAATTTCCGACGGATTTCCGACGGATATTCAGTCGTAAATGCCGTCGGAACTCCGTCGGAAATTTCCGACGGATTTCCGACGGATATATTACCGACGGATTTCCGACGGATATTCAGTCGTAAATGCCGTCGGACATCCGACGGTAACTATTTTCGACGGCGTTACGACGGATAATTTGATCGGAAGTTGTCTCGGAAGTCCGTCGGTTCTTCGTCGGAAATAGGTTCCGAAGGATTTACGACGGTAACTATAACGCCCCGACCACCCATACCTGTGGGCCCCATGCCTGCTCTCGGCCCGTGGGCCCCATGCCTTATCTCGGCCCGTGGGCCCCATGCCTTATCTAGGCCCGTGGGCCCCACCCTTGTCCGACGGCCGGTGCGTTAATCCGGGAGGCTTGTAATACTTGTTTACTGACCCTGCAATCACCACGTGATCTTTCCCCGTGTTTTGTCCTCACTCACACGATACCGCGAATAACTTCCCGGAATGTCACCCATCCTTAGACTACTCCAGCTCAAGCACGCTTAACTCTGGAGTTCTTTCGGGCAAGTGATCGGAAAAGCTAAGTGCACTTTGGTGTCATAGCTAGCCAAATCAATTCTTATAAGCCTCTCCGCATATACAAGAAATCGGGATGTTACAGTAACTTATTCCGACGGTTTTCCGACAGAATTGGTATTTTGAATTTTATTTAATTATTTATTTTTTGGAAATTTATATATTAAAATTATAGAAATTTGAAATATAAATTAAAAATAGAAATAATAAATATATAAATTCATTAAACAAAATTAAAAAAGTCATTACACATTAAAATAAAGTGTTCAAAAAAAACCATTAAAAGCAAATATTTAAACGGTTGGAGAATCTCCGTCGTCGGGATTATTATCCCGAAACATATGCGGGAAGCATTTTTCCATCATCTTCTCCAAGCAGGAGAGCTTCTTGGTGGTAGTCTGTTGCTCCGTCCGTAGCTCTTCAACCTGCTGGTCACGGTCTTTCACCGTTTGGGTGAGCCTCTCGATTTCTACCCGGTACTCCGAAGGATAACGAGGAAGCGAGGAAGAAGATTCCTGGGTCGGAAGGGTGCCTAACCCAGCGAATCGACCTTTCACTTGCCGGGTTTGCTGCGAATAATTAAAACCGATAATTAATAAATAACGAAAATAAAAAAAAAACGAAATGAAATTAAAACTTACCTCAAGTACAATCTGGTTTATCTCTTCCCGGGACAAAGCGGTCGACGACGTCGATCCTTCGAGACTGAGCTGCGATGCTGATAGTTCACGATCCAGCTTCGTCTTCTTGCTCTTCTCGACCACATCCCGCATCCCCAAGTCCTGTATTTGACCGGTTTTCTTGTTGGTGTGTCTATTCTCGATGAGTTGAAGATAATCGGGTTCGGAACCAGATGCTCTCGCCTGCAAAAATTTGTTAAGTTAAATAAATAAAAAAACAGAATTAACAATAAAAAATTTAAATTAAACTTACCATTTCCATCGCTTCCCGTTCGATGGTCTTTGCGCCCGCGTTGTGGATGTAGACCCCTTTCCCGCCTCGTTGGCTAGTTCGGTTCTTCGACTGTTGCTCGGAGGTCTTTTTCGTCGCAGGCCTACTCCAGTACTCACAGAAGCCTCTCCAGACGTCGTCGTCAAGGTCCTTCGGCTTGTCTTTGTTCTGCTTCCACTTCTGTTTCCACTCGTACATGTGCTTCGAGTACGAGTTTGCGGCATACTTGTCGAAGGTTTCAATGACTTTGCGCGTATGATGAGAGTCCCACGTGAACTCTTGCTACAATTTTTAAAAAAAATTTGTTACATATCAAAAAGAAAAATTGACAAAATGAAATTCAAATTAAATAATATATCAATAAATCACTTACCGCGAAAGTCCGGTGCCACACGTCTTTCTCCTCGGTAGGCATTTCCGAATACCTCTCGTAAGGTTTGTCCAACATGTTGTGGAGCATCCGTAATATCGCCTTGTTGATCTGAGTCGACAGCTTAAACCTGAAAACATTATGAAAAGATATAAATATGTTAAGTTTAAAAATCTAAATAAATTGAAATAATGTACCAAAAATTTCTTACCAAGTGCCGTCCTCAAACTTCGGGTCGAGTCGAATGCAATGGCCCCAGTTAGGCTGCCGGACTAGCTCCTCGATCTCAATGTGGCTCCGAGCAGCGGATTGCTGGGAATCTGGGATGTGAGTTCCCGAGATCGTTGGTCCCGGAGGAGGCGTACACCGAGAACTCCGAGAACGGCGTCCTTGGTTGCCGCCTCCCAACTGAAGAACATCGTCGTGCTCCCTGCGGAAAACGGTAAATTTGTTAGTAAATTAACAATAAATTCAAAAGTTCCGGAAAAAAATTTAGGAAAAATTCAAATTTTCTGGAAATTCAAAGTTTCCGAAAAATTCAAAGTTTATTAAAATTCAAATATTTCAAAAAATTTCAAAATTTGCTAAAATATTTTTAAATCAGTTTTAATATATAAAAATATTTAGAAAACGTTTTATTACTATAAAAAATATTTAAAACGATTTTATTTCTAAAATAATATTTGAAAAAGGTTTGTATTATTAAAAAATATTTTAACATCAACTTAAATATATAGAAATATATTAAAAACGTTTTTATTAGTTATAAAATATTATAAAGGATTTTAATATATACACATATTATAAAAACGTTTTTCAAATTAAAAAAATATTTTAACAATTTTTTAAATATATAGAAATATTTGAAAAACGTTTTTATTAGTTATAAAATATTATAAAGGATTTTAATATATACACATATTATAAAAACGTTTTTCAAATTTAAAAAATATTTTAAGATCAACTTAAATATTATAAATGATTTTAATATATACACATATAATAAAACCGTATTTATTACAAATTTAAAAAAATTTATAAACAATTTTAATATATACAAATATTATGAAAACGTTTTTATTACTTAACAAATATATTAAAAACGTTTTTAATATATAAAAATATTGTCTAAACGTTTTTATTACTTAAAGAATATTTTAAAAACGATTTTAATATATACATATATTTTTAAACAATATCTAGATCTAACAATTCTAAATCAACAATCTAAACACATAAACCATAACACTAATATTATTCTAAATAACAAATTCTATTATAACCACTTAACAATTCACATTTTCGATAAAATTCTAACAACCTAACTAATATATTCCCTAAAACTAAAATGATATAAAACAAAATTAAAGGAATTGATTAAACTTACATTGGTTTTGTTGGAGAAGAATTGAGGAATTGAAGAAGAGGAGTAAACGATTTTGAAGATAAAAACTGAAATTGTGAAGTAGAAGAAGATAAGAGGGAGAAGAAGAGATTTTTGATTAGGGAAATTTTGAGAGAAGAGGAAGAAGAAGCGACGGAAGAGAGAGAGGAAGAAGAGAGAAATAAGGAAAAAAACTTACGTTTCTTCGATATAATTCGATGGCCGTCGGAAATCCGTCGGATTTCGAAAAATAATTTCATTTACGCGGTTGATATTCCCGCGGTCTCGAAAATATCTAAATCCGTCGGAAATCCGTCGGAAATTTCCGACGGATTTCCGACGGATTGGAGAAGATAAGGACTCAGTCAACATGCACGTGTCTAATTTTTCGTATCCGTCGGAAATCCGTCGGAAATTTCCGACGGATTTCCGACGGATAAGGTATATTCCTTGCATGTTTTTCGATTGGTCAGTCAACAAACACGTGTCTATTTTTCATATCCGTCGGAAATTTCCGACGGATTTCCGACGGATTTAGGGTATATTTGGGGTTTAGGGTTTAGGGTTTCTTTATATGATTTAGGGACATGTTATTTACATGTTTCATTCAATAAATATATTAAGTTCATCAATATTAAAGGGTTTGCATTAGTTTAAAAATTATACAACATCAAAACATATCGTTTCACATAAATCAACTATATCTTATACTATAACTTATACAAACACTTCCATCAAAATTTTTAAAATCTATATAACACATTTTCTTGATGTATATACAAGGTTAACCTATTTTATATACATCATACAAGTGTTTGTAAACTTTTGCGACAAAAAAAAACCTATACCCTATACCCTAAACAAGATTTTTAAATATCCGTCGGAAATCCGTCGGAAATTTCCGACGGATTTCCGACGGATTCAGTTGCATCGGCTAAAAAAATCGATCCCTCGGATATAACCCAGATTCAACTCAATCCGTCGGAAATCCGTCGGAAATTTCCGACGGATTTCCGACGGATATTTAAAAATCTTGTTTAGGGTATAGAATATAGGTTTTTTTGTGGCAAAAGTTTACAAACACTTGTATGATGTATATAAAAAGGTAACCTTGTATATACATCAAGAAAATGTGTTATATAGAATTTATAAAGAAGTTATAATATTTTTTCTGTTGCAAAATTCCAATTTTGTTACACTTAATCAAATGTCTAACTTTATAAAACTTCGACATAACTGATATATTACACATTACACTTCTAGTTCAAATATATGTACATATTTTACGGTGCAAATTTTATAATTAAAACTACTGTCAATCCGATGATGAGTAATCTGATTCTCCTGAATCGGAAGGTTCCCCAAATTCGTCAAATTCTTCTTCTGAATCCTCAAATACTCGATCGTCTGACTGTATGGTGAAATCAACGACAAGGTCGACCTCAAGGGAATGCTCGATTGAACCCAAACCTACGGAGCTTTGTTGGAGGGGTTCATGATAAGACATCCCATGAACTCTACCTCTCGGGTTTATCGATGTGACTGTAACCCACGGGTCTTGCTTGTTTGTCACCCGCGGATAGGGAATGTAGCATACCTACACCATGTACAAATTTAACCACGGGAATGCAACAAAACTTAATTAAAAATTAACGTAAAAGAAATACAAACCTGGTCTGCTTGTGATGCAAGTACAAATGGCTCGTATCTCTGGAGTTTTCTTCTGCTATGTAATGATGTAACACCAAATTGGTCGTGTCGCACACCGCTTCCTACTAATGGGTCGTTCCAGTCGCATAAAAATGCAACACATCTTAGACCGAGCATTCCCGGGTACTGAACATCGAAAATCTCACGTACGACACCATAGTATACAAGATCACCTGACTGAGTTGATACACCGTAATCTGATGTTGTCGCACTCCTATCATCCCGAAGAATCTTAAAAGCGTACCCCCGTGTGCTATACATCACATGTGACTGCACGGTTGCTAGTGGAAATCTCACAATTTCTTCTAACCACGTGGGAAATGTTTGTCCGTTAGCCTTCTCTGTCGTCACCTGCACAATTAAAATAAAAATACTTCAAATAATTAAATCTTTCATTACATATGATGATTGCTAAAAACAAGGCAATTAAAAGACTTACATAATCTCTTAACCAACGTCCGAACTCTTCCTGTTTGAGCTCAATTAGCTCGTCCTCTGTTTTGTCAGGAAATGAAAAACGTTGATAAGCCATATACATCCTGTGAGATTGAAACAATTATCACGTTAGTACATATATATATAATCAAAAACCCAATACATAATTAATAATTATGTTCAATATATAATACCTCTCATATTCATCAACTCCGTCGCAGTTTGTGAGAATATACATATGCAAATGCTCTCGCTCTTGTGGTGAAAGTCTCCTCTTCTTGCCTTTTCCACTAAGTCGTCCAATCTGTAAAAATATATGAGGTACATCGACCGGATAGAAAGGTAGGACGCCTCCGTCATCATGTCGAGCTGCTCTACGACTCTTTGTTTTGACTTGTGATGGAAAGTAGGACTCGGCAAAATGTGAGGTTTCTTCATTGATGGTCTGTGCGACGATAGAACCCTCCACTCTACTCAAATTTTTCACCTTCTTCTTTAGATGTAACATATACCGTTCGAAAGGATACATCCAACGGTACTGAACCGGACCCCCAAGCTCTGCTTCTCGAGGGAGATGAATTGTTAAATGTTCCATAACATCAAAGAATGAAGGAGGAAATATCTTCTCCAAATTGCAAAGGATTACAGGTATATTAGCCCCAAGATTGCGGATACCGTCTGATGTAAGAGAGCGAGAACATATATCTCGGAAAAAGGCACCAATCCCTGCAATATATGGATAACAAATGAATAATTAAATAATGAAGTATATATTGTATAAAGTAGTAAATAAATAATTTCATGATTGTACCTGCAATTGCTTCGTGGACATTACGTGGTAGAAGACATGCAAAGGCAAATGGAAGGAGGCGCTGCATCACCACATGACAATCATGACTCTTCATCCCAGTAAACTTCCCTTCTCCATGATCAACGCAGTTCCGAAGGTTAGATGCGTATCCGTCCGGGAATCTAACACTTTCGGTAATCCAGTCAAAAAACTCGGCCTTTGAAGGTTCATCGAAACGAAAAGCCGGGACCGGAGGCTTCCCGTTCCCTGTCACATGTAGTGCTCTACGAGAACAAATGTCTGGCAAGTCCAATCTAGACTTCAGATTGTCCTTCGTCTTCGCTTTGACATTGAGAACGGTGTTCATAATGTTGTCGAAAAAATTCTTCTCAATGTGCATGACATCCAGATTATGCCTCAAAAGATGGTTCTTCCAATAAGGCAAATCCCAGAAAATGCTCCTCTTGTGCCAATTATGAACGTTGCCACAACCATCAACAGGATGATGTCCGTTACCACCACAATCAACGGTCCTCTCTGCACCAAAATCTCTGAACTGAGTCAACAAATACTCACCATCTAACTCAGGAGGAGGACCGTCAAATACTTTCCGGTTCTTCCTAAACAATGTGGTGCTCCGACGATAAGGATGATCGCTAGGTAGGTATCGCCTATGACAATCAAACCAAGACGTTTTCCGTCCGTGCTTCAATTGGAACGCATCAGTGTTATCTTGACAGTACGGGCACGATAACCTTCCGTGCGTTGTCCATCCTGATAACATGCCATATGCTGGAAAATCGCTAATAGTCCACAAAAGTACCGACCGCATGATGAAATTTTGGTGACAAGAAACATCAAACGCTTCAATACCTTGGTCCCATAACATTCGCAGCTCATAAATCAATGGTTGCAAAAACACATCAAGTGATCTCTTCGGATGCTCTGGTCCAGGAACGAGAATGCTAAGGAACAAGAACTCCCTTCGCATGCACAAAGATGGCGGCAAATTGTAAGGTGTTACAATTACTGGCCACAAAGAATATTTTCTGCCGTGCTTCCCAAAAGGGCTGAAACCATCGGTACATAATCCAAGGTATACGTTCCTTGCCTCAAACGCAAAGCTGGGATAAATGGATTGAAAATGTTTCCATGCTCCTGCATCTGACGGATGGGCGATTTGTCCATCTGTTGTATGCTCTGCATGCCATCTCATTGCTCCTGCTGTGCGCTCTGACTGATATAACCTTTTCAATCTCTCTATTAACGGTAAATACCACATCCGTTTATATGGCACTGGCACTCTTCCACCTGTTTCCTTATACCGAGGTTTGCGACAAAAACGACATGTCGTACGATCTGCGTCCTCTCTCCAGTAGAGCATACAGTTGTCTATGCATACATCTATCATTTGATACGGCAATCCTAGACCTTGAACAAGTTTCTGTATCTCATAGTATGATGCCGGTGCAAGATTATCTTCTGGCAAAATTTCTTTCACAAAATCAGCGATTGCATCCACGCACTCCTCACTCAAATTGAAATCCGTCTTTATACCCATCATCCTTGTTGCAGTTGATAAAGGGGAATGTTCACCTCTACACCCATCATATAACGGATGTTTAGCAGCGTCTAACATATCAAAAAATCTCCGAGCTTCTAAATTAGGTTCTTCTCCCCTATCTCCATACTCAGCAACCGATGGTATATTTTCACGATATGCATCGTTCACCATCTGAACATGACCTACCGTACTTTGTTCTTCCATTGCGGGTTCTTCTAAGCTAGTGTTATCCCCAATATAATGTTCACTAGTACTAGCATAATTATCCACCATTGTATCATTTTCTCCATGATAATACCAAATCTTGTAACCCGACATAAACCCATGACAATACAAGTGTGACCATACTTCATCTATCACGATAAATCTACGATTCCCACAATTGGTACAAGGGCAATAGATTTTACCGGTTTTTTTTGCTTTCTTCTGCATACCCGCAAATGCCATGAATTCCTGTAGACCTTTTTTGAATTCCTCCGTAACTAGGCCCGTGTCCGGAATTTGATGAGGCTTGTCCATCCATGATCGAAAATAATTATAAGGATTTGAAGAAGATATTTTCGTAAGGAATTAGATAACAGAGATTTTTTTTGGTTGTGCTTATAAATGAAGCGTGGAAACGTTTTTATAAGGAAAATTTTGTCCTTTTCCGACGGAAATCCGACGGATTTCCGACGGATATAAAGCAGATATTATCGATGTCGGCAACCATGTCGGCAGCCATGTCGGCATCTGTCGGATATCCGTCGGACATCCGTCGGATATCCGTCGGAAATCCGCGACGGATGAACGTCGTCGGAAATCCGTCGGCAGTATGTCGGCAGCGTCAAAAAGTCGTCCGACGGGTTAATATTTCCGACGGAATTCCGACGGATGTCCGACGGATGAGAAGTTAGTCGGAAATCCGTCGGAAATCCGTCGGAAATTTCCGACGGAATTATTGCCGTCGGAATTTCCGTCGGATTTCCACCTGTTTTCTTGTAGTGAGAAAGTAATAATAATCTGTTCCTTTCGTGATTATTAAAAAGAAAATAAAAATAATGTTGATTAAAACGGCTGCGTTTTAGCACCAAAGTGAAGAGACTCCAGAAACAAGCTTGATCCTCAAGGATAGGGTTTTTGGTTTGGTCTGGTTTTGAATTATTTTTGCCCTACTTCTTTGATTGAAGCAGCTCAAAATTCAGAAGCTTTTGAAAACTCTAGTGTCGAATCACACTTATATTGTATTAGCAAGACGATGATGGATGTATTAACTTTGAAATCTGCCTAAAAAAAGACTCAAAAGCTAATAACACAAGAAGATTTCCATTTCTTGTCTTAAGTTATTCTCTTTTTTTTTTATATAACTTTTATCATCTATATATTTCCTTTAAATGGGTTTAGGGTTTTCTATTTTATCAGGGCTCTTATGCCTATATAATGGATATTCTTGTTATATGGTGTGAAATAATAAGACGAGAGTTTTTCTTGAGAGATTAGAACTCATCACCATGTTCATAATCGGTTTATTGTTATTATTATCTGCTTCTTTATAGTTGATCATCCATCTTTTGGGATTTAAAATGGTCATGATCGTTTTATTGTTATTCTTTGCTTCTTTTTTGTTGATCTTCGACGGAGGAAAACCGATTATAGATTGGGTGAGGAATTTGAGATTGGCCAGACAACAACCATCGGCTAGAGAAGAGGCAACCCTTGATGAAATTGCCGAAGAAGCAGCCGACTCGACGAGAGAAGATTTGAATGTTTCTGTGTATCTGCTTGATACAGATCTTCTCGAATGCCCCACTTGCTGCGAGGCCCTCAAGATTCCTATATATCAGGTTTGATTCTTAAAAATTCTTATATTGCTAGTTACTATATACTCTTTTTTTCTTTTTTCTTTCTCTGTTGATGTAGTTTTGTGATAACAACCTGGTTCTGTCTTGCAGTGTACTAATGGTCATCTAGCTTGTTCTCTGTGCTGCGAGAGAGTTAAGCACTTATGCCCCTCTTGTAAGTCACCGGTTGGGTACATTCGTTGCAGAGCCATGGAGAGAGTCATTGCAGAAGCTAGAGTGTCATGTCCAAATGCCAAATACGGGTGTAAAGAGAATGACTCATACCAAAACCGCTCGAGCCATGACAAGCAATGTCTTTTCGCACCGTGTTCCTGCCCCCTGCGTGACTGCAACTATACAGGCTCACATAAGGATCTCAAGAACCACGTCAATGTTGAACACAAGGAAGGCCTGATTCTTTTTAAGTGGGACACTCCTTTAGGCATTGAGCCTAGCCTCCTCGATGAGAAGATAACAATTCTTAGAGAAGAGAAAGATGGGGAACTGATTGTAATTCAAGGTTTTCAAGGATCGGACGGTATGTTTGTGAGTGTGAGCTGCATTGTACCATTGGCAGTTGAAATGGTCAAATTGTCCTGCAGTCTGGAAGTGAGAACCTTGAGAAGCACACTGAAGCAGGAAGTGACGGTGAAGAAAATTCAGAAAACGAGCGAGGAACAGCCCAAAGACGATTTCGTGTCGATTCCTTCCTATATGCTGAGTTGGATAAACTCCATGGAGATTTGCATCAGCCGTTGTCCGTTCCAATTTTTTGAAGCTTGATATATTTTAACGACTAATATATGCACAATTGGTTGAGGTACATAAACTGAAACGTTCATAGTTTTTTGAGTCTATAACATTGTGCTTAAGATCTTTTATTTCAAGAACTAATTGACGTAGCTGAAAACAGTTTGATCCTCAAAAAAGAGAACTGAAACAATTTCATATTTACAACACAGCACAAGACAATTTATGTGTTGCTTTTTTGTTTTTTTACCAATAACTTATTTTTTTTACCAAGACGAGAAGAACACACACATTTAACGAGTTCACGCCATTAAAGGTCGCTACGTCTCGCCAAGACTCACCTCAGAAGCCACTAGATATAGAGATTAGCTTACAACAAGATGATACAAGAGATCTGCCTAATGCCTTTCACTAGCACTTAGGCACTCTTCCTATCAATCTTGAACTGAGAAAACTAAGTACAAAGCTTATGCTAAACAAGTTTTCTCTATGCTATTTATCTCTCTAATCTCCCTCAAGTTCTTCACACTTCTCTCCCGTAGCGAAGCTCTTCATTTTATAGTGAATACACACTAGGGCTTCACGTGTAACACAACCGCTAAAACTTCCGAGCAAAACATCTTCAAACGCCAAAATGCCTTCTTGATTTAGCTTGTAGCAGACCAAACGTGCCTTTCCTCATTTGGATACAAACGGGCAAGGAGTCCTTATGCTGAAAAGAAGCTGTTGTCTTGATACTTTAGGCATTAGCCATTTCCCCCTGTGGTCTCAAAAAAGAACAACTAAACTTTAGTTCAACTGTAATTATTAGCCTTTATGACTTTGGTTTGATGATAAGATGACCTTGAGAATCAAGTCATTATCTCCACAACTTAGATTAAAATACTATAAAGGTGGTAAGAGTCTCTACAATAGTACGAGACTTTCATAGTCAAGAATATAGCAAGAGCAAACGTAGGCTTTTTATTCAAGAAACTATATACGTCGTGTAAATGACCGATTTGGTATAAATACAATCTCTTGCAGAGCAATGGATCTAGCATATCATGTCCAAATGCCAAATACAGACGTAAAGATAATTCTATCTTTTTTTCCTTGAATTGAGCGTAAAATTTTATTCAAATCAAAAACAATATTTTTTACAATGAATGTTTCCTTGTGCTTAATGTAGCTAATAGAATTTACATTGAAATAGAATTAAGAAATAAACTCAACTTGTCGATGCTTCTTTTTAACGTGAGAAGGAGGCAAAGAGATTTAAGCTAGGCTTCTTTTTTTACCCTAGTCTCTCTCAGAGATTGAGGTTAATTCTTTGAAGTTGTTTTATTCTCATTAATCAGTACTAAAGACCTTTATATAGGCCTTGATACAACATAATCATAAATCTAATGTAAAAAGGAAAAATTCCAAACTACTTAGATCCAACTGAAAAAGGAAAAAACTATAAGCACCAAAACCTAGTTCATAACGGAAAAGCGCTAAAAGACCAACCTTCAGATTCATATCTTTTAGGTTTGGTCCTTCTTCCTGATTCAAGCACTGTAATTCACAAACCCATATTGTGTCCTTGAGTTTTTCAGTGACTAGAACTAGAGGAAGTAGATGAAATCTCTGAGATGACAATGGGATTTATTGCTTCTAGCTCAAGAAATGCATAAATAATCCATCAAAGTCATGTTCAATTCTCATGTTGTTCCGTGAATTGCATAAAATGTTAGAACCAATTTTGTGCAAGTGTCAATGGCATAAATGGACTAATTTGAAATCACAAAAAAAAATTGAACGTGAATGAGAAATGGGGAAACTTGGGCTTTTGCAAAAACATCAAAAGTTAACAAATTACAAGTGATGTAATTTATCTTACATTGGAAGTTTGAGAAAAATTCCTGGGATTTTTTGCTATTTTGTCATTTTTTAAAAATCTTCTTAGTTTTCTAGTACTTTTCAAAAACTGTATTAAAATCTAGCACTTTATGTACTGTACATGCATTGACTTTCCAGTCAAACCCCTGTACGGTACTGCGAAAAAACAACCTGTGTACGGTACACGCATGTAGAGCAGGGGGTAAAATAGTCATTTGTCGCCGAAGATGACAAAACAAAACAAAAACACTGTTCAAAGTGTTAGATTTGCAAGAGGGTTTTGGGAAAATGACATCTCATGCAATTACTCCAAAATTCCTCTAGTATAAATTAAAAAAGTAGGGAACTTAAACATAAGTTCAAAAGGTTACACCATGATATATGCAAGAAAGGAGAGACCAAACCACATGCATGCACCGCCTAAGCTCTTGGTTGAAGTTTGGGTTTTGAAATTTGATTGGTTTTCGATTGTCAAATGTCAACCCCTTTGTATTGTGAGGCCAACGAAAAAACCTGTGGGCCTAAGCTGCTTTTGAAGCTACTTTTTCCTACCCTAGTTATAGTCGTTTAGGGTCTAAGGAAAAAAAAAACTCTTGGGAAATCTCCACCCAATATATGAAGAGCTTCCTAGAAAGATTTAAATGACATTATCAAATACATGTTTAGATAGAGCCGGTCTTGGGGGCAAGCAAGTTGATGTGTTGCGTTTTTAATTCATTCTAACCCAAATTTCCATTCTAATTCAGATTTTTGACTTTTGCACTTTGTACGCTTAGGGGAGACGAATCTCTGACTCTACATCTCTTTAGAAGATTTCGGAACTCCTTTGGATTTATATTTATTTGATCATGAGTTTCTTTTCATGTCCTTGTTTTTCTCTGTTTCCATGTTTGTGTAGTTCCATAAATAAGTTTTAGGGTTTTCAAAAGATTTTCCTGAATCACTGAAACAGATCTGTTAGAATAGGGAATTACATAGAGTTATTCATCTATTGTTGAGATTAAGACTTTGACTAGGTGGATCACCAAATTTATGATCTTAGGATTAATCTATTCATCAAAAGTGTTACATATTTCTTGAAAGAACTTATATGAGCAAATCATCCTTAGCCAACGAAAGTTGATGCTAAGGCGATTTGTGAACTTATCAAATCTGAACTTTAATGTGTGTCTAGCATTCTAAGGTCAAACGACAGTTTATATACTTAGGTTGATTGGCATAGTAGTTAGTGTCACGACAGTGGATTAACTATAAATTTATGTTTGAGTTCGAGAACGGTTCTTAATCTATTCCTTGTTCGATAATCTGTTTAGTGAATTTGATTTCATGCGAATTACCTAAAAATCTAGCGCTTTTCTCATTTGAATTTACATTGTTTTAGTTGTCATTCTTAGTTTTTAGAAATTACAAAACCACAAACAATTGTCATTCGTTGTAGATTTATTTTTCTCTTGCATTCTTATAGTGTTATACATTACTACAACTTTTGTTCTGAGTTTGAATAGGATTAAACATGTGTTTCACAAGTTAAGCAGCTACTTGTAGTCTCCATACAATAAATAAAATTTTGGTCACTTTATAGTTGAATATCTTTTATAGGGATGTCAATCGGGCTAGTCTGGTCCGGCCCGGCCCAAAACCCGTAAAGCCCGCATATATTTGAGCCCGGCCCGAAAAAAAATTGGGCCTATATTTCAAAGCCCGGCCCGGCCCGACAAGGCTTTAGGATTTTTCGGGCTATTTTTTACAAACACAAAAATTCACAATTTTCAAATGAATAATTAAAACAAAATATTTATAAAAAATAAATCTAAATCTAAATTTATTATATCAAATCCAATTAAATTTAAAAACAAAAATTTGACAAAAAAAACAACTAAAATTCAAATAAATTGTATTACCAAATAAAACCTAAAATCAAAACACTTCAAATCTAGGTAGTAAAGTTTAGATTAGAATACCATTCATCGTATTCTAAATCCTCATCACCATCAAAAGATACATATAAAATAATAATAATAATATTAAGTTTTAACATGTATAAATCATATAGAAATGTCATTAAAAGTCTATAGATAATGATTCTAAAAAAATGAAGTAAATATTGATGAATGATAATGGTACATGGATCACGAAATGTATAAAAAATATGTCAAATTATTATTTTTAGAAAGATAAATGTTGAAGTAAAATCTCTAACTAATTAAAATGTAAAGTTTCGGGTTTTTCGGGCTAGCTCGAGCCCGTTCGGGCTAAACCCGAAAAACACACTAACCCGAATGGACTTAGCCCAAAAAGCCCGATTTTTTCAAACTTATATTTCTATGCCTAAGCATGCTGTTTTTCAGGACCGGACCGGGCCAACCCTCAGGTTTTGGCCCTAATTGACACCCCTAATCTTTTAAGTGAGTTAGAGCATCTCCAATGGGAGAACCCCTCATGGGGTTCTTACCAATATTTTAATTATAAATTTTAAGAACCTCCTGCTAAGAACCCCTAAAAAAGTTCTTAAATAAGAACTTTAAGAACCTTTTTTTCAAAGTTAAGAACCTCTCTAATATTTATTATTATTTGTCATTATAAAATTTTAAAAACCTCTCCTCTAAGAACCCCCATTGGAGGTGGTCTTAGTTCCGTACAAATTTGGGGAAAAAGATGCATGGTTGAGTCCTGAGATTTGTACATTAATTCTTTTAGATGTATCTCACGTCTTTAATTTTTTTTTTTTTTTCAATTTATCAATTCATAGGCCCAAAATTTATGTTTTTCCTTGCGGGCCATATATTTTCAGGGCCCACTCTGTTTCTAGCTTGAGATAAAAACTCCTGGGAAATCGGAGACCTAACACGTTAGGGTTTTCCATCTCTCTTACTTATATGTATATATATATATCTCTAAATCTCATGGAAATTTCAAAATTGACATGGCAGAGCAACAAAGTAGCAGTTCACCCGTTTCTGTGACGCTGCTGGATCCAGATGTTCTTGAATGTCCCATTTGTTGCGAGCCCCTGAAGATTCCTATATTTCAGGTTTGGTCCTTCCTCATTCAAGAACTGTGATTCACAAATCTATATATATATAGTGTCGTTAAGTTACTAGACTCTCTCTGTCTTTCTCTTATGGCATGTTGATATTTATTTCTCATTGAGGTTGTGTATCACTGTAAAAGTAGAGAATTAATGCTTACCACTTTTTTTTCAAGTGACCACACAACTTTTTGTGATTATGTCTTGCAGTGTGAAAATGGTCATCTAGCTTGTTCGCCGTGCTGCGAAAAAGTTAAGAACATATGCCCGTCCTGTAAATCACCGATTGGGTACAGTCGTTGCAGAGCCATGGAGAGAGTCATTGAAGCAACTAGAGTGTCATGTTCATATGCCAAATACGGGTGTAAAACGAATGTCTCATACCAAAATCTCTCGAGCCATGAGAAGCTGTGTCTTTTCGCACCGTATTCCTGCCCTGTGAGTGGCTGCAAATATACCACCGGCTCACACAAGGATCTCAAGAACCACGTCAATGTTAAACACAAGGAAGACCTGATTCCTTTTAAGTGGGGCACTCCTTTACGCATTGATCCTAGCCTCCGTGAGAAGATACTCATTCTTAAAGAAGAGAAAGATGGGGAACTTATTCAAGTTCAATGTTGTAAAGGATCGGACGGTGTGTTTGTAAGTATGAGCTGCATTCCACCTTTGGCAACTGATTTGAGATTGTCCTGCTGTCTGAAATTGGGAAGTGAGAACCTTGACAAACACACATGAAGCAGGGATTGAAGGTGAAGATAATTCATGTTGATTCCTTCCTATATGCTTTAATTTGGTGGATATACCATTACCACATGGATATTTTAATCTACCGTAGTCGGTTACAATCTTTGTTCATCTTATTTCGCTATGGCATGTTGATTTTTTTTAATTCTCAACCATTTTATTTAATTCTCGAGAGGTTTTTGGATCTATGAGTTATTGAGTTTCACTACAAAAGTATATAATGATTACCACTTCTTTTTCTCAAGTGAGTGTATATATGTAATTCAACGAGTCTATACAACTGTTTGTGTCTGCAGTGTAATAATGGTCATCTAGATTGTTCTCCCGTAGTGCGATGAAAACTTGAATATCGCGATATGTATCAGCCGCGGTCAGATCCAACTCATTCATGCTTGAGAGGTATTCAGCAATGTTGTTTTGTGATTCTATAACGTTGTGCATAAGAAATTTGATTGCAAGAACCAATTATACCGGCTCACACAAGGATCCCAAGAACCACGTCAATGTTAAACACAAGAAAGGCCTGATTCTTTTTAAGTGGGACACTCCTTTAGGCATTGAGTCGCCCTCAGTGAGAAGATAACCATTCTTTTTAAGTGGGACACTCCTTTAGGGAACTGATTGTAATTCAACCTTTTAAAGGATCGGATGGTATGTTTGTAAGTGTGAGAATCATTGCACCTTTGGCAACTGAAAAGAGCAGATTCTCCTGGAACCTTGAGAAACACACTGAAGCAGATATTGATATTGATCGAAGGCAATTCAGAAACGGGTGAGGAACAGACGATTTTGTGTAGATTCCTTCCTATATGCTGCGTTGGGGATTCACCATCAAGATTTGCATCTGGTGTCGTTGAGGCCCATATTATTTACGCTTGAGATATTCAACGACTAATATGCACAATTGGTTGAGGTACATTCATCAAAAATCTGCATAGTTTTGTGGTTCTATAACGTTGTGTTTAAGAGATTTTATTTCAAGAGCTAAGTAATGTGTACATGAAGATAGTTTGATCCTCAAAAAGAGAACTGAACAATTTCATATTTACAACACATGAAACTGGTGTAGTTTTCTAAAATAATATTCTCTGTGTAAAAATATTATCTATACTATTAAAATAATACATTTTGTGTCCAAACAGAAAAACTCTTCATATTAGGTTATTCTTTATTTGGATAACTATTATTCATGTTGCCAAACATATTTAATGAAATATTAATAAAAAAATATTTTTATTATATTTAATTCCAAAATTTTAAATATTAATTGAGATTAGTTTGGATTTCTGTAAATATACGTTAGATTACTTGTCAAAAATACAAAAATCAGTTTTTATTGTATCTTTACAAAAATAAATAAATACTTTATATTTAATTTAGATATTCAAATTTTAAAAATAATTTCATAATAATGCAGATGGTAAACAAAATATGTTATTGTATCTTTTTATTATAATCAATTAGCCTAAAATTTCAAATATTTGAAAATTAGTAAATATTTATATTATACGTTAATATGAACGGGTGTGTTAGCGGGATATAATCGATGTCCGGATATTTATAATTTAAGAGCGGATATAGTTATATCTTTAAGTTATACGTCCACACGGGATATAATCGATATCTTTTGCGGGTTGGTTTGTCAAAACATACAAGATAGTGTGATAATTCGAGGCATATTAAAAGGATGGATTAACCCATTTTAACACTCATAAAAAATATTGGTTGTATATTAATCTAGATACACATAATAACAAAGTTTACAATAACGATTACATCGATATATACTTAACTAACTTATATTCTTACTATAATAATATATACCATATGGCAATATCATATAGTTTTTATAACAATTTACATTTTTGTTAGATAACAAACGTTGCTATCATTTAATTAAAGTTACAAAAATCACATAATCAAGATTTTTTTTATTAAAATTAAACTATTTTCGTTAGTGTTTGATCTACATAACATTTTTATACAAAAAACAATGCATAAAAAATACATTACCTCGCACACAACACCTATTAGAATCTACTTCGTATAGCACGAGTTAGAAATATAATATAAACATCAAAAGACATATTGCACAACAAATCAACACAATATTATCTTCTCACTAAAAACTTAAGAATCAAAAATTCAATATATTTGAATCAATAATGCTTAATTATATCTTATTTCTCATTTTCATTTTTTATATTTCAAAGTTTAGTCTTCAAAAAACTATATCCCGTGTGGACGTATAACTTAATTCGGAAATGTATTATAAACATCAAAACATATTTCCCACAATAAATTAACAAAATAATACATTTTCACTTGCACACTTACGAATTAGAAATTCAACATATTTGGTCTTAAACACTTAAATTAGATAATCATAATTTAGTCTACAAAAAACTTGACTCCGTGCGGACGCACGGGTTATAATATAGTATAGAGTAAAATAACAAAGATTAAAAAAATTATTATTTTAAAACAATTTAACCAATCATAAAAAGACCGCATAATACAAAAGTCATAAAACAACTAATATATTTAAAATTTGCATTACAATGTGAGAATATTCTATATTTTTAAACAAAAATAAGTTTTTTTTAAAAATCATATATTATGAAACAGAGGGAATGATTACCAAATTTTGATTTAAACATCATGAGGATTAAACAAAAAAGAACAATCTTTTTATTATTTTTTTATTTTTTTTGTAACAAGAAAAGAAAAAGAACTATCTTTGATTGGTTTGATTACCATTTTTTTTTTGTCAACCCCTTTGTATTGTAATAAGACCTAAGCAAAAAAGAACTCTTAGCCTAAGCTATTTTTCGTCCATCCTATTTTTAGCTGTTTAGGGCCTAAGGACAAAAAAAAAACTCTTGGGAAATCTCCAGTTAATTTATTTAGAGCTATTTCCGAGAAAGGTTTAAATGAGCATTATCAACTGCATGTCTAGATTCAGATAAAAACTCTTGGGAAATTGGAGCCTTAAAGCCATCTTTCTTACTTATATCTCTAAATCTCGAGTCACATGGAAACTTCAAAATTAACATGGCTGAGCAACAAAGTAGTAATTCACCCCTTTCCCTGACGCTGCTGGATCCAGATGTTCTTGAATGTCCCATTTGTTGCGAGCCCCTGAAGATTCCTATCTTTCAGGTTTGGTCCTTCTTTCTGATTCAAGAATATGATTCACAAATCTTTATAGGTTACTAGACTCTCTCTGTCTTTCTCTTATGGCATGTTGAATTCATTTCTCATTGAGGTTGTGTTTCACTGTAAAAGTAGAGAATTAATGCTTACCACTTTTTTTTTCCAATACGTACAACTGTTTGTAATTCCGTCTTGCAGTGTGAAAATGGTCATCTTGCTTGTTCTCCGTGCTGCGAAAAAGTTCAGAAATTATGCCCGTCCTGTAAATTACCAATTGGGTACAGTCGTTGCAGAGCCATGGAGAGAGTCATTGAAGCATCTAGAGTGTCATGTCTAAATGCCAAATACGGGTGTAAAGAGATGCCATCATACCAAAATCGCTCGAGCCATGAGAAGAAGTGTTTTTTCACACCGTGTTCCTGCCCCGTGCGTGACTGCAACTATACAAGCTCACACAAGGATCTCAAGAACCACGTCAATGTTGAACACAAGGAAGGCCTGATTCTTTTTAATTGGGACACTCCTTTATACATTGAGCCTAGCCTCCTCAGTGAGAAGATAATCATTCTTAGGGAAGAGAAAGATGGGGAACTGATTGCAATTCAAGGTTTTAAAGGAACGGACGGTCTGTTTGTAAGTGTGAGCTGCATTGCACCTTTGGCAACTGAAATGGGCAGATTGTCCTGCAGTCTGGAATTGAGAATCTTCAGAAACACACTGAAGCAGATATTGATATTGAATGCAATTCAGAAAACGAGCGAGGAACAGCCAAAAGACGATTTCATGTTGATTCCTTCCTATATGCTTAGAGCATCTCCAATGTATTACTCCATTTTTAACTCCATTTTGGAGTTGGGTTTCTCTCCAATGTATTTCTCCATTTTCTACTCCAAAAAGAATATACTAAGTATACATATATTTTTAATTTATTGTTAATTGCTAATAATACACTATATTTATAAAATTTACAAATAGACCTATTATTTTTTTTTATATAAATTTTCTATCAATTTTGATATTATTTAAATTTAATCATTATAATACAAAGAAAAACACATTACATCATCAAAAAATAACAAAACAAAGTAGATTTTAATTTAAACTTCACCATTTGAATATTTTTTCCATAAATGATCAATTAAAGCATTTCGAAGTGAGAAATGAACGCTTTTATCTTTGATTCCTCTAAAACGAGCAAAAAGATTTTGGAACCGAATATTTTCGTCCTCAGCTAATTATACCTCTGGAGATGGAGCTTCTCTTCCAACTTCAATCGGAGCATCGAGATCACGCTCATCCTCGATTATCATGTTATGTAAAATTACACATGTAGTCATTATGTCATGTAACACATTCTTTTGCCAAAAACGAACCGGTCCTATCACAATAGCAAACCGCGATTGGAGAACTCCGAAGGCACATTCTACATCTTTCCTACATGCTTCTTGTCGCATAGCAAAATGTTTTTTCTTTTCTTTGCACCGATTGGCTCGTGAATAGTTTGCACTATGGTAGACCATTTCAGATATATGCCATCAGCCAAATAATAACCCATATTATATTCCTTTCCTTGAATTGTATAATGAACAGGAGGAGCGATACCTTGAGCAAGATTGGAGTGGAATAAAAAAAATCCAAGATGAAAAGAAAAATTGATGATGGAACTTCAGCTGTTATCAACTCTTTAGAGGAAGGAAATAAGCAACTTTTGGAGCAATTAAAGAAGACAAGTGCCCAAAGACAACAACAGTTGGATATTCAAAGTAAAAACTACGCCTTGAAAGAATTTAAGGAAGAAAACAAATTTTTGTTCCAAGACTTGAACTCGATACAAGATCCGAATCTTCGTGCATATGTTCAGTATGAACAAACACAGATTTATCAAAAAAGGGCCGAGCAACAACAATATCAACAAAATCCGTCTCAATATGGTTCATTTGGACAATACTTTAATGATCTTGGTGGATCCAGAAGTGGTTTACCAGATTATTATTAGTCATTGTTGCATCAAATTTATTTTATGCTGTTTCTAATTTCAGTACTTTCATGTATTTTTAAATTTATTATGAGTTTATGCTATTTTATTTTCTGTTTTCAATTTTAAAATGTACTTATCCTTTCTCTTAAATTAAATATATATCATCATTTTATATTATATTTGTCAAAACAAAAAGTAAATGGGGTAAAAATCAAAAGTATAAAATTTTGAAAGACTATATTATAAATAAAAAAGTTCAACTAAAATGGAGTTACTCCATATTTGGAGAAAAATGGCATTTCTCCATTTTGGAGTTGAAAATGGAGTTGGGTTGGAAAAGAAAATGGCATTTATAGTAGAAAATGAAGTAGGGTTAGAGATGCTCTTAGGTGGACATACTCCCGGGAGATTTGCATCAGCCGTAGTTGGCTCCAATCTTTTTTAGCTTGATATTTATCAACGAGGTAGTTAATGTACATTAATTAATACGTTCATAGTTTTTAGGGTGAATTACTAAATTAACCTTAAAATTTATGTTTATTATTAGTTTGACCTACTTTTATTTTTATTATTAAACTAACCTCTTATACCGAAAATACCCTTATGACATTTGTTGATAAAAACGCAATTACAAAACTGCCATTAATTTCCCTGCGCGCAAAAAAAAAAGAAAGTCTACCGTTCTTTGACGGTAGATTTGTTTGATGTTGGTCAACTCAAATTTGGTCCGTAAATTTGTTTGAAAGATGGTAGATTTATTAAATCTTGGTAGACTTATTTTGGTAGACTTATTTTAACGACGCGGTAGATATATTTATTTATGGTAGATATATTATCTTTGATGGTAGATTTATTTATGAGTTGGTAGACTTTACGACCAAACCATTGACTAACGGTAAATGTTTGACTTTTTGGTAGATTTATTGACCATGGTGGTAGATTAATCTTAAAAAACGGTAAACTTATTTCTTTTGGTGGTAGAGTTAATCAGTGTGAATTATTTTTTCATGACGGTAGATTTGTATTGGTAACGGTAAATTTTTATTGGGTTGGTAGATTTATTTTTAATGGCGGTAGATTTAAAAACGTGTAAAATCTTGGTGACTTCGTTTTAATATTAGTGACAGTAGATTTAAAAAAAGTTGGTAGATTTGTTTGTAATGGTGGTAGATATAAAAATGTCTAACATCTCGGTGACTTTGTTTTGTTATGGTGGTAGATTTAGTATTAATGACGGTAGATTTAAAAATATTTGATAGATGTATTGTTAATGGCGGTAGATTTAGTAAAAAATTTGGTATTATTCAGATAACCTCAGTTGGTAGACTTATTATTTCACGTTGTGGTAGATTTTTAATGACGGTAAATTTATTGACATTGTTTGGTGGTATACATTTGACTTTTTCAGAATGCAAAATTACGTTTTTTCCCTACACTAAAACTCATATTTACAAAAAAAACTAGGCACTTAAATATGCTAAGTATGAGAATTTTTAAGTGTTTGATGGTAGATTTATTGTAATGATGGTAGATTTATTTTGTTATCCTCCTTTTTTTTTGGGTTAAGATTAACCTTGAACTTATATCCTATTGGTTCTCTTAAACATTCACCTTATGTCATTTTGGTTTTCTTTTGTGTAATAAATATCTTTTAACTTAAGGTTTTTTGTTATTATTTGTGTTTATTCTGTTACATTTAACTCAAATTACTTTAAACCTTGAACATTAAAATGTCAAATGACACATCAAAAATTGTAGTAGTGCTCAATTGTTTGTGTCAAATATGGCATATGAGCTTTGTAATTATTTGGGTTTGTGCTCAATTGTTTTCAGTATTGGTTTATATAATAGATGTGCTTTTTGTCTATATTATTGGATTGAATCATGTGTTTTTGGTTAAAATCTCACTCACCTTAGTTATACATATTAAGCAAAGGGAAAGTAGATAAAGTGAATGATAGCAAACATGGTAGAAAAGATGAAATATTTGACACATGACTCAAACATTTTGTAACAATTATAATTTGAAAACAATAGCATCATCTAAAATTCAATTATCATTTGTACAAATTCAAATATAGATCTACCATCAATACAATAATAAATCTACCATCATTTCAAAAATAATTAAATCTACCAAATCTAAATCTACAACCGTAGAAGAACATGCTGGGAATCTCGTCGGGGATTTGTCCGCCGTCGCGAAACCCATAACCTGTCACAGAAGAACAAACAAATGTCATCATTCATATATAAAGTTCAAATATATGACTAACAAATCTACAATCATATAAAACGATAACTCTATAATCATTAACAAGCAAATCTACCATCAAATAATTAATATAACTCTGCCATCATGAACAAACTATTTCTCACCTCAAATTTCAGAACCGTTACCACCGGAATTTTCAGACGGCGGTAATATGGCCGAAGAAGAAACCAGGTACCTGTCGGAGAAGAAGAAACAATAAGTCAGTCGTTAACAATAAGTCTACCATTACGTTAACAAAATAGAGTAAGTCAGTCGTTAAAAGTAAGTCTACCACATTATATATACAAACTACCATCATATAAAAACAAATCTATTGTGATATAAAAACAAATCTACTGTGATATAAAAACAAATCTACCGTCATCTATATACATACTATCGTCATATAAAAATAAATCTACCGTCATATATAAACAAACATATCTTCATATATAAACAAATCTACCCTCATATACAAACAAATCTACCATCATATATAAACAAATCTACCAAACCACATTTGTCAGCCTAATAAATATACCATCAAGCGTTACAAAATTTAGCACCAAAGATATACAATACTTAACATTTCTCACCGGAATCCCGTTCAGTAGATCGGAAACACAGATTAAACAAGTTATTTGCAAATAAAACAAAAAAATTAGGGTTAGGTTTAGCCGCCGCCGAAAAAAAAACTATGAAATTAGGGTTATTGCCGCCGCCAACCGCCCATTCTCCCCCAATCGTCGCCGACCGAGGCAGATGACTCGCCAGAACCCTCGACACGCCTCCCCCAAAGTCCATCTTCTTCTTCTTCGTAACCATCCTTCGTCGCGGTTCATCCTCAGTCCTCGCCGAAATCGGGCATGAATCGCGTCGGAATTCAATCGTCACCGGAATCGCCCCAAACGTCGTCGTCGCCTATCGCCTCTTGTCGAGAGAATTTTTTTTTTTTTTTGTATACCTGTTTTTTTTTTAATTTTTTTTTTGATATCCTTCATTTATTTCATTATTTATTTTTTTTAAAAAAAAAATCAAAAAACAAATAATTAATGGTATACTCGTAATATAATACACCATTTGGATAAAATGGACATCAACCAACATTCTAAGGTTAGTCTAGTAAACATGGAGTTAGTCTAGTAATATTCTTTAAGGACGAGGTTAGTTTGAGGAATTCTCTCTAGTTTTTTTATTCTATAACATTGTGCTTAAGATATTTTAAATTTCAAGAACTAATTGACGTAGTTGAAAAAAGAGAACTGAAACAATTTCATATTTACAACACAACAAAAGACAATATTGAAAAAGCAGATGAATCCGACATACAATTCCCAAAATCTTCGGTGCACCGAGTTTTCTTTTTATTAGAAATCAATCAAGATGTACACAACACTCTTGACAAGAATTACACAAAGCCTAAGACAGGTCCTTAGTTTGTGACCTATGGATTTCTAATTTACAGCAAAAACAGAAACACTCTCTAGTATCTCTCTGGGGTTTTGCTCACCGATCAAGAGTAATCTCTACTCTCTGAAACTGAGAAAGCTTTTTTCTTCTTTCTCTCTTTTGAACGGCTTACCCTAGCAAAACTCACTTCTTCCCCTTTTATCTTTGTCGGGTAAGTGAGTCTCCTAGGTTAGATTCGTGTGGCTCCAACTCAGCCACTAATGCCACGTCATTAAAATCTTCATGTTTAATGATCCACCTCTGCAGTCTTCTTGTTCCAACATCTCCATTGTTGTTCCAGCATGACTGCAGACTTCACCAGACTTCACAAGTTTTCACCAGACTTCACAAGTTTTCACCAAACTTCACAAGTCTTCACCAGACTTCACTTCTCTTCTCTTCATGACACTTCTACAGAAGACTCACACTTTAATTCTCCCCCTTTTGACTGAATTTGTCAACTCAAGCATTCTTGCAAAACAATTCACGAAAACTACTCCAAAGAACAAGTGCACATTATACGTAGTGAAGATAAGAATTCATTTTCCTCAAATCGAATACCTACTCTATGAAGCATACATGAATCTCAATTCAAGCCCAAAATTACTCCCCCTCAAGTTCTAAACTCCTTGAAGCACGAGGTTCATTCACCATAAAATACATTAAAAAGAATGTCTAACCCTTTACTTCCCGTGCTTGGTTAGCATAATTTAATCAAAAACCGATTTCAACAAATGCAACAACCATAGCAAAAAAAAATAACACCCAACCGCTACCTAAGAGATCACGCTCAAAACAATGGAAAATCCCTGAACATGATTACATGTGAGATCAACTCAAATTTTCTTTAGAACCCCCTAGAATAGATAAGATAATTCAATTTAAGTTCATGAACTCCTCTCCTATATTTGAGAGTTGTGCTAAATCTTGATCCAAGTTTGTCTGCACAATGCTCAGTCTGCATTTTGAGCTGTTGAAACACACAGCTTGTCGCTCCAACATAGCTATTTCTCATTTTTGAGGAGCTTTCACACATGATGATTCATCATGGTTAGTCTTCACACCGACATGCCCCTAGAGTTGTATGATCCTTAGTGATGATGAGTGTGACAGAAGCATGGGAGATATAGCGCATGCAAGTATTTGATCAAAACTAGCCCAACCACTTGTCTTGACTTAAGTCTGAAAGAGCAAGTTGACCAGACTTTGATAGTGCTTTTCTACTTCTTTTGCATTGGAGGACTTATGGTTAGCCTCTAATATGAAATTCTTCTCATCTTTTCTTTTGTTTTTTCTCAAAGATTCTTCGATAAGCTCAGCTTCATCGTGTGAGATGAGATGCTTCTTACTGCTCCCTTCTGCAATCTCACCTCTTCCTTTGCAAGAACCACCCAAAGGTTTTGTGTTCATCCCTCACCACTAATCTTACCAGTCACACTCTTCACTGATCAAATCTTGAGGGTAGCTCTTTTCTATGATGAACTTTACAACAAGATGTTTTGTCAAAACCATTTTCAGCCCTTTTGAAACCTTGTTAAAAAGACTTTGCGTTGTACAACTGATATGCTCAAATTAATACCCTAACAGTACTAAAGCAGTAGTCGTAGTATAGCTAGAGATCGAATCCACAAAGACTCAAAGAGACGCACAATAGATTATGTAGTTGAGAATTAAGCTAAGCAATTCAGATGTAATTGAAAGCAGTGCAGAAATTAAAAGAGTTGTAATTCAATTGAGGAAATATAGGTCCAGGGTATTTCTCAGAAAATCAATGAATGCAGATAAACTAACTAACATGATTCAGATTTAGCGCAGTTCTTGAACTCAAATCACTAAGGTATAATTAACCAACTGTCGTTGCGAGAATTATCTAAATCTAAATCCTAGGAATTCCAAATCTCTTTGCGAATCCTAAAGTCTAAATCAGCTTTAATATCAGGTTTGATGTGTTCACAAATCAATGAAACCAAATCTCTTTGCGAATAATCAATTTGCTCACCTAGGTTCTATCAGGTAATTAATCGCACTGTCGTGCCTAATCAATTATCCTAAGATCTAAATTCCAGATTCGCCAACCTAGAATTAGCTTTGAACACAACCTAAGGCGAAGAACTAATTCAGATGGTGAATCCTAAACAGATAATCAACCTAGCATTCAAAGGGATCCTTATGAGAAAATCCTAAACCTAAATTGGATTTACTCAGACATGGAGAATGAAACAATCAACATAACTGAATAAATCATCAATAGAAAATAAGAGTAACAAGAGGTTTTGAGATCTGATCTCGGACGAAGGGAGATTCAGACTTGTCTCTCTTAAACCAAAGTAAAATAAAAGTATAGAAAATAATGCATACAAAGCATAGCCATAAAAGTGGCTGTAAAATCCCTATAAATAACCTAAAACACGAATTGGGGCTTCTTGTAATTATTAAAGACTTCTGGGTACTTTTACAATTCTTTAAGTCTTGGAAAACTCGCGGGTCGTGTCTTGCTGCGATGGGTATCGATCGATACCAGGGGGTATCGATCGATGCTCGATGTGAAATCGGATACTCAGCAACACGATCTTCTGCTTTGGTCCAAATGCTCCAGAAAACTCCAATATCTCCAATAATGTTCCCAACGTGCTATGACCTGTAAAAGACTCTAAAAGACTCCAAAATACTATAAAGACTCTATAAAAAGGACTTATATCATGGCTTAAATAGGGTAAAAACCATGATATATCAACTCCCCCAGACTTAGCCTTTGCTTGCCCTCAAGCAAATAGAAGCCTAAATCAGAGAAAGAGGTTTGAAAACGCGGAGACTCACCTGTTTACGAACCATCGAAATGACCTTTTTCCCAAGTATCCAAATGTCACCAAATCAGCTTTTGATCTAACCACCATGTACTTCTCCGTAGACATTCGCAGCTTTCCCAGACTCCACACATTATCCCACAGCATTGTTCAAATAAAGCCATCCTCGCCAGTTTCATCGCTGCAGCCAATATTCAAGAACCTTCTAAATTCTTTACCAGACAATATCATGACAAGGAACCACCCTTTTTCACACTTTTTCATTTTATTTCTCTCCCCCAGACTTATTTCTTATTATGTTCCTTCTTTTATTTTCAGCTTTGCATATACACATCAAGGTATTAGACGCGAGTATTGATGGTGTTAGCCACCGAATCCCCGGTTCTTCCCTCTCAATGTATCAAAGGATGTAGGTGAATAATGGCATCATAGGAAAATCCTAGCCTCGCTTCTAATCCTCTGTGTGATCATCCCCTCTTGAGTAGAATAATGGGATCGCTGGAAATTTGGCTCTCTACTCAGAAGAAAATCATTTCAATCTTTTATGCTCTTATTTATCAACTTATAACAGGGGAGAGAGATACCATAACTCTAAACACATGAGTTCCTTTATCAGATATGAATCAAGCTCTAAAAACACTAACCACATTGATGAAGTGCAGAAATTTGGCTCAGGTTTCAGAAGAACTCTGCTGGAGACATGGATGTTTTCTAGTCAACTGGTCAGTCTTTGGATTTTTCATTAGTCGATTTAGAACTGATCCTGTAACACTGTGCACTCAAAAACAAAATCAAATCAATAGGTTCAAGCACATGATTATTATCTCCAACAAGTTTTGACTCAATAAAAACAATTTTGACTCAATAAAATGACTGACTCTAAGAAAAACAAACACAATGTCAGCAGACACCTCCCCCAGACTTGAACAACACTGTCCCCAATGTTATCTAGCGTAGAGTCAGTGAAATAAAACAAAAGAACAAAATAAAATTGGGAAAAACAAGAAGTTACCTTGCTGGAACATCGAGTATCGATCGACACACAGCCTGGTATCGATCGATACAGGCTTAAGTCGACTTGATGAACCGTACATTCGCGATTGGTGTCGATCGATACCAGGGGGTATCGATCGACACTTAGGCGATTTCGTGTTTTGCTCCTTGTTTATCCTGACACAAAACGAAAAATAAAAAGAAAATACTTATATATATAGACTCACCAGTGGGTTGCCTCCCACCAAGCGCTCGTTTTACGTCATTAGCTTGACTGTAACGCCCTTCAGGCAGGATAGGAATGCGAGCTTGCATCAAAACAGACTCCACAACTTGACATCGCTAGCGTCAGAGTTCTGCTCATCATGCTGTCCACAAACTCCTGTCCTTTCTCTTTCAGCTCCGAAGTAAGAAGAATTCTAGCCTTAGAGAATGGCTTCGAAGCTCCTTTGCACTTGACCTTATACTCAATCGAATTCCCATCACTCTTCTGAGGGATTAAAGTGACATGGGGATTCTCGACGTTTTTGCTCTTGGCCTTCTTCTTCTTTGTTGCCTTAGCCTTCTTGACAACTTCCTTGGGGATGTTGGGCTGTTCAGCTGAAACGTCTGTGATAGCTGGTACGTCAGGAGGCTCTTCCAAAGGATATGATATCAACGTCGCTCCTATTACAGCATCGATGCAAGAGATACGTGTGGGAGTTCCTCTAGGGATGGCCTTGTATTACACCTCCTTGTCAATGTATGAGAATGAGATGTGCTTGCTGGGTGTGTCCATAATGGCACCAACTGTAGCCATGAACGGTCTTCCGAGAATCAACTGCGTACGAGATTTTGCATTCATCTCCACAACCTGAAAATCAGTAGGAACCAGACAATCTCCTATTGTGATCATCAAATCAGCAATCGCCCCATATGGAAGAGAGGTGGAATCGTTCGCGAACGTGATAGATGTCTTTGGAGGTTGAATATCAGTTCTCAATCTCTCTGCAATTGCCCTGGACATGACATTGACGCAGGCTCCTGAGTCAACGAGAGACTCTTTGAATTCAACTCTAGAGATAGAGCATGGAACTGAGAAGATCCATGGGTCTTCCCTCTTAGTCAACTGTCTCAGTGGAGGTGTACCTCTGGCCTTAATGAAGAGTGCCTTGATCTCTTCCTCAGTTTCTCTGCAATCCTTGAAGTGACTTAGCATAGGCCAGTCCTCTAGAGCTTCTTCAAAAGATGATTCATGGGAGATCCTTCGTACCATCTTCTCAAAGCCACGCAGCTGCTTTGGAGTGATGGGATCTCTGAGGTGCTGAGGAGTAGGATTCATCTTTTTGGGCTTGCGAACTCGTTCTTTGATCACCTCAGGTGTTTTCACAATTTATGGCTCGTTCTGCGAGGGGTATTGATCGACACCAGGTAGGGTATCGATCGATACTCTTGCTCTTGAATCGTCCCTGGCAGATACATCATCATCAAAAGGAAGCTCTACATTCTGCTTATCCAGCAAATACTTGCATCTAGCGTCCTCTCATTCCTTCCTTGTCAGCTTAGGAATTATAGGATAGGGCATTTTGGGTTTATACACCCTCCTCCTTGACAATCTCAAGCTTCTTCTCAACCTGCTCCTCAGTATCGATCGACACAGAAGGAGCATCGATCGATACTTGTGATTTTGGATCCGCTCGTGCAAGTGTGTGGACTGGTGTCGATCGATACATTGAAGTATCGATCGATGCCTTGGCGATTTCAGGATCCTCATCGAAATTTTCTTCACGTGAGGAGATCGCATTGACGTTTGCTCTTGGATTTTCAGTTCTCCCTGGAAGAAAACCTTCCTACCTCTTTACAGCTGCTGTTGTTTGAGCAACCTGAGTTTCCAGCTTCCTTTGGGAGAGACTGATGGCTTCGATTTTCCCATTCAGATCCATGTACAGCGAGTCAAACTTCCCATTGAAATCCCCCTGCAACTTCTCTTGTCCTCAAAGAAGCTGTTCCATCATGAGTTCCATCTTATTGTCTGTGGACTTTGGAGAGATGGGCTGGTACGAAGAGTTCCCGTAATTTCGAGTGTTGTTGTTGAAGTTTCGGTTGTTGTTGCACCCAAATTGCTGACCCTGAAATCCAGAACCACCAACGTAGTTACAATCTTCCAGTTCATCTCCACCGATATTATCGACTCCATCAGCAAAGTGTACAGTCTTCTTCGACTTTCCAATCAAAATATCCAGCTTGGCTTGTACTGCAGTAATCTGAGATCCATCAATTCCTCCAGCTTGCTTCTTCCGCTCGAAATCAGCATTCTTGGTGCTATTGCTAGATGCCAAGTTCTCAATCAGCACGACTGCATCATCTGGATGCCTGGTGTTGAAGTTCCCATTACTCGCAGTATCCAAAGCCATCTGGTATCTCCAATCGATCCCTCTGTAGAAGGTGCCCAGCAGCTGAACCTGATTGAACCCATGGTGCGGACAATTTCTCTGATATGATTTGAAGCGAATCCAAGCAGCCTTGAGTCCCTCTGTTGGACCTTGAGAAAATTGAGAAATTTTGTTCCTGAGCTCTTCGGATCTCGCATCATCATAGAAATTGCACAGGAATGCATTCTTCGTCTCATCCCATGTAGTTAGCGAATCAGGAGCTAACTGCTTCAGCCAATAAGCAGCATCCCCACTAAGAGAGTACGAGAAGAGTTTACAGAAAAGGAACTCATTGGGCACTCCATTATACTTCATACCAGTGACCAAATCCTCGAACCTTTCGATATGATCCATGGGATGCTCATGAGGTAGGCCATGGAAAGGATTCTGACTCACGAGAGCATAGTACGCAGGCTTCAGCTCGAAGTCGTTCCTCTGAAAAGTTGGGATGCGAATCGCAGATCGATTGGCATAGAACTGATCAGGTCTGTTGTGCTCGCCAAGTGTCCTAGCTCGAACACCTGCAGCATTCCCAACGTTGGCGCGCCCAGCTGGCGTGACAATCTCAATAATAGCAGCAGGGACAACGACGTTTCCAGCTTCATCAAGTCGATGCCCTCTCTCATTGCACACATGGCCCTCTTGGTCTCTCAGAACTCCAGCTTCATCAGCTCTTAAAACCACTGGGTTGTTCATCCCTGATGTTTGCTTTGTCTTTCTGTTTGTGCGTTCCACAAGTGCTAGTTGTTCCAGTGACAGTTCAACTAGCTGAGTGCTCTTGTTGCTTCTGGTTTCACGAACATGCATACACCTGAAAACAAAACACTAGACAAGGCACGTAAGTAACCAAAAAAAAATACGTTGAGTATCGATCGATACCACGTGGTGTCGATCGATATCAACAAAAGAAGACGACGAGTATCGACCGATACTACAGAGTATCGATCGATACCGACGAACTTAGTCGAAATTCTCAACTAAAATCTAATGGCGAATTGAGTCCCCGGCAACGGCGCCAAATTTGATATGCTCAAATTAATACCCTAACAGTACTAAAGCAGTAGTCGTAGTATAGCTAGGGATCGAATCCACAAAGACTCAAAGAGACGCACAATAGATTATGTAGTTGAGAATTAAGCTAAGCAATTCAGATGTAATTGAAAGCAGTGCAGAAATTAAAAGAGTTGTAATTTAATTGAGGAAATATAGGCCCAGGGTATTTCTCAAGAAATCAATGAATACAGATAAACTAACTAACATGATTCAGATTTAGCGCAGTTCTTGAACTTAAATCACTAAGGTATAATTAACCAACTGTCGTTGCGAGAATTATCTATATCTAAATCCTAAGAATTTCAAATCTCTTTGCGAATTCTAAAGTCTAAATCAGCTTTAATATCAGGTTTGATGTGTTCACAAATCAATTAAACCAAATCTCTTTGCGAATAATCAAATTGCTCACCTAGGTTCTATCAGGTAATTAATCGCACTGTCGTGCCTAATCAATTATTCTAAGATCTAAGTTCCAGATTCGTCAATCTAGAATTAGTTTTGAACACAACCTAAGGCGAAGAACTAATTCAGATGGTGAATCCTAAACAGATAATCAACCTAGCCTTCAAAGAAATCCTTATGAGAAAACCCTAAACCTAAAGTGGATTTACTCAGACATGGAGAATGAAACAATCAACATAACTGAATAAATCATCAATAGAAAATAAGAGTAACAAGAGGTTTTAAGATATGATCTCAGACGAAGGGAGATTCAGACTTGTCTCTCTTAAACCAAAGTAAAATAAAAGTATAGGAAATAATGCATACAAAGCATAGCCATAAAAGTGGCTGTAAAATCCCTATAAATAACCTAAAACACGAATTGGGGCTTCTTGTAATTATTAAAGACTTCTGGGCACTTTTGCAATTCTTCAAGTCTTGGAAAACTCGCGGGTCGTGTCTTACTGCGATGGGTGTCGATCGATAACAGGGGGTATCGATCGATGCTCGACGTGAAATCGGATACTCAGCAACACGATCTTCTGCTTTGGTCCAAATGCTCCAGAAAGCTCCAATATCTCCAATAATGTTCCCAACGTGCTATGACCTGTAAAAGACTCTAAAAGACTCCAAAATACTATAAAGACTCTATAAAAAAGGACTTATATCATGGCATAAATAGGGTAAAAACCATGATATATCAACAACTGATCCCTGTCTCAACACAAACACTTATCAAGAAGATAGTTAGAGTTCAAAGACACCCATAAACTTTTGCAAGTTCACAAACGTTTTATATTCCAGGGGTTGCGTGAAAATATCAGCAAGTTGACACTATATGGATACATGTTCTTTCACCACTTGCATATCTTCAACTAGTTCTCATATGAACCAAGAAAATCAGTATGCTTAGTTCTTGACAAATGCACATGTTTAATAGATATGTCAATGCACTTTGATTAACAGTTTTAACAAGCAAAGGATTAGAGATCATACCAAAATCGGATGTCGTATGTTTCATCCATAGAGGTTGATTGCAACAACTTTCTTCTTCATCTCTTGCTTGTTGGTGTACACAACAATTTCTTATTCCAACAGTTCTTTTTGTCACTGTCACTGAGTTACAAAAGTTCATTGACGACATTTCCTCAACCACTTACAAGCTCACACCAGAAGATCTCTTTGTAACTCGCACACAAACTGCTATCTTATCGAAGACCACAATCATCACAATATCCAATACAATTCTGATTTGTGTCCTTTGCGAGTTGATTCCAAGGGTTGTTGTTCATTTCACACACTTCATACTAGGGTTTACTGCAACCAAATGTGACTCTTTTGGATTTTCTGAACATCTTGCACAGAGTCACACACCCTTGGAACATACATCTCGCTCATGTGCTCTTTACTTTTTGGTTTCTCCATTGATACCCATTTAAAATTGTGACTTGCTTCTGCCAAAACCTTTCTTGATTATTGGACATGTTTTTCGAACACTCATATGGGCAGCACATAATCTTCTTTGACTCACTAGTTGAGGGTTTGCAAGGCACATCACCATATAGACTAGCCTTCTTAATCCACACCTTTTGCGACCTTCTTGACTCTTGAACAAACTTATTATGCCTTAATGCACATCTCAACCTGTCATGGAAATTATAGCAATAAGCCTTGATATGCCCAATCTTTCCACAAAAATAGCATCCAGAATAATGTGAAACATTTTGATTATTCTTCTGGATCTCTGTTCCAATAATGCTTTACTCTTGTAAGCTTTTTGGATTTCTGTTGCAGTATGCTTCACTTTTCTACTATTAATGTTTTGGATCTTTGCTCCTGCATGTTCCAACAGCTTCTCCTTTGTCTCAGCAGACATCAATGTGTTATCTTGTACAAAAACCCTTTTTGAATCCAACGAATCTATGCGATATCCAAGACCAAGGTTCGCTTTCTTTTCAATTAGAACGTCATGTGTACTGCTCCCATTCACAAAGTGAGTCTTCCCACTATCCTGACCACCATGATACATTAGACCAAAGCTACTTTTTCATACTCTTCCCACAGAGAGTATTTTATCCATATATTTGGTTCCGCTATTCAGCATGTGAATCTTTTTTCTAGTTTCAGCTGACTCTCGTGTAAGAGATTTATTCTTCTCAATCTCAGAACTGAGTTCCTCGTTTAATATCTTATTCAAACTCTGTAGCGATAACTTCTCCTCAACTAGAATCAGCTTTTCCTACTGAGTAGCATCCAATTATCATACAACTTTCGAAACTCAACTTTGACATCAACCACATCATCTTCTTCAACTTCACTCTCAGATGAATCCTCTTCTTTCTCAACTTCTGAGTCACTTTCTGATGAGTATTCTTCATGCTCAACAAATGTGTCACTATCTGAGGATTCCTCGTCTTCTTCTTCAATAGTGTTGATGAAGGCAACATATCCAGTCACTTCATATGAATCATCCTCGGTGTCACTTTCACTGGTTTGCCCATTTACACATTCTGATTTTGTGTGACCAAAGCCTTTGCATTCAACGTACTTGAGCTCTCTTATTTTTGTTGTGGGACAGTCAACTTTTAAATGTCCATACCCTTGACATTCATAACATTGTTGATCATTCTTCCGTATAGTTTGATCTCGATCGCTCTCATTTTGTTGAGTTCTTGAAACTATCTTCTTGTTTCCTCATTTTCCTACTCTTTTTAAAGCTCTGCTGAACTTCTTTTGCATCAGCCCCATTTCATTCTTGAGATCTCGAATGTCAGATCGCTATTCAGCAACAAACGCTATTCCTTTTGATTTGTTTGTGTTACTTGCAAGCCCATAAATTTCCATCTCATACGCTTGCAAATGACCAACAATTTCATCAAAATCAATGATGTCCATATCTAGAGCAGTACCCATTGCTGTTTTCTTGGATTCAAACTTAGGAGGAAGACTTCTCAACATTTTTTTCACTAGTTTCTTATCCTTGTACTTATTTCCCATGTTTTGAGCTTCATTTGCAATCGCGCTTAGCTTTCCACTAAATTCTTCAATGGATTATGTTTCCCCCATTCAAATAGTTTCAAAACGTGTGGCAAGCATATCAAGTCTTGATCTCTTCACGTTAGATGTACCTACATAGGATTTCTTCAGCTTATCCCATGCTTCTTTAGCAGACTCACAACACTGGATACGTTTAAATTGATTCTCATTTACATTATCAAATATGACAGATAAGGCTTTTGCATTGTATTTTTCCAAATACTCTTTACCATCGGTCCAAAGAGATTTGTCCTTGGTCATATATGTGCCATCTTCACCTTTAGCTACATGTGATTTCCAACCATTTTCGACCGCAGACAACGCATCCTCGTTGATTCCCCTTATGACAACTTTCATCTTCATCTTCCAATGACCATAGTTTCCTTTTTTCAGAATAGGGGTTCTATTCACCACCACTACCTCCTTTAACGAGTCCATCTTTCCGCAGGATCCTCACCTGTTGTAAAGCCACAACTTAGTTCAGATGTCCGCTCTGATACCAATTGAAAAAAAAGATGAACCCGACATACGATTCCCAAAATCTCCGGCGCACCGAGTTTTCCTTTTATTAGAAATCAATCAAGATGTACACAATACTCTTGACAGAAATTACACACAGTCTAAGACAGATCCTTAGCTTGTGACTTATGGATTTCTAATCTATATCAAAAACAAAAACACTCTCTAGTATCTCTCATGGTTTTTGCTCACCGATCAAGAGTAATCTCTACTCTCTGAAACTGAGAAAGCTTTTTTCTTCTTTCTCTCTTTTGAACGGCTAACCCTAGCAAAACTCACTTCTTCCCCTTTTATCTTTGTCGGGTAAGTCAGTCTCCTAGGTTAGATTTGTGTGGCTCCAACTCAACCACTAATGCCACGTCATTAAAATCTTCATGTTTAATGATCCACCTCTGCAGTTTTCTTGTTCCAACATCTCCGTTGTTGTTCCAGCATGATTGCAGACTTCACCAGACTTCACAAGTCTTCACCAAACTCCACTTCTCTTCTCTTCATGACACTTCTACAGATGGCTCACACTTTCAAATATAAGTTTTTGTTTTGGGATTTTGACTTTCATAGTCAAGAATATAGCAAGAGCAAACTAAATATGTCGTGTAAATTGCAGAGCCATGGATCTAGCATATCATGTCCAAATGCCAAATACAGACGTAAAGAGAATCCCATCTTGAGAAGAAGGTGAGAATGGATTAGATTTAAAATTCTCAAGAGGTTAATTTTTGGATCAATGAGTTATTGAGTTTCACTAGAAAAGTAGATAATGCTTACCACTACTTTTTCTCAAGTGAGTGTATGTAATTCAATAAGACTATACAATTGTTTGTGTCTGCATTGTGATAATGGTCATCTAGCATGTTCTCCGTGCTGCGAAAAAGTTAAGAACATATGCACATCCAGTAAATTACCGATTGGGTACAGTCGTTGCATAGCTATAGAGAGTCATTGAAGCATCTAGAATGTCATGTCTAAATGCCATATATGGGTGTAAAGAGATAACCTCATACGGTATCCGTCTAGCCATGAGAAGCAATCTCTTTTCGCCCCGTGTTCCTGCCCAACGCGTGACTGCAACTATTCCAAGTCATCAGACAAGAATCTCTACAACCACGTCTGTGCCAAAAGATGACATGATCCCATTCGTGTCACGTCCGTGCTAAAAGATGACCTGATCCCATTCGTGTGGGACTTTAGTTTTATCATTGACTGGGACCAAAGTAAGAAGATCACCATTTTTAGGAAGAGCAACTGTCGATTTCAACTAAGTTAATTAAATAACAAAAAAAGGATCGAAATCTCGGGATCGAAATCTCATAGTAAATGGAAAATTAGGTCCTTCGACGAGCTAATCAGAGAACAAGTAAGATCTAAGAAACTAGCTGAAGCTAATAATCTCTTAGTCTCGTGAATGAATTGTCGAATGCCTTTTGAATGAGATGGGTCCTCCTATTTATAAGACCCTTTGCCGGCTTAATCTCGTGATTTCCTTTTTCTTCTCGGACTCGATAATGACAATCTTCCTCTTTTATCGGACGAGTATTTCCTTTTTTCCCCCGGAGGAAATTAGAATATTTTCCTTTTCGTTTGGAGGTAGGTGCCGACATTGATTAGTCGGGCTTAATGGGCCATTATTATGATAACAGATCCGAATTGGGCTGATCCTTTGACGGTCATAAACTGTCGTCGACCGAAATCAATTGAGCAGATCTCAGTTTAAACCAAGTGGTTTTTTTATCATTGCACCATTGGCACGAGACTGGGAAGATTCTCATGCACTCTTCAATTATTATTGGCCTAAGCTATTTTTGTCCACCCTAGTTTTAACCGTTTATGGCCTAAGGAAAACAAAAAAAATCTCTTCGGAAATATCCACCCAATTTATGCAGAGCTATTACCGAGAAAGATTTAATTAATATTATCAACTGCATGTCTAGATTCAGATAAAAAAAACTCTTGGGAAATCGGAGCCTAAAGCGTTAGGGTTTAGCCATCTCTCTTACTTATATCTCTAAATCTCGAGTCACATAGAAACTTCAAAATTGACATGGCTGAGAAACAAAGTAGCATTTCACCCCTTCTCCTGAAGCTGCTGGATCCAGATCTTCTTAAATGTCCCATTTGTTGCGAGCCCCTGAACATTCCTATATTTCAGGTTTGGTCCTTCTTCCTCATTCAAGAACTGTGATTCACAAACCTATTTAGTGTCGTTGAGTTAGTCTCTCTCTCTCTCTTATGGCATGTTGATACTCATTGAGGTTTTGCAGTATCACTATAAAGGTTACCATACAATTGTTTGTGATTCTGTCTGCAGTGTGAAAATGTTCATCTAGCTTGTTTGCGGTGCTGCGAAAAAGTTGAGAGCATATGCCCGTTTTGTAAACGGTATGGGTACAGTCCTTGCAGAGACATGGAGAGAGTCATTAGAGTAACTAGAATGTTCTGTCCAAATGCCAAATACGGGTGTAAAGAGATTATCTTCCCATATGAAGATCGCTCTATTCATGAGAAGCAGTGTATTTTTGCCCCATGTTCCTGCCCCGTGCGTGACTGCAACTATACTGGCTCAGACAAGGATCTCTACAACCACGTCCGTGCTAAACACAAGGACGACCTGAATCTGATTTTGTGGGATACTCCTTCAAATATTGTTTGGGGCTCGAATGAGAAGATTACCTTTTCTCAGGAAGAGAAAGATGGGGAACTGTTAGTTCAAGCTTTTCGCAGATCAGATGGTTTGGCTGTCAGCGCGAGCTGCATTGCAACTACTTTGTCGCTAAGCCTTGGAAGATTCTCCTGCTGTCTGAAATTTGCAACCAGGAATATCACTCGGGCTAGCAGTTCCGCTTCACTACCGCTGTTTCTGCTTTCTCTGCTGCTACTTCCGCTATCACTGGCACCATTAAAAGTTAGAAGTTCGGCAAAACAGACAAGAATTCTGTCCCAAAAGGATGTTGTGCGTGAATTGAGATAATGTGATGAAAGCGATTCATGTCAGAAATCCAAAAGAGCCTGAGTCTGTTGCAGAGTATGTATCTTGATTTTGGTGAACATAATCCTGATTTTTCATGTTCATCTTTCTTGTTATTTTATGTTTCCGTTTTGTTTAATCATCAATTAATCTTGCCGGTTTTGATGAAAAAGAACTTAGAGCATTGTTGAAAAAGAGTTTGGTGAGGTCCAAGCTAGCATCAGCCCTGGAAGAGGCAACGGTTTCCCTTCATTCTGAAGATGGAAAAAAAGCTGTCAAAGAAGACTCGACCAGAGATTATCATGTCTCTGTGACGCTGCTGGATCAAGATGTTCTTGAATGCCCCATTTGCTGCGAACCCTTGAAGATTCCTATATTTACAATTATTGTATTACATAATCCGTTGATTGCAACTGTTGGCGGCTGATATAGTTTGGTAAGATTGAAGACATTAGCAGAAGAAAACAAAAAATCTGAAGATAGCACCAAGAGATGTGGCTTTTGTAGTCAAACGTTCTTTGCAATTTTTTTTTTTAATCAATGCAACTAAAGTAGTAATACAACTAGCGTGGTTCTGATTGCAGTGTGATAATGGTCATCTAGCTTGTTCTTTGTGCTGCAACAAAGTTAAGAACATATGCCCCTCCTGTACACTACCGATTGGGTACAGTCGTTGCAGAGCCATGGAGAAAGTTATAGAAGCATCTAGAGTGTCATGCCCAAACGCCAAATATGGATGTAAAGAGAATATCTCATACGGAAATCAATCAAGCCATGAAAAGTTGTGTGTTTTCAACCCATTTTCTTGCCCCATGCGTGACTGCAACTATACCAGCTCATACGAAGATCTCAAGAACCACGTCAATGTTGAACACATGGGAGACCTGGTTCTTTTTGCGTGGGACACTCCTTTAATCATTAAGTTTAATCTCGGTGAGAAGCTTACCATTCTTAAAGAAAAGAAAGACGGGAAACTGATTGTAGTTCAAGGTTTTAACGGATCACACTGTATGTTTGTAAGTGTGAGCTGCATTGCACCTTTGGTACCTGAAAGTGAAATGGTCAGATTGTCCTTCAGTTACAGACTAAAGCATAAATTGATGGTGGATATTATTCAGAAAATGAGTGATGAACAACCTGAATACGGTTTCATGTTGATTCCCTCGTATATGTTGCCTAGTGATGGGAACTTGAAGATGGGGATTTGTATCAGCCGCGGCCACGTCCATCTTGTTCATAAGTGACAAGTATTCAAAAAAATGGGCATTGTTTTGTGATTCAAGAACCAATTAGTGTACCTGGAGACAGTGTGATCCTCAAAAGATAACTGAACATTCACATATTTACAACAAACTATCTATTTATATGCCCTGAAGGCAAATTGCTAAACTCTTAAAGCTAAGATACTGAATCCAACTTCGCTTTTTGGTTCACAAGACTTACTTTAAAAGGCAAAAACACTTGAAGATACATATACATACATAGATGATCTAGTGGCTAGCAGTTCCGCTTTCGCTACCACTGTTTCTGCTTTTGCTGCTGCTACTTCCGCTACCACTACTCTCAGCTCCGCTTTCACTGCTCTCGCTTTCTCTACCACTGCTTGAACTTGAACTCTTTCGCTCCTCTCTCGCTTCTGCAATTACTTGCGCTCTGAGTGCTTCTGCTGCGTTAAGACCCTTGAAGGATTCATCATCATTGATATCAACATCTGCAATCTCATCATCTTCCATTTCACCAGGATGCGGAAGATTAATGTCAATGTCAAGGCCACCAGTACGAAATTCCTTTGTCGATGTAATTTCTTTTCTTGCTGATTGTTGGCCATCATTGTCATTATCATCATCATCGATGTTGACATCTTCCTCCGATTCATAAACAGTAGGGTTAGGAGCCGACGAATATGGATCCTCTTCATCTTCATGATCTGTGACAGGTACACAAAATGTAATTAACTTCCAAACATACCTATATAATATATGCACATACATACATACACAATAATGTAAATGAAACATGCCACAGTAAAAATCTGTATACCTAAACTAACAGGATTGTTGATGTCAATCTCTGCCACCTTAACCTGCAACATTGAAGGAAAAAAAAAACACAAAAGCTCGGTTTTACTTCTCGAAAAACTGCGAAACATCGAGCAGCAATGAGATAGACTTCTCTTATACCGGTTTAACCGTGTTTGCAATAGGAGGAACAACATTTGCTGCTCTACTAACTGGTTGTGAATACGATTCTGTAATCGAAGCTGCAGCAGATTCGCCGGGAACAAGTTGGTATTTTAAACGTTTAACTGCTCGGTGAAGCTTCTCTAGTCGAAATGTTTCGCCATCAAAGAAGAGAATTGCATCTTTGTCTTTATCATTGTAATCCTCACTAACACCATCAAAGCTAACTTAGAGTTGTTTTGCAAATATTTGATCATTCTATTATTTATATAGATGTTAACGGAGATTTTGGTGTTTTGTGAATATTTTGCAAGATACGCACGGATTTGCTAACAAATCTTTTAAATATTATCCAGCTTATGGAAAATGTCCTATAATTTCTTATCTCATGCATATATGGGCATCTTAAACATAATTGCGAATATATTAAGAAAGATTTTTTTAGATCTGCAAGTTATACCGAATGAAGTATAGATTTAAAAGATTTGAAATATATTCGTAGATATAGGAATAGGTTTGATTTTTAAGCTATTTTGAGTATTTTGCAAGTTAATTTTAAGATTTTGTACGTTTATGTTGGAATATTTTTTTTCTGTACTATCTAGATCTAAATATATAAAATATTGAACGCAGATATAGGAGTATAGTAAATGAATTAGTAAAAACTAAATCTTCCACAATAATATCTTTTACGAATTAATATTTGCTGGGTAATTAAATTTGTTTAACTTGTTATTGCAGTTTCAAAGCATATTGGAGGTTCAGTTACTTGAAGATGATATGAAGCACTTCAAATGGGCAAATTAGTTCTTGGCAAACGCTATAAGTTCTGTATAATCAAGAGAAAGACTTATTCAAACTATATTGGAGGTTGAGTAAATTAATTAAATTTTTAATTTATACGCCTGCCAAGACTAAAATTATATATTATGCAATTTATTAACTTGTTTAATTCTTTTTCAGAATGATATTTCCGATAATAAATGGAATGATTTTCTCAAAGAGTTTAAGGATAGTAGAGGGAAATGAGTGATGTGTTCAATTCATATATTTTCAATACCCGAATGTGAAAATACAACCGATCTTGTTAGTTTTCAATACTTTGTATATATTGTTAGAATGATAATGTGGATCAAAAGTGTGAGACCGATCTTGCCCTCTTCAAATTAAGGTAGATTCTTAAACATTGCACATTAACATCAAGTAATATATGCTCTTAAAATTGCACTGATAATAAATATAGGGTAAGGATGTTGATTTTAACATTGCACATAAATAAGATGCATAACATAAGGTTTATAGAAAGGTCTTATAAAACATGATTACAAACTTCAAGTTACAAAATAAGTTGGTAATAACATTTATACCAACTATATCCTTAAACAAAAAATATCCGAATAACATAAACAAAACAACAATGAATCATGGGTTTGAGTCTTAGAAAGGAGTAAAGCCTTGCCTGTGATCATTATTGTAACTTTGTGGTAGAGGAAATGGGTACCTGACAAAAGTGATTGATGAAAATTAGTAATCAGGAAATACTATTATGAACTCATATTTTATAGTAACATATATTAAAAACGATATTACCTGTTCAAAAATTGGTAGAGTTCAGGAAATGTGTAATCTTCAAACTCTATATCTGAGAGACCTTCTTCTGCTGTAAGCCATAAATGATCTTTAAAAAACAAAATTGGTTGTTAGTACATTGTTAGCCATGAATGATCTTTAAAAACAAAATTGGTTGTTAAAGTCTATTCTGTTTAACTTACGGACTAATGTCGAGACACGGAAACACCTTAGGATTTCAAATATGTATCATTCATGCTCACTACAAAACCGTCTTGACAATTCCTCAGCCAACTCTCCGTTAGCTAAACACTCCAACCCTTTAAACCTGAAAATTTGAAAACAATTTACAAACGTCTCTAAAATATGTAGAAAGAGTAAATTTTGATGATCACAAAAAGCCAGTTACTCCTGGTTTCTAATCGTAAATTGAACCATGGACCTCATCCTAGGCTTTTCATAAGAAAGTTGATTCCACCATCTCTTGTTAATCTTTCCAACCCAAGTAATCACTCTTAGAACATCTATAAAGAACACAAAAATTAAAAATTAAATAGTTAAAATAGTATGATCTAAAAAGAGATACTCTGTTTTACCTATTGGGTAACGTTCTGAGACAGTTTGACTTAGGATATCAACGATTGGAGTGAAAACCAAGAAATGATGGTGGTTTGGAAAGTCAATGAGTAGTCTCATTTCTGTGTTTGAGTTGAAGTAGATCTCATAAGAGTGGCGAGTGGTCTGGCCAAGAATAGGACCAAACGAAACACTAAATTCTTTAAGGGAGAACCAATAACGTTTGAAATGCTTAAGCCATGCATAAACATTTAAGGCTTCACTGGAAACATTTGCTTCTATTCTGTTTCCCTGAAAACAAATGGAGTTTGATGTGTATTTCAGGATAATGAAGATAAGTTTAAAATAACAAACACTTTAGAAACGAAACAAAATTCCTATACTAATTAGAATCATCAATATATAAGAAGTGTTGAGATATTACCTCTTCATCACACAACATAAGATGCATGTTTCGGTCCGACAAAACAAATTCTTTACTCCAAACATGCAAGATCTTCACTCTTAGGTTCCAATCTTTTTTGCGGGTATTGTTTTCTGAGATCATATGGACATTTTCGTAAGCCATAATCTTCTCAACAATTTGTCTGGTTTAGAAAAAGAGAAAGAGAGATGAAAGACGAACGGTTTAAAATGTTAGAGAGAAGACGCAAAGAGAAATGAAAGACGAACACAATATATTTATGACGCAAACCAATGAAGAAGTTGAAAGGATCACCAAATCTTAAGTACGCTAGATTGCGTTAAAAAAAGTTAAAAAATAATCAAAGTAAAAAATATTTGGTAATATTCTCCCTAGGTAATTATTAGAAATATTTTTCAAAAAAGCAATCATTAAAGAGACGGAATATTTAGTTTATATTTGATTAGATGTTTTATTTACATCTAGATTTGGTGATCGAAAATTTAGGTAGTTCGTTAATGATTTGCTAAGATTTGGTTCGATTATAATTTTGTTTGAAGCGAACGTATTGGATTTCATGGATTTAATAAATATGTAGTTTAGATTTGATTAGATGTTTTATTTACAGTAAGATTTGGTGATCGAAAATCTAGGTAGTTCGTTAATGATTTGCTAAGATTTGGTTCGATTACAATTTTGTTTAAATCGGAAGTATTGGATTTCCTGCATTAACTAAATATTTAGTTTAGCTTTGATTAGAAGTTTTATTTACAGTAATATTTGGTTCTCGGAAATCTAGGTAGTTAGTTAAAATTTTGGAAAGATTTGGTTCTCAAACTTTTGTTTGCAAAGATTTTGTTAATGAAATCACTCAACATCCCGGTTTGGTTTACTATTTAATGTTTTATTGTAGGTATTGAATTTGATGAACCAATACACTAACCGGGTTATGAAAACTCACTTCGAAATATATGAACATCTAATCAATATGAAAATAATTGTAATGTTTGTGATTCATAAAGTGATCGAAACTAAAATAGCAAAATGAGATGTTTCTAATAATCCAAATCAGGTAAGAAAAGAGTATATTTCGAAGAACGGACCGTTGCAAAAAGAAATATTTGTATAAGATATTCATTGTACAATGTTTGAATACAAATTGGGAAATGAAGAATGAAGAAACTTGATTGGTTTTACCTCAATCTAAATATTGAGATGGGAGTTTCTTCACATATCGAAATTAGGAACAATATTTAGATTGAGTTAAAGACATGAATTTTACACCAACTTTAAATTACAAAAGACAAATGTAAATTGAAATTACAATCATAGATCTTACAACAATTTTTATAGAAACATACAAATGAAGCTTTTGTCCACAAAAAGACTTCTTGTGCTCGAAGGCAAACTAAACCGGAATGAATACAAAATAATAGTTCAATTATGTTTCTTCTTGTGCTCGAAAATCTGAAAGCATGTCAATGACCTCATCTAAGAAAAGGATGTGGAAGAAGAAACATATTAGAAAGACAAATAAACATAATTCAGAAAGAAAAAACAACAAATTCAGCTAATGTGAAAAGCGCAAATCTGAAATCCAGAAGAAACTTATCTCTATTTCTAATCCCATTTATATATTGACGAAGCCTCAGAAGTCGAAAGTAAATCTACACATATAACCTTCAAAATTGTTAGAAAAACATTCAAGAAAAACAAAAAGCTTGACAAGAAATTTATGATTTTACCTCAATCTAAATATTTTTCCTAATTTCGAAATGTGAAGAAACTCCCGTCTTCAGCTTTGATTGGTGCTAATCCATTCAGGTCCTGCAAGAAAGAAAAACAACATGTCAATACACATTATAATTAACAAAAATTTCATAATAAGAAGGTAGAAGAATAAAACTAAAACATCTACAGAAACCTAAAGAATTGTGTATCAATGATCGAAAGAGTCTCTTTATATAGATGAATGAAGAGTCCTGAAGAAATTTTATAATGTTTATCTGAATGGAAGTTTAATATTAAATAAAGAATATTGCATCAAATCTTTTTAGTATCAAATTTGGATATTCTCGAATTTTAAAAAAAAAACTTGTTTGGAAACAGGGATAAAAAGTAGGGATAGTAGATATCCGGAATAAGATTAGACTAAAATCTGTTTGGTTACAAAATATTACCCTGTTTTAATAGTATAGATTGAATATCTTATTTTATTGAGTAATTGATTATATATATATATATATATGTTTATATATTAAGATGTTCTTATGTTAAGAGGTATGGCTTTGTCATTGGAACCAAGTCGATGGTATTTAATATTTATGTACAAATTAGTATTTAAATAATGTTCTTAAGATTAGAGTGATGAGGAAATTTGGAGGGTTTTATTGGACGTGTGAGTTTTTAATGTATGTCATTAAGTTTATTCCAACGTTTTTTTTGTTGGTGCATTATTTTTCTTTTGTAGGATAATCAATGTTTATTAACATTCTTGTTTAATTTTATAAAGTGTAATCTGTTTTCATTGTAGATAGACATTTTGTATAACTTAGTACAATCATTTATGTCATACAATAATATTACAATGATCTGCAGTCATTCTTCGATCTGGACCATTCTTGGTGGTATAGTTTGACTGATACGTTATTATTTTGAACTGGAATATTGAGGTAGAGATGAAGATATGACTTGGACATGACTTAAAATAATCACCAAGTTTGAAAATTCCAATGTAATGGTGGTCTATGATCGTTTGGAAGTCCTAATTTTATTAGTATGCCATGTTGCATTTTAAAGAATGGAAATGTGTTTAAACCTTCGAAATGAGATGAAGAGGCTAAAACTTAAGCATAAATGACTAATAAATGTGCAAACTCAAAAAAAACAATTAAATAAATAATTTTGGACACGTGGGGCTCTCTCCAGTGATGACGTGGCGCTCAACTGGAGAGAATTGGCCATCTTTTATATATTAGATTGAAATCCATTTTAACCTTTAAATAATCTAAACAAATATTTTTGTAAACTTAAAAAAAAACTATTATTATAAATCTATATTAAAAAAATATTGAAAATAAAAAAATCACTGATATCGTCAAAGTCTTCTCTTTCCCCGATAAAAAAAAAATTCCTATCAAATCAAATCAATGTTGACTTTATTCTTTCGATTGTCAACTATAACTGTCACACACAAACATATCAACACATTCTTCTTTAATATACCCATCAAAATTTTCACTTGACGATCATTTGTGATAATAATTTGGGGAGATCCTAAGGTATCGATAAAATCGCTCGGTAAATAACTAAATTATGTAGAACAAATAAGCATGTCAAGCAGGTCAAACCCACCCCGCGCGGGGTACATGTTTTTTTCGACCCGTCGACACGCCCCGCCAAATTCATTAACATAAATTTCTCGACCCGCACCCGCTCCGCTTGAATTCGCGGGTACTCGCGGGTACCCGCAAATATTTAAATAATAAAAAACTTATAATGTTTTTTAGTAAAAAATATATATTTAATAAAATAAATTTCATATGATGAAACATAAATATACAATTTTCTGAAAAAATAATAATAATAATTAATTTATATATATTAAAAAATATTTCAACATTTTAATAGTATTTAGTAAATAAATATTATTTCTTAAAAAAATTTTAAAAAATACGGGTAACCCGCATGACCCACAGAAAAATATTTCGACCCGCACCCGCCCCGTGCGCGTTTTTGCAATTGAAAATTTCCTTATCCGCACCCGTCCCACGGCGGGTTAAACAGGGCGGGACCCGCGGGTAATGAATCAAATTGACAGCGCTAAGAACAAATAGAAAATGGTGTAGAACTTCTATTCTACATAATGTAGAATATACATAAAATGCTACAATATGTATTCAAAACTTGGTAGAATATAAATCAAACATTAGAAAGCGTATTCTAACGCTTAGTAGAACAAAGAGCATACGTTAGATATCGGGAAATATGAATTCTGGATTTCGGGAAAAAAACAAAATATATTTTTTCAATCTTGATTAATCCAAAAATGATATTTCAATAACGATATTTTTAATGTTATAAGACACATACAATTATTATTAATGTTACACAACTATTTTTTTATTAATATACAAAAGCGTAGATAGGGGGTGAAATTCACAAATGCCCTTCAAATTATAAGAAAATTATATTCTACCCAATCTGTCAACCATTAATGAAATATGTAGTCCCCATTTTGCAATTCCCTTTTATTTACTAAAACATAAAAAAATCAGTCAATCATATTTTATTATTTTTGGACCAATCAAAAATCAAGGATTTTGGCCAATCAAAAATCAAGGATTTTGGCCAATCAAAACACTCCATTCCTTATGATCAAAAAAATAATAATAGAAATTACAATTACGGTTATAACCTTGCGAAGTCTAAAATTACGGAAGAAGTCTACTTTATAACTTCTTAGACTTCAAGTAAACTATGCTCCGTAATTATATCTTATATTTAAATTTAAAAAAAAAAAACTAATTTGATTAAAATTTTGTATACATAACCAAAATATAAACAATTGAGATGTATATAAATTAAAATTTCATACAATTGAATTAAATTAAACCAACAAATATATATTAGGTTATTGTTGTAGCTGGAATTACAACAGTCAAAATTTGTAAATAGTAATAAACGGAAGACTTTGGCTTATCTTTAAGACAAGAAGAATTGATGGGCTATCAAGCAATAAATAGAAAGTTTGTTGCTCGACGAGATCAAACATGATTCAGAAGTGATTTGTACAAGGTTTTTGCGGGGTAAACCGGATTTAGTATTTCGATTCTCGAGAGTGATTTTACAAGAATAAGAAGAAAAAAATGGCTAAGTGCTTAAGGGTAGAGCTAATTGTGTGTGTGAAGAGTTGTTCGAGATCTCTTTGCTCTTTGTCCTCGTCCTTGCTTTATACTCCGAGATCGTGCTTCACGTTACCGTTTACTCCGCCAGATTCGTCATGAATGGTCTTTAATTCTGAGGCTCCGGCAGTTACGTTCATGTGCCGTAATTCACTGGTTTGAATGAGTCTTTGGTCTCGTCGGGGTTGACTAACGGTTCTGCATTTAATCCCCTTTGACCGTAAACCTCACTTCGGTGGGCCCTTCAGCTCAGCTCGTCACCTCGGAAATGCATTTGATCTCGTCTGGCTTCTTTTACTCCATCGGCTTGGACCACTTCTCTTGCAAACTACTATACTTATTCTGAATCAAATGGTATATATGATCACTCTCGATGTGTGGTACATCTTGATGCTCCATCTTGAAAGCGGCATCACTTTCAATTTTTCAACTTTATCGCCAACCATTCCGATATTCTTCCCTCTATAGCAAGTGTTTGGGAGAACACGAAACCCCTATTCCACTCACGATATGGCCTCCATATGCTCCACCGTAAATTGAAGCTCTTCAAACCTATTCTTAGAGCATTAAATATAGATAAATATAGGGATATCACCTGTAAGTCCAAAGAGGCTTTTGATGTGTTATGTTAAAAAAACAGAATATGGTGCTTTTAAATCCAACTTCGAAGAATTTTGCAGTAGATGCTAAAGTTTCTTCCCACTGGAGTTATCTGGCTGGTATTGAAGAACAATTATTTCAACAAAAGTCTCGAATTACATGGCTTCAGCATGGTGATCGAAACACAACTTTCTACCACCGTACAACACAAACTAGAAATTCGAAGAATTATTAGAGATGATGGAATCATCTTTACTGATGCAGATGAAATAAAAGCAGAGGCAACGATTCATTTCAAGCACTTTCTCCAAGCTCAGCCCCATCACGATAATCTTGCTTCGATTCCCCTATTTGATCTTATTCCCTACCGATGTCCTCCACATATAGCTGAAACTCTAGTAAGTCTGATCACTGAAGAAGACATACATAAAACTCTTGCTTCTATGCCATCTAATAAAAATCTCGGTCCAAATGGTTTCACCAAAGAGTTTTTCATTGCTGCTTGGCCGGTCATAGGACATGATGTTACAGTGGCGGTACAATCCTTCTTTATGACTGGTTTCATGCCACACAGTGTCAACGCTACAATCCTTGCTCTTGTTCCAAAGATTACATGTGCAACGAATGAGATATTTTAGTCTTATAGCTTGCTGCAACATCCTCTATGTGAGAAATCAGACTTCAGTCAACTCCCGACTTGGGCCAGCAGTTGGGCTTAGTACAAGCCTTAGTGTCAAGTTGGGCCCAAGTAAGTTTATAGGGTTTCTTTGTTATAAATACAAGTGTTTAACAATAGGAATACCTAATCCAGACTCCAGGGATTCCGAGCGCCTTAGAGGCGGCTCGTAAAGCTAGAGAGAGAATATGAGTTTCTCTGGGGAATCTAGTTATGTTCTTTGTTCTTTCTTGTTTGTTGGGTGTGAGAGAGATCTATATTGTGAACCACATCGGAGGTGTTTTCCGATTGATTCTTTATAGTGGATGTTGTGGATCCCGGATCCACCCCAGACGTAGCGGTTAGAGGCCGTGTACTGGGTGAACAATTCTCGTGTTCGTTAATTTGTGTATCGAAGATAGATTGGGACAAAGAGGATTTGAGTTTAAATCCTAACAAGTGGTATCAGAGCGTCAGGCTCTTCGTTCATGGATTCGACGGAAACATCGAGATCTCACGGAAAGAAGAACGGTTAAAGAACTGGTCGAACACGTTGAAGCTTCTGAGTGAAACAAGGTTTCAAAGTTTTTTTTTTCTTTCAAGTTTCTGGTCACGTGTACAATCACACGTGTGAACTTGGTAAGGGAAAACAGAGAGAGAAAGAGTCTTCTTCTCGGGAATAGTTGATTGGAAGAACGAGGAAACCACCGGAGGTTGTCGCTGGAAGTATTCGCCGGAGGAGACAGAGACTCGCCGGAAATCGCCACCGGGAGAAGAAGCTTTGGGAAAGGTGCAGGTTCGAGTCTTCGGAGAGGAATGGTCGGAGATGCGCAGGTGAAATCGCCGGGAAAATTGCAGAGCTTCTGGTCGGAGGCAAAGGTAGAAGATCTCGCCGGTAGGATTCGCCGGAGGATGCCGCCAGAAGAAGAAGCTTCGCGGATCTGGCAAGCGGCGATGAGGAGTCACCGGAAGGAGCAGACATGGCGGCGTTGCAAGTTGAGCTCGTCGGGGAAGACACAGAAAGCTCCGTCGGAGCTTCGGTGGTGGTCGGCGAAAAGAAGATCTCGGCGGAAAGAGAGAGATCGCGAGCTCCTGCGGTCACTAGAGAGAGCGCCAGAGAAGAAGTAGGCGAGGGCGACAGGGGCGAGTCGCCGGGAAGGAGCGCCGGCGTCGAGGAAGGAGACGCGTGAACGAGAGTCGCCGGATGAAACGACTGCGGGATTCGCGCCGTCAGCCGGGATCGCTGTCGCGAAGGCGCCGCCGCCTGGTTCATCGCCGAGGAAGATGAAGCTTCGAGAGGCTAGGGTTTTCTTCAGCAGATGGGCCCTTGTTGGGCCAAGTGTTGTGCCAGGGAGAAAAAGGAGCTGGGCCAGAAAACAGAAAGAAACGAATTGGGCTTGTCTTTTGTTTTTTGGGCCCATCCGGAAATCAGGAAAGAAGAAGAAGTTAATTGGGCTTCAGTTTATTTTTTTTTTCTTGGGCCTGTTTGATTTTTTGGATGGAGTTAGAGGTTTCTAATTAACCGGGCCGAAAATCAGAAGAGAGAAGAAGAAAATGGTTTGGGCCAGATCAATTATTCTTCATTGGGCCTGTCCGAATTTTTTGAAGTTTTTGGAGGAAAATTTCAGTGGGCCAGAGATTAAAACAAGCCCAGTTTTAATCAAAGAGAAATTTGTCTAAAATTGCAAAAGGGAATATGCAAGGAGAATAGACAGGAGCTCAAGGGACAGGATATCACAGAGGAGACAGAAAAATGCAACAAGTTAGAGATTGGTTTAAGGTGGAGTAATTTCCGGTATCAGATGGATTATTGGTTCAGATTAAGATCAGGGAATCAGAATTGCATCGTCAGTCTCAAGGGTCAAACCGTGGAATCACAAGGTATAATTTGTGATGTTTTGATTGGTTGTTTCTGGTTACTCAGGGTCTGCAAAATTCAGGGAATTGAAGTCTTGTGAGAACACAAGAGTTGGTGTTCAGGGTTCAAAATTTGCCATTGGAAGAAAATTCATGGGACTGAGGGACGCCTTAGAAGTTTGAATTGTCTGTGTGTTATTGGTTGGTTGAATATCGAGAAAGACTTCAGGATTTAGTTCAAGGAGAGTTGCAGAATGAGTATGGAACAAGATCAAGGAATCTGTTGGGGTCAAAGACAGATTGGTATGGTTATGGTTTGAGGAGTTTTGGTTTGCAGGGTTAGTCTCAAGTTGGTGGATAGAGGTCCAGGAGCAGATGGAGATGTCTACAGGTTCAAGCATAATCAGGTTGCAACCGGGGTTAGAAGGAAAGCTTTAGAGCTTTGTTGCTTGATGGTGGTGAAGACATCTGGATATCAGTTGCAGGTTTTAGCAATTGAAGAGGGATCCAAGAAAGGATCAGAATGCAGATGGCAAAAGCTGCATTGGGAAAGGAGAACAAGCAGAGTTCTGGTATACCTATTTGCATCTTAGAGAAGTCTGGTGGATGAATTTTTGCAGGTGGACTTGCAGGGAGTTCAAGTGAAGATTCAAGTTGATTTCTAAGGGACAAGATGCTAGTGTCAAGATAGGTGGAGTTTGCATACAGGTGATGTGATGCAGGGTATGTTTACAGCAAGGAAGCGGCTTCAAGGGTTCTAGAGATGAAGTGCTAAGGGCTGTAACATGGTGTCTCGGGCATTTCACAAGGTTGTGGATGTGAGACAGGTTTACCAAACAGTTTGAGTCTGTTGGTTGGATGGTTCTGCTGATGCAGAAGGGTTTTTTGAACAGAAGGTTGAACAAAGGTATTTGTATCGAGAGTCTTCTTAGCCAGGTGGAGTTAGGAGGAGGGTTCTGCAGGCAATAGCAGCGGTGCAAAGGGATGTTCAAAAAGGTGTTCAGGTTCAGTGGTGTCTTGGTAAGTCAGAGACGGTTTCAGGGAAATGAAGCATAAATGACTTAGAGGTTTTCTGCAGTTGATTCAAGAGGAATTGGTTTGTCAGCAAGGTTCTGTAAAGCATGATGCATGAACATGGTTGTGTCGAAAGTCTGTTCAGCAGTATGGTTGGATGGCGTGTTCTGTTATGAGTAACAGCGGTACAAAAAGGAGTTCAAGGCTGATATGTTTTGTCAGAGAAGGTGTTGAATCAGGGATTGTTTCAGGTTTGAAGCATGTATGATTCAGGGTTAGCTGCTTGCAGTTCAAGGAGTGTTTGATTAAGCTCAGTGTACAAGAGAAGAATCAAAGAACAGCAAAGTGAATCAAGTTGCAGAAGGACAAGTTTACATGAAGATCAAAGTGCCAAGTCTAGAGCCATGAGTCAAAGGTTCAAAGGGCAATTCACAAGGAGATTTCAAGCTGGGATCAAGGTGGAGATTCTAGAAGAAGCAAACAGGAAGAAAGACAAAGGAACAAAGATTTGTGGAAGAGTCGAGAGATGTCTGAATCTGAAGGTGGAGATTGTGAGAAATCAGACTTCAGTCAACTCCCGACTTGGGCCAGCAGTTGGGCTTAGTACAAGCCTTAGTGTCAAGTTGGGCCCAAGTAAGTTTATAGGGTTTCTTTGTTATAAATACAAGTGTTTAACAATAGGAATACCTAATCCAGACTCCAGGGATTCCGAGCGCCTTAGAGGCGGCTCGTAAAGCTAGAGAGAGAATATGAGTTTCTCTGGGGAATCTAGTTATGTTCTTTGTTCTTTCTTGTTTGTTGGGTGTGAGAGAGATCTATATTGTGAACCACATCAGAGGTGTTTTCTGATTGATTCTTTATAGTGGATGTTGTGGATCCCGGATCCACCCCAGACGTAGCGGTTAGAGGCCGTGAACTGGGTGAACAATTCTCGTGTTCGTTAATTTGTGTATCGAAGATAGATTGGGACAAAGAGGATTTGAGTTTAAATCCTAACACTCTACAAAATAATATCCAAGATTTTAGCTAAGAGGCTGAAACAAGTTCATCCGGAAGCGGTAAATCCGAACCAAAGTGCATTTATACAAGGTCGCCTCTTACTTGAAAATGTGTTGCTAGCTACAAAGCTGGTAAAAAACTATCACAAAGATTATATTTGACACCGTCATATGGGACTTTATTATTGCTAGTCTCCGTGCGATGGGGATTCTGGAGTTGTTTATCACATGGATCCAAATTTGTATGTCTAGGGCTTTTTTCTCAGTTTGTATAAATGTGGAGCTCGGTGGATTTTTTTCGAGCTGTAGGGGCCTCCGTTAAGGTTGTTCACTTTCTCCTTACAAGTTTGTCATCGTAATAAATGTGCTCTCACTGCGTTTAAACAAGGTTGCCATAAAAGAGAGAATTGGTTATCATCCTCTCTGTCGGGATTTAAATTTGAATCATGTATGTTTTGCGGATGACATGATGATCTTTATGGACGGGTCAGTGAACTCTCTCAAGGCTACCATTGATGTGCTCAATGACTTCACTTGTGAATCATGACTCGCTATTAATGCCTCCAAATCTTCTCTTTACATTGCTGGTAGAACAGGTTCAGTCTTGCTCACTACAGCCTCGGGATTTGGCATTCCGAGTGAAAATCTTCCTATTCGGTACCTTGGTTTTCCTCTCACTACTAAGAGTATGACGAAGCTTGAATACAAGCCTCTCATTGATAAAATTAGATCTCTGATAGTTGCATAATTTAGACATTTTAGTCACTTGTTTTACTTGGTTTTATCATTTTCTCATATCATTTAGAAGTCATTTTGGTGCATTTGAGTCATTTATGTTTGTGTCTTGCATTTTAGATGTTTAGAGTATATATAGTGCATTATCATGGTACATTTTGCATTGTTTTCCATGCATTGAGGTATCATGGAGTTTGGAGGAGCAAGGAGACTTGGTGTAGAGTGATGAAGAATAAAATAAGAAGAAGAAGAAGTTCCAATCGACCACCAGATCGATCAACCAGTCAATCAGACGACAATTTCGAAGAGCATTGGTCGAGGTAGGGGAGATTCAATCAACCCCCTGGTCGATTGAAGGGTCGATTGAACCCGGCAGAGATTTTCAATCGACCGACCAATAAACCCCCTGGCCGATTGAAATGCATTCGAAATCCGTCGAAGAAAAAGTGGATTCAATCGACCCCCTGGTCAATTGAACCCGACATGGATTTTCAATCGACCGACCAATCGACCCCCTGGCCGATTGAAATGCAGTGCGAGCTTAAATGACCCATATTCGACCAGGTCAATACCCGGTTTGTTCCGGGTTGACCCAGGTCGATCCAAATACCTATATATATATGTTTTAACCTAGATTTTATGATCTAACTTGTTTTCTCTTTCAAAACACATTCCTCTTCGGGATCTTGGTGATTTATTAGAGATATACATTTGATTTAATGCAATATAAAGTTTAATTTTCTTAATCTCTCCTAATCTTTTATCTTCATATTCTCTAATCATGGAATCTATCATCTTCCTTATGGGATTTGAGAGTTTCACCATGATTAGTGAGTAGATCTTTTTAGAGCTCATGGGTGAGGTAGATTAGGGGATTTCTTGATTGATCAATGATGTCTAGGGCTTGGATTACTTCTTTCCTCTCTTATTTAGTGTTCATAATACTAGATTTTTCTTGAGAAAGCTTATCTAGAACATAGGGAATTTCACACCCACAAACAAGGTGTTCGATGAAATTTTCTAAAGAACTAGATAAGAGATTTTGCTTGTATAACCTATGAGAATAGTTGTTTAAGAAGTATTATGGCTATTAGAACTTGTGATTAATGTTTGATAATTAACTTTTCACAAATGAGAGTTTGATCTTGATGAGTTGATTAGCAAAGTGATTAAGACCATGAAAGTGGATTAGTCTTGTTTAAGTGTTCTAGGCTAAGGGAAAATGCTTGATTGTGTGCATTGACATCATAGATTGATCATAGAAGTCCCCAAAGTCCATAACCTCATCCAAGGGCTTTTGCCTTTATCATATTATTAATCTCGTTTAGCATTGCTTAGTTTCTTATTTTGTTTGTTTTAAATTTGAATTAGGTTGCTAGATCAAAACTCAAAACAACTTTGTTTAGCTTAAATTAGGAAGTTTTATGTATTCTTAGTGTATTGGAACTTAACCCATTTGGATTGATACCTCTTATGCTACATAGTATCTAGAGTAATTGATTCTAAAAACGATAAAATCTTACTATCAATTTGGCGCCGTTGCCGATTGGGTTTAGCTTTCAACATTAGGATTTTAAATCTTCTTGAGATTAAGTTTTCTTTTTCTTTGGTTACTAATCATATCTACCTTGTTTACTATCTCTCTCTAGGTGTGTATGAACTTGCTCAACTTGCGAATTCATGGTCCAACGTATTTGGTTGATTTAGTTGACGACATTCGTGCTTTTTAAAGAGAGAACGCAAGAGCAAGGAGAGAACGCGAAAGAATTGCGCAACAAGAGCGGGTTGAGATGAATAACGTTGAAGAGCCTCCGGTTGGTAACTACAATGAGAACATTGCTAATGAGAAACAACAAGGGAATAGTGGTAACAGAAACCACATAGCTAATGGTGGAAATGGAAACCCACAAGCTCAAGCACACCCACCACCACCCGCCCGTAATGCTTGAGTTCCAAACCACCCTCCACGAGCTCAAAACTTTGTTGGAGTGGGTGATGCCGTTAATGCACACCAAAACCGTTAATGAATTCAAGCCCCACCCGTGGAGAACAACAACTTTGAGGTCAAAGCTAGCTTCATCAACATGGTGCAAGGTAACAAGTTCCATGGTTTGGCGGTGGAAGATCCACTTGATCACTTGGATCAATTTGATAGAATTTGTGGTCTCACCAAGATGAATAGAGTGTCCGTAGATGGCTTCAAACTCTGATTATTCTCATTCTCACTTGGAGATAAATCACACCAATGGGAGAAGACTTTACCTCAAGGATCCATTACCTCTTGGGATGAATGCAAAAGGGCTTTCATTGCAAAGTTTTTCTTACCATCTCGGATGGCCAAGTTGAGAAATGAGATTTCAAACTTCACCCAACGAGGGAATGAGACCTTCAATGAAGCATGGGAAAGGTTTCGAAGCTACACATTGTAATGTCCCCATCATGGCTTTTCGAACGCCTCACTCTTGAGCACTCTCTACCGTGGAGCATTACCTAAGATCCGAATGCTCCTAGACATGATATCAAATGGAATTTTTTTTGGCCAAAGAGGTGAATGATGCAATGGAATTAGTTGAGAACCTTGCTCAAAATGATGGCACATATGGTGATAACTATGATATAGCTTTAAGAAACACAAGTGATTTTGAAGAGCAAAAGAGAACCAAGGAAATGAAGGTTCTCCATGACAAGATGGACAAGCAATCTACCATGATGGATAAGCAAGCCACTATGATTGACAAGCTTCTAAATGTTTCTCAAAAATCAGTTCACTTTGTTGGTGATTTTGAAGAAAATCAAGGGTTCCAAGAACAAATGGTGGATTTGAGTAATCAAGAGGAAGTGCTATCAAAGGGATTTCAACAACAACTATAGTAACCACCCTAACCTCTCATATATAAATCTCAATGTGGAGAATCCACAAGATCAAGTGTATCCACAACAAGGAGCTCATAAAAAGAACTTCACTTCTCAAAACCAAGGTCAAGCCTCCAACAATCAACAACAAGGCTATGTTCCCAAGAACAACTTTCAAGGGAACTAAAACGGGTTTCAACCTAAGCAATCTTTTGCTCCACCGGGTTTCATGCCACAAGCTCAAGGAAACAACTCTATGCCTCAAGACTTTGATATGAAAAACATACCTCAATAACTTCTTCAAGGTCAAGCTAATGAAGCAATGGATAAAAGCAAAAATATGGCCGAGATCCACACTAAGGTGGATTGCTCATACCACGATCTCAACAAAAAGTTTGAAGATCTATCTTCTAGAATCAAACTTTTGGATCAATAAGGCACTCAAGGAAGCTCACTCTCTAATAGACCCATGGAGAAACTCAAGGGTAAACTCGATGAAGGCCCAAAGGAATATTGCAACGCTATCCTCTCACGTGAGGTGCATTCGATTGATGAGAGTGAGGAAACTATTAGAGAGATTGAGAGGCTTCTCCACGGTCCCAAAGATGAAGATTTGGTGGTTCCTACACAAGTGGAGGTTGAGAAGGTTTTAAAGGAAGAGGTGAAAGGGAAGGACGTGGTTACACATTTGGTTGAAAGGAAGGAGACTTCTAGCATTGATCCTTCCACGTTTGAGCCCAAACTTCCGTTTCCCAGACGTTTTCTCATCAAGGCTTTCAAGCTTCAAAGCAACCATGGATAAGATTGGAACACCTTTGCCTAGTGTGAGTGATTTGTCTCAAGTCTCACACCACCAAAAGTTCATCAAAAACATACTTGAAAACCGAGAGAAAGTGGAAGAGCTTATGGCGGTCTTTGATTCACCAAGCATAACAAGGGTTGAGCCTAAGTCTATCCCCAAGCTTGGAAACCCCTGTAAATTCTCCATCTATTGCTCTCTTGGTGACTTGAAGATAAATGATGCCTTGTGTGACTCGGGTTCGAGTGTGAACGTCATGTCCTTGGAGATAGTTAAGAGTCTTGGGATAAAGAGTATGGAGGATTACCCCTCCACCATCATGTTTGGAGATTCTTCTTCAAGGAAACCACTTGGCCTTGTTGAAGACTATCCTCTCAAGATCGGAGAGTGTCTTGTACCAACGGACTTCATTATTATGAAGATGGGACAAACCAAAAATCTCCCCCTCCTTCTTGGGACTCCATTCCTCAACACCACCGGTGCAAGTATGGACTTCACAAAAAAGAGGGTAGTGCTCAAGAATGTGGATGATAAGCTCTTCTACCCAATGAAGCCTCCATCAAATGGGATTTCGGCACAATCACTTGTGAGGTTCAAGCCCCAAGAGTTGAATATGTGGGTAGTTGTGCGAAAACAGATTTGGTTTCACCCCCAAGAGCTTGTAAAAAGAAGGTAGATTCTCATGGAAAAGAAGCTTCCGGTTATGTTAATGATGAGGACAAGACCATGCTAGACCAATCTTCCATCATGACTCTCACTCCTTGTAAACATGAAGATGGGGTGATTGATATGCTCAAATTAATACCCTAAAAAGTACTAAAGCAGTTGTTGCAGTAAAGTAGGGATCGAATCCACAGAGACTCACGGAATCACACAATAGATTATATAGTATCGAATCAAGCTAAGCAATTTAGATGAAACAAAAAACAATAAACAGTAAACGAGTTGTAAATCGATGGGAGAGAGATAGGTTCTGGGATATTTCTCAGGAAATCAATGAATGCAGAATAAACTAACTAATCAGGGTTCAGGTTACGCACGGTTCTCGAACTCAAATCACTAAAGTATAATTAACCAACTGTCGTTGCGAGAATTATCTAAATCTAAACTTCAGAATCCCAAATCTCTTTGCAAATTCCTAAGAATAAATCAGCCTTAATTTCGAGTTTGATATGTTCACAAATCAACTAAACCAAATCTCTTTGCGAATTATTAATTTGCTCACCCTAGGTTCTATCAGATTACTCAATTGCACTGTCGTGCCTAATCGATTAATCTAAGATCTAAGTTCTAGGTGATCAATCCAGAATTAGCTTTGAGAACAGCCTAAGGCGAAGAACTAATTAATATTATGAACCCTAAACAACAAATCAACCTAGCATTCAAAGAAATCCCTTATGAGAATCCCTAAACCTAAAGTGGATCTACTCAGACATGTAAATTGAAGAAATAAACAAGTTTGAATAAATCATCAAATAAATAAGAAAGAGTAACAAGAGGGTTCAAAATCTTCTCTCAGACGAACAGAGTTTCAGACTTGTCTCCCTTCAAAAAGCTCTCTCACAAATCCAAAGTAAAATAAAGCGAAGCCAACAAAGTGGCTGTAAAATCCTATTAAATAACCTAAATCACGTTTTGGGGCTTCTTGTAAATAATAGAAACTTCTAGGGCAATTTTGCAATTATTCAACTCATGGAAAAGTCGCGACTCGTGACTGCTGTGATGAGTATCGACCGATACCAGTGTGTATCGATTGATACCAAGACGTCCAATCGGGTACTCAGCAACACGAACTTCAGCTTTGCTCCAAAATGCTCCAGAAAGATCCAATATCTCCAATTATGCTCCAAACGTGCTAAAACCTGTTAAAACTCTAAAACACTACGAAATAGTAGAAATACTCTATAAACGGACTTATATCATGGCCTAAAAAGGGTAAAAACCATGATATATCAACTCCCCCAGACTTAGCCTTTGCTTGACCTCAAGCAAATAGAAGACTAAACCAGAGAAAGAGTTTTGAAAACGTAGAGACTCACATGTTCATGAAACATTGCAATGACCATTTTCCTTAGTGCTCCACATATCACCTAACCAGTTCCAAATCTAACCACCATGTACTTCTCTGTAGACATTCGCAGCTTCCTAGATTACACACATTATTTCACAACATCGTTCAATCAAGCCATCCTCGCCAGTTTCATCGCTGTGATTAATACCAAGAACCTTCTAGATTCTTTCCCATACAATATCATGACAAGGAACCACCATTTTTCACACTTTCTGGCATTATTTCTCTCCCCCAGACTTATTTCTTATTATATCTCTTGCATATGCTTATTAAGGTTCGAGACGCGAGTATTGATGGTGTTTGCCACCGAATTCCCGGTTCTTCCCTCAAAAGTAATCAAAGGTGTAGGCGAATAATGGTATCATAGGAAATTTTCCTAACCTCGCTTTCACCTTTGTGTGATCATCTCCTCTGAAGTAGAATAATGGGATCGCTGAAAATTTTCCTAACCCTCTACTCAGAAGAAAATCATTTCATCTTTTAATGCATCTTATTAACTTGTAACAAGGAGAGAAATATCATTACTTTAAACATGTGGGTTCCTTTGTCAGATACGAATGAGGAATCAAGCTCTATGAGTACTAACCACGTTGATGAAGTGCAAAAATTTGGCTCAGGCTTTAAAGAACTTTGCTGGAAACATGAGTGTCTTCTAGTTAAACGGTCAGCCTTTGGATTTTTCATTAGTCGATCTAGAACTGATTCTGTAACAATGGTCACTCAGAAGAAATATCAGATCAATAGATTCAAGAAAAAGATCACAGTTTCCAACAAAGTTTTGACTCAATAAAACAAAATTTGACTCAAAAACGACTGACTCTAAGAAAAACAAAAACAATGTCAGCGACTACCTCCCCCAGACTTGAAAAACACTGTCTCCAGTGTTATCTAGCCTATAGTCAGTAAAAGAAAACAAATGAATAGAATAGAATTGGGAAAAACAAGAAGTTACCGTGCTGTAACATCGAGTATCGACCGACACACGGCCTGGTATCGATCGATACCAGGCTTAAGTCGACATGATGAACTTTCTCATTCGCGTAGGGTGTCGACCGATACCAATGGGGTATCGATCGATACTCAGGTGATTTCGAGTTTTTGCTCCTTGTTTATCCTGACACAAACACAAAACGAAAAAAAAAATAAAAATAAAAAGACTCACCAGTGGGTTGCCTCCCACTAAGCGCTCGTTTAACGTCATTAGCTTGACTATAACGCCATTCAGGCGATCAGTCAGGAGAAGATTGAGAAAATACTCCAAAACAAGCTCCACAACTTGACATCGCCAGCTTCAGAGTTCTGCTCAACATGCTCTCCCAAACTCTTTTCCTTTCTCTTTCAGCTCCGAAGTAAGAAGAACTCGAGCCTTAGAGAATAGTTTTGAAGTTCCTTTGCACTTCACCTTGTATTCAATCGAATCTCCATCATACTTCTGAGGGATTAAGGTCATACAGGCATCACCCTTCACTCCTTTGCTCTTCACCTTCTTCTTTGCCTTAGATGTTTTGACGTCTTTCTTGGTGATGACAGAAGGACTATCTAGAAGGTCTATGACAGTTGGCACGTCAGGAGGCTCTTCCAAAAGATCAATTACCAACGTCCCTCCTGTAACAACATCGATGCAAGAGACACTTGTGGGAGTTCCTCTAGTAGGAATTGCTTCGTATTTCAATGTACGAGAACGAGATTCTCTTGCTGGGTGTGTCCATAATGGCACCAACCGTAGCCATGAACGGTCTTCCAAAAATCAATTGTGTACGAGATTGTGCACTCATCTCCACAACGTGAAAATCAGCAGGAACCAGACAATCTCCAACGTTAACCAGCAAATCAGGGATTGTACCATATGGAAGTGAGGTGGAACAATTTTGCGAATGTGATAGATGACTTGGGTGGTCGAATATCAGCTCCCAATCTCTCTGCAATTGCCCTTGACATGACATTGACGCTAGCCCCCGAGTCAACGAGAGACTCTTTGAAATCAACTTCAGAGATGGAGCATGGAACGGAGAATATTCCTGGGTATTCCCTCTTGGTCAACTGCCTCAGGGGAGGTTGTGTACTTCTGGCCTTTATGAAGAGTGCCTTAATCTCTTCCGGAGTTTCTCTGCAATCTTTGAAGTGACTTAACAGAGGCCAGCCCTCTAGAGCTTCTTCAAAAGTGAACGAGTGGGGTATCCTTCGTACCATCTTCTCAAAGCCACGCATCTGCTTTGGAGTGATGGGGGCTCGGAGGTGTTGAGGAATAGGATTCAGCTTCTTGGGCTTGCGAAGTCTGTCAACACTCATACGCGGCTCCTTCGCAGTATCTATGTGGGTATCGATCGATACAGGGAGTGATACGATCATGGACACGCCTACAGACTTGACGTGCACACCCGAAGAACCAACGACGACGTCAAGGATCCGCAAGCTCATCAAGGACATGCGCGGATCACTTTTGGACGATTGGAGCAAGGAAGAAGAGCCACCACCGAACACCATTCTCGATATGGTCCGTGCCCATCTTGGTGATTGAGGTTCGGCCCAATGGTATAGGTTTAAGTACTCTTTTTCCTTGACTTGGGTTTGTCCCATCGGGTTTACCAAGTTAAGGTTTTAACGAGGCTTGGACTTATATCAACATTTTGGCCAATCTCCACCATGATGTTATGCACACCATCATCACCGTCATCTTTCACTTCCGCAAGATTATTCTTCCGCAAGATTATTTTCCGAGGAATTTTCCGAGGGATTATTTCCGAGGGATTTTTCGCGGAACTTCCCCGGGGGAATTCTTCATTTCCGCGGAAGACTAGTCAAAGTAGCCGAGGGGTCATTCAAACTTCTAGTCAAAGTCAATAGTCTTAGTCTTCATATTTAATTTGACTTTGTAATTCCCCATGCCTTGTAATTTGTGTTTTCTTCTTCACCCCTTCACATTCCTTCTCTATAAAAGCAATGTAATCTCATTGAGAATAAATCATCAACTTTTATCAAATATCTTAGAGAAGTTTCTCTCCTTTGTTCCTTTGGAACTTTCGAATTCTTTGGTGGTTAGCCAACGATTTCTCTTGATCTTTAGGTGGTTAGCCTCTTGATCGTTTGGTTTATCAAGTGTTCTTCATCACGCTTGACGCAGCCTTCATTCCATTGTCTCGTAGTTTTCGTTTTAAGTCGTATTTGGGGCACAAGGATTTTCGGGATTAACATCTCACGCCTTGTCATCCTTTTACCGCGATTACTATCAGCCTTTGAAGTCACCCCCTCGTTCCAAATCTTCACCGCAAGTCTGGGCTTAAGGAATTTCGAGTTCATCACTCACGCCTTAACATCTTTCTTCGTGGAGTCCTTTGGAGTCAAGGATCTATCCAACGTTTTACCGAGCAAGAGTGTGCGTTTTTGGGAAGATCGGAACCGAGATCATATCAAGGAACCGAGCGCGTATCAGGGAGGGTGTCGATCGATGCTTTCTCCTTTGATACATCCTTGACAGATTCTTGGACGGGTGTCGATCGATACAACAGGGTATCGGTCGACACAGAGGTGATTTCCGAAATCTCTTCGTCATTCTCAGCAAGATTGACGAAAATCCCTGATATTTGAGTTTCCAGCATCTTCTGATGAATACTGAGAGACTCAATTTTCCCATTCAGATATGTGTACATAGCGTCTATCTTCCCATTGAGGTTTAGTGTCATCTTCTGCTGTCCCTGAAGAATCTGTTCAAGCAGAGACTCAACCTTGCTCTCAAAAGTTCTGGGTGGTGTGGGTGGGCATTGATACCTTTGATCTTGAAATCCAACTCCATCAATGTGGTTAACAAATTCCACTCCATCCTTTTCATCAAAACGAACAGCCTTCTGCTGCTTGCCCATCAACAAATTGTGCATTGAATCTAATTTAGCATTCACCTCAGCAATCAGACTGCAATCCAAGTTAACAGCTTGTTTCTTGCGCTCCATGTCCGCATTCTTGGTACTATTGCTAGAAACCAAGTTCTCAATAAGCACATAGGCATCGTCGGGATATCTTGTGTTGAAATTCCCATTTCTCGCAGCATCTAGAGACATCTGATACCTCTAATCGATCCCTCTGTAGAAAGTACCCAGCAGTTGAACCTGAGTGAAACCATGGTGCGGGCAATCTCTCTGATATGACCTGAAACGAATCCAAGTAGCCTTGAGTGCCTCAGTCGGTCCTTGAGAAAACTGGGAAATCTTGTTCCTAAGATCCTCGGATCGTGCATCATCATAGAAGTTGTTCAGGAAAGCAGTCTTAGTCTCTTCCCAAGTAGTCAGTGATCCAGGAGGTAACTGCTTCAGTCAGTAAGTTGCATCTCCACCAAGAGAGTATGGGAAGAGCTTGCAGAAGAGGTAATCATAGGATACTCCATTGCTCTTGATGCTAGTGACCAAATCCTCAAACTTCTCGACATGGTCCATGGGATGTTCATTGGAAAGACCATGAAAAGGATGTTGACCCACAAGAGTGAAGTATGCAGGTTTTAGCTCAAAATCGTTCCTCTGAAATGGCGGAGGGCGAATCGCTGATCGATTGGCATAGAACTGATCAGGCATGGTGTATTCACCAATCGTTCTACCGCGAGCAGCCACATCATTCCCTGCATTCACAGCAATTGCAGGGACAATGATATTTCTATCTTCATCAAGTCGCTGCCCTCTCTCATTGCACAACTGACCCTCTTGGTCTCTCAAAGCTCCAGCAGCATCCTGAATCAGAATCATTGTATTGTTCATCTCTGCTGGCTTCTTTGCTTTCCTGTTTGCACGTTCCAAATTCACACCTGAAACACACTAGGCAAGGCACGTAAGTAACAAAAAACACGTTGAGTATCGACCGACACTGGGTGGTGTCGATCGATATCAACACAAAAAAAAAAGACGACGAGTATCGACTGATACCGACGAGCTTAGTCAAAATTCTCGGACTAAAATCTAATGGCGAATTGAGTCCCCGGCAACGGCGCCAAATTTGATATGCTCAAATTAATACCCTAAAAAGTACTAAAGCAGTTGCTGCAGAAAATTAGAAATCGAATCCACAGAGACTCACGGAATCACACAATAGATTATATAGTATCGAATCAAGCTAAGCAATTCAGATTAAACAAAAAACAATAAACAGTAAACGAGTTGTAAATCGATGGGAGAGAGATAGGTTCAGAGATATTTCTCAGGAAATCAATGAATGCAGAATAAACTAACTAATCAGGGTTCACGTTACGCACGGTTCTCGAACTCAAATCACTAAAGTATAATTAACCAAATATCGTTGCGAGAATTATCTAAATCTAAACTTCAGAATCCCAAATCTCTTTACAAATTCCTAAGAATAAATCAGCCTTAATTTCGAGTTTGATATGTTCACAAATCAACTAAACCAAATCTCTTTGCGAATAATTAATTTGCTCACCCTAGGTTCTATTAGACTACTCAATTGTGCTGTCGTGCCTAATCGATTAATCTAAGATTTAAGTTCTAGGTGATCAATCCAGAATTAGCTTTGAGAACAACCTAAGGCGAATAACTAATTAATATTATGAACCCTAAACAACTAATCAACCTAGCATTCACAAAAATCCCTTATGAGAATCCCTAAACATAAAGTGGATCTACTCAGACATGTAAATTGAAGCAATAAATAAGTTTGAATAAATCATCAAATAAATAAGAAAGAGTAATAAGAGGGTTCGAAATCTTCTCTCGGACGAACAGAGTTTAAGACTTGTCTCCCTTCAAAAAGCTCTCTCACAGATCCAAAGTAAAATAAAGCGTATCCAACAAAGTGGCTGTAAAATCCTATTAAATAACATAAATCACGTTTTGGGGCTTCTTGTAAATAATAGAGACTTCTTGGGCAATTTTGCAATTCTTCAACTCTTGGAAAAGTCGCGACTCGTGTCTGCTGTGATGAGTATCGACCGATACCAGTGTGTATCGATCGATACCAAGACGTCAAATCGGGTACTCAGCAACACGAACTTCAGCTTTGCTCCAAAATGCTCCAGAAAGCTCCAATATCTCCAATTATGCTCCAAACGTGCTAAACCCCGTAAAAGACTCTAAAACACTACGAAATAGTAGAAAGATTCTATAAAACGGACTTATATCATGGCCTTAAAGGGGTAAAAACCATGATATATCAGTGATTGAGTACAAAATCAAGTGTAAAGGCCGGTCCAAGCCTTTTGCCTCGGTTAGAGTGCTCATCACACACGAGCTCAAAGAAAAAGGTCCACCAGGCATTCAAGAGTTCATGAGCAAGGTCCTTACTCTCGAGCTCACGGACCAACCAAGGAGTTCCACCACTCCTTCTCCACCCGCCTAAAAGGGTTTGAAACGTCAAGCTTAGTGACGTTAAACAAGCGCTATTGGGAGATATTTCCATGGTTATCTTTGTTTATATTTTCGTTATTTCTAGTTCCTTTTGATGTTTTTGTTTGATGTTTATAGATTTCATGGGTTCAAAAGTCGTGATGATTGATGCAAGATTGAGTTGAGCTACCACACATCACCTTTCACATTGATGCAAGGGAAAGGTATGGTTCCAAGCTCCCTTTTCATCGTACATACCTTCTTGCATATGTTTACCTTCTCCTTGACTTTTGTTGCACCGGAACGGTGCAATTCAAGTCCGAGTTACGGATTTGTGTCTTTTGACCTTGTGTTTTGTCTTATTTTCCTTTTTGCATACTTGAGTCTCATGCATACATATAAATGCATAGAAAAATCATAAAAATTGAACACAAAAAGAAAGCATGTAGTTGTATTTTGCATGATTAAGATTGAGTCTAGATGCATATAGGGTTGCATTCACTTGCATTGAGAGTATTTTCCATGTAGAATATTAATTTAAGAGCTTGAATTAATGCCCTCATTAGGACTTCTTTGATGCATTTGAGCGATCACAAAGTTAAAGATGATCCATGCTTTGATATAGCAGTTTTAATGTTCTTGTCTTGGTTGAAGCATGTTTTGAATTGAATCTAACTCTATTTATTGAACTCTAATCTTTACTTGAAATTATCATGCTTGTACATTGAAAAGTTGAGCTCATGGATACCATATACATATTTGAGCAATCTTCTCCCTTTTTACCACTCTCTTGTTATCTCAAATAGCCGGTTTCCATCTTTGGAACGGTTAACCGCACCCTAAACTAAGCCTTTCTTCAAGCCTTCATCTCGCGTGTGTGTCGTGAGGCCTAATTTCGAATGAACTTAGCAAAAAGTGTTGAGTTTGGAACGACAAGGAGAAGCTTCCATGTATAACTAGCTCACACATCAATGAGCTAGACATAGGCTATGATAGATAGGTTGGGTGGTTTGGATGTTGATGGAAAGAAAGGAGAATGTGGAGAAAAAGAAATAGAATGTGGAGAAATGATAGGGGAAAATAAAAGTTTGGATTGGTTGGCATGAAAGTAAAAAATAGCCCTAAGTAATGAAATGTTCAAATCTCTAGTGTAAAAGAAAAGAAGAGCCAAAAAAGGGCTAAGGCATCTAAAGGATGGAATGAATACTAGTTGTGAAAGCAGAAGAAGAGCTAAAGGAAAAGAAAAGATGAGAAGCCAAACCAATCGAATTTGGAGAAGAAGAAAAGAATCCCCTACGTGTGAAAAAAAAAGAAAAGTGATGGAGAGTGTGGGTTTAAGAAGGCAAAATGTCTTGTGATATGGGTAGCTTAGGAATGGACCTTGTTGGGTTTAGAAATAGGAGTAAAGTTCGTATTGCGGCATTGGGTAGATGGAAGTCATCCTTGTATGCATCGATTGTTCTTTACTCTTAGCATTTTGTCAAAGTTCATTCTTTCGTGAGAGATCCCCTTGCATAGGAATTCCTTTGATTGAGATCACTTTTATCTCAAAACCTTTCCTTAAGCCAAATGAGTTCACTTGATTTGTATAAGTATGATCCACCATTGCACTTAATGAATGTTAAAAAAATTAGAGAATATGAATGCTTGTGGATGTTAAGGTTTAGAACCAATTCGTGTAGCGACAAGTATGGCTAAATCTTTTGAAGTAGATGTTGTTTGTGCATCATCTAACTACTCTCAAGGGCATTGTTTTGAATTCTTTTGTTAATATTCTCAGATATGATCTCCTGCATTCCAACATGTTCTTCGACTTGTTTGTTTGTTTGGTTGAGGACAAGCAAAAAACAAATTCGGGGTAGTTGATAGTTGCATAATTTAGACATTTTAGTCACTTGTTTTACTTGGTTTTATCATTTTCTCATATCATTTAGAAGTCATTTTGGTGCATTTGAGTCATTTATGCTTGTGTCTTGCATTTTAGATGTTTAGAGTGTATATAGTGCATTAGCATGACACATTTTGCATTGTTTTCCATGCATTTAGGTTTCATGGAGTTTGGAGGAGTAAGGAGACTTGGTGTAGAGTGATAAAGAACAAGGGAAGAAGAAGAAGAAGAAGTTCCAATCGATCACCAGATCGATCAGACGGCAATTTCGAAGAGAATTGGCCGAGGCAGAGGAGATTCAATCGACCCCCTGGTCGATTGAAGGGTCGATTGAACCCGGCAGGGATTTTTAATCGACCGGCCAATCAATCCCCCTGACCGATTGAAATGCAGTCGAAATCCGTCGAAGAAAAAGTGGATTCAATCGACCCCCTGGTCGATTGAACCCGGCATGGATTCTCAATCGACCGGCCAATTGACCCCCCCCCCCCATGGCCGATTGAAATGAGGTGCGAGCCTACATGACCCAGATTCGATCAGGTCAATACCCGGTTTGTTCCGGATTGACCTAGGTCGATCCAAACAACTATATATATGTTTTAACCTAAATTTTATGATATATCTTGTTTTCTTTTTCAAAACACATTCCTCTTTGGGATCTTGGTGATTTATAAGAGATATACATTTGATTTAATGCAATCTAAAGTTTAATTTTCTTAATCTCTCATAATATTTCATCTTCTTATTCTCTAATCATAGAATCTATCATCTTCCTTATGGGATTTGAGAGTTTCACCATGATTAGTGAGTAGATCTTTTTAGAGCTCATGGGTGAGGTAGATTAGGGGATTTTTTGATTGATCAATGATGTCTAGGGCTTGGATTACTTCTTTCATCTCTTATTTAGTGTTCATAATGCTAGATTTTTCTTGAGAAAACTTATCTAGAACATAGGGAATTTCACATCCACAAGGTGTTCGATAAAATTTCTCAAATAACTAGATAAGAGATTTTGCTTGTTTAACCTATGAGAATAGTTGTTTAAGAAGTATTATGGCTATTAGAACTTGTGATTAATGCTTGAAAATTAACTTTTCACAAATGAGAGTTTGATCTTGATGAGTTGATTAGTAAAGTTGATTAGAAAAGTGATTAAAGCAAATCTTAAGGATCCCTTGGGGATCTATGTCCACATTTGAGAAAACTTTATCATTCCTCGCTTTCCATATGTACCAAATAATCCAAAGAAAAATTCTAGTCTGGTTATCTTTTGGGAGTCTCCAAAAAAGATAATCAAAATTAGAAATAACCGATGATATTGAAAAAACTCCTGGGGGCGTTGGCACCTGAGAGAGTGCCCACGTTTGTATAGTCGGAAGATATTCAAAAAGAATGTGATTAATCGTTTTCTCTTCCGCTCCACACTGTGCACATTGTGTATCACAATTGATTCCTCTAGCTCGCAAATTTGTTGAAACCGAAAAATATCCCGATATGGCTTGCTTGCTAAATAAAAATGGTTTAAGTTCGGCGGACATTTCAGCTTCCATGAATGTGCTTTTAGTTTCTTCACATCCGAACCATAAAATATATTAGAGCCGTTACATGCGGTTTCTTGTTCAATTAGATATCTCGACTTAACTGTATATTTTTCCGACTTTGTATAGTGCTATCCAAGAGTATCAGGTCTATAAGTACTACTTGTGGGTATACTACGAATAATTGTCACATCCGCCAAATCAATAATTATGTTTATCAATCCCATATTCCACATCCGTTTATTAATGCAAATCCAATTTCGTTAGTCCTCGTTTATACCACGTATCGTCTCAAAATAAATCTGGCCCATCGTTATAATTTCTTTTTCTAAAAACTATACACAAATTTCAGAGTGTGAGATTTAACACCTACAATAGTGATAGAGGTCCCAAAATAATAAGAACACACACTCTATTTTCTTTTCAAGGGCCTTTAGGGGCCGGATCAGTTAGCCCATTAACCTTACAAGGAAGACATGGAGATCGAAACTCCAATGCTTGGGTAACTCGGCTAAGGGGTACTACCACTTGCGCTATTTAGTTCCCATCGAACAAAAACTCTTTTAATAGGTAGTTTGTATTAAGAGAATCTACTTATGGAAGATATGATTTCTTCTATCATCTCCACATATCAGTCTCAATTATTCTCATCGAGCACCTTTGTCACCGATGTCCGATAATATGACAAATGTATTGTGTTATTGATAAAAGATTATTACATGTACATTTATACAAAGACATAAAGCTATAATTAAAAAGAGAATCTATGTACATTAAATGAGAATAAATCAAACTGATATGAGGAGATGATGAAAGAGATGATAGAAGAGAACCATATGTTTGGACTACTTTTTGGACTACTTCTTGATAGTTTGGACTACTTTTTTTTTGGTTTTTCATTGCACCTACACTGAAGGAGGAAGAGTGGTTTCGTCTTTGTTACAAAACGAAAAGAGCGGTTTCGTCTTATTTAACAAGTGCAATTAAAAATAAAGAGAAGGAGTGAGACTTTGTCAAACCAGAAAGTTAAGATTTGATCTTCTACAGTTCTACTCGAGTTGAGTTTCTGGTTGACTCTTCCGATTGACAATCAATGACGTCATTGTCTTGTTTCCTATCAAGACGTCATTGTCTTGTATCCGATCCTGACGTCGTTGTCTTGCATTTATAGTGGGCTAGGAGCATATAGCTTGTGATGTCGTTATCTTTAATATATATAATTATAGTCCACAGTAAGTTTACGATTGATGAGTGCGCAAAGAATACATATTCTCAGATAATAATACTAAGAGTGAATTGAGTGAGTGTATATGATAAATTCATCAAAAAATTAGGTAATAATTTGGAAACTAGGCAAGGAAGAAAGAACAAACCCAAAAATACTATTTGCTTTTTTAATAATTATAAAAGTGTCATTAGTTTGAAAATCATTTTCTGACAGAAAAATCTGACGATATTGTGCATCAAACAGCCGATATTACTATTCATCAAAACTCGACGATCACTATTCATAACCAGAAAAACATATTGTTAGCATCGTTAACATTGTCATGTTAAACTAGTTATCATTTTTAACATATAGTTAATATCGTTAACATTGTCATGTTAAACTAGTTATCATGTTAACCCAGTTATCATGTTCATTTTTATGAAATTGTCATGTTAAACCAGTTATCATATCATAAATTATCGTGTTAATCGAGTTATCATTTCGCAGAAAAATGTGAAATATAAAAATTATTGTGATAATCCGGTTATCATATCATAGAAATTATGTGCTATTGGTTATCTAATTTTGTTATTATCACAAAGATATACTGATAATCTATTCGATAAAGTTATCGATTAATTTTAACGTAATTAACACATAAAAATCAATAAACCAAAATAAAAATTGAACACCACCACAGTGATTGACGCCGTCACCGGCATCGCCACAATAGCGGTATTTTCCGTCATCACCGCCATTCTCGACCTCGTTGACACCTCTTCTTCTTCTTCTTCTTCCCGGTTTCTTCTTTCTTCTTCGTCTTCCTTCTTCCCTGTTTCTTCCCTTTCTTCTTTTTTCTTCTTCCCCTTTCTTCTTTTTTCTTCCCTATTCCTTCTCCGTCATGAATAGTATTTCATGAGAAAGAAAAACAAAATGAAATTAGTGAGAAAATGTAGGGTTAAAGTTAAATTTTTCCGTATGAACAGTATTGGTAGAATAGTATTAAAAAATTACACTTAATTTCTATGTTATTTAATAGTACAATTTTGTGCTATTACTCTAATACTAATGCCTAATGGTTATAAAATAGGGGTCTTTGGAAAAATTTTAAAGAGAGAAGATAGTTTGATGTAGATGATGTTAGATTTTTACTGGTAAATAATTTAGAGTAGAATGGAGTAAAATAATTTATATCTATATTATTAAAATAAGAATATTTGTTTGTAACCAAAAATATTTTATTAAGGATAATTCTATAATTTATCTATATTATTAATTATATTACCAAATATCAATTATTTTGTAAATAATAAAAAACATTAGAAAAACAAAATAAAAAAAAATAAAAAATCTAGGAAAAATATTAAATTATACTAGATTTTAGAGATTTTAAGTTAGAAATATCAAACGAAACTGTTTAAATTCCACTAGATTTTCTGATTTTAACTTAAATCATAATAATATCCAAGATTTTAAATTAGAAATATCAAATTTTATGTATTTTTTTTAAAAAAAAATTTATAATCTAATCTTTCATGTGAAAATTAAAATAAAATATAACATAATAAATATGTTATAAAAATTATTTTAATATATTAAATCTATAAAAAAAAATACCACACGCAAGCTTGCGGATTTGAATATGTTTATTATATTCAGAGTAATTTTTTTTTTTTGCTATCCAATATTTTTATTATTTTTATCGAGTGGAAAACTTTCCTCTACATAAAAAAAAGTTGAAAAGATTACACTATTTGTTGTAGGTGCAAATAAGCTTTTAATTTTATTTTTTTTCACTTTTTACTCTAAATTGTTTAAGGCCTTGAATGTTTAGTGCGTTTTTTCTAAACGCCATGTGTTTTACAAAACATGTCACCATTCACCGTTCAAACGCAGGTGTGGTTATGTGCGGTTGCGGTTATGAAAAACAGCTGGGTGCGTTTCAGAAACAGAAAGAAAACATGAAACGCACGTGCTGTTGCAAAAGAATCAAAATAGATGCGGTTAGATGCGGTTAGGTTTGTTTTTTTTTTTTTTCTGTCAACGATTAGGTGTGGTTTACAGTTGACTTATGTATATATGTATCATATAATATTTCATTTTATATAGTTATTTTAATTCAAAAAAAAAAAAATATTTGGATTATAGCTTTGAGAATTATTATTGTCTTTGTCTAACTGATGTTATTATCTTTAAGACACACGCTAATAGTTTTTTAGTTTTATAATTTTACATATATATATATATATATATATATATATATGTTTTAAACCTCAGAAAATTTTGAAATAAATCATATATGTTAACTTTATCAAATAACAAAATTCTATTTGAAAAAAATAAAAAAATGTCATTAACAACGTGAGGTTGGACTAGTGTTTGAACCCATATAAGTAAAAAATGTAGACACCTAAAAGAACATGGGAAAATCAACGTACTCGATAATATTATATGATTTTACATGGTTTTTGTGGATGTATTTTTTTTAGCGATAAATATATTATTGTAAAATGTCAAACAAATTTATTAAATTTTAATAATTATTTATTTATGGTTCGTAATTAATTTATGAAAAAGACTTAATCATTAACAAATTAATAATTTTAATTTATAATTATATTAATATCATTAATCTATTTTATTTATATATTATTTTTTAAAACTATATATCTCGCACTACTTTTTACATTTTCACCATTCACACATTTGAACCGCACTGCATGTTGTTTTTTTCACCATTCATATATTGTTCTGCACCGCTTGTTCCGCAGTAACCGCACTTGTTCCGCATGATGCGTTTCTTCCAACCGCACCGCACTAAAACCGCACCGCACCTCCTAAACCGCTTGTTCCGCACCGCTCAAACCGCTGTCACCATTCGAAGCCTAAATAATCAGAATCGTTGCTGGGTAGATTTCGTTATTATTAATTATTAATGTGTTTTTTTCAAGAAGTAAAAATGATGTTACAAAATGACAAAAGAAAAGGTGCTCCCTTTTTTTCCTAGCATCATCTACAATAGTTTTTCCTAATAAGCAAAGTCCATGAATAACAACGTTCAAATATTTACAGAATTTTCATTATTTTAGTATAGTTCTGAAAAAAAAACTATTAGGAGTACGAAAAATATTAATTTTTTTTAAGAAATTAAATAATTACAAAATGAGTTTTATAATTTTCCAATTTTTCTATGTAGTTCTAATTATTCAGCCTTAAGTTTTGCAACTAAATAAACTCAGTACATTTTCCGGTAACAAACCAAACCAGAGAACTTAATTTTATTGAATCTTACTCCATTTGTTTAGAGGTAGTCATCACATCATGAATCATTATTGCATATCTCACTATCTTTCTTTTTTTACGGCAGATATCTCCATCTTGTCTCCATGCCCCATATCAATCTGGAAAAACGGTCAATCCCTGTCCGAATTATCCCAGATGGTGCAGATTCGTACCTGAAAAATTTAAGTGTCCAATTTCATATCCAAACTCTTAAAACTTTGAAAATCCATACATAGACTATTTTTTTTTTTGCCAAAACCAACTTTGACCCAAACTCCGTTAGTCAAACCTGTCAAATTTGAATTAGCATTATAAATCAAAACGTCGTCGTTTTCGATGGGTTTAGTTTAAAAAAAACACAATTTGGAGCTCGAACCCGCGACCCCAAATTTTAATAATATGCACTCTACTAATTATACCAGACAAAGTTTTGAATTATGAATATCAAATAAAGTTTATATTGACATTATACAATCTTCTTCTTTATGTTTTTTTCTAGATTTTGTTTTCCCAGGAAATCTGGAATTTTTCCAGAGCTCTGATTATACTTATTTCTTCTTCAGATCTGATTCATCACTTCTCTCTCAAATTCGATTTGGTTTTTAGGGGTCAAACTTGATGCTTCTTCAGATTCAATTTATCACCTTTCTCTCTCTTCTTCTTTTTGATAAAAGTGGCAAATAAAAGCGTCGGTGACGTCTTGACCTGCGAGATTGAGGATTTAACCCAATCGGAGACGTCGTAGACTTTCCCTTGAATGGAGATCCATAAATCTCCAGGTTCGTTATGGTTTTGTAGATCCTCGCTTGAAATGTACATTTTCCTTGTTTGCTCCGCCATTGTTGAAGCATAGAAAGAGAGATCGAGAGAGGGGATTCAACCAAAATCCAAAATGCAAAATCCAGAAATTAACAGAACCCAATTTGAGATTCGCAATTCACAAATTCTGAATCGAATTGTCGACCCCTTTTCTTTCTTCGAGCAACACATGGCGTTTATCTCCTCCGATCAGAGAAGACGAAAGAGCTGCAAAAGGATTGATACAAATTAAACTAAACTAACTAAAGAAAATCCAAACACAGTCGGAGATGAAATCTGAAAGTCGGAATTATTAAGTCTGGATTAAACCAGAAAGACACCCGATGTTAATCGGAATTTACATCAAAGTTGAGAAAAAACTCTCTCTCTGAAGGATGAAGATGAGAGAGAGAGAGAGAAAACAACTCTTAAACTATATTTGATATTCATATTTCGAAAATCTGTCTAGCATAATTTGTAGAGTGCATATGATTGAACTTTGGGGTGGTGTGTTCAAGCCCCGCACTATGTTTTTTTTTAAACCTAAAAACCCATCAAAAACGACGACGTTTCGATTTATAGTGTCAACTCAAAGTTTCTGTTAACATTTTGACGAGTTTGACTAACGGAGTCGGATCAAAGTTGGTTTTGGCCCAAAAAAATTAGTCCAGGTAAGGATTTTCAAAGTTTTAAGATTCTGGATATGGAATTAGACACTTAAATTTTTAAGGTACGAATCTGCACCATTTGGGATAGTTCGAACATGAATCGACGGTTTTCCCATATCAATCGCAGGATATCTGGTGTTTTACAGCACATAATAATTAATCTAATCTATTATCCCAAAAAAAAAGGTATAAAAACAGAATAATTCAATGTGAATACAAGTGTCACTTTAATTGACACATGTCTTCTATTTTTATTAGGTTTAAACCAGCTCTTCTATTTATATGTATAGAGTATAGACTAAATGACTAATAATCCCGATTCAATAGTTCCATATTCCATTTTGTGTTGAGCATATCGCCATGGAGAGTGCCTCAAACGGAAAAAATGGTTCGAGCAACATTCACTTGGAAAAGAGGCAACGAACAGATGATAATACACGTTCGGCGATGGTGGATTTTGATGTTCTTGATTGTCCTATTTGCTTCGAGCCACTCAATATTCCTATATTCCAGGTTACGTTTCGAATATTGCATTGTTGATTAAGATAGTTTCTCTTTTTTGGGGTCAATCTTTTCATTAAAATTGATGATATTTGAAGTTATGTTATTTGTTCTCTTGATGTTCTTGTTCATGATGGTTGGTTGATGTAGTCAAGTGGAATTTTTTGGTTAGGTTTTGACTGTTAATCATTGGTTTTTCATTTCAGTGTGATAATGGTCATTTTGCTTGCTCTTCTTGCCGTCCCAAACTTAGTAATAAATGCCCTGCATGTGCGTTGCCCATTGGTGACAAAAGATGTAGAGCAATGGAGCGTGTTCTTGAATCGATTTTAATCCCATGCCAAAACGCCAAGTTAGGTTGCCCCACGAATGTGTCGTACGGGAAAGTATCAACTCATGAAAAAGAATGCGCTTTCTCTCTTTGCTCATGCCCTGTGCTAGACTGCAATTACATTGGACCATACAAGGATCTCTACGATCACTATTTAACCCACCTGAAAACTTACGAGCAACTAGTGGATAGTAGGTTCAGTTTTGGCATTTCCTTTATTGCCCAGATGAACATCAGTGATATGATATTAATTAGAAGGGAGAATGTGAAGAAACTACTGTTTGTAGTGCAGTGTTTTAGGGAGCCGTATGGTGTGTATGTAACTGTAAGCTGCATTGCACCATCTGCTCTAGAAGTAGGAGAGTTCTCATATCAAATCTCCTACACTGTGGATGGACACACTGTGTTTTACAAATCACCAGAGGTGAAGAGGATCCTTCAAGTGAGCTATCAAACCCCACAAGAGAATTTCATGTTGATCCCTCACAGTTTCTTGCGTGGTGAATGGTTGAAGATGAAGGTTTGCATTAAGAAGAAGTAAGAAGGTTGGCCCTTTTAATATTCCTATGGAGGCTCTATCTATCTCCTCTGCTTTTTTTGTATCTCGCTCATTGTCGTCAATATATATGTAAGTTTTAACCTAACGAGCTACGATCAGATTTAGTTGCTATATGTAAGTTTTTGACGAACTAAGATCAGAAGTTGCTTTACGGCTTTAATTTAACAAGGTTTCAGTTTATACTGGATTTTGTAGGCTCAAAGCAGATCTATGCTTAATGAGCCAACATAAATAGTAATCCTCTTAATTAACTAGTGCCCTATGATCGCATTGTGAGGACTTTATTCATCAAAACTACTTTACTTTTAATCAAAAAGTGTTTGATTAAATCAATGTTCAAAAAAGGTTAGGCGTTAGTCGGACGGCCGTCCGACTAGCGTCTAATCCAAAAATCAGCAATTAATCAGTGATTAATTTTTAATATTATTTTATTTAATTTATATTAAAAATTAATATATAATGCTAAATATGTATTATTATGTGAAACAATATGTATTAATAATACTAATATATTGTATTTTAATATTATTTTATTTTATTTATATTGAAAATTAAATTAAATATATAATATTAAATATAATTTTAAAATTGAAATGGATCCAAATCCAACAAGAACTTACTATTTAACATTATATATTAATTTTTAATATAAATTAAATAAAATAATCAGTGATTAATCGTCGATTTATTTAAAAAATGTTGAAGTCGGAAAAAAATTCATTGACCAACTTTCTTCCCTGGCTAGACACAAAACAGGACAGTAGACTGCCGCCTAGCGCCTAGATGGCGGATTAATCACCTAAACGGCCGATTTTTTGAACATGAGATTAAATAGATAGTTACATATGTAATCATGTATAAGTACATTTATAATTTTAGTATTTGTAGTTGTAATAACAGAATACCATCTCTTTTCACAATCTTTCTCTGTTCTTCCTGTTGTGTCTCCATCATATCTCTGATTTGTCTTTACTCTTTACTCTTTTCATTGTCACTCTAATCCTTCTTCTTAGAAAATATGAAATCAAATTGTCTAAAGATGTTGTTATCATTGTGGGTTTATATCTTGTGTTTCAATGAGAATCGAAGAACAACTTAAAATCATCAACAAACCTGCGGCTAAAATCATCAGAGTCTGTTTAATTTCATCATACACTTTTTTTAAGCCTATATGCTCACCTTAATTTGTACTTAGAAATGAACACATGTTCTCACACCATGACATATTAAGTGAACTAAATATCTTCTAATCTATTTTTGTTTTTGGATGATAGACTATACATGGTGACTCATATGGATGTGTGGGATTTTACAAACGACCAGCGTTTGACCATTCGTCGATGAAAATTCCGGTATTCCATTACGAGGTAGATATAAGACGTTTTAGCCATTTTTATGTTTTTTTTTTTTGGGTGACCCAGGGTAATCCAGGTCTATGAAAGGGTTCAGACTAATTTCAGGACGAATGGCAACCCACAGATAGACCTTCTCCCGGGTTTTCAAATGGATTCTAATGCATGGACCCATATCCGTATGGGTTTCTGAAACAAATATGTGTTAGTTTCGCATAGCAGGAGGATCGAACTCGGAACGTGGTAGCGTCCAAGGACCGTCCCCTACCACTTGACCACAAGAGTTTGGACCATTTTTATGTTTGAATCATATCATTTCATTTAATTTGATTTTGTCAAATTTATGCACTATTTAATCAATTACTAGGATTTAACCCGCGCTAATTATAGCGCGGAGTAATTCATTTTAAAGAAATTGTTTTGAAATTTAAGAAAATTGCTTTTATCTTAATTTTACAAAATATATCTAACTAATGATTATAGATAAATTGTTAATTTGTAATAATTTGTCTATTTAATCCGTTTTGCAGTGAAATAAAATATTATTCGGGCTAACCCGTAAAAACTTATAATCTTGAAAACATAACTCTAATATGCACCGTTAAATAACTCTAGTTTTTGTGGTTAATCTACGAACTCTTTTAAAAAAATAGTTTTTTTGTGTCTAACTTTTTATAAAATTAGTAAAATATTTTTCAACTTTTGTTTTGATATATATTCAAATAAAATATAATAAATTATAATGAAAAATACAGCAAAATTTTGAATAGATTTTTTTTAATATATATGAATTGATTAGTCTTTTAAAAATATATAGTATTAAAAATAATTGAGAAATTAAATAATAAATAATATTTTAATGCAAAATATATACTTTCCATATTCTAATCAATAATTTTAAAACACTATTATATTATTTCCTATTTTAGTTATTCTTTGTTACTTGTAATGACATTTTATGTAATAACTTACAAAACAAAGTTCATTTTTAAAAACGTCTTCTTAAATAATATTATAGAGATATCTAACCTATATTAATCTAAAATACTAGTGGTGAAATGAGTTTGAAAACAAAAATGTTGAGATATGTTAACAAAAAGAAATTGAGATTATTTATACAATTTCTTAATCATCGCGCATAAACCTAAAACAATTGATAAGATAAAACATATGGAGAATTTCTATATGTGAATTGTATTTTTATTTTATTTTTAAATTAAATATAAAATTTATTTAAACTTAGTAATGCTCCATCGAATCAAGTTGTTTGCGCAGCGAATCAATATATGAGGCTCTCCTCATATTGCTTCCCCCAAAGCTCTTATCTAGCTAAGCCGATTCTTCATGTTTTTATCTATCAGTTTGATAAGCCTCATTAATGTTGAACGAGCATCTCCATGTCTTTGACCGTTCCTCTCTGAATTGTTGATGAGCCTGAGGCCGGACAGCATTATCATCAGGCCCGATTTTGTGCATGTGCTAGAAGTGCATTTGCACATGGCCCAATATTTTTAAGGCCCAAACAATAAATTTTCATAATCCAGTTTCTAAATATTAAGAACCCAAACTTAGTGTTAGGTTTAATTATAGGGCCCAAATTTAGTGTTAGCACCCAAAAAAACAAATGAACTTAATGAAACCGTTTCATTGAAACCTAATCTATTGGCGATAAAAAAAAAAAAAAACTATGGCCGGCGTCTAGACAGAGATAATGATGAATACTGATGAACAACTACTATGGCCGCCGGACAAATATTATGGCCGCCGGACAGAGATAATAGGTAAATCTTTTATTTTTTTCATAATTATGATTTAGCCGTTAATGATTCCCATTTTTTTTTAACCATCTAAAATTTCTTTATTAGATATCGAAATCACGGTCATTGTTTACAACAATGTTGAGAAAATCAGGACATACATGGTACAAAGACCATTGATTGTTACAAGCAATAGCTTTTTTGGCTAAAATATCGGCGCAAGTATTTGCTTCTCTATATCGAAAGGTAAAAAGTATTTCTTTAAACCTGTTACGCCATCTTTGGATTTCTTGAATAAAGTGATGGAGCCGTAAGTTATGCCCATGCCCATGATAAGTCGAATGATATTAAGGTTGTCACCTTCAAAATTCAAAATTTTTTGTAACCCAAAGCCCAAGTTGCTTGTAGTGCCCATAAAAGTACTGAGCATTCAGCTTCCTCAACTGTTATCCGTCCTTGAAATCTGCCCATTCCACAATCCAAAAATGCTCCATTGGAGTTTCTTATTATCCAGCCCAGTCCGGAGTCACCTACACCGGTACGATGACAGGCATCATAGTTACATTTAATCAAACCCCTTGGTGGCTTTCTCTATGTGTCGTCGTTGTGTCGTCCTTGTACTCTTGGCGTTTCATCAAATCCTCCTGTCACATTTGAAATCCATTTTCTAGAGTCACCAGAAGCTTGAGTAAAGGTTTCTATGGCTTCGATATTAATGCGATTAAACAATAGATCATTCCTACTCTTCCATAGTCTCCACATTATGAAAAAGGGAAGAGGTCGTTGTAATTATCCAATCGTATTATTATGGTGAAAACTGAATAAATATCAAAGTTTAACCTCAATAGGGATGTGAGGTGCACAGAGCATCGAGGTTGGTATGCCAAGAAGTCGCCAAACAGATTCAACATAGGGGCATGTGAAGAACAAATGGTTACTAGTTTCATCGTCTCTACAACATCGTGTACAGCTTCGAAAGACCATAATATTACAGCGTCGAAGATGCTCTGCTACACCGATAGCTCTTGATGTTATTCTCCATAAAAAGTGTTTTAATTTTGTCGCGATATTGAGCTTCCAAATGCTAGTGGCGATGTCCGGGTTCATAGCTAGTGGCGGTTGTGCTTCATCATCGTCATCAACCTGAGTAGAAGCTAGCCAATAACCTGATTTAACTGTGTAATTTCCATCGGCCGAGTAACCCCAAATGTAATCATCATGCATGGAACGATTGGGTAGAAAGATCTTATGTATTATTAGGTGATTGATAACACCATATTTTACATGTTTTTAAGGTTTAATTTCATAGGTTTTTAATCTCACTTTGTATAGTTTTTGGATATTTTCATGCATTTAGGTCCAACTTGAGTCTCATTGCATTTTAGATGTCCTAGGTTGTCTTTGCATTATTTTTGGCTTGCTTGAGCCATTTTCAGGTGTTCTTGAAGTCATAGGAGTCGGAGGAGTGAAGATAGCCACAAAAAGTTCATTTCAGAATACATAGATGCAGGATCAGGTTGATACGTCATAAGTTCGGCAATGGATGAAGGAGTTTTCACCGATGGATTGAGCTCATATTTTTTCACACGATATAGCAATGGATTAGCTTTCATTTGGATGTGGTTTGAGACAATTCCAACGGTGCGATCAGAAGTTATGCCAATTTCCGTGACGACGGTCCAGCCTGGCGCGCGAATGAGCTACCTGAAGAAGTCCATCGGTCGACCTCTGCACGATACCTCTGACCGATGGAACTTCTGAAAAACAGAAATCCACATCGATGCGATGTATCTGGAGCAGGAGACCGATGCGACCTGCGCGACCCCTTTTGCCCATAAATACAATTAGACCCATTTGTTGTTTTCTAAGCTTTCTTCTTCATTTTTTGTGTGTGCTCAACCCAGGAACTCTCTCTAGAGTTTCTTGGGTTGTTCTTCATGTATAATCCACACTTTCGAAGGATTCTTCACTTATATATATGCTTTGATTTCTTCTTTCTTCTTCTTAAAGATTCTTCTTCTTAAACTTGGGAAAGCTCAAGAACACCACTTGGTGTTCTTGATGGATCTTCATTTTCATGCCATATAAGAGAAGATTTCTTCACCTCTTTATATATATTATGTCTTGTTGATTCTTGTTCTTCATTTCTATGGTTTGATTTTGATGTTCTTCTTGTGAGTTGACTTTTTGTTGGATTTTGGATTTTGTTTGATTTAGATGGTTTGATGGTTGATTATTGATGTTTAGGCTTAGATAATCATTTGTTCTCATGTTAGGAGGGATCTTAATGCTAGAATCGAATTGACAACTCATTTCTAGAACTCAAGACATTTCTCGCCCGGAAGGTGTTCGATGAAATGTCTAGAAAACTTCTAAGCATGCAATTCAATTCTTAGCCAATGGAAATTGATGATTAAGGTGAATTGTTGACTTGTATGGGCTAATGCTTAATGATTATGGATCATTTAGTTGTGAACGGAAGTTCTTGATAACTAGATGATATGTAAATGGATTAGTATCATGGAAGTGAACTAATCTACTTATGTGATCCATGTCATAAGAATGAATGTGCATTGAATGTTTAGGCATCATTAGTCAATGGTTGATTGACGGTTAGATGATGGTGATTTAGGATGATCTTGGATGAGTCTTTCACTTAGGTTGGTTCGTAATGCTAGATTTGACATGATAAACCGAAACCTAGTACTACACCTTAGATTAGTTAGATTTTTGGTCTCATCCCATGCATTAGGGATAGATTCGAGTAAGCGGTGTTAGTACTAGATTAGGTATGTTCATTCGTTTCTAGATCTTAGGCATTTCACTCATGACTCGAGTTTAAATGAATTGCTTGATCCGAACCTTTTGTGAGCTTTACATATCCTAGCCAACGAAAGTTGATGTTTAGGGTGTTTAGTGAACTAATTGGAATTGTTCCTTAATGCTTGTTAATTATTTAATCACAAATGGAAATTTGTTCTTGATTAGATAATTAACAAGGTGATTAGTGCCATGGAAATGGATTAGTCATATTTGTGAATTCCATGTTCTAAGATAGTGATTAATGCTTCCAAAAGATTCATTGTTTGATTGTCACCCATCTAATTGATAGCTTAGTTCATGATCCAACATTTTAGTCTTGTGTTTTGTTTTCCTTCTTGCATTTGTTTCCTTTCTCATAAACATAAAAAAAACCAAAAACAATGTTTGCTCTAGCTTAAGAAGTTTCTTGCATTCTTAGTGCTTCAATCTTAACCCCATATGGATTGACATCTCAAGTACTACAATGACATGAGTACACTTGGGATAATTGACACGAAAATATCCCGTATCAGTGATCAGAAGGGTAAATAATAGACCAAATTTTCATCTCATCCCATTGGAAAATGTTCATATCAATCAGTGATTGAACCGTAGACTCAGGGTCACTATGAGTCGTAAGAAGGGGAGGTCGTGGTGGTAATGTTGGAAGCCATATTTCCGATAGCTTTGTACTCTCTCCATTTTTGATTCTGATTAGAAACCACTTATTAAGTAATTCACAACCAAATCGAAGCGAAGTCCATCCATATGATGGTTGGGTATCTCTTGAGGCATTAAGTAGGATGCCATTTCTAAAGTAGCATGCTTTAAGCATACGGTAGAGGAGATTTTGGGGATGACGCATTAGTTTCCAGGCTTGATTTGCTAGTAGAGCCTGATTGAATTTATGAAGATCCTTAAAACCCAAACATCCATTTTTTTAGAGGTTTCCGTTTTCTTCCAAGAAACCCATGCCATTTTGCGGTTTTCGGGTGTCGAACCCCACCAGAATCTAGACATCATGCTATCAATTTCAGAACAGAGTTCTTTCGGTAACTGGAAGCAATTCATGGAATAGACCGGCATTGCATATGCTACTGCTTTAATTAGGACTTCTTTGCCAGCTGTTGAAAGAAAACGATTCTGCCAACCGTTGATTTTCTGTTGTACGTTCTCTTTAATGTACTGTAGCATCTCTTTCTTTTTTTTCTGCCAAACTGTTCTGGTAGTCCCAGATACTTTCCTCCATCTCCAATATTTGGAATTTGCAAGATCCGTTGAATATTATCTCTTGTATGTTGAAATACCTTTTCACTCAATGTTATTGATGATTTCTCCAAATTGATCATCTGTCAAGATGCTTTACAGTATTTAGTAAAGAGATCTCCATTAGGTGATGGTTGTTCCGATGGTCCGCTTTTAGAAAAAAATAGTGAATCATCCGCAAAAAAGAGATGAGATATCGCAGGTCCTCAGTTACTTATTCGAGCTAATTCCTTGTATCTAATGATCTTTCACCGCCTTAGATAGAATAGAACTCAAAACATCTGAACAAAGGATGAATAGATACAGAGAGAGAGGGTCACCTTGTCGGAGGCCGCGAGAGACTTTGAAATTTCCATAAGGGCTACCATTTATTAGGATAGAGAAAGATACGGTCTTTACGCATAGCATGATCCAGCCAACCCATTTGTCATTGAATCCCTTCTTTCTAAGGATTTGCTCCAAAAAACCCCACTCGATCCTATCGTATGCCTTGCTAATATCAGTCTTAACTGCCATATATGATGTTGGACAACGTTTTTGGACTCTTAAGGAGTGCAATACTTCATGTGAAATGAGTACATTATTCGTGATAAAACGTCCAGCCGTGAAGGCTGCTTGATTTTCGGAGACAACATCTGGGAGCACCAATTTCATGCGCTGAACCAATATTTTTGAGATGATCTTGTATATGACATTAAAAAGTCCAATTGGTCGGAAGTCTTTCATTGTTGTTGGGTTTTCTGGTTTCGGGATAAGACACAAGTTAGTATGATTCAACTCATGGTTCAGCTCCCCCTTTTCGAAAAAGCGTGTGATTTCATTGATAATTGTTGGGCCAAAAATATCCCAATATTTCTGGTAGAATCCTGCCGTAAACCCATCTGGACCAGGTGCACGAGAAGCACCAATTGAGAATAAAGCGCTTTTTATCTCCTCCATTGTCACGTCCTTTGTTAATGTTGTGTTCATTTCGTCTGTGATAACGTTAGAGACGTTACTAAGAACGTCTATTAGATCACTTGGTCCCGATTTAGAGAAAAGTTCTTTGAAATATCTCTCAACTTCTTTTGCAATCTCTCGGTTACCAAGAATTTCTCCTCCATTAAAATCTTTTAAGGAGACAATACGGTTCCTAGCTCTTTGGTTCTTCGTAGAGGCATGATAAAAATGTGTATTGCGGTCTCCTTTATTGAGTCATTGATTCTGACTCTTTTGTTGCCAAAATGTCTCTTCATTTTTGTAAGCTAAAGTCAGTTTTCGTCGCAAGCCATATATTTCTTCTGAGGAATTGACGAATCTGTATGAGCTGCATCAATACGAGTTATCAGTTCCTTAATCTTCTTGGCTGAATTTGTATTATTGGATCTTTTCCATGTAGCAATTGTTTTCCTGCAGTTGGAGATATAATTCACGATCGAAACTCCATCTTCTTGGTGCGACGGAGTCCATCCATCTTTGACGATCGATTCAAATTCTGGTTGTTGACAAAAGCGACTGTCGAAACGGAAGGGATGTCTTCCATGATATGTCCACTTTCGGATTGTAATGATGGCTGGTCTGTGATCATATTCAAAAAGTTGCAGGTATTCAACTTCAGATGCAGGGTACTTCGCTCTCCATTCATCATTAGGAAAGGCTCGATCTAGCCAACTCTCAACAGTGTGTGTTCTTCTTTTACCCAACCAAGTCATGTTATTACCCTTATAGGGAAGATCTTTAACCCCACAATGTGAAACCATATTTCTAAAGTCAACAAAACTCCAATTTTCCCGTATTCTACCACCTTTTTTCTCATCAGCATTGAGAATCTCATTGAAGTCTCCACATAATAACCAAGGGCCAACCCGATTTGTTGCAATTCTCTGAATCTTCTCCCACAATATATGCCTCGATTTCCATATGGGGTTACCATAGACACAAGATAAGTAGTAGAAACCTTCTTTATTACTTATCTTATGGTCAATAAGTCTTGCATCAACAGAAATGAAAGAAACAGAAACATAATTATTCCATAACAAAGCTAACCCCCCCCCAGTACCCAAAGGTGTAACACATTTGACATTGTCATAACCCAACTGCGTTGCTACATCGCGAACCACATCATCTGAATTTTTAGTTTCAACGAGAAAAAGTATGTCCGAGGAAAAAGTTGCATTTATTCCCTTAAGGCGTCGAACTACCAGGGACCCTTTCAAGCCCCGGTAGTTCCAAAACGCTGTATTCATTCTCCTTCCATTGGTTTCTGGCCCACCGTACCGTCTCGGTCATGTTGTTGTTGTGGCGAAGCATTCCTTCCACTCGGTGCATTTGAAGAACATGCTCCATCAGTCGGCTTGAAAATCCAATTCTGAGTCCCCACTGCTTCAGCATGTGAGCGCAGGCGCTTGGCTATCATCTCCTGGCATTCATCCATGGAGTACATTTGGCGAATATCACAATACCCAACTTGGGGACCCATTGGTTCTGTCTCAGAAGTTGCTTTCATTTTCTTCCCCGATTGAGTATGTGCAGTTTTCCCTTCCTTTCCTTTCATCTTCTTAGGCTTTGAAACTTCTGGAACACTCTCTTTTGGAGAAGGAATTTCAGGCGGGTGATCATCATTATCATCTCCGTCATCATTATCTGCCGGTTCGTCAGGCACCAGTTCAACATTAGTTGGACATTCAACCGCATCATGAGAAATTAAGCCACATATTGAACAAAAATTGCGTAATTTTTCATACCTAAACTTCAACACCGTCGCTTCATCGCCAAATTGGAAGAGCCTTTGGAAGCGAAGTGGCGTGTCTACATTCCAGAGAAGACGCACTCGCACATAATTGATATGCTGAGCACCATCACCGTCGAAGTCTGTTTCGAGAAAATTACCCATTATGTGTCCGATATGGCGAACCATACGAACGGTGAGGAATTGCAGATGAATTCCTTTGATTTGAACCCACAAGGTGATTGCTTGAGATCATCATCAGTATGGAGAGGAGTCCACTTCTGAATTGCACACATCAAATCGTTGAAAGACCATGGTCCTCGTCGGAGAACCGATAACATAGCATCTTCAGAATGAAAGAGAAATTGGATCTCTTTATTCTCTAATATCCGACTGGTGACTTCATCATCAACAAACGCTCTCCGGATTGGAGAGAAGACAGTTGGAGGCGAAGAAGCATCGCCAAAAAAACCGCTTCAGACAAAACATATTTTTCTCCGGTTGTCTGTCTTGATCACTCCAATCTTTTCTTCATAAATAATTAATCTTATCAAAAATCATCATTTCAACGGGTTTTACATTCTGATTTCTCTCTCTTTCTCAAAATTTCTTGTTAAAATTTGCTTGTTACTCACTCAATTTCTCTAAACTCCAGCAAGATCGACACATCTACAATACTGTAACTACGACCTGACTATTACCCTTTTCTTCAATTCATAATAGAGGTTCTATCGCTTCTTATACCAGTCAATATTTTCTTGTTTATATTTTGGTATTGTTTGAATTTTGATTGTTAAAATATGTCATCTGGCTACGCTAGAAGGCAAAAAAAAAAAAGATAGAAAAATTTAGTCGATCTCAAAAAGGGTCTATGGATAAATTCATTTGTCAAAGAGACGCATGAGGAAGAAAAAATTGATGATATTGGTGTGTCTAGTGCTCATGAGAATATCAATAATACATATAATGTCGATGATGCTTCTGAATTGCTTGAAAAAGTCGATGATGTTGTTTCTAGTGATCTTGATATCTATGATCCAAGAAATTGGGATGTGCTTGATTTGAAATTGATAGAAACCTTGGAAATAAATGGACCAAAAAAGATTTATCTATTGTAAAAGGTCCTAGAAACAAAGTTTGTAGAAGATTTGTTTCGACTTTCTATACTAGAGAATTATCGAATGAAGAAACAAGTGATAAAAATGGCTAGTTTATTCAAAAGAATTAGATAAAGTTTTTTGTTTTTGTTGCAAATTTTTTTAAAAAGGCAGTAAGAAAAGTCAACTAGCAAATGATGATCTTTCAGATTGGACTCATTTACTTGTTAGATTACGGCATATATTTTTAAAAAATGAAACTATTGATAAAGTTGCTCAAGAACAATTTAAGAAAGAAAAAGCATATTGGAAAAATGTATTAGTAAGAATTATTGCAATTGTTAAATATCTTGCAAAACATAATTTGGCATTTCGTGGAACAAATGAGAGATTACATCAATATAGTAATGGTAATTTTTTAGGATTAATAGAGTTTTTAGCAGAATTTGATTTTGTGATGAAAGAGCATGTTCATCGGATTACTAGTGGCAGTATTCATCATCATTATCTTAGTTATAATATTCAAAATGAATTGATTCTTTTGATTGCTTCAAGAATAAAATCAAAAATCATTACAAGGGTAAAAGAAGCAAAATATTTTTCTGTGATTTTGGATTGCACTCCTGATGCTAGCCATCAAGAGCAAATGTCAATAATTCTAAAGTACGTTCATTTTTCCTCAGATTCTTTCAAAGTAGAAGAGTTTTTTGTTGAACTCTTGAAAGTAGATAACACAACAGGCTTAGGACTTTTTGAAGTGTTAAAAGATGTATTAAAATCTCTAGATCTTGATATAGATAACGTGAGAGGTCAAGGTTATGATAATGAATCGAATATGAAAGGAAAAAAACAAGGTGTACAAAAAATACTTTTTGATATAAATCCTAGAGCATTTTATACACCATATGCTTGTCATAGTCTTAATTTAGTTTTGTGTGATATTGCAAATACTTCTGTGAAAGTAAAAGATTTTTTTTGGAGTAATGCAACATTTATATTCTTCGTTTGCTAATTCTATAAAAAAGTGGGATATTTTGAAAAAATGTGAAAAGTTTAACTCTTAAGCAATTGTCAACGACACGATGGGAAAGTCGCGTTGAAAGTATTAAAGCCATAAGATTTCAAATTGTTGATATAATGAAAATGATAATGATGCAATGATTCAAAGTGAAGCTAAATCATTAGCAATGAACGAGCTTAGTAGTTTTGAATTTTTGTTATCTACTATTATTTGGTTTGACATATTGCATGTAGTGAATATGGTTAGCAAAAATTTACAGTAAAAAGATATGCAAATTGATGTTGCAATGACTGAGAGGTAAGTGTATTAATTTCTTATTTTAAAAAATATAGAGAAACTGGATTTGTTGATGCTATGACAAAAGCTAAGGAAATTGCTAATGAAATTGGTATTGAACCAATATTTATTCAAAGACGAGTTATTCGTAGGAAAAAAACAGTTTGACGAAATTATTAATAATGAAACAATATTATCGGTAGAAGAAACTTTAGGATTGAATATTTTTTTGTATATTATAGATCATGCTATATTAGTTCATTTGATAAGAGGTTTGAACAATACCAATTATATGAAAATATATTTGGTTTTTTGTTTGATTCTTCTAAATTGAAAATGTGCGATGATGTGAATTTAAAGACTCATTGTAGTTATTTAGAAAACAGTTTGAAAAATGTAAATTTACTAGATATTAATGGAGATGAACTTTTCATTGAGCTAAATTTCTTAAGGAACTTTTACCAAACGAAAAGATGGGGGCAAGTGATGTATTGAATTTTCTTGTACATTTTAATAATAGTTTTCCATATACTACAATCGCATATAGAATTTTACTAATGGTTCCAATCACAGTTGATTCTGCAGAAAGGAGTTTCTCAAAACTGAAGTTATTAAAGTTGTATTTGAGGGCATCTATCTCACAAGAGATATTAAATGGGGCAAGTGATGTATTGAATTTTCTTGTACATTTTAATAATAGTTTTCCATATACTACAATCGCATATAGAATTTTACTAATAGTTCCAATCACAGTTGATTATGCAGAAAGGAGTTTCTCAAAACTGAAGTTATTGAAGTTGTATTTGAGGGCATCTATCTCACAAGAGATATTAAATGGGCTAGCATTAATGGCAATTGAGAATATTGTTTTGGAAAAATTAGATGTAGAAACTTTGATTGATGATTTTGCTTCAAAGCATGAATAAAGAATGGTATTATTTACTTAACGATCATGTAAAAATTTTAGTTTGTTTTCTCTTGTAATATTTTTTTTAAAGTGTTTATTTAGGGTCATTTTTCACAACCACACTGGATCTGGCCGATGATTGAGCCGGGCCTGTTTGTGGGAAAATGGTATTGGGTGTCCCATTGGTACCGTACCCATAAAGAGAGTCACCAAAAACAAATTCATGATATTAAAATCGTTCTCCCACATATATAAGCCCCAAGGCTCTTGGAACTTCACTTATAATTGTTGATCCCGTGGATCACTAAGTGTGTTTAAAGAATGATTAGGAGATGGGAGGTGAGATTTTCGTTAATAGAGCAATTTAACCACATTTAAGACAGGTCGGGAGAAATATGAGTAGGCCGGGGGCCGTGTTTCGTTTTATTGATGAGAGAGAAGTAAACGCTTTAGAATTACGAACTGGTTCCGAAGGACGTCCAGTTCGGCGTTCTAAAGTGTTGTCTTGTTACAAAGAGAGAGGTCGGGTAACTTGTGGTAGGTTCTAGAGTAAAAATCAGAGTCCCCCTCATTAATGACATATGAGGGGTATATATAGTCGGGGTCGGCTTCCTGCTCCCCGGGATCTCGGGCCACGTGTCGTCTGCGGCCTCTTTCGCGGGTAAGGTGGCCTAGGAGGCGTGTCCCGGCTTTCGAGGAGAGGTCATGATGAGCTCGGCGTGGCGTGTTGCAGAGCAGTGCACTGTTTTACCAACTCTGCTCCACCTGCTCCTTCCTGCCCTTGTCAGCTCTGTAGGGTTGGTGGGACGTCGGGTCGAAGGCACATCCCTACGCGGGTAGGGTACTGCCTTACCAACTCCCACTCGCCTATTCTTCTGACACTCCCTGCTCTGGCGGGGCATCAGCGCGGGCCCGGGGTACGTTGCTTTCAGGTCGGCTACCGAGCTGAAGAGCGGTCTTGCAGGTCGGTGACATTAAGTCCGGTGACCGTACCGAGGAACGGCCTTTCCTAAGATGGGCCTAACTAATTGGGGGTGCTAGGCCCACCTCCAACAATAGGCCCTCCCCCAGTTCGGTATCGCGAGGCGAAGTGAGCGTGCCGAAGTTGATCTAATGTTAGTTCGGCGCATCTTAGGACGGTCTTTCCGGGCTCAACTGTGTTTGCCTTTTCCGAAAAACCCGTAGGAGGTTGGCGCGTGCTCACCACGTGGGACGACAAAGGACGCTTCGTTTTTCGCGTGGACTGCCCACGCGCGGCGTGTAAAAGACGCTTCGCGTTTATCGAGGCGTCCTTTGCTTTTTGGCGTGGGGAAACGAAGAGACGTCATCATTAGGTTTTTTGGGCAGCCGTGCTTCTTTTGACACGTGTCCAGGCGTCGCTTCACTGTCCCCCTTCCTCTATTTAAACCTTCTTCCTCCTACTGTTAAAACCTTCTGCGCATACTCTTAAGGTAACCTCCTTTCTCCGATTTCCTCCTTCTCTTCCTACTTTCTTCCTGTCTTTTCGATTTCCTCCTCTCCGTGCAATGGCTCCGATGTTAGACGGTATCAGAGTTGAGTCGAGCGAAGAATCGGCGTCCCGTGGTGGCGGTAACGATTCTCCGAGTTCCTCCTCCGGCGATTCCGAACATGCCTCTTCTCCGCGACGAGGGGAAGACAGTGGGGAACAGTTGGCCCCCTCGACTTCGGGGGCCGCCCCGTTGCTCCCGGGGACCCATCTCCGGCCGAAGACGGTGGTTAGATCCTCTGGCGGTCGCGGTGTTGGCCAAGCTGAGGGTGGAACCGGGCGTCTGGGCGACCGTGGTGGCCGTCAGGGCGGCCGTGGAGGCGGAGCTCGAGTGGCCAGGGTGAGGTCCCCCCTGGTCCTCTACGAGCAGGGAGGGTCACCGACCTGGAGCACAGCGGAGTCGGTGACCCTCCTGGGGAATCTGTGTGGTTTTTCCGCCGGCGTTGAGCTCAGGGTACCCAGGGCGGAGGAGCGCCCGTGGACTCCTCGGCCGGGCTTCGTCTGCTTGTACGAGTCGTTCTTCCAGAAGTGCGGCTTGCGCCTTCCTCTCCCCGAGCTGTTCGTCCAGTATTGCCGGGCGCGGGGCTTGGCCTTCTCGCAGGTCTGCCCGTCCACGGTCCAGGGGATGATCGTGCTGCTGACCCTAGGGCACGAATGCGACGTGGAGGTGACGTTGCCTATGTTCGAGGCGTTCACCCAGCAGAAGGCAAACCCCGGGATTCCTGGGACCTTCTATGCCGCTTTCAAGCCCGCGGCGAACGTTCTGGAGGCACCCAGCTCGGGGTCTAGGGCGAGCAAGCTGTCGAAGGTCGAGGACTGGTCTCGCAGCTACTTCTACGTCCGGGCTACCGCCGTGGCTGGGCTCGATCCGTTGGCGAGATACACCCGGGATTGGAATTTTTCCCCGGGTAGGGATTTGCAGGTCGAGCTGACTTCTCCTCTTTGGTTGTCTGACTGATGATTTTTTTTGTCTTGCTCTTCAGGCCCTCACTCCTCCAGATTCAAGCTACCGGACTACGCAGGTCTACTTGCCGTGCTCAGGACAGTGCGTCGGAGAGAGTGGAAGTCCTTCACCGCTGCGAGAATCGAAGCTGGAATGACCGGAGGTGGCTTTTTTTTTTTTTTTTTTTTTTTTTTTTTTTTTTATGCCGAATTAACGGTTCTTCCTTCGCAGGTAGAGCGAGGTTTGCCAATCCGCAGTACGCGGACTCGTTTGTTGCACCGCCGCCGCCGATACCCGAGGTGCCGGTCAGGCGAGACCCGGCACCACGGGTTGCGAGGGATTCCTCCGCGGCGACTCCCTCGAAGAGGAGGGAAGACCGGGCTGCCGGTGGGGAGACCGGCAGAAAGAAGAGGAGGACGGGAGAGTCCTCTTCCGGGGGTCGGGAGGTCATCCGGCCTACACTGCCCGGGCCGGAGCCCGAGGTGCCTTTGGCCGTCGTGCCGGCAGGGGGGGTCGATGAGACCCGGGCTCGAGGGGGCGATGGGGTCGGCGAGACGACCGTCGTCGCGGAGGATCCTGCTGCTGTGCAGGAGGCCGAGGGTCGCAGCGCCGAAGTGGGCGGCGCCTCGGGAGGTTCCGACGATGGGCCTCGGGACTACAGCTTCTCCTTTACCCACGAGGATGGAAGCAACCAGGTAATCGTCGATCCGGACGAGTGCGCCGAGCTGGCGCAGGCCATGATGTTCGGGCGGAGGTACCCGCACTTCGTCCCGCTGGAGATGGCGGAGTCCGACACCTTCCGTCAGGTGGCGCGATCCGCAGCTCGGGTAAGCTTCTGCTCTGGTCTAACTGCTTTTAGCTAGACTTGTTGCGCGTCTTTGTTAACAATTTGTTTAATGCAGACGATGGCCCTTAGTGCCTTTCTGGCGGAGGCCTACGAGAAGAGGCTCGCCGAGCAGGCCGCCTCGATTAACTTCCTCCGGGAGTGCCGGGAGTCCAGCTCGCAGATCCAGTCTACCCGTCTCCACGGGCTCGAGAAGGAGCTGAGAGATGAGAAGGCCCGATATGCGGCGCTGGAAGAGGAGGCGGTGCGGTTAAGAGCCCGGGCGGTCGAGGTGGCCAGTCTGCAGTCTGCACTAGAGGCCGAGAGGGACCGTGCTGCAGCTGGGTGGGATCGGGCGTCGGGGCTCGAGGAGGAGAACGGGCTCCTGAAGGGGGAGCGGGAGACACTCCGCTCCAGGGTGAAGGGGCTGGAATCCGCCATAGGCCGGGCCAAGGTGGCCGTGGCTGCGGAGAGCGATCGGGTGTCAGCCCGGTGGGAAGCGCGGAACCGGAAGTGGTCCGCGAAGATGGAGAAGATCCGCGCCCACCTGGACGGGCGCCGCCGGGCCTTAGAGCCTCACCTTCTGTACAGCCAGGTGACCGGCGTAAAGGCCTGCCTCAAGAGGATGGAAGCAGAGGACGGGGTGTCGGTACCGTTCTATCGGTATCAGAAGCTGGACGAGGACGAGGCGGCATTCGGTGCCGTACTGGACGGGATGGACTTTCCGGATTTGACCCCGGAGGATCTGGAAATCCCTCTGGACCGTGCTCACGGCGTTCTGCTTGAGCACATTATACCTGTCGCTCCCTCTAGCACCCCCGTGGTGGATCTGACCTTGGAGGCTCCGCTGGCTGCTGAGGACGTTCTTGCGGTCGCTGAGACCGTCCAAGCAGATCCCTCGATCCCGTCTGCTGACGAGGGAGTCCCCGAAGCTGCTGGGATTGTGCAAGCAGATCCCTCGGTCCTGTCTGCCGCTGAGGCCGATGCGGACGCGCCGTCCGGTGAGACCGGAACCGACGTGCCACCCGGTGGAGTCGCGGTTGGGGAAGAGGGGTCTGGGCAGCCCTTCCTTGGTGAGTACGGGACCAACGCGAGGATGGTGGCCCCGGCTGATTTAGATGGTACCCGTGCTGACGGGAGGGAAGACCGACCGGCCGATGCGGCCTTGTAAAAAACTTTTTTCCTTTTTGTTTTCTTCTTTTTGTAGACTGGGCCGTAGGCCGTTTATGCAAAGAGCGGGCCGTTGGCCCCTCTCTTTTTTGTAAGTGCCGTTTCGAGGCTTTTGTAACGATTAGGCCGTGGGCCATTTTTATAACAGACGAGGCCGTTGGCCCTTTTGTGATAATCGAGGCCGTTGGCCCTTTCTTCTCCTTCTTTTTTTTTTTTTTTTTTTTTTGTAAGTGCCGTTTCGAGGCTGTTGTAATCATTAGGCCGTGGGCCCTTTTTGTAATAAACGAGGCCGTTGGCCCTTTTGTATAATGAAAGAGGCCGTTGGCCCCCTTTTTTTGTGTAAATGCCATTTCGAGGCTTTTTTGATCGGTAGAGTAGGTCGTAAACCGTACTCTGTCAAGTAAGCAGGTCGTGGACCGTGCTCTTGTATTGGGTGCGAGGTAATCTCGGCTTAAGGCACTTATTGCTTGTGTACCTTGTTTTTTTGGTGCGGGTAGCGAGCCCGGCTTAGAGACACTTAATGCTTGTGTGTCTAGTAGAGGTGCGAGCCCTGGGGCCCGGCTTTGGCACTTATAACTTGTGTGCCGGGGAGAGCGAGCACCGGAGCTCGGTCCCCTTTTTTTTGTAGTGCGAGCGTTTGGAGCTCGGCTTTTTTTTTTTTTTTTGTAGTGGGGGCGTTTGGAGCTCGGCTTTTTTTTTTTTTTTTTTTTTTTTTGGTAGTGCGAGCGTTTGGAGCTCGGCTTTTTTTTTTTGTAGTGCGGGCGTTTGGAGCTCTGCTTTTTTTTTTTTTTTTTTTTTTTTTTTTTTTTTTTTTTTTTTTTGTAGTGCGAGCGTTTGGAGCTCGGGAGCGTTTGGAGCTCGGGAGCGTTTGGAGCTCGGCAGCGTTTGGAGCTCGGCAGCGTTTGGAGCTCGGGAGCGTTTGGAGCGCGGGAGCGTTTGGAGCTCGGGAGCGTTTGGAGCTCGCGAGCGTTTGGAGCTCGGCTCTTGTGCGCAGGTCGGGGACCGTTTTCCTTTGTCTAAAAGGTTTTATTAGATTAATAGCTGAGCCCTGGTTAGGGGTTGCCTACGTACCCTTTAGTAGAAGGGATCAAGCCAATCGTAGTTCGTTTGTTTACAAAGGCGGAGAGCGGATTGGAGCCCGGGGGCTTAATAGTAGAACCGTTTGAGGTTGATCGAATTCCATGAGCGCGGGACTGCGTCGCCGGCCATCGTGACTAGCTCGTATACGCCGGGCTTGACGACCTTGGAGATAAGGTAAGGGCCCTCCCAATGTGCACCGAGCTTGCCCGCGTTCAACTCGGCGGTGTTTTCGAAGACTTTGCGGAGGACCAGGTCTCCTTCGGCAAAGAACCTGCCTCGAACCCTCTTGTTGTAGTACTTGGAGGCGAGCTGCTGGTAGTTTTGGATTCGGAGGAGGGAATGGTCCCGTTGTTCCTCAAGGAAGTCCAGCTCGCTGAGGAGGACGGTGTCGTTCAGGGCGGGCTGCTGGGTGAGCATAGCGCGGCGGGGAGTGGGTTGCCCGACCTCAGAGGGGGCCATTGCCTCCATTCCGTGCGAGAGGCTGAACGGTGTGCGTCCTGTCGACGTCTTCGGCGTTGTGCGATGGGACCAGAGGACTCCGTCGAGCTCATCGGCCCAGGACCCCTTCTTGTCGTCTAGCCGCTTTTTGAGGCCGTCGAGGATGGTCTTATTGGTGGCTTCGGCTTGTCCATTCCCCTGTGGATATCTCGGGGTGGACTTGCTCATCCTGATTTTCCACTTCGCGCAGAAGCCTTCGAAGAGGGCCGACGTGAACTGGGCACCGTTGTCGGTCACGATCTCGTAGGGCAGTCCGTGCCGGCAGATGACGAACTTCCAGACGAATTTCCGGACGTCTTCTGCCGTGATTTTGGCGTAAGCTTCGGCTTCGACCCACTTGGTGAAGTAGTCGGTCATGACCAGAATGAAGCGCTTTTGCCGAGATCGGGGTAGTGGTCCGACTATGTCCATGGCCCATCGCATGAAGGGGTAGGGTGCTACCGCAGTGGTGAGGAGCTCGGTAGGGCAGTGAATGAGTGTGCCGTGACGCTGGCACTTCTCGCACCGGGCTGCGAATTTTTCACAATCCTGCAGCATTGTTGGCCAGTAGTGCCCTTGGTTCCGGATTCGCAGGGCGAGGGCCCGGCCGCTGGAGTGGTTTCCGTCGGCACCTTCGTGCATTTCTTTCATTACGTCGAAGGTTTCCTGCCCGTGGAGGCACCCGAGCAAGATTCCCGAGGCGGTCCACCGGAACAGATTGCCGTCCAGCATCGTGTATCGGGCACACTTCTTTCTTAGCCGTCGGGCGGTCCACCGATCTGCGGGAAGGACGCCGTCTGTGATATATAGCAGCAGGTCGATTCGCCAGTCCGGCAGTTCGGGCTCGGCCGGGGGCGGTGGTAGGTTCTCGGGAGGTTGGGCGTCTTCGTCAGGGTCCGCGACCTGGGGACCGATCAGATAGGCTCCCTTTGGCAGCTCGATGCTGGGGAGGTCGATACTTTCCACCGGGATTACCCGTCGTTGCTCTGGAGCCGAGGTGGAGGCTAGTGCTGCGAGGGCGTCTGCGGAAGTGTTATCGCCTCGGGGGATCTTTGTCAGGGTGAACTCGGAGAAGTCTGCGGCCATGCCTTGAGTCACCTTGAGGTAGGCGTCCATGCGATCATTCTTGGCCTCGTACTCTCCGCTGAATTGATTGGCAACGAGCTGGGAGTCGCAGTAAGCTCGGATTTTCTTTGCGCCGACCTCTTTGGCTAGGCGCAGGCCGGCAATCAAAGCTTCGTACTCGGCCTCGTTGTTCGATGCCGGGAAGGCTAGGCGGAAGGACTGCTCGAGGATCTCCTTGGTCGGGGATTCGAGGCGTATGCCGACGCCGGACCCGTGCTTGGAGGCCGATCCGTCGACGTGCAGAGTCCACACTTCGGACACCTCGCTGACTGCCAGCTCGGGTGCCAACTCAACTAGGAAGTCGGCCAGCGCTTGAAATTTGATCGCGGTCCGACCCCGGTACTCGATGTCGTATTCGCTCAGCTCGACAGCCCACTTCATTATCCGGCCGGACCGGCTCGGGCTGTGGAGGATGGTCCTGAGGGGGTACGTACTTAGGACGGCTATCGAATGGGATTGGAAGTAAGGCCGGAGCTTCCTAGCTGCGACGACCACTGCCAAGGCGAGCTTCTCCAGAGTCGGGTACCTGCTCTCCGCGTCGTCTAAGGACTTGCTGATGTAGGAGATAGGTCTCTGGTCGCCGCGGTCTTCCCGCACTAGTACCCCGCTGACTGCCGACGTAGAGATGGCGATGTAGAGGCAGAGGGTTTCCCCTTCCTCTGGTTTGGACAGGACGGGAGGAGTAGATATGTATTCCTTCAGCTGCTGGAGGGCTTCCTCGCACTTCTCGTCCCACTCGAACCGTTTGTTAGCCCGGAGCAGCTGGTAGAACGGGAGGCACTTGTCGGTAGAGCGGGAGATGAAGCGGTTCAGTGCGGCGATTCTCCCGGTAAGCCGCTGTACTTGGCGCGTGCTCTCAGGGGATTTGAGCTCGGTGATCGCCCGGATCTGCTTTGGGTTGGCTTCGATCCCGCGCTGGGTGATGATATAGCCGAGGAATTCGCCCGAGGTGACGCCGAAAGAACACTTGGCCGGGTTCAGCTTCATGTTGTATTCGTTCAGCGTCCGGAAGCAAGAGCGGAGATGGGCGACGTGGTCGGCGGAGGTCTTCCCCCAGGAGGTCCCGAGAAACTGTCTCGCCGGGCTGATACGTGCTGACGGCTAGGCAGGCCGGCGCGGCGCGGCGCAGCTTGTGCTCAATGGCGAAGCAGGCGCGAGAAACCCTCTGGTTGCTTCTGAGAGTGTACGTCCCGGCCTGGTTGGGGAACTTGAGGCACTGGTGGTACGTCGACGTGACTGCCTTCATCGAGTGCAGCCAAGGAGTTCCAAGGATGATATTGTAGATCGGGGTGGTATCGAAGACCACGAACTTGACGATTTTCGTCACCCGACCTACGTAGACCGGCAATTCGATGGTGCCGATTCCGTTGACGGTATCCCCGGCGAAACCGGTTAGCGGGATGAAGTGCGGCTTGATCTCGACCCCGTTTAGATTCATCCTGGCAAGGGTGTCCTTGAAGATGAGGTCGACCGAGCTGCCCGTATCGACGTGGACTCGGTTAACGTCGCAGTCGGCTACGCGGACTTGCACGACGAGGGGATCGTTGTGGGGCTGGTGGACCCCGGCCGCATCGGCCTCGGTGAAACATATCCCCCTTTTGCTCGTGTCCTGAGCGTCGATCTCCGGCCCGGAGTGCCACTTCAGGGAGACGTCGGTCTTCCTCTCATGGCGCTTGATGGACCGCACTGAGTCGTTGCACGAGAGGAAGCCTCCCATGATCATCCCTATCATAGTCCGGGCCGGGGGAGGCGATCTGCCCGTTTCCCGGTCTCGCGAGGGAGATCGTCGCCGCCGGTCGTCGTTTTGGGCGTGGTGATAAGGCCTGGCCCGGTTATCCTCGCGACCTCGGTTGTCACGGGGTTGCACTCGATCGCCATCCCGGGGATGTGGGCGCAGTCGCTCCGGTACGTCGATTTCGCCCCGTTGAAACTGGTTCAGCAGGACATCTTGGAGGGCGCGGCAGTAAGAGGTCGGGTGCCCCTTTCGCCGGTGGAAGTCGCAGTAGGCCGACCTGTCGTACGGCTCGTCTGGTCGGGACTCCCTATCGCTCGGGCCGTCGGGACGCCGGTCCTGCTGGTGGGGGTCCCGTACGTACTTGTTCCAAGGCAACCCCGGCGCGGGGCCGGGAGGAGGTACGGGATCGCGCATACGGGGTCCTGAGGTCGGTCCGTTAACAAGGAACGCAGCGGCCTGCTTTCCCTTGCTGCGCTGGTACTCGTCATCATTGTGTTGACGAGGCTCCTGGTATCTCTCCTGGGGCCGCTCCTTCGCGGCCGGGGCCTTGTGAGAGGCGCTGTTTCTCGATTCAGCCGCCTTCTCCTCCTCGAGCTCGACGAAAAGTCCAGCGCGGTGCAAGGCGTCCTCCAGCGAGCGCGGCCTGTTGAGCTTCATGTCGTCCTTGAAGGCCGAATCGGCCCGTAGCCCCTTTCTTAGAGCAGGCAGCGCGGACTCATCCGTCACATTGCTTTGGGAGGCCGTGGCCTTGAAGCGTTCTATGAAGGACCTGAGCGACTCCTTTGCTCCCTGGTTCATCGCCCAGAGGTCCGCGCTGGATGCGGACTGCCGGATATAGATGGAGTAGTGCTCGAGAAAGGTGGTTGACAGGTCTCTGAAGCTGTCTATGGAGTGCGTCTTCAGCCGAGAGAACCACGTGAGAGCCGGGCCGGTGAGGTTCTCTACGAAGAGTTGGCAGTGGGCGGCCTCCCGCTCATCTGGTGAGAAGTGGGCGTGGCCCATGGCGATGGTGAACGCCGTGAGATACTGGGCCGGGTCGGTGGTTCCCGCGTAGGGCTGGAGTTTGAGCTTCCCGAGGTGCTGGAGCGGGACGGAGGAGATCCGGCGGGTAAACGGCGTGTTTTGCGTCTCTCGGAGGACGCGATCTATTTCCGGGGCCGCGCTGGTGGCCTGATGGATCTTAGAGGACATCACGCGGAGTGTCTCCTTCATAGCTTCGAACTCGGCGTCCCTGGCGCGTTCGGAGCTGGATCGGAGATGATGGGCTTCGTCGCCCGGGGAGCTCCCTACGGCTGGGGCGAAACGTCCGCCCGGGCCTTCGGAGCCTGACGGCGAGTCGCCGGGCTGGCCCCTTCGGATACGAGGGGTTTCTTCCCGAGAGGCCGGTTCTCTGAAATGGACGTCGGGGGATCCGGTGTTGTCCGACCGGTCCCGGGAGGCTGCTAGCGTGGCGAACCGTTGGTCGGTCGCACGCGTCAGCTCGTCTATTCTGGTGAGTAGGGCCTGCATTACGGCGGACAGCGTGGGTTGGTCCTCCGGGGGGTGAGGCGCGTTGTGCGCGGCGGGGCCGCCGGAAGGAGTGGGCGCTGGGGCCGGTGGCGGAGCCCTGAAGGACTCCTGGGGAGTCATCCGGTCGGTGGCTGCCTGGGCTGATGGCCGGGCTGTCGTCGTCGCTGCTTGAGTTGGTGGCGGGGCCGTTGTCTGGGCCTGGGCCGTTTCTTGGGCCGGGGTCTCTAGGCCTGATAATACTCTTGGGGGCGGAATAGCCATCGTTGCTGCGGTTGCGGCGGTGGTTGAACTACTCCTTGCGTATAGAAGAATCTCTAAACCGCCCTCCTTCTAGCGCCAATTGTTGATCCCGTGGATCACTAAGTGTGTTTAAAGAATGATTAGGAGATGGGAGGTGAGATTTTCGTTAATAGAGCAATTTAACCACATTTAAGACAGGTCGGGAGAAATATGAGTAGGCCGGGGGCCGTGTTTCGTTTTATTGATGAGAGAGAAGTAAACGCTTTAGAATTACGAACTGGTTCCGAAGGACGTCCAGTTCGGCGTTCTAAAGTGTTGTCTTGTTACAAAGAGAGAGGTCGGGTAACTTGTGGTAGGTTCTAGAGTAAAAATCAGAGTCCCCCTCATTAATGACATATGAGGGGTATATATAGTCGGGGTCGGCTTCCTGCTCCCCGGGATCTCGGGCCACGTGTCGTCTGCGGCCTCTTTCGCGGGTAAGGTGGCCTAGGAGGCGTGTCCCGGCTTTCGAGGAGAGGTCATGATGAGCTCGGCGTGGCGTGTTGCAGAGCAGTGCACTGTTTTACCAACTCTGCTCCACCTGCTCCTTCCTGCCCTTGTCAGCTCTGTAGGGTTGGTGGGACGTCGGGTCGAAGGCACATCCCTACGCGGGTAGGGTACTGCCTTACCAACTCCCACTCGCCTATTCTTCTGACACTCCCTGCTCTGGCGGGGCATCAGCGCGGGCCCGGGGTACGTTGCTTTCAGGTCGGCTACCGAACTGAAGAGCGGTCTTGCAGGTCGGTGACATTAAGTCCGGTGACCGTACCGAGGAACGGCCTTTCCTAAGATGGGCCTAACTAATTGGGGGTGCTAGGCCCACCTCCAACAATAATTAATCTAATGTTAATAATGACCAACAGCATGTAAGTATTTGATTCTATCTTAATTATTTTCCAAACCATATAGTGTATATTATTCTATCAAACACATAAACACAAATGTTGATTATGAATTTTGATGATGATTAGTTTGCGGTGTCCCGTACCAAAGCCGGGCAAGGGAAAAATTACAATGGAGCATCAATGATCATTACTATAAATGATCCTAAAGTTAGATCCGAACAGTTCATAATCAATATCTTATATTTGATTCGAGTTGTGGTCTACATAATACCCACACACAAAAAATCATGTAAAATACATACTCAAACAGAGCCCCATAGCATACTTAATTATATTTTTGTCACTTACAAACAATACCAATGTATATTCTTAATTATTGCATCATGATTTTTTTTTTTTTTAAATTTATCGATGTACGTTAGGCATAACCAAGGGTGGATCTAGGTAACACAGGATGTGGGCAGCTGCCACCAGTAAAATATATAAATAAATTTATTTACATAGGATTCATTAAAGATTTTATAGACTAGTTGGCTCAATGACTCATTTTGCACCCCATGAATATGATTTTTACCTGCCTGCACCATTTCATAGTCATATTTGCCATCATTACTTAAGAAGATGTTACAGAATGGTAGAAGAAAATGTGATTATTAAACTGGAGCTTTTGCATGGACGGTCACTTATTCTAATTTTCGTTAGCATGTTATCACTTTTGAAAACTTTAGTAGAAAGTTACACTTTTGACTATTGTTCAACCCAAATTTATCTCTGTACAATACGACATGTACGATAATAGATGGTACACGAAGTAGCAATAAGAGGCATGTACGATAATAGACAGTACAAGATTTATTTAAATGTGACACTTTCTACTATACTTTCAAAAAATGACAAAAAATTAATGAATCTTAAATTAAGTTACCTTACATGCAATTATGTCTATTAAACTACTTGATGATGGCATATAGTGTAGTCTTTTTATAAGTGATAAATCTTTACGACATAATAGCATGTAAGATCACTTATTTCAATTTTCATTAGTAAGTTAACACTTATTATTATTTTTAGCGAGTAAATGACGAAAATACCCATCCCTCTGTATATCCATATACCGTCCATATGCATACACGCCGTACTGTACAAGGGCTAAATTATCATGAATAGTGAAATAAGTGTTACTTTCTTAAATAAATTTAAAAAGTGCTAATAATTTTTAGAAATTTCAAATAAGTGACCTTACATGCAAAAACTTCAATTTTTATTTGGGGTTTTTGCATGGGTAGTCACTTATTTTAAATTTCATTAGCATATTAGCACTTTTTAAAGTGTATTAGAAAGTAACATTTTTTGCTACTGTTCAACCCAAAAGTTCTATTGAACATTACGGCGTGTATGATAATGGACGGTACACAATGTAGCAATAAGAGGCGTGTACAATAATGGACAGAACACGATTTTTTAGAAAGTGCTACTTTCTAATACATTTTTAAAAAGTACTAATATGCTAATGGAAGTTAAAATAAGTGATATCCAGTGCAAATATATTTTTATTTACTCTCCAAATGAACTTGTAAGTGCATATATTCTCGGTTAGTACTTGATGGGAGAAGAACTCAACTATAGTTTTCATTAGGCCTAGGCAAAATACCCGGAACCAAAAACCGGAACCGGAACCGAACCGAATTAGAAGGTACCGAACCGAACCGAATATTTGCAAATACCTGAATGGTTCCTGTTATAAAATATTTCGGGTACCCGAACCGAACCGGAACAGAACTGAAATCCTAACGGGTACCCAAAACATACGAAATACAATTATATATCTAAAAATATTATGTATATTTAGTTTTTAAATAACCAAAATACTAAAAAAATACAATTATAAACCGAATATATTAGTTATGTTTAGACCGAAATAACCAAAATAATCGAAATATTTGAAATATTTTAGTTATATTTGTCAAAATTAAATAATTTTTGCAAATTTTTTTATTTAAATTAAACCATTTTTAGTTTTTTTTTAGAATTGGGATAAATTATGGGTACCCAAAAATCGACCCGAACCTAGGTAGAACCGAACCGAACCCGATCCAAAAAAACGAAATACCCGAATGGAACATAGACTTCTAAAATTTGGGTATCCAAAACCCGAACAGGTACCCGAATGCCCATGCCTTGTTTTCATAGAGCGCTCATGCTTTTGGGGATCTAGGGCCAATGAAAAAGGTGATATTAATATATAGCCTCAAATAACTTAAAAATTAAGTAAGTAGCCTTCAATAACTGAAAATTAGTTTTAGAAAAAGTAATGTGATGATTCGGACGAAAATACCCCTACTAATAAACAAGTTGTGTTATTTATAAATATCTATTTGATTATCACGATAAACTATATTAACGTCATATTTGATTATCAATATAACTCATATTTATTTATATATATATTTGATTATCAAGATAACTCATATTGATAATTCTTATTATCAAGATAACTCATATTGATAATTCTTATTATCAAGATAACTCATATTTGATCATATATATTTATTCGATTATCAAGATAACTCACATCGATAACTCTTATTATCAAGATAACTCATATTTGATTATATATATATATATATATATATATATATATATATATATATATATATATATATATATATATATATATATATATATATCTATTTGATTATCAAGATAACTCGTATTTGATTATAGATATCTATTTGATTATCAAGATAATTTATATTGATAATTCTTATTATCAAGATAACTCATATTATCAGATTTGTGTAACAAGAGTCTGAGACATTTTCGTTGTTCGTCGGACGTCTTCTTCACTGACGTCTTCTTCACTACCACCATCTTCTGGTTTTGTCGGGGAAACTGATATTCCCATATTTTATATCTCTTTAGCATGCATTCTTGTTATTATTTTGTGTCTCATGCATGTGTCTTGCATAGTTTTTATAGCATTTTGGTATTTATTAGAGTATTAGGTGTTTGCATTAGGTCCTAGTGAGTCTTTGCATGCATTTGGAGTGTTTTAGGTGATTTGGAGACAATTGATGATATTTAGAGAAATGGGCCAAAGTAGAATGCAAAGTCCATCCAAGACGACGGAAAGACGTGGCTGGACGAAGACCTTCCGTTCCGATTCAGTTTCAACTGCCTTCATAGAAATTGTAGATGAGTGAATTAGATTTATACAGGAGTTTGAATCGGGTTAGTTGGACGTATGGATAGGGAGATAAGACGGATTTACTGAAGGTATTTCCGTCTGGCCGAGAGAAGATGACACCATCCAAAGAACCGGCAAAACGAAGGCCCTCCGTTATGAATCAGCCTTAAAGCTCTTCATAGGAGTTGTATAGGAGTGAGTCATATGTCTACAGGAGTTGGAATCCGGCCATTTGGATATTTGGTTAAGGAGTTATTGCAGATTTATTGAAGACGTCTCTGCCTAGCCGAGGAGCTTTCTCTTGTCTCGGCTAAAAATCCCTTAGCATCGACCCAGCTTCTTCCCACAGGTCGATGCAACAGCTGGATGCAACATCAGGCCCTTAGCATCAACCTGTGGTCGATGCAGCACCAGCCGAATTGACTCAAAGATCATGTCAAATGAAGACCTTCCCGTGCCCAGTTTAATCTGAGGTCTTCATGAAATTCATAGATAATCGAGCTGACGTTCGTTTAGTGGTGGTTTCATGTCATTCAGATCAGTCGTTCAAGAGATATGGCAAATATAGCAAGGACATGTCTGTCTGGCATCCAAACGAGTTCTGCTCCAAATACGATGTCTGAAAGATCAACCAAGACGAAGGGTTTTCACTCCGATTAAGATTCTGCTTTCTTCATAGAAGTTGTCGATAATTGAGTTGGCTGTCTTCTGGACGTGGTTTGAGGTCATTCAGATGTCAGGTTCAGGAGTTATGGCTGATTCACTGCAGGCGTTCTTGACCACGACCCAGATTCGGCCGGGTCAATACCCGGTTTGTCCCGGGTTGACCCGGTCCGACCCAAACTTCTTTAAATAGTGAAAAACCTAATTTTTAGATCTAAGTTTTCTTCTTTCTAGAGTTGGGTTTTATCCCAAACTCTTCTTATGATTTTGAGAGGGATTTTGATTGTTCTTCATACAAATGCCACTCTAGAGAAGATTTCTTCACCCTTATCTTTATATTAATGCATCTTCTTTATCTTTATTTCTTCTTCTTTTATGTTCTTCATATTTAGGCCTTAGGCCCATTTTTGTTGGATCTTATATTTATCTTGATTTAGATGATTTGATGATTGATTCTTGATGCTTTATTCTTAATCCTTGCATTCCTTTCTTGTTTGGTGTTCCTAATGCTAGATCTAGCTTGAGAAAGTAGAACTAGATCATAAGGCATTTCATGCACACCAAGTGTTTGATGAAATGCCTTGATGAACTATTCAAGAGATTTATGTTCCTAGCCTAAGAGATTAGTTGTCTAGGGTGTATTTTGGTTGATCTTGTTTATATTCTTAATGCTTGCTAATGATTGATCCACAAATGAGAGTTTGCTAATGGATTGAGTGATTAGCATAGTGATTAGTTGCTTGAAAGAGAATTAATCAAGATTAGTGATCTTAACCTAAGGATTAGCATTGATTGTGTGTATTAGCATCATTAGTTAATTGTCTTGATGATTAGATGATGATGATTTAGGTTGATTCTTGTTAGATCATTCACTTAGGTTGGTTCTTAATGCAAGATTTGATAAGATAAACCAAAGTTTAGAACTACACCTAGATTAGGTAGCTCTAGTTGGCGTGACAACCCAATCTAGAGCTACACCTTAGGATTTATGGTCTCATCCCATGCATTAGGGAGAGATTCGAGTAAACGGTGTTAGTGCTAGATTAGGTTTATCCATTCGAGTCTTGAACTTAGGCATTTCACTCCTAACCGGAGTTTAAATGAATTGCTTAAACAAAACCTTTTGTGAGCTTTTCATGCCTAGCCAATGAGAGTTGATGTCTAGGGTGATTAGTGAACTAAGTGGGATTGGAAATTAATGCTTGTTAATCATCTTATCACAAACGATTATCACAAACGATAGTTTGTTCTTGATTTGGTGATTAACAAAGTGATTAGTGCCACGACGGTGGATTAGTCATAATTGTGAATTCCATGTTCTAGGATAGTGTTTAATGCTTCCAAATGATTCATTGTTTGATTGTTACCCATCTCATTGATAGCTTAGTTCATGATCCACATTTCTATCTTTGTTTTCTTTCTTGCATTTGTTTTCTTTAGTTGTAAAACATAAAAACCCAGAAACATTTGCTCTAGCTTAGGAAGATTCATGTATTCCTAGTGATTCAATCTTAACATCTATGGATTGACACCTCTTATGCTACAATGACAAGCATAGAGGAATTTATATGAACCTAATACAAATTCTTACTATCAGAAACCATAAGTCATATTCTCGAAATCAGAAGTCATTGCACCCGATCAATGAGCTCGAATTTGAGCACCCTTGTTCATTTGCGAACAAGACGAAGAAACCCAACACGAGAGACCCTAGAAAAACGGGTCTTTGATCGCAAATTATAATTTTACTCAGAAATACAACCAAACCCAGATATGCAAACACAATATATATCAACTCGCGGAGGTTTCTGTCTCTGATATGAAATCAAAACAAGCAGATCGCAATCGCGATCAAACTCTAGATTTAACTAATTCGGGAGTTAGAGCACAATCAGACGAAGCTTACATGACGACTCAACACTCGTAAGCCAGAATCTTCATTGGGAAGAAGAACACATTAGACATAGATGATGGTTCTGATTCGTTGGAGAGAATAAGAGGTTGATGAGGAAGAATGAGAAGATAATGGTGATGGGTTTGTTGAAATTGAATTGATAATGTAGAGATTAAAATGATAATTTGTATGTCAACAGTAGTTAGGAATAGTGTCGAAACCACAAAACTAATTTTTGGGTTATGGCCCTGCAGTGATATTACTCAATGAAAAAGTAAAACATTTTTAAAAATGTTGTAGTAATATTGATGGTGTCAACAAAAATAATCTCGTAACAAAACACAATATTAACAGAAACAAATACACCTTATTTTTGACATCCCATAATATATCAATATATTGTTTTTCAAAAATCGTCCATCAAATGACATAATGTTTTTCAAATTAATTATTTTGTTGATATTAAGAAAAGTCCAATAATTTTGATCAAAAAACAAAAAAAAGTCCAATAATTACAATTTTCAAATATTTACAGAATTTCCATTATCTTAGTATAGTTCTGAAAAAACTAGAGCTGGGCATTCGGTTAATTAGTTGGGTTCGGTTCGAGTTTTTCAGTTTTCGGGTTTTTCGGTTTTAAAATTTTAGGTCCCATTCGGGATTAAATTCTATTTCGGTTCGGTTTTCGGGTTTTTCGGTTTTTACAATTAATAACCAAACTAAATTCACTTTAGGGTAATTTTGATTATTTTATATAATACATGTATTTTTAGATAAAATGAAGAATTTGACAGTTGTGAGAAAAATATTTATCCAACAAAAATGAACAAAGAAAGAAGAAAAAATATTGTCCAAATTAAAAAGAAACAGATGAGTCGAAGTATCAAAGACTCAAATCTGCTACTAAGTCCAAAATCCCATATGGTATTATATGAGTTTGGTTTTAATTCGGTTACCCAATCGGTTAATTCGTTATTCGGTTAATAAACAGAACCGAACCAAAAACTGAATAAATTCAGAAATGTGTCTATTTGGGTTATTCGGATTATCCGAAACCAAACCAAATAACGTTATTCGGTTTGATTCGGTTCGGTTTGATTGGGTTCGGTAAATATGCCCAGCCCTAGAAAAAAACTATAATGAGTACGAAAAATATTCAAATAATTAAATACAAAATTGAGTTAATTACTTTTATATAATTTTCCAATTTTTCTATGTAGTTCTAGTTATTCAGCCTTAAATATTTTGTTTTGGCAACTAATAAACTCATTAAATTCCTCCGGTAACAGAGTAACTTAGTTTTATGTCAAATTTATTGAAGCTTATTTGTTTAGACTGTTTCTCTCATATGAAATAAACACATATATATATATATATATATATATATATATATATTACTTTTTTTTACGGCGGATATCTCCTCCATATCAATCGAAATCTGGTGTTTCACTGAGACAGAGATAGTCATCATGAATCACTATTACTACAACACATAATAATTAATCTAATCTATTATCCAAAAAATATATTAAAAAAAACATTTACGTATGGTTTACTACTTACTTTAATTGACACATGGCAATACATTAGACTATATACAATGAAAAAAAAAAATTCAACTCCCTATTTTTATTTTTTAACACTCCACATCATTTTCTCTTATTTTCACCTAATCATTCAACACTCATTCAATTTTCACACTCTACAATAGTTTTGTTTAATAAAATTCAACACCTTACCCTACTATTTTTATTTCACATATTTTTTTTTATGTTATTGTTTTTATGATTACATATTAATAACAATTATCGATTGAAATTAAATTAAAATAATTAAGATTTAAATAATTTTTTCAATAAAATTTTTTCTTTCTTATTTTATATTCTTAACTATAAAAAATTGGCAAGTACTAAAGATGAGAAATAGAGAGAGTCATCATTAAAACAATTAAAATTACGAAAAGCTTAGAAATATAATACAATACACTAATAAGCACATAACACAACTAATAAAACATACATAACTTAATTAGTACAATATATTCAACTCACAAACTTAAAAATCTCTTAATCACGAAACATTCAAAATCTTGTCCATATGTGTTTGACTAGATCTGCTTGCAATTTGTGATGTACATTTGAATCACACAACTCAGATCTAGCACGCACATAATTTGGTATATTTTGGGGTTGGTTGGAAGATTGATTTTGAAATGGATAATTGTTGGGATTTGAGTAGTTAAAAGGGTAATTAGAAGAATTTTGAGTGTTAGAAAGATTATTGTTGGGATCTATTTGTGTAAAAAACGGGTAAAAATATAATTGGAGGCTAATGGAAAAATTATAATAAAAAGACGGGTTTTTTTTATATCCAAATCAAATGAAACAAATCTCTATTTATAGAGTATGAAAAATGATGAACTTTGGTATAAATTTTTTTTTTCTTAAATAATTTGTTATGAAATAATTGAGTAACTCTACACACATGTCACAATCTCTATCTTCCTTTCCTACCAATTTTTCGTCCATTAACTCTACGCCACGTGGTCAAGTAGAGCTCATTCCCATCAGATTCAACCCGTTGAAAGAATTCAACTTGTTTTAATCCACTTCCTTTTCAACTCATAATTCAACACTCCATTGTATTCATTCATAAGTTGTATTTTTTTATTCGACATGCCATTGTAGATAGTCTTATAAGAAAATATAAGTCATTTACGTATGGCTTAACTTGTTTCGTCCCATCATAACTCTTCGATTTCCCTCCAAAGTTATGATGTATGCGTTGGAAATCGGAACCTATTGGAGATATTTAAAAACACATTATTAAACACATTAATAAACCTGATTCAATTATAATTCCAGTTCCATATTCAAAGTTAAGCTTATCGGTATGCTGGTGGGTGCTTCAAACAGTTACTCTCTAAAGAGACAACGTCTAGAGGATGAAACTCGATGTGCGACGTTGCTGGATCTTGATGTTCTTGACTGTCCAATTTGCTGCGAGCCACTCAGTATCCCTATCTTTCAGGTTAGGTTACGTTTTGTTGTTTTTAAATATATGCATATTGTTGATTCTTAGAGTTTCGTCTTGTTGGATTAAACTGTGGATTGATAAGAATCTTATCATAAGATGATGATTGAAATTAACCTAGAATCTTTAGTCTTATATATCAAGGTGTTAAAGATTCAGTTTTATACTCCTTTTTTTCTTCTTCATATTATTTTTTCTTTAAAAATTTGATGGCTGATTGATAATATATAGCTCAAAGACAATTTAGAGTTACTAAAATTTACCTAGAATTTTTTTCATATTCTTCTTGTAATTTGATAGTTGGTTGAGAAAATTTAGTAAGCTTTTATTTCTGTTTATTCTCATGTAATTACATCCGATTTTCAGTTTGACCTCTCTTTTTTCTTCATGTTCCTCCTCTTACGATGGTTAATTGCACTAAGGAACAAACAAAAAGAATGGCTAATTTATGTTTGTTACAAAAGACAGTTTTGAGTTGGTGATTTTTACACAGAGAAGTTGAAAATCCTTAGTTTTATTTGATAAGTGTTTGATATGATTTTTGATTTCAACTCCTTGGTTGTGAATTTCAGTGTGATAATGGACATCTAGCATGCCATATTTGCTGTCCGAAACTCAAAAATAAATGTCCTGCATGTGCTTTCCCCATCGGTAACCAACGTAACAGAGCAATGGAGAATGTTCTTGAATCAGTCATTGTCCCATGCCGAAACACTGAGTTAGGTTGCACCAAGAATGTTCCTTATGGGAGAGAATCAAATCACGTGAAGGAATATTGCAGATTCTCTCTATGTTCTTGCCCTGAAATCGATGAATGCAATTACACTGGCTATTACGAGGACATATGCCTTCACTATCTTGCTTGCCATTTATTAAAACCCTATGCTTTCTTCACTTTTGGTGAATCAAGTAAGGTGCAGTTGCTCATAAGTGAAAAGATTTTTGTTCGTTTGACGCTTGAAAAGAAGGTATTGTTTGCGGTGCAGTGTTTTAAGGAGACAAATGGTGTTTATGTGACGGTAAATTGTATTGCACCATTGGCTCCCGAGGTAGAGAAGTTCTCATATCGAATGTCTTACTCTTTCGATGGACACACTCATACTCATGAATCGCTGGAGATGAAGAGGATTCGTGAAGTGAGTTTTCAAATCCCTCAAGAGAAGAACTTGTTGTTTATTTCAAATAGTTTATTGCGTGGTGAAAAAGTGTTGAAGATGGAGCTTTGCATATCGGAAGTTGAACCGAGGGTAATATAACTTTCTTCTTACTTCTGGTTTTTGGACTACTTGTAGGTGCTGGTTTTGATATGTATTTAGATCAGAATGCTTCTGGTTTTAGTGTGTTTTTACTGTTTGTTGCTGCTGATTTGGTGTGTTTTTTCATTCATTTTTGCTGCTGGTTTTGGTTCTTGCTTGTTACATATTGGTATTTGACTATTTTTCTTGTTCGTTTTGTTTGATTCCGAGACGTATATTAGTTATTAGTTAAATTTCCTTTTTATCATTGGTGTTTCTATTTCTTTATTTTCCTTTTCGTTTTAGGGTTTTAATATATATATATATAGGGGTTAAGTCTCGATTGTAAGAATCATCCAAGCTAGAGAGAGAGCTTTAGAGGGTTCTATTGGATTAGGTTGAGGGAGAAAATGTAGTTCTCTTTGGGGAGTTTTACTCTTGTTACGTTATCGTTATGTTTTCTACTATTATAATAAAGGTTTTTGTTTTCAATTCGATTCTCTCTCTAATAGTTTCAGGCTGGTTTATCATCTCAAATGGCACACTCTCCGCTAACACAATCAAGCGAGGAATGCTGATTCGATGAAGTTGGAGACTATGTTTAGCTTATGTCTTATGGTAATATAGTATTAGAAACACTGTCTTTAATTTGTCTTTTGCATGTAATGTATTTTGACTTGGAGTGTAAAACTCAAACCTTGAAAGCTATTATGTAAGCCATTTTGGTCTTCTATGGCTATGAAGTTAGTTGCAATCTTCTCTTATGAATTCTATAGACAGCATTTGGAGCTGTTTCAGTATTTGTTTAAAAAAGGATTAAGAAAAAGAGTTGCAAAATTCGTCTGTTTTGGTGGATTCCAACAACAGAATTAAGAGCTTTAATCTCCCATCGATGTTTGATATAGCATAGAATTTTGGTTTATTTGTTTGGTTGCACAAATTAGATTTGGTTCTGGTTTAGTTCGATTTATTCGGTATAACTGTTCTATAACATTCGGCTAATTATAAATTTGGTTCCCTTGGGTTTATATGATCATCCCTAATTTGGTTCGGTTTATTTGTCGGTGAATTTATCCATGCGCATAACTTATACTGTAAATTTTTTTAATGATCATCTGTATTATTGTATTAAGAAGAATAAGAAAGGACTGGCCGAAAGTGGTTTAACAAAAAACCAATGTTTTAAAAACCAAATTGGATATCGATTGAGAAATGGCATTGGATGGCTTGTCAAACCGGATTTTGCAACTAAATAAATATTTTTTTGAAAAAAAAAAAAAATTAGTTAGCCTTTTGATATCCATTCAAAATTGGAAAATATAAACATGATCGCATATATTAGATACTGCAAAAAAGATCGAAAATTTTACATTTTCATATTCGGATTGGGATTGTCATAGATCAACATAGGAGTTCTTTGTTTTGAGTTGTTGTATTTGTTACTTAATTTTCTAAACTTTTATATAAGTTGTATTGATTTTGCCTACTTAGTTGTCTTCTTGATCAAAGCTATGTTCTGATGAAATAAAAATAAAAATAAAAATAAAAGAACGGCATGAGAAAGAATTCATTCATGGATTTAGAAAGATGATTATAATAAAAGAAAAATGACTATGTGTAAACCAATATTCTCATATATAAAATAATATTTGTTATTTCGATTTGTACACCAAATCAACAGCAATAATAGATGAATATGAAATGAGATTTGTTATTAAGTTCATTCCGGTTTTTTGTTATTATAAATTTGTTATTAAGTTCATTTCATATTCATATATTGTTTTGGTTTCAATATTGATTTTTCATATATACGAGAGCAAAAGTTGTGTTTATTACATTGTTTTTCGATTTGTAGATTAAATTAAAATTTTTTATTGATTAAAGTAGCTAAGGAAGAAAAATAATTTTTGACTTTTTTGCTTTTTGGTTTTTTTTTTGTATAGAAAACAGATATAACGAGAATGAATATGAATATGATGGAAAAAAACTTATTCACTCTGATTGGAAGAAGTAAGGTACAATCATTGAAAAATCATTTAAAAGTTACCACAACCAATATGCTATCAGACAAAAGTCCGATCTTTACCTTTACAAGATAAAACTGACAAGAAATTGTCTATATTTTGTGATTTTAAATAAGTTTCAAAACTCATTTCATATTCATCTATTGTCTTAGTTTCAAAATTCATTTCATATTCATCTATTGTCATGCATGGTTTCAAAATTAAAGTTTTCATGGATCTGAAAGCAAGATTTATGTTTATTAGTTTTTTCAATTTAGTAGATTAAATCAAAAATTTATATTGGTTAAACTAGATAAAGAGAATAACTTTTAACTTTATTACCTTTTTATGAAAACATATATAACGAGGATGAAACTGAAAATGATGAAAAAACCTTATTTTCTTGATTTGAAGAAGTGATGTAAAAAAAAAAAAATTGTGTTAATACTATATTTATTCAATAGCATTTGATTACTTTGTTACACTTTTAATTGGTTTTGGTATATTAACTTATAAGAATTCGATCAAATAATACGTTTTTCAAACGATATATATATATTCAAAATAAAAACGTTAAGACCTCACAAACTAGATAAAATTTCTTAGATTAAAAATGCAATATTTTTAAATATTATTATAATCACCAAGTAATTTTTTATATATTATTTTTAAAATATTATATTTTATATATTATTTTTAAAAATACACATAGTAATTTTTCAAATAAATATAATTAATTGCATATGATTTTTATCAAAATAATATTAAATAGAATACCCACGCGTAGCGTGGATGCAAAATCTAGTTAAAAATGTAAAAGCCATAACTTAAATCTTTTAGATGATTTCAATGTGATATGGTAACATTGAAAACTAATAAAATAGGCGACCAAAATTTTGTGAACCAGTTTCGAAATTTCGATCCAATTTACCGATTCTAGAATTGAATATTTATGCAGACCGGACTTACCAAAAAAAATTTAAAGGTCATGCCAATCTTGAAAACATTATTTAAAAAAGTTGCTACGAAGACATAGACTAGAGTTTTAGGTAATAAGCAAAGCTATGCTTGATAAAGAAGCTATATAACCAAAAACAGAAAGAAACAAAAACACTAAAAACTCTGACTCTATAGCTACTTATCATTTATTTCAACTTTGCAGTGTCAGTTTTCACCGTGTCATGGTTTTCATCGGATTTTCATCAAATTTTTGCTAGATCTCATCCGATCTTTGACAAATCGTCATTGGAGTTGAATCACTCTAATCTGGATTCACCTGATTTTACCGAATCTTTGTCGAAGTCGAATCATCTTGATGTGGACATCGACCCAAAAAAAGGTCCAGACCAAATGCCACTAGTCCGAAAAGGGCCAATGACAATATCAAAGGCCAAACAGCTCACAAAAAGAATCAACCTTGCTGTGCAAGGTTACATCAACTCATTAGAATCGGACGATCATTTTTCAAAAAGACAGATCGACCGATCCTACCCGCATATCGATCGATCCATTTCCCTCGGCAGCAATAAGCCAAAACACTTGCAACCACCAAAGGAAAGTCAAGATGATCAAACTTCCACTGAGGGAAAGCACTTTCACCGACCAAATGGACCTTTAGAAGACAACAGTCGAGGCAGAAATTATTTAGCCCGAGCTGATTCAAAATTACCATTTGACAACCCACTTGTAGACCTTACTATAGCCGAGGAGAGCAATGCTGAGCTGAGAGATGACCAAATCGATTAAATCTCTACAGATAGAGGTAACTTTCATCGACTAAGTCCATATTTTAAGACTAATGAACGTGGCCTTTTGCTAGTTGAACATACAGATTGAAAGTTAACTCACAACATGCAAGCCGGAGCCGAAGAAGGCCAAATCATGCAAGAAGAGGAGACAGAGGCTGATGGAAAACCAGGACTTGAAGACGACAATCATTCTGACTTTGTAGACTCAAGAGAAGACTTCTACAACCAGTTCCAAGTCGAGGATGCACCACATTCAAAGGCGTCTCCAAAGACCTCTCATGCACCATATTCTCCATTGTCACCGCAATGTAAGTTGTTCAATTTATATACTATTCTTGCATGTGAAATGAGCTTCAACAATCACTAAGGACCAGTCCAAAACGACACCAACTTCTTAGGTTTAGAGTCGCGGCCATAGTTTACATTTTTGTGTTTAATGAAACGATACATTTTTGTATTTAGACGTGTTTTAGACGACTCATTGTTTTCTGGTTTTATTTACAAGTCATGTTGTTTTTGAGTCGTTTGAGTCGAACCCTAGAAGGTTCAAGCTGACGAACTATTAATAAAGTTCCATACGCAGTTTCGTAGTCACCAACTTTCACCTTGATCAATAAAGAGCCGCACTTTTTCTAAGTGACCTTGAGAATCGATTTCTCGATTATGTTCTTGCTTGTTTGTGCGATTCAACCAAGGTTGAGCCTTGCACCGTATCAGAGACTAACCACACCTCTGTGTCGTGTACTCGTTCCGCTAGCACTCCATCAAATTGATCCCACACGAAAGAGCACCGCCATCATGTTAGATCCTTCCACCATCAACTATCTCTTGAACACAATAATTACTCGAACACATATGTTATTATCCGACTAACATAACCCATAGTATCCGACTAACATAACCCATGATTATTCTTGTACTTATAAGTAGTTTGTTATCGGCTATTAGACATGTTGGCAGTCTAACATTAAATTTGGCGGACTACTTCGGATTCAAATAACTTAGTGGTTATTTATCATTTAGCCAATTGTCGATGTTTAACATATAGACTAGTTGGGTCGCATGTTTTCAATGGAGTGGTCATTACTAACATAACTTCTATACGAGACATGTTAGCGGTCTAATAATGGAAAAAAATGGGAAGTGACAAGTAAAAAGAAATCGGCTAATTGGTATGTTAAGTTGCTAAATATAACATTGGAGCCATATTCAACTCTTCAGGCTTGATGTCCGGTCCAGCGCTGCCATGTGACATTATAAAAAACATTGTGGTAACACCAGATTCCGCATCGATTACGATATATGGGATTCCATCTGCGTCTACCATACAAAAATGTCATACACAATTAGATAGTACAACTGAAACATCATATGAAACGGTTAACTATGCTATCGGTAACATCATATTAAACAATTAACAAAAATGTTAACATCGGTAACTTCATAAACAAATTGATGGATTAATTGTTATCGACTATTAAATATGTTAACATACTAACAATATATTTAGACGAATAGTTTTGAATTTAAAAAATAATATACTTACTATACTTATACACAACCATAGTTTGGGGTTCTAATGTGATTCTATCATAATATACTACACATCAGAAATAAATTTTAGGCTGACCCAAGTACACCGCCATCCTCTTGTCAAAAGAAGAACAACAAACAACTTTAACAAGTAACTATTTATTTAACGGGATAACTCAATTATTGACTATTGACTTTCATGTTAAGTGTGTGAAAAGAAAACATGCATTATCTTCTCCAATCAAATTTACATGAGAATATATCCTTGTTTTTAACCGAGAACGACTTCATTTGCCAAAACTTCGGGAAAAAATTGTTTCAAAAATTGTTGTTTGGAGGCATTGTGTTTGTTTTTGCTATATGATCGTGTTGAATCGAACATCAACTCGGTCAAACTCGAACCTAACTCACTGAGTCAACTCAATATGTTCGAGTCAACACGATCCTAAGCTTTCCAAACTTTCTTCTAATGCCGTGGCTAGTGTTACGGTGGTGTTGAGCACAATTATAAGTGTAAAAAGGGAACAAAAAAAGCGTTAACGTTGAAATAAGTACGAATCGATTATTTGTTGGAATTGCAGTTCATAGAATCGCCCTTTTGGAGATGAACAATAACTCACAATTACTCGGGCGTCGCCTCCGGTAACTCCGCCGTCGCCATTTCCTTCATAGCGAAGATAGATGAGATGAAGGAGAGAAATCAGAGAGAGAGAGAGAGAGAGAGAGAGAGAGAGAGAGAGAGAGAGAGAGAGAGAGAGAGAGAGAGAGAGAGAGAGAGAGAGAGAGAGAGAGAGAGAGAGAGATGGGTGATATAATATCTACGGTGTGTTTAGATAGAGTTGTAGGTGTAGTAGGGACGTTTTGGTATTAAAAATTTTGAAACAGTGCAATGAACATGATATGATTATATTACTAATTTCGATCTGTTTTATAGCCATCCAATGCAATTTCTCAAAAAAAAAAAAAAAATATAAAGAGAGAATATATCTAACTTGTTGAACAAAAAAAAAGCCAAGGTAAGCAGAAAATGTAAGCAGGAGAAATTATGGGCAATAGAGCATATGAATCTCTATAATATTATTTAAGAATATATTTTTGAAAATGAATTTTGTTTTTTAAGTTATTACATGAAATGACATTACAAATAACAAAGAATAATTAAAATAGGAAATGATATAATAGTCTTTTAAAATTAGTGATGGAAATATGGAAAATATTTATTTTGCATTAAAACGATTATTTATAATTAAGTTACGAAACTGAATTCATTTTACTTGAGAATTTTGTTTATTTTATTTAAATTTCAAAATCAAATTCGGTTCAAAATATTTTTAACGCTTTATATAATGATCCATATCTTTATTTATCAATTAATCTGATTATTATCAATACAAACTTTGGAAATACAAAAATGGAACCAATCAAAATAAAATTCAGATCCTAATTCATACATGAACTCTTAAACCGACTAATTAAATTAAGAAACCGAATTTGGTTTACTTGAGAATTTGGTTTTTACTTTATTTAAATTTCAAAACCAAATTTGGTTCATAATATTTTTAACGCTGTATATAATGATCCATATCTTCATTTATCAATTAATCTGATTATTATAAATAGAAAATTGGGAACTAATAATTTTGGAACCAATAAAAATATAATTCAGATTCTAATTCTAATTCATACGTGAATTCTAAAACCGACTAAATTAAGAAAACCAACATAACCAAACTAAACCACGCTGAATAATTGAATAAGCGAATGTCCATCCGAAATCACAATTCAATAAACAAGTACTTTAATTTTGGAAAAGATCGTATATCTCTATAATATTATTTAAGATGTTATTTAGTACAATGAACTTTCTTTTGTAAGTTATTACATATTATGTCATTACAAATAAGAAAATATAATTGAAATAGGAAAGGATTCAATTATCTTTTAAAATTATTGAAGACCATATGGAAAATATTTGTTTTTCATTAAATAGGGTATTTACTATTTAGTTTCTTAATTATTATAATATTAAAAATATTATAGAATTTTAAATAATAATCAATTCACAAATATTAAAAAACAAAAATCTATTCGAGAACTTGCAATATTTTTACTATAATTTGTATACTTTTATTTGAATATATATATATATCAAAAAAAAAGTTGAAATTTTATTTATTTTTTTATAAAAAGTTAGACACGAGAAAATTAATGTTTTAAAGAGTTCGTGGACTGACCACAAAACATAGAGTCATTAAACGGTGCATATTAAACTTGGTGTTTAAATATTGTAGTTCTTTGTGGGTTATCCCGAATAATATTTTATTCCACCGTAAAATAGGTTAAGCGGGTTAGCCCGCCATGGACGAGTTAGGATTCCAATTTTTAAATGCCCACAAAAATGGGTCTCGCAAGTCAACATATTAATTTTTAGTTTTAAAGATAGATAATATACGTAATTTACTAAATACTATGATTTTTTCTTTAAAAATTAACTATAGTTTTTTCTTAGTAAGCGGGTTAGTCCGCCATGGACGAGTTAGGATTCTAATTTCCAATTGCCCACAAAAACGGATCTCGCAAGTTAAAAATATTATTTTTTAGTTTTAAAAATAGATGATATAATTAATTTACTAAATAATATGATTTTTTCTTAGAAAATTAATTATAGTTTGTTATATTTTTATTTAATTATGTGTAAGTTTGATTTTATATTTTAGTCCGCTGCAAAACAGGTTAAGTAAACAGGTTAGTCCAGTTTGATATTTTTATCTTCTTTTTTTTTTGAAGTATGACAGTTCTATCTATAATCATTATTTAGACATATTATAAAATTCAGAAAAGTTCAAAACAAATTTTCTTAAATTTTTAAAACAAATTTTAAGAAAAAATTACTATGCGCTATATCCCGGATTAATTTCTAGTTTTCTATACATTTCAAATTTTCGAAACGGCAAAAAAGCATATTATCAAAAAGTAAATATACCAAAATATGAAATTTTAGATAGTATTTAGTATAATGTATACCGTGTTACATTGTTTACGTTATCGTTTTCTTGTTTTATTTTAAAATGAAATTCTGTTAGAAAAACAACAAATGCTCTGGTTGGGTGGTTGAAATCTAAGTTTTCAAAGCTTTGACAAAAATGAGGATAAGTCTCTTAACTGGTCATTGTAATAACATTTAACTTTGTCAGATATGAATGAGAATAAGTCTTTTAACTGGTCATTGTAATAACATTTAATTTTGTCAGATATGAATGAGGAATCAAACTCTACGGATGGGTTTCATTGTCAGATATGAATGAGGAATCAAACTCTACGGATATCAATCACATCAATGAAGTGCAAAAATTTGGCTCAGGCTTTAAAGAACTTTGTTGGAAACATGGATGTCTTCTAGTTAACCGGTCAGTCTTTGGATTTTTCATTAGTCGATCTGTAACTGATTCTGTAACAATGGTCACTTAGAAGTAAAGTCAGAACAATAGAGTCAAGAAAAAGATCACAGTTTCCAACAGGTTTTGACTCAATAAAACAAAATTTTGACTCAAAAACGACTGACTCTAAGAAAAACAAAAACAATGTCAGCGACTATCTACCCCAGACTTGAACAACACTGTCCACAGTGTTATCTAGCCTACAGTCAGTAAAAGAAACATAACAGTCGAGTTGAAACGTGAAAATCAGAGAAGTTACCGAATTGGGGTAGGGGTGTCGACCGACACACATCACTGGTATCGAACGATACCAGGCTTAGGCCGACACATAAACTTCTTCTCATCGTCATTGATGCATGTGGTGTCGATCGATACCAGGTGGTATCGGTCGATACCGATCCTCTGTAACTGATTCACGCAAAACACAAGACACAAAACATAAAACCAAAACAAAAACAAAAACAAAAACAAAAACAAAAACAAAAACAAAAACAAAAACAAAAACAAAAACAAAAACAAAAGACTTATATACAGACTTACCAGTGGGTTGCCTCCCACCAAGCGCTTGTTTTAAGTCAGTAACTTGACTCTGGCTCAGGTGATCAGTCAGGAGAAGATTTAGAACTTACTCACAAGCAAGTTCTACAACTAGACACTTCTAGCTTCAAAGTTCTGTTCAACATGCTCTCCACAGCCTCCTTTCCTTTCTCTTTCAGCTCCGAAGTAAGAATAATCCTAGCCTTAGAGAATGGTTTTGAGGTTCCTTTGCACTTCACATTGTATTCAATCGAATCCCCATCACACTTCTGAGGGATTAAAGTCATAGAAGCAGCACCCTTCACCCCTTTGCTCTTCACATTCTTCTTTGCCTTAGATGTTTTGACGTCTTTCTTGGTGATGACAAAAGGACTATCTAGAAGGTCTATGACAGTTGGCTCGTTAGGAGGCTCTTCCAAAAGATCAACTACCAACGTCTCTCCTGTAACAATGGTGATGCAAGAGATATGTGTGGGAGTTCCTCTAGTATGAATGGCTTTGTAGTACACCTCCTTGTCTCTCTGCAATTGCCCTTGACATGACATTGACGCTAGCCCCTGAGTCAACGAGAGACTCTTTGAATTCAACTCCAGAGATAGAGCATGGAACTGAGAATATTCATGGGTCTTTCCTCTTGGTCAACTGCCTCAGCAGTAGTGACTTGCTTCTTGCCTTGATAAAGAGTATTTCGATCTCTTCCAGCGTTTCTCTGCAATCTCGGAAGTGACTCAGCAGAGGGTGATACTCTAGAGCTTCTTCAAAAGTCAGTGTGTGGGGAATCCTTCGTACCATCTTCTCAAAGCCAAGCAGCTGCTTTGGAGAAATGAGGTCTCTGAGGTGTCTGAGTAGCATGGGGTATGGCGCCTTAGGTTTGTAAACCCTTTCTTTACTCAACTCGGGTTTCGTTTCAGCAACTGAACTGGTATCGACCGACACAGGGGTGGTGTAGATCGATGCTTTTACTCTGGAATCGTCCCTGGCAGAACTTGGGACGTGTGTCGATCGATACAAAGGAGTATCGGTCGACACAGGGGTGGTGTTCGAAATCTCATCGTCATCCTCGGCAAGATTGACGAAAATCTCTGCAGTTGAGCTCTTCTGCACTCCTGGGTGTACCTCTTTTCCACTCCTCGAGGGGATAGCAGTGACGTATTCGTTCTGTGAATGAACCATCAGTCCCTTGACAGTTGCTGCAGTCTGGGCTACCTGAGTATCCAGAATCTTCTGATGAATAATGAGAGCCTCGATTTTTCCATTCAGATCAGTGTACAAGGCATCCAACCTCCCGTTGAAATTCACTGTCATCTTCTCCTGCCCTTGAACCAGCTGTTCAAGTATAGACTCAATCTTGCTCTAAGAAGTTTTGGGTGGTGTGGGTGGGCATTGATACCTTTGATCATGAAATCCAACTCCACCAATGTAGTTAACATATTCCATTTCATCCTCTTCAGCAAGATGAACAGCCTTCTGCTGCTTGCCCATCAACAAATTATGCACTGAATCCAGCTTCGCATGCACTTTAGCAATCTGCGATCCATAAACACCTCCGTGCAGCCTTTTCTGCTCGAGATCAGCACTCTTGGCGCTATTGCTAGACGCCAAGTTCTCAATGAGCACATACGCATCGTCAGGATACCTCGTGTAGAAAGTTCCATTGCTCGCAGCATCTAGAGCCATCTGATACCTCCAATCAATAGCTCGGAAGAAGATTCCCAGCAACCGAACCTGAGTGAATCCGTGATGTGGACAATCCCTCTGATAAGATCTGAATCGCACCCAAGCAGCCTTAAGTGCCTCTGTCGGTCCTTGAGAAAACTGAGAGATCTTGTTCCTGAGCTCCTCGGATCTCGCATCATCGAAGAAGTTTTTCAGGAATGCCTTCTTCGTCTCTTCCCAGGTATTCAGCGACCCAGTAGACAGCTGCTTCAGCCAGTAAGTTGCATCTCCAGATAGAGAGTATGGAAAAAGCTTGCAGAAGAGGAACTCATAAGACACTCCATTGTACTTGATGCTAGTGACCAAGTCCTCGAACCTCTCGATGTGATCCATAGGGTGCTCGTGAGGAAGACCATGATAAGGGTGTTGACCCACAAGAGTGCAATATGTAGGCTTCAGCTCAAAGTCATTCCTCTGGAAGGTGGGTATGCGAATCGCAGACCGATTGGCATAGAATTGATCGGGCCTGTTGTACTCACCAATCGTCTTGGCACGATTTACCACAACATTCCCAATATTAACGCATGCAGCAGGCGCGACAGCCTCATCAACAACAACTGCAGGGATAATCGTGTTTCGTTCTCCATCAAGTAGCTGCCCTACTTCATTGCGCACGCGACCTTCTTGGTCTCTAAAACTCCAGCTTCGTCTTGAATTAGAACCATTGGGTTGTTCATCTTTGCTGGCTTATTCGCTTCCCTGAAACAACAAAAGTCAAGAACACGTAAGTAACTAAAAATCAAAAAAAACAAAACAAAATAAAACGTTGAGTATCGACCGATACTGGTTAGTATCGATCGATACCAACAGATTTATTCGAAATTCTAATCTAAAATCTAATTGCGAAATTGAGTCCCCGGCAACGGCGCCAAATTTGATATGCTCAAATTAATACCTTATAAGTACTAAAACAGTTGTTGTAGTATATGTAGAGGTCGAACACAAGAACTCAGGATATCACACAATAAATTCGAATTAAGCTAAACCAAAAGATGTAATTGAAAGCAATATGTAAATTAAAAGTGTTGTAAGTCGATTGGGAGAAAGATAGATTCAGGGTAATTTTCAGGAATTCAATGAATGCAGATAAACTAACTAACATGATTCAGATTTAGCGCGGTTCTTAAACTCAAATCGCTAAAGTATAGCTAACCAACTCTCGTTGTGAAAACTATCTAAGTCTAAATCCTAGAATTCCAAATCTCTTTGTGAATCCTAAAGTTTAAACCAGCTTTTAGTTCAAGTTTGATTTGTTCACAAAACAACTAAACCAAATCTCTTTGCGAATGGTTATTTTGCTCACCCTAAGTTCTATCAGGTAATTAATCGCACTCTCGTGCCTAATCAATTATCCTAAGATCTAAGTTCCAGATTCGTCAACCTAGAATTTAGCTTTGAGAACAACCTAAGGCGAAGAACTAATTCAGATGATGAATCCTAATCAACTAATTAACCTAACATTCAAAGAAAGCAACATGATTGAATAGATCATCAAAAAAATCAATAAGAAACAGGAGTTCAGAGTTGTCTCTCTTAAAACCAAAGTAAAATCTAGCGTAGCCAACAAAATTGGCTGAAAAACCTAATTATAATGCTAAAACACCTTCTGGAGCTTATTGTAATAATTAAAGACTTCTGGACTAAGATGCAAACTCTCCAGACTTATAAAAAGTCGAGTTTCCTATTTTCCCGAGCCGTATCGATCGACACTAGGTAGTATCGGTCGATACTCATCCTCTGTGCGACTCTTCTGCTCGCCAGACTGGACTGTCTTCACAAAAACTAGCATAACTTTTGATCGCACCGTTAGAATGGCCTCAAACCACTACCAAATGAAAGCTAATCCATTGATCTGTCTTTTTTCCAAATTTGAGCTCAATCCATCGGTGGGACGTTCTTCAACGAATGCTAAACTTCTGACGTCTCTGCATGACTCTGCATCTCCATATGCTCATTTTCATCCAAAACGGCTCATTTTCTCCCAAAGTCACCTAAAACCTGTAAAGACTCGAAAAGACTCCAAAATACTAGAAAGACTCTATAAATAAGACTTATATCATGGCCTAAAACGGATAAAAACCATGATATATCAGTTGTATCATGGATTGTGATTTTGTTATCCACCAAATTTGTGCTGGATTTCCAACAAGGAAAAGGAAATGGCATGTGTTACACAATGAACGACTTACTTTAGTTACAAGCGAGGCAGATTGGTTCGTGTGTGATGCTTGTTATAGAATGTCCAATGGTTTCAGGTACCAGCATGGGGATAAACAATTAGATGTCATATGCGGTTCAATATCTGAGCCATTTGTCCATCCAAGTCATCCCCATCATCCCTTATATTACACTTCACCAATTGAAAGAAGAGAATGCAATGGTTGCAAATTGTGGAAATTTCCGTTTCTCATGTGCATTGAAGATGGTTGTGGATTTTCCTTGGATTTCGAATGTGCCACTTTACCACAAGTGGTAAAGCATAGAGTTGACGATCATCCTCTCTCGCTATGCTATGGAGAAGAGGCAAGTGGTAAATATTGGTGTGACATTTGTGAGAAAGAAACCAATTCAAAGACATGGTTCTACACATGTAAAGATCACCGAGCTAGTTTGCATACAGAGTGTGTGCTCGGAGACTTTACAGGGCTTCTGCCAAGAAGCAAAATATATGTCTCGTGTGAGGTGGTGCTCAATAATAATATAACTCGTCCATTTTGCGAGGGGTGTAATTCGCGTTGCATATACCCTATTAACTTGAAGCTGTTTGGAACTCCAAGTACATATGTTTGCTCTTTTTATTGCTTTTCAAATACATAAGCTGCTTGGAACCTCATCCTTAGTTGGACAAGTTCATTTCCTGTATGAGTTGATTTCCCTAATGTATTATCTTATCCCTAAGGTTTGTTATAATTAAAGGTGAGCTGTTTTCTTAAAAAATATTGGTATATGACTAAAACAACAGATTCTTGAGGACTAAAAAGAACAATCACTATGAAACAGAGTATAAGGAGTATTGTCGCACATATCTTACCATTTCTCCTTCTCTGTTTGTTCTCTCGGCATACTCAATCATCGAAGAAAGATGCAACTCTCTTCTCTTGGTTAAAACACAAAACAGCGAACTTATGAGTTGTTGAAGTTTCTTGGTTAAAACACAAAACACAAAACATTAAAATACTTAATTCAAATTTAAACAAAAGGAGAATAATTAGCTAAATCAAATAATGGTCTTTTTGCCACCAATTTAGCATTTGACATTGATTGAGAACCATTTGTTTTTGTGAAATTATGAGGATGAGATTCTCATAATAAATCCATGTATTGAAAACATTTGATTCACTATTTTTTATAATGCATCATTCTCTCACTCTTCAAATGGTTTTGCCCTCAAAACCGTTTCATTTTGAGAATATATTTTTTCTTTTTTCTTATAATTTATTTGAATGCAAAACAAAAAAACGAAGAAAAATATTTTTGTATTTATTTAAAATAATTTTTTAAAAAAATTGAATTAAATGAGAAAACTTTTTTGTGAAGGTTTTTATGGACGAAAATTATTTATAAAAAGAAATATATTTTTAAGTTTTTTTTTAAAACAGAAAAATCAAAAACAAAAGGAAATAATTTTTAATTTTGTTTTTTTGTTTAATGGGGAAAAAATCTAAAATTTTAAGAAAAATAAAGAAAACTGTTTTTTATGGTTTTTAAAAAAACCAAAATTATAAAATCAAAGAACAAAACATTTTTTGGATTTTTTTTTTGATAAAAAGATGAAAAAAAAGATAGAGATTGAAATGACACCAAATGATATAAGCACAAGGAATCCAATAATGCTTATATGATTCAGATGACAATATGATGGACCTTCGGCTCCGATACCAGATGATATAAGATCCAAGGGAGATTCTCGACCTTGTCACAAACTCTTCGGATATAGATCTTTAGGAATTGAAATGAAAGTATAGTAGGTGGATCGAAGAACGTCACTCAAGAATGTGAAAGCCCTTGTGATGAGTTCACAAACCTAGTCTTAAGGAATCCACACATAAGACATAGATCCAAAAATATTCAAGAACACATCTTGAATAAAGAAAGAATTTCTTCTCTGATTTTTATTAATTCTCAAAACTTACTTATCTTTACAATGAGAATAATGAGCTTTTTATAGCTCTTACAAGATAATCTTTCAAATAAATACATTAAAATAATTAATTCAAATTTTTAAAAAAGGAAAATAATTAGCTAAATTAAATAATGGTCTTCTTGCCACCAATTTAACATTTGACATTGAATGAGAATCATTTGCTTTTTAAAATTATGAGTATGAGATTCTCATAATAAATCCATGTATTGAAGACCTTTGATTCACTATTTTTGATATTGCATCAAAACCTCATAAACTAGATATAATTTCTTAGATTAAAAATGCAATAATTTTTTATATATTATTATAATCATCACCAATATACACATAGTAATTTTTCAAATAAATATAATTGATTGCATATCATTTTTATCAAAATAATATTAAACAGAATACCCACACGTAGCGTGGGTGTAAAATCTAGTTAAAAATGAAAAAGCCATAACTTAAATATTTTAGATGATTTTAATGTGATATGGTAACATTGAAAACTAATAAAATAGGCGACCCAAATTTTGTGAACCAGTTTCGAAATTTCGATCCAATTTACCGATTCTAGAATTGAATATTGATGCAAACCGGACTTGCCAAAAAGAATTTAAAGGTCATACCAATCTTGAAAACATTATTTTAAAAAAAAAAAAAATGAAGATGCTACGAAGACATAGACTAGAGTTTGTAGGTGATAAGCAAAGCTATGCTTGATAAAGAAGTTATAACCAAAAACAGAAAGAAAAACAAAAAAAAGCTTAAAGACTCTGACTCTATAGCTACTTATCATTTATTTCAGTGCCAGTTTTCTTAAAAGTGGTGGTCCTTCTTCTTCCAGATTTTGACACTTAAAAGCCATGAACGTTGACCAACACAAACTCTCTCTTCCTCACAAGAAAATGGTGTGTTGTCCTCTGAGACTCACCTGCTCAAAAAGCTGACAAGATCGAGATTTCTCTGTGGCCACCAGAATCTTTGTCTCTCTCTCCTTATATTTTATGTATACATGTATCTATCTATATCTCTTCCTTCTCTTTTTATACCACATTTTTGTTTTTGTTTAGAGTCCAAAGACATAAGTGAAAGAAGCTAAAGGAAAGATCCAATGGAGAAATCAAGAATGCCAAGAAACGTATATGAACCTTTGAAGGTAATAAAAAAGATCATTCCTCTCTTTTGCTTTAAGACTCAAATGTTCTTCTGTTTCAAAACTTTTTTTAATATTGGGATTTTATGTAACAGACATATTGTCTCAAGGTTAACATCAACTGCCAAGGATGTAAAAGTAAAGTGAAGAAAACACTTAGAAAAGTTGAAGGTGAGGTCTTAAGATTTTATCATTTGCAGATTTCTTGTATGTTGGTACAAGTACTGTTTCTTATGTTTTGTTTCCATGGTTCTTTGGTTTCAGGTGTTTACTCTGTTGACATAGACACAGATCAGCAAGCTGTGATCGTTAGAGGGAACTTAGATCCAGAGATTTTGGTCAAGAAGTTGAACAGAAGAGGGAAGCATGCAGAGCTCTTGTTCTTGAGCCTTAACCATAAGGACCAGTTTGGTAATCATCAAGCTGGTCTTAACCATGACAACAGAAGCTTGAGGAACACACAATACAATTTCGGAAGCAATCACTTGAACAATGTCCCGAGTTATGAAAGGCAGAGTCTTAATCATCCGAGTGACGAAGAGATGATGATGATGATGATGGCGAACAACATGAAACCTGTGATGATGAACGATGCGGATTACTTTCAGACGAGCAATTCATCTGAAGATTCCCAAGAGCTCTTTGGTGAAATACCGCGAAGACACAACTATGAAGAGGTGAATCCAAATCTGATGAGGAACGTGGAGCTTGGATATTCTAACGCATACCCTGCAGCAGAAACAATGAATATGCAGGTTGGAGGAAGATCGGATAATATGATGATGATGAATGAGAGAGGTTTCCGCGGTCAGATGATGAACGAGAGAGGTTTCCGCGGTCAGATGATTAACGGTGCATCTCCAAATCCTCCGTTTATGAATCAAGAACAGTTCAGCTCAAAGCAACTTAATGGGTTTTACTACTGATTGAAGAAGTTAGTTATTCAAGAGGTTAGCTTAACTAGAGATATGTGTGTCACTACTTGGTTTTACTTTAAGCATAATAGACTATTAGTATAGTTATTTTGTTTCAATGTTGGTTAAGTGTGGGGAAGAACAATATATGTTACTATTACATTAGCTAAAAACCATACTCTAGTGGTAACAATCTCAAATCTAAATCATCATATTCCATTTACAACTCCAATTATTGCAATCTCCATGGTTATGGCCTATGGGTCTCATTTGGTTCGTTGGTCGAGTAGGAACATCAAAGAACCCTAAAATGGGTTCCTCTAGTAAGAGTTGGTGCAAATGTAGCTTCTCTGGTATCTGGTTTTGCAAATTTTACCAGATTCAATGTCCTTGAATCATGAAAACAAGTTTTCTGTTGTCGTCAGCCCCAATCAGGCAATAATTTCAGATCTACTAAGCAATTTTAAGAACGATAAGTGGAAGCAGAACAGAGGAGAAGCTTGTAGAGCTAGATGATGATTTTCTTCTAGGGCTGGACTTGGATGAATCATTACTTAAAGCTATGTGCTCTGTTGTTCAGACGCAATGTTGGGATAAAGTAAAGCACAATAACCACATGAATCCGCAGAACAGGGTTGCAAGAAATTGCAAACAAAACTACTACGAAAGACAGACGAACAGAACCAGTAGAAAACTCGGGAATGGCTCACGAATGCAGCTACATAATCGCTGCTAGATATAGATGCACCGTTCAGAACAGAAAAAAGAAGACCAAAAGAAGATAGACAGAATAATTTGTGGTTCCTGCTGATGATTGATCAGAAAACATGAAGCTGATAAGCGGAAACAGTTTACTTAAACATAGGAGGCATGATCACATCTACATTAGGTCCTCTAGTAGCACGCCCATAACGCAGAAGAGGCGCAGCTAATGAATTAAGAAAGCTGAATGCAATACCTGTTACCAATTAGTACAAAGAAAGAATGCATATCTTCACTCCATCTGTTGTTGTTCACGTATTAACACCACCAAAATGATGGAAGATAAGTATCGAAACCAAACAGCCAAAAAAGCATCTGTCTATCGGCAATATCGGCAATTTTAAATATGTAATAGGAGCTCTTGCACATCCTCTTACTCTGAAGTCTGAACTGTTTTATATGCATAAAAGAATCGTGCAACATAATCATTGTATCCCCAACACAGAGATCTCAACTAACTTACCCTCATAATCATCTATGTTTTCTTATTTTAGATATAATATGTTACATTTTCACCTGCTTCAGATGTATCTCTCAGCTTTCAGTTCGACATTCGGTTTGCGAATTTCGTCCTGGCTTTGTATTAATCTAATCTCCAAACTGCTTGAGGTGGGATCATACCCAGCTCGTTTGTAATCCTCAAGTGTCCTTCGCAGAAGCGCCTGCTCACCATAACAGAGAGTTATTCAATCATTAGTTTCAATAACAATAAGCACACACAAAAAAAGAGTACAGAAACTAGTATATATTCAGCAGAGCTCCAGAAACTTTGTGAATAGTAACACAACATCATAAAAGAATTTAGTAGCTTTTACTAGTTTAGAAAGTTACCTGCAACGTTGAAACTGCAAGCTCGGCTGCCTTGTCAAGGTTGTCAGGGTATTTCTGGATATCACAATTATTAAACAAGAAACGTCAAAACGTATAATGAAAACTGATAGAGATTATTTTGCTTTCATATGGAAATGAAGAGGCATTACATTACTCCAACCGAGTAGAAGAGCAGTCATTAGATCTCCTGTTCCCTGCAAGTGGTGTTTAGGAAAGTGTATCAACTTCAGCATTTCAATCTGTATACTAACATACAAAATGGGAAAACATAATTGAAAACCATATAATTGGTATGCTATTAGCATATGTTAGCCTTAACGTGTCGGTACCATTGGAACAAAACTTAAGCTAGTTTTATGGTAATATCGGAATGTGTTGAAGCAATGAAGTGCATACTGTAAAATACGCAGGGATTTTGTGTATCAAAATCTTGAATTGCTCAGGCTTCAGACCCTGAGGTTTAAACAATAAGATCAGTTTACTCGAAAGCCACTCTTCTTTTTTAATTACAAGATACCAAGGCTGCCAAAAGCTGTCTTAATTTTATTCAAGAAATCTACCTTCTCTTTCTGATGGCTTCCAATAAGCAACAGAATGCCCCCTATAGTAATGCTAGTGATCACCACCTGCCAAACATTAAAATCATCGATTATTATAGAAACAACAGAGTTAATCTTGCACGCTATGCAAAGAAGCTTCTCAACCCTTTAAAGATGGATATAACCAGCACTAAATTATATGGAAAACCATATAGGAAACGTTTCTATTGAAAGGAATTAGTAGAGAAACGACCTCGCAAGTTTAATGAAACAAACCTTTGAAGGACCAGCTGCATGAAGAATCGCACAAGCTTCCCTGCCATCTTCCTCAGAATTTATCCTGTAATATTTTAGAAACATGATGTTTGGAACCATAACAAGAGAAAAATCTATAGTAGGGAACCCTCCAAGTCTTGTAATAAGATAATGATCAGGTAACTCAATCAAAGTGCTAAAACGTCACTATCATGCTAGCGATAAGAAGTCTGGTGCATAAACTGCTAAAGGGCGGGCGCAAATCAGAGATCCATGACAGCCACTTCAAACACAATCCCATTCATGATACCTCGCAGGGTAAAGAAAGCAAGTTTCGCCGATGATCAAGTACCTTAGTCCCGTTAATTTCTCTGCCTCAAACTGGTTAGGAGTCAACATAGAAGCCAGGGGAACAACCTAAACAAAAGATTGAGCTCAACTCATGAATCATTTAGGCTGAGACAAGGGTCGTATATAAACAGTATTATCAACCGATCAAACTGAATGTACACAACCACTTATTTCTTTTAGACTCAATTACCTTTTCACGATAAACCTGTACCAATTCTTCAGGTACATACAACTTTCCTTCATCACCCATCACCGGATCACATACTAAACAAGAATAGACTAATATTAGCATAATACTACCATTTAAGAATGATGGTCACATACAAATACTGCATTCACTCACTCTAGTTTTCAAACACTACAGAGATAGAGCCTAACTATATCTTTGTTCCAATACTTCCAAGTTATCCAGAACATAGAAAAATATAAGGAGCTATAAAGAGAAACAAAACAAGTTTTAGCAGGCATCACAACGCACTCACCATACGTAAGATTCGGGTTTACAGAACGAAGCTTATTGATAACCTCCAAAATAGTATTCAGAAAAGACACTGATCCAATATAACCTGCACTTTAAAAACATAAAGAATCAAAGAGCTAAACATAAAGCTCTGCTGCTATGAGGCATTTAGTGTTCAAAGTTACCTGTTAATAAATGAGTGTAGAACAATAAATCGTTCGATTCAAGACCTTCAATCAAATCCCACAACTGTTCACCATTCAAAACCTGTCCTTTGAATGTAGGATACCCTGGAAAAAGAAGTTTTCTTATAGCCAAAATCAGTAGATTCTCGTACACCAACGATGACATAATCCTGAAGTTTTGAATCAATTGTTAAGACTTTCTCACAGGCTCTCTACATTAATCTCACCTGTATGATTTGAGAACTGTACAGAGTTTATTGGATCCACATCATACCCCAACAATTGAAGAGGAAAGACAGCTGATTTGTTACCAACATATCCCTAAATAAAGAGAAATATATCTTAGAGAAAAGGATAAACACGAGATCATCATCCTCACTAATTGGTAATTAAAGAAACAGAGTATACTAAACAAAGTTTAAACCTTTATTAAACAAATTCTAAACCTTTTTTAAGTCTAAAGTTAAAATCTTCAATCTTGTAATAAACATATTCAAGGTGATTCAGCACACCGTCTTATTGATTCAAATGCAGAAGGAAATAACAAATTTTTATGTAAGAAGATAACAAAAAACCCATGAAAATCAAGCAAACAAATTTTTTATATACAAGGAAAAGATCAAAACTTTCTCACGAATTATTCCAAAAATTAAGGGATATAAAAGATTGAGATGGAAATAAAAAAAAACCTGAACAGTGTGAGATTGGATACTAAGAACTCGACCAGTATCTGAAGGAAGAGCGAGCGAGAGAACAGGAGGCGTCGTCATTCTCGAATTTCTCGATCTTTACCAATCAAAATCGAACAAAATTAAAAAAATGTTTATATCAAATTAAACACATCTGAATTGGAATTAAGAAAACATGAAAATCGAAAATTGAATATCTAAGATTAACCTGAGATTTCGAATTTGGTTAGGGGATCTAAGATTGGTAGTTGTTGTCAGAGAGAAAGGCATAAAGAGATGACCTTTAATTTAAGATAGCGGCTTATGACCAGCGGGAACTATAAGACAGTATGTAAGAAAGAAAAACTGTGTTTTAAAAACCGGATCGAAACCGGCTGGTTCAACCGGTTTGGTAACGAACCGGAGGATTATTCGGTTTTGGACCCATTAAGAGAAAAATATCAAAACTCAATAAAATAATTATTTGTTAAATTTAAATATTTATATGCTATAGTCTTTATTTTATTTTTTTAGACGAAACAAATTTCCATTAATAAGAAATATTTGAGGATACATAGTCGTTATGCAAAAGAGCAGTTAAACCTATTGGAATATAAATACAACTAGAATAGAAAATTGAATCTTGAGGTAGGTTTTTTTGCCACCAAAGAGCAGGTTCATTGTTTGTTCTTCTCACATTCTGAAATTTAACAAAGCTGAAATTACTTCCCCACCTTGAAATCTCCTTGCATAGATTGTGAATCTCCCAATTTTCTTCTTCTCCATTAAAGTTCCTTGTTAGAGTCTGAAAATCTCCTTCAAAAATAATTGATTGAAAGCCTTGCATTCTAATATTTTGAATTGCCGCCAAAATGGTTTTTCCTTCTGCATCCAAAGCCGAAATAGCAGTGCCAAGTTTCACAGACCCCCAAAACTTAGCAATTTCAGAATGATCCCTAACAACCCATCCTCATGTTGCCAAACCAGTAGCTGAAATAAAGGCAGCATCATAATTACATTTTACCAGAGTAGGAGGAGGACGATGCCAATACTGATCTTCTGGGATTCTTGAGGACGTGAATTGGTCATTGTAAAATTGTTTATTCGCATCTCCTTTGGTAGCTTCCAACCAATCATGAACCTCTGCTTTGGCGAAAATGACATCTCGTGTTGGTCAGGGAACCTGTTTTTTGAAGATTAAATTATTTATGGACTTCCATATACGCCACATTAGCCAGAAAGGAAGTAGTTGCTCATGTTCCAATCGTGGAGATCAAGTAAGAGGATTATATTATCATCCGGATCTGAACTGAAGTTACCCAAGCAGCGCAACGGTAGATTCGAGAGATGCCAAGTCATATTAGAAATTTGACATTAAAAAAAATGATTTATTGATTCCTCAGCAATCCCACATCTTTGACAAGTAGTATCCAATTGTATTCCTCGCGTTTGAAGTCTTGTAGTTGTACCAATGGCTTTGGAGACAACTCTCCAAAGAAAATGTTTTAGTTTCGGGAGTATGGGAAGTTTCCAGATTCTGACTTTGAGTTCAGGATCACCATGCGGAGGTTGAAGATGAACATTTCCTGGGTCCATGAGTTTTCGAGCCAAATAGTATCCTGAACGTACATAATACTCACCATTTATAGTATAGGGCCATAACAGTTTATCATCTTCAATCTCTTGTGCCAAGAACAGAGATTTTGCCAAGATTCTATCTTCCGCAACCAAGTGTTCATGTAGTGCTTCATCGTCCCAGCTTGGGAAATTATTTCTTGTACGAATAAGTTCATTGACATTCATAGAGCTTTGTTGAACAACCCTTGCCAGCCTAGGTGGGTCTGTAGGTAACTAGTTATCAGAAAACACTTTGATATTGTGGCCGGATCCCACATTGTGACGTATGCCTTGCTTTAGGAGTTTGAGACCAACCAGAATTGAAGCCCACCCAAAGGACTGATTTTTCTGTGATTTAGCTTTCAAAACAGAAATATCTCGGAAGTACTTAGTTTTAAAAAGTCAAGCAAACATTAAATTGGGGTGCTTCAACACTCTCCAAGCTTGCTTAGCGAGTAGAGCATCGTTAAATTTCTCTAAATCCCGGAAGCCAAATCCATCTTCTTTTTTAGATAATTGTAACCTCTTCCAAGCCACCCATGAAATTCCTTTATTTTCATGATTTTTCTCCCACCAGAATCGAGATATAATTCTAGTAATTTCATCCACAATATGAGCAGGGATTTTAAAACAGGACATAGAGTATACCATTAAAAGCTATAGTCTTTATTAAAATCTATTTTAACCATTAAAAATACCGTCTTCAACATCATATAATCTTTGGAAAATACCAGATGTTCCACAAGCACAACTATCTTTTCGGGCAGATAGAGCAACTTGATGATTTTCCCACACTAATATCTATTTGATAATTTCATAAAAATTAAGTTAGAATCAATAATTTATATGTAATAAATTTAAACTTTTTAATTACCTCTCATGTTTCACAAAAAATATAGTTTTAAGGTTTTATTTTTGTTTCAAAAATCGTTTGATATTTTCAATGCAGAATTTTGAACAAAAATTTAGTTTTTTTTTTTTTTGATAACCCGGGTATCCCAGACCGAAGTCCAGACTACATCAGTTGTTTGGGTTCAGGTGGCAAGTCCGAAGGCCAGACCCTCCGACCCTGTAGACCGGTGGCAAGCTTATTTCAGCCAGTCTCCCTGGTCCGGTGGCAAGCTTATTTCGGCCAGTCCCCCCCAACTGAAGAAATCTCGGAGGCCACAACACCATGTGAAAAGCTGTGGTGGCCACGCGCCTATGTTGTTGTTTTCAGGGCTCGAACTCAGGTGGGTGCCAATTAAGACTTTTCCCCCTTCCTCCTTACCACTAGACCACAGACGCGTGGTTAAAAAAATTAGTTCTAACACCATTGCTTAATGTACTTCATCCGTTTCACAAAAAATGTCATTTTGACACATTTCACGCAGATTAAAAAAATGTAAATGTAAATGATACATTTCACGCAGATTACAAATATATTTCTAATTAATATATCAATAATTAAATGTAAATGATTTAAATTTAAAGGGATAAAATAGGAATTGAGTATCAAAAGTTACATTGAAAACATAAAATGACATTATTTTTGAAACAACATAAAATAAGTCTAAAATAACACTCTTTATGAAATGGAGAGATTATTAATTAGAGAAAACAAAATATTTAGTGTATTAATAAGGGGTAAAGTATAATTTTAATATATTTTTTAATATGTATGAAAAATTCTAAAATGACACTATTTGTGAAACAGAAGAAATATTTGATAAAAAATACTTTTTGTTTTTGTAAATTTAACAGATTGCTTAATTGATGAAGTATGTACTTTTCTATTTGTTAATTAAAGTTCAATCTTATATTAGTTTTTTTTTTTCAACTATTTTTGTTCAACACAATCTTATACTCCCTCTGTTTTACAAAGAGTGTCGTTTTAGAGATAATTTTTTGTTTCAAAAAGACTGTCGTTTTACATTTTCAATGTAATTTTTTCAACTAATTATCTAAATTGCCCTTTACCCAAACCTAATAACTTTTGTAATTAAATCATTTTTAATTAATTATGGGTATATTAAATATGGGTATATTAGTAAAAGGGAAATTATCCTAAATGGCACAAAAAAACTTAAACTTCACAAATATAGCACCCATATTTGAAAGGTGACTAAAAGAGGATTTCCCTTAGTAAAATTACATAGTTTCTTAATATGTGTGCAATTTTTGGGTATCACTTTGACACTCTTGGTGAAACATATTAGTTAGCATCGATTTTATTTGACCAAAGTCAAACGAGTTAGTAAAACATCAATTGCATGTTATAAAGTGATGTAAAATAAAATAATTAGTATTATTTATTATTATATATCATGGTTTTTACCCCGTTGATATAAGTCCGTTTTATCGAGTCTTTATTCTATTATAGAGCATTTTAGAGTTTTTTACAGGTTTTAGCACATTTGGATCATTATTGGAGATATTGGAGTTTTATGGAGCGTTCTGGAACAAAAACTAAAGTCTGGTGACTAAGTGCCCGATCGAAGCGTCAAGCATCGATCGATACCTCCTTGGTATCGATCGACACCCATGGAGGAGATTACGAGTCGCGACTTTTAATGAAGTTTGAAGAATTGCAGAACTTGGCCAGAAGACTTTAATATTTACAAGAAGACCCCAATTCGTGTTTAGACTATTTAATTAGGGTTTACAGCCACTTTGGCTGTGTGCTTTTCATTACGTTTTAGTTTTACTTTGGTTTTGGTGAGAGAGCTTGAAGGGAGACAAGTCTGAAACTTTGTTCGTCCGAGAGAAGATTTCAAACCTTTTTGTTACTCTTTCTATTTTATTTGATGATTTATTCAGTCATGTTTATTACTTCAATTTTCATGTCTCAGGTAGATATCTTCTTAGGTTCAGGGTTCTCAATAGGGTTTTCTCTGATGCTAGATTGATTTGTTATCAGGATTCGCTATCTGAATTAGTTCTTCACCATAGGTTATTTGCAAAGCTAATTCTAGATTGATCACCTAGAACTTAGATCTTAGGATAATTGATTAGGCGCGAGAGTGCGATTAATTACCTGATAGAACCTAAGGTGAGCAAAATAACTATTCGCAAAGGAATTTGGTTTAGTTGTTTTGTGAACATATCAAACCTGATTTAAAAGCTGATTTTAGACTTTAGGATTCGCAGAGGAATTTGGAATTTATAGGATTTCGATTTAGATAGTTTTCGCAACGGACGTTGGTTAACTATATCTTAGTGATTTGAGTTCAAGAACCGCGCTAAATCTGAATTCTGTTAGTTAATTTATCTGCACTTAGTGATTCCCTGAGAAATACCCTGAACCTATCTTTCTCCAATTGAATTCACAACCGTTTTAATTTGCATTCTGTTTTCAATATCATTAATCACTTAGCGTAATTCTCACATATATAATCTATTGTGTGTCTCTGTGAGTCCTTGTGTTCGACCCCTACTTTACTGCAACTACTGCTTAGTACTTTTAGGGTATTAATTTGAGCATATCAAATTTGGGGCCGTTGCCGGGGACTCAATTCGCCATTAGATTACGTTTGTGAATTTCGACTAAGTTCGTCGGTATCAGTCGATACTACCTAGTATCTCGCCGTTCTCTTTTGTTGATATCGATCGACACCACCCAGTGTCGGTCGATACTCATCGTGTTACCGATTACTTACGTTCTTGACTTCTGTTTTCAGGTGTATGCCTAATCATAAAACCAGAGGGAACAAGAATACTCAGCTAGTTCAATTGTCATTGGAGCAACTAGCACTTGTGGAACGCACAAACAGAAAGGCAATGAAACCAACAGAGATGAACAACAATCAAGTAGAGTTGGTTCGAGATGAGGCTGGTGCCTACAGGGACTTAGAGGATCTTTGTGCAATGAAAGAGGACAACGTCTGGATGGAGAGGGGAACATCATTCCACCTGCTACTGTTGCCGCTGGGAATGCCGCTGGGAACACAAACGCAGTGAAATGCTGGGAATGATGTGGTTAATCGTGGTAGGACGATTGGTGAGTGCAACAGACCTGACCAGTTTTACGCAAATCGCTCTGCGATCCGTCCTCCTGCTTTTCCAAGGAATGACTTTGAGCTGAAACCTGCATACTACACTCTTGTGGGACAACATCTTTTTCATGGTCTTTCCAGCGAGCATCCCATGGATCATGTTGAGAGATTCGAGGATTTGGTCACTAGCATCAAGAGCAATGAAGTGTCTTATGACTACCTTTTCTGCAAGCTTTTCCCATACTCTCTTGGTGGGGAAGCAACCTACTGGCTGAAACAGTTACCTCCTGGATCGCTGACTAACTGGGAGGAAACTAAGACTGCTTTCCTGACCAACTTCTATGATGATGCAAGATCCGAGGATCTGAGGAACAAAAACTCACAATTTTCTCAAGGACCGACTGAGGCGTTCAAGGCTGCTTGGACGAGGTTCAAATCATATCAGAGAGACTGTCAACATCATGGATACTCTGATGTTCAGCTGATGGGGTTCTTCTTTAGAGGACTTGATTGGAGGTACCAAATGACTTTGGATGCTTCGAGCAATGGAAACTTCAACACCAGGTATCTTGATGAAGCCTATGTCCTGATTGAGAACTTGGCGTCTAGCAATAGCACCAATAATGCTGATTTTGAGCGGAAAACGCTAGCTGGTAACGTGGATGGTTCACAGATCGCTGACTTTCAAGCTAAGTTGGATTATATGCATAGTCTTCTGATGGGCAAGACACAGAAAGCTGTTCACTTCGCTGAAGATGTCGAGGCATTCAACGAGGATGAAGTAGAGGATGTTAACTACATTGGTGGTTCTGGTTTTCAGGGTCAGAGAAATCAATTCAACAACAACCGAAACTTCAACAACAACTCGCAGCAAGGAGGGTCGAATCAGTTTGGCCAGAAACCATCTCAGAACAGTGGGTATGTCAGGAACTATGGGAGTTCATCTTATCAGCCTGTACCTGCTAAGCTTCCAGATAGCAAGATCGAGTCTATGTTTGAACAGCTGGTCAAGGACAGCAGCATCTCACAGTGAATCTCAATGGAAAGATAGATGTTGTGTACAAGGATCTGAGTGGAAGGATTGACGCCCTCGATACTCATCAGAAGATGTTGGAAACACAAGTGGCTCAAACTGCAGCTGCTGTGAAAGGAAAGGCGACTCAAGCACAGAACGAATACGTCAATGCAATCACCCTGAGAGGTGCAGGAAATCTCGAAAACCTTGTAGAAGGTGATTCCGAACCTGATTCGTCAGTATCGATCGATACCACTGCTAATATCGATCGATACCAACTTGAAGAACCGACACATGAACCTTGTGTCGATCGACACCAACATTGTATCGATCGACACCTCTCGCAAGCTGAACCAGAAACCGTGAAGGAACCAGAGATCATTGAGGAACGTGTCTACAAGCCTAAAGTTCCATACCCTCGATTACCCAGACACCTCAGAGACCCCATTTCCCCAAAGCAGGTGCGTGGTTTTGAAAAGATGGTACGAAGAATTCCACACACACATACTTTTGAAGAAGCCCTAGAATACCGCCCTCTGCTAAGTCACTTCCGGGATTGCAGAGAAATTGAGGACGAGATTAAGGCACTTTTCGCCAAAGTCAGAAGTCCACCGCCTCCACTGAAGCGGTTGACTAAGAGGGAAGACCCAGGGAAATTTTCAGTTCCATGCTCCATCTCTGGAGTTGAAATCAAGGAATCATTGGTTGATTCAGGGTCTAGCGTGAATGTCATGTCAAAGGCACTTGCAGAGAAGCTTAATATCGATGACATACGATATACTCAGATGCCTCTCACATTCGCGAACTCTTCCACATCTGTTCCGTACGGTACAATCCCTGACTTGATGGTCAAGGTAGGAGACTGTCTGGTTCCTACTAATTTTCAGGTTGTGGAGATGCATGCAAGGTCTAGCACGCCTTTGATTCTTGGAAGACCGTTCATGGCTACTGCTGGTGCAGTTATGGACACGCCCAGTAGGAAGATTTCATTCTCGTACATTGACGAACATATCTCATACGAAGCCATCCCCTCTAAAAGAACTCCCACACAGATATCTTGCATCCCCGTTGGTGCAGAAGAAACATTGATGGTTGATCTTTTGGACGAGCCTGATGCTGTGCCAACTGTCATAGAAGCTCTGGATCATCCTCCTATCATTGCCAGGAAAGTCATCAAACAGACTATGGCAAAGAAAGAGGTGAAGAACAGGAAAATCAAGAGTGCTACATATGTCACCTTAACCCCTCAAAAGTGCGATGGAGATTCGATCGAGTACAAGGTGAAGTGCAAGGGACGCTCGAAACCGTTCTCTAAGGCCAAAATCATCCTAACTCTAGAGCTGAAAGAGAAAGGGCAAGAGGTTATTGAGCGTATGCTGCTCAAAACTCTGAGTTTGGAAGTGTCTAGTTGTGGGACTTGCATGGGAGTGAGTTCCCTACTTCCTTCCGACTGATCGTCCGTAAAGTCAAGCTCGTGACGTAAAACAAGCGCTGAGTGGGAGGCAACCCACTGGTGAGTCCGTACATAAGTTTTTATTTTTGCTTTTTATTTTTAGTTTTGTGTCTTGTGTCTTAACGTGAAGCAGATTGGGCGAGGAGTATCGCTCGACACCAGTCCGTGTCGATCGATACCACGCGGAGAAAAAGCAGGAATTAGCCAATGAGTGTCGACCGATACCACCTTGTATCGATCGACACCGTGCGGGCAGGTAAGTTTTCTTTTAAAACCCTCGGGTTTTCTTTCCCTTCTTTCTTCCCCATCGATCGATACCGACACCATATTCCTCTCAAATCGCATCTTTCTCGTTTCTTCACTGATTTTGGTGATTCAAGTGCCTAGATTCATTAGATTTTCACTCTCTATCTCCTTATAGCATTTTTTTCTCATATCAGCAAAGATATGTACTCGAAATTCCGCCTTTTCCATCTGATTTTTAGGTTTATGGTTTGTGAGATTTCACTATTTAGCACTTGTTTTGTCTTGACAATAGTCATTTGATGAGATGCTCTAGAGTGGTTTTGAACCTTGCCTTACTTTCAATTGCCTTTAATTTGGACTCTTGGATAATTTGGAATTTGGAATCGGATGAACTGGAAATTGACTTAGGTGTCGATCGATACCCTTCAGTATCGATCGACACCACTCGTTTCTGCCGATAAAAAATTGCTGTGAATGCTGAGGAGTGTTGGATTTATGCTGTGTGTTTCTGTCTTGTTTGCAGATGACATCTAGGTCAAAGAGAGCCAGGACTACAGACGCATCGAGCTCTAACCCATCTGCTACGGATATTCCTGCAGTCCCACGCAGAGGTCCTTGGCCCAAGCTGAACGAGAAGGCCAGGATCCCTTGTCACCGCGATTGGGATGGGACATAGAGGGAGATTGCGCTGAGTGATGACTGCACCTACAGGCCTATCTTGGAGGCATGTGACGATTATGACACGCTGCATTATAATGCGTGTTTGAGAGTGGTTATAGAACCGGTTTGTTGATGGGGTCTCCATGCGTCGCTTGGGGTTTGACTCAGAGCTAGCGCGTTTGCTAGCGAAGATTGGTCTTGGCCGGATGGCCACTCAGCAGTATGATCTTTATCCAGACTTGGTTCGTCAGTTCATGGCGACGGTTCGCGTCTACTACCAGGACGAGGTCCTCTGGGATGCACATGAGGGTATTTTGACTTTCATGGCTTGTGGAGTGAGGTACAAGTTACCACTCCTTGATCTCTGTGACATATACGGTTTTCTCCGAGATTGCAGGAGAGGTTCTCTTCCCGCGCAGAATCCTGACATGCAGATATTTTGGGAGCATTTCGGGATTGGAGCTTACTACTCTAAGGAGTCCACTCAGATGGATATCCGACACCCAGTCCTGCGCTGCCTTGTGCGGATCCTGAGCAACACACTGTTGTGTAAGATGGAACCAAACAAGATGAGGGTATCTGAGCTTCTACTTCTGTGTCTTGCTATCAGAGACATTATTCCTGAGGAGGATTACGCATGGCCTGAGTTTACAGAGGTCAACCTTGGCGCTGTATTTGCGCATCATCTGGTCTCTTTGAAGACCAAACCATTCACAGGCGCGAGCACGAAGACAGAGACAGTTGGCAGTATCCTCACTCCTATCTTTCAGCACCTCGGGATCAGTACTACGAGCTGCTCGATAGTCAATGCGCGTCGGTATATGGATGAGAGCCGTCTAAAGAACCTTAAGTGGTTGAAGCCAGAGAGGTGTTGGTTCTTTACTACTTGTGCTGGAGATTTTCTGGTGTCGCTCCCTAACGATGAGCTGACAGATATTCTCGAGGATCCTTCTCAGCTTCGTTTCAAGCCTCCACCACACATGTTGATTCGCGCACCTGCGACTAGACGGCGAGCTCATGTGCCTGCACCTGCTGCTGCTGACATTCCATCTACTTCGCGCCAGGGAGGACGAGCCCAGCGATCGTGAGCAGCGACCTTTTCTATCCCAGCTCCATCATTTCCGCCTGATTCGGAACTTCCGATGGAGCCAGCCGCCTTTCAGAAAGTGATGATAGAGAGCATGCGGAGCATCTGGACTGCTATTTCACGCTGCCGTTGCATGACTGACACAGGAGCAGCTCCTCCGTCTCAGCAGACTCCGGTTGATCCTTCGCCCGTTGATGATCCTGATGATGGCGATTCTGAGGCGACATAGGATTAGTCTTCTTCTGTCTTCACGTTTGTTTTTCTTTTTCTTTTTCTTTTTCTTCTTTTTATTTTTCGTTTCTGTTAAACTTATGTCTGCTTTGTTTTTGCATTTGGACCCATGGATTTATGCTTGATTATCTTGTTGCTTTTAACCTGTTTTTGAGTGTTCCTAACAGTGCTAACTTCTAACACTTTGGATCACTTTCCCTTGGTTAAGCAACTCGATACCATTGATTTGAAATCAGTGTGTCAACATACGACTGGTGTCGATCGATACCACTCTATATCGATCGACACCAGTCACCTTCGCAGGTAAGATTGGCGATTTCTCCTATTTCCATTTGATCCATTTGTTTTCTTTCACCAACTCTAGGCTAGATAACACTAGGGACATTGTTGTTTAAGTCTGGGGGAGGTAGTCGCTGACTTTGTTTTTGTTTTTCTTAGAGTCAGTCCGTTTTTGAGTCATTCGTCGTTTTATTGAGTCAAAACTTTGTCTGAGACTGTGATCTTTTTCTTGAATCTTTTGATCTGACTTTGCTTCTAAGTGACCATTGTTACAGAATCAGTTCTAGATCGACTAATGAAAAATCCAAAGGTTGACCAGTTAACCAGAAGACACTCATGTTTCCAGCAAAGTTCTTTAAAGCCTGAGGCAAATTTTTGCACTTCATCAATGTGGTTAGTATCTATAGAGCTTGATTCCTCATTCGTATCTGACAAAAGAACCAATGTGTTTTAAAATAACGGTATTTCTCTCCCTGTTACAAGTTAATTAATAAGTGCATTAAAAGATGAAATAATTTTATTCTGAATAGAGGGTTAGGAAAATTTCTAACGATCTCATTATTCTACTCGAGAGGGAATGATCACACAGAGGATTGGAAGCGAGGTTAGGATTTTCCTATGATGCCATTATTCGCCTACATGTTTTGATACGTTGAGAGGGAAGAACCGGGGATTAGGTGGCAAACACCATCAATACTCGCGTCTCATACCTTGATTTGTATATGCAAAGCTAAAAACAAAAGAGAAAATATAATAAGAAATAAGTCTGGGGGAGAGAAATAATACCAAAAAGTGTGAAAAATGGTGGTTCCTTGTCATGATATTATATGGGAGAGAATCTAGAAGGTTCTTGATATTAATTCACAGGGATGAAACTGACGAGGATGGCTTGATTAAACAATGCTGCGAAATAATGTGTGTAGTATGGGGAGCTGCGAATGTCTACGGAGAAGTACATGGTGGTTAGATCAAAAGCTGGTTAGGTGACATTTGGGTACTTGGGAAATTGGTCATTGCAACGTTTCATGAACAGGTGAGTCTCTACGTTTTCAAACCTCTTTCTCTGGTTTAGTCTTCTATTTGCTTGAGGGCAAGCAAAGGCTAAGTCTGGGGGAGTTGATATATCATAGTTTTTACTCCGTTTAAGCCATGATATAAGTCCGTTATATCGAGTCTTTATTCTATTATAGAGCCTTTTAGAGTCTTTTACAGGTTTTAGCACATTTGGAGCATTATTGGAGATATTTGAGTTTTATGGAGCGTTCTGGAGCAAAAACTGAAGTCTGGTGACTAAGTGCCCGATTGAAGCGTCAAGCATCGATCGATACCTCCTTGGTATCGATCGACACCCATCGAGGAGATTACGAGTCGCGACTTTTAATGAAGTTTGAAGAATTGCAGAACTTGCCCAGAAGACTTTAATATTTACAAGAAGACCCCAATTCGTGTATAGACTATTTAATTATGTTTTACAGCCACATTGGCTGTGTGCTTTTCATTACGTTTTAGTTTTACTTTGGTTTTGGTGAGAGAGCTTGAAGGGAGACAAGTCTGAAACTCTGTTCGTCCGAGAGAAGATTTCAAACCCTTTTGTTACTCTTTCTGTTTTATTTGATGATTTATTCAGTCATGTTTATTGCTTCAATTTCCATGTCTGAGTAGATCTCTTGTTAGGTTCAGGGTTCTCAATAGGGTTTTCTCTGAATGCTAGATTGATTTAGATTAATTTGTTATCAGGATTCGCTATCTGAATTAGTTTTTCACCATAGGTTGTTTGCAAAGCTAATTCTAGATTGCTCACATAAAACTTCGATCTTAGGATAATTGATTAGGCGCGAGAGTGCGATTAATTACCTGATAGAACCTAAGGTGAACAAAATAACTATTCGCAAAGGAATTTGGTTTAGTTGTTTTGTGAACATATCAAACCTGATTTAAAAGCTGATTTAGACTTTAGGATTCGCAAAGGAATTTGGAGTTTTTAGGATTTAGATTTAGATAGTTTTCGCAACGGAAGTTGGTTAACTATATCTTAGTGATTTGAGTTCAAGAACCACACTAAATCTGAATTATGTTAGTTAATTTATCTGCATTCAGTGATTCCCTGATAAATACCCTGAACCTATCTTTCTCCAATTGAATTCACAACCGTTTTAATTTGCATTCTGTTTTCAATATCATTAATCACTTAGCGTAATTCTCACATATATAATCTATTGTGTGTCTCTGTGAGTCCTTGTGTTCGACCCCTACTTTACTGCAACTACTGCTTAGTACTTTTAGGATATTAATCTGAGCATATCAATTATTAAGTGCATGTAGTGTATATATAGTTAAGAACATAAAATGCATGATATTGAAGTTGTGGTTAGCACAAAATTTATACGGATACATATTAGTTATACACCAAAATAATAATAAATTAGGATTTAATCCGCGCTAATTATAGCGCAGAGTAATTAAAAAAAAATTGTTTTAAAATTTAAGAAAATTGGTTTTATCTGAATTTTAAAATATAGCTCACTAATGATTATAGATAAAACTGTCAATTTATAATAAATTGTCTATTTAACCCGTTTTACAGTGAAATAAAATATTATCCAAGTTAACCCGCAAAAACATATAATCTTGAAAACATAACTCTAATATGCACCGTTAAATGACTTTAGTTTTTGTGGTTAGTCTACGAATTCTGTAAAAAATAGTTTTTTGTGTCTAACATTTTATAAAATTAGTAAAATATTTTTTAACTTTTGTTTTGATGTATATTCAAATAAATTATAGTGAAAAATATAGCAAGATTTTGAATAAATATTTTTTTTAATATATATGAATTGATTATTATTTTAAAATATATAGTATTAAAAATAATTAAGAAATTAAATATTAAATAACCTCTTTAATGCAAAATATATATTTTCCATATTTTAATCAATAATTTTAAAAAATTATTATATCATTTTCTATTTTAATTATCCTTTGTTATTTGTAATGGCATTTCATATAATAACTTACAAAACAAAGCTTATTTTTAAAAATGTTTTCTTAAATACTTCCTCTGTTCTATAATAAGTGATGTTTTAGAGGGTTTTTTTTTCTCAAATAAGTGATGTTCTCACAAATCAAAACAAAATTAAATAGTTTTTTAAATGTTTTTTGACCCTTTGTATTTTGTAGATTGTTTTCTTATTGGTTAAAGTGTGTTTAAATGTACAATAAACGATGTTTTTAGTATAGAAAAATAAAAATTAAATGAATCATTAATTTGTGTGCAAAAACTTTAAACATCACTTAATATAGAACATAGGGAGTAATATACTAATATTATAGAGATAATATAAACATCACTTAATGTATGGGTCAAGAGTCTCAAGACGAAAAAAGAAATGTATGGGTATGGCGACCGAGGCGTAATTCGGATAACCGCCTACCATGGGAGGTTAGTTATGGACCTATGGTCATTAGTATATAGTATTATTTAAATAAACCTGTTAGGGGCAACTAGTGATTGCATTTTAAAATGCTTGAAAGTAGAAAAAATCTATGATAAAGTTTGTGAAATGTATTGCGATCAACCCGACTTTTTCAAGTTTTAGTTTTTCAAAATTAGTTATTTAAATTTTCAACGTTAGACTTTTATTTAGAAAAAGGAATCTCCGGAAGATTTCAAAGCTTCACACGCTAATAAAATCTTTAACCTACTATTATATATAAATAGCGTTGCATGCTTTGTGAGATATATATTCAATTAAAAAGGTTAACAAAATGGGGAACACTATAATGTTAAGGAGAAAGAAAGTGAAAGTGATGAAGATCGACGGCGATATATTCCGGCTCAAAACTCCGGCGACAGCGAGCGATGCCACGAAAGATTATCCCGGATTTGTGCTGTTAGAGTCCGAGACCGTTAAACGTTTAGGAGTTCGAGCCAAGCCTCTTGAGCCGAGTCAGATCCTAAAACCGAACAAAACTTATTTTCTTGTGAATCTTCCGCCAGAGATGGCGGAGGAGAGAAATAAGAGGAACAAGCTTCCTTACCAAAGAGTTATGTCCGGTATACATGTTGGCGCTAAGGAGCGTTTGGAAATGCTAATGCTTTCCCGTAGAACAGTTTCCGACATTACTGTCGCTAGATCTGACGGTGGAGATGAGCTTGAGCCTGGACATACGAGGGTGAGACTGAGGCTGCCTCGGTCTCATGTCATTAAGTTAATGGGAGAGAGCTACGATGCATCAGAAGTCGCGGAGAGGATTATTTCTCTCTACCGAGAAAGTTCCAGCGAGATACAAGGCGACGGAAATAGCAATGATTTGCGCCGGGAACTTGGAATCGCATATTTGAAAAACAATTACAAGGCGCAAGAGGTAAATTTTTAAAATTTTATTTAAAAATCAAGAATATATTTGATTTAAACTCAAATTAATCAAAATCGTAAAGAAACATTCATATTATATTATGTTTTACTCTGCGTGATGTGTGAATAATACTAATAATAATTTGTGTACGTGCACGTATATATTAGTAGTTGTTATCTTGAAAAAGTCGTTAGTCATTTAGATCAAACATTGTTTTTTTTTGTCAACTAACTACCCATATGATTAAATCAAGTTTTGGCAAATCTCTTAGTTATTGTTTTAGTAAGTGGATTAGTTTGAACAACCTCTTAGTTACTGATCAACATGTTATTAAGGTCATGTTGTTGATGTTATCTGAAAGTATAAATAAACTCTTAATAATTTTATTTTTTGGGTTCAATTGTTCAATTGTCCAATAGTTCTCTCTTTTTTTTTTTTCAGGAAAGAAATTTATTAGGACATTTTTATTTATTTAACAACATGCATTCTATGGAATTTGAATTTGAATTTGGATTGTAACAAACTAATAATATATTTAGTGGTGTTATTCAATAATGATTTTTAATAGAATTTAAATCCAATCATAATATGTTGTTATTCAATTAATGATTCTAAATTATGTTTTAAAATTCAGTGCTATTGAATCTTTTATGTATAAATCATGTTTAATAAATTTTAAAGTATGGTGTTATTCAATCAAGATTACAAATATTTTATTAAAATCCGGTGTTATTCAAAACTAAATGACTTTTAATTTTTTTATATATCCAATCATTTCAAATGAATTTCAATAGAGTTTTATGAGTAAATTATTAAAAACTAAATCCAAGGTATATTGCAGAGATTTTAGAATGTACACACATGAATTCTTAAAATTGTTATCAATTTTCAATTATTGAAGATTATAAAACCCAGAGAATTCACTTCAAATCAATGATTGAATAACACCCCCTTAATGTATTTTAATTTCAGTTGTTTCAAACATCAATTCTTATATTTCACATTATTTTAAAAGTATGTTTTTTTCCAAATATGTTTGTGAAATGTAAATGAAACTAGAGTTCATTGCATTTGTATTTGGCATTTTCATTTACAATTGACAAATAACTTTTCTTATAATACTTTATATATTTAGAAAAAACACACAAATATAACATGTAAACGCAAACAATTGTGAAATGTAAATGCAAATAAAGTTAATTCCATTTGTAATATTTAGCATTTTCCTTTGCAATTAACAAATATTTTTTTATATAATACTGATGAATATATAGTTTTTTTCTATTTAGAAGACAAAAACACACACGAATATAACATTTGTCGCCAATCCCGTACAATTATGTCCACACCAAAGATAACCTTGATCTATATGTGCGGGTACCACCAACAAATATCATGTGTCCATCACTACGTAAATATTGTAATCCGACACTGAAATCTGCATCCCCTGATATCAAGAGGATGTTTCGAGATAAGCTTATTAGTGTGCCTGGAGTGCGCGACCTAGCATATGATATTTAATGAGACACCCTATCATGGGGAAACCCTAATAAATAACTTGACTTGCACTCCACGCCAAATGATCTCTTAAACGAAACCTGAAAGGGGAAAGAGGGGTGAGCAACAAAGTTACTCAGCAGGGGTAGGCACGAAGGCCCACGAGATTCACAATATTTAATTCACCAATAAACGCAACATGCTAGCCAATAATGAAGTTGTAATGACAATTTAATAAATGCAGTCAACCATAATAATGCAAGACCTCAAGCGGATCTATCCTGACTTTTCACATTTTCACAGGTCGCAACCCATGGTACTCAATCTCCTTTAACATTCTCATTCTCAATCTCATAATCATTCCCGGTTCGTCAACCGTTTGGTCCACTCACTGACGAATCCTTCGTGAGACCATGTCATACACTTCTCATCATGTCATTCATGTAGCCATCAAACAATACCGTGCTCCATGGCTCAACATCCATGACGCCGGCCGCACACAATGACCCGATTGGCCATACACACAATTTTTTCATAACATACCATTCGTGTATTTATTTTCATTATCATTATTATCTCCTTTTAACCATTCCATTTTATAAGTCCACATTACCATGTATGAATGATGCAAATGAAGATGTATTCATGCAATAATTAATCAACATTATTAACTCACGTGATTCATTCAACAACAAACATCCATCTATCGACTAAACACCCTACGCCTATTAATAAACTAAATAAAGCATTGGAGGAATTCTCAGAACATATCTCCACCTTAATTTAATAGAACCTGAGAAATGGTGGTTGAAAAAGTGGCGGTCAAAGCGGTTTCGGTTGGTTAAACGCCTCTTCGGAAAACTGCGATTGAAAAGGAGTTTCCATTAGTAGACTTTCCATAAATGGACTTGCCATAAATATACTTTCTAAAAATAGAAATACTCGGAAAAAGGAAACTTTCCTAAAATGGAACGAGGGTTTTGAATGACAAAAACGTGGCCAGAAAGAAACAGCCGCAAATTTTTGATCTTACATCTAAACGGCGATCGGAAGAAGGATCTGGAAAGCTGAGTTGAAGAGCTTCACAGCGGTATGTAGATCGGCTCTTGGAGCTTCCTAGATCGCCAGCAAAACGGTTCACAAGGTTGCTGCTCGCGGATCCGATCTGTGCATATATGTCTTGGATAAACACACATAACTTTCAAACGGTAACTTCGAATGACAAACCGCTTGCGGCTATAGCTAGATCCAAGAGTCAGGAATACGCTCACGAAGTTTCATATCGATCCGAATCGATTTGCCCATCCGTTTCTCTTCTCTCCCAAAACGGGTCAGATCTGCCTCTTAGATGGCTACGGTGGCTTCTCCTTCGAGGTGACTTCTCCTTCGAGGTGGCTTCTCCTTCGAGGTGGCTCCAGCGGTATTCCGGCAGGGCTTCGCCGCACCAAACCTCTCTGACCTTCTTCAAGTCGTGGATTAGCTTTAAATATATGTGGAGAGTGAACCCTAGGTCTAATCGCAGAAAGTTGATATTGCCCTTAATGAACTTTTTGGGCTTCACACTTTTGGGCTTCTCTTCTCCTCACTTTAGGGCCATGAAAATGACCTTAATTAAACTCTAGATTACTCTTTAAAATGGTTTCGTTACTTACTTTCACTTATGGGATTTTCTCAACCCGAAACAAGCCCGACGTTTCGTCTAATGCTTTTTTTGGTCCAACTCTTTCTCTCGCTTGATATTTGGCCCAACTATCCTCAAACCCAACTTAGCATGCGTGATCCACGCTCAAAAACGATTTCACTCGAAGATTAAGAGTCTGAAACATTGCTTCCTTTGCAAGTTAGTGTTTTTTTCTTCGGAAAGCTAAGGTTAGGGTTTCTTCGGCGACAAGGTTTAGGGTTAAATAGGCCCTAAAACTCATTCTTGGGATGTCACATTTAACACCAACTCTGGAGAAGGCATTTTAGGCTCTCTTCCATGTCGCAACTTGCAGACATCACAACGAGATAGTCTGTTCGGAGCATGGCAGATTCTATTTAATCAAAATGATCTCTTATCGGTTTATTTTCTTGTCGGTTTACTCTATATAGTGGATAAAAAAAAATTCTTTTTTTTGGTTAACAAATTTGAATTGATTGATAACCAAAAGGAGTACTATGTTGATGTTTGTTTCAAATAAAATGCAGAAGCATGTGAGTTTCGCGGAAAAATGAGGGAAAGCAGAGATCATTGTTTTATAGAGAGTACAAGTCGCAAGAGTAGCCATCAATTATTGTCCAATTTTTTTTTTTTTTACCAGCATATTTGTTAGGAGTCCTAACTTAGGACTCATGTTTTTTTTCAGTGTTAGGAATTGTCTTTTAGTCTTTGTTTTTGTTCCTCTAAAGCAATCTATTGGTTGGCCTGTTGGACCTTCTCTGTTTAAATTTTCCTCTTTATCGAACTATTCTTAAATGTTTGTTTTTAACCATCTTGAGGAGGGCTCACATCTGAAGCAGCACTTGTGGAGGAGAACGAACTGGGAAAAGCAGGCACAAGCTTCACTGGAACTATCAAGTTACGCCATTTCCACTTTCATTTGTCATGTATTCTCTGATACTCCACGGAAGGTCTCTTGAGTTGCAGAAATGACGTAACTTGATAGTTCCAGTAAAGCTTGTGCAAAATGCATTTGCTTTTCCCGGTTCGATGAAGTGGAAACACACCAAAAAAAAAAAGTGGAAACACAAAACTCAAAATAAGAGTGAAGACGATTGAAACTTCTTCGATTTCTTTACGGCTTAAACCTTACAAAAGTGTTCTCGTCAGTATTTATATAGCAACATCAAAGCGTAAAACCCTAAATGAGCATGAACATATGGCATGATCAAGTTTCATCGATTCCTCAATGTGATCTCCGTACGATTGCTTTTGCTCATATTCTGATTGCTTTCGCTATGATTCTGATGAACTCTGGCTTTGTCCTGTTGTGGAAGAGATGCAGAGCATTTAAGAGATATAACCGTTGTTGTTGGTTTGAGTTGTGTGAGAACATCATTAAGCAATAAAAAAAGAAATTTTTTTTTTTTTCAACAGATGATATCTTCGATACCTTCATTCAATATATCTCTATAATACTTCTGCCTCAAAATTTTAATCACATAATCATACTTATAAATAGTGCTTTCAATAAAATTGTTCATGACGAACTTTCAAGATCCATTGGAGGGTTGAATTTTGTGGAGTATTGTTCGTCGGAGGAACTTTGTAGAGGTTGGATTCTTGATGAGCACGGGTAAACGTTTTAGCCATTAAGCGAACCCAACTCGACTCCATTTGCGCGGTTTAGTTCCTTCCTTCGACTTTACACGATCAAAATGATTTTCTAGAAGAAAATTTTGACATTGTCGGATGATCGATCAACGGTAAAGAGATAAATCTAATATATAAAAAATGGCCAATTCTCTCCAGTTGAGCGCCACATCATCACTTGGAGAGAGTGCCAATTATCCAAATTTTATTTATTTATTTAATTATTTTTTTTTTGGTCTTTTGAATTTGCACAAGTGTTAGTCATTTATACTTAATTTTAAGTAACGTTTATGCACAAAAATCCTTCAAATTTCTCCATCACTCTAATCTTAAAAACATCATTTAAATATTAATTTGTACATAAATGCTATCGACTTGGTTCCAATGACAAATCCATAACTCTTAACATTAGAACATCTTAATATATATAATCAATTACTCAATAAAATAAGATACTCAATAATGTCTTCAAATAATATCATTTCTCTTTCAAATTTACAATCTTATCATGCAATAAATAATATTTTCCAGTCTTGGCCACGTGTCACAGATACATCTCAAAATAATTCAATATTTTTTATTCTTATACCTGGGTGCAGAAAATAGTCTCGAAAAACATCGAATATATACAACAAACCTTCATAGGCAAATATAGTTGAGTTTATTTGTAATTTAGAAGCTTATATTATAAATGAAACTATAGTAATTTGATATAAAATATACAAACAAAGACAATGTAAAAAATATTAAGAACAAAAACAATAATATCAAATACTTTGAAGATATAAACCCGTGCGTATGCGCGGGTAATCACCTAGTTTTAACATAAAAGAGACATGTGAAGAAATCCCAAAAAATCCTTCAATCGAATCTCCCAAAAAAAAAAAACGAAGTTTTTTCTTTTTTGAACTATGTTCCAAAGTTGTATTTGATTGGACGGAATTGGATAATCCCATTTGTGGAGGATGACATTTCTATATAGTTATGTTGAATTAGGCCTTGATTGGTAGAATATTTAAAAAAGCATTAATCATTTTATCAATCAATTAAGAAAGCATTTAGAGAAGCATTTAGAAGCTCCAAATGCTCATTCCTCTATGCTTTCATATGAAGTTTTTGGTAAAGTATTAACCTATAAAATATCAAAAAATTAAAATAATTTTATATAATTAATTTATTTTGTTAAATAATATCAAAAATTATGTTTATATTAAAGTGTAAATTTTATACTTTTAAAACTAATATTTACCGTTATTTTTTTTTTTAATTTTCAAATAAAAATTTTAAAAATAAATAATATAATAAATACAATTGAAATATGAAAAAATATTATAAATTATATTATAAATATAACTATAGATTTAATGCTTACAAATAAATATATTAAATAATTTTATATATAATCTTTCACAGCTCTGCCAATAACTACATTAATCAGAGCATACAACTTCAACAGCATACTGTTTCTACTCCTACTTAATGTTTCTGTTCTATTAATCTCTCTAGTCTAATGAAATGTTGTAGTTAAGCCACAAAAATAATAAAATTTAAAAATTAAAAATATGTGCAAGCTAGTTATTTGAGTAAACAAAAATGTGCCAGTTAATCCAAACTTTTTTTTTAATTATTATTATCGGATATTCACAATTATTTTGATAAATACAATATTCAAACTAACAAAAAAACTAGATTTGGGGAAAATAATGTAGGATTTCAAAAGTTTATTAAGGGCACATAACTCCATGCTTAACATGTGCCCATAACTCCATGCTTAACATGTGCCCACCCATATTTTCAATAAAATATGCTCACCTACCCAATATATCAATATACTATAGTTTATTAGGAAAAATAATAAAACCAATTTTCAAAATTTCACTAATCGCTAATTGGGTGATCAAAATGGATCTAGCGTCTAACAAAAAAAACCAGGGATTAGTTTTTGATATTTTTAATATCATTTTAAAATGTTATTTTTGACGTTATTTTAACATGTTAATCTATTATAATTTATTGTTTTAATATAATATAGTGTTTATGTGAAAAAAAAAATATATATATAGTATTCAATATAGGATAAAACACAAAAACAAATATTATGGTAAATATATTATGATTTTTATTAAAAATATGAACATAAGTTAGATTTATCAAATTTTAGAACCAATTACATTATTTTCATTTTTTTTAAAAACAAAAAAAATACTGGGTTAGACGAAAATTAATCAGTATAAACAGGATTAATTGGCCAGATTAATCAGACACCCAAAAAGTAGCTGATTTTAAATTGCTTATCCGGTTAAGTTCTAACCAACCAAAAACCGAATGGATATAATCAAACCGGAAAAGCAAAAGAACCTGAGAGATCCTTCATATCCAGATCCTCGTCATCATCATCACCTTCATCAACTCACCCACTAAACTGTGTTGACTCTCTGCTTCAACTCGCTCCTCGAGCTTTCCTCTCCGGCGAATTTTTTTTCTCTACCAGTGAAAGGTATTTTAACGATTATCTGGATTTTGATCTTACCGATCCTTTACTCTTGTCGTTTAGTTTGAGTTTGATTCTATCTGAAATCTCATTATCTCGCATTGATCACGATCATCTAATTTGTTTCTTTCGATTTAATGGATCGAAGTTGTGATCTCTTAATATCGATGTTTTCTCCAGATGTTTCATTAGAGGAAGGTGATTAGTGATTTTTTGTTTGTTTGTTTGGTTAATTAGTGATTTGGTTAGCGTCATTTCCAGTTTCTTCCTTCGAAGTTCGAACTGAGAATTTGATTCGGATAAGGCTAGGGTTTATGGGGGAATCTTATTCGGTTGAATTGTGATTCTTTATGCAGAGAGAGTGAGAGAGAGATGGGGACTGTCATTGAAGGGAAGCTAAGGTTTTGTATTGACAGAGGAGGTACTTTCACTGATGTTTATGCCGAGATCCCGGGGCATTCCGATGGTCGTGTTTTGAAGCTTTTATCGGTGGATCCAGCGAACTACGATGATGCTCCGGTTGAAGGAATCAGGAGGATACTCGAAGAGTACACGGGGAAGAAGATTCCAAGAACATCTAAGATACCAACTGAGAAAATCCAATGGATAAGGATGGGTACTACTGTGGCCACGAATGCGTTGTTGGAGAGGAAAGGCGAAAGAATAGCTTTGTGTGTTACAAAAGGGTTCAAGGATTTGTTGCAGATAGGTAACCAAGCTCGGCCCGACATCTTTGATCTTACTGTGGCGAAACCGTCGAATCTTTATGAAGAGGTTATAGAAGTTGATGAAAGAGTTGAGCTCGCGCTTGAGAAAGATAAAGAAATGGAAGATGATGATCCTGGGGGTCTGATCAAGGGAGTGTCTGGTGAGCTTCTTAGAGTTGCGAAGCCGTTTGATGAAGAAGCTTTGAAACCGTTGCTGAAGGGTCTACTTGATAAAGGGATAAGTTGTTTGGCAGTCGTTCTGATGCACTCATACACGTATCCGAAACATGAGATGGCGGTTGAGAAGTTGGCCTTAGAGCTGGGTTTTAGACATGTCTCACTGTCTTCTGCATTGACCCCAATGGTTCGGGCTGTTCCCCGGGGTCTTACAGCCACTGTGGATGCCTATCTGACACCTGTGATCAAAGAGTATTTATCAGGATTCATCTCCAAATTCGATGATGATCTTGGGAAAGTGAATGTTCTGTTCATGCAATCTGATGGAGGTCTAGCACCAGAAAGTAGGTTTTCAGGGCACAAGGCTGTGTTATCAGGTCCAGCAGGAGGAGTTGTTGGTTACTCACAGACACTCTTTGGCCTTGAAACTGAAAAACCACTGATTGGATTCGACATGGGTGGTACATCGACGGATGTTAGCCGCTATGATGGCAGTTATGAGCAAGTCATAGAAACCCAGATTGCTGGAACAATCATCCAAGCGCCGCAGCTTGACATAAACACTGTTGCTGCTGGTGGTGGATCGAAATTAAAGTTTCAGTTTGGTGCTTTCCGAGTGGGACCGGATTCCGTGGGTGCTCACCCCGGTCCAGTTTGTTACCGGAAAGGAGGGGAGTTAGCAGTTACTGATGCCAACCTTGTTTTGGGGTTTGTTATTCCTGATTATTTTCCATCCATCTTTGGACCTAATGAAGATCAGCCCTTAGACGTAGCAGCAACAAGAGAGGCATTTGAAAAGCTTGCTGGACAGATAAATGCATATAGAAAGAGCCAGGATCCATTTGCAAAGGACATGACGGTGGAGGAAATAGCAATGGGGTTTGTAAGTGTTGCTAACGAGACAATGTGCCGTCCCATACGGCAATTGACGGAGATGAAGGGCCACGAAACAAAGAATCATGCACTCGCGTGCTTTGGAGGTGCTGGACCGCAACATGCGTGTGCAATAGCTAGATCTTTGGGCATGAAAGAAGTTCTTGTTCACAGATACTGCGGAATTTTGAGTGCTTATGGAATGGGTTTGGCAGATGTCATTGAAGATGCTCAAGAGCCATATTCAGCTGTTTATGGCCCTGAATCTCTTTCAGAGGTTATTAGAAGGGAAACTTTATTGCTGAGAGAAGTGAGAGAGAAGCTCCAGGAGCAGGGTTTTGGTGATGAGAATATCTCTACTGAGACATATTTGAATTTAAGGTATGACGGCACAGATACAGCGATCATGGTAAAGGGTAAAAAAACTGTAGATGGGTCGGCATTTGAATATGCTGCAGAGTTTCTCAAGCTTTTCGAGCAAGAGTATGGATTCAAACTTCAAAACAGAAGTCTCCTCATATGTGATGTCCGGGTTCGGGGAATTGGAGTGACTAGTATATTGAAACCACGTGCAGTTGAAGCCGCCCCTGGTACTCCTAAATTTGAAATGCATTACAAGGTTTACTTTGAAGGTGGATGGCATGACACACCGTTGTTCAAGTTAGAGAATTTAGGATTTGGTCATGAGATTCCCGGCCCTGCGATCATCATGAACGGGAATAGTACAGTTATTGTAGAACCTCAGTGCAAAGCCATCATCACAAAATATGGGAACATTAGAATCGAGTTAGAGTCTGCAATGAGCAGTGTGAAGCTTGCAGATAATGTTGCAGATGTTGTTCAATTGTCCATCTTTAATCACAGATTCATGGGTATAGCTGAACAGATGGGAAGAACCCTGCAACGTACTTCCATATCGACAAATATCAAGGAAAGGTTGGATTTTTCTTGCGCCTTGTTTAGTCCTGACGGCGGTTTAGTTGCTAATGCACCACATGTTCCAGTTCATCTGGGTGCCATGTCCAGTACAGTTCGCTGGCAGCTCAAACATTGGGGTGAAAATCTAAACGAAGGAGATGTGTTGGTAACTAATCACCCTTGTGCCGGTGGTAGCCATTTGCCTGATATAACTGTTATCACGCCTGTTTTTGACAAGGGTAAGCTGGTGTTCTTCGTGGCTAGCAGAGGCCATCATGCAGAAGTTGGAGGAATAACTCCAGGAAGCATGCCTCCTTTCTCAAAGGCGATTTGGGAGGAAGGTGCTGCGATAAAGGCGTTTAAAGTTGTTGAAAAAGGGGTTTTCCAGGAAGAAGGAATCATTAAACTGCTTCAATTCCCTTGTTCTGATGAAACAACTACTAAGATTCCCGGAACCCGAAGGATTCAGGACAATCTCTCTGATCTTCAGGCTCAGATAGCTGCTAATCAGAGAGGAATTGCTCTTATTAAAGAGCTGATTGAGCAGTATGGCCTTGTAACTGTTCAGGCTTACATGAAATACGTGCAGCTTAACGCAGAAGAAGCAGTGAGAGAAATGCTGAAATCTGTTGCTATTAGAGTCTCCTCGGAAACGCCTAAATCAAGAGTTGGTAATTCCGTGACCATAGAAGAAGAGGATTACATGGATGACGGATCCGTGATTCACTTAAAACTCACAATCGACGCTAACAAAGGAGAAGCCTTCTTCGACTTTACAGGCACAAGCCCGGAGGTCTACGGTAACTGGAACGCTCCAGAAGCAGTTACATCTGCAGCTGTTATATACTGCCTCCGTTGTCTGGTTAATGTCGACATTCCGCTAAACCAAGGCTGCTTAGCTCCGGTTGAGATCTGCATACCCGCTGGTTCGTTCCTGTCTCCAAGCGAGAAAGCAGCTGTTGTTGGAGGAAACGTTCTAACATCTCAGAGAGTTACAGATGTTGTCCTAACCGCTTTCAAGGCTTGTGCTTGTTCACAAGGATGCATGAACAATCTCACATTTGGAGATGACACATTTGGGTACTACGAGACCATTGGAGGAGGATGTGGAGCTGGACCCACATGGGACGGGACAAGTGGAATCCAATGCCATATGACGAACACGCGGATGACTGATCCCGAGATCTTCGAGCAAAGGTACTGAAAACTTCCTCTTAACCTGTTAAGACCTACTTGCACTAGACTAACACAAGGGTTTTATCAGGTACCCAGTTCTGTTGCATAGATTTGGATTGAGAGAGAACAGTGGAGGCAATGGGTTGCACAAAGGAGGAGATGGATTGGTTAGAGAGATAGAGTTTCGAAAGCCTGTGGTGGTTAGTATTCTCTCAGAGAGACGAGTTCACTCGCCACGCGGATTAAACGGTGGCCAAAACGGAGCCCGTGGAGCAAACTATCTCATCACAAAAGATAAAAGGAGAATCTATCTTGGAGGCAAGAATACTGTACATGTGGAAGCCGGTGAAATCCTACAGATTCTCACTCCGGGCGGTGGCGGATTCGGCTCCGAAGTTTGAACGACTCATCTCCTCCTCGAATGTCAGATTCTTTCGGTGAAATAAGGATCAGATTCTTGATTCAGAACAAGTAACTACCAAAAAAAAGAAAGGTAATCAAAATCTTCCGTAGTTGTGGTGAATAAGCTGTAATTGATTCTATGTATTTATGTTGTTCCTCAACAATTCAGCCATTATACAAACGTTTCGTTGGATTATAGCTTTTGGGCAGAACTAACAAGAGTTTTCCCCCAAAAAGGTAATCAAACAATAAACGTTTTGAGTATTTATGTTTCCTTGGTGATAATTATAACTTCCTCAATCAAGCAAACTCCACTCTAAACTGAAACCGCAAAGCAACTTCTGATCTTAGTTCGTCAGGTCAAAAACTTACATATAGCAACTAAATCTGATCTTAGCTCGTCAGGACAAAAACTTACATATTGACGACAAAAAGCGTCTTCTTCTATATTACCCCAACCATCTTACTCTTGGTTCAACTTCCTCTTGATGCAAAGATCCATATTCAACGAGTCACCACTTAAGCAACTGCGAGGGATCAACAACATGGAATTCTCGTGAGGGGTTTGAAAACTCACTTCACGAATCCTCTTCACCTCTGGTGATTCGTAAGTCATAGTGTGTCCATCCGCACTAGTGTAGGAGAGATGATACGAGAACTCTCCTACTTCTGGAGCACATGGTGCAATGCAGCTTACAGTTACATACACACCATACGGCTCCCTAAAACACTGCACTGCAAACAATAGACTCCTTGTAGAGTTCACTTGAATTAATATCTTATCGCTGATGTTCATCTCGGCACTTAAGGAAATACCAAAAATTAACACATCCAAGCCATAATTTCGCTCAACACTAAACAGGTGGGTAAAATAGTGTTTGTAGAGATCCAAACTTGGCGTTTGGGCATGGAACAAAGATCGATTCAAGAACACTCTCCATTGCTCTGCAGCGAATGTGGCCGATAGGCGAAGCACAAGCAGGGCATTTATCACTCAGTTTGGGACAGCAAGAAGAGCAAGCCAAATGCCCATTATCACACTGAAATACAAAACCAATGAGTAGTTGTGATTCTCCATATGCTAAATTATACACATATTTTCAAGTAGCTACAACAGCAATACATGAACATATCTTACAAAACTTCACTAGAATCCTCAAAATCATCAAAACAAAAGCTAAGGATACACTTAAAACCTAGAAAATGGGGGCAATTCCAACTTTTTCCTTCCTTTCTACTCCTCTTCCTAATGCAGAGTTTGACCCACAAATTCTACTTATACTCTACACTTTCAAGAACTATCGTTAACAAAAGCAGAGTTTGAGAAGCTACAAACTCAATCAGAGAGAATGCGAAGCTACAATTAAGGTAAGAAACAAAACCTGGAAGATAGGAATCGTCAATGTTTCGAAACAAATGGGACAGTCGAGGATGTTCAGATCCAGCAGCATCGACGAGAGTCGCTTATCATCTGTACACACTCTCTTCGCTCCATCACCGGGAGATATCGAAGAACGTTGTCTCTTCTGCGAGAGGATGCTGCTCGATACATTCTCTTCGCCCGAAGCTTCCGAAATCGACGCTTCAACCATGTCGGAGGTTTAATCGGAGAAATGGCTAAACCCTAATCCCTTCTCTCTATTTCCGATGGTTTTTTTTTTTTGGTCTGTAGCGTTAAATCAGTTTTTTTTTTTTTTTTGAATTTTAAATTTTATTTTAGTGAAACAATCACGAAAAAGAATACTATAACCGGCAAAAAAAAGAGATCTTTCATGAGTCAAAAAAAGCTACAATATAAGTATATGTGTTTGTGTGTTTGTTAATAATACAATTTAGTTCAGTTGGTAACGTCTTTGTTAAGCGGTTTGAATTTCATATTTATGTTTTTTTTTAAAACAAAACGACGTCGTTCTATGTTTAACGGAAATTCTTAACGACGTGTCTATTTTGGCCGGATCAACAAAAATATGGGATTAAAATAGTCTGGTCAACGAAAATATGAGATTAAAAGTGAAAGTCAAGTAAAGTTTATGGTTTATTTGTCCATATGATAGTTAGAGCTTTATTTGGCTGAAAGTGGTAAATTAGGGATTTTTTTGGCATTTTTCCCAAAAAGATTTCTAACGAGTCAAAAACAGGTGGAAAACAAATTTATTTATGAAACTAAGCTCAGCACACAGAAAACACCTGATAAAATACTAAAAGTCTAAAACCAATAGTGAAACTCTTTAAACCACCGCAAAGTCAAAAGGAATAATAGATGTAGAATTATTGTGCTCACAAGGCCGAAAAGAACCAAGCATAGAGGAAGCCGCTAAAAATTAACCTAGCTAAAACGATTACCTTCCTACACAGCTAATCTTATTCGGAAAGGGTTTAAATCTATGACTTTAGCCTTAACATATTATTCATCTAAACTAAAAAAATATATTATTCATTTAAACTAAAAAAACGGCGACTAACTTGATAGATTCAACGAACAAATAGGAGAGGATAATCGAATACTATCTCAAACTAGACAAGACAATAAAATCGGCACTTCCCCGAAATTAAAAGAGAGCGAAACCATGACCCCTAAATAAACCATATACAAAAATTACAACCCCATAACCAGAAAAATACCACCTGAGAAGGAGAGATATAAATCCATGGCTAGAACAACGAAATTGATGAGATATGGCTGATGAAAACTTGATTCGCCATAAACAACCATCGCTTCTTACCAATCTACTACAGGTCTGAGAGACCAAATCTGAAAGTTGGGGAGCAACGAAGCAAGCATAACTCCATGAATAAGCAGAGAAGGCAACAGAAAAATAGAAAGTAGGGGTGTTGTGCAGGAGTCGAGTTTCCGGTCACCGCCCCAAGCGGAAATCCGTTTTGTTTACAATTACAATTTACAGATAACACAATGACTTCTACAGCTAGGCCTTGGAAAATTATCTGGAGCCGAAAGAACCAAACCGAACCGAATGGTCATAAATACCCAAAATGGTTCTTCTTATAAAATATTTTAAGTACCCGAACCGAACTGAACTTGTAACGCCCGTGTTCCGGAAGAGTTAATTATTGTGGAGGAATAATTAATTCGGGTTGTTCCGGGGGGCGGTATCGATCGATACTGGCAGGCATCGATCGATACCAGCCGGGTTTTCCTCGTGGTTATCTTCTTCTCTTATCTTCTTTCGGTATAAAAGGTTATCCTTGTAAGGATAAGACCATAGCTTGGTCGAGAGAGAAAGGGAGAGAGAGAGAAGGAGAGAGAGAGAGAAGAAGCTTTGCGAAGCTTGGATCTTGCGAGATCAAGGAGGTCTGAGCTTGTGAGAAGCTCAGAGAAGCTTGAAGGAGAGCTTGGGAGAAGTTTGGCTTGGGAGTGGGCTTGCGAGAAGAGAGAGGTCTTCTAGAGCTCGATCCAGCCGGTTTAAGGTGAGTTGGGACCAAAGGTTAGCAATTGAGCTTGTGTGTGTGTTGTTAAGCTTGATTGGTGTGTTATGTGTGTGGTCCTGGCGAGTTCTGGGTGAGATCTCGCGGTGGTGCTTGGGTTTTCGCAGGGAGTATCGACCGATACCATGTGGGTATCGATCGATACCTGTCCCTTGGCGGTGGTCTCGAGTTGTGTGTGGATAGACTCGAGTTGTGTTGGCATCGATCGATACTAGTGTGTTGCTGGGGTGTCGATCGATACCAGGACCCTGGTTGGGGGGTCATGTGTTGTGTTGGCATCGATCGATACCAGTGTGTTGCTGGGGTGTCGATCGATACCAGGACCCTGGTTGGGGGGGGTCATGTGTTGTTGGGCATCGATCGATACCCGTGGAGTATCGATCGATACCGGTGGCTTCGTGCCGGGAAGTTTAATTGGTGTTAATTAATTCTTGGTTTGGCTATTTGATATTGCTGTTGTTGTGCTTATTGATAGCCTGTTGTTGGGATGATCAATCTCACTCAGCATTTGGTTAGCCAAATGTTGATGCATCACTTTTGTCGATGCAGGTAAAGATAAGGCGTGATCGTGGAATCGAGGCGGTGAGGAGGGGATGATTTAGACCCGGGAGTTGTTTCTGTTGTTGGGGTATCGATCGACACCAGGGGGTATCGATCGATACGTGTTGTTTGGCGATTGTAATCGTGAGCTTGTGTAAGCTGTAGACCGTGTGTGGTTGTGTATTAATAATTGTTTATTATTGTTATATGTTTAAAAAAAAAAAGTGCGGTCCTTTCAATTTGGTATCAGAGCCCATACGGTTCTAGGAGCCTAGGTGGTTCTAGAATGAATTGGGTGTTGTGTGGGGTCTTAGAATCATCCTCTTCGAGCCTTGTGGGATTCCATGGTGAGTATCTTTATTGTGATGATTGTTGTAGTTCTCTTAGCTTGTGCTTCTGCACGCGTGCAGATGGCTAGAGAGCGTGGTTGAGGTCGTGGCCGTGGTTGAGGTCGTGGCCGTGGGCCGGGGGAGCAGGTCGAGGAGTCGCGTGCGAGTCAAGTTGGGTCTGAGGGTATGGCTGGCGTGAGTGTCAGTGTGGCTGGTGTTCCAGCAGGTGCTGCGGGTGATGCTCGGGCCCGAGATGATCGCATAGCGGATCTGTCGAGGTTGTTGGAGCGGTTACCAGAGAGGGTACCGGCTCAGGCTCCTGTGGTTTCCGGCGGTTGTGAGGCGCAGCCTCAGGTGGCAGCTGCGGTTGCTGGGGAGCTCCCATCCTATCTTAGGATGATGGAGCAGATGCAGAGGATTGGCACGGGGTTCTTCTCTGGAGGTGCTAATCCTGAGGACGCGGATGCGTGGTTGAGGAGGGTAGAGAGGAATTTCCTCTCGAGTAGGTGTCCTGCGGGATACCAGGTGATCTTTGGTAATGCGCATCTCTGAGGAAGGGGTGTGGCAGCACGGAGAGTTCAGGCAGCGATGGCTTGGGCAGATTTTGTGGAAGAGTTTAACTTCAAGTATTTCCCTCAGGAGGCGTTCGACCGGGTCGAGTCAAGACTTGCGAGTTTGACTCAGGGGGATCGGTTGGTACGCGAGTATGAGGTGGAGTTCAACCGGCTCGGGTCTTATGTTAGACGAGCGGTTGAGAGTGAGTCGGCCCGTGTGTAGAGATTCCTGATGGGTCTTCGGGTTGACTTGAGGAACCGTTGCATGTGAGGGCTTTTTGCACGGTTGATGAGTTGGTTGAGACTGCGGCTTTGCTGGAGGAGGGTCTGAAGGACGAGGTGGTAGTGGTTACACCGAGTCTTCAGGCGAGATCTGTGCAGCAGCAGTCCGGTCCGAGCAGAGGCGGTAAGCCGATGCAAGGACCGAAGCGGAAGCGAGAGAGCGCTTCGAGAGGTAGTCAGGGTGGTCCGGGTTGCTTTGGTTGCGGAAGCATGGATCACCGAGTGGCGAGCTGTCCTTAGAAGGGCGGAGTGCGGAGTTCTGGTCTGGAATGCGTTTCAGACAGATGGGCACGAAAGTGCACTTGAGCGGCGTATCATCCTCAGACAGATGGGCAGTCCGAGAGGATTTGTTGAGGGTGTGTGTGCTGGTTTGGGGGTGGTCACTGGGTGGATCACTTGAGCTTGGTGGAGGTTGCCTATGGCAATAGTTACCAGGCGAGTAGTGGGATGGCTCCATATGAGGCTCTGTATGGGAGGCCATGTCGTACCCCCCTTGTGTTGGACACAAGTGGGGGAGAGGAGCACTTTGGGTGCTAGTTTTGTTCAGGAAACCGCGGAAGAGATCCGGGTTTTGCAGCTAAACATGAAAGAGGCCCAAGATCGGCAAAAGAGTCATGCTGATAAGGGGCGGAAAGAGCTTGAGGTGGGAGGTAGTGTGTATCTCCAGATGGCTTTACTGAGAGGTCCGAACAGGTCCATTGCTGTGACTAAGTTGAGTCCGAGGTATATGGGACCGTTTCGGATTGTAGAGCGTGTGGGACCGGTAGTGTATCGGTTGGAGTTACCCGTGGTTATGCAAGCATTTCATAAGGTCTTCGAGGTGTCGATGCTGAGGAAGTGTTTGCATAGGGGTGACGAGGTATTGGCTGAGATTCCGCCAGATCTCTAGTCCAATATGACCGTTGAGGCGAGACCTTTGAGAGTTCTCGAGCAGAGGGTCAAGGAGCTTCGTCGGAAGAGGATTCCGATGATGCGTGTCCTGTGGGGCTGTGGCGGGGTGTAGGAGGAAACTTGGGAGCCAGAGGTTAGGATGGAACGTGGTTCCACGAGTGGTTCCAGAAGCAAGCTGCGGCTTGAGTTCCATCGAGAGGTTCCAGTTTCGGTTATAGTTGTGTGCTATGTGTGTATCATTTTGTATTTCCGTTGTGGAGAACGAGGTTACATTATGATGTGTAATAAGATGAGTATTTCTTATTATTGGTGACTTTGGGAGTCACGGTTTCGCATTGCGTTTGGGGTAAAAGCGTTAATGCAAGAGAGTGATAAGATGGATATTCTTATTGCTGTTGTGGGCGGTGCGATGACCGGGTTATTGGTCATGCACGGCAGATATTCCGGGTATGGAATATGGGTGATGCCGGTGTTGCCTTGCGAGGATTTACACGGATCACGAGAGGTAGTTCAGTCGAAATGCTTAGTGATATGTGACTTATTGCTCGTTGAGAGGACTGGTTCCTCTGGTGCCGATAGCTCGCAGGACTGTGTGTCTTGAGAGTGTGAGTGGCGATGTACCCAGACTCGGGAGGTTTATAGCCTAGAGTAATACGTGATACCGTGGATTCGTAAGGAGTATATCGTAGACGTATGATATATTCCCTAGAATTGAGTGGTATGGGGTATCGAGACTCTTGTAGGTTATATTCTTGAGTGGAGTGGTACGGCAGATACCCAGAACTCGGAGATGCTGCGGTGTCTTGGGTGATGTGGTATGGTTGATATCCTGCGGGATATGGCTGATGCTCGGAACTCGGAGATGCTGCGGTGTCTTGAGTGATGGGGTTGGCGTGTGTTTGAGCAATAAGTACATATGATGCCGCGGTGTCATAAGCATAGGGACTGAGTGGGAAACCTCGGAGGTTAGTTTTGGACCTCGTGTGAGTATTGCGTTGGCCGGGTTGGCCAAGAGTTGTGTAATCGTTGCGACGATTAGGGTTCATTGGAGATGGACGGTTCATGGGAGATGAACGGTAACGAAGATTCGAGGTCGAATCTAAGTTAGTGGGGGAGAATTGTAACGCCCGTGTTCCGGAAGAGTTAATTGTTGTGGAGGAATAATTAATTCGGGTTGTTCCGGGGGGCGGTATCGATCGATACTGGCAGGCATCGATCGATACCAGCCGGGTTTTCCTCGTGGTTATCTTCTTCTCTTATCTTCTTTCGGTATAAAAGGTTATCCTTGTAAGGATAAGACCATAGCTTGGTCGAGAGAGAAAGGGAGAGAGAGAGAAGGAGAGAGAGAGAGAAGAAGCTTTGCGAAGCTTGGATCTTGCGAGATCAAGGAGGTCTGAGCTTGTGAGAAGCTCAGAGAAGCTTGAAGGAGAGCTTGGGAGAAGTTTGGCTTGGGAGTGGGCTTGCGAGAAGAGAGAGGTCTTCTAGAGCTCGATCCAGCCGGTTTAAGGTGAGTTGGGACCAAAGGTTAGCAATTGAGCTTGTGTGTGTGTTGTTAAGCTTGATTGGTGTGTTATGTGTGTGGTCCTGGCGAGTTCTGGGTGAGATCTCGCGGTGGTGCTTGGGTTTTCGCAGGGAGTATCGACCGATACCATGTGGGTATCGATCGATACCTGTCCCTTGGCGGTGGTCTCGAGTTGTGTGTGGATAGACTCGAGTTGTGTTGGCATCAATCGATACTAGTGTGTTGCTGGGGTGTCGATCGATACCAGGACCCTGGTTGGGGGGTCATGTGTTGTGTTGGCATCGATCGATACCAGTGTGTTGCTGGGGTGTCGATCGATACCAGGACCCTGGTTGGGGGGGGGTCATGTGTTGTTGGGCATCGATCGATACCCGTGGAGTATCGATCGATACCGGTGGCTTCGTGCCGGGAAGTTTAATTGGTGTTAATTAATTCTTGGTTTGGCTATTTGATATTGCTGTTGTTGTGCTTATTGATAGCCTGTTGTTGGGATGATCAATCTCACTCAGCATTTGGTTAGCCAAATGTTGATGCATCACTTTTGTCGATGCAGGTAAAGATAAGGCGTGATCGTGGAATCGAGGCGGTGAGGAGGGGATGATTAGGACCCGGGAGTTGTTTCTGTTGTTGGGGTATCGATCGACACCAGGGGGTATCGATCGATACGTGTTGTTTGGCGATTGTAATCGTGAGCTTGTGTAAGCTGTAGACCGTGTGTGGTTGTGTATTAATAATTGTTTATTATTGTTATATGTTTAAAAAAAAAAAGTGCGGTCCTTTCAGAACTGAACCGAACTGAACCGAACCAAAACCTGAATAGGTACCTAAAATATATGAAATACAATTATATTATGTATATTTAGACTTAAAATGACCTAAATATCCAAAATAATTGAAATATCTAATTGCCTTTAGTTATATATATATATATATATATATATATATATATATATATATATATATATTTATCAAAATTAGATAAATTTGTTAAAAATTGAACCAAATTTCTTCAAAATTAAACCAATTGTTTTTTTAATGAGTTGGGTATTTCAAATAATTCGGATACCCGGAACTGACCCGGACCCGAGACCTACCCGAACCGAACCAAATTTTTTGGGGTTCTATTTGGGTCCTAAACCTCCCTATTTGAATAAGCCGAAACCCAAAAAAATCGACCTAAAGCCACCCAAAAACCCAAATGTCCAAATCTAGGTAGGCCTTTCCATTTCGAATATCGGAGAGAAAATAGTGAAAAAGTTCGAAAACAGATAATTTGGATATTGAAATATTATCTTAAATGTTTCGGATAAAAAAATGGGACGAAAAAATTGTGCAACGGGACGGATTTGGGAAATTTAGATAGCTAAAATCAATATTCAAACTCTGAATAATTTAGGTAAGGATCAATTTCGAGACGGGTATCTCGAGTAATTTTGGAACATTTTGAGAAATTTTTGAAATAGATATTTGTTAGATAAACTTTTGTAATTTTTTTTTTAATTTCCAAACCGATAAGTTGGATAACTTGGGTAACCTATCCGTACCTTCTCCCTTCCCGGGTCAATTTCGAGACGGGTATCTCGAGTCATTTTCGAAAATTTTGAATAATTTTTACATTGTTGAAAAATAGATGCTTATCCATCTTATAATATTTTATTATTTACTTATTTTGTAAGTAAATTAACCGACTTACTCTTGTATATATATGCTCTCTTGTAACAAAGAAATGGTGAAGCAATAAGAAGAAACATCTCTCTCGTCTCTTCTTCCCATCTCTCTTTTACTTTCTCTCTTGTCTCAATCGATCTAATATAACAAACATATATATTATATACAAATATATATATATCTCACCATATACCATATGTTATATTATAATTTATAACACGTTATCAGCACGATCGTTTCTCGATCCGACGATCCGTTTTAATACCGAAAAGGTGAGATTTAATTCATGTTAAATCCATTTACATTTAAATATTATTTTTTGGGATGATAAGTGCAACTTTCCCCGAACCGATCGTTATTGTAACGCCCGCGTTCCGGAGGAATTAATTATTGGGGAAAAATAATTAATTCGGAATTGTTCCGGGCTAGTATCGATCGATACTAGGGGTATCGATCGATACCAGTCGGGTTTTCTCCTTATAAGTCTTCTTCCTCTTCTCTTCTTGCGCGTGGAAACCATTCTTTTGGGAAAGAAAAGTCTTGGTCGCGAGAGAGAGAGAGAGAGAGAGAGAGAAGGAGAGCGTGAGAGAGGTGGAAGCTTGGTGAAGCTTGGATCTTGCGAGATCGAGAGAGATTCGAGCTTGGGAGAAGCTTGAAGAAGAGATCGGAAGAGTTTGGTCTTGGTTTTGGGCGTGAGCTTGTGGGAAGCAAGGGAGGTCGATTTTGAGCTCGATCCAGCCGATTTAAGGTGAGTTGGGACCAAAGGTTAGCAAGTAAGCTTGTGTGGTGCTTAGTTAAGCTTGATTGTTGAGTTTGGGGCTTTGCCTTGGTGATTTGTGGCGATTTCTGGGTTTAGATCTCGCGGAAGGTTGTGATTTGCAGGTGGGTATCGATCGATACCATGTGTGTGTCGATCGATACTAGACTCTTGTCGGTGGACTCGAGTCGTGTAGGCATCGATCGATACCAGGTGTGTATCGATCGATACCAGTTGTTGCCTGTGGGCATGTGTTGCTTGGCATCGATCGATACCAGGGGTGTATCGATCGATACCGGTTGTTTGCCTGAGGGCATGTGGTTGGGGTATCGATCGATACCAAGGGGGTATCGATCGATACTGGTTGTGGTTTGTGCTTTGAAGGCGTGTTGTGTGTTGCCTTTCAGGCTGTGTGTCTAGCTTTCCTTGGGATGGAATTGCTAGGCGTTGGTATAGTTTTTCATAGTGATGAATTGCTATTTGTGTTGGAAGTTTTAATTGGTGTTAATTAATTCTTCGTATTGTTAATTGTTGTTGATTGTGCTTATTGTTTAGCCTGTTGTTGGGATGATCTCTCACTCAGCGTTTGGTTAGCCAAATGTTGATGCATCACTTTTGTCGATGCAGGTAAAGATAAGGTGTGATCGTGGAATCGAGGCAGTGAAGAGGGGATGGTTAGGACCCGGGGTTTTTATTGTTGGTGTTGTTTGCTTTTGCTGTTTTAGAACTGTTGGCTTGTGTAAGCTGTAGAACTTGGATTGTTCTTGTATTTGTAATGTTTAATTATTTCTGCAAAAAAAAAAAAGTGCGGTCGTTTCAATTTGGTATCAGAGCCCATACGGTTCTAGGAGCCTAGGTGGTTCTAGAATAGATTGGGTGTTGTGTAGGGTCTTAGAATCATCCTCTTCGAGCCTTGTGAGATTCCACGGTGAGTATCTTTATTGTGAGGATTGTTTTAGTTTTCTTAGCTTGTGCTTCTGCACGTGTGCAGATGGCTAGAGGGCGTGGTAGAGGTCGTGGCCGTGGTAGAGGTCGTAGCCGTGTGCCGGCGGAGCAGGTCGAGGATTCGCGTGCGAGTCAGATTGGGTCTGAGGGTGCGGCCGGTGTGAGTGCCGTTGGGGCTGGCGTGAGCGCCAGTGTGGCTGGTGTTCCAGCGGGTGCTGCGGGTGTAGCAGCGGGTGATGCTCGGGCCCGAGATGATCGCATAGCGGATCTGTTGACGAGGTTGTTGGAGCGGTTACCAGAGAGGGTACCGGCTCAGGCTCCTGTGGATCCGGTAGTTGTGGAGGCTCAGCCTCAGGTGGCAGCTGCGGTTGCTGAGGAGCTCCCATCCTACCTTAGGATGATGGAGCAGATGCTGAGGATTGGCACGGGGTTCTTTTCTGGAGGTGCTAATCCTGAGGACGCTGATGCGTGGTTGAGGAGGATAGAGAGGAATTTCCTCTCGAGTAGGTGTCCCGCAGGATACCAGGTGGACATTGCGGTCCATTTTCTGGAGGGTGATGCGCATCTCTGGTGGAGGGGTGTGGCAGCACGGAGAGTTCAGGCCGCGATGGCTTGGGCGGATTTTGTGGAGGAGTTTAACTCCAAGTACTTTCCTCAGGAGGCGTTCAACCGGTTAGGGTCAAGGCTTGCGAGTTTGACTCAGGGGGATCGGTCGGTACGCGAGTATGAGGTGGAGTTCATCCGGCTCGGGTCTTATGTTAGACGAGCGGGTGAGAGTGAGTCGGCCCGTGTGCAGAGATTCTTGATGGGTCTTCGGGTTGACTTGAGGAACCGTTGCATGGTGAGGCCTTTTTGCACGGTTGATGAGTTGGTTGAGACTGCGGCTTTGCTTGAGGAGGGTCTGAAGGACGAGGTGGTAGTGGCTACACCGCGTTTTCAGGCGAGATATGTGCAGCAGCAGTCCGGTCCGAGCAGAGGCAGTAGTAAGCCGATGCAAGGACAGAAACGGAAGCGGGAGAGCGCTTCGAGTGGTAGTCGGGGTGGTCCGGGTTGCTTTGGTTGTGGGAGCATGGATCACCGAGTGGCGAGCTGTCCTCAGAAGGGCGGAGCGCGAGTGGATTCTCGAGTGTGCTATCACTGCAAGGAGGCGGGGCACATCAGGCCTCAGTGTCCCCAGTTGCGGCAGAGTGAGTCCGCGGTAGTGCAGCCTCTCAGGCAGGTGGCATCAGCGCCTCGAGTGTACTCCATCACCGAGACCGGCGAGCCGAGTTCCAGGCCGATCACAGGTATTTTCTTAGACTCCTCTAAGTTTAATTCTGTGTTGGGGAATGTCGGGCTTGTCGGGGTGTTAAGGTTCGCGGCACATGTATATGTGCAGGGACCTTGTGTGTTGGAGGTGTAGAGTGTCATGTGTTGTTTGACACGGGAGCATCGCATTGCTTCGTTTCCCCGGAGTTGGCCGAGAAGGCTAATTTACGGAGCGAGCCCGGTGTGAGTTTGGGTTTCGTGGAGGTTGCCGGAGGGAAGCTCCTGAGGATTCGCGGTCGTGTGCGGGACGTGGATGTTCAGGTAGCAGGAGAGTCCATGGCTGCCGATCTGATTATCTGCTCAGTGGAGCTGTACGATGTCATCTTGGGCATGGATTGGCTCGGGAAGTTCAGGGCGCATCTGGACTGTCACCGAGGGCGAGTCGAGTTCGACCAGGGGAAAGGGAAGTTGGTGTATCAGGGTGTGAGACCGACTTCCGGGAGTCTCGTAATCTCGGTTGTGCACGCGGAGCGTCGAATCGAGAGGGGTTGCGAGGCGTATTTGGCTACTATTTCTTTGCCGGAGGCTGTCGGAAAGGCTAGGGTTCAGGATATTCGGGTGGTTCGTGAGTTCCAGGATGTGTTCCAGTCGTTGCAGGGGTTGCCACCATCTAGGTCGGATCCTTTCACGATCGAGTTGGAACCGGGGACGGCACCGATATCCAGGGCTCCTTATAGGATGGCTCCTGCAGAGATGGCAGAGCTGAAGAAGCAGCTGGAGGAGTTGTTGGGTAAGGGATTTATTCGTCCGAGTTCTTCACCGTGGGGAGCGCCAGTGTTGTTCGTGAAGAAGAAGGACGGGAGTTTTCGGTTGTGTATTGATTATCGGGGACTTAACCGAGTCACAGTGAAGAACAGGTATCCTCTTCCGCGGATTGATGAGTTGTTGGATCAGTTGAGAGGGGCTACTTGGTTCTCCAAGATTGACTTGGCGTCGGGATATCATCAGATTCCCATCGATGAGCTAGATATCCGGAAGACGGCTTTCAGATCACGTTATGGTCACTACGAGTTTGTGGTGATGCCATTTGGGTTGACTAATGCACCGGCTGCATTTATGAGATTGATGAACAGCGTTTTCCAGGAGTATCTAGATGAGTTCGTGATCATCTTTATCGATGACATCTTGGTGTATTCGAGGAGCCGGGAGGAGCATGAGGTGCATCTGCGTGTGGTTCTTTCGAGGCTGCGGGAACAGAAGTTGTTTGCTAAGTTGAGCAAGTGTAGCTTCTGGCAGCGGGAGATCGGTTTTCTGGGTCACATTGTCTCTGCGGAGGGAGTGTCGGTAGATCCGGAGAAGATCCAGGCCATTAGTACTTGGCCGAGGCCGAGGAATGCTACTGAGATTCGGAGTTTTCTTGGGTTAGCAGGGTATTATCGGCGGTTCGTCAAGGGTTTCGCGAGTTTGGCTAAGTCTATGACGAAGCTGACGGGGAAGGATGTTCCTTTCGTGTGGTCCTCAGAGTGTGAGAAGAGTTTCGCAGGACTGAAGGCCATGTTGTCTAGTACTCCAGTATTGGCGTTACCTGAGTCGGGTGAGCCTTACGTGGTGTACACCGATGCGTCGGGAGTGGGTCTTGGTTGTGTGTTGATGCAGAGGGGGAAGGTTATTGCCTATGCTTCGCGGCAGCTGCGGAAGCATGAGGGCAACTACCCTACCCATGACTTGGAGATGGCTGCAGTAGTTTTCGCTTTAAAGATTTGGAGATCTTATCTTTATGGCGGAAAGGTGCAGGTGTTCACAGATCATAAGAGCTTGAAGTACATTTTCACTCAGCCTGAGTTGAATTTGAGGCAGAGGCGCTGGATGGAGCTAGTGGCCGATTATGATCTGGAGATAGCTTACCATCCTGGTAAGGCTAATCTGGTTGCGGATGCGTTGAGTCGGAAGCGGGTGGCTTTGGCTCGGGGGCTCGAGGTAGAGTCCTTGGTGAGCGAGATTAGCACATTGCGCTTATGTGTTGTATCTCAGGAACCTTTGGGCTTAGAGGCGGCTAACCAGGCGGATCTTTTGAGCAGGGTTCGGGTGGCTCAGGGAAAAGATGAGGGTTTGGTTAAGGCTTCGAGAGCAGAGGGTTCTGAGTATCAGGTATCTGCGAACGGCACTATCCTTGTTAGTGGGAGGGTATGCGTACCTTTGGATGAGGATTTGCGGCGAGAGATCCTGAGTGAGGCTCATTCGAGTATGTTTGCGATTCATCCCGGAGCGACTAAGATGTACCGCAATCTTAAGCGCTATTATCATTGGGTCGGGATGAAAAAGGATGTGGCTAACTGGGTTGCTTCGTGCAACGTGTGCCAGTTAGTGAAGGCGGAGCACCAAGTCCCGAGTGGTTTGTTGCGGAGTTTACCCATTCCAGAGTGGAAGTGGGATATGATCACGATGGATTTCGTGGTGGGTTTACCAGTTTCTCGGACCAAGGATGCTGTTTGGGTCATCGTCGATCGATTGACCAAGTGTGCGCGTTTTCTGGCCATTAAGAAGACCGATGGGGCGGCAGTTTTGGTTAGGAAGTACGTGCAGGAGATTGTGAGACTGTATGGAGTACCGGTGAGTATTGTTTCGGACCGGGATCCTAAGTTCACATCGGAGTTCTGGAATGCGTTTCAGGCGGAGATGGGCACGAAGGTGCACTTGAGCACGGCGTATCATCCTCAGACAGATGGGCAGTCCGAGCGAACCATCCAGACCTTGGAGGATCTGTTGAGGATGTGCGTGCTGGATTGGGGTGGTCATTGGGTGGATCACTTGAGCTTGGTTGAGTTTGCGTATAACAATAGTTACCAGGCGAGTATTGGGATGGCTCCATATGAGGCTCTGTATGGGAGGCCATGTCGTACCCCGTTGTGTTGGACACAAGTGGGGGAGAGGAGCACTTTGGGTGCGAGTTTTGTTCAGGAAACTACGGAGAAGATCCGGGTTTTGAAGCTGAACATGAAAGAGGCCCAAGATCGGCAAAAGAGTTATGCTGATCAGAGGCGGAAAGAGCTTGAGTTTGAGGTGGGAGATAGTGTGTATCTCAAGATGGCTTTACTGAAAGGTCCGAACAGGTCCATTGTTGCGACTAAGTTGAGTCCGAGGTATATGGGACCGTTCCGGATTGTGGAGCGTGTTGGACCGGTAGCGTATCGGTTGGAGTTACCCGCGGTTATGCAAGCATTTCATAAGGTCTTCCATGTGTCGATGCTAAAGAAGTGTTTGCATAGGGGTGACGAGGTATTGGCTGAGATTCCGTCAGATCTCCAGCCCAATATGACCGTTGAGGCGAGACCTTTGAGAGTTCTCGAGCGGAGGGTCAAGGAGCTTCGTCGGAAGAAGATTCCGATGATGCGAGTTCTGTGGGACTGTGACGGGGTGCAGGAGGAAACTTGGGAGCCAGAGGCTAGGATGGAAGCGAGGTTCCAGAAGTGGTTCCAGAAGCAAGCTGCGGCTTGAGTTCCATCGAGAGGTTCCAGTTTCGGTTGTAGCTGTGTGCTATGTGTGTTTCATTTTGTATTGCCGTTGTGTAGAACGATGTTACATTATGATGCGTAATAAGATGAGTATTTCTTATTGGTGACTGTGAGTCACGGTTTCGCATTGCGTTTGGGGTAAGAAGCGTTAATGCGAGAGAGTAATAAGATAGATGTTCTTATTGCTGTTGTGAGCATTGCGTGTTTTAGTTAAGCTTGTTCGGGAAAATGAGTCGAGTGACGAGACCGGGTTATTTCACTTAGCGGTTCTATGTGGTGGGTTGGATTGCAGGCGTATGGTACTTGTTTGTTTTATTACGTTTGTATTGAGGACCTACTGCAGAGAGTTGTTGGGTGTTAAAGGTAGCCTAGTCATAGTTGTCTTGACAAGTCCTTCTAAAGCAAGCTGACACTGGAAGGTGCGCAAGGGAGGTGCGATGGCCGGGTTATTGGTCATGCACGGCAGATATTCCGGGTATGGAATATGGGTGATGCCAGTGTTGCCTTGCGAGGATTTACACGGATCACGGGAGGTAGTTCAGTCGAGATGCTTAGAGATATGTGATTTATTGCTCGTTGAGAGGACTGGTTCCTCTGGTGCCGATAGCTCGCAGGACTGTGTGTCTTGGGAGTGTGAGTGGCGATGTACCCAGACTCGGGAGGTTTATAGCCTAGAGTGATACGTGATACCGTGGATTCGTAAGGAGTATGTCCCAGACGTGGGATATATTGCCTAGAATTGAGTGGTATGGGGTATTGAGACTCTTGTAGGTTATATTACTGAGTGGAGTGGTACGGCATATACCTAGAACTCGGATATGCTGCGGTGTCTTGGGTGAGGTGGTATGGTGGATATCCTGCGGGATATGGCTGATGCTCGGAACTCAGAGATGCTGCGGTGTCTTGAGTAATGGGGTTGGCTGGTGTTTGAGCAATAAGTACATATGATGCCGCGGTGTTATAAGCATAGGGACTGAGTGGGAAACCTCGGAGGTTGGTATTGGACCTCGTGTGAGTATTGAGATGGCCGGGTTGGCCAAGGATTGTGTAATCGTTGCGACGATTGAGGTTCATTGGAGATGAACGGTTCATGGGAGATAACGGTAACGAAGATTCGAGGACGAATCTAAGTTAGTGGGGGAGAATTGTAACGCCCGCGTTCCGGAGGAATTAATTATTGGGGAAAAATAATTAATTCGGAATTGTTCCGGGCTAGTATCGATCGATACTAGGGGTATCGATCGATACCAGTCGGGTTTTCTCCTTATAAGTCTTCTTCCTCTTCTCTTCTTGCGCGTGGAAACCATTCTTTTGGGAAAGAAAAGTCTTGGTCGCGAGAGAGAGAGAGAGAGAGAGAAGGAGAGCGTGAGAGAGGTGGAAGCTTGGTGAAGCTTGGATCTTGCGAGATCGAGAGAGATTCGAGCTTGGGAGAAGCTTGAAGAAGAGATCGGAAGAGTTTGGTCTTGGTTTTGGGCGTGAGCTTGTGGGAAGCAAGGGAGGTCGATTTTGAGCTCGATCCAGCCGATTTAAGGTGAGTTGGGACCAAAGGTTAGCAAGTAAGCTTGTGTGGTGCTTAGTTAAGCTTGATTGTTGAGTTTGGGGCTTTGCCTTGGTGATTTGTGGCGATTTCTGGGTTTAGATCTCGCGGAAGGTTGTGATTTGCAGGTGGGTATCGATCGATACCATGTGTGTGTCGATCGATACTAGACTCTTGTCGGTGGACTCGAGTCGTGTAGGCATCGATCGATACCAGGTGTGTATCGATCGATACCAGTTGTTGCCTGTGGGCATGTGTTGCTTGGCATCGATCGATACCAGGGGTGTATCGATCGATACCGGTTGTTTGCCTGAGGGCATGTGGTTGGGGTATCGATCGATACCAAGGGGGTATCGATCGATACTGGTTGTGGTTTGTGCTTTGAAGGCGTGTTGTGTGTTGCCTTTCAGGCTGTGTGTCTAGCTTTCCTTGGGATGGAATTGCTAGGCGTTGGTATAGTTTTTCATAGTGATGAATTGCTATTTGTGTTGGAAGTTTTAATTGGTGTTAATTAATTCTTCGTATTGTTAATTGTTGTTGATTGTGCTTATTGTTTAGCCTGTTGTTGGGATGATCTCTCACTCAGCGTTTGGTTAGCCAAATGTTGATGCATCACTTTTGTCGATGCAGGTAAAGATAAGGTGTGATCGTGGAATCGAGGCAGTGAAGAGGGGATGGTTAGGACCCGGGGTTTTTATTGTTGGTGTTGTTTGCTTTTGCTGTTTTAGAACTGTTGGCTTGTGTAAGCTGTAGAACTTGGATTGTTCTTGTATTTGTAATGTTTAATTATTTCTGCAAAAAAAAAAAAGTGCGGTCGTTTCAGTTATGATAGGTTATGCCTTCACGATCATGATCATATGGTAGACTATGTCTCCTCAGATCATATGGCAGGCTCTGTCTCCTCAAATATATGGTTGGCTTATGATCATATGTCTCCTCAGATCACTGCCTCCATAAAATAAATGTCCCGAAGATATTTTTAAAAAAAGTTCCTGAAGAACTAAATGAAAAATATATCCAAAAGACATACTTAAAAAAATGTCGCAAAGACATTTATGAAAGGTTCCAAATGAACCATATAACCAAAATAATGTCCAAAAGACCTATTTAAAACAAAAATGTCTAGAAGACATATATGAATGCGTTCCTGAAGAACTGTTTCATCTAGAAGACGAATATCATACGTTTTAAATTACCATTTCTTTTAATTTATGTTTATTATCGTAACTTATGTGGAAGGCTATGCCTCCTGAATTGATATGTTTAATTGTTTAATTTATGTTGTTGATAAAAATTATATATGTAAGTTCCAGAAGAACTACATAAAAAAAAAAATTATTATAGACAATGGGGAGCTCCGGATGAGCGAGACGCTCCGGATGAGCGAGACGCTCCGGATGAGCGAAACGTTCCCGATGAGCGAAACGCTCTCGTTGAGCGAAACGCTCCCGTCGAGCGAAACGCTCCCGTCGAACGAAACGCTCCCGTTGAGCGAAACGCTCCCGTTCAGCGAAACGCTCCCGTTCAGCAAAACGCTCCAGAAAAGCGAAACGTTCCAGAAGAGCAAAACACTCTTGAAAAATAAAAACTCTCCAAAAGAATAAAACGCTCTAGCAGAGCGAACGTTTTAGAAAATCACATGATGGAGACATGCATAAAGATGGCAAAATTGTATAAGATAAGTAAATCTGAAGTTTACCAATATATAACATAACCGGTTTAAGCCATTCCGGTGTAATAATGATATCAAATATTATTGAGAATTTATGTGGAAAACCCATATGTTTTTCACACATAGCATGTCTTAGCAAAAATAAAATAAAAATAAAACCATCATGTGAAATGAATCACCATTTTTGGTTGAACAAATTCATTGGATATGATTATTTGATTTCTTTAAGAATCCATAAATTATACCCCGAATATAACAGATTTTAAAAGCGAAAATCTGTTCAAGATGAATAGGCAAGAAAATCCATCATCTTGAGAAGGGGTACTAAAATTTCCACATCAAAAGATTTGATGCATAATACATAACCAAAAATGGGTAATTGGATATGTTATCGATCCTAAATTGGGATTTAATTCGAGATGGATGAACATGAATTATGTCATCATCTCGAGGAGAATTAAAGAATCAGATATCAAAAGTAAGTGGAACATTCAGAAGATTGTGTTCACACTTCACACTTAAAATGGATCTGATGGTTCATTTATAAAGTAAATCCAGAAGATTACAAGATCAACTATGATGAAATTCTCTCATTTCATCTAATTGATTCAATCAAAGATTAACTATTCTTTGCTTGGAAATTTATGGGTATGCAATCTATGCATCCACCACATTGTATAAAAGTGAGACCCATAAAGTATATTGAATTATCAGTCGAAGATGTGCTTATCAAAAGATTTGTATATCATTATTATAGGGGGAATCGTTGAATAGTTCGAATCCTTGAACAAATGAGTATGAACTTGAAGTTCAAAGGATCACTATTCAGGATGTGCTGCAAATCAAATGCCAGAAACATTTATAAACAGCTAATGGATGAGATTTCTCGAAATGAATTATCATTGAAAATTATGGATCCTCGTATAAATGAATCTGAACATGAAGTTCAAAGGATAATTCGTATGTAAATTAACTGTCAAACATGTATTTACAATCTCATTTCTAGCTGAAAATGCTTCAATAAGGATATATGTCCCTGAAGGACGATTAATCAATAATAAGTCTATGACACGTAAGAAACGTGATGGACTACTTTGGTTCCAAAGAAATCCTCAATTAGAAAGGAGCAAATATATGTAATATTGAATGAAATCATTGATAATAATAAAGAGATCTCGATTAACCATGTCATTAAGGGAAAAGTTGGAGCCAAAGAAAAAGAATTGTCGACTGTATAAACAAGATATCGCGCGATATAAATGAGGATCATAAATCTACCTCTGTGGATGAGGGTAGAAAGAGAAAAACATTGGCCAAAAAGGTGAAAAAGGCAATCAAGTCTATGCTAAGCTCATATGAAAAATGAGAAATTTTTGGACCAACAGTCCAAGCATCAAAAGGGTAGGTCTCTTCCTAGAATAAGGAATAAGAAAATGACCTTACAATATGAAAAAACGGCTTGTTATACAAGGTCATACCCGATATTGAATGAATATTCAATTGTAGTGGATGCAATGTATTAAGTCTGGTTGTACATGAGCGACTTGAATTGCGTTTGATGAATATCACAAAAATCCATGAAAGATTTAATCCGTGAAGGATTAATGATAATTAAATTATGTTCCTGGGAACTCTACTCGATGAATATATGTTGCATGGAGTTAAATAATTTAATTAAGGTTAATCGATATACTCATGCATAATTATCAAAAGATTATGGATCAAATGAAAGAATCCTTGATTTAATCATAATCAGAACTCCTGAAGAGTTTTCACAAGCCGTATAGTATTTAAAGAAATAATTTGGGATAAGAAGCCTTTGAAAAGGAGAAATCTTTTCAGTCATCCCAATTGAACAGCTCATTTCGTACGCGTAGACATTGGAATGTAATAAAGCATATATTTCACTATCTCCAAGGTACGATTGATTTAAGATTATTTTATTTTAGAAACCCAAAAGTTGGTTTTGCAGGTATCCCAATTGAATATTTCATCTCGAAATATCCCAGCAAGATCTAACATATAGAAAAACTCACATTTAAACATTTCTAAAGAAAATGCTATTTGATCCTGAAGTATCAGACTATGTGAGTAATACCTTATGGTATAAAAGTATTGTGGTATACAATTTGCTTTCGTATGAGAAGATGGAAAGCCAAAATATGATAAATTCCCAATATTAGGAGAAAAATATTGAATAAGTGCCAAAAGATATTACATGGTAAACACCATGTTTGGTATATCTTAATCCTCCCTACAAATTATTACGAACTTGAAGTTCATAAAATTTGGCAGTGCTCCATCAAGAATTAATGTTCCTGAAGAAAAACAAATTTTATGGGAACAAAATAAATGAACACAAGGTTCAGTTATAAAGGGGGATGATGATGGACTCTAAAAATAATATTCTCCAGAAGAGAAAGAAAATTAGAGAACAAAGTGAAAGGGTTCCAGAAGAATCAATAAAAGGAGAATATCGAGAAAATATATTAAAGTATTCTCGAAAGACTGCATAAAGAGATTCGTTCAGAAGACGAACATGATACATAAAGTATGAGATTTCCATTAACTACGTCGAAAATGGAAAATTAATGGAATACTCTGTATCCGTAGAAATCAATCAGTGAAAATGATTACACAGACCCAAGGTTCGTGTCAGAGTGCCAGAAAAGGCATATGACTAGAAGAAATGGCAAATGGCCATGAGAAATATTTTGAAATGTCTAAGGACCTATAGTCATTACACCTGAAGATGTAATACCATTCGGGTCCAAATGGGTCTTTGTGCGAAAACAATGAGAAAAACGAGGTTACAAGATATAAAACCCGATTTCTGGCATAATGTTTTTCTCAAAGAACGGGAATTGATTATGAAAAGATATATTCCCTTGTCATATATGCAATCTCAATAAAATATTTGATGTGCCTAATGACATCTAAAAATCTAAATATATATCTTATAGATGTTGTGATTGCATTTTTATATGGATAACTTGATAGTGATATATCTATGAAAATTCCAAAAGGATTATAGATGCCTGAAGCATCTGAGAAAATTTGTTCGGTCAAGTTATAACGATCACTACTCAAATGAAGATTGATGATGCAAGAACTCATTTGAAAGACGAGTTTGAAATAAAAGATCTTGGAAAGACAAAATTTTGTCTTGGGATCTATATAGAGTATTTCCAAGGTAGAATATTCATGCATCAATCAAATTACACCGAAAGGGTGAAAAATGGATTAACTGAATCTTTTGAGTATTGCAATGGTTAATAGATCACTCGATATTGAAAAAGATCTATTTCAACCTTGCGAAAACAACAAGAAAGTATTAGGTCCTGAAATACCTTATGTAAATCTCGGTACGGATTATGTGTTGTTTTACTGCAAAATAAGGAGAAAAGTCAGAATAATATATTTCGTGAAAAGAGCATGACCAACTCGAATACTATGGACCAGAAGTCCAATGATCCGAGAAACTATATGGCGATCATACGAGTTTGTTCACTAAAGCTCTATTTATAAGGATTCCCAAAAGATGAGATATATTGTTGGAATGCATCTTCTGAAGAGGATGCTTCCATGGGGAGAAATGTGATGATGTGCGTGGATGTACTCTTTTTCCCTTGCTATGGTGTTTGTCCTACCGGGTTTTTCCATAACAAGGTTTTTAACGAGGCAGCAAAGAACACGCAACAAATTAGACATCTGAACATCTGAAGAGAAATTCTATAATCCCAATGAAGATGGATTATTACATTGACGAGATCAAGAGAAGCAAAGAAAATGATCGAGATGAATCATCTTCGAAATCCATGAAGAGAACAAGACTCATCTTTTCAGGGGAAGATTGCGTAATTGTACTCTTTTTCCTTTGTCATGGTTTTTATCCCATTGGATTTTTCTATGATAAAAATTTTAACGAGACAATACGTAATATGTTAATAATAATGGATAATCAAGAAGGAGTGTTGAAAAATAGATGCTTATCCATCTTATAATATTTTATTATTTACTTCTTTTGTAAGTAAATTAACCGACTTAGGCTTCGAATGGTGACAGCGGTTTGAGCGGTGCGGAACAAGCGGTTTAGGAGGTGTGGTGCGGTTTTAGTGCGTTGCGGTTGGAAGAAACGCATCATGTGGAACAAGTGCGGTTACTGCGGAACAAGCGGTGCGGGACAATATATGAATGGTGAAAAAAATAACATGCGGTGCGGTTCAAATGTGGGAATGGTGAAATTGTAAAAAGGGGTGCGAGATATATATTTTAGAAAAATAATTTATAAATAAAATGGATTAATGATATTAATATAATTATAAATTAAAATTATTAATTTGTTAATGATCAAGTATTTTTCATAAATTAATTACGAACCATAACTAAATAATTATTAAAATTTAATAAATTTGTTTGACATTTTACAATAATATATTTATTGCTCAAAAAAATATATCAACAAAAACCAAATAAAAACATATAATATTATCGAGTACGTTGATTTTCCCATGTTCCTTTAGGTGTCTACATTTTTTATTTATATGGGTTCAAACACTAGTCCAACCTCGCTTTGGTAATGACATGTTTTATTTTTTTTTCAAATAGAATTTTGCTATTTGATAAAGTTAACATATATGATTTATTTCAATTTTTTTTTGTGTTTTAAAACATATATATATATATATATATATATATATATATATGTAAAATTATAAAACTAAAAGATTATTAGCGTGTATCGTAAAGCTAATAACATCAGCTAGACAAAGATAATAATAATTCTCAAAGCTATAATCCAAATATTCTTAATTTTTTTTGAATTAAAATAACTATATAAAATGAAATATTATATGATACATATATACATAAATCAACTGTAAACCACACATACCGTTGACAGAAAAAAAAAAAACCACACCTAACTGCACTTATTTTGATTCTTTTGCAACAGCACGTGCGTTTCATGTTTTCTTTCTGTTTCTGAAACGCACTCAGCTTTTTTTCAGAAACGCAACCGCACCTAACCGCACCTAACCGCACCTAACCACACCTGCGTTTGAACGTTGAATGGTGACATGTTTTATAAAACACATGGCGTTTAGAAGAAACACACCAAACATTCAAGGCCTAAGTCTTGTATATATATATATGTTCTCTTGTAACAAAGAAGTGGTGAAGCAATAAGAAGAAACATCTCTCTCTCTCGTCACTTCTTCCCATCTCTCTTTTACTTACTCTCTCTCTATATCTCTCTTGTATCAATCGATCTAATATAACAAACATATATATTATATACAAATATATATCTCACCATATACCATATGTTATATTATAATTTATAACATAGATATATTTTTATAATTTTTTTTAATTTCCAAATCGATAATTTGGGTAACCTGTCTATACCATTCCCCTTCCCGTGCCGTTTGAATAAATTAATTCAAAAGACACAAAACTCTACATGTGGAGCAAACTATGTCATCACAAAAGACAAACAGAGAATCTATCTTGGAGGAAAGAATACTGTACATGTGGAAGCCGGTGAAATCCTACAGATTCTTACTCCGGGCGGTGGCGGTGGCGGATTTGGCTCCGGCGTTTGAACGACTCATCTCGTCCTCGTAAGTCCATTCTCCAACTTTTTCATTTCAGGCGTAATCTGATTAATGTTTTATGAGTATTTTGTTGTTGTTTCAGTGTCAGATTCTTTGGAGGTTAGCCACTTTCGGTGAAACAAGGATCAGATTCTTGATTCATAACAAGTTGTAACTAATAAGCTGTAATTGAGTTTATGTAACAATTCAGACATTGTACAAACGTTTCGTTGGATTATAGCTTTTGAGCAGAACTTCAAGAGTTTTTACGCCAAGCAATAGCTCTGCTTAGTTTATAATTATAACTTCCTCATAAGGGGCAATAACTCTAAACTGAAACCTTGTTAAATCAAAAGCCGCAAAAGCAACTTCTGATCTTAGTTCGCCAGGTCAAAAACTTACATATAGCAACTAAATCTGATCTTAGCTCGTTAGGTTACATATTGACGACAATGAGCGGGATACAAAAAAAGCAGAGGAGATAGATAGAGCCTCCACAGGAATATTAAAAGGGCCAACCTTCTTACTCTTGGTTCAACCTCTTCTTAATGCAAACCTTCATTTCCAACAATTCACCACGCAAGAAGCGGTTAGGGATCAACATGAAATCGTCTTGAGGGATTTGAGAACTCACTTCGTGAATCCTCTTCATCTCTGGTGATTCGTAAGTCATAGTGTGTTCATTCGCACTAGTGTAGGAGAGATGATATGAGAACTCTCCTACTTCTGGAGCACATGGTGCAATGCAGCTTACAGTTACATACACACCATACGGCTCCCTAACACACTGCACCGCAAACAATAGTTCATAAATAAACTCTCTATGAACTAATACACTATCCCTGATATCCATATGGGCAATAAAGGAATTGCCAAAACCGAACATTCTATCAACTCTTCGCCCGTTATCCATATGGGTAAAATAGTGATTGTAGAGCTTCTTGTATGATCCAGTGTAATTGCAGTTTAGCACAGGGCAGGAGCATTGAGAGAAGACGCATTCCTTCTCATGGATTGATTCTTTCCCATAAGTTACATTCTTGGTGCATCCAAACTTGGAGTTTGGGCATGGGACAGAGACTGATTCGAGCACACTCTCCATTGCTCTGCAGCGATTGTGGCCGATAGGCGAAGCACATAAAGGGCATTTGTTACTCAGTTTCGGACAGCAAGAAGAGCAAGCCAAATGCCCATTATCACACTGAAATACAAAACCAATGAGTAATTGTGATTCTCCATATACTAAATTATACACATATTTTCAAGTAACTACTCCAGCAATACATGAACATATCTTACAAAACTTCAAAAAATGATTGTTGTGATCAATGGCATTTTTGTAATTCACAAAAATGTTAAAAATATTTTTGGTTTTTTTTGTTTTTCTCTTTCCTAAAATATAATTTTAAAGCATCCATATCTATTTAGTTAATTAACTTGTTATCCATAGCTAGATATTAAATTCACCTTTTTTTTGTATCCTTCTAAACTATTGTTTTTGTCTTTTTAAATCTCTAATTGTGAACTGTGTGTTCATTTTACAACATCTCATTAACAGATGTATACGAACCTATACACGGTTTAAAATATTATATTTAATAAAAAATATTTATATTAAATTTTCAAAAAAATTCAAAAAATTAAAAAAAATTCCAAAAATATAAAGTTAAGAAACAATAATTTTAAATTGAGTCAATTGGTTGAAAACCTAAAATAGATACCAAAATTAGGAAATTGACCATGTGGATTATGTTACTGTTTATATGGTTATTGTCAGAAGTAAAGATTACGAAAATACCCTTATAACAATGCCAACTCATCTCATTCATTTTTTCTGTCATGTTTCTTTCTCATTATATATCTCTCTCTTCTTCTTCCTTTTTTTCTGCAACAACATGTCAAAATCAATGGTAATGATTTTGATTCATCACATCATTGGAAAAATCATCCATGATTCGATAAAAATATGACGAAGATCTGGTAAGAAACGACAAAGATCCGGTGAAACTTATGAAGTCCACAAGATAAAATGTATAACATTATAGTAACGAGTTACCTATTCTTGTAACAAGTTAACAATTATTGCATCATATATAAACATGTAGATTTACCTTTACTTTTTTTTTAGCACGTTAACTCGATTATTATAGTAACGAGTTATTTGTTATAGTAACAAGTTAACAATTATTGTATCATCTATAAACATGTGTATTGTACCTCTAACATTTTGTTTAGCACGATAACTTAATTATTGTATGTTTAACTTACATGCATGTTGTTCAAAAATAAAAATGTTATCGCGTAACATATCGTGTTACTTTGTTAACATTGTGGTTATCTATCCAACCTAATGTTATCAGTGTAATGAATCTTAGTAATCGTAATCAATATTGTTAACTGGTAAACTGAAAACTTAACTAAATAATCATAATGTTATCAACTTGATTTCTTCTCTTCTGATATTCTACATAATCATTAGAGTATCTATCATCATAATTACTCGTGCACATATGTTATTATCCGACTAACATAAATCATAGTATCTTGCCTTGATGAAAGCTTGATCAAGACTAGAATCATTCGGATGAAAAAGCGGTTGAAGCTGTCTTTGAAGAGCATCACTAGTTGAGATATCTGGGTATCTATTGGACCTTGAAGAAGAAGCACCAGCAGAGGGATGCTTGATGAGAAACCTAACGAGCAAATGAAGAAGCAAATTAGGATGAGTGACTTAGAAAATTGAAGATTGGGCGAGAAAATTGGAAGAGAAGAACGAATGAAAAGAGATAAGTGGAAGATGAAAGAAAAAGAAAAGATGAAGATTAGAGGAGAGAGAGGCGAATTCACGGAAAAAGAGAAAATAATGGAAGATGAAAGAAAAAGAAAAGATGAAGATTGGAGGAGATGAGTGACTTAGAAAATTGAAGATTGGAAGAGAAAATTGGAAGAGAGGAACGAATGAAAAGAGATAAGTGGAAGATGAAAGAAAAAGAAAAGATGAAGATTAGAGGAGAGAGAGGCGAAGTCACGGAAAAAAAAGAAAATAATGGAAGATGAAAGAAAAAGAAAATATGAAGATTGGAGGAGAGAAAAAAATTGGAGGAGAGAAAAAAATGGAGGAGAGAGAGAGACAAAGTCACGGAAAAAAGAGAAATTAAGAAGATGTAAAAGAGGTCAAAGTATAAACATGATTTAATAAAATTGCACATGTCAAATGGTAAAACAGGATTTAATAAAATTGCACAGTGTTTGAAATAGTGTTTAGCTAGTTTCCTAATTTAGTGTTGTTTCTTGGCTATGTAGTGCAAATTTTCTTTTAAATTTTAAATAAAATGATAATATATTTTAGCTTTTGGATTTTTGAACTAAAAATTTGTAAAAACTCAAAAATACAAAAATCCAAACAAATTCTCAAAAGTTTACAAAAATTCAAAAATCCATGAATAACACATCATAGTTAAAAAAATATTTTATAATAAAAATGTTAAAAATAATGATAAAATTTTAAATAATATTTTGTAAAACAAAATCTGTTATTATAAAAAAATATTTAAATTTTATTTAAATTATATATATATATATCTCAATATATTAAAAAAAATTATTAATAAAATATAAATTATTAATATATTTAAAGGATCCCGATTCGGATATCTGGACCTTATAATTTAACTATCTGGATATGGTTTTGACGGATCTAAGATTTTACTATCCGGATCCGGATCTAACTTACTCGAATTTTTGGATTTTTGGAGCGAATCTCGGATAATAGTTCCACCTCTGATACGATCATGGACACGCCTACAGACTTGACGTGCACACCCGAAGAACCAACGACGACGTCAAGGATCCGCAAGCTCATCAAGGACATGCGCGGATCACTTTTGGACGATTGGAGCAAGGAAGAAGAGCCACCACCGAACACCATTCTCGATATGGTCCGTGCCCATCTTGGTGATTGAGGTTCGGCCCAATGGTATAGGTTTAAGTACTCTTTTTCCTTGACTTGGGTTTGTCCCATCGGGTTTACCAAGTTAAGGTTTTAACGAGGCTTGGACTTATATCAACATTTTGGCCAATCTCCGCCATGATGTTATGCACACCATCATCACCGTCATCTTTCACTTCCGCAAGATTATTCTTCCGCAAGATTATTTTCCGAGGAATTTTCCGAGGGATTATTTCCGAGGGATTTTTCGCGGAACTTCCCCGGGGGAATTCTTCATTTCCGCGGAAGACTAGTCAAAGTAGCCGAGGGGTCATTCAAACTTCTAGTCAAAGTCAATAGTCTTAGTCTTCATATTTAATTTGACTTTGTAATTCCCCATGCCTTGTAAATTGTGTTTTCTTCTTCACCCCTTCACATTCCTTCTCTATAAAAGCAATGTAATCTCATTGAGAATAATACAATCAACTTTTATCAAATATCTTAGAGAAGTTTCTCTCCTTTGTTCCTTTGGAACTTTCGAATTCTTTGGTGGTTAGCCAACGATTTCTCTTGATCTTTAGGTGGTTAGCCTCTTGATCGTTTGGTTTATCAAGTGTTCTTCATCACGCTTGACGCAGCCTTCATTCCATTGTCTCGTAGTTTTCGTTTTAAGTCGTATTTGGGGCACAAGGATTTTCGGGATTAACATCTCACGCCTTGTCATCCTTTTACCGCGATTACTATCAGCCTTTGAAGTCACCCCCTCGTTCCAAATCTTCACCGCAAGTCTGGGCTTAAGGAATTTCGAGTTCATCACTCACGCCTTAACATCTTTCTTCGTGGAGTCCTTTGGAGTCAAGGATCTATCCAACGTTTTACCGAGCAAGAGTGTGCGTTTTTGGGAGGATCTTATCGAGATCGTATCAAGTGGTATCAGAGCCACGCTCTTGATTATCGGTATTTTCTAATCATTTCTATCTTTTCATATTCTTTTCTTCTATCTTTTCTTTTCTATCTTTTGTATTAAATCAAAAAAAAAAAAAATCGTGATAAAAAAAAAAGAGAAAATCGTGATAAAAAAAAAAAAGAAACGAAAAGGCAAAAAAAATCAAAAAAAAAAAAAAAACAAATATATATTGGTTCGTAATTCTTCACTTCCTATCTATTTCTTTGTTTGACGATTTGGTTTTTTAAAAGCTACCATCGATTTGTTTCGATTTAGTTTCTTAAGAACCGAGGAGAACTTCTAGTGTGTTGTGAGAATATTACGAGAGTTGTGTGAACAAATTTGAGAGAAACACTTGTGAGGATTTTTACTAACGTGTTTGTTTCTTTTGCGAGGAAAAATGTTTAATGAAAGAAAAACCACTACTTCACGTTCGAGAAGGATGCGTGAAGCCGCTTTGGATCGTAAGATGGACAACATGGTCCAAGTCCTAACCGAGGTGAGAGAGCAAATGGCCGCTCTTAATGTTAGGGTGCCGGCTAGGCAAGAAAAAAACCATCGTGAGCCAAATCAGAAGTGTCAAGGGAGAGGACACTATGCAAAGGAATGCTCTAACAAGAAAACCGTGGTTCTTCCCAACAATGGAGAGCTAGAGTTAAGAGCAGACGAAGTGGTTTCTTTTTCACTTCTATCTTTGTCCGAGGAGCAGAAACAAAAGGAGCTTGAAACCGCACCTATTTATGACGACTATGATGAGGAGGAGCTTGATTCCACACCCATCTATGACGATTATGAGGAGTATGCATCTGAGGATGAGGTAAACATTTTGAGTGATTCCCTAAACACTACTCACCATAAAGAAAAAGAGAGCCTAAGAGAAACCAAGCTAAAGGCCTTTGAGAGCAAACCCGTGAGAAATTCAAGTTTTCTTGTGAGAAAAGGTGATGAGCGAGATTTGTTACCTAAACTATCTTTGTTTATGATTAAGAAAACTCCTATGAGTTTTACTCACCCCACACCGGTGCTACCGAGTGAAACTAATTCTCTTTTACAGGACTTTACGGACGCAACTTCAGAAGGCAAGCGGATCAAACGTTTCCATGAACCGCAACTTTTGCCACTACTAAGGGACGAAGCAAACGGACGAATTTCCACTGAGGGAAATGATTTTCGTCGACCAAATGGACCTTTAGAAGAAGGTAGTCGAAGCAGAATTCAACTTGGACAAACGGACTTCATACCTCCTTTGAAAAATCCACCCGATGATCCTTTTATGGTCGATATGAAACTTATTGATCCAAACGACCAAACCAAGGCCAGGAAAGGTAAGTTCTCTCGGCTAAACACATATTCTAAAGCTAATAGCCGAGGTATTTTGGTCTTTGGTCGAGCAGATTGGAAATTGGTTCTTAGCTTTCAAACCGTAGCCGAGGATGGCCGAATCAAGCTTATAGAACGAACGGAAATTAACGGGAACTTGAAATCTGAACAACACGGATGTTCCGACTTGAATGATTCAAAGCAGAACTCACCTCAAGTCCCCGCCCAGATCTCGACATGCTTGCAAGGTAAGAACGCCTTGACTTTGAGCTTTAAGAATTTTAACTTGGTCTTTTTGCGTGCAGATTGTCCGGATTTGAGGACAAATCCTTTCCAACTGGGGGAGGATGATACGATCATGGACACGCCTACAGACTTGACGTGCACACCCGAAGAACCAACGACGACGTCAAGGATCCGCAAGCTCATCAAGGACATGCGCGGATCACTTTTGGACGATTGGAGCAAGGAAGAAGAGCCACCACCGAACACCATTCTCGATATGGTCCGTGCCCATCTTGGTGATTGAGGTTCGGCCCAATGGTATAGGTTTAAGTACTCTTTTTCCTTGACTTGGGTTTGTCCCATCGGGTTTACCAAGTTAAGGTTTTAACGAGGCTTGGACTTATATCAACATTTTGGCCAATCTCCGCCATGATGTTATGCACACCATCATCACCGTCATCTTTCACTTCCGCAAGATTATTCTTCCGCAAGATTATTTTCCGAGGAATTTTCCGAGGGATTATTTCCGAGGGATTTTTCGCGGAACTTCCCCGGGGGAATTCTTCATTTCCGCGGAAGACTAGTCAAAGTAGCCGAGGGGTCATTCAAACTTCTAGTCAAAGTCAATAGTCTTAGTCTTCATATTTAATTTGACTTTGTAATTCCCCATGCCTTGTAAATTGTGTTTTCTTCTTCACCCCTTCACATTCCTTCTCTATAAAAGCAATGTAATCTCATTGAGAATAATACAATCAACTTTTATCAAATATCTTAGAGAAGTTTCTCTCCTTTGTTCCTTTGGAACTTTCGAATTCTTTGGTGGTTAGCCAACGATTTCTCTTGATCTTTAGGTGGTTAGCCTCTTGATCGTTTGGTTTATCAAGTGTTCTTCATCACGCTTGACGCAGCCTTCATTCCATTGTCTCGTAGTTTTCGTTTTAAGTCGTATTTGGGGCACAAGGATTTTCGGGATTAACATCTCACGCCTTGTCATCCTTTTACCGCGATTACTATCAGCCTTTGAAGTCACCCCCTCGTTCCAAATCTTCACCGCAAGTCTGGGCTTAAGGAATTTCGAGTTCATCACTCACGCCTTAACATCTTTCTTCGTGGAGTCCTTTGGAGTCAAGGATCTATCCAACGTTTTACCGAGCAAGAGTGTGCGTTTTTGGGAGGATCTTATCGAGATCGTATCAACCTCTACCCTTTCCCTTCCCGTACCGTTTGAATAAAATTAACGGTCTCGGACGTATAATTATTTAAACGAAAGCAGGAATGGGACATAAAATTCGGGACAAGTGTAGAGATTGGTTGGATTTCCGGTCCTGAAATAGACATGCCTATCTACATGGCACTAGGATTTTGAAATTACTTATAGGTCTCAAATGAAATCATGTTGAACGATGGTGGACGATGCCCTGTATATGTAGATAGGATTTGTCCATTTCATTTAAGTAACCCCATAGGACGATGCCATGTACATGTAAATAAGATTTCGGGGTTACTTATAGGTCTCAAATAATTCGAGGAATTGGGTAGATTCAGCTTGATTGATGTAAGTTTAAATGGACAACTAAATCAAGCTGAATCTCTCCAATTCTTCGAGTTTTCATTATAACCAAAAACATTTTTGGTCTATAGTTTACACAATATGACGTGATGTTTTTTTTCCAGATTTTATTATGATTAAGTAGAGATTAATGGGCCATGAGCTTTAATCTGTAGGGAGTGTGTGAAGATTGTCCTACATCAGAAGTGAGAAGGGACATTGATTAATATATAAGAGACTTGGGCCAATCCACTCTTTTCCAAATGGTTTTGAGTTGGAAGCCTATGAAACTTAACATGGTATCAGAGCCCGAACACACACTGCCCGTAATCTGGCCCAGAAGAAGGCCCAACCGCCCCGACCCGAGGATTGATGGTCTGTCGAGATTAATGGCTAGAAGAGCCATTATCTCGAGGGGAGGTATTATGATTAGGTAGAGATTAATGGGCCATGAGCCTTAATCTCTAGGGAGTGTGTGAAGATTGTTCCACATCGGAAGTGAGAAGGGACATTGATTAATATATAAGAGACTTGGGCCAATCCACTCTTTGCCAATTGGTTTTGAGTTGGAAACCTAGAAAACTTAACAGATTTGATTTAATTAAAGTTAAGTTAATAAAAGAATGCATACAAAAATTCAAAAATTACACAATAAGATATAAACAAAGTTAACAAAATATTAGCTCTTAGAAGTTAGAACTAGAAGTATTGTTGTTTGGAGGAGAAAGGCTACGTAGAAAAGAAGCACTCTTTGTGATTTCTCGGAGTGGTTTATCCGTAAATCTGATAAAGTTGTAAACAAAACCTCCGGCCATAATTCCGACGACGGGACCAACAATATAAACCCATATTCCTTTATACTTTCCCATCACTATTGCTGGTCCTAGACTTCTTGCGGGATTCATCGATGCTCCCGATATAGGTCTAATGATAAGAAAAATCAAAACCCATATTAATATTCCACATTATATATGAATTATGTTTGCAGTAAAATGAAGGGGAAAAAAAGATAGTATATATTTTTACCCGGCTACAAAGACGTTTAACATTATAGTCATCCCCACGGCAATTCCAGCTAATTCTCCGATCTGCCAAAAATATTAAGATAAGTCTAACAACATGAGAAACTTCCATTTGCAACCAAATTGGTTGTGAGACCTAGTGGTAACACAAAGGGGTTGGTTCCTTTGTGTTTTGGGTTCAATCTCCTTTTGGGGCGGAGTATTAGGCTGATTCCGGCAACTGAGGAGATTATGGGCCAAAGGCTCGGAACTCACACGGTTTATCAAAAAAAAAATTCCTTGCATATTTTTTTCCCTATGACCTTTTTTTTTTTTTTTATGTCAATAGATATTAGACTATGCACTATAGTGAGTTCATTTTTTTTGGGGTTTATTTTAGTTAATGATCATGTCTAATATATTGTGTGTCCATTTCTATTCAACGGTTTACCAATATATGTATAAATAAGAAAATCAAAAGGGTGATATAGAAAACACTAACCGCTCGGCTATCGGTGGCAACGCCGGATATAACAAACATGAGGAGGAATGAGATAATGATCTCCGCGACGAGCGCTCGTGCCGACGAATCAGCCGGAGTTGTTCCGAAGAAAGCTTCTGGTGTCACATTGAACATTAGCCTCAATGTCAAACTCGCTAGTAACGATCCCGCAAGTTGTGCACATATATACGATGGTACCTGCCCAAAACATCATACAATCATATTCATTATTCAAATGATCAATATCCAATTACTAGAATTTATGTTTTTTCTATAACATTATATTTTTAATCGCAAACACAAATGAAATTTTTGTTAATTATAAATGCGAATTCTAACTGTTATCGTCTAGTCTAGCCATCGATATGTTATACATGTTTTTTTTTCTTCACAAATGTAAACACAAAACTTTGTGTTTTTGAAACAATCTATAGATATTATTCAAATAAGAGACAGAGAGTAGATAATGACCTGATACCAAGGAAACCGTCGGAAAATGGCGAAAGTGACGGTAACTGCAGGGTTAAAATGTGCACCGGAGATGTGACCGATAGAGTAAATCATTACCATAACAATGAGACCCCAAGTCACACATATCCCTGGAAACGTCACTGTTCCACCGTACAACACATTCACTACCACCACTCCACATCCAGAAAATATTATGAAATACGTCCCAATCATCTCTGCTATCAACTGTAATATATATTTTTATATAAAAAACCATAAATTAATTATTTCAAAAGAAATTATTATTATGATTATAGGCTATTGCTATCTAATAAAATAAATATATTTTCTTTTGCTACCTTTTGGGTAAGGCAAACAATGCTGGGAGAAGTACATATGACTGTCTCGATTCCTCCATGACAATCTTCGCCTACGCCTTTCTCAATTCTTGATATTTGTTCTTCTTCGATTCCTTCACCATGCGAAGTCATTTTTTCGAAAATCGTTCTTTTTTACAAAAAAGTGGAATGGAGAGTTATATATATATATATATATATATATATTTGAGAAAAAGGAAAATGAATATTTGTGTGGTTAGAGAATATGGAGATTAAAGGGGTTTTATACAAGTGAAACAGAAATTAGTTGAAACAATCACAGAAGGATTGGATTAAATCTAATGAGTTGGAATAACTCTCCATTTTTAGTGTGTGTAATGATCGGATTAAAGCTTTGATTCGATGTAACAGATGAAAATTAGGATCATACTATGACGTTAAGTGGAGATTGGATAAAAAAATCGCCTAAGATTGGTACTAATTAATGAATCAAATATGGAGTTCCAGATTGTCTCCCTTCAGTTACTAAGTCGACCTGTCAAAAGAAGATATAAAAAGACTCCATACTTAACAAATTGTGTTTTTTTAGGAAACTTGATTTTTAGGCATTAGATATAGCCACCATTTTTAATGGGAACAGTATTTATTTATATATAAATCAAGTAATAACAAATATCTCTATAATATTCCCTCTGTTCTGAATTAAGTGGTGTTTTAGTAATATGCACACAAATTAAGGAAACAATTAATTTTTGTTTTTTTCTATACTAAAACCTCATTTATTATTCATCTGAACCAATGAACAAATAGTCTATAAAATATAATTGGTCAAAAATAATAAAAAATCATTTAATTTTGCAATGGTTAGTGAGAACATCACTTAATTGTGGAAAAAAAAATTCTCTAAAACTTCATTTAATTTAGAACGGAGGGAGTATTATTTAAGAAAACATTTTTGAAAATGAACTTTATTTTGTAAGTTATTATTAGGGCTGGGCAAAATAACCAGAACCGATATACCTGAACCAGAACCGAACTGAAATACCCGAACCGGAACCGAACCGAAATTGCCAAAATACCCATTGGGTCCTACTCATTGATATCCATGGGTATCGGGTAATATCCAGAACCAAACCGAAAATATTTTGGGTACCCAAATACCCAAAATATAATTATATATACAAAAATATTAAATATATATCAGATTTTTGGGTATATTTTCGGTGTTATGGATATATTTTATTTAGTTTTTTTTGTTTTCGGATATATTTTTGGGGTTTCAAGTATATTTTAGGCATTTCGGGTATATTTTAGGCATTTCGGATAATAAATACCCGGAACCGACCCGGAACCGAAAAAGTTAGGGTATTTACCGGTTCTGAAATCTCAGAACCGAACCGACCCGGAACTGACTGGTACCGAACCAGAACCGAACCGAATGGATCCTAAACCTCACTACCCGAAATACCCGGAACCGAACCGGAACCGGAAATGCCCAGGCCTAGTTATTACATGAAATACCATATAAATAATAAAGAATAATTGAAATTGGAAAATGTATAATTATCTTTTATAATTAGTGACAAGAATATGAAAAGTATTTATTTTGCATTAAAGATATTATCTACTATATATTTTAAATAATAATCAATCTATATATATTCAAAGAAAAAAATCTATTCAAAATCTTGATATATTTTTCACTATAGTTTATTATATTTTATTTGAGTTTATATCAAAATAAAAGTTGAAAAATATTTTACTAATTTTATAAAAAGTTAGACACAATTTTTTTTTGTAAGAGTTCTTGAACTATCCACAAAACTAGAGTCATTAAACGGTGCATAATAATTAATAGAGTTATGTTTTCAAGTTTATATGTTTTACTGGTTAGCCCCAATAATATTTTAGTCTACTGCAAAACGGGTTAAATACACAAATTATTCCGTTTGACAATTCTATTTATAATCATGAGTTATGCATATTATAAAATTCAAATAAAATTAAATTTTCTTAAATTTCAAAATAATTTCATTAAAAAAAAATATCCCGCGCTAATAATAGCGCGGATTAAGTCTTAGTTACTAAATATTTTAAGGGTAATTCTCAAAAATACATTTAAAATAATTTTTCGTTCCAAACATACCATCATTAGTTTTTTCTTTCCAAAACTACCACAAACATTGATTTTTTCACAAATACCACAAAACTAAACTTTTAACCCTCAAAACTAAACCATAAACCCTCAAAAATAAATCCTAATCCCTTAAAACTAAACTCTAAACCCAAAATAATGAATCCAAACCCAAATATTTAAATTATAAAACCTTAAAACTCATTTTTAGTGTTTCTGGTATTTGTGGAAAAAACCATTTATTATTAGTTTTGGAAAAAAACTAGTAATGATATGATTGCAAAAAAAACTAGTTTTAGTGGTATTTTAAAAAATTTCTCATATTTTAAAGTAATACAAAATATTTTTAGTTGAGAAGTATATATATATTAAATTGATCATGGTTATATTGGTATAAAATAATTAAATATTTCTGACCAAAAAGAAAAATAATCAAATGATGGTGACAACTGACAAGTAACGACATCAGCACAAACCAGTTTAAATAACATAGAATGTGTTTTTTTATAACTTGAATTAACCTATTACAAATGATGATTTTATGTACCACGACATCACGAACGAATCTAACTTGTTGCAACAATTGGAAATAAGACGAACAGCTCCACGAACGACTCCACAATGATCTTATTTTGTCTATGGATCACAAAAAGGTATGAGACGAAAGTTTTTGTTAGTTAGTTTCTCAAGATTGCCTTTTTAGATAATAATCTTTTTTATATAAATATTAATTTCTAAATTTGAGCTGCTTGCTGGAACACATGTCTATTGTTTTTTTTTTTTTTTTTTTTTTTTGATAACCGTGGGGATCTCAAAGGCTTTCTAGATCCAAAGACTAATCCCACGAGGTCCGCGGACGCTCCACGTTTTCTTGCCACATAAGACGTCCCCGGGTGGCTAAGCGCATTCGAACCCGGGTGGGAAGCCAAATTAGGCACTCCACTACCACATGTCTATTGTTGGAACAGCGTTTGTTTCAAAGAAGCCATTGTCGAGCTAAGAAGTTATTTTAGTGCCGTGTCTTTCTGATTGTGTGGAGTATGCAATGATCACTTAATATATATTTCGAGTAGAAGAGCTTTGAAGCTTGGTGTTACCAAGTCTTGTGGACATTGCGTGTGTTATCTATATCTTGCTTTTCTTAATATCCTCGTTCAAGTTTGATTTTATTTTTTTGTGGGTTTAGTGGCAGACTTGTGTTCGCACATTTGCAAGGCTAGGTCTTTGATACAGAGAAAGTAATTGTCATTTACAACCGTGCTAAAATCTCCGTTTTCGGTCTCATATTCGCCGTCAAGTAGAAATCGTTTTTCTTCGTCTCATTCGACTTTACCGAATTATACAAAACTAGAATCCTAGAATTCTCTACTCTAAATCATGGAACAAATTTTAGACCAATTTGTCCACGACGTCTCCGAGACAGAAATAGCATTATAAGATATGTCAAATGTTTTTCTTGTTGTTACCACATTTAGAACAATTTTGTTGTCATACAAACCCCTCTAAACTTTAAATAAAAATCATACCAGTCATCTCGAAAATTATAAGTTTTTTTTAAACTCCAAAAATATCTTAAGTTTATTTGATTATCTTAAGTCCAATACACCTCCACAAAAAAACGGTGTGTCATATGATATGACTCATATCGTATCTCCGATTTGCATTTTTTTATTTTCGCCAGAAATATAATCAAGAATTGGAGGAGATATATTTTCTTAGATTAGAATCAACTAAAATTAAGTTCAAAAGAAAGTAGGAGATTTTGCATGTAAGGTCGCTTAATTGAAGTTTCATTAGTATGTTGATACTTTTTAGTTTTTTTTTGTAAAATATAACACTTATTTAACTGTTCAATTCAATTTTACCCATGTACAGTACGTCATGTACGATAATGTACGGTACATGATGTAGCAATAAAAGAGATAAAATCGTCTTTTCACATAAAAAGTGACAACTATTTTTAACATTTTAAGAAAATTTTAACTTACTAATGAAAGTTGAAATAAGTGACATTATGTGCAATTATGTTAAGAAAGTATACAAACTATTCAACTGGAAAATTTGACAAAATAAGAGAAAACAAAGAGAACAAAAGATTAGCTCTTAGAAGGAGAAGCTTTGCATTTTGGAGAAACCGAACGGAGGAAAGAACCGCTCCTAGTGAGTTCTCTAAGTGGCTTATCTGTAAATCTGATAAAGTTGTAAACAAAACCTCCGGCCATAATTCCGACGAGTGGACCAACAATGTAAATCCATATTCCTTTATATACTCCCATCACTATGGCTGGTCCTAGACTTCTTGCTGGATTCATTGATGCTCCCGAAATCGGTCTAATAATAATCAAAAATCAAATTATAACTTTATAGTCGTATATGAATTATGTTGTTGTTGTTACTTTAACAAAAAATGAATTATGTTGTTTGTAAAATGAAAACATAAAAAGAGTTTTACCCAGCCACAAAGACGTTTAACATTATAGTCATCCCCACCGCAATTCCAGCTAATTCTCCGACCTGTAAGAAAAAATATATATATATATTAAGAACAATCCAACAACATAAGAACTTCCATATTTGTATGACTGGTTTTATATTAGAATTCTATAGTAGAATATGCACTAGTAAGTGAAATTGAAACAACTGATTTGAAGATTTTACATAGGTTAATACTAACTCGCAGAATAACGAAATCTTCCATGGAATTATTCCAACCATAATATTTTTGCAAAACTGCGATTTTATGTTCATATATTTTCTTCCATTCTGCCAGATTAATGACTAAGAAAAACTAGTAATTCCCTTAGAGATTTTCTATTTCATTACACTTAATTATTTTAGTTTGGTAGAAATAATATTTATATAATGATTAGCAAGAAAACTTAACCGTTATCTTTTGTTTGTTCTATCATGTCATATACAATTTGTGTGTCCATTTCAATTATAATGATCTAACCAATATGGATAACTAATAGGACATAGCAAGAAAAAAAAAGAGAGGGTGATATAGAAATTACTAACTGCACGATTATCGGTGGCAACGCCGGAGATAACGAACATAAGAAGGAATGAAATAATGATCTCTGCGACGAGCGCTCGTGCCGACGAATCAGTCGGAGTTGTTCCAAAGTAAGCTTCGGGTGTCACTTTGAACATTAGCTTCAATGTCAAACTTGCTAGTAACGATCCCGTAAGTTGTGCACCTATATACAATGGTACCTGCCCAAAAACATTATACATAATTTAGTGTTTGAAACAATCGAAAACTTATTTAAAAGAAGAGATAGAGATCAGATACCTGATACCAAGGAAAGCGCCGGAAAATGGCGAAAGTGACGGTAACCGCAGGGTTAAAATGTGCGCCGGAAATGTGACCGGTAGAGTAAATCATAACCATAACAATGAGACCCCAAGTTACACAAATCCCTGGAAATGTCACGGTTCCACCGTACAAAACATTCACTACCACCACTCCACATCCGGAGAATACTACGAAATATGTCCCAATCATCTCTGCTATCAACTGTAATCAATATTGAAAAATAAATAAATTATAAACCAATTTGTTCAAAATATGTATTATCATCATAAATATGCAATAAAACAAATGTATTTTTGTTTGTTTTTGTTTTTTACCTTTTGGGTAAGGCAAACAATGCTGGGAGAAGTACATATGACTGTCTCGATTCCTCCATGGTAATCTTTGCCTTTGCCTTTCTCAATTCTTGATATTTGTTCTTCTCCAATTTCTTCACCAAGCGACGTCATGTGTTTTTTTCTTTTTATAATTTTTTTTTAAAAATAAATATTTTAGCTTTTTTTGTTGTTTTTGAGAAAAAAGTGAGAGTTATTTATTTGGAGAAAAAGGAAAATGAAAGTTTTGTGGTTAAGAAAAATTTAAGATTAAAGAGTTTTTATACATGTGAAAAACAAACTAGTTTTGAAAAAGAAGAGGAGGATTTGGATTAAATCTAATGAATTGGAATAATTAATAGAGCTGTGATTGGATGAAAAAGATGAAAAATAGGATGAGACTTTGACTTGGAGATAGGTAAAATTGACTAAGATTGGTACTAAATACTAATTAATGAGTCAAATATAGATTTCCATATTTGTTGGAGCCATTGTCGTTCTTCAATTACTTGTTAAAAGCAAGTTTAATTATCTACGTTGAAAACAAAAAGTGTGAGTACTGGCTATTTTGTCGTTTTAAAAAAAATTATAATTTTTTTAGCATTTTCTCAATTTATTTTGAAAACTAACACTTATTTTATTATTTATTGTTGACTTTCCAGTCTTGCCAGTATTGTACGAAATCAACCGTATACATATACGCGGATGAATAGAAAGCAGGAGTAAAATTATCATTTTATAGACAAAAAACAAAAGCCACTAAAACCTGAGTAAGTTAAAGTGATATATGGTGCAAATAAGCGAAAAAAAGTTCTATAATAAAAAATAAAAATGGTTGACGATCTATTTTTCTTGAGAACTTCCATATAATAACACATCTATACAGAGTTTAACCGTAGTTCTATTTCCCCATCATTTGAAAGTTCAAATTCTATTTTCCCACGAAATCAAAGTTCCAAACTTATTTGTCCACATATATCGGTTATATCGGTTTGATGTCGGTTTTGAGCGGTTTGTAATCTAAACTTAAACCACACCTCTTTATTCCAACCAAACCCGAACCCAAAAAGTGACCCGTGAAAAACCCGACTCGACTTTTTCTTCTCCTTCACCCAAAAACTTTCGATCCCAATTCATAAGAAAAATAATATGACGAAATTAAAATTGGGAAAATTGACATTGAAATTGAAACTGACGAAATTGAAAATGAAATAATCTAAGAAAAATAATTTTGATCCCAATTCTTCTTCTTAACCCAATAATCAATGGTGGTAGTGCTCGTTCCGTTCTTCTTCGTAGACGACAGCGAAGCCATTACAGATGTGATCGCAGAGCTTCTTAGCCTAGTGGGACTTCTCTTACTCCCCATCGTCCTCCTCCTCACCATCCAGTTCCTCTCGTCGGAACGCCGTATCTTCGAACACAAATCTTCCACAATCTTTTTTTCTCTCTCTCTCTGGATCATCAGATGGGTCAAGGTCTCAAAACTCCCTAAATCAGATTTAACAATCTCCTATATACTCCTTTCATCTACATGTCCCTCTTTTCATTAATGAAATATGAACTGAATAAAAAGCCCTTGCTTCGATTTTTTTTAAAAATAGGAAAATAGTGAAAGCCCTTGCCGTCGACTTTCTTCTTCTCTCTTCCGCGCCGCCGTCAACTTTCTTCCTATCTACCACCGTCGGACCGCTGTTTCGTTGCCGCCGTCGACCTGCACTGAGTTTCACACTTAAAGGTTAGTTCTTCAAGCTCTAATTTAGTGCATCGATTTGGTTTTAGCAAATTTAAGGATTGAATTGGTTTGATTATTTATGCACATTGGGTGTTTTACTATGAATTCTGGGTCGATAAAGAGGTAACAAATGTATTTTAGTGGTTGAATCCTAGTGAATTGGAAGTAGATTATATCCCCAATTTGTGTTCTTGCGATAGGAGAACTAGGTAAAAATAGTAAAACTGTTAAATATAGTAAAACTGGTAAAACTCGTAAAACTGAAAATCATGATTTATGTGTAAAACTGGAATAACTGTCGATAACTACTATTACTGAGTGACTTTTTTGTATTGTTTTTTACAGGATACGATGAGCAACAACGTCATCATATATTTTAAATACCAAGGTCGCATGTATAATTTAATGTTCAAGACATCAATGGGAGAGATAACTTTGTCGAAGCTGGAAGGTAGGATATTCAAGAAGGTTTCGTTAGATGAAAGTAGGGTTAAATTGGAATTGAGTTATTTTTCACTGGTGGTGGGAGGAGGTGAGGAACATTTATTTATTTTGGATGATGAGGATCTGTCTGTTTACCTATGGTGTATTGATAAAGAGAACCGTATAATTCTTTTGTATGTGGAGGTCATCGCTACATCGGAACTGCCCGAGCAACTGTCAAGAGCAGAGAAAAGTTCTACTGGTATGAACTTTGAGGTATTGCAATCAAATGACGAGGAAATACGTGATAGATATGTTGAGCTTCCACCTGTTGTACAAGCTAGTCAGTTTATAGAGGCATGGTCAGACGGTTTGGGTCTGAGTGTGGGTCAAAAATTTTGAAATAGGAAGGCAGTGCAAGAGGTGGTGGATAGAGGTGCATTTGCTAACAGTTTTGGTTATTCGATAATAAAGTCTGATAAGACGCGATTAGTGCTAAAATGTCCTATAGAAAAATTGTAAATTAGTTGCATATCGCGTCAAGAAGAAGGGAAAAAGGAAAACTAAGAGGTTTCCATCGGGTGGGGAACGACAACCAAGGACGCGAAACAAAAGGCGGCCAAGTCAAGGACTCCAACGGTTGCTTTTTGGATTTGGTAGCCCTGTTTGAATGTATCTTAACCTTTTGTATTTTAAATCTATGTAAAACTGGTGTTTTGTTCTGTAAAACTATTTATTGGATCTGTGTGTTCTGGTAAAAACTGATAAAACTTGCTAAAACTGATTAAAGATGATAATGTGAAATAATACCTAATTCAAAGTTACTCGACATAATAATTGGCGTTGTAAACCTCAAAAATAAATGTTTTCACGTGACCTAACAGGAAAATTACGACATTGATAATTTTGGGTTCATATGAAGTAATCCCACCAACATAGTTCTTATACTTTTAAGATCATTTTAACAAAAATAGCCAAGTTAGTAGGGTAAAGTTGTAAAAATATAGAATTAAAACATATTAATGCACACAACAATTAGAAAATCAACTGTAAAACTAAAAAATCAAAGTTTAAGAGTGGGTAAAACTAAATAAATTGAAAACAGGCAAAGTAAAACTATTTGGAACTTTTATAAAACTACTGTCTTTGGTAAAACTAAGTGCAATTTTTTGGCGCCAAAACGAAAACTTTCACCAAGATAACTGTCAAGTCATAGAAATAATTTTATAACTTTTTATAAGTAATATAAATGATTATATATATTAACTATAACTTCAAATCAAATCTAAACAAAAGATTTTCTTCTAATAAATGATGATAGTGGGAAACTCGAAACTGTCTCATCTCATAATGACGTCTTCATCGAGCCCTCCGTCTTCCTCTTCCAACTCTTATATCTCAACTGTATATCGCAACTCTTCCTCTTCCCTCTACTGCAAAAAAAAAAACAAGTGAGCGATCACATTTTTCTCTTCTTCCCTTTAAAAAAAAAAACAAGTTAAGAGATGGCAAGAGCGGTCAACATGATATCGGAGTTAAACACAAAGAAACAGGATTGGAACCTCACGGTGAAGATCCTGCGTATATGGATAAGAGATTGGGTATCTGGCCCAACGATGAACATGCTTCTTTGTGATGAAGAGGTAATATATATCATTTTCTCTTCTAAATTTTTCTATCAAGGAACAAGGATAGGATAGACACCACTGTTTTTGTTATCTTCAGGGAATAAGAATCGAAGCGAATGTTTTTGGTGAATCATTTCGTTTGTTCTCGTGGGTGAAGAACTTTGAGCGGTATTGGTTCAGTCTCAAGCATTTTACAGTGAAGTGGGGTCAAATTATTAGGCAAACAAATTGAAACTTCTATGAAATATATTTCGATGGAAACACAACCTTTAGTTTGCTCAAAGACTATCCAAACCAAAATCATTTTTTGGTTTTCACCCCCATCATTGACATCATTCGGCAAGAAGTGTCAGAACGGTATCCTATAGGTATGAGTAACTTTGATTGTATCTTAACTGTTTGTGTTTTAAAACTATGTAAAACTGGTGTTTTGTTCTGTAAAACTATATATTGGATCTGTGGGTTTTGGTAAAACTGGGGTAAAACTTGGTAAATGTAGTATTATTTTTGTTTTATAGATGTTATAGGAGTAATCACGTGGGTTGGTAATCCACAGATGAAGACAACCGTTCAGTTTACCATCCGAGATAGAGAGTAAGTATTTTGTTTTATTTTGTGACATGTTTAAAGGGTTATCGTGTTTTGTTAGTAAATATTTTGTTTTGTGACATGTTTAAAGGGTTAAAGTGTTTGGCTCATGGAGAACTGACTGAGTAACTATCTTCAAGTTTTACAAGCGCGAATGATTGGCAGATCTTCTGCATTTTAAGATGTTTCCGTGTCGAAACATTAGTAAGTGAGTTTATCTCTATTAAGTCATTGTCTATTATGATATAAATCGTAGTGAAATACTAACAACCAAAAATCTTTTTTTTTGTAGCTAATTCATGGCTTAAAGCAGAAGAAGGCCTCTTAAACATAGAATTTGAAGATTATGTGTCTTTTTAAGAACTATATACTTTTCTGAATCGGTAAGATTATAAGTTTCAAATATATATAGGTACCCATATCCTATTCAATTAGCATGTTTACTAATTTTATAAACCTATAAATGTTTACAGGTACCCATATCCTCCATCCGACCCAACAACCTACAACAACGACCACAAGCTTGGATTTACTCCATTCTAATAATACGCTTTTAAGACAATATATTTAGTGGAAATTTTAGTAGTGTTTGATTTTATCTTCAGCTTTTGTATTGTAAAACAGGTATCTGGTCGAACTGGTCAAACTGCTATTACTAATTGATATTGTAAATAAGGTATCTAGTAAAACAGGTATCTGGTCGAACTGGTATTACTAATTGTATTGTAAAACATGTATATGGTCGAACTGGTCAAACTAGTATTACTAAGCAAAGAACGTATTATTGATTAAAGTTGAAAATTGGGAAAAAATAAATTTGATTTTACAAAACCTAAACAAAAATTACTCAACATAATTTTGATTTTAAAACACCTAAACCAAAATTACCAAATAGAACATGTACCACATCTTATGAGAAAGATCTACGGTCCTTATAGTTAGCAGAGGAAGAAGTTAGCCGTGGCTAGATCCGTCTCGTCGATGATGATGGTGAATATGAGCACTCCTATCAATTCAGTTATTGAATCCACTAGCGGAAACATCTACACAAAATCAAGGTCCTGCTTCGTTAGTTTCGGATGTGGATTAGTTGCTTTCAGGTGGGGATTAGAATAGGAACTGAGTTGTAATCGGGTTTAGTTCATTGATTTGGTTTGTAATTGGGTTAAGTTTGGTTTTATTTGGGTTTCTTTCGGTTTATATTTAATAGGTATACAATAAATCGAGTCAAATCGTGGTCCGTGGGGAAATAGGTTTCGAACTTTGATTTCTTGGAGGAAATATGTTTCGAACTTTGATTTTGTGGGGAAATAGGATTCGAACTTTCAAATGATGGGAAAATAGAACTACGGTTAAACTGTGTAGATGTGTTATTATATGGAAGTTATCAGGGGAAAATAGATCATCAACCCTAAAAAAATGATAATGGGAGAAAATTATGGGTCAAGGTTAGTAAGTCGATGGTCAAATTGATTTTTTACTTTTTTTTTACTGTGGTCAACGTACTATTCCCTAAAACGGTAAAATTAGAACCATTTTATAATTTTCTTTAATTAATAAAGTACCATTAGTTTGTGTATATTTTGCAAAGATATTATTACTCCTCGCTCTTTTTCAAAAATATTGTATTTTTATACTAATTGATAGGAAATTAAAGATGGATGTCTAAAAATGATAAGGTTTCCATAAATATAGATAGAAATCTACGAGAGATTTTAAAGATTACAAAAAATAAAGTGAGAATATGATGTGGGAGATGACACAATTTGATGATCATATTATCGAACAACATTGTTCCCTCCAAATTTTAGTTGTCTTTCTCTCTCGATGAAGGCGACACAAAAGGGGATTTATGGTTTCAACTTAGTTTATTCCCACAGACGGTAGTAACCTCACGTCCTCCGGCGAGAACTTCCTCTTTCTCCCTCCTCTTCCTTTTTTCCATGGTCTCGCATGATCCTGTTCTGTTGCGAACCGTCCGCCCACCAGATCCGTCATCGATTCCCCCTGATCTACTCGATGTCCTCTCTAGCCGCGAGTCTGAGCCTCCTCCTCAGCTAGTGTCGGATCTCCCTTCTATTCCGGCGGTAGCGTCTGTAGGAGCATATCCTCTTTCTCTTGCAGCATATCATTCATCATCTCAGCCCGTCCTTCCGGTTGTTTCTACATAGACCTCAAAGTTCCAATCCTCCATCAAGAATCTAAAAATATGGCAGATCCATCCTTTCTCGATGACGGTATTCTGACTGTGGTTGCTCCGGCGTCAGTCCGTCTCAGAAATGTTGACTGCTGGAAGAATCACCTCATTGCGAAGTTTCATGGGTCCCCTCCGCCAGAAGGAAAAATCTTCTCTGATCTTAACCCAATTTGGGGAAAGAATGGACGGATATCAGTTAAGCTACAAACCGATCGAACCTGCTTCTTTTTTATCCCTTGCGAGGTAACAATGAAGTAGATTCTTGATGTCGCGTTCTGGCAAACAAGCAACTGTGCATTCTCCATTTCAGAGTGGACTTTAAATTTGGATTTGTCTCCGTCCAAGCTCTTGATCGCTCCTTTCTGGGTTCTCATCCGAAAACATCCCCTCTCAAATGTACTCGTATGAAGGTCTCAATGTGATAGCCTCTGGTATTGACGAGCCGCTATACACAAATAAATCGATTGATGAATTGGTTCTTCGAACAATGGCAAAGTTGAAAATCGTTGTTCTTGATCGTAAGCAACCCTCACTGGTTTGTGTCAAGGACAATTATGGGAACTCCGTCACAGTTAGAGCAGAGTATCCAAGCCTCCCTCATCGTTGTGGAAGATGCATGGAGTTTGGTCATCTTGCTCTCCGCTGTCCCTCTGCTATCTCTAAGCCTCTTGTTGGGCCAACTCTTCCTTCGATATCCTCTCGTATTGCTCAGACTGATGCGGTTAACACCTCTGCAAACTTAGCTGTCACTGAGGCTCTCACTCTCCCTCCGTCTAATATGCCAATTCTGAAAGTGGGTTCGAGAGCCAGAAATCTCCCGTCTAGAACTAGTGGTCAAAGGTTTAACCATGGATCAAGCATCAGTTATGAAGGTTGGACTAGAGTTGTTGCGCGCTCTAAGCATATTCCTCCTTCTGAATCATCGAATTCCTCAACCCCTCAGCAATTGCCGCTTAATTCTGATAATTTCCATGAAGATGAGGAAATCATCAAGGTTGCTCAGGAAGTTCTCAGGAAAACATCTTTCTCCACTCCTCCTTCGGTAGCGGCTGTTCCCTCAGTTGTTGCCAGAAGGAAAGCTAGTCGGAAGTTAAGAAAGATGAGCTTTGAGCTCTCCCAAGCCAGCTCCCGGCTCTCACCAACTCATGAAGCTTCTGGTTTTGTTGATCGTGGAAGATCCATGTCGCGGCAGGGTTCTCCTAAGCAAGCTTAATTGCTTCTCCATTCGCCTACTTTTTTGAGCCCATCCTATGATATTTTGCTGGAACATTAGAGGCCTGAATGGTCATGACAAACAACGACTAGTCACTAGGTGGATTACCACCAATTGTCCTCAATGTGGAGGTCTTTTGGAAACTCGTGTTAAAGAACATAACATCTTGCAAGTTGTAAATTATACTCTTCCATGTTGGAGATATGATGCCAACTACTCTCAAAATACAGATAATGGGAGAATTGTTGTGGTGTGGAGAACACCACTATCCGTGTTCACCTTCTTCAAATAGGATCAGTTGTTGGTCTGTGGAGTGCATAATCCAGCTATAAATAAGTCATTCTCTGTTGCTTTTGTCTATGCTAGGAACACTGAGCATCAAAGGCAGTCTCTCTGGAGCAGCATATGTGATCTCGCCTCCTCCCAGATATCACCAGACTCTCCTTGGCTGATATTGGGAGTCTTCAACAAGTTTTTATCAGCCAATGAAAGATACTCTCTTTATCCTTATCCGGTAACTTTGATATCTCTCCAGGGTTTGAGGGAGTTTCAGCAATGTGTTGCAGCCGCTCGAATCTTTGATCTCCCTTATAGAGGTTGTTTTCTCACTTGGTCCAATAATCAGCCTACTAATCCAATTGCCCGAAAGCTTGACAGAGCAATGAGCAATGAATCTTAGCTAGATACTTACCCTCTCACCTCAGCTGTTTTTGACGCTTTTGGTGCTTCAGATCACTCCCCTTGTTTGGTCTCTCTTATGCCAATCACAGAAAGGAGGAAAATTCCATTCAATTTTTTTTTTTCATTCTGGATCACTCATTCCTCTTTCAAGTCTGATCTTCATGATGTCTAGGAAGATGTCATTGCGGCTGGTTCTCCTATGGCTACCCTATGTAAGAGACTAAAGGCTGCAACATTTTTTTTGTAAATCTCTGAATCATGCTAGCTTTGGAAACATCCATAAGAGAGCTAAGGATGCCTTTTCAATTCTGGAAGGAGTTCAAAATCAGGTTCTCTCATTCCATACTCCTCTTTTATTTGTAGCAGAAAAAGAAGCGAGAGATTTTTGGAATTATTGGGCAGCAGTTGAGGAAAGTTTCTATAGACTAAAGTCTCGTATCCGCTGGCCCCAGGAAGGTGACGCCAATACAAGCTTCTTCCAAAAGTCAATCATGGCAAACTTTGCTCGGAATTGCATCCAATGTGAGAGTTTATGATCCTATTCAAATAAAGGTTTTAGCAGAGCAGTATTATTTTAAACTGTTGGGAACTCCAAACAACATTATCATGCCTTATTCTGTCGCCCACATCAAATCCATCCATCCATTTCGTTGTAATGACTCGCTGGCTCAGAAACTCTCAGCACTTCCCTCGTCAGAGGAGATTAAAGCCACTGTGTTCAGTTTTCCCAAAAACAAATCCCCTGGACCTGATGGATTCACAGCTGATTTTTTCACTTCTTCCTGGGATCTAGTAGGACCCGATCTGGTAGATGGAGTTCTGGAATTCTTCACCTCTGGCAGACTCCTAAGGTAGATCAATACTACATCAATCTCTATGATCCCTAAGTTAACAGGTGCGAACAGTCTTTCACAAATTAGACCAGTCTCGTGCTGCAACACCATTTACAATATTATATCCCGTATTCTTTCTTCTCGGCTCAAGTTGCTCCTCTCAGATGCTGTCCAAGGGAAACATGTGGGATTTGTTCCGGACATACTCCTATGTGAGAATGTCCTTTTGGCGTCAGAATTGATTTCTGACTTTCACAAGGATGGAGTAACCTCTCGTGGCTTCCTTCAAATAGATCTGACTAAGGCTTTTGACAACCTGCATTGGGGTTTCATCATCAATATCTTAAAGGCTTTCGACTTACCTGGCATATTCATCAATTGGATCAGTGAGTGTATCTCTTCTGCCTCCTTCTCCATTGCCTTAAATTGAGAATTGGTGGGGTTCTTCCCAAGGAAAAAGGGGTTAAGACAGGGTGATCCTATATCCTCCACTATCTTTGTTCTTTCTATGGACATCATATCCAAGAATCTGGAGGCAGCCGCAAGGAGGAATGAGTTCACTCCTCATCCTCAATGCAACTCCCCTCTGGTAACTCATCTCTCCTTTGTTGATGATGTGTTATTGTTCTTTGATGGCTCTGAAAGATCTCTGCATGCTATCTTGCGCATTATGCGCCAATTTTATTTGGTTTCTGGCCTCGATCTCAACTTGTGCAAGTCCTACCTCTTCCTTTATGGAAATAACCAGGCTCTCTCTCGGTAGTTAGCAACTAGATTTGGTCTCTCTCAAGGATATCTTCCAGTTAGGTAGTTGGGGCTGCCTCTTCTCCCTCATAAGATGAGACCTCAAGACTATCAACCTCTACTTGAAAAAATCAGCAAAAGAGTTTTTTCCTAGACTTCAAGGCACCTATCCTTCGCGGGTAGACTGCAATTGATCCAGTCAGTTCTTTACAGCCTCATCAACTTTTGGGCCTCGGTTTTCCTTTTGCCAAAGAGTTGCCATAATGCTTTAGAGAAAATTTGTTATGCTTTTCTTTGGAGTGGTGCTCCAAACTCTGCTAGAGGAGCTAAGGTTTCTTGGGAGTCAGTGTGTACATCGAAAGAATCAGGTGGTTTGGGATTGAGAAGGTTGGAAGCTTGGAATAAAGTTTTTGGTTTGAAACTCTTTTGGCTCATTTTCACTAAGAATGGATCTCTGTGGGTATCGTGGGTTAGAGAAAGGCTATTACAAGGGAGATCACTTTGGGACCCATCAGTTAAAAAATCAGGGAGTTGGATATGAAAAAAGATTCTCAAGATGCGTCCTTTAGCTAGACCCTTGATCTCTTGCCTTGTTGGTTTGGGTGCCTCAACTTTGTTTTGGTATGATGATTGGACCAGTCTTGGCCCTTTGATTGACTTGGCAGGAGAAGTAGTGTAACACCCCCGATCCGATTTCCACGGATCCGTCTGTGGAGTCGAACCAGGGTGGTGCTACGGGTTAGAGGCGATCGCCGTGAAAACCTAGCCAAAGGCAACTTCACATCACCGCCAGCTAGATCGGCCCGGAGGTCAATCCCCGTCCCCCTTCCCCCTCGGTTCCCAGCCTAAAGCTTTCCAACCCGTTTTGGTTGCCGAGAGTTGTTCCGGCCCGGACGTGGCCTAGTATCATTAGAATTGAGATTTTTTTATGATAAATGCACCCATTTTATTTCAAACCTTGAAAACGTCTTTACACGTACGATGCATCTTATTATAAACTCGATAAAGAAACCTCAAAACTAATCTTTACAAAAACCACCATAATCTACTCTGAATGGCCTAACGTCCGATACGGGATTTCAGCCTATTCCCCCATGAACTATTCGGCTACTGATTATTCATACACGAGGTATCGAGGAATGCCAAAACCATCATGAACTACTTATAATTTTGAATTTCCTACATGAACTTTTGAAAATTGGCCAATTCCACCAAAACCGTAAACGGTGTTTAATTTCCGTTAACGGAATCTGACGTGGCTGACACGTGGCTTAATGGTTTGGTCTGGTTTGTGATTAAACCAAAATTTTGGTGGAATTGGCCATTTTTCAAAAGTTCATGTAGGAAATTCAAAATTATAAATAGTTCATGTAGGAAATTCAAAAAAAGAATATATTGATGTGCCAGCTGAGAATCGAACTCGGATCTGCACCATAACTGGGTATTATACTACCACTAGACCAATGCTGCTTCATTGTACATTCAAATACACAACTATATATATTCACTTACTGTCAAACACATGAACTCGGGTCTCAATATTTTGTTTTTCTTAATCTCGGGCAGGAAGCAAGGAACAGCTGTGTTTTTGTTTTCCAATGGCATGACTTTGGGAAAAAAATAAAATTTAATAAAAAGGAAATAAATATTTTTTTTCGAATTCGAACCTAGAAATTAAAATCGAAATTACTGATGAGTGATGAGTATTTGAAACTCTTTCTACCTTGAAACGAAAGCGAATGAGACCCATATCTGATACTAAAGATATGAGCAGAGAGACCGCGGAGAAAATAGTGGATTAATTGTCCGAGTTTCAGACCGATTCCAAAATACAAACTAAATCAGGACATAGGAAAACGAAAAAAGAAAAAAAAATTATACACATTCGTCGAAGTTTCCAATTTTTTTTTTTTTGGGTAAAATTCCAACTTTTGTTTTTCTTCAGGAGATCCAAATATATATAAATGGTATTATTCATGTACTTTTAATTTTTATTTTTGACTTTACCCATCTATACCACGTGATTTTGATTCGGTAATTATCCATATTTTGCACTATGATTAAGCATTAAAGTATTTTCTTTATCGATTAGTGAAAGATTAAAGTATGTTGTTTTTGCAGATTGTGGGATATTTCGTATATATATATATAGAGTTATGTGTTTGAATAAACAGTGAAACACTATTGGTCTAGTGGTAGAATATTACCCTGCCATGGTGCAAACCCGAGTTCGATTCCCGGCTGGCGTGTAAATTAATTTAATGATGTTTAGACCCAAAAAAAAATTGAATTTCCTACATGAACTACTTAAAATTTTGAATTTCCAACGTGAACTTTTGAAAATTGGCCATTTCCACCAAAATTTTGGTTTAATCGCAAACCAAACTAAACCATTAAGCCACGTGTCAGCCACGTCAGATTCTGTTAACGGAAACCAAACACCGTTTACGGTTTTGGTGGAATTGGCCAATTTTCAAAAGTTCATGTAGGAAATTCAAAATTATAAATAGTTAATGATAGTTTTGGCATTCCTCGATACCTCGTGTATGAATAATCAGGAGCCGAATAGTTCATGGGGGAATAGGCTAAAATCCCCGTCCGATACTCCCCCTATAGCACTCTCAATAAGGTTACATGCGAGACAAAATTTATCATGAGGATTCCTAATGAATACTCATTGAGCTCGGGATCCTCTACCTGCACATGCACGTTAGCCCCCAAATTTCCCTGTCCCCAGATAGCCGAAGCCTATAAATGCATCGGGAAGCAGCACACATGCCATCCCATCACCGAGCATTTAGTACAAAAGTATTAGCAAGCAAGTTTCCAACCAACAAGCAAGCAATACCCAACTACATACTTTACCTAAGTATGCACAGGCGGAAGCTATAACAACGTGTGCTGATATCATCACCAGCCACACCAAACACATTAAAGGACTATAACCTAGCCCTAAAATAATTTCATTGAGAGCTCTCCTAGATGTATCACCCACCCGCCGTCACCGTAACCTCCATGTCCGTTCACCACAAACGATCCCGGATAATATGTCACCTACGATCTTGGTCCATCACGGACATTGATCCACTGCGTCGTCGCGCACTTCCCGGCCATGGGTGCGACTCAAGTAACCTTACGAGATTCATCGTGGCGGTGGTGACTACATCACACCGCATAATCTACTCTAGATTACACTAAAAATAAATTGTATGACAATCCCTCATGGACCGTCACACCACGAATTGTGAATTCCTTAGCACAATTCCAAAATACAACAACAACATACAAGGGTTTTCCCAACCCAAATTTTATGCATGGACTTCCCGTCACACACACAAAATCACTCAAGTCCTTCCCTCGTGTTATTTCTGTCGATTACGCCATACATAGACGCCAAGTCTCATGTATGCAAACCGACTAACACTTAGGCCATTTTCCATCGTTTCACTCCTTAGCAAAACACAAATTTATTTATAAATTAACCTCCATCCGTTGAGAAATTTATAAACAAATAATCGGCAGAACAAACACACATGGTCTGTTCTCGCCTAAACACATATAGAAACTTCATTTATAAATTAACCTCCATCCTTTAGGCAATTTATAAATCAAGCAAACGATAAGAATAAACTCCCCGAGGTTCATTCTTACCCAAATACACAAGTTAATAAGTGAAAACTACGCTACCATAACTCACCTTAATTTTTGATCAGTCTAAGCAAATATTAGACTTTAGCCCCGAATCTTCCTGATACGGTTCTCCTATCGGCTAAAATGCACTCGTTCTTAACCAAGAATCTTTATTTTTGATCACTTTCTCTCTCAAACTTTCCTTACTTTTTCTAAGTGTTTTATTGTGATTTCGTAAATGGTGCTTACCTTTGAACTCGGAGGTTCTATTTATAGCCCCGCAAAGTCGGTTTCAGCCAGCACACTTGTCAATAGATGTGTACCATGCTTTCCACCTCCTGCTCGGGTAAAAAGTAGATTCTAGCCTAGGCATGAGCAACTCCATGCAGCATGACACCTCCTCCTCGGCTAAAATCATAGCTTCTAGCCTAGGCCTGCACGATTACATGCATCATGACACCTCCTGCTCGGCTAAAATCATAGCTTCTAGCCTAGGCGTGCACGATTACATGCAGCATGACACCTCCTACTCGGCTAAAACGCAGCCCAGGTGTACATCTTATCCGGCTAAAAACTTATCTGGTTGATTTTCGCATGATCTTATCCGGCTAAAAACTTATCCATTCGTTTTAGCCATAGCTTAGGGTCTAGTACTAGCTCTCTGCAGTACAGTAACCCTTGTCCCCCGAATCTCTAACAATCAGCACATGTTAATGAGACTTGGTCGGCAAGTTAGCTGAAACGTGATCATCACGCCTTAGGGTTTAATCTTATCTGAACAATATGCCTCAGTGACACGTTCCCCTCAGCTTCATCCCTCAAAGACATGTTTTCCACGTGTTTGGAAAAATATTTTTCCCTCAGTCAATTTTGGCGGCTGTGAATAGTAATCAACACATGTCACCTTACCAGCCGTTCCATTTTCATCGACTAGGTTTCTTCAGTCTGGATAGTGGTCGAGTCTGTTTTCCCCTCGGAAATGACTCGCCTGCCTTCTGATCTTTCCCCCACGGTCAGATCTTTTCTCTCGGCTGTAGGTCGCTTGACTTGTATCCCTCAGTAGTCCTCTTGCTGTCGGCTATTTCTATTTTCATTGGCTAACTTTTTCAGATCTTCCCCCGGGTCAGTTTCCTTCCGAAGCTCAATTTTCCTTTCCTCGGCTATTCTAGTCTAAACTGAATAACTTTCGATTCCTTCAAGTTTTTCTCATTCTGTTTCGACTAATCATCTTCTTTTGACCTTCCAAAGTCAAATACACAATCCCTTAGAAGTTTGGTGAACTTTGGTTTTTCCTCGATTCTTCCCTCGGCTTTTCTAGTGAAAATTGTTTCCGGTTCAAGATTTCAGAATCGGTTCGTGCCAATCTCTTTCTATCTCGACTAAAGTTTTTCTTTCACCTAGTCTTTGAAGAATCCTCTTTCTCTTGGTCATAATTCCAACTTGGAATTTTCTCGACCATCTTCTCATACGGGTTATTACACCCTCCCATACTCATTAGAATTCGTCCTGAATTCTTCCTTTCTTGACTCTAGCATCTCTCCTAGACGTCATACTGAAGTCTTCTGTTCCTTTCGTGAACGTTTTATGGCTTCCTTCTGGTGTTCCTTCACCGTTGCTCTTCACGTGGGTATGACTCTTCCCGAGTCCGGTTATTGCCCATCATAATCCTCCTTCTTCGAAAGTCCTCCCTGTTTTAGGGCTTTTCCAATCTCCTTTCTTCCTGGGTAATTATCTTACCTAAATCATTTTGTTTACCCCAACTTGATCTCATCCCACATGATAGATACTTGTTTCTTCTTCCTCGAAGAAAGTTCAGATTTTCCAATCCCTCAGACTCCAAAATCACGCCAAGTTTGATCTTTCCTTTTCCCTAGGTAATCGTTCCTTCTTGGCTTTTTATTATGAAGTCCTTGTCTTCTCGACACGTCATTCTTCTCATCGTGGTAACCCCTTTGGTTTTCCACCTTCAGTGTGATCATTCCTTGATCCAACGTTTTCCAACGTTCTTATGCTATAGAATTTCCCATTCTACTTCCCTTTCTGATCCTGACGTTGTCCAACGTCCTGCCTTTTTATAGACCTTTCCTTAGTCTATTTCTCCTTTTCCTATGGCTTATCTGATCTTCTGATCTCTTAGCCCACGGTTGATCTTACTGATCTTCCGTCTTTCTCTGATCAATTTCCTTCTTGATCCACAAATAGACTTGTCCTTTAGTCCATCTGTTCCTTTTTCCTTTGACGATCTCCCTGATCTTCTAGCTTCTTCTTTCCTTGGTTCATCGATTCCTTTCGGCGATTGAAGCTTCTCTCTTCTGGCTATAAATAGTTTTCCCCACTCAGGTTCTCATCTAAGCGAAAATTCACAATACACTTACCAATTCCTTTAGGGTTTTCAAGTTTTTAAACATGCCTTCATGACATCCGTTTTCCTTCGGGCATCCTTAAAGCAGTGACGACCATGCTCAAAACTTTAAGTGTCCCTTAACAATCATCACTGATTCATATTATATGCATAATATAACCATCCATGATTTGAACAACACTCGTTTTATTTATATAATTTCACATTATATAATACAAGTGACACGAGCTCGTCTTCCCGACTATCCGTTCACTACACACACGCACACACACACGCACACACACAGGATCCTAGCCTACCCGACCCCTGCGTGCGTGTTCTTTTACACAGCAAACAAAAACTTAACTATTCACAAGATAAGTTTAGAACCCATGCGTACCTTTTATTGTACCTATGTACAGGATGCACGATTCCCTGCTGCCTACCCATACACTACCCTTATCTAAGTTCCCTTTCTTAGTCCGAGATGTTAGATCTTCCCGACCCTTCCGTCGCCTCCCTCCCGCTTGCACCGCTGGACGCTGAGTAGGAAGCATCCGAGTCTAGAGGCTGCACTGGTTCTTCCATTTTTTTAGGGTGTCTGCCGTATCCGCACATGTAACACAGCCCTATGGGCGACAACATCCGTCGTCCCATTGGCGTGCTATGGCATTCCCAGGTCATGTGGTTTGTACGTCCACAGTGACCACACTGCTCCAATACTCCCGTGGAGCTCTCGGTTCTCATACTGATCCTTCTTTCCATTCTTAGAGCTTGTGTAGGCAACCTGCCTAAGTTGTACCTTTCTCGGTACGCTGGCTCTCTTTCGTCTCCTCTGAGGTTTCCCTCATATTCTTCTTCGTGTGGGTACACGAGTCCCACATATACATATGACGTCCTCGGATACTCCTCCAGAGCATCTACATCATTCACCCTCGATCCTCCTGGCTGGTCGTTGTCCTTGAGGTCCAAATACCTTCGAACCATCTCATGAACTACATCATGGCTCAAAGTTATTGATTCCTCTGTCACTTCAGCTTTCGATGTTGCACTCCCCATCCGCGGGTTATGCAGACTTCGACTTCCGCTTCCTTCTTTGGTTTGATTACGTGTTCCTTCTTTCATCCCTTCACCAGATAACCCATAGCGGTCTAACCACTCCCCGACGGTCATCTCCGCATCGAATACATGGTCTCCTTCTTCCGAGGATACCTCCTCTACTTGCACTTGCCCTACCACCGAGACACTCTCCTGTACAGTCCGGGGTACTGGCGGTTGGTACTGGTAATGGCAATCCTGCGAGTAGACATGCGGCATAGGGATCATCGATGTGTCTCGTTCTCCACCCGAGAGAGACAGATCCGCGGTGTTCATCATAAAGGTGTCGTTAGACGACACTCCTTGGGTGATTGGAGCTTGCGGCTCCCAAATCTCCACGTCTGAATACGCCGTTTGCTCCATAACATATTCAAGTTGTTGAGTCACTTCCATGGCTCCTCCTTCTTCTGGCCCTTGAGGTATAGACTCCATGTCCATACCCAACCAGTCTAGCACATCTGAATTATTCAAGACCTCTCCAAAAATTCCTTCTTTCGCCATCTCGGCATCATATTCGAATGATGAATCCGAACTGATCAGATAGATCTCGACCAACGAGTCCGTACTGGAATCGCGAATCATACCATCCTATGAATTAGATTATGCAGATCCATAATATGCCGGATAACGGTTGTCGTGCGTCCCCTCAGAATCTCGCTCCTGCCTTCCTGAACTCATCGACATCCTGCAATACACTTAACAAATCGGGTAAGTCTTAGATTTTTCCCAAATCTCACTATCCTAAAAGTGTCGGACTTCCAGATTCTTAAAGGTGTTTTGCGACTCTCTTTTGACTCGAAAAACTTTTGAAAACTCTTTCCCATGAGCATAATCATGAAAAATGCTCTGATACCAACATTTGTAACACCCCCGATCCGATTTCCACGGATCCGTCCGCGGAGTCGAATCGGGGTGGTGCTAAGGGTTAGAGGCGATCGCCGTGACAACCTAGCCAAAGGCAACTTCACATCACCGCCATCTAGATCGGCTCGGAGGTCAATCCCCGTCCCCCTTTCCCCTCGGTTCCCACCCTAAAGCTTTCAACCCCGTTCTGGTTGCCGAGAGTTGTTCCGGCCCGGACGTGGCCTAGTATCATTAGAATTGAGGTTTTTATGATAAATGCACCCATTTTATTTCAAACCTTGAAAACGTCTTTACACGAACGATGCATCTTGTTATAAACTCGATAAAGAAACCTCAAAACTAATCTTTACAAAAACCACCATAACCTACTCTGGATGGCCTAACGTCCGATACTCCCCCTCTAGCACTCTCACTAAGGTTACCTGCAAGACAAAATTTATCATGAGCATTCCTAATGAATACTCAGTGAGCTTGGGACCCTCTACCTCCACCTGCACGTTAGTGCCCAAATTTCCCCGTCCCATGATAGCTGAAGCCTATAAATGCATCGGGAATCATCACACATGCCATCCCATCACCGAGCATTTAGTACAAAAGTATTAGCAAGCAAGTTTCCAACCAACAAGCAAGCAATACCCAACTACATACTTTACCTAAGTATGCACAGGCGGAAGCTATAACAACGTGTGCTAATATCCTCACCAGCCACACCAAACACATTAAAGGACTATAACCTAGCCTTAAAATAATTTCATTGAGAGCTCTCCTAGATGTATCACCCACTCACCGTCACCGTAACCTCCATGTCCATTCACCACAAAGAATCCCGGACAATATGTCACCTACGATCTTGGTCCATCACGGACATTGATCCACTGCGCCGTCGCGCACTTCCCGGCCATGGGTGCGACCCAAGTAACCTTCCGATATTCATCGTGGCGGTGGTTACTACATCACACCGCATAATCTACTCTAAATTACACTAAAAATAAATTGTATGACAATCCCTCCTGGACCGTCACACCACGAATTGTGAATTCCTTAGCACAATTCCAAAATACAACAACATACACGGGTTTTCCCAACCCAAATTTTATGCATGGAATTCCCGTCACACGCACAAAATCACTCAAGTCCTTCCCTCGTGTTATTTATGTCGATTTTGCCATACATAGACGCCAAGTCTCATGTATGCAAACCGACTAACACTTAGGCCATTTTCCATCGTTTCACTCCTTAGCAAAATACAAATTTATTTATAAATTAACCTCCATACGTTGAGAAATTTATAAATCAAACAATCGGCAGAACAAACACACATGGTCTGTTCTCGCCTAAACACATACATAAACTTCATTTATAAAATAACCCCCATCCTTTAGGTAATTTATAAATCAAACAAACGATAAGAATAAACTCCCCGAGGTTCATTCTTACCCAAATACGCAAGTTAATAGCGAAAACTACGCTACCATAACTCACCTTAATTTTTGATCAGTCTAAGCAAAGATTAGACTTTAGCCCCGAATCTTCCTGATACGGTTAAGTCCCCTCTCGGCTAAAATGCACTCGATCTTAACCAAGAATCTTTCTTTTTGATCACTTTCTCTCTCAAAGTTTCCTTACTTTTTCTAAATATTTTATTGTGATTTCGCAAATGGTGCTTACCTTTGAACTCGGAGGTCCCAATTTATAGCCCATCAAAGTCAGTTTCAGCTATCACACTTGTCACTAGATGTGTGTACCACGGTTCTGCATGCTTTCCACCTCTTGCTCGGCTAAAAAGTAGATTCTAGCCTAGGCCTGCGCAACTCCATGCAGCATGACACCTCCTCCTCGGCTTAAATCATAGCTTCTAGCCTAGGCCTGCACGATTACATGCAGCATGACACCTCATGCTCGGCTAAAACGTAGCCCCGGTGTACATCGTATCCGGCTAAAAACTTATCTGGTTGATTTCCGCATGATCTTATCCGGCTAAAAACTTATCCATTCGTTTTAGCCACAGCTTAGGGTCTAGTACTAGCTCCCTGGTGTACAGTAACCCTTGTCCCCCGAATCTCTAACAATCATCACATGTTAATGAGACTTGGTCGGCAAGTAAGCTGAAACGTGATCATCACGCCTTAGGGTTTAAGCTTATCTGAACAGTATCCCTCAGTGACACGTTCCCCTCAGCTTCATCCCTCAAAGACATGTTTTCCACGTGTTTGGAAAAATAAGATATTTTTCCCTCAGTCAATTTTGGTGGCTGTGAATAGTAACCAACACATGTCGCCTTACCAGCCGTTCCATTTTCATCGGCTAGGTTTCTTCAGTCTGGATAGCGGTCCAGTCAGTTTTCCCCTTGGAAATGACTCGCATGCCTTCTGATTTTTCCCCCACAGTCAGATTTTCTCTCTTGGCTGTAGGTCGCTTGACTTGTATCCCTCATACTTTTCTTTTCTCTCAGCAGTCCTCTTGCTGTCGGCTATTTCTATTTTCATCGGCTAACTTTCTCAGATCTTCCCCCAGGTCATTTTCCTTCCGAAGCTCAATTTTCCTTTCCTCGACTATTTCAGTCTAAATTGAATAACTTTCGATTCCTTCAAGTTTTTCTCATTCTGTTTCGACTAATCATCTTATTTTGACCTTCCAAAGTCAAATATACAATCCCTCAGAAGTTTGGTGAACTTTGATTTTTCCTCGATTCTTCCCTCGGCTTTTCTAGTGAAAACTTTTTCCGGTTCAAGATTTCAGAATCGGTCTGTGCCAATCTCTTTCTATCTCGACTAAAGTTTTTCTTTCACCTAGTCTTTGAAGAATCCTCTTTCTCTTGGTCATAATTCCAACTTGGAATTTTCTCGACCATCTTCTCATACGGGTTATTACAAGTAGGTCCAAGAGTCACATGCAACAATCTATTGGCGACGGTTTCTCAAGCTTGTTCAAATGGTGCCTGGCTTCTGCCAAGAGGTAGGCATCCGATTTCAGTATTGCTTTGCGCATGTCTTCCCTCCCCTCCTCCAGCACTATCATCCACAGAATTAGACCTATTCCAATGGCGAAATTCTTTGAATTTTGAGCCAGGTTTGTTCTCTGTGTCTCTCACTTGGCTCAATTTGAATCCTCCTGGCCCTGCAGTCCCATGGTACAGATTTGTTTGGTTTAGTCAAAGAATCCCAAAACACTATTTTATTCATTAGGTGCTTGCTAGAGATGTATGACAACGAGAAACCGTCTTCGCAGTTGGGGTCTTCAGGTCCCGGATACTTGCCTTCTCTGCAATTCTGATCAGGAAACGACTAATCACCTATTCTTTGACTGCTCTTACTCGTAAACAATCTGGTCAGCATTCTTCACTCATGACATTCTATCACCTCCCTTAGGTCTCCAATGTATTATGTCATGGGTAAATTCAACTTCAGCCTATCCCAAACTCAACAACATATGCAAGCTCATACTTCAGGCATCGATCTATGAGTTGTGGAAAGAAAGGAATGCCAGACTTCATAGATCACAACCTCGTCTTCCTCAGGCAGTCATCAAATTCATTCAAAGCACCATCAGAAGCAAGCTTGCTAATTTGGACAAACCGACCAATCTTCCAGCCTCAACAAGCACTCATTCAGGTCTTTCTTACCTCTCCACTTGGTTTGGCTATATACAATTCTACAACTCTCCGTATCATACTTCTTAGTTGGATCACTCTCTTTGCAAGTTATGTTCTGTCAACGCACAATTTATGTTCCATTCCCATTTGTATTTCATAAGTCTTATTTGTAATCTCTTCTTTGCTCTTTCACTTGTAAGTTGTAAGCTCAAAACAATGTCCCTTTTGAAGGGCATAAAAAGAGAAATGAAAAAGAGATACAGTTAGAAAAAAAAAAATTGTTTCTCCTCGATAATTTCAGGTTATTCTTTATTCACCATCCACCTTTAACTGGACATCATTTGTTAATACAATTTAAAACTGATCACAAATGAATAAAGAAAATTACAGAAAATACTGAAAAAATTACAAAATACAAGATAACAAGACTTGTGAAATGCTAGTGAAGCAATACTTAGTGACCTGTGATTTGTGACCCGAGAGATAATGATTCTAATGATGCTTAGAATTGATTAAAGCTGAATAAATCTGAACCATGTGTGAACAAAAGATTCAATGTGAGAGCTATTGGAAGGAGTTCTTCTCTGTCTAAACCAACAAGTTTTGCTCTTAAGACCAATTGTATCTCTTTTAAAATGACCTAAACCGGTTTAGATGAGGAGTAATGCAATATGTCATTTTTTCCTTCCACATGAAATAGACCACCGCTTGAAAGATAAGCGTACAAATAGCCTTGAGCTTTCCATTCCAAGACGAAGAACGTACTCACACTACGAAGTCTTCAAACAAGGAAGGAGGAGATATGTCTTGATGAGTAAAGAAAGAGCTCAGTACCTCAGAAGAATACAAGCATTAAAAGAAGAGATGTGTCCTACTCTCAAATAAGGAGCCACACAACAAGCATTCTGATGGAACATTTAATCCCCACCTTCTAAAACGATCTCGCATTGGCAACCTGTCTTGTAACACCACCCAAAGCAAAAAAGAGTGTGCGCCAATGAAGTTGATGATTATACGCCGCTGAGCTTTTTATGTGGTTAAGCAGCAGAGCAGGCAAGTATGTATGTCTTGTGCTAGTGTCCTCAAGTGCTGATACACCTAGGGGTCATGTTGGATTAGTATATATTGCTTATATAAGGGCTGTGTAGCCGAGTTGGTATGAAAGATGGTCCTAGTTTCTCGTGCTCCAGGATGCCGCTCCGTGAGTCTTATATTTTGATAACTAAGGCAACTCTCATGTGTCGCAGCCACATGTCGTTGTTTGATTGAAAAATACAAAATTGTCTCCAACAAACACTTACTTCTTAGGATGTATTATTCAATCATAGATTTAAAGTTAATTCAAACAAGAGATAGAATAAGATTTTTTTTTTTTTTTGGTGGGGTCAAACAAGAAATACTGCTCGATGTTGCCTTTTCCCTGACCAAAGACATTGGTACGAAGAACGTAAGCCTTTCCTGTCTCGTTCCCTAGAAACTCAATGTATATCTCATCATGTGCATTGTAACATCCTGAATCCAAGGACGAGGCCCATTTAAAATTTCCGGGATCAAAGGCCCAAACCGTCGTGAAAGCCCAAAAGCGGAACCGTAAAAACCATCACGATTGGAACCCTTAGAGCATCTTTATTGGGGTCTCTTAAGGCAGGTTCTTATGTTTATTTTGCATTAAATTTAATCAGAGGACTAACTTTTCATAAGAAACGTTTCTTATTTAAGGACTTTAAGAAACGTATCTTAGGTACACGTGTCTTTTGTTGAGTAGAGAAAAGATTTGAGGGAAATTTTTGTTTCTTTCTTCTTTCTTCCCCAAACAATTTCTCTCTCCTCCTCTTTCTTCTTTTTTTTCCTCAAATTTAATAATAAAAAAATAACTAAGAACCCCATTGGTTCTCTTGCATTAATGATGCTCTTAGAGCCCAAGCACATGTATGTACAATTGTAAGAATCTCCCTCTCCAAATCATAAACCTAGTCTCAAGCTCCTGAGAGAGAGATAGAGGAAGCATGCATAGCCGCGTGAGAGAGAGAGAGAGAGAGAGAGAGAGAGAGAGAGAGAGAGAGAGAGAGAATGAGGTCGATAAGGAAAGGGAGGAAGAAGACCTGCCGCCACCATCGTTGGAGCTTCCAGTCGCCGCCGTCGTCACTATTGCTCGACGCCGAACTGCTCGCGTCACCGCACCACCGGAGCCACCGGAGAACTATGTTGTTGTTGTCACCTGCTCTGTTCATCATTACCATCGTCCTCTCTGTTCGTCACCGTTACCGAACAGTACCACCGTGAGATTAAAATGGAACCTGATCGGAACCGTGAGTTCATGAATGAGAGCCTCCTAGCCGTGTTCTCCGCTTCAAGTGGCTAAGGTGAGGGAGTGTGACTTGTGGATTCATAATGCATAGTTGTGTTCTCCTGTTCCATGTCTTGTGTAGAGTAGGATTGATTCTTTGTAGCGATAATTCTTTGGATATGTTAATGTGTGAGGTATAATTCTGAAATGTGAGAAATTGAAAGAATTAGTATCTCAAGAATATAAGTTATAATTAACTGGATAATTTATCGTGTGTTCTTTATTGTGTGAGATGCATGTTATTGTGTGTTAAATGAATTATTGAATGGGTAGAAATGTTAATGTGCTGAGGCACAAAATGTAAGAAAGAAAGAAAGAAAGTGTTGGAAGAAGTGTCTAGGCACGAGGAATCCCGTAAGCACTAAGAAAGAAAGAAAGAAAGTGTTGGAAGAAGTGCTTAGGCACGAGGAATCCCGTAAGCACTAAGAAAGAAAGTGTTGGAAGAAGTGCTTAGGCACGAGGAATCCCGTAAGCACTAAGAAAGAAAGTGTTGGAAGAAGTGCTTCGACACGAGGAATCCTGTAAGCACTAAGAAATAAAGTGTTGGAAGAAGTGTTTCGACACGAGGAATCCCGTAAGCACTAAGAAATAAAGTGTTGGAAGAAGTGCTTCGGCACGAGGAATCCCGTAAGCACTAAGAAAGAAAGTGTTGTAAGAAGTGTTTCAGCACAAGGAATCCCGTAAGCACTAAGAAAGAAAGAAAGAAAGAAAGTGTTGGAAGAAGTGCCTAGGCACGAAGGATCCCGTAAGCACTAGGGATGGCATGTGTTGACACATGTTATCATGGTCTGCGCTAAGGCGGAGATGTTGTGGGAAGTAGTTCCACATGTGTTTTGTTTACTATGCTTGTGTGTGTCGTAAGTCTTAGGAACATTGTTGTATACATTAATACATATGTCATTGAAGAAATCGAAGAATGTGGATTCACAAGCTTCTTTTCTGTCTATACTTGCCATGTTTTTGGATGACTTGGTTGTGTCTTATGAGTAAGGTGGGCAAGAAGGATTGCCCTCACTGAGTGATTTTGTTGCTCACCCCCTCCCTTTTTTTCTTTCCTTTTTCAGTGTTGCAGGTGTGTTAAGACAAGCGTTTAAATTCAAATGAGTTGGCAGGAATTTCGGTTACAAATCGTTTTGGGCCAGGCCAGAAGGTTAACATGCTGACTTAGCCTATGTGACGGCTCGGGTGCTACATGCATGCTCTTTGTCACGACAATTACAATTTTAATGATCTCTTTTGAGTTTAGTAACGGTTTGTGAGTTTGAGAACGTACGTTGTAAGTGGTTATGAAATTTGGAGATAACGTGGTTGTGGTACCTTTTGGCTACAGATCTAAAAAGTATGTTTAGTGAAAGAGTTTGTATATAATTGACAAATTTTGAAAACTTGAATATTTTGTCGGCATTTTATCCATAGTAAAAGATATGAAGATATCAGATATCAGTTTATACATAAATATATGACTAATAAAAAAATTAGCACTTAGAACTATAAGCATTGTTTTTTGGAGCAACGGTACGTAGAAAAGAACCGCTCCTTGTGAGTTCTCGAAGTGGCTTATCCGTAAATCTGATAAAGTTGTAAACGAAACCTCCGGCCATAACTCCGACGTAAGGACCAACAATGTAAACCCAAATTTCTTTATATACTCCCATCACAATCGCTGGTCCTAGACTTCTTGCTGGATTCATTGATGCTCCTGAAATCGATCTATCATCATTTACAAACCCAAACTAGTGATATTTCTAATTATAGATTATGTTGGTAGTAATATGAAAAAATGTTTTCTTAAAAAAAATATTTACCCGGCCACGAAGACGTTCAACATTATAGTCATTCCTACCGCAATTCCAGCTAATTCTCCGATCTGTCGAAAAAATTGAGAACACTTCCATTTGATATTTTTAGCTAGCAAGCAAGAAAAATATATATTCATTAGCAAGAAAGTCCAACCGTTTTTCTTCTTTTAGTTTAATCATGTCATATATATTTTGTGTGCCCATTTCAGTCCTAAAAGAATGGTGATATAGAAAACACTAACCGCACGACTATCAGTGGCAACGCCAGAGATAACGAACATGAGGAGGAATGAGATAATGATCTCTGCAACGAGTGCTCTTGCCGCTGAATCAGTTGGAGTTGTTCCGAAGTAAGCTTCGGGTGTGACTTTGAACATTAGTCTCAATGTCAAACTTGCTAGTAAGGATCCTACAAGTTGTGCACCTATATACAATGGTACCTGCCCAAAACATATGATACACGTCACTTTCATTCTTCAATTATCAAATCCAATTAGCATAGTTTAGGTTTCAAAAATGTGTTAGCATCTGTTTTTACATTTAAAGTGTATATGTTTAATAAATCAGCTTGTGATCAATATTTATAGCTTTATATATAATCTTAAAGAAAATATTTTGTTAATCACAAGCTCAAATGAAAAATTTATTAAGTGTAAACGCAAACGCCAAACGCTGAAATGGTTGTCTGACCATCTCATTTTAATTAAATACATATGTTTTAAAAATCAATGTTAAGTTTCATAACTTCCAATTCAAAACCAATTGGCAATGAATGGATTGGTTCATCTCTCTTGTATGTTATGTATGTCTCATCACAACTTTTAATGTGGAATTCCTAACATCCTTCCTTGAAATGATAGCTCTTCCGTCCCATCTCTAACCAAATCTCACGCTAGGATAAACACTCTTTAGGCCATCCTACTTGGATTTTGTCTCAACTATAAATTTGCTATGACCAAAATACCTACCGGTGTGCTTACATTTGCAATTTTGCTATCTTTTTTTTTTTGCAATAGCTAGGGGAAATGTTTGTTAATACAGAACAATTTTTTTTTAATTCACATTGATATTTAAACGCAAAAGTTAGTGTTCGAAACAATCTAGATCTTATTGAAGGATGAGATAGAGATAGAAATTGACCTGATACCAGGGAAACCGCCGGAAAATGGCGAAAGTGAAGGTGACGGTAGGATTAAAATGTCCACCAGAGATATGACCGGTAGAGTAAATCATAACCATAACAATGAGATCCCAAGTCACACAAACTCCCGGAAACGTCACTGTTCCACCGTACAACACATTCACTACCACCACTCCACATCCAGAAAATATTACGAAATAGTCCCTACCATCTCTGCTATCAACTGTGACCAATTTTAAAAACCAAATTGTTCAAAAAATTTATCATCATTATAACTATGTAATATAATATATAAAAATAGATTTATTATCATCATAAATATGCAATAAAATATTTTTGTTTTGTTTTTACCTTTTGGGTAAGGCAAACAATGATGGGAGAAGTGCATATGACTGTCTCGATTCCTCTCCTCCATGGCAATCCTTTCCTTTGCCTTTCTCAATTCTTGATATTTGTTCTTCTTCGATTTCTTCACCAAGCGACGTCATTTTTCGATAGATTTCAGTTAGATAATTTACTATAAGAACTGAAAAAGTGGAGTGGAGAGATCTTTTATTTATTTGAGAAGTAAGAGAAATGAAAATTGTAGTGATTGGAGAATTTGGAGATATTAAAGAGTTTTTATACATGTGAAAGTTGAAACATTCATAGAAGGGCTAGATTAAATCTAATGAGTTGGAATAATAGAGCTGTGATTGGATGCAACAGATGAAAAATAGGATCAGACTCAGACTAGTAGAAGAGGCAAGATTGCTAATTAAGGGGTTGCAATTTGTAGGAGTTAATTATCTTTCTTCACTACGTAGACCTGTCAAAACCAATTTTTAAAACACAAAAGTAGAACAGAAATAACAACCTTTAAAACTATAGTAGATCACTATTTATACAAGCTGGATATATAAATGGTAGGGGGGGGGGGGGTGTCCAATTAAAGTTCTGGGAAGAGTTGTTTGAGTTTTGGGTTGGTTTTTGGATTATGTAAATTCAAAAACTTTGTAGCAAAACATCAAAAATAACTCTTGGATCAAGTTATTTGGATTTTTTGTTTTTTATAGTTATTTATATTTGGATGTTACATTCCCCTTCTCACTGATATATCATGGTTTTTACCCTGTTTAGGCCATGATATAAGTCCGTTTTATAGAGTCTTTATTCTATTTCGTAGTATTTTAGAGTCTTTTACAGGTTATAGCACGTTTGGAGCAATATTGGAATTATTGGAGTTTTCTGGAGCAGTTTGGAGCAAAGCAGAAGTTCGTGTTGCTGAGTACCTGATTTCACGACAAGCATCGATCGATACCCCTTGGTATCGATCGATACCCATCGCAGCATGACAAGACACGCGACTTAATGAAGAGTTGAAAAACTGCAGATTTGCCCCAGAAGTCTTTAATAATTACAAGAAGCCCCAATTCGTGTTTTAGGTTATTTATAGGGATTTTACAGCCACTTTGTAGGCTAAACTTTATTTTCTATACTTTGATTTTACTTTGATTTGAGAGACAAGTCTGAATCTCCCTTCGTCCGAGATCAGATCTAAAAACCTCTTGTTACTATTTTATTGATGATTTATTCAGTTATGTTGATTGTTTCATTCTCCATGTCTGAGTAGATCCACTTTAGGTTCAGGGTTCTCATAAGGGTTTTCTCTGAATGCTAGGTTGATTAATTTATAGGATTTACCATCTGAATTAGTTCTTCGCTTAGGTTGTGTTCAAAACTAATTCAATTTTGACGAATCTGGAACTTAGATCTTAGGATAATTGATTAGGCACGACAATGCGATTAATTACCTGATAGAACCTTAGGTGAGCAAATTGATTATTCGCAAAGAGATTTGGTTTAATTGAATTGTGAACATATCAAACCTGATATTAAAGTTGATTTAGACTTTAGGATTCGCAAAGAGATTTGGAATTCTTAGGATTTAGAATTAGATAATTCTCGCAACGACAGTTGGTTAATTATACCTTAGTGATTTGAGTTCAAGAACTGCGCTAAATCGGAATCCTGCTAGTTAGTTTATCTGCATTCATTGATTTCCTGAGAAATACCATGGGCCTATATTTTCCCAATTGAATTACAACCCTTTTAAGTTCAACACTGCTTTCAATTACATCTGTTTAGCTTAGCTTAATTCGATACTATACAATCTATTGTGCATCTCTGTGAGTCTTTGTGGTTCGACCCCTAGCTATATTACAACTACTGCTTTAGTACTGTTAGGGTATTAATTTGAGCATATCAAATTTGGCGCCGTTGCCGGGGACTCAATTCGCCATTAGATTTTAGTTGAGAATTTCGACTAAGTCCATCGGTATCGATCGATACTCTGTAGTATCGGTCGATACTCGTCGTCTTCTTTTGTTGATATCGATCGACACCACCTGGTATCGATCGATACTCAACGTATTTTTTTTTTTGGTTACTTACGTGCCTTGTCTAGTGTTTTGTTTTCAGGTGTATGCCTGTTCGTGAAACCAGAAGCAACAAGAGCACTCAGCTAGTTGAACTGTCATTGGAACAGCTAGCACTTGTGGAACGCACAAACAGAAAGACCAAGCAAACATCAGGGATGAACAACCCAGTCGTTTTAAAAGCTGATGAAGCTGGAGTTCTGAGAGACCAAGAGGTGTTATTGATGAAGCTGGAAACGTCGTTGTCCCTGCTGCTGTTATTGAGATTGTCGCACCAGCTGGGCGCGCCAACTTTGGGAATGCTGTAGGTGATCGAGCTAGGACACTTGGCGAGCACAACAGACCTGATCAGTTCTATGCCAATCGATATGCGATTCGCATCCCAACTTTTCAGAGGAACGACTTCGAGCTGAAGCCTCCGTACTATGCTCTCGTGAGTCAGAGTACTTTCCATGGCCTACCTCATGAGCATCCCATGGATCATATCGAAAGGTTCGAGGATTTGGTCACTGGTATGAAGTAAAATGGAGTGCCCAATGAGTACCTTTTCTGCAAACTTTTCCCCTACTCTCTTGGTGGGGATGCTGCTTATTGGCTGAAGCAGTTAACTCCTGGTTCGCTAACTACATTGGATGAGACGAAGAATGCATTCCTGTGCAATTTCTATGATGATGCGAGATCTGAAGAGCTCAGAACAAAATTTCTCAATTTTCCTAAGGTCAAACAGAGGGACTCAAGGCTGCTTGGATTCGCTTCATATCATATCAGAGAGATTTTCCGCACCATGGGTTCAATCAGGTTCAGCTGCTGGGTACTTTCTACAGAGGGATCGACTTGAGGTACCAGATGGCTTTGGATACTACATGTAATGGGAACTTCAACACCAGGTATCCAGATGATGCAGTCGTGCTAATTGAGAACTTGTCGTCTAGCAATAACACCAAGAATGCTGATTTCGAGCGGAAGAAGCAAGCTGGAGGACTTGATGGATCTCAGATTGCTGAAGTTCAAGCCAAGCTGGATTTCCTGATCAGGAAGAATCAGAAAGTGGTCCACTTTACTGCTGAGGATGAAGTGGAGGATGTTAACTATGTTGGTGGTTCTGGATTTCAGGGTCAGCAATTTGGGTACAACAACAACCGAAACTTCAACAACAACACTCACAATTACGGGAACTCTTCGTACCAGCCCATCCCTCCAAAGTCCACAGAGAATAAGATGGGATCCATGCTTGAGCAAATTCTTCAGGGACAACAAAAACTGCAAGTGGATTTCAATGGGAAGATTGACCATATGTACACTGATCTCAATGGAAAAATTGACCACCTGAATGGGAAGATTGAAGCTGTCAACCTTAGTCAGAGGAAGCTGGAAACTCAGTTCGCTCAGACCGCATCAGCTGTGCAGAGGCAGGAGGTTTTCTTCCAGGGAGAACTGAAAATCCAAGAGCACACGTCAATGCGATCTCCTCAAGTGCAGAAAATTTCGATGAGGATCCTGAAATCGCCAGGGCATCGATCGATACCCCCAATTATCGATCGATGCCGGTTACAATTCAGAAACGGAATACTTCCAAAACCCGTGTATCGATCGATACCCCATTGGTATCGGTCTATACTGAGGCGATTTCTGAGGAGACAACTGAGACTTCGACTGTGGTGCCTAAGGTAGTTGCAGAACGGGTGTATAAACCCAAGATGCCTTATCCTATACTTCCTAAGCTGACAAGAAGGGAATGGGAGGACGCTAGATGCAAGTATTTGCTGGATAAGCATAATGTGGAGCTTCTTTATGATGATGATGTATCTGCCAGGGACGATTCGACTGCACTAGTATCGATCGATACCCTACCTGGTGTCGATCGATACCCCTCGCAGAACGAGCTAGAAATTTTGAAAACACCTGAGGTGATCAATGAAAGAGTTCGCAAGCCCAAGAAGCTGAATCATGTTCCTAAACACCTCAGAGATCCCATCTCTCCAAAGCAGCTGTGTGGCTTTGAGAAGATGGTAAGAAGGATTTCCCCTGATTCAACCTTTGAAAAAGCTCTAGAGTGCCGTCCTCTGCTAAGTCACTTCAAATATTGCAGAGAAACTGAGGAAGATATCAAGGCACTCTTCATTAAGGCCAGAGGTACACCTCCGCTGCGGCAATTGACACAGAGGGAAGACCCAGGGAAATTCGCGGTACCATGCTCTATCTCTGGAGTGGAGTTTAAAGAGTCTCTCGTTGACTCAGGGGCTAGCGTTAATGTCATCTCAAGGGAAATTGCAGAATGGTTGGGCGCCGATATTCGATCTTCAAAGGTATCTATCACATTCGCGAACGACTCCACCTCACTTCCATACGGTACAATCTCTGCTTTGCTGGTCAAAGTAAGAGATTGTCTGGTGCCGACTGATTTTCAGGTTGTGGAGATGAGTGCGATATCTAGTATGCCTATACTCCTGGGATGACCATTTATGGCTACTGCTGGCGCAATCATAGACACGCCTAATAAGAGAATCTCTTTCTCTTACATTGACGGAGGGGTATATTATGATGTCATTCCCCCTAGGAGTGTTCCCACACGTGTCTCTATCATCAAGGTTGTCACAGGAGAGTCGCTAGCAATTGATCTTTTGGAAGAGCCTCCTGATGAGCCAACTATCACAGACATTTCAGCTGAACCGCCCAGCATCCCCAAGAAAGTTGTCCAGAAGGCTAAGGCAACAAAGAAGAAGGCCAAGAGCAAAAGAGTCAACGATCCCCATGTTACATTGATCCCTCATAAGTGTGACGGAGACTCAATTGAGTACAAAGTGAAGTGCAAAGGAGCCTCGAAGCCATTCTCTAAGGCTAGAGTACTTCTTACTTCTGAGCTGAAAGAGAAGGGAAAAGAGTTCGTGGAAGGCATGTTGAGCAGAACTCTGACGTTAGCGATGTCAAGTTGTGGAGCCTGTTTTGGTGCAATCTCTCACTCTTATCTAGCCTGAAGGGCGTTACAGTCAAGCTATTGACGTTAAACGAGCGCTTGGTGGGAGGCAACCCACTGGTGAGTCTGTTTTTGAGTCGTTTTTCTTTTTATTTTCGTTCATTTTGTGTTTGTGTCAGGATAAACAAGGAGCAAACTCGAAATCGCCTGAGTGTCGATCGATACCCTTCAGTATCGATTGATACCCTACGCGATTGAGACAGGTTCATGTCGATTTAAGCCTGGTATCGATCGATACCCGGCTGTGTGTCGGTCGATACTCTATGTTCCAGCAAGATAACTTCTTGTTTTTCCCAATTTTATCCTTTTATTTTGTTTCTTTCACTGACTCTAGGCTAGATAACACTGGGGACAGTGTTGTTCAAGTCTGGGGGAGGTGTCTGCTGACATTGTTCTTGTTTTTCTTAGAGTCATAAAATAAAAAAAAAATTGTCGTTTTATTGAGTCAAAACTTGTTGGAGGTGATGATCATGTGCTTGAACCTATTGATTTGATTTTGTTTTTGAGTGCACAGTGTTACAGGATCAGTTCTAGATCGACTAATGAAAAATCCAAAGACTGACCAGTTGACTAGAAAACATCCATGTTTCCAGCAGAGTTCTTCTGAAACCTGAGCCAACTTTTGCACTTCATCGATATGGTTAGTGTTCATAGAGCTTGATTCATCATTCATATCTGATAAAGGAACCCATGTGTTTAAAGTTATGGTATTTCTCTCCCCTGTTATAAGTTGATAAATAAGAGCATAAAAGATTGAAATGATTTTCTTCTGAGTAGAGGGTTAGGAAAATTTCCAGCGATCCCATTATTCTACTTAAGAGGGAATGATCACACAAAGGATTGGAAGCGAGGCTAGGATTCACCTATGATGCCATTATTCACCTACATCCTTTGATACATAGAAAGGGAAGAACCGGGGATTTGGTGGCAAACACCATCAATACTCGTGTTTCGGACCTTGATGTGTATATGCAAAGCTGAAAATATAAAAAGAGAACATAATAAGAAATAAGTTTGGGAGAGAGAAATTGATACAAAAAGTGTGAAAATGGTGGTTCCTTGTCATGATATTGTCTGGTAAAGAATGTAGAAGGTTCTTAAACATTGGCTGCAGCGATGAAACTGGCGATGAGGGTTTTACTTGAACAAAGCTGTGGGATAATGTGTGGAGTCTGGGAAAGCTGCGAATGTCTACGGAGAAGTACATGGTGGTTAGATCAAATGCTGATTTGGTGACATTTGGGCACTTGGGAAGAGGGTCATTTCGATGGTTCATGAATAGGCGAGTCTCCGCGTTTTCAAACCTCTTTCTCTGGTTTAGTCTTCTATTTGCTTGAGGGCAAGCAAATGCTAAGTCTGGGGGAGTTGATATATCATGGTTTTTACCCTGTTTAGGCCATGATATAGGTCCGTTTTATAGAGTCTTTATTCTATTTCGTAGTATTTTAGAGTCTTTTACAGGTTATAGCACGTTTGGAGCATTATTGGAGCTTTCTGGAGCAGTTTGGAGCAAAGCAGAAGTTCGTGTTGCTGAGTACCTGATTTCACGACAAGCATCGATCGATACCTCTTGGTATCGATCGATACCCATCGCAGCATGACAAGACACGCGAATTAATGAAGAGTTGAAGAACTGCAGATTTTCCCCAGAAGTCTTTAATAATTACAAGAAGCCCCAATTCGTGTTTTAGGTTATTTATAGGGATTTTACAGCCACTTTGTAGGCTAAGCTTTATTTTCTATACTTTGATTTTACTTTGATTTGAGAGACAAGTCTGAATCTCCCTTCGTCCGAGATCAGATCTAAAAACCTCTTGTTACTATTTTATTGATGATTTATTCAGTTATGTTGATTGTTTCATTTTCCATGTCTGAGTAGATCCAATTTAGGTTTAGGGTTCTCATAAAGGTTTTCTCTGAATGCTAGGTTGATTAATTTATAGGATTTACCATCTGAATTAGTTCTTCGCTTAGGTTGTGTTCAAAACTAATTCTAGGTTGACGAATCTGGAACTTAGATCTTAGGATAATTGATTAGGCACGACAGTGCGATTAATTACCTGATAAAACCTTAGGTGAGAAAATTGATTATTCGCAAAGAGATTTGGTTTAATTGATTTGTGAACATATCAAACCTGATATTAAAGTTGATTTAGACTTTAGGATTCGCAAAGAGATTTGGAATTCATAGGATTTAGATTTAGATAATTCTCGCAACGAAAGTTGGTTAATTATACCTTAGTGCTTTGAGTTCAAGAACTGCGCTAAATCTGAATCATGCGAGTTAGTTTATCTGCATTCATTGATTTCCTGAGAAATACCATGGGCCTATATTTTCCCAATTGAATTACAACCCTTTAATTTCTGCACTGCTTTCAATTACATCTGTTTGGCTTAGCTTAATTCGATACTATACATTTGTGCATCTCTGTGAGTCTTTGTGGTTCGACCCCTAGCTATATTACAACTACTGCTTTAGTACTGTTAGGGTATTAATTTGAGCATATCACTCACTCAAGCAGAACCCAATAGCATACTAAATTATTTGTCACCTAGAAACAACAGAACATTTAAAAAAACAAAAAGGGGTTATATTAGAACTAATTGAATAAATAGGTATGCAAGAAAAACAAAAATCGATCTAAAGCCCAAATAAGAAAAGGAATATTGCGATTTAGAATTGGAAGCAACGTAAAAATAAAATAAAAAACTGGAAGCTAAAAACTTTATTAGTCCTAGTCTCGCGTTGTATTAATCAAATACCCATGCACGTGGACGTTTACTACCTTTAACTCTTTAAAAATATAATAATCAGTATATAATAATATCATAAAATATCTTAATGACATGTATTTGATTCGATATGTAGGATATGACTTTGGGAAGTACATGTTTCATTTCCTCTAATATACAGAAGAGTGTGCAGATGTTTTTGTGGGTCATAAAATGGTGTGCAAATGTTTCTATTTATTTTGTTATAAAACTATATATTTAGTTCAGTTTGTTATAGTATAATTATGAGTGTCAGTGTCATAAGTTTTGAAGATTAGATTCAGGTTCTTTCTCCGAAATCAAATCATAATTCTCCATCACTTGTTACCACTATAGTAAATCACTATCTTACTATCGAAAGTTGATAGAACATAAATAATTGTGATTTTTCAGTATAAATACGAACCATGATAGCCAAACATTATTGAAAATGTATTATTTGGTATTGAATTCGTAGATTGATGGTGTTGATTATATATGATGCTATTTTCTTCCCTGCAAATTAATATCTTGCATGTATAAATGAAGTAAGAGTTCCACTAATTCAAATGGCTATAGAAAGGATAATATTGAGGCTCTGAATGGAGAAAGCGGATCAAGTGTTGCAGATCAAGCGGTTCAAGCAGATCAGGCGGATCAAGTGCGGATCAGACGGATCAGGCGGAACAAGTGCGGATCAAACGGACCGAACGTTCTATAATATATGTTGAATGGTAAAAATATAAACAAGCGGTACAAAATAAATATTTAAATAGTAGAAAATATAAAAACAATTCAAACAAAAAAAATTTTTTTTTACAAAACATATACAAATTGTTAAAAAATTTGTGGAGTTTAAAATTGCTATATTATTTTCATTTTCTTATAATATGTATTTTTGTAATTTAGTGTTAAACGATGTTCTATCATGTCGGTTCTAATACATTATTTTTATACTGAACTATTTTAAGTATCGATAAATTAAAAAAACATGTATTATGCCTATATTGATTTGATATTGTTATACATAATTTATTAGATATGTTCGTAAAATATCGAGTATTATTGGATACGGAACAAATACCAGTAACTAGAGTATCAAAAGTTACAATCAAAGAACATTTTTAAAAATGGGTTGGGTAATACCAATAACAAATGGTAATAAATTGACAACATTAACCAAAAATAATTGTTTCTTAAGTACATTTTATATTTTATCTCTAAAATAAGAAGCTACTGTTCATAGCGTATAATTGAACCACCTAATATGAGGAGAGTTTGATCCGCACTGCATTATTTGTTAAATGAATGACAAAATAAATAAATTATTCTTTTTTTTTCAAATGCGTTACTTTGACAGTTTGACCGTACTTTTAAAAAATAACAACAAAACTTGTGAATGGAAGTGAAAGATGGTTTCTCCACCTCATAGTATGAACCGCTTAATTTCCGTAGTTCCATTCATAGCCTAATTAAGTTGTGGAGTCAAATCTCTCTATGTTTATTTTTCTGAGTAAAATGGAGTATTCATTCAGTTTTGACTTCAGAAAATAAAAAGAAAATATTTTCGAGTAAGACGATGTAAAGACATTTAATTAATAAAGTCTATACTTGTTTGCTTTACTTATTTTTTTAGATTTGTTTTTTGTAACTGCCTCTCTACATTGTAGCAAAACATCAAAAATAACTCTTGGATCAAGCTATTTTGATTTTTTGTTTCAAAAGTTATTTAGATTTTGATGTTACATTCCCCTTCTCACTCAAGCAAAACCCAATAGCATACTCAATTATTTGTCACCTAGAAACAACAGAATATTTAACAAAACAAAAAGGGTTATATTAGAACTAATTGAATAAATAGGTATGCAAGGAAAACAAAAATCGATCTAAAGCCCAAATAAGAAAAGGAATATTGCGATTTAGAACTGGAAGCGACGTAAAAACAAAAAACAAAACAGGAAGCTAAAAACTTTATTAGTCCTAGTCTCGTGTTGTATTAATCAAATACCCATGCACGTCGACGTTTACTACCTTTAACTATTTAAAAATATAATAATCAGTATATAATAATATCATAAAATATCAACCTGCCATTCTCTTAATGACATGTATTTGATTCGATATGTAGGATATGACTTTGGGAAGTACATGTTTCATTTCCTCTAATATACAGAAGAGTGTGTAGATGTTTTTGTGGGTGATAAAATGGTGTGCAAATGTTTTTATTTATTTTGTTATAAAACTATATATTTAGTTCAGTTTGTTATAGTATAATTATGAGTGTCAGTGTCATAAGTTTTCAAGATTAGATTCAGGTTCTTTTTCCGAAATCAAATCATAATTCTCCATCACTTATTACCACTATGGTAAACCACTATCCTAGTATCGAAAGTTGATAGAACATAAATAATTGTGATTTTTCAGTATAAATACGAACCGTGATAGCCAAACATTATTGAAAATGTATTATTTTATATTGAATTCGTTGATTGATGGTGTTGATTACATATGATGCTATTTTCTTCCCTGAAAATTAATATATTGTATGTATAAATGAAGTAAGAGTTCCACTAATTCAAATGGCTAAAGAAAGGATTATATTAAGGCTACGAATGGAGAAAGCGGATCAGGTGTTGCGGATCAAGCGGTTCAAGCAGATCAGGCGGATCAAGTGCGGATCAGACGGATCAGGCGGAACAAGTGCGGATAAAGCGGACCGAACGTTCTATAATATATGTTGAATGGTAAAAATATAAACAAGTAGTACAAAATAAATATTTAAATAGTAGAAAATACTAAAATCAATTCAAACAAAAAAAAATATTTTTTACAAAACATATACAAATTGTTAAAAAAATTTGTGGAGTTTAAAATTGCTATATTATTTTCATTTTCTTATAATATGTATTTTTATAATTTAGTGTTAAACGATGTTCTATCATGTCGGTTCTATTACATTATTTTTACACTGAACTAATTTAAGTATCGATATATTTTTAAAAACATGTATTATGCCTATACTGATTTGATATTGTTATACATAATTTATTAGATATGTTCGTAAAATATCGAGTATTATTGGATACGGAGCTAATACCAGTAACTAGAGTATCAAAAGTTACAATCAAAGAATATTTTTTAAAATGGGTTGGGTAATACCAATAAGAAATGGTAATAAATTGACAACATTAACCAAAAATAATTGTTTCTTAAGTACATTTTATATTTTATCTCTAAAATAAGAAGCTACTGTTCATAGCGTATAATTGAACCACCTAATATGAGGAGAGTTTGATCCGCACTGCATTATTTGGTAGATGAATGACATAAATAAATAAATTATTCTTTTTTTTTCAAATGCGTTACTTTGACAGTTTGACTGTACTTTTAAAAAATAACAACAAAACTTGTGAATGGAAGTGAAAGATGGTTCCTCCACCTCATAGTATGAACCGCTTAATTTTCGTAGTTCCATTCATAGCCTAATTAAGTTGTGGAGTCAAATCTCTCAATGTTTATTTTCTGAGTAAAATAGAGTATTCATTCAGTTTGACCTCAGAAAATAGAAAGAAAATATTTTCGAGTAAGACGATGTAAAGACATTTCATAAATAAAATCTATACTTGTTTTCTTTACTTATTTTTTTAGATTTGTTTTTTGTAACTGCCTCTCTACATTGTAGCAAAACATCAAAAATAACTCTTGGATCAAGCTATTTGGATTTTTTGTTTCAAAAAGTTATTTAGATTTGGATGTTACATTCCCCTTCTCACTCAAGCAAAACCCAATAGCATACTCAATTATTTGTCACCTAGAAACAACAGAACATTTAACAAAACAAAAAGGGGTTATATTAGAACTAATTGAATAAATAGGTATGCAAGGAAAACAAAAATCGATCTAAAGCCCAAATAAGAAAAGGAATATTGCGATTTAGAACTCGAAGCGACGTAAAAAAAACAAAAAAACAAAACTGGAAGCTAAAAAAATTATTAGTCCTAGTCTCGCGTTGTATTAATCAAATACACATGCATGTGGACGTTTACTACCTTTAACTCATTAAAAATATAATAATCAGTATATAATAAAATCATAAAACATCAATATGCCATTCTCTTAATGACATATATTTGATTCGATATGTAGGATATGACTTTGGGAAGTACATGTTTCATTTCCTCTAATATACAGAAGAGTGTGCAGATGTTTTTGTGGGTGATAAAATGGTGTGCAAATGTTTCTATTTATTTTGTTATAAAACTATATATTTAGTTCAGTTTGTTATAGTATAATTATGAGTGTCAGTGTCATAAGTTTTCAAGATTAGATTCAGGTTCTTTCTCCGAAATCAAATCATAATTCTCCATCACTTGTTACCACTATAGTAAATCACTATCCTACTATCGAAAGTTGATAGAACATAAATAATTGTGATTTTTCAGTATAAATACGAACCGTGATAGCCAAACGTTAAAAACTTCGTCAACATTCAAAAGATCCACCTCATAATTTATTTCATTGACCTGAGATGACTCTCCTTGACGATAGTTCCCTCCTTAGACTCATTTTCTCTTGTAGGACACTACAACTTAAAATGACATTGTTCACCACAAAGCCAATTGTACTTCTTAGTCTTCCCTTTTCCTTTATTTCCTTTTGGATATGCAGTATGTCCGTTTTTGCCTTGCTTCTTCCCATTGGTATATGGCTTACCTTTCACATACAAACTCTTTGCAATCATTTTTTGAACCATTTTCTTGGCGACCATTTTCAAGTTCCTTAGATATGATTGCATATGTCACTTGTTTTAAGGTAAGATTCTCTTTGATGTATCCCTTAAACCATCAAATTGTTGAGGTAAGGACATCAACAACATTAGTGCTTGATCTTCATCAGAGACTTCGAGTTCAATATTCTCAAGATCATCAATAATTTTCAAAAATTCATCTACATTCTTCTCTATAGACTGGCTAGAGTTCATTGCAAAGCCAAAGAGTTTTTGCTTGAGATAATTTCTACTCGTGAGAGACGTAGACATGTACAAATCATCCAGAAGAGTTAGCATTGATAACGCGATCTTTTCTTTTATTACCTTCCTTAAGATGTTGTTTGCTAAAGTGAGAATGATTGTACCTCTGGCCTTTCGTTTCTTCTCCTGTAAGGCCTTTACATCGATCTTCTCCTCTGGTTCTTAAGCATTTGTTACAACACCCTTCTTCTTTTGTTCTTTGTCGACCTCAGTATAGATCGCATCATTGAGCTTTAGAATCTCTAGATGCGCCAACAACTTTTCCTTCCACATGATGTATTCTCTGAGTTTATTAAACTTTTCAATATCAATCTTCGTCGATGACATCGCGGCGAACTCCCTTCTGCCTCAACGAGGCTCTGATACCACTTGTTACATTTAACGAATTCTATCAAACACTTGATAAAATCGTAAAACAGAGTTGTAGATTCTCCAGTTTGAAATCTCTTTCTCACCGATCGATCAAACACGAAATCAAAATTGCAGAAAAGTAAAGGACACAAGAAATTAACGTGTTCAATTTCCACGATCAATGTGATCGCATCCTACTCATGCCGAAAACTTCCCGGAAAATCCACTACCACCGGAAAATAAGAAGTTTACAAGATCTCTCTCTCTCTCTCTCTTACAATCGAATTCTCTCTCTAAGAATCTGATAACAAGGCGTATCACTCAACGAATACATAGCATAGATCTAACTGAATCAACTTATACTACTCATGCGATGAGCTAAGCTTGATTTAACGCAACTCACACCGACACCATTTTTTAGTTGGGCCAAACTTCAACTGCCAAGACCCGATAATGGTTGGGCCATTAGTGTTGGATTTATGTTTGTAAGGCGTTGTTTAAAAGATTTGTGCATCGTGGACATTACAAAAAAATAAAAGAAAAAATAGTCCACTAACTACTTTTGTCTTATTCACTTAACATAACTAATGCAAGTACACAATTACAAGTACAACGCTTCAAGTGGGATTCTCAATGTTGCTAATCATGTGGTTATTTAATATGATGTAATATTCTTCATCTTAGTTTTTAACATTAAATTAAAATTATGGTAAAGAATGAATCTACCTTATAAAGAGAGAAGGGTTGTTCTCCAGCTTTGACACTTGTCCCATTTTCATTGGTTAAATTTTTTTATTTTTTATTTCTCAATAAATTCAAAATTAAAAAACCCATAATAACTTTATAAACCTTCCAACTTATATTCAATTCAAAAATATATAAAAACCTTTTCAATTTACTGACAATAATTTTTTTGTTAAAGAACTTATTTACAATAATTACGTTTTTACACAATCTTTTTCAAATTCATTGTATTTTAAAGTAAAAATGAATAACTAAAATAAGTATAAATTTATGCTATTCATATATCTAAAATGTATCTATGAAAAACGAGAAGAAAAAATTAACGTGCTCTCCAGCTTTGACACTTGTCCCCTCCTCATTGGTTAATTTTTTTTATTTTTTATTTCTCAATAAATTCAAAATTAAAAAACACATAATGACTTTATAAACCTTCCAACTTCTATTTAATTCAAAAATATATAAAAACATTTTCAACTTACTAACAATAATTTTTTGTTAAAGAACTTATTTACAATAATTACGTTTTTACACAATCCTTTTCAAATTCATTGTATTTTAAAGTAAAAATAAATAACTAAAATAAGTATAAATTCATGCTATTCATATATCTAAAATGTATCTATGAAAAACGAGAAGACAAAATTAACGTGCTCTCCAGCTTTGACACTTGTCCCCCCTCATTGGTTAATTTTTTTTATTTTTATTTCTCAATAAATTCAAAATTAAAAAACACATAATGACTTTATAAACCTTTCAACTTCTATTTAATTCAAAAATATATAACAACCTTTTCAACTTACTAACAATAATTGTTTGTTAAAGAACTTATTTACAATAATTACGTTTTTACACAATCCTTTTCAAATTCATTGTATTTTAAAGTAAAAATAAATAACTAAAATAAGTATAAATTCATGCTATTCATATATCTAAAATGTATCTATGAAAAACGAGAAGACAAAATTAACGTGCTCTCCAGCTTTGACACTTGTCCCCCCCTCATTGGTTAATTTTATTTTATTTTTATTTCTCAATAAATTCAAAATTAAAAAACACATAATGACTTTATAAACCTTCCAACTTCTATTTAATTCAAAAATATATAAAAACATTTTTAACTTACTAAAAATAATTTTTTTTAAAGAACTTATTTACAATAATTACGTTTTTACACAATCCTTTTCAAATTCATTGTATTTTAAAGTAAAACTAAATAACTAAAATAAGTCTAAATTCATGCTATTTATATATCTAAAATGTATCTACGAAAAACTAGAAGACAAAATTTACTTATAACATTTAATATATATAAATAAAAAAATATAAATACCCACTCAATGGTTGCTATTCTATTTATATAACAAATTTTATCTAAATTCAAAGTTATGTTAAATTGTCCTTTTAAATAAGTGCATGTTCTTTTAATTATGTTATTTATAGATTTCATCTTATGGCTGCACAAGACATAAATTTGGCTACTTTTTGGCATGCAAACAGTCTAACATATGAAATATATTTTTAGGATAAAAAAACACGACTAAGAGGAAAGTGCACCGATAAGACATTTAACTTTCATTCATCAACATGTAAGCTATATTATCTACGAATGATGATAAATCACAAAAGAAATTATATGAGCTATGAAGTTATTCGAACCGTTAGAAGCGTTACACATAAAATTTTCAAAGAAAATTGTTATGCCATAAGACTCTTTGATGGTGATAAAGAATGATATGAATCAATGGCCGCATCAGAACATGGTGGTAACACATAAGAGAATGGTTTTGAAATTTGGAGAAAACATATGCAAACACTAGAAAAGAAGGCAAATAGATTATAAGAAGATGAAAGTCAAACTGTTTTATTTGTAAACACATATGGGCTCATCACAATATTATAAACTCATTGTTTTATTTTATATATTTATTTTAGTTTAATAAAAAAGAAAATTGGAGAAAAAAAATTAATTATACAATATAAAACAAATTCATCAAATGGCCTCTATCTCGAATTAGGTTGTACTCGTTAAACTAATTTTTTTTAAATCATATTTTACTAAACACAAATTAGAAAATATATATAACATATAAACAAGGCTCTTCCATCGATGATTCGTTTTAGAATATTAATGATCGCGGATTCAATCTCCTGAATTACAAGGGCCAAGATTAAAGGTTTTGGACGAGGAAAGGAGCAAGAGAGGCGCTAAGGAGCCGAAGAAGAGGATTCTTAATCGAACGGCGACATGCCAACTTGCTTCAATGGGGCATGCGTCCTAGGGAAAGGGGCATTACCAAGTGGGTCCGGTTAAGATGAGTTTAATTAGGTTCGATTGCTAATCAGGGCCAGTCCCAGCAACATCAAGCGCAAGGGTAACATGTATTTACCGGTGGTGGAATGGCTGCATCGCCGTTCATGCTAGGGAACCAATACCATCCGGTTTATGAAACCGGAATGTTGGGGAATCCGGCTTTAGCAACAGCAGCCGGAGGAGGTTACACGTATCCGATGTTGGCGAGTGCTCTAACCCATGGTGGGTTGAACCACAATTTGTTGCAGTCGAGGCAGATGGGTGGTGTTGGTGAGCCAAGCGTTGGTGATGGTCTATCATTTCTGGGAATGGTTAAGATTCAGATGTTGGAGGCTCGTTTCATGGCTACTCAAACTATTCATGGCACGCTCTCGCTGTAACATCTTGTGTTTTATTGCAACGCATGTGTTCATATTGTGGTTTAAATGTCTTTGGATAAGCATATGTTGCATGATTTATAGTAGGAGCGTATGTATATGTCTTCATGGATATATATAATGGGTTACGACTTCGTAGTAGTAATCGAAATATCAGCTATTCAGCTTGCATGATGTCTCTCTAGATCTGCATTTGTTACGAAATTCTTTTTTAAAAAAAGCACCAAACTTTTTTACATAAAAATACCCGCGCGTTAGTGCGGGGACTCATCTAGTCTAATAATCTACCTTATAAAGAGTGAAGGGGTTCTCTCCAGGGTTGACATCTCAGCACCACCCTATTGATCCTTTTTTTAAAAAAAAAATTTAAAATTTTTTTTCTTCTAATCCAGAAATTGCATAATAAAGTCTACTTAGTGCTTACCATTACATATATTTTTTTCGAGCCAAAGTGCTTACCATTAGATTATTAATCAAAACGAATATGTTGTAAGATTTTCTAATTAAATTCACAATTTTCAGCTAATGACATGTCTCCTTGATAACCCAACCTTTTAATGTTGTTCCAAAAATAATTCTAAACAATTTCTCTAATTATTGAAACCAAACCCTCGCCGACGAAGCGATGGAGTGAGACGAAGATCCGAGTGAACCAACAACGGAGATGTGCTCTAGCGGAGGCGATGAGATGTCTAATAAAGAAGAGATGCTCTCCAGCTTTGACACCTCAGCACCCCCTATTAATCATTTTTTATTTTAATTGTTCTTTAAATTAATTGCATATTAAAAATTAATTGACCATTAATAAATTGATATATGCCTCTTATATATTATTTAACGTTATGATATATTATTCCTAACATGCATTTTCAATATGTTGGCTCGTCTTATTATTGAATCATCAACTTCAAGTTGGATCGACAAAATCAATGATAATTTAGAGCATCATGAAAACGAAGGAAATCATGAGATTCCTATCAATTACATCCATAATGGAAAGATATGAAATCGAAATAAAATTCCACATCAACGTTCCGTCAGTCACGGCGTGGTTAACGGAGCAGCCGATGAAAATGCCGTCGATCAATTATGTGACTTGAACGGCGAGGATTGGTCGCGGACGTGGTCGGATTTTGCGTCGGCGAAAAATAAATTTGCGCCGACGTCATTGCAGAGCCGGCGAGAGGAGGGAAGTGAGAGAGGGTGACAGAGAGAGAGTGTTTGAGGTGAGAGAGAAGCACGTGTGTGGAGAGGTGACCAGGACGCGGGAAGAAGCATCATTTCTGGATTTTTTCTAGTTTTTTTTAATTTTTATTTCAATTCAAAGAGAGAGGCGATCATGTCGGGTCTGAGAGAGGTGCGACTTCAGGCCCATTGGACCCGGCCGAAGAGATTTCGAGATTTAACTCTGCCGGCGTGCATTTCTCGGCGCCGCTCGGTAGCGTATACTCGAAGAAGAGCCAGAAAATGAAAAAGTGTCTTTCCTGGCACCCGATTTCCAGGGAGAGGAAGCAACGGCCCTGGGTTTTTCCGGTGTCAAATTTCATCGTGGTTCTAAGAGGGAAAACACTTTGAGACCCCACGGCGGCAGCGGCGTTATCGTCGAAGTTGCGTTGACGGCTGCCTGAGTGAAGGCAAGTGGCGGAAGCGAAAACAATTTACAGTGGGCAATAGGGAAAGCGGGAGAGGACATAGTGCAATTAGCGGTTTAAGAGAAGCAAGGATGGCTTCTCGCTGGGATCTACGACGTTTTCAATGGACCCGACACTCCAAAATTTATGATGGCTAATCTTTACCGTGATGTACATAGTGAGTTAAAAAAAAAACCCACGCGTAGCGCGGGTGCTCTCCTAGTAATATATAAAGGATGAAGGGAGCTTTCCAGGGATTGACACATCACCATTTATGTGTAAATAAAAAATTAATATGTGTCAATCTATTAATTGCATATAAAACTCTTTCATTTGAATTTAACTATTTTAACAATCACTAAAAAAATATAAATAAATAAATTTGAATTTAGTTTTGACGTATTATTAACGTATAAATATTAAATAATACAAAATCTTATAATATTTTTGTTTTCATTTTCTAGTGAAATTTAATTTTTATCTTTGAACTAACGAAACTAATTTAATATTAATACAAGTGAAGAAAGAAGAGCAAATTATGAGAGCAAAAGTGACGATAAGTTAAGAAATTTTAAATCAAGTAAAGAAAAAAAAAATTTTAAAATCATAAGACAGAAAAAACATTTAATAAACAATAGAGAAAATAATAAGTTATCACGTCAAAAAAATAATAATAATAACAAGTTATCAAGAATGGATACATGAAGATAATAAAAAAAAATATATATAAAAAAAACAGAAACAAAAATTTAAGGGCGTGAAAAAAGAAAATGAAATATGTTAAAAAAAAATTCAAAATAGTAAACTGAAAAAATTAAAAATTATTGCACGAGATTTGGATGACAAAAATGGATGGAACAGATTAATAGAAACATTAAGAAAAAAACATATAAAAAAAAGATTGATAATCGAATTGAAAGTTTAAAAATATATTATTTACAACACAAAATAAAAATAAATATGTGCGTAGCACGGATTCTCTTCTAGTTTTTTTATAATATATCGAGCACGTATCCCTAATTTTTCTCAAATGGACACGCGTTGACCTTGGGATGATGATCGAGATCTTTAAATATGTTAGCCTATCAGTTAATTAAAGTTGTAATCTATTGAAACGAATAAATTTGGAAATACATGTAAACCCATGCGTCAATTGAAACGAATAAAATTGGAAATAAATGTAAAAACAAATAATCTCGGTTCAATCATACTATTATTTGTGAAGTCATAAATCTTACGTGGCGGCCTCAGAATAATCCTCCCTCATTCAAATTTTTTTTTGACCAACGCTCGGTTTAACTTAATCACTTGGTTTATTCCAAATTTCATGTCTTAATCTTGGTTTATCGGTTGGTCGTTTTTTGTTATTATTAGGGTTTAACAAAACCGGGGGCTCGATCCGTCTTCTAATCGATATATATGAATGATTTTTCTTACCAAACCGATTGTTAGGTCCCATACCAACCCGGTCGGGTAGTAATCGACACTCAAATTTGTAGAAAACAAAAAAACTAAATAATGTGTAATAAACCGAAATAATCTGAATATGCGTCTAGCCAATCCAGGCGATTAACCAATGAGCAATAGTAAACCAAGTAACGTTTATTTGGTTATGCATCGTATTTGTCACTTATAGTCGTCGCCCTTTGATGTTAATCCAGGTAATTAACCAATGATGCTAATCAAGAAAGATAAAAAACCGATGGTTAACCGGTTTGTGTTCTGTTGAAAAAAAAAACAAACCAAATATCGTATTTTATATTCGATAATTGTAAGTAAATATATTCTGTTAATATAATGCTAATGATAATGACAACCATGAACTTATCTAAATTGAAAATTATACAATTTAAATGGCGCCTAGATAAGGAGAATATACTATTTCTTGGTTCAAATTTTTAATCTCCTAAACCCGGTTAGATGCGTTATTCTGTGTTTGGCTCAATTGGAACCGGTTCTCTTCTTTTTAAAAAAATGGAGCCGAGTTATTCATGTGGTACGCTTTACGATTTTGATATGGTTCTTCCATTATGTGATTATAAGCCGTATGATTTGATTAGTAAAGTTTTTATTTTATTTTTGAGCTGGACGGTTTAGTCTAACAAGTATTTGATACCATGTTGATACCACTTTGGTTTGGTTAGATAGTTTTGTTTTTTTTATTCTTTGGATTGCACGGTATAATCAATTAATGTGGGTTAGATTTTGAAACTGTCAATGTTAGTTCATGTTAACGGTTGCAAAGTTTCGGTCCGAGATTAGGTTATATTCGGTTGTTGAGTGTTTTTGCGTGGGCTGCGATAAGCCCAAAATAAGCAGAAATATATTTGAATCGTAAATGTTGATAAAAAGTAAAATTTTGGTTATATCGATAATTGTATAAAATGAATTTTTATATTTTATCGATAATGATTAAGGTAAATCATGTCCATATCCAAAAAGTTAGATATGAATCAAATTTGTTAATATCGCGGCTGTTGGTTAGTTGAAAAAAAATATGGCAAATTATAGTGATTATCGTTAAAAATAAAACCCTAATGCATATCATGATATTCTATAAATACGACTCATCTTAAGTCTTTTTATGCATCCAAAAATTAATGTAATTTTATTTTACCTAATTTTGCAATATGGTGCTCTCTCTCTTTACCTTTCTAATGATTCTTTTGTGTGTTCATCAGCTCATGAACTTGGACTCTCCATTGATGAACATGGTGCGTGGGTAGAGTCGTTCTTACAACCCGGTAATTTTGCATCACAGTGTTGCTTGCGTATTTTGTTTAGTTACATGTTCTCTATATTTTTTTCCGGTTCTAATACATCTTTTGTGGCCTTTGGACAGGGCAACCTGTTTCACAGTGACAATTTAATAACGATATGGATTATATGTTCCTATGTTTTGTCTAGGTTTCTTTTGGGTTTGACATTTGGATTGATTGTTTGTTTATTTGTTGTTATTTATAATATTCCTCGCCTTTTGATTTTTTTCTTGGTTGGTTAGGTTCTTATAGTTTTTCTGTCTTTTTCAGCTCAATTTGCTTCCGTTGTTCATCTTGATATGCTCGCGAATTCGTGTGAGTCTCTTCCTATTTGGTTATATCGGCCTATATCGGGCACCAATGCGTTTTGTTGCCATGGAGGTATCGATCGTACCGCTTGCAATCCGTTGCGTTCATATAATGTTCCCTATGTCTTTCGTGAGGACAAAGACATCCTTCATAGATTTTTTCTATTTTTGTGGAATTCATTTCTTATATTTTTTCGTGTTTATCGTGTAAATTGCTCATAAGTGTTTTTTTTTGTTTGGGGGTAAAAATAAGTGTTTTTGTTATTTAAAATAAAATAAAATTGGATGTCATGCTATGCAACATTCAACTCGTGGGTTTTCTCTCGGAGATTCGCTGCTGATTTGGCGAGTTGCAGGTTCTTTAGTGACAGCTTTTTGTATTCAAAACTTTCACTTAAGTTTCTTTGGGATTTTCGATCGAATGAGTGGGTGGTTCGTCGACGAGTGTTGGGTGAAGAAGGTTTGTTTATAGAACTGTGTAGAATGATATTTTATTTTTAATTTTACAACATGTTTTTTTATTGTGTGTTTGTTTTGTCTGGTGTTTTCCCCATTCTAAAGGGAGACTATGGAGTCAATGATCGTAGAATGTGTATTACGTCAAAGATTCGGTGCAACACCATCATGTTTCAAAGTTTTTGGTTTCGTTTTGTTGTATTCAAAACGTCAACCAAAAATAGATAACATTTTTATTTAATTTATGGATAAGCAATAAATCATTCATAATTGCATTTTAATTGAGTCTCAAACTAAACGTGAGCTCAACTAAACAAATAAATTAGGCTTTTTACTACTAAATTATTTTTTGATGGGGTCAAACTTTTTTTTTAAAGTGGGGTCAGTTAAATTTATTTTAAGATATAACATAAAAACAAAAACAAAAATCATAGGGGTCAGCTGACCCCACTATAGCCCAAGTAGCTCCGCCCCTGTTGGTGACCATATGAGTCCGATGACTGAGTCGGTGGCGTTTGAGGTTTGAGGAAAAGTTTGAGGCTAGAAATTATTTGGTTTTATCTTTGAGAGAGATGATTGAGTCCATACCAATAGGTTATGTTCCTGTAGGTGGTTGAGCAGTTTCCACATCAGATTTGATAATAATGTCGCACGTAGTTTGTGCCTTATCAGTAAGTCTCCATAATAAATTTGGTTACGTGATAATGAAGCTTCTTCTTAGTCTTTAAGAAAAAAGATTTTGAGAATTCATAACTTTATAAGGTAAAAATAGAGATTTGGTTCAATTTTCTATGGATGTAAGCTTCATTCCTTTGATATACAATGTTTCATTATGTATCAGCTTTAAATTATACCCTTTTTGAATCTGAGCTGGTTTGATACTAATAAAAGAAGCAAAACATGATCATAAGGATTCACAAACTGGTCTTTATGTTAATCGACACGTTATGAAGAGTAATTCATGACCTCTTATCTTTTGAACTTATAATGATCCAAATAACTTGGAGCAAGGTCTGCAATATAATTAAATTAACATCATATTCAAAAGATGAAGATTTGTCTGCTTTTTCGGTTTAGGATGGTTTGTGGTTTTCTTTTTGGCTTCAGATTTTCTTTTGATTTTAATGTGTATATTATTTTAGAGAGTTTTGTTTGTGTATATACACGAAGTAGCATGATTTTTTTTAGTTTGGTTAAAAGATTTGCATCTTTGTGCCAATGGTTCCATTACGCTGCACGAAAGCGCTGGCAAAGCTCCGATTCCTGCTCCGAATTCGGAATCGTCAAAAACAATAAAAAATTATTTAATTTTGTATTGAAAACTGAAAACATCACTTATTTGAGAACAAAAAAACCTTAAAACATCACTTATTTCAGACAGATGGAGTAATATTTATATTATGTATTGGTATTTTATTGTTTAAACTTTAAAACATTTTTAAAAAAATGATATTATGTTTAATACTAAAATGTCCAAAACAAAGCCAAATTATAAACCGAATTATCCATCTATAAATAAACTAATATATCAACTTTTAAAAATTTAGTTTATACCCGCACAAGGTGCAGAAGATGCAATTTCATCTCACGAGTAGTTGAGTGAATGTGATGAGATATTACAAGATGGGAAACAAAGATGCTAAGACTGTGATCTCAAGGACATGTTGCTTCACATAATCCATATCAGTTCTTTAAAATTATATTTTTAAAAGAAGAAGAAGAAAAGAAAGCTACCGTTCGAGAGAAGCAAGACAAGTTTTATTCGATTGGTGGAATGTTCATTACAAGTGGCCTTACCCTACTATAAGCCAAAAACACATTTTATGTTCATCGTGCTAACCATAATTACAATAATGGTAGCCAATCGTTAACGTAATCGTCTATGCCATCTAACCATAATTACAATAGTGGGAGTTAATCGTTAACATAACGTAATCGTCTCAGACATTACCACACATTTATTATGTTCTCTATATTCTTGGTTTGCTCTTTCTTACCTTCATTTATTATGCTTTTTCTCTCTATGTATGGTTTAGTTTGTTTGTTAAAATCTGTTGAGCAACAAGACATAGTAGTTAAACAATCCTTTGTTTCTTAATTTTCCTCTTTGGCTCGAAATTGATGCGAAGTGATGACGTGTATTTTTTGTTTTCGCAGCTATACACGTCATGTCAGTATCACTGATCAAAATCGTTTTTTTAACTAATTTTGGTCTTGGTTTGAATCAAGAACCGAGTTTGAATATAAGCTTTGATGGAAACACTCTTGGGTATAGCTGGATCTCGGGCAACCAATACTTCACCAAACCGTTATAACTCTCCAATCGGATTCAATAGAAGCGTTTCTGCTTACAACCGACCAATAAAGACTTGTGGGGAAACAAAACCGATTGTTTACGCTTCCTTCTCACTAGATACTCTTATAGAAGTTTATAAGGACTGATCATTAGGGTTCATCGTACTAGGCCACAAGAAAATATATACTTCAACACTTAGGTTCCGATGATGAGTAAGCATTGTTTTGAAACGTTGGAAGCATTCGTGTTGTGCTAAAGTGTGATAAGCCATTCGAAGGTAAGGTTATCGTATTTGGTAGAGATTTTAGACAAATATTGCCAGTTATCCCGGATGGATCTAGGGTGGAGATGGTTTTAGATGCTCTTAATTCATCAGTGCTTTGGAAGGGTTGTAAGGTTTTCATGCTTACAAGAAACATGAGGCTTCACGTGGGGCTTAGTGATCGTGATGCCGAAGATCTAAAATCTTTTTTGGTGTGGATTCTGGACATCGAAGACGGTAAGGCCACTTTGAGCGAGTCTAACAGTGGTAAGTCTGAAATCAAGATTCATGAATATTTGTTGATAATGGATTGCGACGATCCTGTTAGATCAATTGTGAGAGAGATCTACTGAGATTAGTTTGCCACGAGAACTGATCTTAAGTTCTTCAAGGAGAAGGCTATATTGAGATGATTAATGATTAATTATATGCTACCGCAGTTACCAAGTAATAGTGTTTTGTTTCATGTCTTCTATTGTGTCATTATTATTTATATATGTTTATGTGTTGCCTTAACCGTAACCATGTTTGTTCATTCGGTAAGTGATGAAAAAGTTTATCTATGTTTTGATAGTATCGAGACTCCTTACAGAAGTACTACATATGACATGGTTTACACGCAAAAGTTCCTAAACAGTATCAAGACTTCTGGGTTTCCTAACCATAAGTTGGCATTGAAGGTAGGTGCTCTTATTATGTTGCTCAGAAACATTGATCCAAAAGGTATATTGTGCAATTGAACACGATTGATAGTTACTCAGATGGCTAATCATGTTATCGAACCTAGGGTTATTACAGGAAAGTTTAACAAAGGTCTCGATGATAGGGTCTTGATACCTAGGATGTTCGTTTCTCATATGGATACATGGTTCCCTTTTAGAATGCGACATCGACAATTCCTTATATCACTTGCATTTGCAATGACTATAAATAAAAGCCATGACAAACTCTAGAAAGGGTGAGTTTGTTTTTACCAAGGCATGTCTTCTCTCATGGACATCTTTATGTTGCCGTTTCCAGGGTTACTTTGAGGAGTGGTTTGAAAATCCTCATCACGGACAAAAATAGAAAGTTACAAAAAAAACCATTAATGTTGTCTACATAGAAGTTTTCGAAAACCAATTTAGTTTGCTTTGTCGTTTGTTTTTGTTTTGTTTTTTTTATTTTTTATTTTGCTTTGTTAATTTTGGAAAACATGGATATGAGAATTCTGGTTGGTTTTGCTATGGTTATGGTTATCTATCTACCAGGTTAGCGTAAAAAAATAACTCTATGATCTAACTGAATGTTTTGGCACACTAGAAAAAAAATATTTTTAATGATCATCCATAGAAAGCATGTAAACATGTAATTTACATGATCATGATGATTCTTAACAAAGTTTAAATCTCGCTGTATCAGGAGGATTCTTAATAAATTTACATGATCATAAACATGTAATTTAGACGTATGTATCAACATGTAACAAACTAAACAACCTCCATTTGGTAAAAAAGCATGTAAACAAAGTATCTTGCATTAACTTCACCATGCGAATTCTTAACAAAGTTTTAACCTCAAGTCAACTACGACCTTATAGTAGTGTTTAAAGGATATTTTCAGATTTCTTGCTCTTTTGAAAGCATAGTTTTTAAAAACATACAATGCATGCAAAACAGAGTATGTGGGTGAGCTCACAAAGACTTGATTTTTTTTAAGCACTTTAGGTGTACCTTAAGCAGTTGTGGTAATGAGTAAAACATTCAATAAAAAGTTGTTGACCTTGGAGAAAACTTGAATCGCTAGGAGTATGATTTGGCAATAAATACATTTGGCGAAAGTACTCATTTTTGGGCGGTCGTTTTAATGTTTGTATCACCGCCAATATCGTCACCACCATCACCTTCTCATCTCTCTTGACTGATGGTTCCTTATAGCATGTGGACTCGAAAAGAAGCTAGCGTCTAACTGAGGCCAAAGGATCCATATTAGATAGCTATTAATTATGCTCTCTATGTGGATATTTATAATAGTTGTTCCGGTACCACCTCATAAACATGAGCCAATCACATCCTTATTTAAAGATGTTTGCGCAAGATTAAGGCTACGAAATGCTCAAGCATGAGGGTTATGATTGGCGCATGTCTTTGATAGTGTTATGGAGGACTTATGGAATAAAAGTGGTGAAAGATATCGTTTATAAAAAGGTTCACCGGGTTCATCCTTATCACATATTCGGATATGTGCATCCTAATGGATAACATTTTTTACTTCCTCTTCATCTATAGGTCAATTCGGATTTTCATTGTTGGATAACTAATTATGATAATCGATAAACAAGTTGTGGATAATGTATAATTTTAGAATTTTTTTTAAACCCGGCAACAATACGTGATTTGAAGGTATTAATCAATAAACAAGTTGGTTTAATCCACTCTTTTGTATAATTGTTTTTTAAATACTGATTTCGAGATATTTTGTAGGTTTTTAGATATCGGTTTTCTTTCTGAGGAATCGGGGTGGTTGAACATGTTAGAACACTCCCAATCTTTTATTTCGTAATGAACTCCTTATAACGTTCCAAAAAAACAAAAACAAAAATGTTTCGGTTATTAAAAACACATCAAACGAAAGCCAAAGAACAAATAACGAAAGACAAAGAAAAAAAGTGGTTGGGTATGACCTTCTCGGAGATTTGGTATAAAAGAGACGGGTATTGTATGGGTGGTATATATAGCCTCACGAAGACGCTAGGGTTTTGAAAAAAATTCCATTTTAAAATAAAAATCAGTAAAGATAAATATATAAAATATTGAAGTATATCATATATACGATAATCATGAAAAAAAAATTGGTCCTTTGTCTATTGGGGCGGGGCCCACGGGCTTGGACTAAAATTGACATGCCTAACAGGAGCACATCGGTTCTTTGTCTTTTGATTATTTTCTTACACTACTGTTTTAGTAATGATTTTGTTTGATGTAACACGACTTGAGGCTTCAAATCTATCCGTGCACATTCTTCAGGTTTGTTTCTTTTTATCGATATCATTGTTTAATTTTCGAATATATTTTCAAATATATTTGTTTTGGACCTTAACAAAATAAAAAATATAAGACGTTTTTTATAAATTAATTCATATAAAAGGGGTGATATTGGTTGCCTTTAATCTCATACCTTATACCCAGTGAAGGAGCCGCCATTGCTCACATGTTCATAATTGATTAATTATGAGTAACTAAATCTTAATACAATACATCTTTAGTTAATTTCTTCTGTGTCTTCATACGGGTTTCGCAATAATTGATCGTAGATTTTTCGTGTTTAATATTTTGTTAGAAAGCATATTTTGGTTTAGCGGTTTTTTAATAGATGTCTATAAGATCATGTTAACATTTTTACTCTTAGACATTGTGTCTCAACCTACGTCTATCGAGACATCAAGTGCCATAACTTACAGAAATTATATTTTTTGTGTTTCTTTATGGTTGCGCCTAATTTGTTAACATTTGTATGGTCTTTCTATTCTTTTTCTTCTTCCACCGAATTGGTAGGTACATTCATGATCTTAAAGACATCTATTTGTTTTGTAAATGATTTTCAGATTCCATTTTCGATAATATAACTTTGTCATACTTTGGAGCCCGCACATGGTGCGGGCCATATCACTAGTCTATTATATAAAGAGTGAGTGTGTCTCACAAGGGGATGACACATCATCACTCCTCTCCATGACACATCAGCTTTCAAAATTAATAAAAAATTAAACATTTTAATTTTAACATATTTTCCAAAAAATTAAAAATCTGAAGTTTTTTTTTTGTTAACAGAACTTAAATTTCCGCATAGTCACAATATCTTTGAACTCTTGTACAAATTCATTTTGTTGATCAATTAATATAACATTTCAACCCAAAAAAAAAATTAAATTAAATTAAATTTTCATAACATTTAAATTTAACTTACATAAACTTTGTTAAAAAAATAATTAAATAAACTATATAGACGACAAAATAGGATTTAATGATAAGCATGTTTAATTTGGCTGATAAATTAGATAGAGTGGATTGATCGGGTTATGATTGATGAATATTTTTTGATAATGTTTTTGTGAGACCTCGAAAACTTATTAAAATAGAGTGGATTGGTGGGATATTCTTTGTTATAATTTGACCATAAAGCTAAAATTAAAGAAATGATGACCGAAGACAGAAAAATTAAGAACCGAAGGCATAAGAATAAAATCGAAGAAAGATAAAGATGAAAATAACTTTCTAATTGTCAAATGACATTAATATTTCTTATTTCCGATAAATCAGGTATCTTTTCAATAGAATTCTGTTCAAATAATTTTTTTTAATTGGTTTGAAAATTATTAGTTTAACTCAGAGAAATCTATATATTTTTCAAACCATTTTTCTAAATTCAAAACCGTAAATGGGATTGGTTGATTTGCGGTGCTACTTAATTTACGAAAGTTTTAAACATATTTTGAAGAAAGGTTTGTTGTTCCAACTAGAGGGGTGAAAGGAGGTAGGATTGCGAGAATTGTAAACTTAAGATGGCAAAAGAATTTATATACAAATCAAAACATAACCGTTCTTGTGAAAGAGCGAGAGTTACGTCTTTAGGATAAATGAGACCAACGGAGAAATCGAGAGAACAATAATATTATAAATAAATTTAACTTCTGCATACATGTGTCAAAAATCAGTTTGCCCGAGAAACATATTAAAATGTTACCATTTTGTTTATATATGAGTATTCACGACGAGACTAACTGGAGCTTGACAAAAAGAAAGCACCATAATTTTGATAGATAAAATTTTGAGGATAGCGGATGAGTGTAGTAAATTATTCTCAATTCTCATTTGATATTGTAGTAGTTCTCACATATGTTTTCAGTTCTATAAACCAATAGACTTAAAATTAAACGTTATATCAACGACAAGTTTGTGAAAAGACAAATACATGAGTGATCATAGGGATTTGGATAGTACTAAGCAACTTAATATTCAGAGAAAGTAACAAACTTTCTTACCAAAATTCAATTCTATGTAACGAGAATGATTAAAATATGTTACTATTAACTAATATGTCAGACCATATATATTTTTTAATAAAGAAATCTGTGTATACAATTCCATGTAACGGGAATGATTAAAATTTGTTATTATTAACTAATTTGGCACACCAAATATATATTTTAATAAAAGAAATCTGCGTGTATACGCGGGTATTCATCTAGTGATACTTAAAAAAGAAAGCTGGCACTAAATGTTTGTATTGTGATTTCAAATATTCAGAACTAAACAATTGTATACTGTTGAACCATATAATGGCAATAAATAACATCTATAATATTAAAACAGAACCACTTTTAGAAGAAAAATTAAGTGTGATGACACTTTTCCATGACCAAATTAGAAAAATAAAAAAGAATAAAATATTCCAAAAAATATGTTAAAAGACCAAACAGTCCATTGTCTACTTAATAATATGCTATCGATTATAAAACCATAGCAGTCAACTTTTTTTCTTTTCTAACATTTGTTATTATGTACTTTGTTTTTTAGTATTACTTTACTTTTTTTTATCAATTCAAATCTTCACATTTTTATTTCTCTTCATCTTCTCTATTTTTTAAAAATCCTACATATCATGAAACTAAGATAAGGACGATGCCTCTTACAAAAACTATAACTTGGCCATGCCTCCGTTCACCACACCGGCGACACATCCGTCTAACACACCAGCGATGTCTCCCTCTAACAGGTTTTTCGCTTTTCCTCTCATTGTCGATTCCTTTCCAAGTTATTGCGAAAATTCGTTAGAGGGAAAAGTGTTCGAATAACAGTGTTATTCTCTTGTTGAATCGTTCAATCTACCTCCGATTTGTATATATGTACAATATACTTGTAACTCAACCTACATCTAAGACCTAAATTAGTCGCCTTTCAAGGTTATTCATCATTGTTTTTATATATAATAGTTGATTATTGTATGTTATGTAGTAATGTTTACTTGACGGACTATCTAATCCTCATTGCTTATCGATTAGTTTTTTCCATAATTGTCTATCTTCTCCTCATAGATTTAATATCTATTTGTGTTGATTACTTTCTATATTTGGCACCCCACAACTTGTTTGATTACCATGTTCATATAATAACTTACTACAAATATATGTATATAGTTGATTACTATGGGTATATAGTTGTGATTGCATAGCAAACTATCTTATTCTGATATATTTCCTATCTTTGTGTGTTTGCATAACCGACTATCATATTTACATAGTTCTAATCTCGGTTTGTTTAGAGTATTTGATCACCCAATGTATATAGTTGTGTTCGCATAACAGACAATCTTATTCTGATAGTTTACCTATCATTATGTGTTTGCGTAACCGGCTATCTTATTCATATAGTTCCAATCTTGGTTTATTTAGAGTAGTTAAATACTTGTTTTGGTAGTTATGTTAGACTAATTGACTATCTCATTTTTATTTTTAAACTTACTAACTATCTATTTTTGTAGAAAAATGGAGAATCTTCAATAGTGTAATGCCACACCGCAGCCAAATACTGCATTTCACCAAATATGCGATGTCCTCGTTGATGTGCTAGTAAGGGTTGGAAAAGAATCTGCAAAGGACGCTTCTCGTGTAAGATATGCATGCAATTTTCTAAACAAAACATTGAAAGAACCATTTGTCATGAGGGATTTTATCATATCTACTAGACTAATTGACTATCGTATCCTCATAGTTTCAATCTCAGTTTGTTTAGAAAAGGTAATTACTTTCTTTATGTAGTGACGTTAGACTAATTGACTATCTTATTTTCATTGTTAAACTTACCGAATATCTAATTTTGTAGCAAAATGGAAAATCTTCATCAATGTAATATCACACCGCAACCAAATAATATATTTCACCAAATACACGATGTACTTGTTGATGATAGCTACACGACATGCTTCCTTTGCAGTTGTACACGTTGATGATAACTACACGACATGATAGCTACAGGATGTACTCGTTGATGATAGCTACACGACATTTTCTCTTTTTGCGTAATTGACTATCTGTTATTCTCATAGTTTCAATCTCGGTTTGTCTATAATAGTTGATTTTTTTTTTGTAGTTGTGTATGAGTAACGGATTATCTTCTATTCATAGTTTAACAATCATTTTTGTATAACATAGTTGACCACATATATATGTAGTTGTTTTTAACGGACATCAAAAATTTCGTTAAGTACACTAGAAATTATGTTCAACTAATTTGAAAGATAAAGTGGACGACTACAACCTCAAGTAGATAACCAATATATACCCACAAATAAACAGCCAGATCCACCTATTTTCAAACTAAAATGAAATATAATTTTGTTCATATAGTTAGTTTATAACATTTCACTAAAGATAGTCTAGTTAATACATAAAGATAGATGACTAGTCTCACCTTAGTTACGTTTGATTTCAAATAGCTACTTATGTTACAAATAATCAACTATGTATAGTGATACACAACTCATCTATAGAGGTGTCAAAATGGACGGGCCGCCCATGGGATGTCCGTGTCCAAAATATTATGGATCGAACATGGACAAGTCCATATGCGAAGCGGGTTAAATGGGCTTGGTCAAATTTTGTCCACGGACAAAACGGGCTTGGACATTGTAGACATGGTATGTCTAAAATACTTTCAAAATTAGGTCAAAATCGATTTGGGGCAAAAAAACTGTAAAAAAAAACTCTCGACGGCGACTCGCCGAAGCAACGATCTCTCTCACCGTCTATGCTCTCATGATGAGCGCCTTCAAGTATTCACCTAACTGTTGACATTTTCTCTCCACTCACCTCTCTCTCCGGGGACTCCTTCTTCCTCTTCAGTCACCTCTCTCTCTCCGGCGAATCCTTCTTCTTCATCTCTCCTTCACCACTCTCTCTCCGGCGACTCCTTCTGATTACTGGTAAGCGGTAACTAGATCCTCTTTCCATCTCTTTTTTTGCTTTATCTCATTCTATGTTTCTGATTCCTTTGGAGGATCTATTGAAACTAAGGAAAACCCGATTTGACTTTTCAGTAACTTTTATGTTTTGTCTTTCTGGTTAATCTGAAGTGGGTTTTGAGATTTTGCTACTGATAGGTTTGTTTGGGATTAATCATCGAAGCCTTGCTTAGCCTTTCTGTGTAATCTGAATCATATAGTTTGTTGCCATAGGCTTGCTTAGCCTGGCGATTTATTCTGTTTACACAAATCAAATTTTAGGCTATTGAGAGGAGAAGAAGAGCTGGTATGGGAGTAGGCGGCGATGGCCAGGAGATTGAGATCCCAACTCACCAACAAGTTGGTGTTCTTGAATCTCCAGTACCATTGGCAGCAGGTGAACACAAATGCTTAATGGTGACTCCTGGTCCAGTTGTTGGATTCAAGCGGAGTCGCCTACCGTCAACTGCTAAAGTCCATAAGATGTTGCTTGACATCAGTAAAGAGGTATCTGAGGAAGAAGAAGCAGGCTTCATCACACCCGAGAAGAAGCTACTCAATTCTATTGACATAGTAGAGAAGATTGTGATGGAGGAGATCCAGAAATTGAAGAGCAGTCGTGCAAAATGGGAAGAGCGGGAGAAAATGGTAAAGACTTTAATGTCAATGCGATGATCCAACATGTGTGTGTTCTGCAGTCATTTTTTTTTGGCACAAAGAAGTTTTATTCCACTCAGCCTTGAGTGTTTTAGAAGCAGAGACTTTATAAGATCAACGACTTTTGATATTGTTTCATGACTTTGCAAGATCAACGACTTTATAAGATCAACGACTTTTGATATCATTTTGTTGTAATAGAACATGATCATTATTAGATTACCATGATTCAATGATCATGACCAAAGATCTTACAAATAGAAAATGGAAAAAACAAAAAAAGCAATAGTTCTTTATTCAAACTTACACTACAAGAAAACACATTATATTACATGTTCCTTTTTTTTTTTTTGACACAAACACACTTCATTTATCGATTAAATAAATATATTTTCAGTATCATTAAACCAACAAAGAACATAAGTGCTTGTAAAAGAGAAAATTATCTTTCGAGCGCGTGCATTCGTTGCTAGTAAATCAACTTTCGTATTCTTGTCTTTAGAACGATGATACAAAACAAACTCCGAGAAGTATTGTTGTAGTGTTGCTAACTCGCTTAACTGTGAAGTAAAAGCTAGTCATGCATATGGATTTGATACCATAAAGGTCAAATCCGTAGAATATGTCACAAATGAGCAAAAGCGATTCTTTTTCTTCAAACTAGCCATGGCACATAATAGACTATGTAATTCCATATGGAGGGGGGATGTGTCGCAATAGGTATCGTGCAACCCTATAAGATTTGTCGTTCCATCCTGAAGTTCCAAAATCCAGCCTACACAACCGGTTTGTTCATTGCATTTCCATGAACCATCTACAAAGCACATGAATATTTTAAGGTTGGCCGGCTCAAATATTTCGGACGCCGGAGCTAAAAACAAATTTCGAATCCATAAAATAAAAAAACTGTTTTTGAATCTTTTTTTTAACATAACATTTTAACTCTTTTATATTATATTTGTTTGAAAATTTGGTTATGAAAATAAAATATATATATCTAATTTTTTTGTTGTTAAAGTTGATTTTTTTGTATATATATATATATTTGTTTTTTAAATCTAAATCAAAACTTAAAACTTAAAAAAAAAAAAAAATTGAGCCCCAAATATCATGGGCCCGGGGCGGTTGCACTGCCCGCCCACCTAGTTAAACCGTCACTGGACTGTATCATCTGAAATGTTGGCCAAAGACCACGTATCCGCTTTTCTTAGGGCAATGTCAATTATTTTCAAAGGTGAATGATCAATTCCATTGAAAAGTTTATCATTCTACGCTTTTCAAATGAACCATATAATCCAAGGTTATGCAAAATTGGACTCATTGCACTACAAGAAAACAGGGGTATTTCTGACGGAAATTCCGGCGGCGATAATTCCGTCGAAAATTTCCGATGGTTTATCGACGGATTTCTGACGGAATTCTCATCCGTCGGAAATCCGTCGGAAATTCTGACGGATTTCCGACGACCATAATCCGTCAGACACTTTTCGACAGATTTCCGATGACTTTCCGAGCAATTCTGATGTTGCCGACATACTGCCGACGGATTTCCGACGATGCCCATCCGTCGGAAATTTCCGACGGATTTCCGACAGATGGTGACTTTGCCGACATAGTTGCCGACATGGTTGCCGACATGGTTGCCGCGCGACATCGATAATATCTACTTTAGAACCGTCGGAAATCCGTCAGAAAATGAACAAAATTTTCCTTATAAAAACGTAGCCACGCTTCATTTATAATCACAAAAAAAAATCTCTCTTATCTAATTCCTTACGAAAATGTCTTCTTCAAATCCTTATAATTATTTTCGATCATGGATGGACAAGCCTCATCAAATTCCGGACACGGGCCTAGTTACGGAGGAATTCAAAGAAGGTCTACAGGAATTCATGGCATTTGCGGGTATGCAGAAGAAAGCAAAAAAAAACCAGTAAAATCTACTGCCCTTGTACCAATTGTGGGAATCGTATATTTATCGTGATAGATGAAGTATGGTCACACTTGTATTGTCATGGGTTTATGCCGGGTCACAAGATTTGGTATTATCATGGAGAAAATGATACAATGGTGGATAATTATGCTAGTAATAGTGAACATTATATTGGGGATAACACTAGCTTAGAAGAACCCGCAATGGAAGTACAAAGTACTGTAGGTCATGTTCAGATGGTGAACGATGCATTTCGTGAAAGTATACAATCGGTTGCAGAGTATGGAGATAGAGGAGAAGAACCTAACTTAGAAGCTCGGAGATTCTTTGATATGTTAGACGCTGCTAAACATCCGTTATATGATGGGTGTAGAGGTGAACATTCCCCTTTATCAACTGCAACAGGGATGATGGGTATAAAGACGAATTTCAATTTGAGTGAGGAGTGCGTGGATGCAATCGCTGATTTTGTGAAAGAAATTTTGCTAGAAGATAATCTTGCACCGGCATCATACTATGAGATACAGAAACTTGTTCAAGGTCTAGGATTGCCGTATCAGATGATAGATGTATGCATAGACAACTGTATGTTCTACTGGAGAGAGGACGCAGACCGTACGACATGCCATTTTTGTCGCAAACCTCGGTATAAGGAAACAGGTGGAAGAGTGCCAGTGCCATATAAACGGATGTGGTATTTACCGTTAAAAGATAGATTGAAGAGGTTATATCAGTCAGAGCGCACAGCGGGAGCAATGAGATGGCATGCAGAGCATACAACAAATGGACAAATCGCCCATCCGTCAGACGCAGGAGCATGGAAACATTTTCAATCCATTAATCCCAGCTTTGCGTTTGAGGCGAGGAACGTATACCTTGGATTATGTACCGATGGTTTCAACACTTTTGGGAAGCACGGCAGAAAATATTCTTTGTGGCCAGTAATTGTAACACCTTACAATTTGCCGCCATCTTTGTGCATGCGAAGGGAGTTCTTGTTCCTTAGCATTCTCGTTCCTAGACCAGAGCATCCGAAGAGATCACTTGATGTGTTTTTGCAACCATTAATTTATGAGATGCGAATGTTATGGGACCAAGGTATTGAAGCGTTTGATGTTTCTTGTCACCAAAATTTCATCATGCGGTCGGTACCTTTGTGGACCATTAGCGATTTTCCAGCATATGTCATGTTATCAGGATGGACAACGCACGTAAGGTTATCGTGCCCGTATTGTCAAGATAACACTGATGCGTTCCAATTGAAGCACGGACGGAAAACGTCTTGGTTTGATTGTCATAGGCGATACCTACCTAGCGATCATCCTAATCGTCGGAGCACCACATTGTTTAGGAAGAACCAGAAAGTATTTGATGGTCCACCTCCTGAGTTAGATGGTGAGTATTTGTTGACTCAGTTCAGAGATTTTGGTGCAGAGAGGACCGTTGATTGTGGTGGTAACGGGCATCATCCTGTTGATGGTTGTCGCAACGTTCATAATTGGCACAAGAAGAGCATTTTCTGGGATTTGCCTTATTGGAAGAACCATCTTTTGAGGCATAATCTGGATGTCATGAACATTGAGAAGCATTTTTTCGACAACATTATGAACACCGTTCTCAATGTCAAAGGGAAGACGAAGGACAATCTGAAGTCTAGATTGGACTTGCCAGACATTTGTTCTCGTAGAGCACTACATGTGACAGGGAACGGAACGCCTCCGGTCCCGGCTTTTCGTTTGGATGAACCTTCAAAGGCCGAGTTTTTGGCTGGATTGCCGAAAGTGTTAGATTCCCGGACGGATACGCATCTAATCTTCGGAACTGCGTTGATCATGGAGATGGGAAGTTTACTGGGATGAAGAGTCATGATTGTCATGTGGTGAGGCAGCGCCTCCTTCCATTTGCCTTTGTATGTCTTCTACCACGTAATGTCCACGAAGCAATTGCAGGTACAATAATGAAATTATTTATTTACTACTTTATACAATATATACTTTATTATTTAATTATTCATTTGTTATCCATATTTTGCAGGGATTGGTGCCTTTTTCCGAGATATATGTTCTCGCTTTCTTACATCAGACGGTATCCGCAATCTTGGGGCTAATATACCTGTAATCCTTTGCAATTTGGAGAAGATATTTCCTCCTTCATTCTTTGATGTTATGGAACATCTAGCAATTCATCTCCCTCGAGAAGCAGAGCTTGGGGGCCCGGTTCAGTACCGTTGGATGTATCCTTTCGAACGTTATATGTTACATCTAAAGAAGAAGGTGAAAAATTTGAGCAGAGTGGAGGGTTCTATCGTCGCACAGATCATTAATGAAGAAACCTCACATTTTGCCGAGTCCTACTTTCCATCACAAGTCAAAACAAATAGTCGTAGAGCAGCTCGACATGATGACGGAGGCGTCCTACCTTTATATCCGGTCGATGTACCTCATATATTTTTAGAGATTGGACGACTTAGTGGAAAAGGCAAGAAGAGGAGACTTTCACCACAAGAACGAGAGCATTTGCATATGTATATTCTCACAAACTGCGACGGAGTTGATGAATATGAGATGTATTATATTGAACTTAATTTTTAATTACTTATTCGGTTCTTGATTATATATATATGAACTTAATTTTTAAAGTTGATGTAAAAATATTTTTTTAATAATAAAAACGATTTTCAAATATTGTTTTAGTATTAAAATCGTTTTTAATATATTTTTTTAGTAATAAAACGTTTTTTAAATATTTGTATATATTAAAACCGTTTTTAAAATATTTTCCAAATTTTGGAATTTTTTGAAAAATTTGAATTTTTTGAAAAATTTGAATTTTTTTGGAAAATTTGAATTTTTCGGAAAATTTGAATTTTTTCTAAATTTTTTTCGGAAATTTCAAAAATTTTGGTAACTTTTGAAATTTTTGTTAATTTACTAAAGATTTTACCGTTTTCCGCAGGGATCACGACGACGTACTTCAGTTGGGAGGCGGCAACCAAGGACGCCGTTCTCGGGGTTCTCGGTGTACGCCCCTGGGACCAACGAGCTCGGAAACTCACATCCCGGATTCCCAGCAATCCGCTGCTCAGAGCAACATTGAGATCGAGGAGCTAGTCCGGCAGCCTAACCGGGGCCATTGCATTCGACTCGACCCGAAGTTTGAGGACGGGACTTGGTAAGATAAGTTTTGTACATTATTTCAATTTATTTAGATTTTTAAACTTAACATATTTATATCTTTTCATAATGTTTTCAGGTTTAACATGTCGACTCAGATCACCAAGGCGATATTATGGATGCTCCACAACATGTTGGACAAACCGTACGAGAAGTATTCGGACATGCCTATCGAGGAGAAAGAAATGTGGCACCGGACTTTAGCGGTAAGTTATTTATTGATTTATTATTTATTTTTAATTTCATTTTGTCAATTTTTCTTTTTGAAATGTAACATATATTTTTTTAAAATTGTAGCAAGAGTTCACGTGGGACTCTCATCATACGCGCAAAGTCCTTGACACATTCGACAAGTATGCCGCAAACTCGTACTCGAAGCACATGTACGAGTGGAAGCAGAAGTGGAAGCACAACAAAGACAAGCCGAAGGATCTTGACGACGACGTCTGGAAGGGCTTATGTGAGTACTGGAGTAGGCCTGCGACGAAAAAGACCTCCGACCAACAGTCGAAGAACCGAAATAGCCAACGAGGTAGGAAAGGGGTCTACATCCACAACGGGGGCGCAAAGACCATCGAACGGGAAGCGATGGAAATGGTAAGTTTAATTTCAATTTTATATTACTAATTCTGTTTTTAATATTTATTTAACTTAACAAATTTTCCCAGGCGAAAGAATCTGGGTCCGAACCCGATTATCTTAAACTCATCGAGCAGAGACACACCAACAAGAAAACCGGTCAGATACAGGACTTGGGATGCGGGATGTTGTCGAGAAGAGCAAGAAGACGAAGCTGGACCGTGAAGTATCAATATCGCAGCTCACTATCGACGGATCGACGTCCTCGAACTCTTTATCCCGGGAAGAGATAAACCAGATTGTACTTGAGGTAAGTTTTAATTTCATTTCGTTTTCTTTTTATTTTCGATATTTAATTATTAACGGTTATAATTATTCGCAGCAAACCCGGCAAGTGAAAGGTCTATTCGCTGGGTTAGGCACCCTTCCGACCCAGGAATCTTCTTCCTCGCTTCCTCGTTATCCTTTGGAGTACCAGGTAGAAATCGAGAAGCTCACCCAAACGGTGAAAGACCGTAACCAGCAGGACGAAGAGCTACGGACGGAGCAAGTGTCTACCAACAAAAAGCTCTCCTCGTTGGAGAAGATGATGCAGAAATGTTTCCCACATATGTTTCGGGATAATAATCCCGACGACGACTCCGGGGACTCTCCAACCGCTTAAATATTTTTTTTAACACTTTTTTTTTGAAATTTTTTTTTTTAATGTGTAATGTATTTTTTAATTTTGTTTAATGAATTTAAATATTTATTATTTCTATTTTTAATTTATATTTCTAATTTATAAATTTTTAATTTATAAATTTCAAAAAAATAAATAATTAAATAAAATTCAAAATAAAATTCAAAATTCAAAATACGTCACAATTCGGTCGGAAAACCGTTGGAATCAGTTACCGTCGTAAATCCGTCGGAACCTATTTCCGACGAAGAACCGACGGACTTCCGAGACATGGTCCGATCAATTATCCGTCGTAACTCCGTCGGAAATAGTTACCGTCGGAAATCCGTCGGAATATATTTCCGACGGACTTCCGACAAATTCATCCGATCACTTATCCGTCGGAAATGCTGTCGGTAATATATCCGTCGGAATACTGTCGGAAATACCCGACGGCCAACCGACGGACTTCCGACCAAAGGTCCGTCGGAAAATCCGTCGGAAAATACGCCGTCGAAAATCCGTCGGAAAATTCCGACGGACTTCCGACACCCAAAATCCGTCGGAAAATTCCGACGGCTTCCGACGGAAGTCACATTTCCGACGAACTGTAATCGACAGCTTAAATCCGTCGGAAATACCCATGTTTTCTTGTAGTGTTGTGGCTATTCTAATGTGGACCGCGCAAAAAAAAATTGATAGTCTAAATTCACCAAAATGTTTCTTGATGGAAAATTAGATAGAGTTGGAGGTATATTTGAAAGCGCCAACATTGTAAAGTTGGCGGACACGTGAAAAACGCATGATGAATGGTCTCTTCTGGGTATCCACATCGTGGACAACATCGATCCACACGTAGATATTTATATGCAAGGCGCTCATCGACTGCTATATGAAGTGATGAAGCTTGCTTGGCGCATGTATTTTCCAAACGCACTTTTATGTATTACATGTTCTCATCATGTAATAAATCTCTTTAATATTATGAGAATTAAACTTCTTTGTATAAGGACTTTTTTACGTATAAACAATTTTTAATCCGGTCGAGGAAATTAAAGAACATTATTTTTTTTTTAACGGGCCTTCTTTTATATAAATTAAATAATAGAGGATACAAAAAATCAAATATGAACCAATAAAAAAGAAAAGGAGACAAAGGAAGAAATAGCAAAACATGAAACTCGATTTAAGGGGAGAGATTCATATTTACCAAAGAGCCTGAAGAGGAAGTCCAAATTTGGACCCATCAAAAGCCATTGATGTACACTTTTCCTTGAGGTAGGACAGGATGATAGCCGAGATTCTAGATGAAGCAAACGAGACTACTTGATGGAGTCTATTTCTCTCTTGCCAAATTTCATAGAGACATGCATTCAACTCCTGAAGTAAGGCGAGAGAAATAGCAGCACCCGTGAAAACCGAGGGAAGCCAAAGGAGAATGGTCTCCCAAATAGAAGGAGGATTTGGATAACCAATCTTGGAGAAGACACACTTCCAAGTGTCCAAAGAGAAGGGGCAATCGAAAAAGAGGTGATTCCTCGATTCTGATTCTAAACCACAAAGCAAACAAATTTTTTCAATATTGATACCCCAAGATGAAATTCTCACTAGCGTAGGATTACCATTAAGGATGAAAAGCCATACATTAGTTGCGTGACGAGGACAAGTTGCTTTATGCCATAACAAGGAGAACCACGTGACAAGAGGTTTTGATCCTCTCACACAGTTCCAGACAGTTTTCGAAGAGAAAGCTGGATGGACTTTACCCTCCACCGACCAGACCGGACGATCATGAGAAGTAATAGGTGGGATAGTCGAGATGTAGGAGTAAAGAAGGAGTGATTTTTCTGAACGATCCGGAGGCAGATTCCAACCATCTACAGTACGAACTTCACTTACCAAGGAAACCAGCGAAATGCCCAGCCTGTACGGACCTTCAGGACCGAGATAGTGATAAAGCGAGTCGAAATGTGACCAGGGATCCCACCAGAAGAATGTTTCATCCCCCCCTGCCCACGTGAATTGATAAGCTCAAAATGTAATACCCTAAAGTACTAACAGCTTTGTCGTTGTAGTATGTAGGGGTCGAACCACAAAGACTCAAGAATCACACAATATACTATATAGATTCAAATTACGCTAAGTGAAATCAATGAAAATAAGAATAAAAACAAAGCAAGCAGAACTAGTGTAAATTCGATGGAGATAAATGCTAAGTTTAGAGAAATTCGCAGAGTTTCAAGAAAAGCATATGGATAGAACGTAGTGATTCTAATTAAGCACGGTTCTAGAACTCAGAACACTACACCAAATCAACCAACTTTCGCTGCACTGATTACTATGTTTAAGAAGTTAAGAGACCAAATTTCTTTGCGAAACCTAGACAACTGAACATGCAATAAGCTCATGTCTGATTTGTTCACAATTCTCCCTAGCCAAATTTCTTTGCACTAAACAGAATTGCTCATCTAAGTCTTTCAAGTTAATAAACCAACTTTCGCTGAGAGAACTAACCTATGATCTTAATTCCAGGTAGCTAATCTAGAACAAGTTTTAAGAACTACTTAGATGAAGAACTCAATAAGATGAATCTCTAGATAGTTTAACCAATTTAACAATTCATGAAGAGCTCTTTGAAAAATCCTAAACTTAACTAGAAAACTACTCAGACATGATCAATGGAACAGAAATCATAGATGAATAGAATTGCATAAAAGAAATCAATAAGAAAATAAGGGGTTCAGAATTGTCTCCCCAAAAACCCTCAAACCAATCTCTCTCAAAGTATGAAGAATAATAAAAATAAGCTTTTTTCAAATAGGCGGCTGAAAACCCTAATTATATCCTAAAACACGTTTTGGGGCTTCTTGTAAATAATAAAAACTTCTAGACCAAAGTGCAAATTCTTCAGTCTTGTAAAAAGTAACGTTTCCTTCTTCATGAAGTCGGTGTTGACCGACACCAGGTGGTATCGCTCGACACCAGGTGGTATCGCTCGACACAAGGACCTCAAATCGACCCTCACAGCTACATGATCCTTGCTTAGCTCCAAAATGCTCCAAAATGCTCCAGAATGCTTCAATATCTCCAATTAAGCTCCAAACGTACCTAAACCTGAAAGTACTCAAATAGACTCCAAAAATACTAGAAAGACTCTATAAATAAGATCTATATCATGGTTAAAATTGGGTAAAAACCATGATATATCAACTCTCCCAGACTTAGCATTTGCTTGCCCTCAAGCAAACAGAAAACTAAACAAGAGAAAGAGGTTTGAAAATCGTGGAGACTCACATGTTCTTGAAACACTGCAGTGACCATTTTTCTTAGTGCTCCACATATTAATTAACCAGTTCCAAATCTAACCACCATGTACTTCTCCGTAGACATTCGTAGCTCCCTAGAATCCACACATAATTTCACAGCATTATCCACCAATGCCTTCATCGCAAATTTCATCGCTGTGATCAATGCCTAGAACCTTCTAGACTTTTTCCCATACAATATCATGACAAAAGAACCACCCAATTTTCACACTTTTTGGTATTGTTTCCTCTCCTCCAGACTTATTTCACATCATGTTCTTCCTTTTATTTTTAGATTCGCATATACATATTAAGGTTTGAGACGCGAGTATTGATGGTGTTTGCCACCGAATCCCCGGTTCTTCCCCTCTCTATATATCAAAGGTGTATGCGAATAATGGTATCACATGAGATTTTCCTAACCTCGCTTCCAACCTTTGTGTGATCATTCCTTTCCAAGTAGAATAATGAGATCGCTGGAAATTTTCCTAACCCTCTACTCAGAAGAAAATTATTTAATATTTTCATGCTTTAACTTATAACAAGGTAGAGGAATACCATTACTTGCTACACATGGGTTCATTTGTCAGATATAAATGAGGAATCAAGCTCTGTGAACATCAATCACATCGATGAAGTGCAAGGAATTAGCTCAGGATTGAATGAACTCCGCTGGAAACATGGGTGTCTTCTAGTTAACTGGTCAACCTTTGGATTTTTCATTAGTCCGATCTAGAACTGATTCTGTAACAATGGTCAATTAGAAGCAAGGTGAGAACAATAGATTCAAGAACTAGATCATAATCTCCAGCAAGTTTTGACTCAATAAAACGATTTTTGACTAAAAAACGACTGGCTCTAAGAAAAACAAACACACTGATATATCATAGTTTTTACCCTGTTTAGGCCATGATATAAGTCCTTTTTATAGAGTCTTTCTAGTGTTTTGTAGTCTTTTAGAGTATTTTACAGGTCATAGCACGTTTGGAGCATTATTGGAGCTTTCTGGAATATTCTGGAGCGAAACAGAGATCTGTGTAGCTGAGACATCAAAATCACCTGAGTATCGATCGATACCCGTCGAGGAAACAGAAGGATCGCGACTTATTGAAGAGTTGAAGAATTGCAGAATTGGCCCAGAAGATTTTGATATTTACAAGATGGCCCAGAACGTGTTTTAGGTTATTTATAGGGATTTTACAGCCACTTTTAGGTTTATTTTATATAATTTGATTTTACTTTGGTTTGAGAGAGACAAGTCTGAATCTCCATTCGTCTGAGATCAGATCTCAAAACCATCTTGTTATTCTTTCTGATTTATTGATGATTTATTCAGTTATGTTGATTGTTTCATTCTCCATGTCTGAGTAGATCCACTTTAGGTTCAGGGTTCTCATAAGGGTTTTCTCTGAATGCCAGGTTGATTATCTTTTTAGGATTCACCATCTGAATTAGTTCTTCGCTTAGGTTGTGTTCAAAGCTAATTCTAGGTTGACGAATCTGGAACTTAGATCTTAGGATAATTGATTAGGCACGACAGTGCGATTGATTACCTGATAGAACCTAGGTGAGCAAATTGATTATTCGCAAAGAGATTTGGTTTAATTGATTTGTGAACATATCAAACTTGATATTAAAGCTGATTTAGACTTTAGGATTCGCAAAGAGGTTTGGAATTCCTAGGATTTAGATTTAGATAATTCTCGCAACGACAATTGGTTAATTATACCTTAGTGATTTGAGTTCAGGAACTGCGCTAAATCTGAATCATGCTAGTTAGTTTATCTGCATTCATTGATTTCCTGAGAAATACTATGGGCCTATATTTTCCCAATTGAATTACAACCCTTTTAATTTCTGCACTGCTTTCAATTACATCTGTTTGGCTTAGCTTAATTCGATACTATACAATCTATTGTGCATCTCTGTGAGTCTTTGTGGTTCGACCCCTAGCTATAATACAACTACTGCTTTAGTACTGTTAGGGTATTAATTTGAGCATATCAAATTTGGCGCCGTTGCCGGGGACTCAATTCGCCATTAGATTTTAGTTTGAGAATTTCGACTAAGTTCGTCGGTATCGATCGATACTCACTAGTATCGGTCGATACTCAGGCGACTTTTTTGTTGATATCGATCGACACCACTTGGTATCGATCGATACTCAACGTTTTTTTTTTTTTGGTTACTTATGTGCCTTGTCTAGTGTTTTGTTTTCAGGTGTATGCATGTTCGTGAAACCAGGAGCAACAAAGCACTCAGCCAGTTGAGCTGTCATTGGAGCAGCTAACACTTGTGGAACGCACAAACAGAAAGACCAAGCAAACATCAGGGATGAACAACCCAGTGGTTTTAAGAGCTGATGAAGATGGAGTTCTGAGAGACCAAGAGGGTCATGTGTGCAATGAGAGAGGGCAGCGACTTGATGAAGCTGGAAACGTCGTTGTCCCTGCTGTTGTTATTGAAATTGTCGCGCCAGCTGGGCGCGCCAACGTTGGGAATACTGCAGGTGCTCGAGCTAGGACACTTGGCGAGCACAACAGACCTAATCAGTTCTATGTCAATCGATCTGTGATTCGCATCCCAAATTTTTAGAGGAACGACTTCGAGCTGACGCCTGCATACTATGCTCTCGTGAGTCAGAGTCCTTTCCATGGCCTACCTCATGAGCATACCATGGACCATATCGAAAGGTTCGAGGACTTGGTCACTGGTATGAAATACAATGGAGTGCCAAATGAGTATCTTTTCTGCAAACTTTTCCCATACTCTCTTGGTGGGGATGCTGTTTATTGGCTAAAGCAGTTAACTCCTGGTTCGCTAACTACATGGGATGAGACGAAGAATGCATTCCTGTGCAATTTCTATGATGATGCGAGATCTGAAGAGCTCAGGAACAAAATTTCTCAATTTTCCCAAGGTCACACAGAGGGACTCAAGGCTGCTTGGATTCGTTTCAAATCTTATCAGAGAGATTGTCCGCACCATGGGTTCAATCAGGTTCAGCTGCTGGGTACCTTCTACAGAGGGATCGATTGGAGGTACCAGATGGCTTTGGATACTGCGAGTAATGGGAATTTCAACCCCAGATATCCAGATGATGCAGTTGTGCTAATTGAGAACTTTGCGTCTAGCAATAGCACCAAGAATGCTGATTTCGAGCGGAAGAAGCAAGCTGGAGGAATTGATGGGTCTCAGATTGCTGAAGTTCAAGCCAAGCTGGATTTCTTGATCGGGAAGAATCAGAAAGCGGTCCACTTTGCTGCTGAGGATGAAGTGGAGGATGCTAACTATGTTGGTGGTTCTGGATTTGAGGGTCAGCAATTTGGGTACAACAACAACCGAAACTTCAACAACAACACTCGCAATTTTGGAAACTCTTCATACCAGCCCATCCCTCCAAAGTCTACGGATAATAAGATGGAATCCATGCTTGAGCAGATTCTTCAAGGACAGCAAAAACTGCAAGTGGATTTCAATGGGAAAATTTACCATATGTATACAGATCTGAATGGGAAGATTGACCATCTCAATGGGAAAATCGAGGCTCTCAATACCAATCAAAGGATGCTGAAAACGCAAGTAGCTCAGACTGCAGCAAATGCTAAGGGAAAGTCGGTTCGTTCACACAGTGCACACGTCAATGTAGTCAGCTCAAGTGCAGAAAATTTCGTAGAGGATCCTGAAATCGCACAAGCATCGATCGATACCAGCCTGTATCGATCGACACCAGTCCAGACACTTGCACGAGAGGATCCGAAATCACAAGTATCGATCGATGCTCCTTCTGTGTCGATCGATACTGAGGAGTAGGTTGAGAAGAAGCCTGAGATTGTCAAGGAACGAGTCTATATACCCAAGATGCCTTATCCTATACTTCCTAAGCTGACAAGGAAGGAATGGGAAGACGCTAGATGCAAGTATTTGCTGAATAAGCAGAATGTGGAGCTTATTTCTGATGATGATGTATCTGCCAGGGACGATTCAACTGCACTAGTTTCGATCGATACCCTACTTGGTATCGATCGATACCCCTCGCAGAACGAGCCAGAAATTGTGAAAATACCTGAGTTGATTGCAGAAAGAGTTCGCAAGCCCAAGAAGCTGAATCCCATTCCTAAGCACCTCAGAGATCCTATCACTACAAAGCAGCTGCGTGGCTTTGAGAAGATGGTACGAAGGATCTCCCATGAATCATCTTTTGAAGAAGCTCTAGAGGACTGGCCTCTGCTAAGTCACTTCAAAGATTGCAGAGAAACTGAGGAAGAGATCAAGGCACTCTTCATTAAGGCCAGAGGTACACCTCCACTGAGACAGTTGACTAAGAGGGAAGACCCAGGGATCTTCTCAGTTCCATGCTCCATCTCTAGAGTTGAATTCAAAAAGTCTCTCGTTGACTCAGGAGCCTGCGTCAATGTCATGTCCAGGGCAATTGCAGAGAGATTGGGAGCTGATATTCCACCTCCAAAGACATATATCATGTTCGCGAACGATTCCACATCTCTTCCATATGGGGCAATCGCTGATTTGATGATCACAATAGGAGATTGCCTAGTTCCTACTGATTTTCAGGTTGTGGAGATGAATGCAAAATCTCGTATGCAGTTGATTCTCGGAAGACCGTTCATGGCTACAGTTGGTGCGATTATGGACACACCCAGCAAGCACATCTCATTTTCATACATTGACAAGGAGGTGTACTACAAAGCCATCCCTAGAGGAACTCCCGGACGTGTTTCTTGCATTGAAGATGTCACAGGAGAGACATTAGCAGTTGATCTTTTGGAAGAACCTCCTGATGTGCCTACTATCGCAGACATTTCAGCTGAACCGCCCAGCATACCCAAGGAAGTTGTCAAGAAGGCTAAGCCAACAAAGAAGAAGAAGGCCAAGAGCAAAAACGTCGAGAATCCCATGTCACTTTAATCCCTCAGAAGAGTGATGGGAATTCGATTGAGTATAAGGTCAAGTGCAAAGGAGCTTCGAAACCATTCTCTAAGGCTAGAATTCTTCTTACTTCGGAGCTGAAAGAGAAAGGACGGGAGTTTGTGGACAGCATGATGAGCAGAACTCTGACGCTAGCAATGTCAAGTTATGGAGCTTGTTTCGGTGCAAGCTCTCACTCTTATCCAGCCTGAAGGGCGTTACAGTTAAGCTATTGACGTTAAACGAGCGCATGGTGGGAGGCAACCCACTGGTGAGTCTGTTTTTGAGTCGTTTTTGATTTTATTTTCGTTTGTTTTATGTTTGTGTCAGGATAAACAAGGAGCAAACTCAAAATCGCCTGAGTGTCGATCGATACCCTTCAGTATCGATCGATACCCTTCGCGATTGAGAACGGTTCATGTCGATTTAAGTCTGGTATTGATCGATACCAGGCTGTGTGTCGATCGATACTCAATGTTCCAGCAAGGTATCTTCTTTTTTTCCCCAATTTTATTCTGTTCTTTTGTTTTCTTTCACTGACTCTAGGCTAGATAACACTGGGGACAGTGTTGTTCAAGTCTGGGGGAGGTGTCTGCTGACATTGTGTTTGTTTTTCTTAGAGTCATAAAATAAAAAAAAAGTGTCGTTTTATTGAGTCAAAACTTGTTGGAGATGATGATCATGTGCTTGAACCTATTGATTTGATTTTGTTTTTGAGTGCACAGTGTTACAGGATCGGTTCTAGATCGACTAATGAAAAATCCAAGGACTGACCAGTTGACTAGAAATCATCCATGTCTCCAGCAGAGTTCTTCTGAAGCCTGAGCCAAACTCTTGCACTTCATCGATGTGGTTAGTGTTTTTAGAGCTTGATTCATCATTCATATCTGATAAAGGAACCCATGTGTTTAAAATAAATGGTATTTCTCTCCCTGTTATAAGTTGATAAATAAGAGCATAAAATATTGAAATGATTTTCTTCTGAGTAGAGGGTTAGGAAAATTTCCAGCGATCCCATTATTCTACTTAAGAAGGAATGATCACACAAAGGATTGGAAGCGAGGCTAGGATTTTCCTATGATGCCATTATTCGCCTACATCCTTTGATACATAGAGAGGGAAGAACCGGAGATTTGGTGGCAAACACCATCAATACTCGCGTCTCATACCTTGATGTGTATATGCAAAGCTGAAAAGAAAAGAAAGAACATAATAAGAAATAAGTCTGGGGGAGAGAAATAATACCAAAAAGCGTGAAAAAGTGGTTACTTGTCATGATATTGTATGGTAAAGAATCTAGAAGGTTCTTGAACATTGGCTGCAGCGATGAAACTGGCGATGAGGGTTTGATATATCATGGTTTTTACCCTGTTTAGGCCATGATATAAGTTCTTTTTATAGTGTCTTTCTAGTGTTTTGTAGTCTTTTAGAGTCTTTTACAGGTTATAGCACGTTTGGAGCATAATTGGAGATATTGGAGCATTCTGGAACATTCTGGAGCGAAGCAGAGATCCGTGTAGCTGAGACATCAAAATCACCTGAGTATCGATCGATACTGCCTAGTATCGATCGATACCCGTCGAGGAAACAGAAGGATCGCGACTTATTGAAGAATTGCAGAATTGGCCCAGAAGACTTTGATATTTACAAGATGGCCCAGAATGTGTTTTAGCTTATAAATTAGGTTTTCAGCCACCTGTTTAGGCTAAGCTTTATTTTCTATGCTTTATTATTACCTTGGTTTGAGAGAGAAAAGTCTGAATCTCCCTTCGTCCGAGATCAGATCTCAAAACCTCTTGTTACTCTTTCTGATTATCTATTTGATGATTTATTTAGTTATGTTGATTGTTTCATTCTCCATGTCTGAGTAGATCCACTTTAGGTTTAGGGTTTTCTCATAAGGGTTTTCTCTGAATGCTAGGTTGATTAATTTATAGGATTCACCATCTGAATTAGTTCTTCGCCTTAGGTTATGTTCAAAGCTAATTCTAGGTTGACGAATCTGGAACTTAGATCTTAGGATAATTGATTAGGCACGACAGTGCGATTAATTACCTGATAGAACCTTAGGTGAGCAAATTGATTATTCGCAAAGAGATTTGGTTTAATTGATTTGTGAACATATCAAACATGATATTAAAGCTGATTTAGATTTTAGGATTGGCAAAGAGATTTAGAATTCCTAGGATTTAGATTTAGATAATTCTCGCAACGACAGTTGGTTAATTATACCTTAGTGATTTTAGTTCAAGAACTGCGCTAAATCTGAATCCTTCTAGTTAGTTTATCTGCATTCATTGATTTCCTGAGAAATACCCTGAGCCTATATTTTCCCAATTGAATTACAACCCTTTTAATTTCTGCACTGTTTTCAATTACATCTCTTTGGCTTAGCTTAATTCGATACTATACAATCTATTGTGCATCTCTGTGAGTCTTTGTGGTTCGACCCCTAGCTATATTACAACTACTGCTTTAGTACTATTAGGGTATTAACTTGAGCATATCACACACTGTCAGCAACCACCTCAAATTTTGATAAGCTCAAAATGTAATACCCTAAAGTACTAACAGCTTTGTCGTTGTAGTATGTAGGGTTCGAACCACATAGACTCAAGAATCACACAATAGACTATATAGATTCGAATTACGCTAAGTGAAATCAATGAAAATAAGAATAAAAACAAAGCAAGCAGAACTAGTGTAAATTCGATGGAGATAAATGCTAAGTTTAGAGAAATTCGCAGAGATTCAAGAAAAGCATATGGATAGAACGTAGAGATTCTAATTAAGCACGATTCTAGAACTCAGAACACTACACCAAATCAACCAACTTTCGATGCACTGATTACTATGTTTAAGAAGTTAAGAGACCAAATTTCTTTGCGAAACCTAGACAACTAAACATGCAATAAGCTCAGGTCTGATTTGTTCACAATTCTCCCTAGCCAAATTTCTTTGCACTAAACAGAATTGCTCATCTAAGTCTTTCAAGTTAATAAACCAACTTTCGCTGAGAGAACTAACCTATGATCTTAATTCTAGGTAGCTAATCTAGAACAAGCTTTAAGAACTACTTAGATGAAGAACTCAATAAGATGAATCTCTAGATAGTTTAACCAATTTAACAATTCATGAAGAGCTCTTTGAAAAACCCTAAACTTAACTATCAAACTACTTAGACATGATCATTGGAACAGAAATCATATATGAATAGAATTGCATAAAAGAAATCAATAAGAAAACAAGAGGTTCATAATTGTCTCCCCAAAAACCCTCAAACCAATCTCTCTCAAAGTGTGAAGAATAATAAAAATAATCTTTTTTTTTTCAAACAGGCGGCTGAAAACCCTAATTATATCCTAAAACACGTTTTGGGCTTCTTGTAAATAATAAAGACTTATGGACCAAAGTGCAAATTCTTCAGACTTGTAAAAAGTCACGTTTCCTTCTTCATGAAGCCAGTGTCGACCGACACCAGGTGGTATCGCTCGACACAAGGACCTCAAATCGACCCTCACAGCTACATGATCCTTGCTTAGCTCCAAAATGCTCCAGAATACTTCAATATCTCCAATTAAGCTCCAAGCGTACCTAAACCTGAAAAGACTCAAAAAGACTCCAAAAATACTAGAAAGACTCTATAAATAAGACCTATTTCATGGTTAAAAACGGGTAAAAACCATGATATATCATGAATCCTAAGAAACTAAGCTGTTTTTGGCTGTATCTTTAGCAGCTTTCGAAACATCCAAGTAAAAGAGTAGTTCTTCTCATTCAAAGCCCAAAAGGAAGAGTGGGAGAGGTATTTTGCCCTTATCCAAGCCACCCAAATGGATTCCGCCCTGAAGTAGAGCATCCATATCAGTTTGAGCCCACAAGTTTCCATCCAACCATTAACATTTCGTAGCCCTAAACCTCCTTCTTGCTTCGGGAAACAGACATCGAACCAAGAAACACGAGCACCCGAGTATTTATCAGGCTCCCCGTGCCAGAGGAAAGATGCGGAGAGAGAGTTTATGAGCTTTATCAACCTTTTTGGAAGGAAGAAAGCATAGGTCCAAAATCCAATGATTCCAGAGATCACAGAAGCTAGTAGAGTGATACGACCAGCAAAGCTTAAGAATCTGTTAGTGCATCCATTAATCTTTTTACGAATGTGGGAAAGGAGGGGATCACAGTTAGCAACCGAGAGCCTCTTGGAGCATAATGGCAAACCCAGGTAGCGGATCGGCAAGGTCGCATGATCTAAATAAAATCGCTGCTTAATTCTCTTGGCCCGTTTATCATTCAAACCTGAGCAGAACATAGAAGTTTTGTTGATGTTTACTCCCAATTCAGAAATTTTCTCAAACAGCTCAAACACCGAGAAAGCACCAGCAATGGATTCCTCAGTCCTTTTTAGGAAGATCAAAAGGTCATCGACAAAGAAGATGTGAGTAAATTTATGATCCACACAACTAGAATGATAGTTAAACAGTCCATTTTCAGCTGCCTTATTGAACATATGGGAGAGCTCATTATGAACAAAGCAGGGAACAGAGGATCCCCGTGCCTTAATAACTATATTGAAATCGTATTCAAATATGACGGCAAATAACATAAGCTAAAATTCAATAGCTTAAAAATAAGTAAAATTTAATAGATAAAAAAGGAGACAAAACACTGAAAACATAAAGATTCTCTCAAGATGAAACTCAGAAAGATCAAAAATTTTGCAACAATGACATTACGCATTTCTTGGAGAATTACAAAAATAGAAAGATACATACATATATAATAGTATATAATTACTATACCTATCTACTATAAAGATTCCATCCTCGTGTGGACCGACGTGTGACAGATATATCATCGGTGACTTCAATGTGTTGGGTCTTACATATTAAAAGGAATCCAGAATTTCTCGATTTGCACATAACTTAACGTTACTTAATAACTATATTGAAATCGTATTCAAATATGACGGCAACATAATTAATGCGGAATAATTTAATAATTAATTAGCAATTTGTTTTCTCTAGTTCGAGTTCATATCTCGTTGAGATGATGATAGGATTGCATCAATGGCATCTTTAACCTGAGAAATGTCCGGAGCTTTTCCTCCTTGTGCCGGCCAAAACTCATCGGCCGCAAGTACCTATAAAACAAATTATGTATATCAATACATACGTGATACTGAAAAAAGCCCTAATTTTATAAGACATAGCCTATGATATAATTAAGGATGGAATGTTTGTTAATTAAGAATAATCTACCTTAACTTGTACTTGAAGAAATTTGACATAGCCAATTGCTTTCTCAAGCATCGTCACCAAATCAACCTTCATAAAACCACCATATAAAGATCAAAATCATTAGTATATTGCATCTTTATTATTCTAGATTTGAAATTTCAGTGTTACGGTTAAAAATGAATTGTATATGTATTTTACCTTGGTGCCATTGGGTACAAGTTCTTGCAATACTTTGAGGCGTTCGCTTATCCTTTCTCTTCGGTTCTAGACCCAAAGAAAAGAAAAAAAAAACATATTTTTGTATTGGTTAGTAAACAAAAGTACTTATACATAAATTCCAATTCAAAAAGATCACCATGGCAACAAATGTAGATAAAGGAAAAGAAAGCAAACCTTAGCTGCTAGGCTTTGTGGATCTTTTGGTGAAGTTGTTGCCTTGGGCTTGGCCTTCCCATTCGTACCGGTACTCGGCTTCTTGGAAGCTTGAGTGTTCTCTCCCTATGGATCATTAGATGCATGGTAAAAAATTAACATCTTCAAGTGATCTACAATAATGTGTGAGAAAGATGTATAAATCATAAATATTAATTTGAAGATATTATTTGTTACCGTGCAAGGACGTTTATTTCCAGCCGGCTTAGGAGACGCAGACTCTTGCCTTGAACCAGTGTTTACAATGGTTGAATCAGAATATAACCAGTCTCCATTTCCATGGTTTGTCGCCGGTTTACTCAATCCGAAAATACTTGTTGTTTCAATGCAATTCGGAGTTTTAATGACTCTAGGGCTTATACAATCGAACTGATTATGATTCCATCCTGCGTAGCCGTAGCTCATGTTACCGTCCAAGACCGATGCTGGAGGGATAAAGCTTCGGTGATGATCGAAGCAAAGGAATGAAGAAGTGTTGAAATCCATCAAAGAGTTATGATCTTCAATAGATTCGCTGGAAGGGTAAAACACAAACCCTTGATTCTGTTGATGGTAAGAATTAATGGTGCTACTGCTTGAAGCCGAACCTCCTCCCTCGCCGCCTGCATAAGCTACCTCCGTGTGATCTAAAGGGTAATTCTCCGGCGTGGAGAGAACTTCTGAAGAATTTGGTTTAGAGATGTAAGGCTCATTGAGATAGTCATTAACGAGTGCCATTGACACTAGCTAAGTATAGGGTGTTGGGTGAGATATTTAGGGTTTGCTTTTTTTGTGTGTTAGGTTTTGCTTTGGAATGTTATATGGCGATTTGAGATATCGAAACAACGAGGAATGGTTTTAATTAAGGTTGTAGATTGGTAAGCAAAGAGAGACAATATGTTCTTTCTAATATTTTTAAAGAAATTGATGGAATTCAATTGGCATTTAATATATGTTTATTTCTATTTAAGTTAAAATGATTAAAAGAAGAGGCTGGCATGACTCATGAGATAAAAATATATATATATATATATATATATATATATATATCTAGTTTATTAATTTTATCAGTCGAAGCTTCGACGTCATTATGAATGTAGATTACTATCCACATGCAAGTACACTTAACAAAACAAAACAATAAAGTACAATTTCTTATACAATTATGGAGCTTTTCGATGTAAAGTTACTTATTTGAAATTTTTAAAAAAATTTAGCACTTTTTGAACTTATAGAAAAATATTCTTTATGTTTCACAAAAAATGTCATTTTGACACATTTCACACATATTAAAAAACCAATAAAACTTTTATTTTGCCCCTTATTAATACATGAGACAAAATTTCTCTTTCTAATTAATACATTATACAATAGGGTTAAAACTGGATTTTTAATCAAAGTTTTGCATTGAAAATACAAAGTGACACTCTTTGTGAAACAAAAACTAAGTGTTAAAATGACACTCTTTGTGAAACGAATGGAGTAACATTTATTTTACTATTCATAACAATTTAACCCATATACAGTGACAGTACATGGATAGCCAAAGATAAATGTATTTTTGTCATTTACACGTTAAAAGACAAAAAAAAAAATTAAGTGTTAAGTTTGTAAGGAAAGTTGAATTAAGACCATCCACATCGGAAGACCTGTGTCTTTCGCAAGACACAATGTCTTTTCCAAAAGTGATGATGTGTCGCGACGTGATTCGTCGCGACAATAAAAAATCAATTTAAAAAAAAAAAAAAAAAACTGAAGACACACATTTTGTGTCTCCAACGTGGGTGGTGTAAGTGTTAATATATATGTGTAATTATGTCTACAATTAATAGTAATATATAGGAAAACCGCTAAAACTTTTAACTAAGATTAACTTACTTACGTGGGATGATTAACATTCTAGTAAACCACGTTATTAAACTCGAAATGACAAACGATCGACTTAGTGTAACCTAACCAAAACTTGAGTCTTTCTTGCGTTTACCAACCAATATATTTGAGTCTAATGTATTCTTGTGCTTGAATAAGACTATAGATTGTAATTTGATGCTCGAGTTTGATTTAGGGTTTCTACTAGATAGTTGTACGTATCTTGATGTCTGATACACATAGATATGTGATCTGTTATCATTTATCAAGAAAGTATTAATCTATGATGATGTATGCAATGTAAGCAATTAATGAATGTGGTTCCAAGTGTATTATTTCAATAATACTATTAGTTATGATCTCTCATCGGGATTGTTAGCTGGAGGTGGTGAAATTAATGGACTAGGAGACTTTACAAACCATAAATAAATTACACAGAAATAGAAAATTGGAGATTGAAATTGAAGCAAAAGCATCGCCGGATCTTCCGCTAATCTTCACGTCGTTTTTATTTCCATTTTAATACTCTTTTTCTCATTCTGAAGGTGCTTCTGAATTTTGCGATTGTTTTCTCGATTTTCCAAAAAACAACTTAAGGCAATATATATGTACCTGTAAAATACTCATTTATGATTAATTGTGAGACTCTCTAACAACTTAATTGGAGAAAAAACGTCTTAACTAAATAAAAATTTAACTGAAAAACAAATCGAAGAAAGTGAGGTTAATCACGTTTGTTTACCAACACTTCAACCCAATTTAATAGTTCACTGTTTCATGAACTATTTCATAAAGAATATTATTTTGACATAATTAATACATATATTAAAAAACTTTAAAATTAGTATTAATATGTTTTTATTTAATATACTCATAATTAATTCAAAATGAGTTAAAAATAAAGGTTATTAGTTTTGAGTAAAGGGTAATGTTGATAATTAATTTAAAAAGTTGCATTAAAAATGTAAAACTACAGTTTTTATAAAATAAAAAAAATAACTCTAAAACGATATTCTTTATGAAATGGAGGGAGTAACCTTTTTTAACTGTATAGATATTGTCTTGTTATTCTATATTAGATCCCTTTAGTGCTTGTATAATTTTGTTCTGATTTAACGGTTCTATAAATTGGTTATGGTTCAAAAAGATCATACCAGATGGTACGGTATTTAACTGTGGGTGAAATAGCAGATGAAAAACAGTGATAAAACACGAATTTGTATGAGAAAGTTGAGAACAAAGTAAGTGAGGTGAATACTTTTTTGTCTAGGATTTCATTATTAAACAAATTGCATGAGATGACACTTAATTCAACTTTTTTTACAAATTTAACATTTAATTTATTTATTTTTGTTTTCAAGCGTGTAAATGACAAAAATAATTCTCTCTTTGTTTACCTATGTATCGTCCATAGACGTACACGGCGTAACTACATTATCATAAATAGTAATAAAAGTGCTAAAAACTATAAACAATAATTTAAATGCTAAAAAACTATCCAACATTTAGAAAGTACTAATTTTTGTAAAACACTTTTAATTATTTACTATGTGAATCATGATTACAAACCTTTATGATCCATATATATATAAAGCCAAAAACCTGATACAAGTAGGAATAGAAAATATGTTTGATTTCTAGTTGATATATCATGGTTTTTACCCCGTTTAAGCCATTATATAAGTCCGTTTTACAGAGTCTTTCTACTATTTTGTAGTGTTTTAGAGTCTTTTACAGGTTTTAACACGTTTGGAACATAATTGGAGATATTGGAGTTTTCGGGAGCATTTTGGAGCAAAGCAACGTTCGTGTAGCTGAGTACCCGTTTTGAAGTCTCAGTGTCGATCGATACTGGCTAGTATCGGTCGATACTCATCGAAGCAGACACGACCCGCGACTTTAATGAAGAGCTGAAGAATTGCAAAATGGCCCAGAAGACTTTATTATTTACAAGAAGCCCCAAAACGTGATTTAGGTTATTTAATAGGATTTTACAGCCATTTTGATGGGACGCTTGCTAAGTTTTATTCTAAGCATTATTTTACTTTGGTTTTGTGAGAGAGCTTTTGAAAGGAGACAAGTCTGAAACTCTGTTCGTCTGAGAGAAGATTTCGAACCTTCTTGTTACTCTTTCTATTTTATTTGATGATTTATTCAAACATGTTTATTGTTTCAATTTCCATGTCTGAGTAGATCTCTTGTTAGGTTTAGGGTTCTCATAAGGGTTATCTATGAATGTTAGATTGATTAGTTATTAGGATTCACCATCTGAATTAGTTCTTCACCATAGGTTGTTTGCAAATCTAATCAAGACTGATCACCTAGAACTTAGATTCTAGGATAATTGATTAGGCGCGAGAGTGCGATTAATTACCTGATAGAACCTAAGGTGAGCAAAATAACTATTCGCAAAGAGATTTAGTTTAGTTGTTTTGTGAACAAATCAAACCGGATTTAAAAGCTGATTTAGACTTTAGGATTCGCAAAGAGATTTGGAATTCCTATGATTTAGATTTAGATAGTTTTCGCAACGAGAGTTGGTTAGCTATATCTTAGTGATTTGAGTTCAAGAACCGCACTAAATCTGAATCATGACTAGTTAGTTTATCTGCATTCATTGATTTCCTGAGAAATACCATGAACCTATATATCTTTCTCCAATCGAATTTACAACCGTTTTAATTTACGTTATGTTTTCAATATCATTGATCGCTTAGATTAATTCTCATCTATATAATCTATTGTGTGTCTATGTGAGTCCTTGTGTTCGACCCCTACTTTACTACAACTACTGCTTAGTAATTTTAGGGTATTAATTTGAGCATATCAAATTTGGCGCCGTTGCCGGGGACTCAATTTTGCCATTAGATTTTAGCTAAGAATTTCGTCTAAATCGTTGAGTATCGATCCACATTCTAGTGGTATCGGTCGATACCCGTCGTAAATTTCGGTTACTTACGTTCTTGAATTTTGTGTTTCGGGTGCATGCCTCTTCGCGAGACCAGAAGGAACAAGAACACTCAGCTAGTTGATCTGTCACTTGAGCAGCTAGCACTTTTGGAACGCACAAACATAAAAGCAAAGAAACCAGCAGATATGAACAATCCAATGATTTTGATTCATGATGCTGCTAGAGCTTTGAGAGACCAAGAGGGTTAATTGTGCAATGAGAGAGGGCAGCGACTTAATGAAGCTGGAAATATCATTGTCCCTGTAGTTTCTGTAAATGCAGGGAACGCTGTGATTAATTGCGGTAGGACGATTGGTGAGTACAACAGGCCTGATCAGTTTTACGCCAATCGATCAGCGATTCGCCCTCCTGCTTTACAGAGGAATGACTTTGAGCTGAAACCTGCATACTTCACTCTTGTGGGTCAGCATCCTTTTCATGGTCTTTCCAATGAACATCCCATGGACCATATTGAGAGGTATGAGGATTTGGTCACTAGCATCAAGAGCAATGAAGTGTCCTATGATTACCTTTTCTGCAAGCTATTCCCATACTCTCTTGGTGGAGATGCAACTTACTGCCTGAAGCAGTTGTCTTATGGTTCGCTAACTACATGGGATGAGACGAAGAATGCGTTCCTGAACAACTTCTATGATGATGCACGATCTGAGGATCTCAGGAACAAGATTTCTCAGTTTTCTCAAGGTCTGACTGAGGCACTCAAGGCTGCTTGGATTCGTTTTATGTCATATCAGAGAGATTGCCCGCACCATGGTTTCACTCAGTTTCAGCTGCTTGGTACTATCTACAGAGGAGTCGATTGGAGGTATCAGATGTTCTTAGATGTTGCAAGTAATAGAAATTTCAACATCAGGTATCCCGACGATGCCTATGTGCTTATTGAGAACTTGGTTTCTAGCAATGGTACCAAGAATGCAGACATGGAGCGCAAGAAGCAAGCTGGTAATTTGGATTGCAGTCAGATTGCTGAGGTGAATGCTAGTTAGATTCAATGCACAATTTGTTGATGGGCAAGCAGCAGAAGGCTGTTAATCTTGCTGAAAAGGATGAAGTGGAATACGTTAACCACATTGATGGAGTTGGATTTCACGATCAAAGGTATCAATGCCCAACCACACCACCCAAAACTTCTGAGAGCAAGATTGAATCTATATTTGAACAGCTTCTTCAAGGACAGCAGAAGGTAACTGTGGAATTTAATGGGAAGATTGACGTCCTGTACAACGATCTGAGTGGTAGTATCGACGCTATTAATATTCAGCAGAAGATGCTGGAAACTCAGGTAGCTCAGACTGCAGCAACTGCAAGGAACTAGTGGGTCATTCACAGAACGAACATGTCACTGTTATCCCTTCGAGGAGTGGAAAAGAGGTACACCCGGGAGTGCATAAGAGCTCAACCGCAAGGATTTTGGTCAATTTTGCCAAGGATGACGATGAGATTTCGGACACCACTCTTGTGTCGACCGATACTCTCTTGTATCGATCGACACCCATCCAAAGTTCTGCCAGGGACGATTCTAGAGCGAAAACATCGATCGATACCACCCCTTTTTCGGTCGATACCAGTCCAGTTGTTGAACCAAAACCCGAGTTTAGTGCAGAAAAGGTTTACAAACCTAATGTGCCATACCCCATACCTCCCAGACACCTCAGAGACCCCATTTCTCCAAAGCAGCTGCTTGGCTTCGAGAAGATGGTACGACGGATTCCCCACACAATGACTTTTGAAGAAGCTCTAGAGTGCCGCCCTCTACTGAGTCACTTCCGAGATTGCAGAGAAACTTTGGAAGAGATCGAATTACTCTTTATCAAGGCAAGAAGCAAGTCACTACTGCTGAGGCAGTTGACCAAGAGGGAAGACCCAGGGATATTCTCAGTTCCATGCTCCATCTCTGGAGTTGAATTCAAAGAGTCTCTCGTTGACTCAGGGGCTAGCGTCAATGTCATGTCAAGGGAAATTGCAAAGAGATTGGGAGCTGATAACCATCACATTCACGAACAGTACCACCTCACTTCCATATGGTACAATCCCTGATTTGACGGTTAAAGTAGGAGATTGCCTGGTTCCTACTGATTTTCAGGTCGTGGAGATGAGTGCACAATCTCGTACGCAGTTGATTCTTGGAAGACCCTTCATGGCTACGGTTGGTGCCATTATGGACACACCCAGAAAGAGGATCTTGTTCTTGTACATTGACAAGGAGGTTTACTACAAAGCCATCCCTACTAGAGGAACTCCCACACATATCTCTTGCATCACCATTGTTATAGGATAGACGTTGGTAGTTAATCTCTTGGAAGAGCCTCATGACGAGCTAACTGTCATAGACCTTCTAGATAATCCTTCTGTCATCACCAAGAAAGACGTCAAAACAGCTAAGGCAAAGAAGAAGGTGAAGAGCAAAGGATTGAAGGGTGTTGCTTCTATGACTTTAATCCCTCAGAATTGCGAAGGAGATTCGATTGAATACAAGGTGAAGTGCAAAGGAACCTCAAAACCATTCTCTAAGGCTAGAGTCATTCTTACTTCAGAGCTGAAAGAGAAAGGAAAGGAGGTTGTGGAGAGCATGTTGAGCAGAACTTTGAAGCTGCAAGTATCTAGCTGTGGAACTTGTCTGGGAGTACGTTCTCAATCTTCTCATGATGATGCACCCACTGCCTGAACGGCGGTACAGTCAAACTAATGACATTAAACGAGCGCTTGGTGGGAGGCAACCCACTGGTGAGTTTGTTTTTGAGTCTTTTTCTTTTTATTTTTCGTTTTTGCGTCTGATTCAGGATAAACAAGGAGCAAACACGACATCGCCTGAGTGTCGATCGATACCCTGTTGGTATCGGTCGACACCCTACGCGAGTAAGAAAGGTTCATCATATCGACTTAAGCCTGGTATCGATCGATACTAGGCCGTGTGTCGGTCGATACTCGATGTTCCAGGACGGTAACTTCTTGTTTTTCACAATTCTACTTGGTTCTTTTGCTTTCTTTCACCAACTCTAGGCTAGATAACACTGGGGACAGTGTTGTTCAAATCTGGGGGAGGTAGTCGCTGACATTGTTTTTGTTTTTCTTAAGAGTCAGTTGTTTTTGAGTCAGTTGTTTTTGAGTCATTCGTTGTTTTATTGAGTCAAAACTTTGTTGGAGACTATGATCTTTTTCTTGAAACTATTGATTTGACCTTGCTTCTAAGTGACCATTGTTACAGAATCAGTTCTAGATCGACTAATGAAAAATCCAAAGGCTGACCAGTTAACTAGAAGACACTCATGTTTCCAGCAAATTTCTTTAAAGCCTGAGCCAAATTTTTGCACTTCATCAATGTGGTTAGTATCCATAGAGCTTGATTCATCATTCGTATCTGACAAAGGAACCCACATGTTTAAAGTAATGGTATTTCTCTCCCTGTTACAAGTTAATTAATAAGATGCATTAAAAGATGAGATGATTTTCTTCTGAGTAGAGGGTTAGGAAAATTTCCAACGATCACATTATTATACTTCAGAGGAGATGATCACACAAAGGTGAAAGCGAGGTTAGGAAAATTTCATGTGATACCATTATTCGCCTACACCTTTGATTACTTTTGAGGGAAGAACCGGGGATTCGATGGCAAACACCATCAATACTCGCGTCTCATACCTCGATGTGTATATGCAGATCTAAAAAAAAAAGAACATAATAAGAAATAAGTCTGGAGGAGAGAAATAATATCAGAAAGTGTGAAAAATGGTGGTTCTTTGTCATGATATTGTATGGGAAAGAATCTAGAAGATTCTTGGTATTAATCGCAGCGATGAAACTGGCGAGGATGGCTTGATTGAACGATGTTGTGAAATAATGTGTGTAGTCTGGGAAGCTGAGAATGTCTACGAAAAAATACATAGTGGTTAGATCAAAAGATATCTAGGTGACATTTGGGTGCTTGAGAAAATGGTCATTACACCGTTTCAAGAACAGGTGAGTCTCTATGTTTTCAAACCTCTTTCTCTGGTTTAGTCTTCTATTTGCTTCAGGGCAAGCAAAGGCTAAGTTTGAGGGAGTTGATATATCATGGTTTTTATCCCTTTTAAGCCATGATATAAGTCCGTTTTATAGATTTTTTCTACTATTTTGTAGTGTTTTAGAGTCTTTTACAGGTTTTAGCACGTTTGGAGCATAATTGGAGATATTGGAGTTTTCGGGAGCATTTTGGAGCAAAGCAACGTTCGTGTAGGTGAGTACCCGTTTTGAAGTCTCAGTGTCGATCGATACTGGCTAGTATCGGTCGATACTCATCGAAGCAGACACTACCCACGACTTTAATGAAGAGTTGAAGAATTGCAAAATAGCACAGAAGACTTTATTGTTTACAAGAAGCCCCAAAACGTGATTTAGGTTATTTCATAGGATTTTGCAGCCACTTTGATGGGACGCTTGCTAAGTTTTATTCTAAGCATTATTTTACTTTGGTTTTGTGAGAGGGCTTTTGAAGGGAGACGAGTCTGAAACTCTGTTCGGCCGAGAGAAGATTTCGAACCCTCTTGTTACTCTTTCTATTTTATTTGATGATTTATTCAAACATGTTTATTGTTTCAATTTCCATGTCTGAGTAGATCTCTTGTTAGGTTTAGGTTTCTCATAAGGGTTATCTCTGAATGTTAGATTGATTAGTTATTAGGATTCACCATCTGAATTAGTTCTTCACCATAGGTTGTTTGCAAAGCTAATTCTAGACCGATGATCACCTAGAACTTAGATTCTAGGATAATTGATTAGGCGCGAGAGTGCGATTAATTACCTGATAAAACCTAAGGTGAGCAAAATAAATATTCGCAAAGAGATTTGGTTTAGTTGTTTTGTGAACAAATCAAACCTGATTTAAAAGCTGATTTAGACTTTAGGATTCGCATTTGCAAAGAGATTTGGAATTCCTACGATTTAGATTTAGATAGTTTTCGCAACGAGAGTTGGTTAGCTATATCTTAGTGATTTGAGTTCAAGAACCGCGCTAAATCTGAATCCTGACTAGTTAGTTTATCTGCATTCATTGATTTCCTGAGAAATACCATGAACCTATCTTTCTCCAATCGAATTTACAACCGTTTCAATATCATTGATCGCTTAGCTTAATTCTCATCTATATAATCTATTGTGTGTCTCTGTAAGTCCTTGTGTTCGACCCCTACTTTACTGCAACTACTGCTTAGTACTTTTAGGATATTAATTTGAGCATATCACTAGTCCTAATCATATATCATGGCATGGTTTTCTAGTTTAGTCTAGCGAAAGTAACAGTACATTCTGATATTTAAACCACCATTATTAAGTAACAAATTGGATGATGAATACTCACATGTGCTTCTCCGTCATGATGTCTAAGTTTTTTTTTTCCTTCCAAAGTCACACAATCATTTTTGAAGGCTACTACTTTCGTTTTGATCCCGCTCGAGTAATTCTTTTTGGACTGGTTTATCAATATAGCACTTCATAGTACTAATACTTTGAAGATCAAAGAGAATAGAGTACGCCGTTGGAATAATTACGTAATTTGATTTTACAAATTTGGTTGAACACAGAGACTTGTACATCTTAGGAGACGGGAAGAACAAGAATAATTTAAATTAAACAGAAAAAATACTACAACAATTTTTTTTTTTTGATATATCCTATCGGCTGATCTGGTCAGCCCTGGTAGGAACGCACCGAGGTGCTACGAAATGGACTACTCCCACAATGGTTTAACGGTTCAACGGACACCATGCACTTCACAGCTATGCTGGATTGTCAACGGGCCATGATATCCATGAGATTTGTGGGCCACCACACCGCATGTCCTGAGTTTGGATGCTTTCCGACTAATGCCAGGGGTAGCCCGGCCGACTGCATTTCGGACTACTAGGTAAACGAATTGGGCCAATGTCCAACTGACAGACTTTCCAACAAATAGTGTTTAATGACTAGGAAGGAGGATCGAACACAGGTTTGGAAGTTGCACCCCTTGCTGGACCTGCCTTACCACTAGCCCACTACCTCTTGGGCTACTACAACATTTACTTGGCCGTTCCTTCTTACTCGTTGTCCGTTTCAAATGGTTTCTTAGACTCATAACCCAAGCTGCATGACATTTTTATACTCGAATTGTAAACCGCAACTGCACGGATTAGCAGGGCCGGTCCTGAAATTTTGAGGGCCGAAAACTAATTTTAAAGTTTTTAATTTTGTGTGCTAAAAAATGAAGAAAACAAAATTTTGGGGGCCAAAAATGAAAAAAAAAAAATTTGGTGACCAAAAAAATGAAAAAAAAAACGGGGGCCAAATCAAATGTTTCAATGGGTTTGGCCCAGGGCCGGGCCTGCCGATTAGTCACTTGTAACACTGTTTGAGAACAAATGCACAAAGAGATTGTAAAAAGATACTAAAAATACATGAAACTTAATAAGCTAAGCGATTCAGTTTTTTTGTTTATGTAATTATGACCTAAACAATAACTAGAAATAGCAAAGAAAGAAAGCAAACAAGCAAATCAAAAAAAGTAGCAAGAAAACGAAGATTTATCGATAAGAACAAATATGGATCATGAGAAAAGGTTATCGATAAGGATTGATTAACCGTCAACTAATGATTAACTCAATTTCAAGACGTATTTTACACAAAGAAGACTAATTCGTTTCCATGAAATTAACTCATTTACTAATCACTTAATTAGTCAAATTTCCCAATTGTAATTAAGTCATTAATAATCATGAGTCTATCAAATTTACAATTCATCTTAATCATCAATTTTCATTAGCTATGAATGAAAAGCATGCATTAGAATTTTCATAGAAATTTGATAGGCGTAGATTTTGCATCATTCTAACATTGTTTTCCCATTGTTTCTTTTACACTTTGGATCATTTTTTCATAATCATGCATTTTGAGTCTTTTTTCTTCTTGTCTTGCATTTTTAGAGTATTAGAGTGTGTATGGTGCATTAGCATGATATTTTTTGCATACTTTACATGCATTTAGGTACCAAAAAGTTGGAAGAGCATAGAGACTTGGCCTAAGAGTGACGAAGAGCAAAGAAAGGAGAAGAAGCAGCTTCAATCGACCTCCAGGTCGATCAAGAGGTCGATCAGACGCGGCCGAGGAATCTGATCGAGAAAAGACAAGAGGTTGGATTTAAATCCAACTATAAAGAGAAGAAAACTTGATAAAAACAAAAATCAGGTTTATAGTGCTTAAATATATAAGAAATGGGGCGAACCGGGTCAATCCGGGACAAACCGGGTTTGATCCGATTATTTTATGCTCAAAATTGTCGTATTATCGACCACTAAATCGACCTGGTGGTCGATCGTTTCTCCCTTGCGTCTAAATCCAATCGACCAATTGCTTGTCCGATCAGATTCCTCGGCCGCGTCTGATCAACCTCATGATCGACCTGGAGGTCGATTGGAGCTGCTTCATGTATATTAAATTAGGCAATGGCCTCAGGCCACATCAAAGTTAACAAAATTATAGGGCCACATTTATTTCAAAATTAGGTTTATATATTTATATAGTTTAATATATGTGTTTAGTTTATTTGAAGAAGTCCATAATATTTATTTTTTTGGCAGCAAAGAAGTCCATAATATTAAAAAAAATTATTGTTATAAGAGAAATTAAATAGTTTGGTTATCATATCTATAGAGAAAAAATTGGTTAAAAAATCGAATATGTGAATTAGATAAATAATTTTATAGGATAAGTGAAAGAACAATTATAATTTAGAATTTCTATATTATCGATTTTTTATTATCGTTATGTTTATATGTTCAATTAAATATTTATATTTATTTTGGTAAAAATTTAACTTTCACTAGTAGAAATTTCTCGCATAGCCACGAATTAGACACTAAATAATTCGTGGCTTTTTTAAAAACCACGAAAAAGCAACAAAAAATCACAGAATAGCCACGAAAAAATGGTCACGATCCTATAGCAACGAAAAAAATTCGTGGCTAAAGCTTTCGTGGCTATAGGATCGTGACCATTTTTCGTGGCTTTTTCGTGACTTTTTGGTTTTTTCGTGGCTTTCCGTGGCTTTTTCGTAGCTTTTTCGTGGCTATTCTATGATTTTTCGTGCCTTTTTCGTTGTTTTTCGTTACTTTTTTATTTCGTGTCTAATTCGTGGCTATACGAGAAAATTCTACTAGTGATTTTAATAAGGGCCACATTTTTTTAATTTGCCTTAAGCCTCTATCAAATATCACATTCATTCAACTTGTAATTAATTAATATATCCAGTTCTCTCGAGTTGGGCGATTTATATGGTTTATCCAATTGGTTTCATTCAATTTAAAATGCTTACTCTTAGTTTCGATCCATTCGTTTAATCTTATTACTTATTATACTCGAAATAGTATGAAACAAAGAAAATTAAGTTGTTAGTGGTCGAGTGATTCCTTTTCTGCGGTGAATGTCGGTTCTGTTGGTCTACGCCGGGGATCGATTTCCCGCGGGAGTGAAATTACCAGGACAAGCACTTGGCCAAGTAGGATATTATAAGTGGACTGTGTCACTCCCACTCGATAAATTAATCTGGGCCCATTTGAACTTGAGATTACTTCTGGAGGCCGAATAGCATAAAAGCAAAAAAAGTATGAAACAAAGAATTTCTATACTTGTGTTTGTCAAGCAAACTACGTCAAGAAAAGACATGCCACTAAGTCCAATTTATTTATTGATGTTGAAATTCTCACATAAAAATTCATAATATATATATATATATATATATATTTTTTTTTTTTGTTAAAGAGAAGTCATAGTAAATTGTTTCAACCCTTTTTTCTGTGTAAACCTTTCTTTTCTTTAATTAAAAGTACAGAATACAAATAGAGGAATTATTCATCCTTTTTGAACATTAATACAATGCATAAAAACAATAGAAATTAAGACAGATAGTTCTTCATAGAAGGATGACAGCGAAATTGAATCCAAGTTCAAATACGTCGATAGAGGCGACAGCGAATCCAGCAGAATCGGATGCGTCGACAAAACATTCACGGCACAGCCAGAAAGTTGAAAGTTCGTCACCTTACATTGTGACTTTGAAGGCCAATCCACACCTCGGAGACTCGTCGAAGCGAGATCCGTTGTATCTTCAAGTCCCGTAGAGACCGCTACACAAGATAACAATACGGTTAAGAATCGGAGATATTTTCTAGGCATTGAGACCGAGGAAAACCACCCTCTCATAGAGACGGAATTTGATCTCTCCCAAAGGGAGGAAGTTGAGAAGTAAAGACCCTCGTGGTCTAGATTTTTCATTTTGGTTCTGATGAATGAAACATCTTCCAACAGGATTGAATTTGGGATAGCTGAAAAGAACGAAGCTTTGCCTAACTGTTGGGCTGAAAGACAACAAGAGCAACTTGGGCCACACCCATTTTGCAAATTCTTTGATCCCAAAAAAGGAGATCGGGATTTTGTACGATGAAGCGTTCGACGTCGGAGGCAGCAACCGCGGAGGAAGACTCGATCCGCGAAGGTTGGCTCTCCTCTCTGAGAAGAAAGTGAAAAAGATCTCTCCCGTACACTACAAGAAAACATTGTTTTGTGACCACCAAAAGAGTCCCAAAATGGTCGCAAATGACTCATTTGTGACCATTTTGTGACCAAAAACAGTAGTCGCAAATATTTGGTCCCTAAATAAAATGGTCGCAAAACGGTCACAAATTTGTGACTTATATGTGACTATAATATATGTCCTAAATTAGAGACTGATTTTGTGACTACTTGTTTAAAAAAAAATTAAAAAAAAAACAAAAACAAATTCCAAAAAAAAATTATTTTATTTAGTAAATTAATTAATTACAAAAATTAAAATTAAAAAAAAAGAAAGAGTTTGACATTGCCGCCGCCTCCTCCTCTTCTCCGAGATGAAGCTTCACGGCGAGTCTCCTCCTCTTCTCCGAGATGAAGCCGCCGCCTCCTCCTCCTTCTCTGAGATGAAGCCGCTGCCTCCTCCTCCTTCTCCGAGTTGAAGCCGCCGCCTCATCATCCTCCTCCGAGATGAAGCTTCACGGCAACGAATTCCGACGCCCTTGTCTCGGCGACAAATTCCGAAGCCTCGCCGGCGGATCTGCTCCTCCGGCGCCGCAGAAACACGGATCTGCTCATACCTTCAACACACTAGAACGAACAAGCGTTTAAATATCAAAAACCAACAAAACAAAATGGTGAAGACACCGGCGGTGGAGGTTGGAACTTACCGGTGAGTGAAGAGAACGTGACGAGACTGACCTAAGATCTGGACAACAGATTCCTCTATCTCCAGGAGACCGTCGGAATAAAAAGAAGAAGAAGAAGAAGAAGGAGGAGGAGAAGAAGAACATAATCGTGGGAAGGAGAGAGAAAAAAGATAAGGTTGGAGAAAAATTAATTAAAAAATAATAAATAAAGCAGTATAAATTCTCCAACGTTGGATTAAACCAATCAACGGTGGAGGATCTCAATCCTCGTCACAAGGAACTAGCCAATGAGAAGATTTTATTATTTTTGTTATTTGGTCGCAAAAGAGTCACAAATTTGTGACTCTTTTGTGACTACTATTAAAAAATCGACTGGGATTGCTAAACGGTCGTAAATTTGTGACTATTTTGTGACAATCAAAATTCTTTACCCTAAACACTAAACTTTAGGAACCTAGAAAATTTGAATATGACTTTACAATGATTTTGTGTATATAGCACTTCAAAAATATGTTAAAACTTAAAAATAAATAATTTTTGAGATAATTTTTATCTTTCAAAATCATTCCTTATTAAAGACATGTAACACTTAGTAGATGTTATGATTAGATTGAAATTTTTGTAAGTGTTATATTTTTTTATTTTTTATTTGATGTTTATGTGTAAGATATAGTTTACAATTTAAGATTTATAGTTTATGATTAAGGGTTAGAGGTTTAGAATTTAGGATTTATAAAATGATCATATTAAAAAAATTTGTAAGTTTAGAATTTAGGATTTATAAAATGATCATATTAAAAAAAATTGTAAGTGTTGAATTTTTTTGTATATTATTTGATGTTTATGTGTAAAATTTGTTTACAATTTAAGATTTATATCAAGTTTATGATTATGTGTTAGATGTTTAGGGTTTATGGTTAAGGGTTTGTGGTTTGAGTTTATAATTTATTGATTTCTATAAAAAAAAATCAAGTGGAGTTGCAAATAAGTCCCAAATTTGAGACTATTTTGTGACTGTTATCGAGTAGAGTCACAAATTAGTCCTAAATTTGAGACTATTTTGTGACCACTTTCGAAAATAGTCGCAAATTAGTCTCAAATTGGTCACAAAAGCTGGGTTTTAGATTTCGAGTTTATGATTAAGGGTTAGATGTTTATGATTTAAGATATAGAGTTTATGATTAAGAGTTAGATGTTTATGATTTAAGATTTATAGTTTATGATTTAAGATTTAGGGTTTTCAAATTAGTGTACATGTTACCCTAAACCCTAAAATGATTATATTTTAAAAAAAATTGTAAGTGTTGAATATTTTGTATATTATTTGATGTTTATGTGTAAGATCTAGTTTATAATTTAATATTTACAATTTAAGTTTTTTATATTATTTATGTTTATGTGTAATATATATTTTACAATTTAAGATTTAGAGTTTATGATTTAGGGTTAGAGGTTTAGGGTTTAGAATTTAGGATTTATAAATGATTATATTTTTAAAAATAGTAAGTTTGAATTTTTTTTTTTTATTATTTGAATTTTTTTTTGTATATTATTTGATGGTTTAGTGTTTAGAATTTAGAGTTTATATTTTTTTAAATATTATTTGATGTTTATTTAAAAAAAATAGAGTTGAGTTGCTAAACCGAAGCAAATCAGTCACAAATTTGGGACTATTTTTGCAAGTCCTTAAATAGTCGCAAATAAGCGACTCTTTTCTGACCAATTTTTTAGTTAGTAATTTGAGACTCTTTTGACACTGCAATACAAGTGGTCGCAAATTCGTGGCAAAGTGGTCACATTTTCGTCCCACTTTTTTGTGACCAAAAAAAGAGTCACAAAAAGTGGTCGCAAAAACTGTTTTTTCTTGTAGTGGGGAGGAAGGTGGTAAATCGTAGCTTTTTGAAAAGAACAAATGAGGATTTGTGCTCGCTACTGAAGGTTGATGGGCCATGCCCAAATTGCTACAACTCCGGGAAGAAGATACATCGATGACGGGCAAGCTTTGCAGGGTTTCATCGGCGAGGAGGGGCCCAAGTGGCGACTCTACTACCTGATCATATGATGAGAACGGAGACTCTACGACCAGATCGTGAGGGATCCACCATGGATCCAGAGGAGGAAGCATGGAGGACGGCGAAACAAGCGAGGATGGTGGCGGAGAAAACGGAGAGGACAACGAAGGTGAAGAGGGTGGATCCGGTGGATCTGGCGGTTCCAATGGAGTAGGTTCGATTTGTTGTGCCGAAGAGAGCCTTCGTCGAAGGTAAGAGGCTGAGCACGACATAGTTTTCAACAATACGGTCTCATAACCTATGGAGAACAGAACAGAGACCGGAGATCTGAACATGATTCGAAAGATTTCTTCACACAACATAAGACAGAATCTGAGGAAGATTTCTCACTGGAGCAAACCAAAAGGCGACAGGTAAGAAAGCAGGCAGCTACGGCGAACAGTTAGAAAGTTGGAAAAGGTTCTCGCCGGCGTCGAACTTCAACCGGCGGACAGTGGGAAGGATCTTCGGAGGAAGTCCGAGATGGTTGCGCAGAGGATGCTCAGGAGGAAGTCGAGGCGGAGACGAGCCATTCTGAGTCGAAGCTATGAGGAAAACACCGTCTTGGAAAAAGTATAATTTGTTAAAAAAAAATTGGTGTCTCCGACAACTTTTAATCTTGAATTTGATTAAAACATCACTGAAACCTGTAAATTGTTTCAACTTATTATTATAAACTAGGTGACTATGTCCGTAACGTGAGCTTTCATATTTTTTTTTCTTTATTGTATTATATCCTTGTTGATTATAAATGTAAATGATATATATATATATATATATATATATAAAGTAAGCTTTTCTCTCTTCTCATGCTGCCATCTCAGCATCCTAAAAATTTAATACACATACTAAATACATATATTAATTATAAATTTGGTTCTAACATTATGAAAATAAATTGAAAAGACATTATTCATATTATAAATTAAACCAAAAAATAATAAACTTATATGAATATAGTTCTTTGAAATAATAACAGGTTTAATAAATTTAGTTATCATAATATATTTCAACTTTTAGAAATATTTAATTCCGTTAAGTTGTATCGCAAATATTATAAAAAAAACTAAAATGTCAAACAAGTCCTACAATTAAACAAATAAGTTAAATATGTTACTATATTCATAAAGCAAAATATAAGTTGGCAAATTTTACATCTAATAAAGAGACAAATAAATAAAATTAAGGTATACTTAACATAATAATTGCAATTATACATAACTATGAAAAAGAGAATAAGAGCCAAAAAAATTAAGAAATATATTAAAAGTATTTACACAAAAATATAAATTAAGTTTGAAAATTTAAAATCGTTGTGTTTTGTGATATTATTTTTAACAAAAAAATTAAAAATAAATGTAACTACAACAGGAGAAGAAAATAAAAGTTTTGTATATGCAAAATATATATCATGTGATGTAAATATATTTCAATTCTCATAATAATTTTCATCCATTAATACAATAGTGTTCCCTAGAATTTGAAAACACATTTACTTAATAGAAGATAGATTATATTGAATTAATCTATAAAAAATTTAATTTAATAATTTACTTTTATCAGTTTATTTATATAGTTTAGAAAACTATATAATTTAGTGTTTATAAATTATGGATTAAACTTATTCTAAATAAAATCAAACAAATGTTGTGACTTCAAACAATCAATTAAATATGAAAATCTTTTTCAACAAAAATAAAAGAAAAATAGATTTAGGAATCACAAACATATTGCACACATAAATAGGGTTAAAATCATACATAAAACACTCCAAAAATAATAACTTCACATGAAACAAAATTAAAAAAAAATATTATGCAACTTTAAAATGTAAATATCTTCCCTTTAAAATGTAAATATCTTCCCTTTAAAATGTAAATATCTTCCTTTTAAAAAACTCAACTAATTGTATAAAATTGATCACCAAAGAAAAAAAAAAAAGAGGTAAAAATGTGTACCATCCAATAAATAAACACATAGATGATCATAAATTAAAAAAAACAAACAAAAACAAATATACAGATCTTAAGCTGATTGAGATAATTAAATTAACTACGAGACCAAATAAAATAAAATACCATTAGATTAAAAAAATTGTTTACCACATCCGCGCGGATCACACCATTTGTGATTGAAATTGAAAGTGAAATCTCACCGGCGATGGGGGAAGATATCGGAGAATACGAGGGTTTTAGAGCAGTGGGTAATGTTTTTACAGGATAATCCTATTCACAAGAACTCTCTCTCTCTCTCTCTCTCTCTCTCTCTAAATGTTTGAATCGACGCTCGACCCCATATTTCTTATATTTTTCCAAATCGGCCCATATATTATCTCAAATTTTCCCATTAACCTATACATCTACGATGATTTTGATAATCAATTAGTGATAGAAATTAAATCATTTTTCAAATAAAATTAAATTCATTTTGTAGTCACCAACACTAGATCATCGAATATGAATAATAGTAAATTTTGAACATTTTATTAGTATTCGGTTTTAGGTAAAAATAGATAAAAATACAGTGACTTATTTCGAAGTATTTTTTTTTAAGTTCGGAGAATTCTAAATTCACAAAACTAACTTTCTTTTTATTAGTATTCGAAATAACTTTCGGACTATACAAAACTAACCCTATTTCGGAGTATTTATTTTATTAGTATTCAGTTGGGTTAAAAAATATACAATTCCCTAAACTTTAAAATGACAAAAACTTAACTTTTAAAAACCAACTAATTGAATAAATAGTCAACCAAAAAAAAAATTTCAAATTGTGGATCACTCACTAAACAAATACATAAATAAACATAAAATTAAGAAAGGAAAAAAAAACTTAAGAATAAACAATCCACATTTCTTAAGCTAATAGAGAGAAATCCATTAACAATCATACTAATAAAACTAAAATAAAATTATACCAAATTTTTTTAAACAAAATTGTGTTCACGTCCGCGCGTAGCGCCGATCACACACTAGTATTGTTATAAAAAAGGGTAATTTGGGTGAATATGGTCAGTTGACCATATATCTAACAATCTGACAATTGATAAACCTAATTTAGGTTTTACTTTGGATCTAGATTTTTTTTTCCATTTTTGCCCCTACACAAGGTGACGACATCACAAACCCAATTTGCCAAAAACCTTTAAATCTCCGACAAGTCATTTAATGCTGCTGACCATAAATGCTCTGTCACAACATTAAATTGATGTCACATCAATAAATGTACAATCGTCCCTAAACGAGTTAGCACAGTTGTCGGCGATATTGTACATTAATCCAGTTATTGTGTTAACTCAATTATAACATCGCGATAAGTTTATGTTTATCATGATAACCTATTTATCAAATCATACACATATATAAAAATTAAAATATACCCGAAATTATATCTGAAAACCGATAACCAAAAAAAACTAAACAAAATATATCCGTAATACCAAAAAAATATCCCAAAACCTGATATATATATTTAATATTTTTGGGAATATAATTATATTTCGGATAATTCGGGTACCCAAAATATTTCCGATTCGGTTCCGATATTACCCGATACCCATGGTTATCAATGAGTAGGATCTAATAGGTATTTTGACAATTTTAGATCGGTTCCAGAGTATTTTAGTTTAGTTCCGGTTCGGATATTTCGATTTCGGTTTTTATGCCCATGCCTAGCATTAGAGGTTAACCAAGTTAGCATTGTTAGAAAGTTAACAAAGTTAGCAAGTTAACAAAGTTAGCATAGTATAATTGACATATACAGTTAGACATGTAATATGTTAACTTGGTTATTGGGCTAACTCTAACATTTAATATAAATATATAATTCACTAGGTCTCAGACCTTTGATTTTTTGATGTGTTCATTGTCATGACGGTCTTGTGTTAACAATGAAAAATTACAGTTACAAATGTTAACGAGATAACAATTTAACATCCATTACAAAGATAACACAATTAGCATGTGTGGCTGTTAACAAAATAAAATATTTTTAGCCAAATTACAACAAAATTACAAAAAAAGAATACAATTATCATTAGTCGTTAACCAAATTAGCATAGTTTAGTTAACACATTATGTTAACATAAATGCTGCAAAAATTTAGTTAACATAACAACTGTTAACTTTAAACAAGATCATGATTTAACCATCCAATCAATACATTCGTTTGACTGTCCTCTTCAGTTCTAACCTCTTCCATTATTTGTTGGCGTTTTTTGGCCGACATGGACTCTCCCTGATCATGTGTATGCAAGGTTGAATCTTCATCATCATCACTCAATGAGGTCTTCCTCTTAAGGGTTTACTTCTACTTCGGGATGTATGATCGTTTCAACCTCAACCTGCGAAATGGATATGTTAGAAACCTCAAGTATTCAATAAGACAATGACTGCTAACTTGGTTGGTGCGTTGTTAACTCTATATCAATTTGAGTTGTAAACAAAGTTATCTAAATTCTACAAAGCTAAAGCAATTATCACATTCCATGTTAACAATATTACCCGTGAATCTATCAAAACTTATCGGCTAACTCTAGAATAACTAACAACAATAGTTGAACTACACAAAATTATAGCAAAATTAGAACAACGGACCGTTGAAGTCATGAATCGGTGAAAGAAATCTTATAACCGATTCAGCAACCAAAACCCCATAAAGGCATGAATCGGTGAAAAAATAATATATCAAAACTCGATTATAGCTGTTTTGAACGCAAATTGATGAAAATCTTCTTCTTACCGATTCAGATTGGCGGCTCCAGCTAGGTGTTTCAGCCGCTCATGTTTTTCAAATTTCAGATGAAGGCGGACGAGATACTTTCGGTTCTTTATAGTGTTTTCAAAAAAAATTTAAAAAAAGGAAGAGTGGATGTGAAAGATTGAATATTTGTGGGTTTTCAACTCTTGATTTTTTTGGAGTTATGGGTTTTAAAAAATTCAGTGAAGGATAATAATTTTCTCATGAGAAGGAGTATGGTCGAAAAGGACGGAAAAAAATGAAAAGCAGAAGAGAGAACCATAGAGAGATGGAAATTAGAGGGAGGAAAGATAAGAAAAGAGAACCAGAGAGATATGGAGAATGAGAGGGAGGAAAGAGAAGAAGAGAGAACTATCGTAATAAACCTCAAACTTTGCCCACTTGCCAATTAAAAAATAAATACAAAATCAAATTAATACAAAATAAAATCTAAGTAAGATTTGTCTTTCTGACATGGGTAACATTGGGTCTACAACATGTGACGTAATCAGAAACTAAAACCGTATGTAAGAATAGAGATGCTTAGGGATAACGTCGATTTTTTTTATGAACAGTACGATTTGTACGGTTCCAAAAAATGATGCTTAATTTAGATGTTAAAAAATGGTAGTGGATGCAAATTCTCTATAAAAAATGACATTGTGAACAAGGAAATATCAAAAATTGTAATTCCATTGCAAAACAAAAATGGTTTATCAGCTTTCGAAATATCCCTATTTCGATAAATAATTGGCTAGGACATCTATGCTATTAGTTTGTGCTACCTAGTATCGTCGTTGTGTCACCATCTAAATGAAAATCTACATAAATAATTTATTTATTTTTTTTTAACTGCATATATATATATATATATGTGTGTGTGTCTATGATTAACACATCATTAGCTAGTAGAAATGTTGAAATATGCATTCCTTGTTCTATCAGGAATAAGTTCTTCAATTCTTCATATACATTTACAACTTTTCTTACAAACATTTTTGGGCCGAAAAAATTATTTAAAAGAAATAAGTTTGCCTCTAGTGATGAAGCCCAACAGAAGCTGGTTTCAGAAGGTATTTTTTTCTAGACCAATAAAGTTTTGTTTTTGGTTGAATTTTTAGCACAATATTTTACATCTCATAAACCGAAGCCTTTAATTGATCATTGGAACAGCGATATGGCGAGTTTGGAGTTGTTTACGCCAAAATGATCCAAAAGCCAGATGAGATTGAATGAACAATTTTTTAAGATTCCAATACGATTTCTGCTAGTCAAAAATATAGAAACTTGATTAACAATTAAGCAAAAATTGTCTAAATTTAAAACCTAGACACAACCTTAATCCTAAATCCAGTAAATTTTAGTCTCCAAATCCGAAAATAGTGTATTTCTTTACTTCTGAAAGAATCAGCCTACTCCTCTAATTTGAACTTTATTTAGATTTATTTTCTTAGCTTTCCCTTAATAATTCCCTAGCTTAGCAATTGCAAAAATAATTACAGTAAATATAAGATTATAAATAACTTCTGAAACAAAAGCTGGAATAGCTCAGTTGGTTAGAGCGTGTGGCTGTTAACCACAAGGTCGGAGGTTCAACCCCTCCTTCTAGCGTTATAATTATAATTCTTTTTACCAAATATTTATTGCTTTCCTCTCCACATCATATGGGCCGCCGGGAGCCCAAACTAGATCTACTTATAATTTTTCCAACACTAATGATTCTTGTCTCATATATATATCTTTTCGTTTAATAATTTGTTTGTCAATTTCTTTTTTGGAATGTGATAATTTTACTTGTACAAAAGTAAAATAATTTTCGATTTGCGGACGCAGCCAATACAAAGCCGAGAGGCCGGAGTAACCGATTCCGACCGTCGACTCCGGTGCAGCCACGATCCAGACGCCACTTCCATCCTCCCGGAAAAGGATTAACACAAATGATTCTTGTTTCCTATATATTTTTTCCCATAAAGTGTTTCTAATTTCTTTCGTTGGAATGTGATAATTGTACTAGTACAAAGGTAAAATAAAACGTTAGTGTCCGATATTGAACCAACAATGCAAAGTCTAATCATCGTTAGAAACATTTAAAATGTGGGGAAATTATGTTTATGTTGGTTAAGTAGTAGTTATCATGAATTAAATTCTCTAGATTGTGAACAGATTTGTAGGTCGCTAGTTTTGTGGTTCTCAACATCACAATGATTCTTTGTCAATGAACAATCGAAGCATAGTCACCATAACATAGGCTCGGTTTAGTGATATTGGAGGTCATAAGCCTTTAAATTGAAAGAGACAAAACAATTTATAGCAATTAATATATTTTAGTAATTATATATAGGTGTTTTGTTTTATTTTATTAAATGTATTAGAGATACGCATTGCATTTTTTCTATAACTTGGCTTTAGTGCTATCATAAAATAAATAGTTCTTCTGTTTCAAAATATAAAATATTTATTTAAATTTTGTCTAAAATCACAAAGATTAAAAGATATGATTTTCTTTCAAAAAAACATAGTTCAATGTGTAACTAAAAACAGTTCAACCAATCATAAAAAACAGCAGAATACAATTGGTCACAAAATATTTGATAAATCTTATTTCGTCACCGATAATCGAATTTGTGACTTTAAAAACTCACTTTTTTGGGGTAACCATCTAATTCGTCAGTTAATAAATTTTTTTCTTCATATTCTTTTATTTGATCAAATGTCTTCTTCATATTCTTTCATCTTACAAAAACTTATTATATATTTACGTACTCAATGCATGGATATATTCCTTTGCAATAAACGAAATAATTGTGTAGCACAATTGACTAAGATATGCATAAACTGGTTCTTAATGTACATATATCTGTAAGAACTAATGTTTTGAGAGAGAGAAGTGTTTACTTTGTGCTGTGATCTGTTCAAATCATTTTACAATGTGTACATAAAAAGAGCATTTTATATAGTTTAGTGTAGTTAAATATTGGTTGATATCAATATTTCAGTTATCATACTGAAAATTTGATTTCTACAAATCCATTTGGTCGAGGAGCCTGCTTTCACCGAATCTTGATTGATTATAATTATTAGACCATTAGTGCACCATGTGCTGTTGGTCTGCTCACAGTTCTGTTAACCGAATAATAATATAACTACCCTAATGAATAAAATAAATAAATTTATATTGAAAGTATCATTTTCGACTAGTTGACCTATGTAATAAAATTAACTTTGTATATTTATGTACATAATTAAACCTCAAGTATTAAAGTCTCGTACGTACGATTATTGATATATCTGATAAAGATTGTTTCGTTCACTATAAATGTTTGTTTTTGTTGTTTTTTTATCAGTTAACACTTACCATTTACCACCATTGTAAATGTTAACACTTACCACCATTGTCACTCGGTTTTTGCAAAATAAATTAACTTTTGGGCTTCCAATTGAAAAACTGATAAACAAGACTTTTTCGGTGGATCAGTCTACCCATAAGATTAGTTAGGCGACTTAGGTTTATTGTGGTTGTCCCATGCATGCTAATTCAGATCATCCAAGATTTTTAAAAATCCTTTATCGTATTTTTGTTTTAAAAACTATCGAATTGTGTAATGTATAGTTCGTAAAAATACTAAATCTTTATCCATTTTACATATACCGTCGTTTTATAGTTATTTTTTTGTTTTATAAAGAGAATTATTTTATATTTACAATGTAATTTTTTATACAACAATCCAATTTAATTCTTTACCCAAAACTCACTTTCTTTAAATTTAATTTATTATCATCTAATTAGTAATATTTGTATAATTAAAAAATTCTTAATTTATACTGTATGAAGTATGTCAAAAAAACCATTTTTATAAAACGGAAAGAGTAGCAAATTTTTTTTTTTAATATGTAGCAATTATTACTTCGAAAACATAAACTTTATTCACGAAAATAATTGTTCAAAATCGAACATAAAAATTATACAGTTAGATTTTAAATAAAACAATTTGCTATACATAAAGTCTGCCACATGATCCTCCGTGCACGGTGCTGCCGGTCTAGAATATTCCGATTCGCCGAGGTGTTAGGAGATATTTCTCCAATAATTTCGACATTGTTTTAATAGCAAGAGAGTATTTGATCTCACTGAAATATGCATAAATAACAGGGGAATCAGAAGAAACAGCTCGCTTTCATAACCAAGTTGCCTTGGCCCAGTGGTAAGGGAATGTCTATGTGGGCTTCCCCCACCTGGGTTCGAGTCACCTTGGCCACAGTGGATTTAACATGGTTTCCTCTGATCTATGGGGATTAGTCGGGTGTGTAGCAAGCCCCGGATTACCCCATATTAATCAAAAAAAAAAAAAAAAAAAACATCTCGCTTTCATAATTTTAATAGCAAGAGAGTATTTGATCAAGGTGATTTTAAAAGTATGATTAGAAACATGGTATTTTAATTAATTAATTTGCGTTGTGGATATTTTTATGTTCTGGGCTGTTTTTTGTTCATCTAACAACTGCGTCCAAAATGCTGCATAGAATCGGAAGCCGGTACGCGGAAGCGGAAGCGTTTGGAAGCGAGTTTTTTAAAAAAATTAGAAACCGAGTACGTTTTGGAAGCGTTTATATATATTTATATATATATATATATATATCATAAAACATCAAACATAAAATCATATTAAAAAATGTTTTAAAGTTTAAACAACAAAAATTCAATAAATAATAAAAATAGGGATTACTGTGAAAAAATTCATAACCTTTTTTTTTGCAAAAATAATCCTAATATCAAAATAATGCAAGGATAACCCTTTTTATTTACAAATTTATTCAGTTTTAATGATTTTATTTAAATTAATAAAATATAAAAAAATAAAAATTTCTCTCTCGGCTTCTCCTTCTTTCTTATTTCTTCTTTTTCAACACCAACGATTCTTCTTCCATTTCTTTTTCAATTCATCACAAAAATCTCAAACGAGAGAGATATCTTCTCCAAGATTTTATCAACTAATTTAATGGCGCTCCAGGCTCTCACTTCACTGAGATTAGCTTCTCCGGTTCAGTAATCACAAAAGAAGACAATCGCAAATCCACTCCTTGGACTCCGCTGTGCCTCTCCGTGAGCCACGCAAGATCCACGAAGCCATGCGATACTCTCCCCTCGCCGGAGGAAAACAAGTCAGGGTCGTTCTCTACATCGCCGCTTTTTGATCTGGTTTTAGGAAATCAACTTATCAAAGCCCAACTAAGAAACTGAAAGACCTACACATCACTTCATCTTCTTCGATCTACTTTCCAAAATCCTATACCACGCTTCCAAAAATCGCAGGCGACGCTTCCACCTTGGAATCGAACGCTTCCAAAGCGTACACAAACTCCACTTTTCCAGAATCACGATTCCGGAGCGATTCCGACCGATTCCGATTCCGACTCCGATTCCGAAGCGGGAATCGGAGCTCCGCCGGCGATTCCGTGCAACGTAGAAACTCCAAATGCATATATGAGATACAGTTCATTTTTGTCAAATGAAGAACTGCATCTGGATGTAAAAGTTGTATGCAAAATGAAATGTATCTAAAATAATTGGATATTTTGATGCACTTGAAACTACAGTTTGGATACATCAAAATGCATCCAAAATTACAAAAGTCTAAAATATCCCCATTTACAATCAAAACTTGAAATATTTATCCCACCAAAAAAAAAAAATTTAAATTATTGATATTTTATTATTTTCAAAAAAAAATATGCCATTATAACAAAATCGCAAAATTTCACTATAACTAAAAAATAGTGTTTTCCGTCAAAATCGTAAAATAGAGTTTTCCCGTAAAAACTTCAAAATAGCGGTTTGCCGCAAAATAGCAGTTTTCCGCCAAAACCAAAAATAGCGGTTTTTCGCTAAAATCGCAAAATAGTTTTTTCCCGTAAAAACTTCAAAATAACGGTTTCCTGTAAAAATCACAAAATAGCGGTTTCCCACAAAAATTGCAAAATAGCAGTTTCCCGCCAAAATCGCAAAATAGCAGTTTTCTGCCAAAACTGCAAGATAACAATTTTCCGCTAAAACCGCAAAATAGCGTTTTCTCGCTAAAACTGCAAAATATAGTATTCCCGTAATTACTTCAAAATAGCGGTTTCCCGAAAAAATTATTGAATAGTGGTTTTCTGCCAAAACCACAAAATACCAGTTTTCCGTCAAAACCATGAAATAGCGATTTCCCGTCAAACCAACAAAATAGCGGTTTCCTGTCAAAATCGCAAAATAGCAGCTTCCCGCCAAAACCTCAAAATATGAGTTTCCCACCAAAACTGCAAAATAGCGGTTTCCGCCAAAATCGCAAAATAGCAATTTTCCGCTTAAACCGCAAAATAGTGGTTTCAAGCCGAAACCGAAAATAGCGGTTTGACCCTGAAATTGCAAAATTGCGGTTTTCCATAAAAACTTGGTTTTCCGGAAAATAGCGGTTTAATATAATTATTTCATTAAAATCGAATTTTATAAGTTATTTAAATATTAATTTGATAATTATTTAGTTGTAAATATACTTTAGATTAAACAAATTGTTATAAACATAGAACATGTCATTTTTAGTCATTTGGTTTTAAAATGCATTCAAATAAAATATGCAAACACACAAACAAACATAATTGCATCCAGATACAATTTCTAGATGCAAAAACTAAACATATAAACGAACTGTGTCTTCATGAGCAGACGTCAAAAAAAAAAAAAAAGCTCAAGAGAAAATTGATGGACAATTTTATCCCATGATTTCAACTACGTTTACAATTTCGCGAAAAAAGTTTGGGAGATAATTAGAATGATTTATTAGTGGTAGTTTCTAACAATATATAATAAACCTGATTTATTTCATAGTTTATGTCAATAAATTGTTAATGATTTTTTCAATAGTAGGTACAAAAAAAACTATGTTTTATATTATTAATTTCCTAATTATTAGAAAAAATGACATTTATATGTAGACATTTTAACATTCATTGGAATTGATCCAGCTTCTACGCAAATTTGTCCATCCACAAGATCAAAGCTTTGAGAGAATCTTTGGAGAGAATACATAAACAAAACACACAAAAATCTACTTGGATCTATTGTATCTAGCCTAAAACAATTGAGAACTTTGATTGTCGGATTTCTTGTAACCCAAAACTTTGATAAGGATCAAAATACTATTTGAGGAAAGTGCTCTCGCATGATTCAATCATTATTCAAATTCACAATTCATCAAGATAGAGATAAATAAACAAAACAAAACTCACAAATGAACAAGGTATACAAACCCTTAAAAACCTTGATTAATTAAGGAAATATCAAATTAACAATTTTCCCTTCGTTACTAAAATGCATAAAGTAGTTTTTCCCACAGAAAAAAGTTTATATTTAATTTATATTATTGAAACATGAACACTTTTTGTAGCCAAATAAGTTTCATGAAGGATATTTCTATAATTTATCTATACTATTAAACATGTTGACAAACACCAATTATTTTCTAGATAATAGAAAAAAATCAAAAAAATCAAAAAAATCAAAAAATAAAAAATCACGAAAAAATATTAAATCATACTAAATTTTAGAGATTTTAATTTGAAAATATCAACGATATTATTTAAATTCCGCTAACTTTTCTCCGCTTTGGTCCAAATTTCGAAAACTAAACACATTCACCAACAAAAATAGCCCACAAATCATTTGTTGTACTATAAACCATTATGCTAAAGAAACAAAATTATATAAAAACTTAATCAAAATATTTTGGTTTAAAAAAAATATTATGTTATAAAAATTCACCCGCCCTCATAAAAAAAATTATGTTATAAAACTTTATTTTAATACATTAAATCTATAAAAAAAAAAAAAAAAAACTACCCCGTGCATCCACGCGGTGAGAATCTAATTAGGTTTTATTACTAAAGTAAGGTGCACGAAGTATTATTTGATAATTATTAAGAGCTTTGTCACTTTTTCCAGACATAGGAAAAAATGAGTCTTATGACTGGGCAATGAATGCAAACAAAGAGGAAAACAAATTACAAGAACAAATGACATTCTTTTTAACCGCACAAAAAATATTACATTCCATAGAAACGAAATTATAGAAAATAAGAATGATTTGATTAATTCGACTAGGTTTGGGCATGAAATCCAGAATCGAAAACCCAAACTGGAACTGACCCAAAATAATTAAAACCAATCAGTTTTGGTTATACCCAAAATACTTGATGCTTCCTCGTCAGTGATATTCGTGGGTATCGGATAATAAGCAGAACCAAACCGATACTCGATCGGGTACCCGAATTACCCAAATTATAATTATATACCTTAAAATATTAAATATATTACGGATTTTTGGGTATCTTTGGTATTACATGTATGTTTCTTTAGTTTTTTTTTAAAGGTTTTCAGATATATTTGTTGTATTTTGGGTTTATTTTTTTATTTTTTCTGATTTTTGGGAATATTTTTGGGTTTTCGGGTATATTTTTGGGTTTTTGGGTATATTTTAGGCATTTCGGATAATAAATACCCAAACCGATTAAGATCCAAAAAGTTTCAGGTATTTTCCGGTTCTTAAATCTTGAAACCGAACTGACTGGTACCGAACCAAAAATATTTCGGTATCTATATGGATCCTAAACCTCCTTACCCTAAATACCCGTAACCGATCAATTTCTACCCGGAACCGAACCGAGTATCTGAATGCCCAAAGCTAAATTCGACCACAAAAAAAGAAAGAAGAATTATTTAATTAATAATAAAACTAAAACACAATTAGTGGAGTGGGACCTTTTTAATTTTGAACTCTTTAGTTCAAAATTCAATGGGTTATTTTAAGGGTTAACTGAGTAAAACCCTCTTTACTCATAGAATTTTAACTATTTTCCCTTAAACTATTTATCTCTTTATTAACCCACCCAAATTTATAATTTTCAATTATAAACTACCTAAAATATTTTATTTTTTTCTTAATTCTAGCTCTCTAATCAAAATCATAAAATCGAGTTTAAGTAAACGAAAATGCGTTTAATAAACAGTGATTTGCCATAATAAAAAAAGTCCGATCCGATTTGAAACAAATAAAACCAACTAAGACCACACCCAAAATTAGACAATCACACCCAAAATCCAAGGGAATATAACAAGAGAAACCATATGATTATTCTTACTGTCGTAAAAATTAAATTAAATTTTCTCCAAACTCATATCCAAACTCCAATCTCATGTTTTCTATCTCATCGATACCGAATTTGTGCTTCTCTAATTTTGATCAGAGCGAATTGACAGAGAGGCAAAAGAAGAAGTTGTCGTGAAACTCAAAATCAAGTTTTGTCCAATTATTTGTCGTGGAACATATCTCAAGCCGGTATGTATTTTTTTTTTCAAAAAGGGTCGGTTTTTCAATTCGGATCGTGTTTTTTATTATGGACAATCATTGTTTATTAAACGCATTTTCGTTTATTTAAACTCGATTTTATGATTTTGATTAGAGAGGTGGAATTAACCGGAATAAAATATATATTATGTGTTTTATAGTTGAAAATTATAAGTTTTGAAGGATTAATAAAAAGATAAATAGTTTGAGAGAAAATAGTTAGGGTTCTATGAATGAGGGGTGTTTTAAGCAATCAACCCTTATTTTAATGCTAATTACTCTTAAAGTTCTAAAACGCGCCTTCATTAAAGCAAAATGAGAGAAACAGGCAGAAATGGACACAACCTAAGAATCACAACCTGACAAACTCTCATTATGGTCCACACTCCACAAAAATATAACCCATTGTCAGCCGTGTCCACAAATATATAAGCAATATATAGAGGAGTATTTTTACGGGGGGAAAAAGAGAGATATAAACCAATATGTATAGGTAAAAATTACGAAAACAAAATCTCCAGTTAATCCTTAATTTATCTCTGTAACTGGTTAAGCACTAAAATCTCTCCGAACTCCTGATTGGCTTCTTATAAATTTTTGAACATTAGTTACATTGATGAGTAACAACACATCATACTAGGTTTTTTTTTCTTTTGGGACGAAACACACGAAATATGAGGTTCAAAAACTAAATTTAGTCGGAAAGTCATCGACCACTTTCCGAAAAAGTAGTTAACGGAAAGTCGTCGAAAAAACAGTTTTATAAAAGGTTCCGACACATCTGAAAGTATCAAAGAAAGAGTATGAAGTGAAAATCTCGATCCAGTAAATTAGGCCCACTAAGCATTGGTAAACAATTTAGAGAAGTGAAAGACATAAACGAGGTGTGAAACTAAGCTGGAAGGCACGCCGGAGTCACTATCGGTCAAAGAAGAATAAATTCTAATTCACCAGTCAACCCCACAATGACCAAAGACTCATTAAAATCGGCGATTAAAGAAGCTTGAACGTAACCATTCATGGCGAATCAAGCGGAGTAAATGAAAACGTTAAACACACACTTGGAGTATAAAAGTAAGGACAAGGAGCACAACAACTTCTTATTCTCGCAATTAGTACTACACACTTAGTTCTTATCGATTCTTTGTTCTTGTTCTTGTGTAAACACTTCCGATGACGAAATATTAAGCTCATTCTACTCCCATTTTTGTGTCTAAATTACTTCTTGATCCACTTAGCTCACCCCGAGCAATACATTTTCTGTTTATTGCTCAAAAGCCATTTGATTCTTTTGTTATTAAAGATAAGCCAAATTCCTCCGATTATTCCTATTTACAAATTTTAACTGTTGGAATTCAAGCTATAACAACTTGGTGCTAGATGGAGGGGGATAGGCAAGTCTAACTTTAACATAGAAGATCCGCAATGGAAGCAAGTTATAGTGCCGTTCAGGAAACCCTGAGTAAGGTCACAAGCGACCTGACCACAATGGTGGAAGGGGCAATGGCCACGATGACTCAAAGTTTGGAGAAAGTCACCTCCGATAATGTGCCTTGACCGAATCAATCGCTGAGCTCCGATCTCGCCGCTAACCTCATAAGGTTCCGCTATTTGCGATGTTAAGGTAGACGTAAGATCTTCAGGGACTTCGCCATCGAGAAAAGTAGTCATAATTATATCAGCAAAAGCCGAGGATTCCTCCCCGCCTAGAAAAGGAAATAAGGAATATTTCCGAGGTGGCAAAAAGGAGTTCCCACGTGATGTCTCACCCTGCGTAAAGGTAAAGTGGATGACTCCAGTCTCTGGAAATTTTGAAGATTAACATTCCCATCCAACTCCTCATCCTCGATTATTATTAGCGAAGAACTTGAAGAAAGCGGGACCGAAGTCCCGAGATCTTTGGCCTCTCGAGCCCGGGAAGAAACAAAAGAAATTAAATGTCTGAGAAATGTTAAAAATGAAAAAGGGGTAAGGAGGAGAAAGCACACAATTGGTCAGTTAAAAAGAGGGTTCAATACCATTAGGAAAACCTTGGGTGGATATATCATGTCCCTTCTTGATGGAAATAATCATGACATCCCTGTCATGGTCCTTCCAACTTCCGGACTTAAAGTATAGTTTCTCTAGAAGGAACCGAAATCGCTTGGAATCGGAAGGACGGCAACTCAGCACTAAAAAAAGTAAAGAAGGATAAGTGAGTTACATCGAAGTGAGCGTAAATAAAAAAGAACGGTGAAGTAAAAACCTGAATCCCTCGTCCAGTTCGAGAATAGGGGAGGAGAATTTTGCTTTACGGTGGAAGCATCGACTTGGAAATAGAAGTATAAGTTCCACCAAACCCCTTCCCGCTCCAGAAGGTCTGTAATAACCCTTCAGTTCGGGTAAGGTTAGAAGATCAGAGTTCCCGTGCGAGCCACAATCCTCCTTGTAAAATCAAGGCAAAAGACACCTTTCAGGTGCAATAAAGAACCTAAATCATTGGCTAAAGCAATAAGAAAAAGTATTTGCAAATAAAGTTTGGAGAAAATTGCGAAAGGCAAAGACCGATTTTGAAGAGATATCAAACCAGAAGTCTTGGGATGGGAAAATGCAGGCCTCACTCGCGAAAATAAGATTCGTATGCACAACAATACCCGTCTTGTGTCCTCTCATGATGCTCCAATGGCGCCAGAACAATGACTATCGCACCCTCAGGAAGGTTGCAGTCGAGACGTAGATCAGTTAACGAATCACGGGTGCAATTTTTTTCCATCCAATAACAGAATTTATCACGATAAACACCAGAAGATGCCATGGAAAAATATTAAGGAAGATGAACAGTTAGGAAGATGAACGAACAATGAGAAGGAAAGTGAATCATTATGCCAAAATTTCCGCTTACTGAAGGTAATTACGGATTAAAATTCCTTAAAAGGGATTTGAAATCCGCGTTTAAGAAATTAGGGGGCTAACTGTGGGGGTAAAAATCCTGGCCCAGTAAATTAGGTCCACTAAGCAATGGTAAACAGCCCAGAGAAATTAAAGACAGAAACGAGGTGAGGAGCCGAGCTGGAAGGCACGCCGAAGTCACTACCGGTCAAAGGGGAATAAATGTTAATTCGTCAGTCAACCCCGCAGCGGCCAAAGACTTATTAAAATCGGCGATTAAAGATGCATGAACGTAACAGATGAATCCTCCAATTAAAGACCACTCATGACGAATTAAGCGGATTAAATGACAAAGTTATAAACGGACTCGAAGTATAAAATCAAGGGCAATGACAAGGAGCACAACAACTTCTTCTTCTCGCAATTAGCACTACACACTTAGTTTTTATCGATTATTTGTTCTTGTTCTTGTGTAAACATTCTCGGAGACGAAATACTAAGTTCATTCTACTCCCATTTTTGTGTCTAAATCGCTTCTGGATCCACTCAACTCACCCCAAGCAATACATTTTTGTTTATTTCTCAAAACTCATTCGATTTTCTGTTAATAAAGATAAGCCAAAGTTTTCTGATTATTTTTATTTACAAATTTTGACCGTTGTAATTCCAGCTACAATAGTGATATTAAACCACATGACAATGGATTAGAACATTAGAAGAATTAATTATAATCGTATAGCGATAGAAAAAAAAATATTTCTCTTTAGTTATCTCATGCACCATTCCCAGGACAGCCGTTTCTGTCAAACCTTCGACCAGATCTCATCTCCGACAAACGTCTCCTCCCCTTCAATCTCCTTCTACCGCTCGCCTCCACTCGGTCTTGAGTCGAGCCATCTCTCCGGCCTCTGGCCGTGAGACAAGCGCCGACGAAATCTCTTTTGAATCACCGTTTTTGCCGCATTTCTTTGTGTTTTCAAAATTTCCCGTCTCTCGTTCTCGCTACGCTCTGTGTCTCCTCTTTCTGCCTTGTGCAGCCGGTGTCTAGAAGATCTTCCTCTCGCATTTCCTTTGTCTCTTGACGCTTATATGTCTCATGCCGTCACGTCGACTCTTCTCGCAGTCTCTCACGCCGTCTCGGCGTCTCTATGTCTCGCCGCCTCTCTGGTTGTCTTTCACCATGCTTGTTTTCGCCGCCTCGACAGTTCTTCATCCTCCACATCGTGTTCAGAGAGTCCTTTCTTCCTTCTACTTTCCCGATCTGGGCTTTTCCTCACCACTTCTGGTGCGTGGTTCGTTTTCCATTGTGTCTTCCGCTGACACTCTTCTCGCCTTTGTGCGACAAATTATTGCAGTTTGCAGATGTTACTCCGATTGCACTCCGTCTCTTGATGCGCATAGTCTAGTAATATGCGAGTCTTCTTTTTTCATTATAGCGCTGATGTGGCTCAAGGTTTCGGTGAATCGTTTGGTTAGTGTGCGTTTGGGATCATTGCCACGATTACTCATGTATGGAGGTTTGTTTTCATTCAAAACCCCCTTTGTTTCGCTCGTATTTGGTGGTGTCACTGGTGGCAGTCTTTGATTTGGGTTCGTCGGAGTTGTTGCTCAGTTGGGTTCGTCGTTGCCTCTCTCGCCTCTCCCTTCGTCTGATACTGGAGGACGGTGTCTCTCGTTGGGCTTGGACATGAGTTTTTTTCAAACCTCCGTGAGTGGTTCGCCGCCGGTTTTATCTAGGTTTATCGCCGGTTCCTAGTAAGTTTCCTGCTCGAGTCACTAGTTCGTGGTTATGGAAGCGTTGCTGGTCTTGGCCCTGTTTCTGCTCAGCTCGAGGACGACTGTTCAGGTTCTCGACTTCGACTTTGCTTCTTCTCCACCTCTCTTCCATGGATTTTGAGACTTTTCCAAGGAACATCATTTTTCCGGCTCCGGCAGATCTAACCGAGTATCCTTCTTACCGCCGTGTGTTGTCCACCGTCGGATACTGTCTTCTCGATGAAGTTCTTAGGATGTTTACTTCCGACGTTTCTCCGGTCAAATAAAATTTATGGTTTCTCATCCGAGCCAATGTATTTCTCGTGGAGGTAAACTCCAAATCTAATCAAGTACGATTTTTGTTATTTGAGCTAAGGCGATCAAAACCATCACCTTCCCCCCTTTGGAAGAAACCGGTTTCAATATACTTCGGCGTTATGTTCTTCAAACCTCCGACCATACAGCTTGCTCACCGGCCGCTGTCCCTTTTAAACCTTCGATTCAGCCATCGTAAAAAGTTGATTCCTACACCCGTCTCTGCCGTTCCTCCATTCATTCGATTAAACCATCGTAAAAAGCTTCCGCCTCCTTCGCCAGCTTCCCTCTATTTGAGAGGTAATTTCCTCTTGTGCCTTGGGCCAAGAAACCATATGAATGTTTTTACCGAGTTGTCTTCTTACGTAACGGTCTGCACGGGGCCTGAAGAGACATACAATTTCGTTTCTACGAATATCGGAGGTAGAGGTTCGCCTTCAAGGTCACTTGTGACGATTTTCAAACTCTCCGGCCTTGCCGTGAAATTATTGACGCATTTGAGTGTTACATCAAATCTGTTATCCATCTTTCAAAATGATCTATATGCTTTATGTTTTATTGTTTTGAATTTGGTTTGTAGTGATTTTAGATGATGCTTAATTCTCTCTCTTTGTACTTTTGAAGTTTAATTTAATGAAGAATGTTGAAAACAAAAAACAAAAACTTGAACGTATTATTACTTTAACAAAGACCAATTGACGTTGTCAAAAAAAAAAAGAGACGAAATCAATTGTGTTTTTATTTAAAAATATGGAAAAGAGAAAAGGACATCTCAACCCATTTTTAATATAATGGAGATATATAATGTTAGCACTTAGCACCAAACAGAAGACATGTATATAAATGGACTTTGATATGTTTCTCCCTCTGTCTCACGTTCATGCATGCCTGCGTCGAATTATTACAATCTTCAATCTAATAATTCAACATTTTAAAATATATATTTTTCATTCACATATATATATATATAGGTATAGGTGTATTATTCTTATCTCTACCTTAAAAGATTAGGTTGGCGTATTTTTTGAAGATGATCTAACAATCTAGACAGGTTTTCGTAAAATTACTTTGGATATTTAATCTATTTTACATTATAACCATAACCAACTTAATTTTTTTTGTTTTCACTAAATTTCTTTAAAATACGAAATAAATTTATGAAATACGGTTGAAATATACAAAATCGGTAAGACTTCGTCCTCCGGAAACAAGTTTCAAAAATAGTGAGTCAAAAGAGAAAACACTAAAAACCAATATTGAACAAACTACATCCCAAATATACACAAAGACCAAATAAAATTGTCATAAGTCTCTTCTTTTTATCTTACCGAATCTTTCCGAAGGTTAAAAGTTGCCAGAGATTTTCAAATTCGCTTAAAAGTTAGTGTCTTCTATTTTTTTTTGTTCTTGTTTGGGATTAGTTGATTAAGATTCATGATTATTAATTATCATCATTAATGTCAATAATTTATCTCAAAAGTGAAATTTTGACCAAACCGACACCGTTTGTAAGTTGAACGAACCGGCATCGTATTCGTCCACCTACCTTTGGAGCTCTCTCAATATTACATCACATCTCGCATATGTACACACCACATCCTCTCGCTAGTTTACCAACATAACTCATGGGATGGCTCGCTCGTTAGGCAATCATTAATATTATAACAAAATTAATAATTAAAAAACAGATAAGGATAAGGATTAAGGAGGAAGTTCACAATGTAATTTTTATGCCATTATGATTGTTGGAGGTGGGCTTAGCACTCCCAATTAGCTAGGATAATCTCAGCAAAAAGGTCCTTCTCGATCACATTCTCGAGCTAGCAGCCCGGGTTACCGAAGTCAAACCCCGCCGAGCTCATAAGAGCGTGTTCCGGGCTCGGACTGACTTCTCACTAACCCCAGTCAGAGGGGGGGGGAAGGAGAGAAGGACGCGTGGAAGGCGGTTGACCGAACAGTGTGCCACCCCGTAAGAGGATGGCGTTGAATTCGACATCTCACCAACTCTGCACGAAGAGCCAAAGAGGAGATGACACGTGGAAAGCAGTTGACCGAACAGTATCCTATCTGCGTAGAGGAATGGCCCGAGCTCATCATGACTCTTCAGCCTAAAATCGGGGCACGTCTCCTACGACCCTTACCCGCAAAAGAGGCTGGAGGCGCCACGTGTTCCAGGAATCCCGGGGAGCAGGAAGTCAACCCCCGCTATATATACCCCTTAGTATGCACTAAGAAGAAGATCTGGATTTTTGACTCCCAATCTCTACGATATAGGCCCGACCTCTCTCATTTGGTAACAAGGCAACGACGTTTAGAACACCGAACTGGATTCCCGTCGGAACTAGTTCGTAAATCTAAACCGTTCGTCTCTTTTTATCATTAATACAAGGAATACGGTCCCCGACCTGTTCATCATAACACCCGGCCTACTCAAAGTCTTAGGTTAACTCGTTTTATTTAACGAAAATCTCGCCTCCCTACTCCCTAATCATCCTCTAAACGGCATTAGTGATCATCCGGATCAACAATTGGCGCTAGAAGGAGGGGGGACCGAGCCCCAGTGCTTGCACACCCCAGCACACAAACTATAAGTGCTAAAGCCGAGCTCCAATACTCGCACTCACAGTACACAAGCTGTAAGTACTAAAGCCGAGCTCAAAGCTCACACCTCTACCATACACACAAGCATTAAGTGTCTTAAGCCGAGCTCGCTACTCGCACCAAAAAAAGAAGGTACACAAGCTTTAAGTGCCTTAAGCCGAGCTACACCTCGCGATAACAAAAAATACATCAAGATACACAAGCAATAAGTATCTAAAGCCGAGTCATACCTCGCACCCATTACAAATGAAACCAGAACACGGCCTACGGCTCGTTCACACAGAATATACACCAATAGAATATGATCCGAGATCTATTCTACCAAACTCGTCGATCGCAACCGAGCCAAGTCCATAACCAAACACTTACAAAAAACAGCGGTTCATTAATAACGGGGGGCAGAACGCCACTTTACAACAAAAGCCAAACGGCATGCAAAAACAAAAAACAAAAACCTAACTCCCGTCAGCACGGGTATCCACAACAACCTCCGAACCCGACCCTTGACCCTCGACACCACCGCCGGGAGACAAAGACAGGGCCCCGATCTCGGACAAGGGCGCAGCCAACCGAGGCGGAGCAGAAGAGGCCAAGGCATCCTGAGCGGCTACAGACGAATCAGGAAGCACGGGAATCCCACCCTGAGCGGGTGGCGCAGTGGCCGGAGTGTCTGGAGTCAAAGCGGTAAGGGACGGAGTTGGATCCAAGGGAACATCCAAATCCTCCGAAGTCAACTCCGGGAAATCGATCTGCTCCAGCACGGCCTCATACTCCGCCTGCGACTCCCGCAGCTTCGTATATCGATAAAACGGCACCACCAGGCTATCCTCCTTCTCCATCCCCTCAAGGCACTCCCTCGTGCCAACAACCTGACTCAGCAGCAGATGCGTGGGCAAAGACCTGTCCCGACCCGCCAAATGGGCACGAATCTTCTCCATCTTAGTGGCCCATTTCCGGTTCCTAGCCTGCCACCTCTTTGATACCCGCTCGTTCTTCTTGGCAACGATCCCCTTCGCCCGCTCGATGGTGCCCTCCAACATCGCCATGCGAGATCGGAGCGTGTCCCGCTCCACACTGACCTTTACAGTCTCCCCCCTCGCGATGCCCAATTCCTCTTCCAAAGCCGCGGTTAGGGCCTTCGCCACCTCCAGCTCAGGTAGGACATGATCCGCTTTTAAGACCCGCGCTCGTGCCTGCACCGCAAACTGTTCCAGATCGGCAGCTCGGGTGTTCCCATCCTCCACCTCATGCTCAAGTGCGCGAATGCGAGCCCCCATGGCCTTCACACTGGCCTCCCGACGCTGCTTCTCATAACTGATCGACTCCTCTCGGTCGATCACTTGCTTCTCATAGAGCTCGCCAAGAAGGGCGATGTTGGCCATCGTCTGCATCAACACCAATCACCAGTCCAAAAAATATATATATATATATAAAAAAAAAAAACTTACCCGAGCCACAGACCGCGCCGCATTCCGAAAGGTCCCGGCCTCCGCCATCTCAGAAGGAGGATAATGCCCATAACGTTGCCCAAACGCCATCGCTTGAGCCAGTTCGGCGTACCCATCCTTGTCCGAGATGAACGTAGTGCTCCCATACCCATGGCTGAAGTAGAAACTATAGTCATTCGGCGCCACGTCGGAACCCTCCGAATCACCACCCCCACCGCCAAGAGGAACTTCTTGTGCCCCTCCTCCGCTTTCTTCGGCCTGCTCTTCTTGAGCCCGGTCTTCGCCTTCTTCAACCCGCTCCGCTAGAACCCGGTCTCAGCCCTCCGCGGCCGCCGGCTTCTCACCCCACGCCCGCACCCTGTCCGCCAAGCCTGCGCGCACATAAGCAACCTGGCGCTTGGACAGCCCATCACCTCGGGACACATCAACTTCCGGGCTCGCCGCCACCCCGGGACCACCTCCGGGAGCGTCCTCCCCAACAAAATCGCGCGCAGAGTCATCAGCCGGCTCTGACCCGCATACCGCCACCGCCTCCTCAATCCTCAAGGACGGAGACTGTAACGTCCCCGTTCCGAAATAGGATCACCGGGACGGATCATGGCTAAGAGTTGAGCTTAATAGCTGGAAGAAGTTAAATAGAATCTAAGCCATGGTCCGAAAATGTCGGCTAAGTCTTATGGTCTAAGGATTTAGCCGGAGAAAAGATGAAAAGACCAAGGAGATAAGGAAAGGATCTCATATCATTTTAGCCAAGCTAAAACGAGCTGGACGGTGGAACTAGCTCAGCTGGATCAGTTCATGGGAAGCTCGGTTCAGCTAAGCTAAGTGTCTGGCAGTTGGGACCAGTTGACCAGCTGGTAAGTTAGCTGGCTGGCTGAAACGATAGCTGGGTGAAGGTAGCTCACTAGTCTCGGCTAAAAAGGGGACCGCATGTGCCAAGCATGTGCGGGGGCGGTTAAAAGCGGTTTTAGCTGAAGGATTGCAACCGTTCGGCTAAAAGTTGCATATGTTCGTTTGGGTCGCGGTTTTTGGAGTTTTTCGACTAAGGGCTTATAAATAAGACCCTTAGTCATTTCTTCTCGAGCACACGCAACCTGGAGGAGTTTTTAGCCGATAGAACTAAGAATCCCTAAAACAGACAGAAAGTTAGCCGAGAGAGAGAGAGTTCTGATCGATAAGAGAGAAAGTTAGCCGAGAGAATTTGTAATCCGATCGGTAAAGAAGCCGAGGGACTTACGATCGGAAGGAAGAGAAAGGAAGTTAGCCGGAAGGGCTAAGGATCCCAGGGCGATCGCGGAGATCGTATCAAGGTGGATTCATAACGCGGAAGTGAGGGATCAAGGCGGACAAGTGCTTCGGTCCATTCGCGTGGCAAAGGTAACGATGAGACTTCCGAGGAGAAGTGGGCTTAGGCACGCGATACGCTTTGGCCGGGGAAGATAGGTGGTGTTGGTCTGGTTTGTTAGGATCAATTAACATTGTAATAGCTTATATGCAAACTCTAAGATGTATCGAATCCTTATCGTATTAATAAAATAGCCAGGCCGTTTTTTTTATTAAGCGTTTAGACTCTAATATATGAATCTCAGAATATATCATATCGAATTGAATATCGTTTAAGGAATGGGCCCTAAAAACAGACTGAATGGCTTGGATGCACTTAGTGATCCGAACAGGAACAACCTCCGCGGACTTAGAGTCCGGAACGGGGTGTTTCAAGTTGGTATCAGAGCATGCTTGCTCCTAGGACGGTTAGATGCGGGTTTGGGGAACACCACTCATCGCCTAAAGGGTCTCGCGCTAGGATTGTTGCTTACACTTGTTTAAAAATCGCGGTTAAGTATCGTATACTAACGTGGTTGATATTTCAGATGGGTAAAAGCACCAAGACGGGAAAAATTAAGAAAGACAAGGGACCGGTCGAGGGAAGTCAAGCCGATGCTGAATTGGGGAATCAAACGTTCCTTGACCCAACCGGACGTGTGGATGGGGACAAGGAGACGGGTAATGAGATCCCGGATGTGCATGGCAAGACTACGGTCGTTAACCCTGGGGATAAGGATCCGGCCGTGAATCCGGAGGATATTGCGGAATCATATACCGCAGCGCGTCCCTCGGCATTGAGGGATGGCGTGGGTGGTAGTAAGGCGGCAGAAAAAGGAAAGCAAGTGGCTATTCCAACGGCCGCGGAGATGTGGGAAACAATGAAGACCGTGCTGGCGCAGTTGGCGATCCTAACACAAACTGTCGCACCGGCGGAAAATCCGACCGTTGGACAATCAACAAGGATCCGCACGGCTGTGCCATTAGCGGGGGAAAACGTGGGAGTAATTCTGGATATTGTGGAGTTAAATTCCCCACCGGCGAGAACAGCCCGGAAAGTGGATTATCTAAGCATCCTGGAACATGTATCCCGGCTGGGAACAAGGCATTTCAAAGGCAGTCCTGATCTGATAGAGGCGGATGAATGGAGGAGTCGCCTTGTGAGGAACTTTCAATCCACGCGTTTTCCGGAGGATTACAAGAAAGATATCGCGGTCCACTTCCTGGAGGGGGACGCGCACACCTGGTGGATTGCGGTTGAAAAACGCGCGGGGTGTGTTGATACCTTTGCGGAGTTTGAAACCGAATTCAACCATAAATATTTTCCTTCAGAAATGTGGGATAGACTTGAGAAGAAGTTCCTGGAACTTTTCCAAGGGGATCGGACAGTCCGCCAATACGAGGAGGAGTATAATCGCCTTCGGCGATACGTGGGAAGAGAACTAACAGTTGCAGGTTCGCCGGTTTCTCCGGGGACTAAGGGGGGAACTCCGAACGCACTGCTCCGTCCGAACGTTTGACTCCGTTGCTGAAGTGGTAGAAAGGGCCTCGATGGTGGAATCCATCATTGAAGAGGAACTCCGTGGGAAGGCACCACATCGTCCGACCTTGGCAAGTAAGATCGTTGATAACCGGAAGAGGAAATTCGATCAGGTGGAGGGAAACAACCCGTCCTCGACCAAGCGAGGGGAATGTGCTACGTGCGGAAAGACGCACGGGGGCATGTGCTGGAAAGGATCCAGAACATGCGATAAGTGCGGAAGTAAGGATCACGGAATCAAAAACTGTCCGCGGAATGATCAAGGTTCGTTCAAGGGGAATAGCGAAGGGAAGTCATGCTTCTACTACGGAAAGGTTGGGCATTTCAGGAGAGAATGTCCCAAGCTGCAGGTAGAGATGCAGATGGACCAAAGGGAGAACCGCGGGAGAGTGGACTCGCAGCAAGCCAAAAGGCAGACTGTGGCACCTCGGGATTTCGAACTTTCAAAGGAAGATGGCGCGACAGGAAGTTTCAGTGCGATCACTGGTATGTTTCTAGTCCACGCTATTTAAATACGAGCATTTGCATTGCATTGCATCGGGAAAAAGGGGAGGTACTTAGCATTCGGGGATGAATGTGTAGGGACCTTGGAAATTGGTGGTATAGCCACGCATGCCTTATTTGATTCCGGGGCTACACATAGTTTTGTGAGCCCGGAAATGCTGGGAAAAGGCAGGTTCCGAAGAGAACCGGGAAAAGACTATGGGATAGTCAATGCTGCGGGAGGTCAGGTCATGTTCTCGTTAGGAACAGTCTGTGACGTCCCAGTGATGATTAGAGGAATAAGCCTACCAATCGATTTAGTCATAGTTCAACTCAAGAATCATGAAGTGATTTTGGGAATGGATTGGCTGGGAAAATATAAAGCAACGCTAGACTGTCACCGGGGAAGAGTGCGGTTTGAGCGGGACGAGGGGACGTTGGAATTCCAAGGAATTCGACCGACCTCGGGGAACTTGGTGGTCTCGACAATCCAAGCTGGGAAGATGCTTGAGAAAGGCTGCGAGGCTTACCTAGCCACAATCACCACGGCAGAAGTGGGGGAAAATGCGGAGATAGAGGACATCTCGGTGGTGAGAGAATTTGCGGATGTGTTTTAAGCCTTGACAGGCTTACCACATGATAGGTCGGATCCATTCACAATAGAACTCGAACCCGAAACGGCCCCACTCTCGAAGGCACCATATCGGATGGCTCTGGCGGAAATGGCCGAGCTAAAGAAACAGCTGGAAGAACTGTTGGAAAAGGGATTCATCAGACCGAGTAGTTCACCTTGGGGTGCACCGGTTCTGTTTGTCAAAAAGAAGGACGGGAGCTTCAGGCTGTGCATTGATTACCGGGGATTGAACCGGGTGACTGTTAAAAACAAGTACCCTTTATCCCGGATAGATGAATTGCTAGATCAGCTAAAAGGAGCTACCTGGTTCTCGAAAGTGGACTTGGCTTCGGGATATCACCAGATTCCCATAGAGCCTTCGGATGTGCGGGAAACGGCTTTCCGAACTAGATACGGCCACTTTGAATTCGTGGTCATGCCATTTGGCTTAACAAATGCACCTGCGGCCTTTATGAAAATGATGAACGGGATATTCCGTGATTGTTTGGATGAGTATGTTATCATCTTCATAGATGATATACTTGTCAACTCAAAAGACCGGAAATCGCATCAAGATCATTTGAGGGCAGTGATGTAACGACTAAGGGACCAACGGTTGTACGCCAAGTTAAGCAAGTGTAGCTTTTGGCAAAGGAGCATCAGATTCTTGGGACACATTGTGTCAGACCAAGGAGTCTCGGTGGATCCGGGGAAGATCAAAGCCATAGAGGAATGGCCGAAACCCAGGAACGCTTCCGAGATAAGGAGTTTTCTCGAGTTAGCGGGTTACTACCGGAAATTTGTGAACGGGTTTTCGAGCTTGGCCCAGCCAATGACTCGGTTAACCGGCAAGGACGTGAAGTTCACATGGACGGAGGAATGTGAGAAGAGTTTCTCCGGGTTAAAGAACATGCTCACAAGTGCACCAGTCTTGGCCTTACCGGAAACGGATGAGCCTTATGTTGTCTATACGGACGCATCAATAACTGGACTGGGGTGTGTTCTGATGCAAAAAGAAAAGGTGATCGCATACGCTTCACGGCAATTGCGTAAGCACGAAGGAAATTATCCTACTCATGATTTAGAGATGGCGGCGGTAGTATTTGCACTTAAGATATGGAGATCTTACCTTTACGGGGCAAAGGTGCAAATTTTTACCGACCATAAGAGTTTGAAGTACATCTTCACTCAGCCGGAGCTAAACTTGAGGCAAATGAGATGGATGGAACTTGTGGCGGACTACGACTTAGATATTGCCTATCATCCGGGGAAGGCAAATCTGGTCGCGGACGCCTTAAGTCGACGCAGATCCGAAGTGGCTGCAGAAAAGGACGTTGAGATGATGGCAAACATGATTTGGACATTGCACCTAAGGGCCTTGTCCACAAACGTGGAGCCATTGGGCTTAGGAGCGGCAGATCAAGCAGACTTGCTTACCCGGATTCGGATTGCTCAGGAAAGCGATGAGAATCTGAAAAAGGCAGTTCAGAATGATAAGACCGAGTACCAGACCTTGAATAATGGCACGATAGTGATCAATGGGCGGGTCTGTGTGCCGGGAGTGAAGGAGCTTAAAGAGGAAATCCTAAAGGAGGCGCATCAGTCCAAGTTCTCGATTCATCCAGGACTTAACAAGATGTATCGTGATCTCAAACGGTACTATCATTGGGCCAGGATGAAGAGATCAGTGGCAGAATGGGTGGCGAAGTGTCCTACGTGCCAATTGTTCAAAGCTGAGCACCAAGTTCCGAGTGGGTTGCTACAAAGCTTACCTATTCCGGAATGGAAGTGGGATCATATAACGATGGACTTCATGACTGGATTGCCACGATCAAAGTCGGGAAAAGATGCGGCTTGGGTTGTGGTAGATCGGTTAACCAAATCAGCACACTTCATCGCGATCAAAAAGACCGACGGGGTGGAGCAGATTGTGGCAAAATACATTGACGAGATTGTCCGACTACATGGAGTGCCAGCAAGTATAGTTGCGGAAAGGGATTCGCGGTTCACGTCACACTTCTGGAGGGCTTTCCAAAAAGCCTTAGGAACGAGGGTGAACATGAGCACGGCGTACCATCCGCAGACTGATCGAGCGAACCTCTTGGTTTGACTCATACAAAAGGTGGTGAGAAATATTTCGTGACTTTCGTTGAGGATCGTACGAAATATAGTTATGTCTATTTGCTAAGAAGCAAATACGAGACCTTGGAAAACTCAAAGAGTTTAAACTCGAGGTTGAAAACCAACTCGAAAGAACTATCAATATAGTTTGAAGTGATAGAGGACATGAACATGGTAGTATCCATCAAACGATTGATCCCTACTCACCTGAATCCAATGGAGTTGCTGAAAGAAAGAACAGAACTCTCAAGGAAATGATGAATGCAATGTTGCAGGAATCTGGGTTAGTCCAGAAATTTGGGGGGGAAGCATTGCTTACCACAAGTTATATCCTGAACTAAATACCACACAAAGTCACTGGAAATGTTTCATGTGAACTTTGGAAAAGTAATGTGTTTTTATACAAATACATGAAAGTGTGGGGGTGCCTAGCAACAACCTAAGAAGGTGACAATCGGACCAAAAACGGTGGATTGTATCTTCATTGCATATGCACACAATGTAGTGATGATTGCTTTATGGTGTATAAATTAGATATACCAGACATCCAAGTAATCACGGTAACCAAGGAATGTTTCTTCTTATGAACATGAGTTTCCGTGTAAAGAATATGCTCTAGTACCTCACTAATTGAGGCGATCAATTGGGTTCTTGGGCTCTTACGCTTTTATGCGTATCGATCGATACCCCTCGGTATCGATCGATGCTTGACGGGCATTGGACCTTTGATCGAGCAATGTTGGTACTTCTGTAAGAAGCAGAAGAGGCTAAAGTTGAAATTAGTTTTATGCTGATTGGAATCACAGCAATATGAGATCTTGTAATCCATCAAATGGATGTAAAATCTGCCTTTCTAAACGACCATTTAGAAGAGGAGATTTACATGAAACAACCCGAGGGTTATGTCACTCCTGAACAAGGAAAGAAAATAAGTAGACTTGCAAAGTCCTTATACGAGCTTAAGTTAGCTCCTAAGCAATAGCTTGGAAAGTTTGACAACTAAGTGATGTCAAATAGCTTCCAAATCACTTAAGGTGAGATACATCAAAAGTACTCCACATGGATACGTTTTGTTATGTTTATATGATGACACGGTCATCATGGAAGCAAGAAGGACATAATCCAACACACTAAGAATGTGTTTAGTGGAAGGTTTGATAGACATAAGATTAGTGGATAATCTTGTCTCAAGATCCTAGAATGTTTTGAGAACTACTCAAACAAGATTGCAATAATTCCAATTGTGATAAAGTTGTATCACAAGTGGTGTATGCAAGAATTATCGGAAGTCTAACGTACTTAATGAATCGTACTAGATCCGATCTAGCGTATTCAAGTCGCTACATGAGTAATCCAGGTCATACTCTGTGGAAAACCATAACTAGAATGTTGAATTATCCATCGTTATATGTCGTCTCGTTTTACATCAAAGTCTGGGGGTTCAAGACATTATGTTCACCTTTTGGCCTAGTAAACCTGACAGATATTATAAGTGGATAATAGTTTTTCTTGGTGGTGCAGCAGTATCCTGGAAATCTTCCAAACAATCACTCTTGGCCTAATTAACCAAGGAGTCAAAGTTTATAGCTTTAGATAAAGCTGCAGAGGAAGCAGAATGGCTTCGAAACTCTCTGGAAGATATCCCGATGTGGGAAAACCAGTGCCAGCATTATATGTACAATGTGAGAGTTAGTGAGCTATCTCTCAGGCACTGAGTAAGTTATAAAATGGCAAATCTCGAGAATGATATAAGACCATTTAGACAACTGATCTCAAAACGGCTGATGACTTAGCGGATCTGTTTCCCAAAAAGTTAGCCTCGAGATCAAGTTTGTTAAATCATCAAAATGAATGGGTTTAAAGCCTATAGAAAAAAGATGACGTTTGACAGATACCCCACCTATGTGACTGGAGATCCCAAGATCTAGGTTCAAAGGGAAACAAAATTAAACTGATTCGAATTTTGAGCACTGTGAGACTATGTCTCTGCCCAGTTCCTAGGATGATAAAACAGTGCTACCTGTGGATAGTGAGGATAAGCGTTGGCTTTTAATGATTGCATAGCTGTGTAGATAGTGGAGTGTAACAGGACACTTCTGAAAACAAGTTAATAAAATATCACCTTGTGAAGTGTGAAATGGGGCCGTTTCTAGGAGAATGAAAGATAAGGCTATATTCTCCAAATTCACTCCGAAAAACCAGGAATGTTCAAGGCCAAAATGAACCCAATAGAGAACAAAGTTCTACGAGAAAGTGTCTCTGTGCGATATATGTTGTATCAGTTTACATCAAAATCCGGGTGGTTCAAGACATCATGTTCACCTCCTGACCGAGTAAACGCAACAGATATTAAAATTGATTGGTTCAAAGCTGAAAAACGCTACCATTCAGTGACAGTTACATTTTCGTATACTCTCGAAAGTCTGTCTACGTCTAGATGAGTCTAGTCAAGTATGTCTAGTAAAGTCTAGTCTGTACAATTTTTCATTTGTTTAGAGTCATTTCTATTCATGTGGGGGATTGTTGGAACTAATTTTTTGTCAAAGCTCGAGGGCTTGATAAAATTGTGTTAGTGTGAAAAGAAATGAGTTAAGCTCTTTCTAATTAAATGTTTTCATTGACCGAGAAATGTTTTCTCGTGTATATATGTTGGAATGGTTGTGTCATAAATTTAAATAATGAACAACAAGAGAGAAGAAAAGACCACACGTGCGTTAATCGCAGATTGGGCCTTGTTGGGCTCGTGGACTTTTAGAGGTATCGATCGATACCCCTCGGTATCGATCGATGCTCTTCGGGCCGACTTAAAAATCGCAGCCGCCTAGAATATTCTGAGAAATATTCTGTTTCTGTCTGGGAAAAACCATAGCCTCTCTTCTATATATACAGTCCGATTTTCACCTTAAAAATCATCCTCTGATACACTAAAAACACATCGTATAAGTTCTAGCAAGAGTTCTCTCAATTCCCTACTGTTTAGAGTAAGTTTCTTTTCGAGAGTATCATAGAATAATGGTCGACAGATCTGATATCATGGTGTAGATGATTCAGTTAAACTTTAGTTGTATCCTGGGACTCATGGATCTATAAAAACCCGTCGCACTACAGGAGATTCTTAGAGTTAAGGAAAGAGATTCATCTCGCCTCCTTATATCTTTTTATTGCTTTATCGTTTTAGGAATCGTCTGTTCCTTAATGTTTATTTATATAATCGTGATTAAATCTTATCCTGTCTATAGTGCTAAATTTTGGTCCTACACTCACTTGGGTCAACAAACTATTTCAATGTAACTCATAGACTTTGATCATCTCACAGTCCTCAGTTTCATCTTATGGCGTTTGCCAAAGTTTCATAAAGTTTCTTGCAATTCATCGTGTGAAATGATTTTTTTTGTTATCCCTATAGTCTTAAGAGGGTTTAGTATCAAATTAGTGATTTAATGTCCATAGTTATGCGTTAGTTAATTACGTCCTTGATACATTGTAATTACCTTTGGTTGATCCATTTGATCCTAGTATTTATTATATTGCCTAATAATCTTGTTAGTTCCCTTTTTGCTTGTTTTATTTAATTAATCGTTTGCATGGTTTACTTGTTTCATTTAGCTTAGAAGTTCAAAAACGTCAAAACAAATTCTAATCTCGCAATCCCTTCGTGTATACCAAATAACCATATTGGTCTTTTTCTATTCAACATCGATCTATATGTGGGTTACAAGTTATATATGGGATATTAAAATTCGAGTATTTTAATACTATTTAGGTAGCCTATCTTGTATTCATATAGTATTCATATATATGGGATATTAAAATTCGAGTATTTTAATACTATTTAGTTTAGAGTAATATTGGAGTTTATTTATAGTTTTTATTTTGGCTAAGTCTAGATTAATTTGAGACACACCGACACTAATATAATCAACAGTATAATAGCTAAGGATGTAAAGTTACATGCTTGGTTAAAAGTTTGGTTAGTTAGGATGGTCACCAAAATTTTATAATTTTTTTTAATGTTACGATCAAATTGTCATTGTCAAAAAAAACTTTCTACTCCAAGTCTCCAATATATATATATATATATATCTCTTTGCTAGTTCTACTTCTACGTAGACACAACACATGTGGTTTGGTAAAATATGAATTAAGTTCTAGACTATGAAATCAAGAATCTTTGACTACGTTCCATCACCCATCAGTTATTAGGTTATACAGTTACATTAATATATACCTTGGACTTTAATTTAAATTTCTCTCATAAGTTCTACGTTCATTTATGATCAAAAGTTGAACGTAATACAGATAACATTAATCCATACCTTCGACGACTTGAACCAAAAATTATCTCATAATTTGTTTTTGATAAAGGATTTAGAACCTTAAATCTTATATGTGTTTTTTTGTCCATACAACCCATGTTATCGATCGAAATCTTAGTGTTTTTTTTTTGTCCATACAACCCAGGTTATCGATCGAAGTCTTAGTGTGTAGAAGAAAAACGAAGTCGATCCGCGTAAGTTTTACGCGCGGGTGACTTTTCTCTCTAAAAAACCAGAGCAAGCGCATAGAATAAATCTTCGATCTGAAATTTTCTCCAACGTCCGGTGCTTTTCGCCGGTGTCGTGAGATGGCAACCCATGCTCTTTCCATTTAGATCTTAACGAAGGTTTGGTGGCTTCAACGGTATTTCGAATTATATCCAGATCTATTCTCTGGCGTCGATGGGCGTATATAACCGACGAGAGAGGCGTTGCGGAAGCTTGGTGTGCATGGAGCAGTTGTCGATTGGGGCTTCGACGAGTCAATCTCGGCTCGAGGGCGGCTAAGTGGCGAGTCGTAGATCTCACGATGACTAGTTCGAAATCCTAGAGGTGATTCTCTTTTCGCCGGTTAGGTGGGTTCGCTACGTGTCGGGAGGAGATCCGATGGTCGGCAGTATGGATCCGCGTGAAGATGGCGGTTCTTCTTGTCGGTTTTCACTCTGTCGGTGGCGGGTTATCTTCTGACCGGATTGAATGTTCTAGGGTTTTTGCGGTGGAGAAGGGTCAAGTCGAAAAAGGATCTCAAATCTAGGTGGCGATAATCTATGACTCGACTAATTAGGCCAAGGTTATTCGGAGTGTGGCCGTGGGGTTCCATGATGCTTAGCGCAACCTCTGGAAGAAGGGATGCAGATCTGATTCGCATATGGTACGACGGCGGCCGCTGGAGGTGGATACTCCAGTCGAGTAGTTGTTGTAACCGGCAGCTTTAAGGTGAAGTTTTCTTCTTTTTATCCCCCCAGAGGAAGGTGCGGTGCGGTCTTTTACCTTTTCCGACCGTATATTATTATTATTATTTTTTTTAAAATTTCTGGTTGTATTCCAATTTAGTGACAAGTTACATAGATGAGAAACTGAGAAAAAGGCGGAGCTAGAAGCCTTCGGTCATAAACCATGAAGGCATAGCTAGAAGAAAGAAAGAGGAGAGATTACAAGTTGAGGTTAAGTACCTCTGAACCACAAAGCAAGAGAGTCTTGAAAACAAGGCATGTCCTTTCGAGCCAAGCAAGAGTCTCAGATAACTCTGTCCACTTTTTTGAAGAGAACTTCAGCAGGGAGACTAAGGTTGTTAAAAATACGATCGTTTCTTTGCTTTCAAAGGTGGTAGATAATTGCTTGAGCCATTAGGAGCCTCAAGTTGTTTTCTGCAGCGTTCGGGTATGTTCTCTTTAACCATCTCTGGAAAACAGGCCAGGTTCCAAACCACATAAACGGAGCATTAAGCCTATCGAAGCCTAATCTCCATACGTCTTGGCTATAAGGGCATCTAGAGAAAAAGTGCTCTCTAGTCTCATCCCATATTTCACATAATACGCAAGTGCTGGTATCAATACAACCCCATCTCACAAGTCTATCCCTTGTAGGTAACCTATCAAGACATGCCAACCACATAATGAAAGCATGTTTAGGAACATGGCCAGAGAACCAAACATGTTTGTGCCATAGCACTTCTGAGAAAGGAGCATTGGTTTGGCGTCGAGCAATTTTGAACTTGAAGTCATCTTTGTTAGGCCCAACTCCATCCTTCCACTTGTACCTATCCTTAATCTCCGAATTCAGATGGACTGAAGTTAAGTGGCATAAGAGAAGAACCGCATTGTCACTGCGAGCCCCTCTAAAATTCCACCCATTTCTCGTAGCAGCAAAAGAAATCTTGGAGTCTATGGGGATCCCATATATCCTCGGACCATCCTGCCCAATAAAAGAGAGAAGCTGACCAAAAGGAGTCCAATCATCAAACCAGAATGAGCAGTCCCGACCATTGCCCACTGTGCAACTGATGAAGTTTTCAGCTAAAGGTCTGAGTTTAAGAAGCTGCGACCAAGTAGAAAATCCGCTGCTGTTACCACTCAAGCGCCAAAAGGATTTTCCGACCGTATATTTAGCTCCTAGGGTAGATTTAGTCTCGATTACCGCCCTCTTGTTCAATTCCTTGTGTTTTTGTTCGATCACCGGAGTTGTAATCCGGCCAATGCCCATTTTTGGATCGAATTTAATAAAATATTAATTATTATAAAAAATGCCTTAGTGCTCTCGCAAAATATTTGTATAACTCACGACACTTCTAAACTATATATTCCAAGATTCCCTTTTCAGGAGATTGGGATGATCAAAAACCTTATTCACCTTAAAAAAAAAAGAGAAATAAACCAAGTTGCCTTGGCCCAGTGGTAAGGGAATGTCTATGTGGGCTTCTCCCACCTTGGTTCGAGTCACCTTGGCCACAGTGGATTTAACATGGCTTCCTCTGGCATATGGGGATTAGTCGGGTGTGTAGCAAGCCCCGGATTACCCCATATTAATCAAAAAAAAAAAAAAAAAAAAAAAGAGAGAAATATGAGGAGTTGAATCTAATTTCGACCCATAAATAACCAACCCAACTGTACTAATTACCAACAAAACTTCAAAGAGGTTTCGTCAAACATTCTTATAAAGAGAGAAATTATGATTCTAAAACATAATAGCAATAAAACAATAATATTGTTATGTTTTAGGTTCATTAGAAAATTTGGTGAATGAGTTACTCGAATGCTATACTCACTTTGAAGATTAGTAAGAACTTAAATCATCTCTAATTATAAAAATAATTAGAAGTTTAGAAGTTTTAATTTGTGGATTTTGTTTCTTCATTTACATATTTTGTTTTTTGAGTTGAATTTTGGTTTTTACGGGTCGGATCTTAAGTAATAGCAATTGTTAAAACGCTATTTGTTTTAATAAAACTTTATTTCCTAGATTTGATTACAAATGTGAAATTAATTAGAAAGGAAAAGTCTGGATAGTTTAGTGATGAAGTTTATAAGTTTAGAAGGTTTAGTGATGAATCTAACAATCTAGGAGAAAATAGATTGAGAGGTCTACCCAAATAAAAATCATAAAATAATATGTGGACTTGCCCATAAATCATGTAAAAGTTACCTGTATCGATATTTTGCCACATGTACGAATTGGAGAATACATAGAATAAAACTAAAATAAGTAACACTTGTTATTTTTAAGGATAAAATGGGTGAATATTAAGTGAAGTTGAGAAAATAAAGAAAATGGTAAAGGATAAGTGGAAATTAGAAAAATACAATTTCAAAGTGCAATTGTAGGCAATTTTGTCCCTATATGAGAGAGGGAAACGTTGCAGAAAACATTAAATGCTTTTGTCTGATAAAAATACAATGCGTATCTTCCAAGATCGATGACTATGAAAGGCTTATATGTTTATGAAAAAAGTCAACTGGTAACTGTTGTGATTGTACATGTAAAAATGTTATCGGGATATCTTCAGTTATAATATGGCAAGAGAACCCGATCAGTTATCTCGACAACGTGTTTGGACGCGATCAGTTATCTCGACATCAACGAGTTTGTTGTACAGTGGACTCAGATAACGAGAGAACCCGATCAGTTATCCCGACAACAACGGGTTTGGGGTAGTTCCTATACGAAATAACATGAATTAATTACAGTGTACAATAATTAATACAAAATTAACAGTAATTTGGTTTTTTGTGCAGTTAACTCCGATACCGCGATAACAAGATGTGTTATCCCGGCAACAACAGGGTTTGAGTTAGTTTTTATTCGAAATATTCAACACTGTTTAACGTGTTTATAGTTAATGCGAAGTTGTATAGTTAACTCCGAAACCGTTACAACTAGAAGTGTTATCCCGCCAACAACGGATTTGGATTATTTAACAATGCTAATATTTAATGCGAAATTAACATCCAATTATAATGTTGTTCAGGTATCTTAGATAGCGAGACAACAAGAAGTGTTAACCCGTCTCCCACAACAGTATTAGGTATGTATCGAGTCTTGCTTACTAACTATGTGATAGCATGTTGATGGTATTTCTTTATTATCTGATATATTTGTTGCATGTGTCAGATGACAACGTATCCGGATCCGGTCGAGAACCAATGTCCATTGATTTGTGGTTGGCTGAGGAGACTATGTGCGTGTTATAACTTCCTCCTCGATAACTATGTTTTCCGCCAACCACTTAGTAAGGGCAGCGATGAGAACCTTGTTGTTCTCAGCAAGTTGGCAGCAAATAATCCCTGCTGGATAATGTCATGCTCGCATAGTTTCTCTTCGATCATTTCTATCAACGCGGAGTCTTCGGGGTTTGAACTGGTAGATCTGATGTCTTTCTCTTTACATTTGCCTCTCCTGCATGCGACAGTTCTTACGCTGGCGCCTCTTCTCAACTTTGAGTTCCCAGCTATTTCAGATGGCTTACTTCCCCCTACAAACATTTCACTCTTGAATTTGAATCATTCGGATATAAGTTTCAGCATGTTAACCACCTTTGGGTCTACAAGATCATCTGCCCAACTAAGATTTTCCTCATCGTTGTCAAATTCTACGCCTGGCCGAATTATATTATAAACATGGTCCTGCAAATTTGACATGGTAATTGTGTTAAAAACATAAGAACATGATTTTGCAGATCTAACATAGTTCTTGTGATAACCAACTTAACCATAAATATGTTCCCGTTAAGTCGTTAACTTGGACTCTAAGTTAACACAATAACTAAGTTATACGTGAACTTTTTAAGGTATAAGAGAAAATAACTAACATGGTCCTGCAAATTTGACATGATAATTGTGTTGTTAACTAAATCAAGAATATATTAGCCTGATTTTGTTAATTTAACATAGTTATTGTGATAACCACCATATACTTCAAAGTTGTTGGTCATATATCGTGTTAGCAAATAACTTGATAACCGTAATCCTGATTTTCCAACAACATCATAAGTGTACAGATATGTAACGAAATATCCGGGAATATGATTGGGTCCACATGAACCTACAGATGACCAAGTAAATAATATAGATAAGTACATTTGTGGCATTACAATACACAAAATAGTAATGCCACAAAATAGTATAACTCTAATGTTGAGTTAACCACCAAAAAGTATTAAATGTTAACAAGTCCCCTTGTTTCTAGATAACGAAGATAACAGATATTCCTATGTTCGTAGAAATGAGCTCTCAAAGTTATCGCTACATTTGCGTTAGCAGGAATCTCAAGATATAATGATAATTAACTTTGCTGCTAATAATTACTGAAACTTAACATATATCATACCTCTCCTTCTTCGTCGATGGCTCTGGCTTGGTTTAATTTCAGAGGGATTCGTTGGTTCCATGCCGGTGCAAGATCTTTTTCTGAGTCGCTTGCTTCATCGACATATGTTGAGGGACCTTCTTAAATGTCTCGAATGGCTTATATTATGACATCGGTGATTTGTTCAAGTTTCGTCATATACATATTAAAACAAGGGGATTCGTTAGTGAGTGAGAATAATGGAGAAACCTCAACTCCTACATGAGATTTCAAAAGCTGAAATCGATGATTTGATGATGTTACTCTCTTTCACCGATAACAAGGATTAGATATTTAAGAACATATGGCTTATCCTTGTAGACGACATTGCGATTCCCGTGTATCTTAGTTGCGGTTGATGATCGGCCACTTGGAATCGACGATTACGGCGGACTATCGAAGAATCGCTTTAGAGGTTGGGTCGAAAAAGGTAAACTTTGCTTTCAAATGTTGGTTTGAGAGTGATTAGAAAGATAGAAGAAAGAGAAAGCCTTACGAATTATTGTATGGTCGTGACTCTTTGCTTTGTTTTTTTTTCGACAAAACATATTCTTTATTAATTTGACATCATAAAGTCTGAATACAATGTTTTTGTTTAGTTTAAAAAGTTGTTATAGGGGTTGAATCGTCTTATTACGTCTACACAGTGTGGTTGAACAGTTGTGTTTTTGGAAAACTAATTTTAGGATTATATGTTGGTAGTTATTGGTATTCCCCTATTTTTAAACATTAATATTTTCTTAAATATTCTCTCTCTCTCTCTATTATTTCAGAGAACCATAACCTCGTGGGCTCAGCTTTTGTCCCCTCCCGCTTTGAGTATTAGCAAACAGCTTTACCCATATGACCTAATCTTTAAATTATTACATTTAATTTTCTACATTAATACTCATTGATTGATATGTTTTGTAACGCTCTCAATTATTTTAAACTCAATTATTTTAAAATTTCCACTAATCCATACCTAATTATTTCCCCCTCCTCTCCTGTTTTTTCTTGCTCAAGATCGCAACAACAACTTAACGGTATAGAAAATAAAAATGAAAATGTTTCCACCTTCCACCACTAATCATATATTAATCTAATCATCTTCTTCCATCTTCCATTTATAAACCTAAAATTGCCAAAAAAACAAAAAACAAATATAATCTCTTTCTCTTCCATCAAGCAAAGCTTTAAAAGAATCAATTTTTTTCACTAGAGAGAATCAAATTTGCTTTATTTAATTTCTGGGTATTTGTGCTTTCTCTTGAGATCTGTTTCACAGAAAAAGAATGGGTTTTTATGAAGGAGCGTCTGTTCATCCAAGAAACCCAGAAACAAATCTTCAGGGCAATTCCGTAAATATTCCCATTCTCACTTCTTCATCTTCTCCAGATCTTGACGGAGATTACAATGAGAAAGGAATCAAAACCCGTTTGAAAAATATGATCTTTGATTTGGGTTTCGCTTGTTTCCTTCCTCCTCCAGCTGGATCAAGCTCAATCGAGAGCTCCGGCAACAACGGAAGCGGCGGAGGAGAGAACAACAAGGCGTGGCTTTTGGCGGAAACAGCTCCGGAAAATATGAACCCTGATCCTCATTCTGTCCATTCATCGTTTAGATTCAGTCTCTGCTCACAGATTGAGCTTGAGAAGATGAAAGGAGGAGAACCTTCGTTGTCTGCTTCATCGTCTGGCCGGAATTTATCAGTTTCCGGTGGCTCTGCGACGGTGTTAATGGTGAATCTAGAGAACGGAGTTAAGGAAACTGGAAAATCTACGGACGATTTGAGGTGGACGAGAGCTCGATCGCTGGAAAATAGTATCTCTCCGGTAGCTAACACTTTGGTTCGATTCAGCTACGGCGAAATCGTCGCCGCCACTCGTAATTTCTCCAAAGGTGAAAAAAAAACCCTAAATTAGTTCTTGTGTTAAGCTTAGTTCCATGAAATTAGATAAATTTTGGATAAAGGTTTTGACTTTTTGATTCAATGGTTTTGTTAGGGAGAGTGTTGGGAAGAGGAGCTTGTAGCTACGTGTTCAGGGGTAAAATCGGAATTTGGCGAACAGCTTTAGCAATCAAGAGACTTGATAAAGAGGACAAAGAATCTCCTAAATCATTTTGCAGAGAGTTGATGATTGCAAGCTCTCTTCATAGTTCCAACATTGTGCCTCTTCTTGGATTCTGTATCGATCCCGAAGAAGGTCTATTCTTGGTTTACAAGTATGTTTCTGGTGGTAGCCTCGAACACTATTTACACGGTAAGAGAGAAGCTTTTTTGATCTCCGTTGTTTTGTAGATCAAAGTTGTTCTTAGAGACTGACGGATCTCGATTTTTGTTTTCGGGTTTTTAACAGATAAGAAGAAGAAGAAAGGCAGCGTGAAGGCCGCTTTTGGTTTGCCTTGGTCAGCAAGGTACAAGGTCGCGTTAGGCATTGCGGATGCCATAGCTTATTTGCATAACGGAACAGAGCAATGTGTTGTTCACAGAGATATCAAACCCTCCAACATTCTTCTTTCCTCAAAGAAAATACCAAAGGTATAAGAGAAAGTCATTTTCCGGGAAATGAATGATCTATTCGATAATCGATTGGAGAAATAAGAATTGTTTTCTGTTGCTTTTTTTGCAGTTGTGTGATTTCGGGTTAGCTACTTGGACCGCTGCACCTTCTGTTCCTTTCCTCTGCAAGACTGTGAAAGGCACATTTGGGTATGGATCAAAACTTCCTTGAGTTCTTTGTTTTCCTTTTAAAGTCAAGTCCTTGTGAATAAACTCGATATTCGAAAACTTCTTGCAGATATCTGGCTCCTGAGTATTTCCAACATGGTAAGATATCTGACAAGACCGATGTCTATGCCTTTGGGGTTGTTTTGCTTGAGCTAATAACTGGTAGGAAACCAATCGAACCAAGAAGATCATCTGGTGAAGAAAATTTGGTTGTTTGGGTATGTCATCTAAATTCACATCATTCCCATACAAAACTATTAGTATTGAATTTGGTTATTACACAACTTTGATCATATCGGGTTTGCGTCACATAAATTTAGAGTTGTTTTGGAAAAAGACTTGGTTACAATTTTTCCGTATTTTTTCTATAGGCGAAACCGTTGTTGGATAGAGGGATTGAAGCTATAGAGGAGCTGCTCGATCCGAGATTGAGATGTACAAGAAAAAACTCAGTTAACATGGAGCGGATGGTCCGTGCTGCAGCGGCGTGTGTGATCAATGAGGAGTCCCGAAGACCCGGTATGGAAGAGATTGTCTCAATCTTGAAAGGTGGTGAAGGATTAGAGCCAAGAACATACTCGAGCAGGAAAAATACAAATCTTGCGGGTATAATCGACTCTTATACACAGTTGCAGCAGACCAAATCCGAGATGAAATGTCATCTTGATCTTGCGATGCTCGGTGTAACCGAGTTTGAAGACGATGATCATTTGTATGGACGATGAAAGATCTCAAAGAAATGGATTAAAGTGTGTAAATAGAGTTTTTAGTTTTCTGAATCGGTGAATTTGCTGTGTGTACATTTTCAGGTTTTTTTTTGTTTTCCACTATGGAGAAACCCGGTTTAGGTTTTTTATCTTTCCGGTTTGGTTATGGAGAGAAACCCGATTCTCCGGTTTCGTTTTCCGTTTTTAATATTTTTGGGCTTTTTTGGGAAATCCATTTGAAATTGTTATTTATAAATTTGATAGGTAAAATCATAAACATTTGAATTTGTTGTGAATCCTGACTATTTTATTGTGTGCCTTTCTTTTTTTAGTGGTAATGTTAACTATATTCCAACAATAAAAAGTTTTATAATATGTAGAGGAAAAGAGAGAAATCTCATTGGATGGAACACGAAATTAGATTATTAAGGTGTAAGGGTCAATTAGCTTAATAACCAAAATCAAGTTTTTTGCCATCTAATTTTAAAGGTATGGCAAGTAAAAATAACTCTTTCTTATACATATTTTATACTAGGTTCGATTCTAATGTACTTAATTGTTGTTACCCATGTGCAAAATTTGATAATAAATAGTTCATACGTATAAGTATAGCAATATATATATATATATATTTGCATTTTTAATTTGTAGAACGACTTCGACTCCATAATACTTATTTACGGAAAACATGGTTCAAAAATATTAAATTAGAGAAGAAAAGGTTGGTATGTCAAGTTTGATGTCATTTCTTTTTTATTTTCAATAATCTTATAAGTGATTCAATCATCTTTGCAAAATTGAACATAGAGTATGACCAAGTATCGTTTTTACCATAGGCAATGCCTAAAAGTCACATGATCGAATGACGTTTGGAATGGGACCATTTAAAATGCTCAGATTCCGGGTCTTGGGTGATGTACGAACCTTGGCCCAAAACCTCTTAATAATTCAAAAAAAAAAAAAAAATTGTGACATGGAGGTTAGCCAAATTTGAAGACTCTTAGTTTGTTCTAGTCCACAATCTTGTTTATATGCTATGATTTATAGCTATGGATGTCAATCGGGCTGGCCCGGCCCGGCCCGGCCCGAAACCAGTAAAATCAGCATATATTTGAGTCTGGTCCGGTCTGGCCTGGAAAAATATCGGGCCTATATTTTAAAGCCCGGACAGGACTTTTCGGACTTTTCGGGTTTTTTCGGGCTTTTCTTTACAAACACAAAAATTCACAATGCTCAAATAAAAAATAATTAAAACAAAATATTTATCAAAATAAATCTAAATTGAAATGTATTATATTAGATCCAATTAAATTTAAAAACAAAAGTTTGACAAAAAAACAAATAAAATTCAAATAAATTGTATTACTAAATAAAACATAAAATGAAAACACTTCAAATCTAGGTAGTAGAGTTTATATTATAATTTCTTTCATCGTCTTCTAAATCTTCATCACTATCAAAAGCTACAGATAAAAAGAAAAAGTAAAATAATATTAAACTTTGAGAAGTATAAATCATTTAGAAATGTCATTGAAAATCTATAGATAACGATTTTAAAAATATGAAGTAAATATGGATGAATGATAATGGTACATGGATCACGAAATTTAAACCTATAAACCAAGTGCATGTACAAATCAGTGCTTCAACGTTTCTTGGTAAAAGACGATTTCCAAGACATACGCACAAATACTAAATATAGACTCTGATGCCATTGTAGTTATCGGAATGCTTAGAACATCACATGTCATACGAGCTAACTCACCATAACGTTGTGAATGACTCGTCCACCATTCTAAAACATTCATGTCTTCATAAAAAGTCAGTTCAAACATATCGTCTTCTAAGTATAGAGTCAATTTAAACTTTAATTCTTCTATAATGGTACGTTTGTTCATACGCTTTGAAATCATATGATAAGTGAACCCAAATTTAATAAAACATATGTAATCAAATAGTTACGGGCTTTTCGGGCTAGTGTGTTTTCGGGCTAAACCCGAAAATACACTAGACCGAAAAGACCAATTTTTTTTGGGCTTTTATTTCTAGGTTCGAACCCGCTGTTTTTCAGGGCCGGGCCGGGCCGGCCCTAATTGACACCAATGTTTATAGCCTATAAACATAACTTCATAACATTTAACAAAAAACAAAAAGGGAACTTCATAACTTTAGTTCAAATATTATCAAATATTATCAAGTGTAAAGATATGCAATATGCGATTGAAAAATATGGAAAACATTTATATTTTCATCGTTTCTCTAACATAGAGTTTGAATCTCTTGAGAGTCATCTCTCAATGGATCAAATGACTAGTTGCAAAATGCTTTATGTAGATGTAACTTGACATTGATAGCTTTGACGAGGTTAAATAGTCTCTTAGCGCGTCATATCCATTGAGGAATGCATCCATAACACAACCGAGTGGAAGTTTTACTTCCACATATGTGTGTTGTGTCTTGCACGTATGAAGCGAAATGTGAGGTAATGAAAGTTCTGAATTAAAGCACCTGAAATCCGAAATGTAAGACCATCATTAGTGGGAATCTCTCGTATAGTTTTTTATAATAAAATAATAATAAACATTGAAAAACTTATGAGAGAAAATGATAAGAGTCCTTATGAGTTTTTTAAATGAGAAACTTTGAGAAACCAATGAGAGACCCATATGCCACATGTTTTCATCTAATTGGCTCAATTTTTTTATAATTTAAAATTTAATCAAATAATTAAAATATATTTAAAATAATAATAATATATTATTGAGAGACTCCTTCATGAGAGATTCCCACTAATGATCCTCTAATGAGAACATATTGTATTAAAGGTATCCGAAGACTACAAGATATTGCATCTTCCCATAACCCTTATGTCGTATTTGTGGCCTTCCGTTGTCGGGGTACATGGAAGAATAATGATTTTGTTAGAGCATCAGTATTGGTAAAAACCCAAATGGATTTCTTAAGTACTATTTAAAAATAAATTTAAAGTTAAGAAACTGTGTTAACAAAACTTCTGTTTTTGATGTTTTATTGGTAGAACCCTTAATGGGGTTCTTAAAACAAAAATTAATTTAATTGAATTTTTTTTTTAAATAGAATTTTTTTTATTAATTAAACATAGCTACATAAAAATATTACATTTTAAACATAGATTTTGAAAAAAAAAACCAAAACAACATTCAATTATTAAGAATTTTTTGTTTTTTAAGTTAAAGTTAAGAAAAAGTAAAAAAAAAATATGGCAAAAAAAAAATCCGGCGAATTAGGGGTTGACACGTGGCTAAAAACAGTGTAAGAACCCCTTTAAGAACCGGTTCTTAAAACTCTTATTTAAGAACTGATTCTTACACTGTTCATAATTTTTTTTTGGGTTAAAAACCCCTTAAGAACCTCCCAATAATGATGCTCTTAGTTTTTCTATAGATTTCTCTTCTCTAAAAATAATTTGGGTATTTTAAAAAATTACGATATTCATATTCAATTTCGTAAAATCTATGATTAATTACTAGAATTAGGATCAGAGTTGCAACTATCCAGAACCAGACATGTGAGTATGGATATTCGGAATTCATATATCTACATCAATATTAAGATATTTACGAACCAAATTTAATTTTAAAGTATTGATCAAAATATAACTGTTTTCTATCTAATATATATATTTTCAAAAAAATATTATTTCATCAAGTAAGAAGTAAAACCACTAAAAACTACAAATTTCAAAAAATTTCCTTCTATTTAACTCATTATAAATATATGATTACAAGATTGAATAGAGTAATAACACAAAATAGTATTAAATAACTTGGAAATTTAGTGTACTTTTTTCAACGCTATTCTACTATTATTATTCACGTAAAAAAGTCTACCTTAACCCTATCTTTTTATATGTTAATATATACCAACAATATATTTTCTGGTTATGAATATTGGCTATCGAATTTCGATGAATAGTAACAACCGCCGTTGATAAACAATATTGTCGAATTCTTATGTCAGAATATGATTTTCATATCAATAACATTTCTGTAAATATTAAAAAAGCAAAAAATATTTTAGATTTTCTTTTTCCCTATTACCTAATTTCCAAATTATTACTGAATGCTTTGGTCAACTTATCATATACACTAAATTTGCTCTTTTGAATATGGATGCCAATTTCTCATTACTCTTTTGTCGTTTTGCTTAAAGATATTTTCTTTTGACAGTTTCCAAAGACACACGAAACCAAAAATACAAAAAAAAAAAGCAAAGAGAGAAGAAAGACGATTTCTGGAAAAAAGGACGAAGCTATGGCGGACCAACTCACAGACGAGCAGATCTCCGAGTTCAAGGAAGCCTTTAGCCTCTTCGACAAGGATGGCGATGGTTAAATCTCTTCTCACACCTTTGCTGGATCTCGTTTTTTTGTTCTTCCGTTTTCGTCTGCAATCGATGATTCAATCGTCTGAATATGAGTCTCTGAGTCGATAATCGCTTTAGATTCGGTGTTATCGACCTATTTTGTAGCCTCTCTGAGTAGTTTTTGTTGGATTCGTTCTCGCTTTTCGATCTTCAGTGGTATAGGTTTCTCGTCTATGATTGTATCGATTTAATCGCCTACTTGATGTCCTGCTTCACCGATTTGTTAAACTTGGATCTGGGTTTGCGTTTTGGTCACTGAATCTTTGTTCGATCTCTGTTTGTGTGATCAATTGAGAACGAGATAGTATCTCTCGCGTTGTATGTTTCTTGGAGGTATCTATAAACTGATGAAGAATCTGTGAACCTTTTTTTCAAGAATCCGATAACTATGTGCAAAACTGTGATCTCTATTCATAATTTTTTTGAAAAACTATTCTTGCGTCGAAGATCTAGATTTCTTGAAGCTTAAAGTGCAATTTTGTGTCGTCTTTTAAGAGATAAGCAAATCAAGTTCATGTCTTTACTCTGTGAAAGATAGATTGATGATATTGCTTCATCCTCCTGTAGTTTATATGGTGTATAAATGTAAATGCTCTCTCGATTTTGGTTTTCGCAGGTTGCATCACTACGAAAGAGCTGGGAACAGTTATGCGTTCGCTAGGGCAAAACCCAACAGAGGCTGAGCTCCAAGACATGATCAACGAGGTTGATGCGGATGGAAACGGAACCATCGACTTTCCCGAGTTCCTGAACCTGATGGCTAAGAAGATGAAGGACACTGACTCAGAGGAAGAGCTAAAAGAAGCGTTCAGGGTTTTCGACAAAGACCAGAACGGTTTCATCTCAGCTGCTGAGCTACGCCACGTGATGACCAATCTTGGGGAGAAGCTAAGTGATGAGGAAGTGGAAGAGATGATCCGTGAGGCTGATGTTGATGGAGATGGTCAGATAAACTATGAAGAGTTTGTCAAGATTATGATGGCTAAGTGATTGGAGAAAGGTTGATGATGATTATTATCTAGGAGTTTAACCAAGAACATTTGCATGATTGGTCGAAAAAAATTGGGTTTGAAAAGGATTGAGATTTGAGACAGTATTTGTTTTTGGTTTTTCATTTTTATGGTTTTGTGACTTTTGTGTGTGTAATGGGAAACAATTAAGTTGGTCAAAACGTGGCTCAAAAAAACACATAACCTCCTCCGGTTAGGTTTTAGCCACGTTTTGGCTCTCATTGTCATTGGTGTCTATCGCTTTAATAAGGTGGCTATGTGTTTTTTTGAGGACCAGAGGAAAAGTTGTTAAAGAGATTTAATACGGTTGGAGTCGATAAGAGATCGCCATAAAAGAGAATGCGGTTTGGTTGAAAGAATAGTTGAATATAAAAAATATATTAAAATTAAAATATATATAGATAATTGACCAAAATTTTGACAATGACAATATAAGGACAATTTCCAAACTTATTATCATTAGTTAAAAATAACAATAATAACACAAATTTAATATTAAAATGATCTAAAATATTTTTCTAATGAAAAAAATAAACTCTAAATTGGTAATAGTGAATTCAAACATAATGTTTAATTTTATTTTGGATAAACAAATATTTTTACATAATTATTTGTGCTATTTTTAGAATTTTAAATTTAGTATGCTAGTTTTAGAAAACAAATTGTGTTATTTTAGAGTATTTCTTTATATTATAATAACTTTTAGAAATTATGCTAACACTTGAATATGAAAGTATGAACAAAATTTTTTTTTAAAAAGAAAATATGTTAATAAAAAGTTTTTTTAAGATGTTGTTGGATAATATAAAATTGTTATTAAGATAACATAAAATCATTAAATATATAAATTGTATTTTTTGTAATTCTTAAGATATTAATAATAAATAAATATATATTTTCTTAAGGTATAATACATTTTTAAAAATTAACCAGCCGCCCATCTGATAAACAATCGCTTTGCTTAAGCTTCTAATTGTTTCTTCATATTTTGAAACATCGAATAAATTGTGTGTTTCATCAGCTAATCCAATTGGTAATCGAATGAACAGTTAAACACCTCCAAATGCCTTAAATTAAGGACCAAAACTTTTGATTTTTGGCCAACGATTTTAACTATCTATTTATCTATTTGCACCATTCGTTTATTCCTATCTGTGCTCAACCGCAACAGAGAAAAAGATGCTTCGCATCCAACCACTTCAAACGTCTTCCAAATGTGCATCCAATCAAATTCTTAATACAAATGGGAAAAAGTGCTTTTATTTTGTCAACAGTATAAATTGCTTTTCAAATGTACTTGTTCCTCACTTTCTATGTGGATACGAAGTTGAAATTTAATGCTGCACAAACAAAAAAACGACACATGTAAAAAAGCACGAGGTTGGTATTCATGGGCCATTGGCCAAGCTTTATATTGGCGTGTGGGGCTGAGATAGAGAATCAAGAATCTCTCCATTTCATGAAAAGTTTTTAAACTTTACTTAAGAAACTCAAACACTATCTTAAATATGATTTTAATTTACTTAGTATTTTCTATTAATACGGACATAAATTAATAATAATGTAAAATATCAATTGTATTTACACTAAAATTATCACAACATCAATCAATATAATAAAAGTAATTTATCGATATAATGCGTTTACTTTATAAGTATTTGTTGGGGGTAAATAAATTTTCTTTAAATCGGCGAATTAGAATGTCATTAAGTGAAATGATTACTTAATTTAAAAGTCCACTATTTTAAGAGGATGCAGTTGCGAGGCTAGAATAAATGTAAATCCAACAGGATTGGAATACATTCATCGGATGCTGACAGAAAAACATGAAGGATTACATAATGTAAATTCACGAATCCATAATGCCACTAGCACAGACCCCGATATTGATCGCGTTGTCGAGGAAACTAAGCGAACTCCGTTTTCGATCCGTATTGGGAAGTTAAAACTCTCAATCTATGAAGGAAAGACGGATCCTAAATCGGACTTAACCGCATTTAGGATTGCAGTCGGAGGAGCTCATTTTAATGAGTCCGAGAAAGATGTCAGATTGTGTAAACTCTTTGCAGATCACCTCGCAGGGCATGCCCTCGATTGGTTCTCTCGATTGGGAGAATGGTCTATTGATAGTTTCTCTCAGCTCTCAGTTAGTTTTCTGAAACAATACTCTGTATTTATTCAGAAGACGGCCTCGGGAGCAGAGCTTTGAGCTTTGTCGCAGGGACATTGTGAGACTCTCCGAGCATATCTCACCAAGTTTAAGGAAGTAATTACTAGAATGCATGTCGTCCATGATGAGATAGCTCTAGCGGCCTTAAAAATGGGATTGTGCCACAAATCCAAATTCAGGGATGACTTGGTGGTTAATACACCATCCACAATCCAATATGCACTTCACCGAGGTGCAGGCTTTGCAACAGCCAAAGAAGAGCGTCTTGCACTCACATAACGCTATAAGAATTCAAAACCTCAATCCTCTAGAATCTTAGTTGCTCCTCGAAGGGAAATGAGGGATCACAGATAAAGTAGTCAATCAAGAGGAATGGCCTTTGCGGTTCAAAAAGAATAAAAAAGAAGTGGTGATGATCGACCGCTGAAGTCCGATGGCACATTGGGCAAGGATAAGGAAGCATATTGTGACTATCACAACCGGTATGGATATTCGACTGTGAAATGTTACAGTTTGAAAAATATACTCGTTCACATGTATGTAGAGGGAAAGCTTAGCGACGTCGAGGTTAATAATCCATAATCCATAAAATTCAAAGACGAGGATCCAAATGATCCCGAACCAGCTGAGCAAGCATAGTCAAAAGAAGAAAAGGACCAACCTAATCATAGGAGGATCAAAACTCTTTGGAGATACAACCGGATAAATCAAGAGGCACCAACGACGAGCTAACACTGAAAAAGGAAATGGTGGGGGGACTATTTCCCGACGTGGAAATATCCTTCACTGAAAAGGATCGATTTGATAAGGACGCTCCCAAAGATGACATCTTGGCTGTAAGTCTTGACATTACAGCTAATTGTGAATTTTCTCGAATCTTGATTGATACATGAAGTACATCAGACGTTATACTCCTAAAACCCCTAAAACAGATGGGGATTGAGAAGTCGGACCTCTGAGGTCCGAGATCAGCATTAACATGTTTCAGAGGAGATGCGGCGACCTCATTAGGAACCATCTAACTACCGGTGTCAGCAGCTGGAGTAATGAAGATGGTGACTTTCACCGTAGTAGATTGTCAAGTCCCATATAATGATATTTTAGGAACGCCTTGGCTAAATTTGATGAGGGCAGTACCTTTAACTTATCACCAATGTGTTAAGTTCCTGATTTCGGAAGGAGTTGGGCTCGTAAGAAGGATGAAGTCAATTCATTCGAAGAGTTGACGAAACCTAAACCTTTCGGATTGACTATGTAGACATACAATCATCTAATGGCTAAGCAACAATATCCCGAAGTGGCTATGGAATACAAATGAACTACGAAGTAGCTTGATCTCGAAATGGGTACGTAGGCAACTTGCGAAGTCATATACAATTACTAAACCTCAAAGAAAACCTTTGTATATCAAAACAAAGGGAGCTCGAATACCAACTTTTTGTTCGAAAGAATGAAGAGAGATTTTGAGATACATTTCTTTTGTGAAAAGCGGCTCGAAGACTAACTCTTTGTTAAAAAGAATAAAGAACGATCTCGAAGCACAAGCCCTTCGATTCACAAGGGAGCTCAAGGAGCACCTCAATACTCAAAGGAATAAAAAGCAAATTCCTAAAAAGCGACTAGTTCAACCAAGGAAGATGAAGATTCTCTGGAGTCGAATTCTTTGCTCGGATAGATAATGAAAAAGAAAGTCATAAACAAAGCTCTTATTCATTATTCATCAAGGAGAGCACAAACGCCAGGTACAAATCAAAATCGCTATTACAACAAACAAATCTCTACTTGCAGGCACAAAAAACTTCAACGACGAGGCATATAGAATGGAAGTCATCTTCTTTTGCTATTGGAGTGAAGGACAAATGCCTCTCCTCCATTAACTCCGGAGTGAAAGGAATGAACACTCCTTTTGAACTTCGCCAAATGTCCCATCCCATATACTCATTTAGCTCCTTGAGAGTTGATTTCCCCAATAAAGAGGATGGAAGAACTTAAGGGAAAGAACATTCTGAAAGATTCCTTCCACTGCTTCTTCTCCCAGGAATGGAACCATCAAGTAGAATATCATGCGCTATTTGGATAAGAATCACTTGCTCTTCTGTCTCTCTCTCGCGTCTCAGTTAAGGAGTTTTTCTCCAAAGGGACCGCGCGTGGCTTGAAACAAAAAAAAATCAATTAAAGAAAGGGTAACGAGTCATGTAATACTTATAAAGAAAAGAAGAAAAACCTAACCTCCTGCGCAAGATCTGCGTTTTACAGGAAAGTCTTTGAGCCAAGATCCGAAGACATCGTATTGTCAACCTCAAAACCAATACGAACGAATCGAACTCCATGAGATATATCATCTAAACCAAGAGACAAGAAGTCATCGACAGGGAGATGAGAGAAGAACTCTATCTCAGAGAATATCATTTGAAAAGTATGAAGAGAAAAGGAGGACTCACCTTAAATACATGGGCATGTCGACCCGAAAGGTTTCTCGAAAAATAGAAAAGTATTTAATGCGAAGAGAGGCTCTCCACTTCCCCAAAAGTCATTAACTATTTGGAGTCAAAACCACCGACACTGAGAGACTCCACACGGCTCGGTAAAAATTAAACGACGTGAAAAAGGACCCACCATCTCAACACGGTCCAATCTGACATACAAGTAAAAAAGTGAAAGCCCTGTAAACAGTGACTCTCCCTTCATACTACGGTAAAAAATAACATATGATCTACTCATTTCAGAGCTCTCACCTCATGCTACGGCAAAAGAGAGTAGATGCAAAACCGGTATGGCCCATGTTCTCACCTCATACTACAGTAAAAGGAAGCAGAGCGGCTAAAACACATTTTTAAAGTTCTCGCCTCATGCTACGAAAAAAGGGACCAGAACGAACACCTATGTTCTCACTTCACGCTACAACAAGAGGGAGTTGAACTAATTCTCACTTCATACTAAAGTAAAAAGGAGCATAATGGAAAACTCGTATTCCCATTTCATGCTACGGCAAAATAATGGAATCCTTAAAACTCGTGTGATATTCTCACCTCATGCTACGGCAAAAGGAATTGGAATTCATTATTCGGCTACACAAATAGGTGAAAAAGAAATATTCCAAAACCAAAGAAAAAATGTTCTTGCACGAGTTCAAATATTCAAAAACCGGATCTATAAAGGCAATCCTTTGAAAAAAAAGAGATTACAAATCCTTCATCCACGATCTTTCCCCTTCAAGACATCCTCGAGCGCGAAGACCTCGTTTCGACCGCATCGATTCTTTCCTCCAAAGCCTCCTCAGATCCTACCAAAGGATACCCTGCCTGGAAGGATAAAGAAAATCAGTTATAATTAGGATGGCAAATAAAGAGAAAGGAGATCTCAAATGAGCACCCACTCACAAGTTTCGAAGATGAGTCGGGCTCACAGTCGCGAGCCAAACGATCACGCAAGTAGAAGGCGTCTTTAAGTCTAGGGCACCAGAACAGTTCAGTCCGAATGAAGGAAGAAAAAGTTCAAAGCTCCCGATCGACTAGAAACTATTTTTATTTCAGGGGGGATCAAATTGTGACGATTCTCCCTGAAGAAGGATCGGTACTTCAATCCGGCCGCATTTGGAAAAGGTAAGCCCGCCCTGAGAAACAGACGGCTGATCCGGAATAGAAAGATTCGGAGCCCTTTGTTGCTCGCTCCAAGGATCATACAAAGTTCGAGGATCATCTTGGCCGGGATAGACTCCTGAAACAAATACATACAAGTAAATACAAGCAGAGTACACTGTAAGCAAGAAATTTAAAAAGAAGGTTAAAACCTTCGGAGGGCGCACATGCATTCCGATTCTGTCCTTCCTCGATTAAGGAAGGTAACACCTCACCAACGAGATCGCTCAAACACCCCACCAACGAGATCGCTCCAACCCTTGGGCTTGGAGCACAATTAATTAAGGAGAGCGTGAAACCATGAAGAATCAGAAGGGTGACATTCAACACTAAAGAAAACAAAAATATCACCTGGTCAAAACCCCGTCACGAAGGGAGTCTGGCCTCGCAAAACTCAGAAGAAAAATGTCCCTCATGGTCAGAGAAGCACCATAATCATAGGCCACATCAATAAAACTGAGGATGTAGTGAACGAAGGTTGGCGTGAGTTGGGAAAGACAAAGACCAATCTCGTAAAGATATTGAAACAAAAGCCTCGAAAAAGGAAAGCGTAAGCTACACTCACGAAAGTACGTACTCATATACACAACAAAAACCATTCGGGGCCCTCTCCGGGGTTTCATTAGGCAAGGGAATGATAACCGTGATCCTCGGAGAAAGATCGCAGTCACGGTAAAGGAAAGATAAGGAATCTCGAGTACAACGAGTTTGCGACGAAGATTGATCAACGGAGGAGGTGACAAAGCCTCCGACCAAGGACGAATCGCAGAAGAAGACGACATGGAAGAAAGGACTTGTTCCGAAAGTATCAAAGAAGATGAACTGTTTAAGAAAGGTAAATCGAAGTGAAGAAGGAAAGTGAATCGCCAAGCCATAATTTTTGCTTAATATGAACGGTTGCGGAGTGAAATTCCTTAAACTTGGAAGTTAACCCTTCATTTAAGGAATTGGGGGGGGGGGGGGGGGGGGCTAAATGTGGGGGTTAAAATCCCGACCCAGTTTATTGGGTCCAATAATCCTATAATAAAAAGGTCCGACAGAGTCAAAGAAACCAGACGGGGTCAAAAGAGTGATCGAGATCGCGTGCCGAGCTGAAAGGCCCACCGGGGTGAGAGTCTACGGTCAAAAGAGATTAAATATAGAACTGTTAGTCAACCCGACAAGACCAAAGACCTATTCAAACCAGTGAATTAAGGCTCCTAAACGTAACAACCGGGTCTTCAAACTTATAAACCATTCATGGCGAATCAGGCGGAGTAAACGGAGACGTTAAGCACGATCTCGGAGTATAAAACAAGGACAAGAGCAATGAGAAAGGGGACTGGAATCTAACTCTCTACATCACTCTCAACTACAATTTAGCTCTAGAGTCAAACAATTGTCTTTTCTTTGTTCTTGTTCTTGTAAATCGCTCTTGGAAATCGCAATACTAATCCAGTTTATTTCGTCAAAAACCTTGTCCAAATCACTTACAAATCCTGTTTGATCTCGTCGAGCAACAAACTTTCTGTTTATTGCTTGATAGTCTTTCGATTCTTCGTTTCTTAAAGATAAGACAATACCAAAGACTCATTGAAACTGGTGAACTAAAGCTCCTAAACATAACGGCCGAATCTTCAGACTTAAAGACCATTCATGGCGAATCAGGCGAAGTAAACGGAGACGTTAAGCACGATTTCAGAGTATAAAACAAGGACAAGAGCAAGGAGCAAGGGGACCAAAATCTAACTCTCTACGTGACTCTGAACTACAATTTAGGACTCAAACACTTGTCTTTTCTTTGTTCTTGTTCTTGTAAATCGCTCTCGGGAATCGCAATACTAATCCATTTTATTTCACCAAAAACCTTGTCACTTCAAAATCTTGTTTGATATCGTCGAGAAACAAAATTTATTTTTATTGCTCGATAGTTTTTCAGTTCTTTTTTTCTTTAAAATAAATAAAAATCATCCGTTTATTCTTATTTACAAAATTTGACCGTTGAATTTCTAGCTACAACACTATACTTCTCATAATGATTAGAATGAGTATTCAAAAAGTACTATCTTTTTATTATACACTAGATTATAATTCGTGTTTGCAGATTTTTATTACAAAAATATTTAATTATAAACTCCATAAATTACATTCGAGTATTGTTGTTTTATTTTTGTTTCGCCTTTTTAACCATAGTTTACCTTTTTTACTTATGAAGAAAACGAGAAACAGTACGTTCTCATAATGTCCCCATATGGTTTCGTGGCATGATCAGATTTGGTTTAAAGCAGCCATTCCAAAACATGCTACAACTTCATGGTTGTTTACTCTTGATAGAAATCCTATGTTGGTTCGGTTAATCGCGTGGGGTGGGGATGTGGAAGGTACGTGTCTCCTTTGTGGCTCATGTGTGGAATCTAGAAACCACTTGTTTTTTGAATGCCCCTATTCTTTGGAAATCTGGAAGGATGTTCTTCTACGTTTATACCTATCGGGTTATCCAATGTCATGGGAACAAATTGTCACTTGGCTTCCGATTGCTTCTACTTCAAATGCGTTGTCAATGGCTCTTCCTCAAGGCTGGCAAGCATGTATTTATGAGATTTGGAAGGAGAGTAACCGACGTTTTCATGATGGTAAAACTCTTCCTCCTCATAAAATCCTAAAACAGATATTGATGGTGGTCAAAAACAAAGCTATAGCATTGACAAATCTGAGTTCAAAGATGGGATCATGTCTGCTTCGTTACTGGTCAACAAGATGACATGTTTCCCCTCAATATGATCTTTCTCTCCCTCTTTCACTCTTTTGTAATCATTTGTGTTTTGCAAATGTATTATTTCCCTTTCTTGTTTGGTTCTTTGCAAGCATCTTTTATTTATCTGAAAGCCTTTTAACAAAAAAAAAAAAACCAGAAACGAAATCAAGAAAAACAACCATATTTTACCTTCCAAACAATGTTAACATATTTTTATTCTATTTTTGTTCATGACTAAAAAAAAACTATAAAGTGGAAAATTTCATCACTTCAAAAATTTAATTAATAAATGTAACAATTATTTATGGAAAGAATAATCTGTGGGTTTTTAAAATGGAATTTTTTACTATAACAAAAACAAAAAGGAAAATTTCATTTTATGCATACGCACGCATTTAATTTCCACCAGCTCACGCAATCTTAACGCGTTTTATAAAAAAAAAAAAAACGCGTTTTTACGTCACTCGCTTCCAAGCTTATTTATAACCAACGCATCGTCTTCTCCACACACTCAAAACTTCTCTCTCTCTCTGATTCTCACTGTTGCAATGTCGAAGAACGGAGTTCGTAGCTGTTTAGGTTCGATGGAAGATATCCGCCAAGTTTTTCAACGGTTCGATAAGAACGGAGACGGCAAAATCTCCGTCGACGAGCTCAAAGAAGTGATCCGTGCGCTCAGCCCCACCGCATCGCCGGAGGAAACAGTGACGATGATGAAACAGTTCGATCTCGACGGAAACGGATTCATCGACATGGACGAATTCGTCGCTCTTTTCCAAATCGGAGTGAATCAAGGAGGAGGCAACAATAACGATGTTAGAGATCTGAAGGAAGCGTTTGAGCTTTACGATCTGGATGGTAATGGACGGATCTCGGCGAAAGAGCTTCACTCAGTGATGAAGAATCTCGGCGAGAAGTGTTCTGTTCAGGATTGCAGGAAGATGATTAGCAAAGTTGATATTGATGGCGATGGTTGCGTTAATTTCGAGGAGTTTAAGCGGATGATGAACAACGGCGGAGCTTGAGGATTTTCGAATTCTCCGGCCGACGGCGAGATTTTGTATAGAGGAATCTAGAAAGTTCGATTTTATCTTCTGGTTTAGTGACGGCGATTAGGATGGATTTTGTCAAAACCCTAGAAATTAAAGGCAAATCCTCTAGATTGTTTCACTTTTTTGTTTTAATGTTTCTTTCTGATGATTATCGTTGATTAACTACTCAAAGATTGAAAACCAGTTTCTAAAAAAAACTACTGAAAGATTGTTCTGATTTTACTCTCTTAACTTTTAATATGCTGATTCAAAAGTTAAATGGGCTTATGTGTTCAAATTCGCTTACTAAATATGAAACTAAAAAATAACTAAATCGGTATATTATATATTTATTTATGGATGTAGTTAAAAATATATGGTAATAGTAAAATTTTTAATTAAATTTAGTATTTTGCAAAAATAATTTTTAATAATAATTTAGTATATCTAGTATTTGATGGGTTTATATATATATATATATATATATTGAATAAAATAAAATTTATTTTAAAATATATAATAAATATCGTTCAAAACTTACGTTAGAGAAGAATTAATATATATAATTTTCTCTTTTGAAATATGGGTCGAATTTTCATTCATCTATATCAATTTCATTCTGAAATCATCTAACATATTTCCAAGATACACTCATAATCTCTCTTTCTCACTTTATCTCACTATCTATCTCTGTTTTATAAGAATTTCACTCTCTATATCTCTCATTTATCAACGCGATAAATTGATTTACATACCATATTTGATATGATTTAACCTAACTTTCACTATCTTCTTCATCTTTTCCATATTTTTTGCTAATTTTGGTGTCTTCCAGACTTTAGTGTTCAAGAGCTTTCGGGAGGACTTCACCCATTCCCCCTCTCAATAATTGGCTTGAACATGTTATCATTTTGGAATACTACAATTTTCCTATCATAACATGCATTCTTACATACCCATCAAAAGATTGGAGTTGCAACTCGAGCTTGTAGAAGCTCTTGCGAGTATTCATTTGTTGAATGAATCGTTATTCGCATGCTTAAACACCGTTTTCTAACCATCAAAACGTATGTTTTTCTTCATATAACCCACTTGAAATTAACTGACAAATTCCAAAAGTTTATCCAAAATAACGACTACTCAATAATTCTGGTTTTTTTAATTACAAATGTTTTAAGAGAGTTTTTAAATATTTTTATACATTTGTTTTGGAACTAATCTTTATTAGTTGTTTTAAATTATATATCACAACATTCTTGATTTTATTTATAAAAAAATAAATACATAAATTATAAACACTAAATTTTACAATCAGAGTCTTGTCCAATAAGACTAAGAAGCCATGAGAAACCAACTACATGTTTTTTATATCCAAATAAAGTTATAGAATAAGATTAAGTGTATATAATATTTATGTTAAATTTTATTTTATGATTTAATGTTTTAAATTTTTTAGAATTTATATTATTGTAATGTTTTTGCCTTTTTAACGGTTTTGGAATGGATTAGGACATTTACTTTCCGATTTTTTTTTTTTGGATTTAGGAAAATCAGATATGGATCCAGTTATCATACCCGTTTCTATCTAATCTTATAACTTATTTTAATTATACATTACTTTATCATTTAAACAAATTTATATAATATATTTATCATAGAATCATAACTCTTTACTTTATATGAAGCTAAGTGTATAATGTAGTGAAATTATTATTAATATTTTCATGTATTCATCTAAAAGTAAATGTTTTTTTTATAAACTCTATTAATAAATCTCATAAAACTAAATTTCATCAATTGAAATTTCTTTAGATCAATAATATATGAGTTATCTTGTATAACAAAATGTCTTTTCATATTCTAAGGATAACTTTTATATTAATGGATGACAATTATTATGAGAATTAATGTATCATAACACAATTATTATAAGAATTGTAGAATTAAGTGATTATGGGATTAGAGAGGATGTAATAGAGAATAAGTGAGTGATGATGTGTCACAAATTTAGAGTATGGGAAGATGATGTGGCAGCATAAGAAGAGAGGAAATTCAACTTTATATATATAGATAGGTAGTTTAGTCTTTGTGCATATGTTAATTATGGTTAATCTTCTTGTATAAATCTTGTGGCAGTTCTCTGCAGATTGATATCAAAAACCTATTTCATATATGTGACATATTTAATATGGTATCATAGCAAAATAATTTTTGAAACCGAATTGGCAATGAGTGACACAACGATGAAGAAAAACATATATATATTTGTCTGCGTATGCTCTCTCGACAAAGGATGATCCCGAGAACGTCATCACCAAAGAGGCGCTGACAGGAAAGAATTACGATGAGTGTGCTCGCCGGATGAGAACAGCTCTTCGGGCAAATAAGTTACTTAGTCTTATTGATGGAGCTGTGACTTTACCTGCAGCAGGTTTAGAAGAAAAATAACATTGGTTGACTGTAAATTTCATGGTTGTATCATGGATTTACAACACGATTGATGCATCGATTCGCTCGAGTATCGCGGATCAAGAGATTGCGAAGGAGCTTTGGGATAGTCTACATAAACGATATTGTGTGTCAAACGAAGTGCGTGTGCAACAATTGACAAAGGATATGGTGGGCTGTGTTCAAGGTAAGATGAGTATTGGACAATATTATGCAACGATGCAGAAGTTGTGGGAAGATCTGGAGCAGATTGAACCACGATCATGATGCACCTATGCTCACAAGGCTGAGACAGAGAAACTGCATCAGAAGAAGAAACTGCATCAGTTCCTGTTGGGATTGGATGGGTCGATCTACGGCACGGTGCGAACAAATATTCTTAATAATGTTCCGTTACCAAGCATATATCGGGCCTACAACATGGTAATTCAAGAGGAGCAATTACGAGGAGTTGATCGTGTTGTTTAACAACGTGGAGAAGCGAATGCTTTTGCTGTCCAACACAACGGCACAAGCCTGAGACCGACATAAATCATGTGTGTACTTTCTGTTCTAAATCTGGGCATGATGCAGGTTCCTGTTACAGAAAACATGGATACCCTTATCGGTATGTTGAGAACTATGGAAAAGGGGCAATTGGTACGAGCTATGGTCGTGGACGTGATGCCTCACATAATATACATCAAAACTCAGGACGTGGTCGTGGGAACAATGTCAGGGCAAACATGGTTGCTGCTGTTGGTTATGATGTAAGACATCATGTTACAAAAAATCTAGATCACACAAGATCGAAACCAGATCAGTGGGAGAAGCTGGTTAGATTCTTGGACATAGATACACCGTCTCGTTTAAGCGGTAAGAATTTGATGTATAAATGGGCATTTGATAGTGGTAAAACAAATCATATGTCTGGAAAACGTGATTTGTTTGATGATTTGTGGGATGTTACTCCATGTCGGGTTGGCTTGCCTAATGGAAAAACCGTAGTTTCATCTCAAGAAGGAAAAGTGATTTTGTTGCCAAGGTTTGAGATAGTTCGGGTTCTATTTGTACCATAATTAGAGTGTAGTTTTATATCTGTGTCACAGTTAGTTCGAGATATTAGCTGTACTGTGTTGTTTGACGAAGAAATTTGTGTTGCATAGGACCGCAGTTCGAAGACAATGATTGGAACCGGTGAGCTGCATGAAGGCCTGTATTTTCTTCAAGATACACAACGTGTGTGTACTTTGAAGACAGTGAAGGCAGGCGATGGTGGAGTTCTGTGGCATCAGAGGATGGGACATGCATCAGAAAAGATAATAAGGCAATTGCCAGTAGTTGATAAAGCTTGTCATATGGAATTTTTGAAGTGTGATATTTGTTTTCGGGCTAAACAATGTCGAAGTGAATTTATTTCAAGTTCCAATAAAAGTACTACTATTTTTGAGCTGATTCATGTTGATCTCTAGGGTCCTTACAGAATTCAAAGCTTTTGTGGATCTTCGTATTTTCTCATGATTGTGGATGATTTCTCTCGCTCTGTTTGGGTTTACTTGTTGCGTGACAAAGCACAAGTTAAACACACACTCCGAGATTTTTTTGCCATGCACTACAAGAAAACACGCGATTTGCAATGGCAAAATCCGTTGCAAATCCGTCGCAAATCAAGTTTTGCGAGTGATTTGCGACATATTGATGGTCACAAATCAAAACGCCTCGCAAGTCTGTCGCAAATTTGCGAGGAAATGTATCCATCGCAAATTTGCGAGAGAAATCATCCGTCGCAAATTTGCGAGGGAAATCATCTGTCGCAAATTTGCGATGGATATTTTGCGACGGAAGATTTGCCTCGCAAATTTGCGACAGAAGCTTTGCCTCGCAAATTTGCGACGGATACTTTGCCTCGCAAATTTGCGAGGGATATAATTAGTAGCACTTCCCTCGCAAATTACAAAAAAAAAAAAAAAAAAAAAATTCAAAATCCAATTATCTAATTATAAAAAAACAATTAACACAACCCAGATTCATACCACAAATAATCGATTATTTCTAAATCTAAATTCATCACACAAATAATCAACAAAAATTAAATGTTTTTTTTGTTGAAATGTTAAATTTATTTAACAACTAAAGAAAAGAAAAAAATACATAATTTGGGTTTGTTAATTTCTAACATTAAAATAAAAAAAACTAACAAATCTAAACAAAATGGGTCTTTTTAGCTTGAAGCAAGCCGCCGGTGGGAAGAGGAGGAATTGTCACCAGTGGTAAGAGGAGGAGGAGGAGCACCCGGTCGTCGGAGGGAGATGAGGAAGCTTTTCGGTGGAGAAATCGAGGGAGAGGGAGGAAGAGAAGAAGGTCGCCGTGGAAGAAGGAGGAGGAGAAGAAGGTGGCCGTGGAGAAGGAGGAGGGCGCGATGGAGGAGGAGGAGGAGTCGCCGGAGTAGAACATGAGAGTCGCCGGAGAGATGAATCGTGAGTGAAGGAATGAGTTTTTTAAGATCTGAGTGAGGGGAAGAATGGAATCGATGGTATAAAAAAAGAATAAGCAATGGATTTGCAAGGGAATTGCAAGGGATCCTTCGCAAATCCATCGCAGATTGGGAGGCCCACAAAAAAATTCGCGGTTTAATTTGGGCCAAAATTTCGTGAAAAAATCAATTTTCCGACCAAAAATTTTAAAAATTCATTTTGCGATGGATTTGTGAGGGAGCCGTCGCAAATCCCTCACAAAATTGCAAGGGATTTGCGATGGCTCCCTCGCAAATCCATTGCAAATCGTGGATATATTTTTTTTAAAAATATTAAGGTTTTAGAGTTTAGGGTTTAAAAATATTAAATATCTAAAATTAAGTTATAAATTTAATTATAAATTATAATCATAATTAGGATTCTCGTTTAATTTTAAAATTAAATTATAAATTATAATCATAATATTATCTAATTTCAGATTTTCTCTCTATTTTATTATAATTAGGATCCATCGTAATTCCCTCGCAAATTTGCAATGGATTTGTGACGGAGCCGTCGCAAATCCCTTGCAATTCTAGATTTGCAAGGGATTTGCGACGGTTCCATCGAAAATCCATTGCAAATTTGGATATATTGTTTTAAAAAATATTAAGGGTTTAGGGTTACATATAACAAATTATATGTTTACAAATATTATATGTTTACAAATTATATGTTTTGAAATCATCCAATTCTGCTAATACGACCGAATCATTTAAGAAGACTTATAGTTCTCTATTAATTAGCATAAACAATATGAAAGGATATCTTACGTTCATTTTATTATGACGGAGACTTCTCCAAATCTTTGGTGGTATGTCGCCAAATCATCAACTAACATTAGAAATATGGTCTATTGGATTCACTTTTATCCCCGAGAACCACGTTTCCGATCTCGAATATAAGGAATGCTAATTTGCAATAGAATTGAGAGGGATCCGTCGTAAATCCCAAGCACATTTGCAATGGATTTGTGAGGGAGTAGTCGCAAATCCATTGGAATTCTATATTTGCAAGGGATTTGCGACGGCTCCCTTACAAATCCATTGCAAAACGTGGATATATTGTTTTAAAAAATATTAAGGGTTTAGAGTTTAGGGTTTATCTTTTAAACAATATTAATGGTTTATGGTTTAGGGTTTAAAAAATATTCCCGGAATCAACCCTTATACGGAACGAGAATTGGAACAATTATTTTAGAACGATTATGTATTTTAATTTCTTTTGGTTTATTTTAGAAAAATTAAGTATTTTAATGTTCTTTGAATATCTAATATTTAATTTAATCATAGAATTTAAATTTCTATTTAAATTTCATATTTTCATTTTATTTTATTTTAAAATTAAATTACAAATTATAATCATCATATTATCAAATTTCAGATTTTATTTTTCTTTTATTATAATTAGGATCCGTCGCAAATCCCTTACAATTTTGCAATGGATTTGTGAGGGAGCCATCACAAATCCATTGCAATTCTAGATTTGCAAGGGATTTGCGACGGCTCCCTCACAAATCCATTGCAAATCGTGGATATATTGTTTTAAAAAATATTAAGGGTTTAGGGTTTAGGTTTTAAACAATATTAATGGTTTATCGTTTAGGTTGTTTTTTTTCTTCTCCAAATTCGTCATTTCATTCTTCTTTGTTCACCATCTTCGTCTTCTCTGACTATTTTTCTTTTCTTCATTGGCTTCGTATTTTTCTTTTCCCTCTTCTTTATCTTTTAGTTTTTCATATTCTTCGTCTTTTCCTTCTTATCCTCCATCGTTTTCAACTCCTACTTATTCTTCTTTATCGTCTTCGTCTCCTTTTTTTTCATTCGGTTTTTCTTCGTTTTCTTCTTCTGAATTTCTTTGTTTTATTCTAATGATTTTTCTTCTGCTTCATCTTCTCCGTTTTCTTCTATCGTCTTTGTATTCTCCAGCTTCTTATTCTTCCAATTCTTCTATTTCTTCTTTGTGTTCTTATTCTTCCTTTTATTTGACTTTCGATTTTTTTTTATCTTCCTCGTATTTTCCTTCTTATAATTATTTTTTGGAAGTTTCGAATTTTTCGGACGTATATTTTGACATTTTTTATGGGTTTGGCTATCTTTACAAAAACGATTAGTTTCAAAGAATCTTGTGAAATAAAAGCACATAGATAACATGGACACATATCTTCCGACCGTTCTAACATGAACCCTCCTCTTGAAACGAAGGGGAAATGTAATTAAAAGGAAGATATAATAACAAAACAGTCATAAGTCATGAAAAGTGAAAATCCAAAGAAATTCCATCGAAATTAATTTGTTTCTCTAATGATAAGGAGCCCAAATGCTAACAAAAACTTGTACAGACAAAAAGACCGAAATAATCTATTATATCAGTAGTTTCATAGAGAATCCTCTCATCCTTTGAGAGAAAATTTACCAGTAGCCTCTTCCCATGTCAATCAAAAACCTTTTTAAGTTTAGTATGTAACAATTGATTTGCTCCATTTATCAATTTTCATTTCAATTTTGAAGTTAATTTTTAAACTCGTGCAAAATCGAATATATCATACGATTGAGACAATAGCACAAAAAGTATCCAAGGTTTCGAAGACTCATTTCTCTCATGATATCCTTATCGATTCGAAATGAAGTGTTTTATGCCAACGTCATTAATAAGATTCCAAAATGTTAATGCAACATCAACGAAATTTCCGCTTATCTGAAACATTTTTCTTACACACACTCAATCCTTATCCTCCTTTATATATAACGTCTTCTTCGACTTCTTATTGTTCTTTTTATCCCATTTTTTATTCGTCTTCCTCTTCTTCTTCCTTCTCCTAATTCATCGCATTTGTCTTCTTTGTCTTCTTTGGTTTCTTATTCTTCAGGTTTTTCTTAGCCTCCTTCCCCATCTTCACCTTCTCATATTGTGTCATATTCATCTTCCAGTCTCCTTCCTTATCTTGAACGTATGTGTCTTTGTATTTTCCGAGTTCTTCTTAATCAGCTTCATCTTCTTCTTCCCCCTCTTCTTTTTCTTTCATCTTCCTCGTCTTTTCCTTTTTTCATCTTCATCGTCTTCGACTTCTACTTCTACTCATTTATCGACTTTTCTTCTCTGAAATCTGCTTTTTCTTTTTCTTCGTCTTATTTCTTCTGATTTTTGCTTTTTCTATTATTCTTACTTATCTCGTCTGCTTCGTCTTCATCTGCTTCCTCTTCTTACCTTCCTCCTCATATTTTTCTTCTTCTCTTTTATCGTCTTTGACATCTTTTTCACCATATTCGTATTTCCCGACTTCTTTTCCACTTTTTTAACTCATCCTCTTCTTCCTCTTGTTCTTCATATTCTTTGTCTGATTTGAATTCTTATTCTTTTGGTTTTTCTTCGTCGCTTTCTTCATCTTCACCTTTTTCAACTTCTTCTACATCATCTTCGGGTTTTCTTCATCTTCCGGTTTTCTTATTTTTCTTCTTCTCTAACTTTTCCGATGTCTTATATATTCATGTTATTCTGGTTTTGTTCTTCTTCTTCAACTTTCTCATCTTCTTATCCTTATGCTTCTTCATTATTTTGTGTTATCCATGTTTTTATTTATTCTTCCGGATATAATTGATATAGCTTTGTCTTCGTTTTTCTTATTCTTCTTTGTCTTTCGTTTCTCTTATTCATCGTCTACGACTTCTTCTTCTTCTTTATTATCTTCGTCTTCTCTGGCTTCTTCTTCTTCTTTTTTCTTCAGGTTTGTCTTCATTTTCTTCTTATGGTTTTTATTCGTCCTCTTCTTGTTCACTCTCATTCTTCATCATCTTCGTATTCTCTGACTTCTTATTCTTCCGATATTTGTTTGTCTCATCTTTGTCTTCCTCCTCGCTATATTCAACTTTGTATCAAAATCTTCCATTATCGGTTTCCATTACTCTCTCTATATATCTCTCTCTATAGGTTTCTAATTTATATCTTCATTGGTTTTTCCTCGAGAATATCCATCATGTTCTTCTAATTTTTCACCTTCATGAATGATAACTCCACAATAAATAGATTTACTCTTGTCTCCTTCAACTTCTCCTTCTCTCTTTTGTCCTCTTAGTTTACCTTAAAAAATCCTCGCTATCTCTTCCCTCTTCTTCTTCTTCTTCATATTAATCACATATTTCCTCGTCGTAAAAAAATCTTCATCGTTTTATCGTAGCTTCCGTACATTCCTTGAAGGGTTTGACTTTTTTATCAACCAAATTAAACAAAAAGTTAGGAACACATATGAGACGAACTAACGGGGATAGAATATCTATCAATTACATGTCCCTGAAGACTTAAACTTTTTCTCTCTCTCTCTCTAGATTCCTAATTTGGATCTCCCTTGGTTCTTCCTTGAGAATCTCATGCATGTTTTTCTTCTTCATCATGAAAAATGAATTCCAAAATAGATGGGTTTAGTCTGTTTCTTTCTACTTCTCCTTCTCTCTTTTGTTCTCTTAGTTTACCTTCAAGAAACTTCGACATCTCTTCCTTCTCCTTCTTTATATCAATCAAAAATTTCTTCGCCGTCAAAACATCTTCGTTATTTGAACCACTGTTTCCTTGTATCTTATGTGCTTTTCCTCAAGCATTTCAAACATGGTTTAGAATCGGTTCAGTAGTGTCGAATTCAATATCTCTAAAATTTATTTTATCATACATCGGTATGGTTCGTGGGTCGTTGCCATTTTCTCCTCGAGTAATGCTTGTTACTATAAACACTCTGTAAATTCAAGTACTTTCCTTATTAACATAAGATTTAAGGGTTAATATTACAAACTCAAACTCAAACAAATAAAATATTTATGTTCTGAAGTCGTGATCAAAGATGTGCCAAAACGCATAATAGCGAGTCTATCAATTATTGATGATTAAGAAGCTTACATTATAAAAAATTAAAAAATAGAATACATAAAAAAAAAAACTACCATTACTAAAAAACTACACTTACATGTTCCTGAAAACTTTAACTATCTCTCTCTCTCTCTCTACACTTACATCGTTCCTATTGTTATTCTTTCGGTTTTTCTTCGTCCCGTCTTTAACCTCAACTTCTTCTTCTTATTCTTTATATTTCGTCTATCTTCTCCCTCGTATTTTCCTTTTTCCTTTTAATCATACTCGGCTTATTCTTCTTCTTCATCACATTCGTCTTCTTCAACCCTTTCTTCTGCTTCTTTCAGTTTTTATTCGTCTTCTACAAATCCTTACCTTTCTCCTTCTTCTTCTTCGACGTCTTGGTCTCATCCGCCTTCTTATTCGACTTATGTTTTTTACTTTCTTTGTCTTTGTCATCTTCCTCATATTTTCTGACTTTTTCTTCATCGTCTTAGTCTTTATCTTCTTTATCTATAAGTCTTTTTTTCTTCGTCGTCTCTTCCTTCTTATTTTTCATCATCTTTGTCTTCTCCAAATTATAATTATTTTTTTCTCTCTCTCTCACTCTTCCAAAATTTCTTCCGTTTTTTCTTCTCCCTCTTCTTCATCATTTCCCTTCTTCGTCGTCTTCTTTTTCTTCTATTGCTTCTTTTTTTCTTCAGCTTTATCTTCATTTTCTTCTTCCTCTTCTTGTTCCCTCTCATTCTTCATCATTTTCATATTCTCCGACTTCTTATTCTTTCGATGTTTCTTTATCTCATCTTCGTCTTTTCCTCGCCATATTCAAGTGCGTATCAAAATCTTCCATTATCGGTTTCCATTACTCTCCCTCTTTCTCTCTCTCTCTCTCTAGATTCCTAAATTTATATCTCCCTTGGATATTGCTTGAGAATCTCCAGCATGTTCTTATTATTTCATCTTCATGAAAGATAAATTCCACAATAGATAGGTTTAGTCTTGTTTCCTTCAACTTCGTCTTCTCTCTTTTGTTCTCTTATTTTACCTTCAAGCATCCTCGCCATCTCTTCATTCTTCTTCTTTTTCTTCATATTAATCACATATTTCTTCCCCGTCAAAAAATCTTCATCGTTCCAACCACTTTTTGCTTTTACATTCTGTACCTTTCCTCAAGCATTTCAAACAGGATTTGGAACCAGTTTAGTACAGTCGAATTCAATATCCATAAAATTTGTTTGATCAAACATCGATATGTTTCGTGCGGCGTTGCCATTTTCTCCTCGAGAAATGCTTGTTTCTCTAAATACTCTATCATTTCAAGTACTCTCATTCATAACACAAGATTTAAAGATGAATATTACAAACCCAAGTAAACAAAATTAAATGGTTCCGAAGTCATGATCGAAGATATGCCAAAACGCATAATAGCGAGATTATCAATTATGAATGATTAAGAAGCTTACATTAGAATTTAAAAAATATAGAGATACATATACAAATAAAAAAGTAAGACCACCACTACCAAACAAACTACAACTACATGTCCATGAAGGCTTTAAATTTCTTATCAACCAAATTAAACAAATAGTTAGAAAAACCGAAGAGACGAACTAACGGGGATAGAATATCAATCAATTACATGTCTCTGAAGACTTTAACTCTCTCTCTCTCTCATGTTCTTCTCTTTTTTTCTACTTCATGAAAGATAATTTCCACAATAGATAAGTTTAGTCTTGTCTCCTTTAACTTCTCCTTAGCACTTTCGTTTTCTTAGTTTACCTTCAAACATCTTCGCCATCCCTTCCTTATCTTTATAATTCATATCAATCACACTTGTTCGCCGTCAAACCATCTTCATCGTTTCAACTATTGTTTCCTTGTAGCTTTCGTCATACATCGCAGTTGTCTAATCTTTGTCTTCTCTGGTTCTTTATTCTTCTGATTTTTTTTAGCCTCCTTCAGCATCTTCACCTTCTCATACTTTGCATATTCATCTTCATGTCTCCTTCCTCATCTTTAACGTCTGTATCCTCGTATTTTCTGAATTCTTCTTCATCAGATTTGTCTTCTTCTTCCCCATGTCCTTTTTCATCTTCCTCGTCTTTTTCTTCTTTGTCTTCATCGTCTTCGGCTTCTACCTTTTCTTCTTTATCGTCTTTGTCTTCTCCGATTTCTTCTTCTTATTTTTCTTCCGGTTTTTCTTTGTCTTCTTTCTTCTTTCTATTATTCTTACTTATCTCGTCTTCGTCTTTTTCCTCTTATGCTTTGTCTTCATCTGCTTCCTCTTCTTTATCTTTCGATTTATCTTCTTCCTCGTTTTTTCTTTCTTCTTTTTCATCGTCTTTGACTTCTTTTTCACCATTTTCGTATTCTCCGACGTCCTCTTTTGCTTCATATTCTTTGTCTGATTTGAATTCTTATTCTTTTGTTTTGTCTTCGTCACTCTCCTCATCTTCACATTCTTCTACTTTGTCCACATCATCTTCCGGTTTTCTTCTTCTTCTACTTCGTATTCTTCATCTTCCGATTTTCTTATTTTTCTTCGTCTTTGACTTTTCCAACTTCTTATTCCTCTTCTTTTGGTTTTATTCTTTTTTCTTCAATTTCCACATCTTCTTATTATTATCCCTCTTCATTATTTTGTATTATCCATCGTTTTTTTCTTCCGGTTTTATATGATTTTGTCTTCGTATTCTTCCTCGTCTTTTCGACTTCTTCGTCATCTTTTTTCCTTTTTCTTCTTATTATGCATCTTCGTCTCCTTTGACTTCTTTTTATTCTTCCGGTTTTTGTTCTTCTTATTTTTAAATAGAAATTATAATTGATAATTACATGGACTTCTAGATATTCAGTTTTATTAAAGGTAGTATAATAATTATTGTGAAATTAGGAAAGAGACTGTGAGATTTTGGGGCTAACATTTTTCTTTTTTGGTTATTATCCAATTTTATTTTAAGATTTTTAAAAAAAAAAAATTTAAATGATATAATTTTTAGTTGTGCCTAATTCTAATCTTATACACTTATCTAAATTGTTTGTCTAATTTTTCTTTTTTCATTATTCAGATTTTAATTTTATCATTATGATCTTGACATTTTTAGAATTTTTATTTGAACAATTTGCTTTTCCATTGATATTTTGCTTCTTATTGTAATTTCTTAAAAAATATATTTAATCTGGCTGATTTTTTTTCGCTATAATTTTTATAAAAATATATGATTTGGCTAAATTTTTGTTGTTGTTATCATGTATCTAACTAAAATTATGAGAGTGTTTTATCTTAGATTAATGGATCAAATTGACTAAAAAAGCTATAATTTAACCGATTGAATTGACAAAAATGGATAAAACTGGTTTAACTTAATCTATCAAATCGAATAAATTGTTAATGGCAATGAATTGTAGTAGTATTAATCCATTAAGGATTAATATTTTGATCCAAAATCTCGAGCGTTGCACATATATATCAAGACTAATAATAGATACAATCATCATAAATTAGACCCCTAGAGATCGTCTGGGAGTAAACACCTACACACAATAAAACAACAAAAACGAACAATTAGTTACATCGAGATGAAAATAACCATACATATAAAAAGCTCAAAGAATATTGACCAAACAAAATAAATAAATAACAAACATACAAAGCCAAGAGAAACAACGACTAAACCTAACGAAAACCGTCTACGAATCACGGAAAGAAGAGTAAGAGGACATGATATTTATAGCTCTTACACGTCCTAGGGTTTTCATAGTTTGTTTAATTAAGAAAGTCCGGCTAAAATACCACCACCTAAACAGTAAAACTAAACAGTCAAGTGATCAACGATCAAGAAATTTTGGCTAAAATACCACCACCTAAACAGAAAACAAACATCAAACGATATTAGAAATAAGAAGAATATATACATATAAATAGAATCCAACTTCTAAGAAACACGAAAACGAAATAAATTTCTAAATGCTACAAAAGGGAAGCCAAAGGGTATAACCTAAAACCGATTTAAAAAAATGTAGATTTACCTGCGCTGACAAAAATGAATATAATGCAAAAATAACAACCGAATAGAAAATAAAACAGCAGAAAAGCTAAAAAAATAAAAAATCACAACACTAAAGTGAAACACCCAGAATATATTGTTGGGATTTTGATTTACAAACAAAGTAATAAAGCGAAGAAACAGAGTTAGTAAGAGAACACTCAATAAACGAAAGATGAATTTTTATTAATCTCAAACTTGTGTTTTTACATCACGACAACAACAAACTTAAATAAAGAACAAAACATCACCAAGTGAAGAATTGTGATTCTTCCTTCTCGTGTCCCTTAGATAATAACTACTATTACTTATAAGTCACGACTCTTAATAAACTTAACATACATAATAATAATTAATACTAAAGTCAATTATCGATCAACACTCCCCCTTAATTGAATTTCGGTTTCACTCCAAGTTTCCTCTTTAGTTCTTCAAATCTGTATGCGTTGAATCTTCTTCAAGTGACACGTCTTCCACGTTCTCCACTTCTTCTTCCTCATAGGTAGTTGTTGCACTTTCTTGAAAAGAATTCCATGTGATTGGAAAACTTGTGTGCACCATTTGTATCTCCATAATCTTCTTCCCCATAGGATCCAAGATTATGCATCGCTTGTTCACAAACAAGACACAATATCCATTAGATATGATTTGTGGAACACTTAGAAGATTCTTCTCCAATCCCTGAACCAAAAACACATCTTTTATTGCTCTTTTTCCTGTGCTTGTCAAGACAGCAATGTCTCCTTTCCCAGCCGTCATTACGAATTCTCCGTTTTCAATTCTTATTAGAACGTTGATACTCTTATCAAGTCTTGTGAAATATCTCTCTTCTCTTGTCATATGATTTGTGCATCCACTGTCGACTAACCACACATCTTCTTTAGTGATTATCGGTGCTTCTTCTGTTGCACTAAACAACATATGATTTTCGATATCTTCATCTTCAAGACCCATATGTGCCCGTTCATACTTCTTTGAACGACACTCTCTTGCAAAATGCCCAACCTTACCGCATTTGTAGCATTCCTTCTCATCATTTGATATTTTGCTGTGATCCTTCTTTGGTTTCCTCCAGCAATCTGATTCGGTGTGGTTTTCTTTCTTACAAAACTCACACCATTTTTTGCCTTTGTTGTCACGCCAATTGTTTTCTGGTATGACAACCGCTTTTCCTTCTCGTGATAAAGCACGAAACGCTCCTTCTGTCATGCTTTCACTGCGAGACGACACACGCTTCTCATGTGCCTTCAGAGTTCCTATCAACTCTGTTACGGGAAACGAAGTCAGATCCTTCGTTTGCTCCATCACAGCCACTATGCTGTCAAATCTTGCGGGAAGAGAAATTAGGATTTTCTGGACAATTTGATATCTGTTTTCTCTTCTCCATGAACTCTTAATTGATTTCCCAAATCAATTAACTTTCGGTGAAAACTTTGATGTGGTCTCCTTCGTTCATCTTTAAGTTTTCATATTCCCTTCTCAACGATTGCAGGTTGATCAATCGTACTTGTGGAGATCCTTGAAATTCAGATTTCAAAGCATCCCATGCTTCTTTCGAAGTAACTGCCGGTGCTATGCGAGAGAAGATCTGATCTGAAACTGTCATTTGAAGAATTTGCATAGCCATCAAATCTTTTGTTGATGCTTCCTCCCACCGGCTTTTCAATTGGAGTACTTCCGGAGTCTCCTCTGTTTGTGTCGGTCTGTTTGGAACTCACTCTTCTACCACCGTCCACAATTTTCTGGTCTTCAAGATGGTTGTCATCTTAATACGCCAGAAATTGTATTTATCCCCATCGAATATCATTTGTTGCGATGTTGCTTCCATCGTCTCTGTTTTTCCTGTAGCTTTTTGCAGAAATTTTTGCTTCAATTGGCCCTTGAATCAGTAGAGCTCTGATACCATGTTGGGATTTTGATTTGCAAACAAAGTAATAAAGCGAAGAAACAGAGTTAGTAAGAGAACACTCAATAAACGAAAGATGAATTTTTATTAATCTCAAACTTGTGTTTTTACATCACGACAACAACAGACTTAAATAAAGAACAAAACATCACCAAGTGAAGAATTGTGATTCTTCCTTCTAGTGTCCCTTAGATAATAACTACTATTACTTATAAGCCACGACTCTTAATAAACTTAACATACATAATAATAATTAATACTAAACTCAATTATCGATCAACATATATACCCCGATAAACAGAACAGGCAGAGATGTCAAGTGTTGATCCAAGTGATCACTAATGATGATTAGAGGGTGATTACAGGGTTGATAGGCGAGATTTCCGTTAAATAGAACGAATTAACTTAGACTTCGAGCAGGTCGGTATGGTATAAAGGAGGTCGGATGTTATGATGAACAGGTCAGAGACCGTATTCCTTGTATTAAGGATGAAAAAGAGACGAACGGTTTAGATTTACGAACTAGTTCCGACGGGAATCAAGTTCGGTGTTCTAAACTCCGTTGTCTTGTTACAAATGAGAGAGGTCGGGATTATATCGTAGGGAGAGTTGGAGATAAAAAAAGATCCATCCCCTTTCTTAGTGCATACTAAGAGGTATATATAGCGGGGGTTGATTTCCTGCTCCCCGAGATTCCGGGACCACGTGGCGCCTCTAGCCTATCTCGCGGGTAAGGTGCTCCAAGAGGCGTGTCCCGGTTTTTAGGCTGAGGAGTCATGATGAGCTCGGCGCCATACTTCTGTAGGGTAGCGTACTGTTCGGCCAACTTCCCTCCACATGTCTTTTTCTCCTTTGCTTACTCTGCAGGGTTGGTGAGACGTCAAGTTGGAGCCATACCTCTATACGGATAGCGCACTGTTCGGCCAGCTTCCACGCGTCCTCCTCTCTTTTGATATCTCTGTTTAGGCGAAGTGTTGGTGCTTTCTTTTTTTTTTGGAATTTCTCCCCGGGTAGGGGTTTGTAGACCGAACTGCTTTCTTTTTTTTTGGTTTATTTTAAATAACGCTGCTTGTTTTGCTTTCAGGTCCTCACTCTTCTAAGTTCAAGCTGCCGGACTACGAGGGTTACCTTGCTGTGTTCAGGACGGTGGGTGAAAGAGAGTGAAAGTCATTCACTTCGGGGAGAGTTGCTGCTGCGATGGCCGGAGGTCGGTTAATTTTTTTTTTTTTTTTTTTTTTTACCGAGCTGACGATTGGCGTAATCGTAAGTCGGTCACGGTTTGCTATGCCGCTGTATGCGGATTCGTTCGTTGCGCCGCCGCCGCCTGTCATTGAGGTGTCGGTCCGGCGAGAGCCGTCACAGCAGGCCGGGGAAGAGGGGTCCCAGGCTGCTCCTTCTAAGAAGAGGGCGGCCATAACCGCGGGCAAGAGAGTTGCCAAGAAGAAGAAGAAGACCGAAGTGGCAGGGTCCTCGGCCCCAGGTCGGGAGGATGTCTGGCCTGAAGAGTACGATCGCATGGCCGAGGCCTCTCGCGACCCGCCTGTTGAAGAGTTCGGGGCCCCGGATGCCGAGGTATCAGCCGGGAGTGGGGTGGAGGCAGCCCGGGTTCTGGTGGATGATGATGTCGTAGTTCGGGCGACCGAGGACTGCAAAACGATCGTCATCGTGGAAGATGCCCGGGATCCTGATGCCGTGCAAGGGGCTGAGGGTCGTTGTGGTGATGGAGGTGGTGCTTCGGAGGGCTCTGATGCTGAGCCTAAGGACTACAACTTCTACTTCTGTAACGAGGACGGGAAAAATCCAGTCATCGTGGACAGGGATGAGTGCGCCGAGCTGGCTCAGGCGATGATGTTCGGGCAAAATCATCCGCACTCCCTGCCCTTGGAGATGGCGGAGTCCGACGCCTTTAGTGCCGCGGTGCGGTCTTCGGCTCGGGTGAGGGTTTCTCATAGATATAGCTGTTAATCTATGTGAATTTGCATATTTGTCTTTTGCTAACAGCCGGTTTTGATGCAGACGATGACTCTTACTGCCTTTCTCGGGGAGGCCTATGAGAAGCGACTGGCCGAGCGGGACGCGTCGCTTAATTTCGAGAAGATGCGCCGGGAGGCCGGTTAGCAGGCCCAGTCGGTTCACATCCGCAGGATTGAGAAGGAGCTGAGGGACGAGAAGGCCCGATCAGGGGATATGGAGGAGGCTGCGGCGCAGGTACGAGCCCGGGCTTTAGAAGCGGACCATGTTCAGACCCAACTGGAGGCGGAGAGGGCTCGATCCGCTGCGGAGAGGGCTCGATCGGCTGCTTTGGAAGAGGAGCTCGGACTTTTGAAGGGGGAAAGGGAAACACTCCGCTCCAGGGTTAAAGGGCTAGAGGGTGCTATTGATCGGGCGAAGGCGGCCGTGGCTGCGGAGAGTGAACGGGTTACAGTAAGGTGGGAGGGGAGGTACCGGAAATGGGCTGCGAAGATGGAGAATATCAGTGCCCATCTCGCCGGTCGTGACCGGGCTTCAGAGCCTCATCTGCTGTTTAGCCAGGTGGTTGGCACAAGGGCATGCCTCAAGAGAATGGAAGCTGAGGATGGGATATCGGTGCCGTGGTATCGGTATGCGAAGCTGGAAGAGGATGAAGGGATCTATGGTGCCCAACTGGACGAGATCGATTTTTCAGACTTGGCCCCGGAAGATTTGGATATCCCTCTCGACCGTACGTCTGGCGTTCAGCTTGAGCGACTTATGCATGTTGAGGCCCCTTCAGCTTCGAATCCTCCCCGAGGTCCTTCCGAGCCGCCCGTCGCGGACCCGGCCTCAGACATCCATGCATCGGTTGCTGAAGACGGTGCTACTGTACCGGCGGCTTCTACTGATCCTTCCGCCGAGGGTCTGATCCCGGGTGCCACCGTGGTGGATGTCCAAGCTGATCCGACAGCCCAGGATCCGGTCCCGGTTGCTTTTGCGCCGATTGCCCAGGCTGATCCCACCGCGTTGACCGTTGAGACCGTGGTCGGGGCAGAGCAGGTTGAGCAGCCTTTTCTGGGTGAGCATGGCACCAACACGAGGATGGTGGGCTCGGATGATATAGATGGTACCCGTGCTGACGGGGGTGAAGATTTATCGGCCGAAGTGCCTTTGTGAAAATGTGTTTGTTGTTGTTTTCTGTTTCCTCTTTCCCCTCCCCCCTTTTTTTTTATGATGAACAGGTCAGAGACCGTATTCCTTGTATTAATGATGAAAAGGAGACGAACGGTTTAGATTTACGAACTAGTTCCGACGGGGATCCAATTCGGTGTTCTAAACGCCGTTGTCTTGTTACAATTGAGACAGGTCGGGATTATATCGTAGGGAGAGTTGGAGAAAAAAAAAAGATCCAGCCCCTTTCTTAGTGCATACTAAGGGGTATATATAGCAGGGGTTGATTTCCTGCTCCCCGGGATTCCGGGACCACGTGGCGCCTCCAGCCTATCTCGTGGGTAAGGTGCTCCAAGAGGCGTGTCCCGGTTTTTAGGCTGAGGAGTCATGATGAGCTCGGCGCCATACTTCTGTAGGTAGCGTACTGTTCGGCCAACTTCCCTCCACGTGTCTTTTTCTCCTTTGCTTACTCTGCAGGGTTGGTGAGACGTCAAGTTGGAGCCATACCTCTATACGGATAGCGCACTGTTCGGCCAGCTTCCACGCGTCCTCCTCTCTTTTGATATCTCTGTTTTGGCGAAGTGTTGGTGCTGACCCGGGGTGCGCCCTTGAGAGCTCGGGAGTCTCGGACGGATGTGAGTGCGGGGTTCTAGATCGGTGTTTCCTTGGTAAAAGGTTGACTTTAAGCTGACCGAATCGAGGAGGGCTTTTCACTAAGATGGGCCTAACTAATTGGAAGCCCACCTCCAACACCAAGAAAATATAGAGAGGAGCATATCCACATGTGCGAAGAAAGACGCAAATTAGTATACCATTTAACGATAAAGAACAACGAACAACCCAAACAATCTATTTCAAAACCGACAAAACACCAACAAAAAATGATTGGTGCAGAGATTTGAATGTCACTGAAGTGCCCACGTCTTTGCCACACATTCAAACCTGTGATACTATCCCTCTCGGCGAGGAAGTGCCCACGTCTTTTAATAGTCTTTCGTACAACTGCACCAACCAAAAATTAATTTAGATTTATCGTTAGTATTCTAAAAAAATTATATCAAAAAACTGATGGTAAAAAAAAATCAGAGAAACCATTGAACGTATAGTGAGAAGAGATAATATTAGCTTACATGTCTATACAAACATGAATCGCCATAAAGATTTCTTAGCTCAACCACATTCAGTGATGGCTCTATCTCGACGAAAACATGTTATACGTATGACAAGAAGTCCTTTGATTACTCAAACATAATCACTAAAACGTCTAAAATACTTATTATGTAATAATTGATAAACCTCAGCGATTACTGATAAACAAACTTGACCTTTCTGTTTTTTTTCCTTCTTGCTTTACTTTTAACTGAAGAAGACCATGTTGTGAAGACTCACCTTCGCATGTTTCTTTTGTACACTGAATTCCATTTCGGTAAATCTTTTGCTGAGTTATTTGAAGTGAATCTTATTATCCTCTCTGATACACTCCGAGAATTGGAAAGGATAACTTTTTTGTTTAGTTATACATTGTCTCAAGCAGAGGACACATCTTTGAGACAGGGTAAAGACACTTTACCTATTGTTCAAAAAAACCGGACAGGTCAAGAAATGAAGACATTCCGATTAACTGAAACGCATTGATGATGGCCGCTGAATCACTGCCCTTCCCTTCTTTAGATCTCTACACCGTTCAGTAAAGAAGAATGTTATTAGCAGAAGAGATCACAAACACAATACACATGTAAACCTAAAACGATAAATTTACCTTTCGACACCATTGCAGAACACAATATCCTGCAACACAGCCAAACCAACCTAAACAATCAAAACATCATCAACAACAAACAAACAACAAATGAAAGTAACACACACGTAACTAATACCTCGATAAATCAGGAACGCCGAAGTTCCCAACCGAATAACACAAGAACCAGATCAACCTAAACAAACATAAACAGAACCATTTGACAATGTAGTCACCAAAATCATCAAACAAAATGCAAAACCAAATAAAAAAGCAAATAAAGAAGAAAAAACCACAAAAGACGATGAACATCATAAAAAATCAATAAGAGATAGGAGACCAAAGCAAAACTAACAAATCAAAGAGAATACAGAAAAGAGACAAAATCATAATAAAACAAAAACAAAATCAGTAGACCACTAATATGTCACACAAGAAACCATACCTCGAAAGAACACGGACCACACATACACAACACGATATACCACAAGAATTAGATCAACTTACAAAGACAAAATTAAACAAAATCCTTTGATCAATACGCAACTAAGAACAACACTCCAAACAAAAGTGTAACACAACAACAAAAAAAGACACAACAGACGATGAACACCATAAAGAAAACCCTAAAAACTCAGGAAAGAATTAAACGTAAAAAAATATATAAAAAAACAACTAAAAACGACAAACAAACCTAGAAGGCAATTCTGGATACTGAAGACCCCTAGCCTCGATATACACAACATTAGAGTCCATCCAAGCCAAAAATTTACTGCAGGGATTTAGACCATCGAGAGCCATGTCATGAGAACAAAACTTGCGGTTCAAGAAGATGAAACGGCAAAACATGAACACCTAAAGAGAATAATAAGCAAAATGAAAATAAATTAAAAACCATGATAACAAACAGACCAACAACGAATTTAGCAATAGCATTAAAACAACTAATAGAACTTTAAACGGAAAGAAACTATAAAAGCGTAACACAAAAGTTCATATAGACACTAAAATTTTTTTCTTGCACCACCATTTCAGAAAACAAAAATTATTCTCCCAGGAAACAAACCACGACCATCTAAAAAAAGTACAAAACGAAAGATGAGAGACGAATTGCTGCAACTACAAAACACCAAAACTTATAAAGTGATTCACAATAAACTGATACATCAAAAGAGAAGCAATGACGTATAAACCTGACAAATACCCCAAAGAGCCAGAGCAACCTACACAAACAAAACAAAAAAAAATCACCGATCAAGTAGAGGCGCAGGACAATACGCAAGGCATACACAACTTAAAAAGCGAGTAAGATGCAAAACAGCGAAAAATAAAAACAGGTTAGAAAATCACAAATTAGAGATAAGAGGCGACACAAAAACCAAGTTGAAAGGCAAAGATCTTAGGAATCAAACACACAAAAGACATCAAACATTACTAAGAAAACCTCAATCACGTAGAAACCTAGCAAAACCCGAGCTCGGAATACCTTAAAACGTGACAACAAAGTAAAATATTGGAGTTATATTTATAACCCACGGATCAAGCTAGGGTTTCGCACATCTAAACATTCAAGCCCAGTTAAAGAATAAAATAAGCCAATACTTTAGACATGTTAAAAATGAACAACATATCAAAAGAAACCATATGCAAGCAGCACGAAATATTTGAAAAAAAAATACAAAAACCCATAAACATAATACCCTACCTTGAACGAAGATGAAAATCGTAAGGAACCAGCCAATATATAATACAATCAAGCCAGGGTTTCGCCTAAATCAGCTATCAACCGGGCCTGGAATCAATTACCTATCGGGCTATTGTTTAGTTATCAATAAAAAAAAACCCATACGTCTATTGTATTAAACGGCCCAACACTAAACTATTCTGGGTTTGATAAATTGGTATGACAATCGGATAAAATTGATTTTTTACTAAACTTAATTTGAACCATCGATAAGGGTATTAACGACTTTTTGAGAAGGGAAAAGAGAATAATTAGCTACACTGAGAATGAATGAGAGAGCTCTATCCCTAAATCTCATTTTGCTTATATTATATATGATTATGTATTTTAATTTTCTTTGAATATCTAATATTTAATGTAATTATAGAATTTAATGCAAATCCCTTGCAAATTTGCTACGAATTTGCGAGGGCAAAAGTATCCCTCGCAATATCGCAAAACAGTAGCAAAGTCGTCGCAATTTGTGTCGACGGAATCCCTCGCAATTTTGCGAGGGATTTGCGACGAGCTTTCGATCTCTCGCAAATCTCTCGCAAGCTACTCGCAAATCTCTCGCATGCTACTCGCAAATCTGTCGCAAATTTGCGAGAGAATTTTCCATCGCAAATTTCCATTGCAAATCATATGGTTTCTTGTAGTGATGGTTTCTCGGCAATTTAATCAAAAAGTTCAGCGTGTTGGTAGTGATAATGACAACGAGTTTATGTGTATGCAAGCCTATTTTGCAGCACAAGGAATATATCATGAGACATCGTGTGTAGGAATTCCAAAAAAAATGGATGAGTCGAACGAAAACATCGACACCTTTTGAATATGGCACGTGCTTTGATGTTTCAAGCAAATTTAAGTGTTGAGTTTTGGGGTGAATGTGTGCTCACAAGTGTTTATCTCATCAACAGAACTTTGACAGCTTTTTAAAGGGCAAAACACCATATGAGATATTGCATGGTCGTTTACCTGATTACATAAATTTTTGAGTTTTTAGTTGTCTTGCCTATGTTCATAATTTGAGTCTGGGAGGAGACAAGTTTGCGCAACGTTCACAAAGATGTATTTTCATTGGTTATCATTTCGGAAAGAAAGGTTGGACACTATATGATCTTGATACACATTCTGTTTTTGTGTCTCGTGATGTGAAGTTTGTTGAAGATCAGTTTCCACAATCTGATCAAAGTTCTTCCTCTCCTGTAGAGTATGAGCGTGATAATTGGATATTAGAAAATGATGAGGAGATTCATCGAACATGGAGTTTATAAATCTGTTCAGGATTGTAGGAAGATGATTAGTAAAGTTGATATTGATGGCGATGGTTGCGTTACTTTCGAGGAGTTTAAGCGGATGATGAACAACGGCGGAGCTTGATATTTTCGAATTCTCCGGCCGACGGTGAGGATCGCCGACGGTGAGGATCGTATTAGGGATTGATTTTTGTATAGAGGAATCTAGAAAGTTCGATTTTATCTTCTTATTAGAATGGTTTTTGTCAAAACCCTAGAAAATAAAGGCAAATCCTCTAGATGATTCAGAAGTTTCACTTTTTTTTTTTAATGTTTCGTTTCTGATGATGATCGTTGATTAACTACTAAAAGATTGAAAACCAGTTTCTACAAAAAAACTACTGAAAGGTTGTTCTGTTTTTACTCTCTTAGCTTTATTATTATTATTTTTAGTTAAAAACATACAAGTTTTTAATATGCTGATTGAAAAGTTAAATCGGCTTATGTGTTCAAATTCGCTTAGTAAAGATGAAACTAAAAAACAACTAAATCTACAAGTTTGGTAAATTGCTTATTTTGAAAAATGAAATGCGGGTTAGTCACATCATATCGATGCGAAAATGCGGGTTAGTCACTTAGTCACTTCATATCGATGCAGAAATGTGGGTAAGTCACTTCATATCGATGTGAAAGTGTAGGTTAGTCACTTTATATCGATGCGGAAATGCGGGTCAATCACTCCATCAAACATTCGTCCCTTTCAGATTTAGCAGAATCTCTTGCCTTAAAGGTCGCTCTCCTCTTAGCTAGAGCATTTGGTTTCTTAATGCGACTTGTTTCTCAAACTGTCAGAAATCCGTTTTTCTTCTTAGAGCCGGAGGCAACTCCAATAAAGTTCACGGTCTCCTGTTAGAATTATGACTATCATATACTATTTAAATGTAATTTCATGTCAGTATGTCTCTCGTTTACCCAAATCTGTGGCATACTCTTTGGCTAAGTCCAGACTTCTCTCTGGTACAACTTCCTCTTTAGGTGGAGTTTGAAGCCTATCTATCTATAAAATATCGTTCGTCCAAAAAAACTAAAAAATTAATAAAATGCGAGTCAATACAAATTGGTTCGAAAACCAAACCATATCATAGTATAACTTAAACAAGATTCACATTTTTTATATATATGTAAAACCAAATCAAACAAACAATAAAAAAAAACCCCCGATATAAACCGATGATTTTTTGAAAATTCAAAATTTAATTGAATAAAACTCAAATCTAAAACGAAACTGAAATCGTACCCAAAAAACTTATAATAAATTTAGCTATTTTGGGGATTCATAAACCAAAAAAAAAAATCCAAACTGAATTCCGTATTGAACACCTTTGACTAGTCATGTTAGTTATTCGGTCCGTGTTTAGCATAAAACCGGATTAAACCAATCGTAGACAATCTCTTGTATCCTACAAAACCCGAATAAACCGGATAACCGGTCAGATGGTTATTGATTTCAGAGCAAAAGTTAGGATTGGGCTCACACAATGATATCATTGGTGGAAGATATCCCATAATGGATTTGGACTTGGACTGCATTCTCAGAGGTCCATTATCTCTATAAGCCCAAAAAGATTCCGATTCAGCAAACCAGGCCCAATAAAAAGTGATAAAAAGGTATGACGAGGTCAAATGTACAAACGAGGTGACGAGCCGGACTGAAAGACCCACCGGGGTGAATTTTACGGCCAAAGAGGATTAAATGCAGATCCGTTAGTCAACCCCGATGAGACCAAACACTCATTCAAACCGGTGAATTAAGGCGCATGGACGTAACGACAAGATCCTCTGCATTAAACACCATTCATGACAGATCAAATGAAGTAAAAGACAACGTCAATGACGGAATTATTTGAAGATATTGCACCATTAATTTGGTGATTAATTCACCAATTAATGGCTGAGATTGAAACATTAAAGGAGGAGAAGATGTTACACAAAGGCATGTTCAAAGGGAGAAGAGCAATATAAAAGGAGGATGTTAGTGGTGAGTTTAACACTTCCCGGTTTAGCCCTGTTTGAACCGATATCAGTCCAATTGATCCTGGTTTACGACGATTCAAGCTCAAGGGAAAGCCCGTGATCGCGGTTGCTTGCCTCCAAACCCAAGAAGGCCCAACTCGTCACAGATAACGCCGACCTACGAGATTTGCAGAATATTTCCCAATCTTGGAGGGATTTTAGGAAATCTTTATTTTTCTGATGGAACTAGGAAAAGGAAGATATCCTGTTTTTTAGCCGAATTAGAACCTTATAAATAAGGATGCCTCGACTACATTCAAGAGATTCACAATCATATGCGAGACAGAGGAAATAGAGAGCTCACATTGTGATGCGAGCATGGAAAACATCACGGAACTTAAGCTTGAACCGGAGCTCATTGCCGAGGATCCTTTGGATATTCCCGTTGGTCCTATGACCCGGGAAACATCTCGAAGACTTAACGGAGCTGTTCATCGTTTACTCGAAGACGTTTGGAGCAATCAAGATGATCATCAACCACATCACGTTTTCAACATGATCATGGCTCAACATGGAGAATGAGGTTCGGCCCAAGGTGTAGGTTTGATGTACTCTTTTTCCTACTTATGGTTTTGTCCCAATGGTTTTCCATAAGGGGTTTTAATGAGGCATTGGGCTTACACCATCATTTTGGCCCAACTTCTTCCATGGGCAAGAGCAGTTTCGACCATAAGCATGCCAATGGTCATTCTTCATAGTCAACAAGTCAAAGTAGTCAAAGTCTTTGGTCCAAGTCTTTATTAGTCTTTGCTACTTCCCTAGGCATTGTTTTCCACGATTTCTTCCTTGTTTTCCCCACTTATTTATCTATATAAACTAATGTAATCTCTCATTTCTAATCATCAATCAAATTATCTTTTCTTCTTTTAGAGAGCATTCTCTTTTGTTCCTTGTGAACTTTTCGATTTTCTTGGTGAGTTTTGCCAAGCGAATCATTTCGGTTTATTAAGTGTTCTTCATCAACACTTAACGCAACCATTCATTATCCCGAGTTTGTAGACTCGTCTCTAAGTGAGTTTGGGGATTAAGGTTTCATATACCTTAAGATCTAGCTCCGCGAGTTTATTAGCCAAGGAGTCCACCGCCTCGTTCGTTGGAATCGTCCTAAGTAAGTTTTGGGACTAAGGTTTGATATACCTTAGGATCTTGCTTCACGATTTTAAAGAGTCAAGGATTATCCGTTACCGCCTCGAAGTGCCGAAATTGGGAAGAACGTATCACATTGCTGATCTTTATCTCCGTTGTTTCCTAAGTCCTTTTACCGACCTTAAAACAATCTTGTATTTCGCCGAGTTCGATATCAATAAACGAGATTTCGACTTAAGTTTACTGTTTTACCCCTTGTGTGATTTTCATAATCAACAGAGGAGAGGTCATCATTGGTAGGGAACTTCTCCATGGAAACAAACACACACCTACTAAATATTGTCTATATGCAGCCCGGGTTCTATAGGAGAAGTGAAGTTATCTTCTTCCTAAGAGAACCTCTAGCGAAACTCCTTCTTTGTGAGAAGGATCATTGTACTCATACGAACTACGGTGTAGCTTGATCCTGAAATGGGTATGGAGGCAAATCGAGCTCCGAGTGCAGCTACCGCTATTATAAACACCCTTTCATCTTATTTCTTCACTTTGAGATGAATTCATGTGTTTATTCCCTACTCTATTTCACTTCGGGGTCACTATATTTTTTCGATATTCTCCACCCAAATCTACTCTCAATACGTTCATTGTGGGCTCTGATTCCGAATTCTTATTTATTGCTAAAAAGCCGTTCAATCTTCTGCTATTTAAAGATAAGTCAAGTCGTTCAATTATTTCCTATTTACAAATTTTGACAGTTGTAATTCCAGCTACAAGAATTTGGCGATAGAAAGAGGGAGCATGCAAGTCTAATACGAATGCAAGAGATTGAGATGACTGAAAGCGGTATCTCGATAATAGATCTGAAGATCTGAGAATTCCATCTCGATGTCAACGAAAATAGATTTAAAAATCTGAGACATAAAGAAAAATCATTTCTCTTTTTACGAGCCCAATTCATTCGCGATTTATCCAATGAATCTATGGATTATCACCTCGTCAATGGTTTAAGATTCAAACTTAAATCACCTCTATGATGATTCTAGATCTCCAAAAGTACCAATAAATGGTGGAGGAGTCATTGGATTAACGAAAGAAAGCTACATCATTAGTATTTCCGATTCGCATCTCACGAATCCGTCAAATTCCGTTGAGCCTTTCAAGGCTTTCAAGAACTTGAACTCGAGAACTTGAACTCGAGATATGAAGTTGAGCCTTTCAAGGCTTTAGCTTCAGAGATCATCGAATCCTAAAAGATCAATTTCCATAAAGAAAATTGGATCTCTCAAAAGATTGTTTGCTACCTCGCTCCTAGGAAGAAAGAGCACTTCCTAGACGATGATTGGTGACGAAACCGAAGTCAAATGATTTGAGATTCATACCATTGGTTTAGGTTTTTCCCACGAACATCTCAACTAAACCAAGATGGGTTGAAAATATTTTGTGATCTCGAACGAATAGAGACGAGTTAAATCTTTCGGTTCAAAGAGGGATTAGCATCCAAGGAGTTAATTCTCTCAGAAAGAAGACCAAGGAGAAAACAACGACGAATCAAATACATAAAAAGAGAGACGTCAACTCTTACTCACCAGGTTAGCTTCGGAGATACAACTAAACAATTAAGTAATTACCAAATTATTTTTCAGTCACACATTTTTATTCCGTCAAGTATCACTACAAGAAATATGTACATTGTTAACACATTATAAGCACCATAATAGGTAATAGATAGCGTTTCCATAAACGCTAGGACATGAGGAGCTATGTTAGGGTGGTCCGATAATATAGCGTTTTTTATGGTTGCTATGATATGTGTTATATACGATAGCGATAAGTTTTAATTGCTATGGTAGAATCTTGTTTTAATAGCATTTCGTAGATGCTATTATAATTTGTGTTATAGCTTATTTAAAATGCTAAGATGTATTTTCACATAACTCTTTTTCATACGCTGTTGTTGACAATGTTGTAGCTAAGTATATAAGCTGTCACAGTTTTGGTAGCAATCTTAGAAATGCTATATAAATTGTTGTAATGGCACTACTATACAACATAACATATATACATAAGAAAATTCATAAGATCATTAGCCTAGAAGCTTCCCATAAATGTTGCTCTATGCAGTTTCCTTAGCTCTATCAAATCTCTTTCCACTGAAAACAAGCAAAATGCAAAACTTTAGTCTATCACTATATATGAATTTATACTTCTCGCTAAAGATTTTAGAGCCAAAAAAAAAAAAAAAAATGGCCAAGTCTGGTTTTACCATGCAAGGAATCGTGAGAAGTCGGAGATTTCCCGTTGCTACGGCTGATCCATAACTGGACACATTCCTCTGCAATGTCATCTTCCACACCATGTAACTTAGCTCTGCCCCAGAAGTACATCAGCCACGCCTGCAGTAGCGTAACTAAAGGAATCAAGACAACATTTTAAATGAAACTCATCATAAGCAAAGATCGACATTGTTTGGACTTGTAAGTTCCGTAGCCATATCTCGTAACTTATGTTGAGGTGTGGGTACTTGTTGTTCGATATGGCTATTTCTTAATGTGATGAAATAATCACAGAAAGTCTGACAATGAGAAAAATACTTAGCAAACAAATATGCACAACAAAGCTTAGAGCAATTATTAAGAACTTACAACTCGATCTATCGGAAGTTCAACATGTATAATTTCACTCGAGCAATTAATAAGAAGTTACAACTCGATCTATCGGAAGTTCAAAGCTGAGAGCAATTAATAAGAACTTACAACTCGATGTATAATTTTGTTTGGACTGAAATCTCCGACAAAAGTGTTGAAGTGACATGCATCTCATGGAAACAAAAGCATTAAGCATCCATACTTTTATGAAACACGAAGAATATTGCTAAAAGGCAATCCACAAACAAAAATACCTTCACATAGCTAATTATCGTTTGCTTAACACTGCAAGACTTCCAACAATATAAGCAAATGAGTTTTAATTGTCCTTTCGTCTAAAGGCACACTCACCTGTCGTATGATCTTGGCGTAGAAATCAAATGTTCCTTTGTACTAGAAACAATCCGGCGGGCAAATAGAGAAAAAATACATTTACCTTGAACACCAGCGTGTGAACATGAAGGAGAACATTTTAAGTCCGCAAACATCTGAACCCAAAAAGACTAATTCAGTGGTGACTGGTGAAATGAAGACTAAAATACCGAAAGTATTCTCCTTTAAACATCACTCCCACAAAAACAGAATTCAGACACATACCATGTTTGGTCCAAAAAATGCCATCCGGCAAATGTCGTTACTGAGTGGGTGAGACTAAGAAACACCAGCGGCTTGAGCTTGCAATCGAGTCTGATAACAAACCACAACAGAAACACAAGTCCCTTACCGGTAAAACTTATATAACTTCCCGGAGGTTTAGAAATTAACACCCCAAAAAAGAAAACTTACCTTGACAACGTCGAGAGGATTTAGAATAACGGCGGCTAAAAACGCAGCTCCGGCGACCGAGAAAACTCTTTCCGATCCGTGAACCCTAGCTTTTCCTCTGACGAACCATTCTCCAACTGAGGCAGGGAAGCTATTTGCGGTCCGAGGCTTCGAAATCCTCTCACATCTCTTATTACAGTACTTGAATCAATGGTCGAAAACTCACGGCCTTCTATTTCCGATCTGATACAGCTACGATCCAGATCCAGATTCTCTAAAAAGAGGGATAAATAGAACAGGAAGGTAGAAAATGAATTCGAAATAGCAAAAGAAGAATCAAAACGAAGAGATTCAGCCATCGGCGACGACATGGTAGGAGTAGATCTGATGAGGATAGAAGCAGGAGAAAAATCGCTCTTGAGAGATGTTCTTCCTTTTTTCGGTCGTTGAAAGAGAATATTTTTTTTGGGTTTCCAAACAATATAAAAGAAAAAGTTAGAATGAAGTTAATTGTGTTTTTTTTTTCTAAGTGTTGGTTCCAATGACAAAAATTAGGCTCTAAAAGTCAATTTTTTACTCCCGCTAAGTGAAATTTCGGCTTAGCGTTTTTAAAATGCTGTAATAGAGTATCCTAATCTAGCATATCTTCTTTAATAGCAGTTACAGAAATCGTGCTATCTGAATGTGCTATCAATGCCCACTTTTTTGTAGTGTATTTGAAAAGAAATTCTTCAAAATATATTTGTCTTTAATATCTTTTAATCAAAATTTGTTTAAAAAAAAAGATATAAGTATTTGTCTATAAGCCGACTGATAAAAATTTAGAAAAGGCAAGATCTTATCTTCAGTGATACTGTTATCCAATTGCAAAGTAAATACTTCAGAACCTTGAAAAAGGAGTATCGATAGAATGTGCATCCGAACTTTGGTTGTAAGCACATGAGTTCATTTAACAAAGGGTTCGTCACCATAAAATGACCGAGTTGTGGAAAATAATTAGAAAGTCCACATGACAGTGTATAAAGTTGCCTCATTTCGAATGACATTGTGTTAATCGGAAAAAGGTGTGGACTATCACATGTTCATTTGGTTTTCGAGGATCAACCTCATATGATTCTAAGAGTTGGGAAGAAACTAAAATGATAGCTCGAGTCTCAGTTGCTTCCATTGATCAAAATGAGCAATGGTCGAAGCTCTACGAATTGAAATGATTGGATCTCAACAGGTTTGTAACGTCCTCATTGTGTCACGAGGCTATGAGGACGTTACACCGGGGATAAAACCATCAAGTGAAGTTCATACGACCTCGACTTGGTCACGACTAAAAGGACTCACGTCTCTTTTTCTTATTTTGAAGTAGAATATCTAAAAAACGAGTTTGACTCGAGACATGAAAAGAGCTCAAACGGCCGAGTTATGGAAGCCAAGATCATGGCATTAATTTGTGGTTCAACTCATGAATTAGTAGTGGCTATGATCAAATTTTAGAATTGATTTGTGAATTAATTCTAGAATCAAAGGCACAAAAAGACAAGACCAACTCAAACACTTAGAGACGAGCTATAGTTCAGACCATACTTGGCCGACTAACTCGCAAATCTAAGTTCGAGCTCTAGCTCAAATCACATTTGGCCGAGAATAACTCGCAAATTCGAAGATCCTCCCACCGCGGTGAAAGGAAACTTAAATACTATTAAGTACTTCAATCTTCACACTACGGTGAAAAGAATGAGAGTCCTTAAACAAAACAATCGCTACATCGCATGCTCATACTACGGTAAAAGACAAAAACGTGATACTATACAAATGATTGAATCATCATACCACGATAAAAGGAACGAGATCATCTCTCTCTCTCTCTCTCTCTCTCTCTCTCTCTCTCTCTCTCTCTCTCTCTCTCTCTCTCTCTCTAAACGAGTCACACCCTCATGCTACGGCAAAAGAACTCATTACGATCGAATCCTCATACTACGGTAAAAGGAACGAGATCATCTCTCAAAACGAATCAAACCCTCATGCTACGGTAAAAAAGGGAAAACGAACTCGTTACCAGCCAGACTGATATTCATGGTTTTTACACGTTTCTAACTCATGTTTTCATTAGTTTTAATCTCACTATGCATCATTTAAGAGTTCTATATATGCATTTTGGCTTCACTTTTGCATTGTCTTGCATTCTAGAGCTTTATGTTGTATTTTCATTCATATCATACAGTTACATAGAATTTAATGTTATTGTTAGGTGTTTTGATCTTTGGGAATGCATGGAGCTTAAAAAATGATGAAGGACATGCTTTTAGATGAAAAGTGTAGAAGGAAAATATATAGGCCATCCGAATTGACTGGAAGATCGTACCAGATGAAGACTTTCCATTTGTACTTAGCTTCAGAGATCTTGATTAAAGTCATAGATAATCGAGTTAGATTTTGTTTGGCGCTTGTTGCAAGTCATTCCGAGCATCGGTTCAAGAGATACGACAAATTTAGAAAGCACATGTTCGTCTGGTGCAGACGAACTTCTAGTGGCCTGCAGCGGTTTCCTGAGGCCAGCTGCAGAAGTTTCCTGAGGCCGCTGCGGCCTTCCTTGAAGACCAAAATAACCGGGTCAAACCCGCTTTGTCCTGGGTGGAACCGGTTCGTCCCTATTTATACCTATTTTTTCCACTAAGTTTTGTTTTTCTAAGCTCTTAAATGGATCTAAACATGTGTTCTTGAATCCTTTGATGATTTTGGATGATTAAACTTCATTTCTCTTTTGTAAATTCAAAATTTCTTATGATTTCTTTTTTCTCATTTAATTACTTTTGCACTTCTAATCACCATGGATCCATCAATATCCATGTGTGAGTATATTTCTTTGTGGATTGAGGTTATGGTTAGATTGTGTTAGTAATTGGTTGGGTTATAGCTTTCTAAGGCTAGATCTTATGGAATCTATCATTTGGTGAGTTATTAATGCTAGATTGAGATGAAATTTTCAAATTAGAATTAAGGGAATTTCACACCCACAAAGTGTTCGATGAAATTCTCCAATAAAAACTAAATGAATAAACTAAGCTTAGCCTAAGGAATTAGATATTAAGATGGTTTATAAACATTTGGGATTGAACTTAATGACCTTTGATGTTTTAATTGCACAAGGAATCATAGCTAATTAGGATGTTCATTGGATTAATTAGTGTAATGGGAATTGATTAGTTTACGTAAGAGCCTAAACTACTAGATTAGTACTTCACAAAGTCTATTTAGGAACCATGATTCAACCATTAGCTACTCTAATCAATTATACGATGGGAAAATTGTCTAAAAAACATCAACTTTCAAATTTTAGTCATTCAAAGCACGAACTATCACATGGATAGTTTAAATCATCAATTTTGGTTGACTTTAAATTTAAACCATGAACTTCTGTTGACTGAGCCAAAAAAAACATGACGTTAATTCCATAAACGGAACAGATTAACGGAGTTACAAATCCGTTAAAACCCACAGTTAACTCATACAACGTCGTTTGAAAATCCAAAAGTGTAAAAAATAAACAAAAAAGTTGTTTCTCTTCCTCATTATCGTCATCCATCATTCTTCCGCCAGTCCTTTGTGTTGATATCTTCTTTAGTCTCGTTAGACGATAAAAGCCCCAACGACGTCGTATGAGTTAACTGTGGATTTTAACGGATTTGTAACTCCATTAATTCGTTCTGTTTATGAATTTAACGTCGTGTTTTTACTGGTTCAGTCAAAAAAGTTCATGATTTAAATTTAAAGTCAACCAAAATTGATGACTTAAAATATCTACGTGATAGTTCGTCCTTTAAATGGCCAAAATTTGAAAGTTAATGCTTTTTAAGACAATTTTCCCATTATACCATGCCTTGATCCACATTTTTCTCTCATTTAGTTGCACTTTCGTCTTTGACTTTAGATTGATTTTAATGTTGACTTTTGTTGACTTTTTATTTTTGGTATAATTTTACATCTTGCTTTTGTTTATGCATTCTATTAGATTTGTCTTTATTCTTTACATGTTTTAGCTTAGGTTTTTGTTTTAATTTGTTCATTTAGTTTGCATCTTAAGTTTATTTTCTCTTTTTGTTTTTATTCATTTGCATTTAGGATTTTAGAATTAAAAACCAAACAAACCTACTATCTTAGCTAATTGCATTGCTTGGATTCCTAGTGTTTAGATCATCTCCTTCGAGTTCGACCCTCAAGTACACATCGACATTGCTTGCACTTGGGTATTTGAGGAATACAAATGTAAACCTTGAATGCATTGACAGAGTACGGTTACGATGGTCATATCCTCATACTACGGTAAAAGGAAAAGACCATCTTCGGAATCCAAACCCTCATACTACATCAAAAGGAAGAACATAATAATCACGACAATACTATTTTATTCATAGAAAATGACACAACACCCGGATACATCCAAGATGATCAAAAAAGAAACAAAAACACCCAAGAAGGTCTTCTTCGTCCCAACGAAGCCAGCGAACCCACATCAGATCACGTGGAGCCCCGCGAAGACATTCGGAAACTGACTCAATACCAAGTTCATCCCAGTTTGGTGTAGAAGACTCAAGGACTCCGATCCTCTGTTCCAGCCTCCACAGTCGGCGATCCAACCTCCACAGTCGGTGATCCAGCTTGGCTCTCTTCCTTGAAATATCCTTGTGATCCCAGACCAGTACTCTGTACTCCGAGAAAATCTGAAGGGAAAATTTGATCAATACACATGAAAGATCCAGCCTCAAAAATAAATTATTTATGAGAAAATATTACAAATGATATTGACCTTTTCCCAGAAGTCGAGAGCTCGCATAAAGTCCTCCGGATTCAGATCCATCAAAAGGGATGGGGAATGATCCTTCAAACCAAAGCAGACGGACCTGCCACCTGGTGGGCGGCACCCCTCCTGCATTCCGACGACGATTAATCGAAGGGGGATTCGCGCGGACAGAGTTCAAACCTATATTTCCAGAAGACTCCATTAAAATAGCAAGCGCCCGATCGAGAAAGACATGAATGAGATAACAAAGCAGATTAAATAAATAAGGTAGGCGAGCTCAGCGAGACCCTTATCCAGCAATCATCTGAATTCACTGGATCTCCCTGCATCAGTAAGGCGAATTCTACGATACACTCGCGGAAATAAAGGTAACACAATTTTTACCTTTGGAAATTCATATTTCCGCGAAGGTACGCATTAAACGCAGGGAAAAAATGGAGATTCCATAAATTCAAATACATTGGTTAAAACCCCGGAAGCAAAAGGGAAGGTCAGAAAAACCATCCCATCCTACACTACTGTAAAAGGAAAAGCGGATATAAAATTCTCGGCTGGAACCACAAGGTGAAGCGGAAACACTGGGTATCAAAGGATCTTTCATCAAACCCCTCGTAAAAGCAGTACTCAAGGCTCATATACACCAGAAGGTCCTCCACTTCGAGAAAGGATAAGATCTACCGAACTGAAAACATCGAAGTCATCTAAGGTCGATTCCTCGTCTCTCCTATCTACATTGTGATTACGCAGCATCAAGGGATTCATAAATTATTTTATGATCATTACCGAAGTGCTACATGCAACCATTCAAAGTTTGGGCGCGTAGTCGAAGCCAACGGAGAATATCCTCACATTTAAGTGTAAAGTTCACCGAGCAAAAACATTTACTCGAAGAAGGGGGGCTATTGTTGGTGGAGGATCTCCCATAATGGATATGAGATGTATTCTCAAAGGCCCATTATCTCTATAAGCCCAAGAAGATCCTGGCCCATCAAACCAGGCCTAATAAGCAAGTGGTAAAAAGGCCTGACGAGGTCAAAGGTACTGACGAAGTGACGAGCCGAACTGAAAGGCCAACCGGGTTGAATATTACGGTATTCAGATCTGTTAGTCAACCCCGACGAGACCAAAGACTCATTCAAACCGGTGAATTAAGGCACTTGGACGTAATAGCCAGATCTTCTGCATCAAAGACCATTCATGGCGGATCAAACGAAGTAAAAAACAACGTTAATGACTTAGATATTTGAAGATATTTCACCATTAATTTGGTGATTAGTTCACCAAATAATGGCTGAGAATGAAGCATTAAAGGAAGAGAAGACATTACACAAAGGCATGTTCAAAGGGAGAATAACAATATAAAAGGTGGAGAGGTCATCATGGAAGGGAACTTCTCCATGGAAACACACACACATACACACCTACTAAATATTTTCTATATGCAGCTCGGTTTTATAGGAGAAGTGAAGTTATCTTCTTCCTAAGAGAACATCTAGCGAAAATCCTTCTTTTGAGAGGAGGATCATTGTACTCAGACGAACTACGTTGTAGCTTGATCCCGAAATAGGTACGTATGCAACTCGAGCTCCGAGTGCAGCTACCACTATTATAAACACTTTTTCATCTTATTTCTTCACTTGGGGTGAATTCATGTGTTCATTCCCTATTGTATTTCATTCCGAGATCACTATACTTTTTTCATATTCTCCACCCAAATCTACTCTCAATATGTTCACTTCGGGCTCTGATTTCAGATTTTTGTTTATTGTTAAAAAGCCCTTCAATCTTCAGATACTGAAAGATAGGCCAAATTTTAACTGTTGTAATTCCAGCTACAACAGTTATAATGTTTACGTGGATTAGTCTTTTGCCTCAAAAATAATAATTAATCTATTATATAAAGAGTGACTAAGTCTCACAAGAGACTGACACGTCAGCTCTCCCTCTTATGACAGCTCAGCTTTCAAAAAAAAAAAAAAAAAAATTAAAACAGTACAATAACTCATATTGTTAATCATTGCGTTAGACGATGGTTGGACGTAACTTCATTGACTAAGTAACTAAAGCATGATTGATATGTGCACATTTGCATGCATTAAAGAAACAATTTATGTATATATTTTGTATCTTTTTGTCCGTTTAATCAAAGATCATTTGTATTTGTGTTCAAGAGGATAGTTACCTGACTCACTTCCAATTTTTGATTATGATGAATCTGGATAAATTTGGTGAGTGAGTCTCACAAGGGGATAACACATCATCACTTCTCTCCATGACACATCAGATTTCAAAATTAATAAAAAAACATAAACATTTTAATTTTGATACATTTTCCAAAAAATTAAAAATTTGAAGTTTTTTTTTTGTTAACAGAACTTAAATTTCCGCATAGTCACAATATCTTTGAACTCTTGTACAAATTCATTTTGTTGATCAATTAATATAATATCTCAACCAAAAAAAAAAGAATTACATAAACTATATAGACGACAAAGTATGATTTAATGATAATGACAGAGATAAGCAAGTTTAACTTGGCTGATAAATTAGATAGAGTGGATTGATCGGGTTATGATTGATGTATGTTTTTTGATAATTTTTTTGTGAGACTTCGAAAACTTATTAAAATAGAGTGGATTGGTGGGATATTCTTTGTTCTAATTTGACCATAAAGCTAAAATTAAAAAAATGAAGACCGAAGACAGAAAAATTAAGAATCGAAGGCATAAGAATCAAATCGAAGAAAGATGAAGATAAAAACAACTTTCTAATTGTCAAATGACATTAATATTTCTTATTTCCGATAAATCAGGTAGCTTTTCAATAGAATTCAGTTCAAATAATTTTTTTTTAATTATTAGTTTAACGCAGAGAAATCTATATGTTTTTCAAACCATTTTTCTAAATTCAAAACCGTAAATGGGACTGGTTGATTTGCGGTGCTACTTAATTTACGAAAGTTTTAAACATATTTTGAAGAAAGGTTTGTTGTTCCAACTAGAAGGGTGAAAGGAGGTAGGATTGCGAGAATTATAAACTTAAGATGGCAAGAGAACTTATATACAAATCAAAACATAACCGTTTTTATGAAAGAGCGAGAGTTACGTCTTTATGATAAAGGAGACCAACAGAGAAATCGAGAGAACAATAATATTATAAATAAATTTAACTTTTGCATACATGTATCAAAAATCAGTGTGCCCGAGAAACATATTAAAAATGTTACCATTTTGTTCATATACGAGTATTCACGACGAGACTAACTGGAGCTTGACAAAAAGAAAGCACCATAATTTTGATAGATAAAATTTTGATGATAGCAGATGAGTGTAGTAAATTATTCTCAATTCTCATTTGATATTGTAGTAGTTCTCACATATGTTTTCAGTTCTATAAACCAATAGACTTAAAATTAAACGTTATATCAACGACAAATTTGTGAAAAGACAAATATATGAGTGATCATAGGGATTTGGGTACTACTAAGCAACTTAATATTCAGAGAAAATAACAAATTTTCTTACCAAAATTCAATTCTATGTAACGGGAATGATTAAAATATGTTACTATTAACTAATATGTCAGACTATATATATATTTTAATAAAGAAATCTGCGTATACAACTCCATGTAACTGGAATGATTAAAATTTGTTACTATCAACTAATTTGGCACACCAAAAATATATTTTAATTAAAAAAATCCGCGTGTATACGCGGGTATTCATCTAGTGGGATGATAAAATTATGGCACCTAACAAAATCTAGAATCTTCCAATGGCTTCTTCGGCGAAGAAGAAACTGTCTTTGGAGAAAACAGAGGATGAGGTTAAGAAGAAGAAGAAGCTGAAAACAGAGGTTAAGAAATTTTGTAACTTGACACATCTAAACTTCAGTGAGAAATTTGATCTTCTACCTCAAAAAAAATCAAGAATCTTCCAATGGCTTTTGAGAAAACAGATGATGAGGTTAAAGAAGAAGAAGATGAAGAGGTTAAGAAGATTTGTAACTTGACACATCTAAATTTGGCATATCGTGGAGGGTTTAATCAGTTGAATCGTAGCCAATTCAAGCTAACGAGAGAGGAGTATTATTGGGAGATCCAAATGTTACACCTCATAAAGTTGCACACTTTTTGAACTCAAATAAGAAAAACAAAAAAAAAGAGTTTATTACATAAGCCAATTTGAGATTCTTTCACTGACCAGTTTTAAACCGCACCGTAGTTTCTAATCTCTAAACCATGTATGCACAAGGGGACTAAGGATAGGATCGATCGATATCAAGTGACTTAAATACCCCTTGAACCGGGGACATCGATCCACTCGAGCTGTAACTCGACTTCTCCGCATTCCACGTGCTGGAGTCTAAGGAACATATTCTGAACAAGCTTGCCTTGGTTCCACACAATATGGCTCTCTTCAGAAAGACAGTTTTGTCTGCTCGGCTGTATCTTCATTATTATGGTTCCATTGGGAAGTCCTCCTTCGAGCTTATTGCGGAATTTAATGGCTTCAAGATATGTAGCAATGTTAAACTCTGCGTCTCCCATCTTATCATCCGCCGAGAACAAGTCCTTGTCGTAAACCGTCTGTGTGTCATAACAAGAATGTATCATTTCTCTAGTGAAACCGATATGCATGGTTAAAAATATGCTAAGGATCACTTACAAGTTTAATAGGGAGATTTGGATCAGTCACAGAAAGAGTCAAATCATCGTTCCACTCGGGGTTTACACTGTGTTTGATCACGCGGGTTTTCAGCTTCTGCATCAAACAAACAAAATAAACATCACAAACTAAAAAGATTTGGGACTGATTCATTTAGTAAAGAATCAAGAACTAGCAAAATGCTTTTGATTGATCTTAAGGTGAGTCAAAAGGCGACACAAGTCATCATATCAAGGTGTGGAACCAGAGGATTGATGATGACAGAAATAATAAAGAAAGATTGGTTGGCTTAGAGTAAATGACAACCAATATTCCAAATTCATAATTCAAAAGGACCAACAAATATGAAAAATTAATCATAAGTCTTCTTCTCTAAGTTACTTGTATGCAAATTATCAGTCACATAACTCAACAACTCTAGTAGAGAAGAAGATATCCAAAGGTTTTAACTTTCTAACTACTCTATAAATATTTTACTAAATCAAGATTAAAAGACTTCACAATAGCTTGTAAAATTAGGTATAACTAAAACCCAAAAAGAATAAAAAGTTAGGTATAACAATGAGATGTATAACCTTTTAAGTCTGCCTTCAAATCCCATAATTGATAACTAAATCTTGATTAATTCAACATCAATCTCAAGTTATTGGTGAATTCTGTTTGAGATTTATAACATCAAGAATCAATAATCCACTGTCAAATATCAAAAAGACCTTTAAAACCAAAAACAAAAAGACCCAATTGAGTTTTCATTACAGAGATCCTATTTTATTACCAACCAACAGTTTAATAAAAAAAACATTCAGATTCGAACAGATGCATCACCAGATTCTAGTCAAAGATGCTAAATTGAGGATTAAAAAAAAAATCGAAATTAAGAAGCCAAAATCGATTTTTTTGTTGTTGTTGTTACCTGTTTTCCTGAGTGAACAACGACATAAGGATCGCTGCTAGAGATATCTCTAATGGCGAGATTCACACCTCTCTTCACATGAATTCTCAGAAGACCCAATAGATTCTCCATCGCAAATGGCGAAACTGTGATTTTGGAATTTGGAGAGCTGTGAAGAGGGTTTTTGTAATTTTATATAAGCGCCTCCGAAGAGAAAGAGAGAGAGAGAGAGAGAGAGAGAGAGAGAGAGAGAGAGAATTTATTATATTACAATTTATTTTATTATTCTACCTCGAGCCACCTCTGTCTTTTTTTATCATTAATCACATCGATAACCATTAATTTGATAAAAACGATATGCGACCAATTATTGAGATATTATTTTGAGTATATTTGTAATTATAATAATATATATAAAAAGTATTCTAGTTTTAATCTCATAAATTATACTTCTTTTGTATCAGAAAGGTTGATATTTTGAATTTTTCACATATATTAAGAAAGAACTTTAACTAATCATTTTTCTATTTTTTTTGTTTGATTAGTTTAATGCACGGTTTGGTTTCCAATATTAGTATTAACACCATTTTTTATATATAATTAATGTAGCCTTAAAGACTCATTTTTGGATCCCTTAAAGAAAAAAAGATTAGGATTACAAAAAAAGAATTGGTATTGTACTTAAACATGAAATTTGACTTTTCACCTCCTCTACCTAAATGTTGCAATTAATTAGTCTTGTAAAAAGAAATTTAATTAATTAACCAAGTGACCTTGTAAACAAAAGTGCATTAATTACAATGCACAACATCAACCTTTCTGATACAAAAATAAAAACTCAGAACATCAACCTTTCTGATACGGAGGGAGAATATAGTTAGTTTGTGAAGTTTGAATGTATATATGTTCCGTTTGAGAAAAAAAAATTATTTAGTAGAATATTTATAAGTTAGTATAACAAAACCAACTAAAAGTGTAACAAAATAATCAAATGCTATTTAATAAACATAGACACGAAGATAAAATATTAGACATCACATATTCAAATCAATAAAATAAGTTTTTCATCATTTAAGTTTCATCTTAATTATATATGCTTTCTATAAAAAAGACAAAAAGTAATAAAGTTAAATATTATTTTATTTCTTTAGCTAGTTTAACCAATATAAATTTCTGATTCAATCAACTTAATTGAAAAACAAATTAATAAACACAAATCCCGCTTTCAGATCCATGACAACTTTAATTTTGAAACCAAGATAATATATTAATATGAAATGAATTTTAAAACTAATTTAAACGAACTTTTTCAGTTTTATCTCGAAGAGGTAATGACCAGACTTTTGTCTGGTAATATATTGGTTGTGATAACATTTAAATAATTTTTCAATGATTATACCTCACTTCTTCCAATCAGAGTGAATAAGTTATTTCATCATATTCAGTTTCATTCTTGTTATATATGTTTTTAATGAAAACAACAACAAAAAACAAGAAAGTCAAAAAATATTATCCTTCCTTGTCTACTTTAATCAATACAATTTTTTAATTAAATTTACAAATCGAAAAGCAAACTAATAAGCACAAATCTTGCTCTCGTATCTATGGAAAAAAAAATTTTGAAACAAAGAAAATATATGAATATGGAATGAATTTTGAAATAAATTTATAATAACAAAACCGACAAAGTAAATATAGTTTTTCTAAGTTTTACCTTGAACAGATTGAATCCGAAATTTTGTCTGGTGACATATTGGTTATGGTAACTTTTCAATGGTTCTTTGATGAGATCATAAACCTAAGTGAAGAGGATTTAATTATCATATTGTCATTGCAAATAATACTGAAATAACAAATATTATTTTATATCTGAGAAAATTAGTTTTTACATAGTCATTTTCCTTCGTTGTAGTCGTGTTTCTCAATCCATTGATGAATTCTTTCTCATGCCGTTCTTTGATCAAGAAGACGATTAAGTAGGCAAAATAAATACAATTTACATAAAAATGAATAACAAATAGAACAAATCAAAACAAAGAACTCCTACATTGATCTATGGCAATCCATAGGGCTGGGCAAGATACCCATAACCAAAAAACCGAACCGGAACTGAATCGAATTAGAAGGTACTGAACCGAGTCGAATAATTACAAAAATCCGAATGGTTGCTCTTATAAAATACTTCGGGTACCCGAAACGAACCGGAACCGAACTGAAATCCGAATGGATACCCGAAATATATGAAAGACAATTATATATATAAATATTATGTATATTTAGTTTTGAAATAACCAAAATACTCAAAATTACAATTATAAACCGTATATATTAGTTATGTTTAGATCAAAATAACCAAAATACTCTAAATATTCGAAATTGTTTAGTTATATTTGTCAAAATTAAATAATTTTTGCAAAATTTAACAAATTTTATTTAAATTAAACAATATTTTTTAATTTTTTGAGAATTGTGATAAATTTCGGGTACCCGAAATCCGACCCAAACCCAGGCGAAACCGAACCAAACCCGATCCAAAAAAATAAAATACCCAAATGAGTCCTATACTTCTAAAATTTGGGTATTTGAGACACGAAAGAACCGATCTGGACCCGAACGGGTACCCGAATTCCCATGCCTAGCAATCCAATCCCAAACTGAATATAAAAATAGAATTTCTTCAATCCTTTCCGCACTATCTATTCCATACGACGATATGTGGCAAAAATTTAGATGATAATATAGATTATAATTGGTGGTTAATTAAAATTATATGTGGAAAGCCTTAGAAGTAACTTCAACTTTTGTAAGTAACATATACATATATATATATATATATATATATTATAGATAATAAATCATGTTTGTAAGAAAAAGTTTGGTAAAATTATTTCATCATAATAAACAAAGTACTATGTAAATGTGTGTGTATAATATATACACACATGTAAAGAGATTTTACTATTATAATAGGATTTAATCTGCACTAATTATAACGCAAAGTAATTTTTTTAAAAGATATTGTTTTGAAATTTAAGAAAATTTATTTTTATTTGAATTTTATAATATGTCTAACTCATGATTATAGATATATTTGTCAAATTGAATAATTTGTCTATTTAACCCGTTTTCAGTAGATAAAATATTATTTGAGCTAACATCAAAACCTATAATTTTAAAAACATAACTTTAATATGCACCGTTTAATGATTCTAGTTTTGTGGTTAGTTCATGAACTCTATAAAAAAAATTAATTTTCTTGTATCTGATTTTTTATAAAATTAGTAAAATATTTTTAACTTTTATTTTGATATATATTCAAATAAAATATAATAAATTATAGTGAAAAATATATGAAGATTTTGAATAGATTTTTTCTTTAAATATATATGGATTGATTATTATTTAAAAATATATAATATTAAAAATAATTAAGAAACTAAATAGTGAATAACCTTTTTAATAATAAATAAATACTTTCCATATTCTCATCAATAATTTTAAAAGAAAATTATATTCTTTCATATTTTAATTATATTTTTTTAATTGTAATGACATAATATATAATAACTTGCAAAATAAAGTTCATTTTTAAAAATGTCTTCGTAAATAATATTATAGAGATTTATTCTTAGTTATTTATATAATTGAGACCACTATTTTAAATTATGAATTTTTTCTAATTTAATATCATGTTGTTTTTTTGTTGTTAATGGAATTTTTATACATAATTTTCATATTTTTATATTTTTTATTAACAATAGCATTAGAATTTGAAAACTTTATTAATTTTGAATGTTGATTATGGACCAATAAAATTTATTGTTTAAAATCATATATAGACACCCTTAAATATATATAACATCAACTTTTATTAGTAATAGCTTTATTACTAAAATATGTTGTAATTACCATAAATCTCATTAAATGCCCGGTCAATTAGTATTTTTTTTGTTCCCATTTCTATTTTCGTCTCCATCCTTTCTCGAAGAAAAATTGTATTTCCTTATTTTGTTTAAATTTATTCATGATATCAAAAAACAATCCCGAGTCATCAATAGTACCAGGTCACTCGTATCAAATTTAGAATTGTTTTTATTATTTCACACGATATGTTGGATTTCATTTTCTTCTACTAATTTGCTAAACATCTCTTACATTGTAAATTTTAAATAGAAATAAAACATATTGTTGTAAAGTATGATGTATTCTTAAATAATATTATAGAGATTTATTCTTAATTATTTATATAATATCATGTTGGTTTTTTTGTTATTAATGGAATTTTTATACATAATTTTCTTATTTTTATATCTTTTATTAACAATAATATTATAATTCAAAAACTTTATACAACATATTCCTAATATTTCCCTTCAATTTGGAGCGTGGAAATTAGGAATGTATGATGAATTTTGTCTACGAGTGAACTGAATTGTGTCTAACGCTTTGTCAAACATCCGCCAATTACTCTGTTGTTCTCACATGGACAATGGTCTTTCTTTAAAAGCATCAGACATTCGATGACAATCTACTTTAATATATTTAGTGTTCATAGAAGACCGAATTGGCAACAAAATAAATTGCAAATTTTCATCAAAAAACAAAAAAAAAATCGCAAATGGGCTATCACATAACAAATGATATGGCTCGGTTGGCAGGAAACCTAAATCAGTCAACAACTATTTCAGCCACTTGATCTCGCGGGTGGCGACATACAGTGTGCGATATTCGACCTTAGCGGATAGATGGACTATCTGATGTTTCGTTATCTTCCGTGATCAAAGCAATATAAGCACTAAAAACGTCGAGTTGGGGGACATGCGGGCCAATCCGCATCTAAAAAAACAACTTCTGAAAATGAAAATTGAAGACGAGCCGAATCGGCAAAAGCCACATAAGAGAACGGAGAAAGTCGATATGTCACCATAACTGTAGCGCCCGTGTTCCGGAAGAATTGATTATTGTGGAGGAAAATAATTAATTCAGGTTATTCCGGGAAGTATCGATCGATACTGGGCTGTATCGATCGATACCCGTCGGGATTTCTCCTGGGTTGTCTTCTTCTTTCGAGTATAAAAGGTTATCCTTAGAAGGATAAGACCAGAGTTGGTCGTGAGAAAGAAAGAGAGAGCGAGAGAGAAAGAGAAGGAGAGAAAGACAGAAAGGAAGCTTTGTTAAGCTTGGATCTTGCGAGATCGAGTGAGAGTTTGAGCTTGAGAAGCTCGAAGAAGAGGTTGGAGGAGCTTGGTTTCGACGTGAGCTTGTAGGAAGCGAGGGAGATCTTCTCGGGCTTAGGGAGGTCGTTTTAGAGCTCGTTTCAGCTGTTTTAAGGTGAGTTGTGACCAAAGGTGATCAATTAAGCTTGTGTGATGATTGTTTAAGCTTGGTTGACGGATTTGGTGGCTTGTGTCTGTGGCGATTCCTGTGTTAGGTCTCGTGAGTATCGACCGATACCAGGTGGGTATCGATCGATACTAGACCATAGGCGGTGGTCTCGTGTTGTGGTTGTATCGATCGATACCAGGTGTGGTATTGGGCATCGATCGATACCAGTCCCTTGTCGGGACTTGTGTGTTGTTTGGGCATCGGTCGATACTATGGGAGTATCGATCGATACCAGTTGCGTCTGGTGTTGAATGTTTAATTTGTTGTTAATTAATCATTGATAATTGTTGCTTGTGCTTATTGGTAGCCTGTTGTTGGGGTGATCAATCTCACTCAGCATTTGGTTAGCCAAATGTTGATGCATCACTTTTGTCGATGCAGGTAAAGATAAGTCGTGATCGTGGAATCAAGGCGGTGAAGAGGGGATGATTAGGACCCGGGGCTTGCTTTTGTTGTGTGGGTATCGATCGACACTAGGGGAGTATCGATCGATGCCAGTTGTTGTTGTTGTAGTACTTGTATTGTACTGTTTAATGTGTAATAATTATTGTATAATTATTATGGTGTATGATTGTATTATTATTGTTTAATTATGTTTGCAAAAAAAAAAAAAATAAATGAGTGCGGTCGTTTCATTTTGGTATCAGAGCCCTTACGGTTCTAGGAGCCTAGGTGGTTCTAGATTAAATTGGGTATTGTGTGGGGGTCTTAGAATCATCCTCTTCGAGCCTTGTGAGATTCCACGGTGAGTATCTTTATTGTGATGATTGTTTTTAGTTTTCTTAGCTTGTGCTTCTGCACGTGTGCAGATGGCTAGGGGTCGTGGCCGTGGTAGAGGTCGTGGCTGTGTGCCGGCGGAGCAGGTCGAGGATTCGCGTGCGAGTCAGGTTGGGTCTGAGGGTGCGGCCGGAGTGAGTGCCGTTGGGACTGGCGTGAGCGTCAGTGTGGCTGGTGTTCCAGCGGGTGCTGCGGGTGTAGCAGCGGGTGATGCTCGTGGCCGAGATGATCGCATAGCGGATCTGTTGACGAGGGTGTTGGAGCGGTTACCAGAGAGGGTACAGGCTCAGGCTCCTGTGGCTCCGGTAGTGGTGGAGGCTCCGCCTCAGGCGGCAGCTGCGGTTGCTGAGGAGCTCCCATCCTATCTGCGAATGATGGAGCAGATGCTGAGGATTGGCACGGGGTTCTTTTCCGGAGGTGCTAATCCTGAGGACGCTGATGTGTGGTTGAGGAGGATAGAGAGGAATTTCCTCTCGAGTAGGTGTCCCGCGGGATACCAGGTGGACATTGCGGTCCATTTTCTGGAGGGTGATGCGCATCTCTGGTGGAGGGGTGTGGCAGCACGGATAGCGCAGGCCGCGATGGCTTGGGCGGATTTTGTGGAGGAGTTTAACTCCAAGTACTTTCCTCAGGAGGCGTTCAACCGGTTAGGGTCGAGACTTGCGAGTTTGACTCAGGGGGATCGGTCGGTACGCGAGTATGAGGTGGAGTTTGTCCGGCTCGGGTCTTATGTTAGACGAGCGGGTGAGAGTGAGTCGGCCCGTGTGCAGAGATTCTTGATGGGTCTTCGGGTTGACTTGAGGAACCGTTGCATGGTGAGGTCTTTTTGCACGGTTGATGAGTTGGTGGAGACTGCAGCTTTGCTTGAGGAGGGTCTGAAGGACGAGGTGGTAGTGGCTACACCGCGTTTTCAGGCGAGCTCTGTGCAGCAGCAGTCCGGTTCGAGCAGAGGCAGTAGTAAGCCGATGCAAGGACAGAAGCGGAAGCGGGAGAGCGCTTCGAGGGGTAGTCGGGGTGGTCCGGGTTGCTTTGGTTGTGGGAGCATGGATCACCGAGTGGCGAGCTGTCCTCATAAGGGCGGAGCGCGAGTGGATACTCGAGTGTGCTATCACTGCAAGGAGGCGGGGCACATCAGGCCTCAGTGTCCCCAGTTGCGGCAGAGTGAGCCCGCGGTAGTGCAGCCTCTCAGGCAGGTGGCATCAGCGCCTCGAGTGTACTCCATCACCGAGACCGGCGAGCCGAGTTCCAGGCCGATCACAGGTATTTTCTTAGACTCCTCTAAGTTTAATTCTGTGTTGGGGAATGTCGGGCTTGTCGGGGTGTTAAGGTTCGCGGCACATGTATATGTGCAGGGACCTTGTGTGTTGGAGGTGTAGAGTGTCATGTGTTGTTTGACACGGGAGCATCGCATTGCTTCGTTTCCCCGGAGTTGGCCGAGAAGGCTAATCTGCGGAGCGAGCCCGGTGTGAGTTTGGGTTTCGTGGAGGTTGCCGGAGGGAAGCTCCTGAGGATTCACGGTCGGGTGCGAGACGTGGATGTTCAGGTAGCAGGAGAGTCCATGGCTGCCGACTTGATTATCTGCTCCGTGGAGCTGTACGATGTCATCTTGGGCATGGATTGGCTCGGGAAGTTCAGGGCGCATCTGGACTGTCACCGAGGGCGAGTTGAGTTCGACCAGGGGAAAGGGAAGTTGGTGTATCAGGGAGTGAGACCGACTTCCGGGAGTCTCGTGATCTCGGTTGTGCACGCGGAGCGTCTGATCGAGAGGGGTTGCGAGGCGTATTTGGCTACGATTTCTTTGCCGGAGGCCGTCGGAGAGGCCAGGGTGCAGGATATTCGGGTGGTCAGTGAGTTCCAGGATGTGTTCCAGTCGTTGCAGGGGTTGCCACCGTCTAGGTCGGATCCTTTCACGATCGAGTTGGAACCAGGGACGGCACCGATATCCAGAGCTCCTTATAGGATGGCTCCAGCAGAGATGGCCGAGCTGAAGAGGCAGCTGGCGGAGTTGTTGAGTAAAGGGTTCATTCGTCCGAGTTCTTCACCGTGGGGAGCACCGGTGTTATTCGTGAAGAAGAAGGACGGGAGTTTTCGGTTGTGTATTGATTACCGGGGACTTAACCGAGTCACAGTGAAGGACAGGTATCCTCTTCCTCGGATTGATGAGTTGTTGGATCAGTTGAGAGGGGCTACTTGGTTCTCCAAGATTGACTTGGCGTCGGGATATCATCAGATTCCCATCGATGAGGTAGATATCCGGAAGACGGCTTTCAGATCTCGTTATGGCCATTACAAGTTTGTGGTGATGCCATTTGGGTTGACGAATGCACCGGCTGCATTTATGAGATTGATGAACCGTGTCTTCCAGGAGTATCTAGATGAGTTCGTGATCATCTTTATCGATGACATCTTGGTGTATTCGAGGAGCCGGGAGGAGCATGAGGTGCATCTGCGTGTGGTTCTTTCGAGGCTACGGGAACAGAAGTTGTTTGCTAAGTTGAGCAAGTGTAGCTTCTGGCAGCGGGAGATCGGTTTTCTGGGTCACATTGTCTCTGCGGAGGGAGTGTCGGTAGATCCGGAGAAGATCCAGGCCATTAGTACTTGGCCGAGGCCGAGGAATGCCACTGAGATTCGGAGCTTTCTTGGGTTGGCAGGGTATTATCGGCGGTTCGTCAAGGGTTTTGCGAGTTTGGCTAAGCCTATGACGAAGCTAACAGGGAAGGATGTTCCTTTCGTGTGGTCCTCAGAGTGTGAGAGGAGCTTCGCAGGGCTGAAGGCCATGTTGTCTAGTACTCCAGTATTGGCGTTGCCTGAGCCGGGTGAGCCTTACGTGGTGTACACCGATGCGTCGGGAGTGGGTCTTGGTTGTGTGTTGATGCAGCGGGGGAAGGTTATTGCCTATGCTTCGCGGCAGCTGCGGAAGCATGAGGGCAACTACCCTACCCATGACTTGGAGATGGCTGCAGTAGTTTTCGCTTTAAAGATTTGGAGATCTTATCTTTATGGCGGAAAGGTGCAGGTGTTCACAGATCATAAGAGCTTGAAGTACATTTTCACTCAGCCTGAGTTGAATTTGAGGCAGAGGCGCTGGATGGAGCTAGTGGCCGACTATGATCTGGAGATAGCTTACCATCCTGGTAAGGCTAATCTGGTTGCGGATGCGTTGAGTCGGAAGCGGGTGGCTTTGGCTCGGGAGCTCGAGGTAGAGTCCTTGGTGAGCGAGATTAGCACATTGCGCTTATGTGTTGTATCTCAGGAACCTTTGGGCTTAGAGGCGGCTAACCAGGCGGATCTTTTGAGCAGAGTTCGGTTGGCTCAGGAAAAAGATGAGGGTTTGGTTAAGGCTTCGAGAGCAGAGGGTTCTGAGTATCAGGTATCTGCGAACGGCACTATCCTTGTTAGTGGGAGGGTATGCGTACCTTTGGATGAGGATTTGCGGCGAGAGATCCTGAGCGAGGCTCATTCGAGTATGTTTTCGATTCATCCAGGAGCGACTAAGATGTATCGCGATCTTAAGCGCTATTATCATTGGGTCGGGATGAAGAAGGATGTGGCTAACTGGGTTGCTTCGTGCAACGTGTGCCAGTTGGTGAAGGCGGAGCACCAGGTCCCGAGTGGTTTGTTGCGGAGTTTACCCATTCCAGAGTGGAAGTGGGATATGATCACGATGGATTTCGTGGTGGGATTACCGGTTTCTCGGACCAAGGATGCTGTTTGGGTCATCGTCGATCGATTGACCAAGTGTGCGCGTTTTCTGGCCATTAAGAAGACCGATGGGGCGGCAGTTTTGGCTAGGAAGTACGTACAGGAGATTGTGAGACTGTATGGAGTACCGGTGAGTATTGTTTCGGACCGGGATCCTAAGTTCACAGCGGAGTTCTGGAATGCGTTTCAGGCAGAGATGGGCACGAAAGTGCACTTGAGCACGGCGTATCATCCTCAGACAGATGGGCAGTCAGAGAGGACCATCCAGACTTTGGAGGATTTGTTGAGGATGTGCGTGCTGGATTGGGGTGGTCATTGGGTGGATCACTTGAGCTTGGTAGAGTTTGCGTATAACAATAGCTACCAGGCAAGTATTGGGATGGCACCATATGAGGCTCTGTATGGGAGGCCATGTCGTACCCCTTTGTGTTGGACACAAGTGGGGGAGAGGAGCACTTTGGGTGCGAGTTTTGTTCAGGAAACCACGGAGAAGATTCGGGTTGTGAAGCTGAACATGAAAGAGGCCCAAGATCGGCAAAAGAGTTATGCCGATAAGAGGCGGAAAGAGCTTGAGTTTGAGGTGGGAGATAGTGTGTATCTCAAGATGGCTTTACTGAGAGGTCCGAACAGGTCCATTGTTGCGACTAAGTTGAGTCCGAGGTATATGGGACCGTTCCGGATTGTAGAGCGTGTTGGACCGGTAGCGTATCGGTTGGAGTTACCCGCGGTTATGCAAGCATTTCATAAGGTATTCCATGTGTCGATGCTGAAGAAGTGTTTGCATAGGGGTGACGAGGTATTGGCTGAGATTCCGTCAGATCTCCAGCCCAATTTGACCGTTGAGGCGAGACCTTTGAGAGTTCTCGAGCGGAGGGTCAAGGAGCTTCGTCGGAAGAGGATTCCGATGATGCGAGTTCTGTGGGACTGTGACGGGGTGCAGGAGGAAACTTGGGAGCCAGAGGCTAGGATGGAAGCGAGGTTCCAGAAGTGGTTCCAGAAGCAAGCTGCGGCTTGAGTTCCATCGAGAGGTTCCAGTTTCGGTTGTAGCTGTGTGCTATGTGTGTTTCATTTTGTATTGCCGTTGTGTAGAACGATGTTACATTATGATGTGTAATAAGATGAGTATTTCTTATTATCGGTGACTTTGGGAGTCACGGTTTTGCATTACGTTTGGGGTAAGAAACGTTAATGCAAGAGAGTGATAAGATGGATGTTCTTATTGCTATTGTGAGCGTTGCGTGTTTTCAGTTAAGCTTGTTCGGGAAAATGAGTCGAGTGACGAGACCGGGTTATTTCACTTAGCGGTTCTGTGTGGTGGGTCGGATTGCAGGCGTATGGTACTTGTTTGTTTTATTACGTTTGTATTGAGGACCTACTGCAGAGAGTTGTTGGGTGTTAAAGGTAGCCTAGTCATAGTTGTCTTGACAAGTCTTTCTAAAGCAAGCTGACACTGGAAGGTGCGCAAGGGAGGTGCGATGGCCGGGTTATTGGTCATGCACGGCAGATATTCCGGGTATGGAATATGAGTGATGCCGGTGTTGCCTTGCGAGGATTTACACGGATCACGGGAGGTAGTTCAGTCGAGATGCTTAGAGATATGTGACTTATTGTTCGTTGAGAGGACTGGTTCCTCTGGTGCCGATAGCTCGCAGGACGGTGTGTCTTGAGAGTGTGAGTGGATATGTACCCAGACTCGGGAGGTTTATAGCCTAGAGTAATACGTGATACCGTGGATTCGTAAGGAGTATATCATAGACGTATGATATATTCCCTAGAATTGAGTGGTATGGGGTATGGGGACTCTTGTAGGTTATATTACCGAGGGGAGTGGTACAGCAGATACCCAGAACTCGGAGATGCTGCGGTGTCTTGGGTGATGTGGTATGGTTGATACCTTGCGAGGTATGGTGGATATCCTGCGGGATATGGCTGACGCTCGGAACTCGGGGATGCTGCGGTGTCTTGGGTGACGGGGTTGGCGTATGTTTGAGCAATAAGTACGTATGATGCCGCGGTGTCATAAGCATAGGGACTGAGTGGGAAACCTCGGAGGTTGGTTTTGGACCTCGTATGAGTGTGAGTGGCCGGGTTGACCAAGATTTATGTGATCGTTGCGACGATTAAGGTTCATTGGAGATGGACGGTTCATTGGAGATGAACGGTAACGAAGATTCGAGGTCGAATCTAAGTTAGTGGGGGAGAATTGTAGCGCCCGTGTTCCGGAAGAATTGATTATTGTGGAGGAAAATAATTAATTCAGGTTATTCCGGGAAGTATCGATCGATACTGGGCTGTATCGATCGATACCCGTCGGGATTTCTCCTGGGTTGTCTTCTTCTTTCGAGTATAAAAGGTTATCCTTAGAAGGATAAGACCAGAGTTGGTCGTGAGAAAGAAAGAGAGAGCGAGAGAGAAAGAGAAGGAGAGAAAGACAGAAAGGAAGCTTTGTTAAGCTTGGATCTTGCGAGATCGAGTGAGAGTTTGAGCTTGAGAAGCTCGAAGAAGAGGTTGGAGGAGCTTGGTTTCGACGTGAGCTTGTAGGAAGCGAGGGAGATCTTCTCGGGCTTAGGGAGGTCGTTTTAGAGCTCGTTTCAGCTGTTTTAAGGTGAGTTGTGACCAAAGGTGATCAATTAAGCTTGTGTGATGATTGTTTAAGCTTGGTTGACGGATTTGGTGGCTTGTGTCTGTGGCGATTCCTGTGTTAGGTCTCGTGAGTATCGACCGATACCAGGTGGGTATCGATCGATACTAGACCATAGGCGGTGGTCTCGTGTTGTGGTTGTATCGATCGATACCAGGTGTGGTATTGGGCATCGATCGATACCAGTCCCTTGTCGGGACTTGTGTGTTGTTTGGGCATCGGTCGATACTATGGGAGTATCGATCGATACCAGTTGCGTCTGGTGTTGAATGTTTAATTTGTTGTTAATTAATCATTGATAATTGTTGCTTGTGCTTATTGGTAGCCTGTTGTTGGGGTGATCAATCTCACTCAGCATTTGGTTAGCCAAATGTTGATGCATCACTTTTGTCGATGCAGGTAAAGATAAGTCGTGATCGTGGAATCAAGGCGGTGAAGAGGGGATGATTAGGACCCGGGGCTTGCTTTTGTTGTGTGGGTATCGATCGACACTAGGGGAGTATCGATCGATGCCAGTTGTTGTTGTTGTAGTACTTGTATTGTACTGTTTAATGTGTAATAATTATTGTATAATTATTATGGTGTATGATTGTATTATTATTGTTTAATTATGTTTGCAAAAAAAAATAAAATAAATGAGTGCGGTCGTTTCAATAACAATATCATGAGACATGGAGATGCCGAGCTAAATCGAAGGAAATGCAAAAGATCTTGTCGATGGCGAGGGATAAATGATGGAGAGCTTGATAAAGATCTTTATCCACCGGTGAGAAAGTTCTTTGTAAAATCTGGAGAGAGTTCGAGATGATGTAACTGATATATCATGGTTTTTACTCGCTTTTAACCATGATATATGTTTTATTTATAGAGTCTTTCTAGTATTTTTGGAGTCTTTTCGAGTCTTTACAGGTTTAGGTACGTTTGGAGCTAAATTGGGATTATTGGAGCATTTTGGAGCCAAGCAAGATCATGCAGCTGAAGGATCAAGTTGGAGTCGACAAAGACGATGTGTATCGATCGATACCACTTATGGTATCGGTCGATACTGATCGCATGAAAAGAAGGATCGCGACTTTTTACAAGTATGAAGATTCTACACTTTGGCCCAGAAGACTTTAATAATTACAAGAAGCCCCAAAACGTGTTTAGTATTATATATAGGGTTTTCAGCCAATTGTTTTGGCTACGTTTTATTCTACTTTGGTTTTGGTTGAGAGAGCTTTTGAGGGAGACAAGTCTGAAACTTTGTTCGTCCGAGAGAAGATTTCAAACCCTTGTTTTCTTTCTCTTTTATTATTAATTTCAGAGATTTATTCAATCATATTGTTTGTTTCAATCTCCATGTCTGAGTAGATCTCTTGTTAGGTTCTCAATAAAGGATATCTTTGAATGCTAGGTTAATTAGTTGGTTATGGTTCATAATCTGAATTAGTTCTTCACCATAGGTTGTTCTTAAAGCTAATTCTAGATTGATCACCTGGAACTTAGATCTTAGGTTAATCGATTAGGCACGACAGTGCAATTGATAATCTGACAGAACCTAAGGTGAGCAAAATAACTATCTGCAAAGAGATTTGGTTTAGTTGTTTTGTGAACAAGTCAAACTTGAACTTAATGTTGGTTTAGAATTTAGAATTTGCAAAGAGATTTGGAATTCTGAGATTTAGATTTAGATAACTCTCGCAACGACAGTTGGTTAGTTATAGTTCAGTGATTTGAGTTCAAGAACCGCGCTTAATCTGAACCCTGACTAATTGGTTAATCTGCAGTCTCTGATTTCCTGAGAAATACCCTAAGCCTATCTTTCCTCCATTGAATTTACAATCCTTGATTTACGTTATTGCTTCCTGTTTTATTGATTTACTTAGCTTAATTCGAACATATTTAATCTATTGTGTGATTTTTGAGTCTCTGTGGATTCGACTCCTAAGTACTACAATCGACAAAGCTGTTAGTACTTTAAGTATTACATTTGAGATTATCAGTAACACTCACTAGTCAGGAAAAAGTTACAACAAAAGAGATTTGGGGACGGTGAACCATCCTGAAACGACACACGAAAGAAAAGAGCATTTTTTGGATTTTGTACGTGGAACAAATTTTTTTGGACAAACTTATATTTTTGTGTGTGTTTAACCGTTATTTTCCTTCTATAATATAGCGTATTCCAAATTAATAACAATTAGATCATGTGTTAAAATAAAACCTACTTCGTTAAATATTAGTTTGAAATGACCATGAGAAGAAAAACCTTATATTTTATCCGGAGTTGGTGATAGATAAGTTAGTCAATGTTATTCAATTACGGCACCTGCCACGCCAAATCAGAGTTGGTGCCTGATGATGACTCAGATCAGATCCGGTCAATTCTTTTTATCAACAACTCTTTTCTTTTTTGTTCTTAAGGACTTAAACTATAAATGTGGATATTTGATTTCGATCACCATTCATACTTGATATTTTCTTATTTGACTTTACCATTTTTTTATTATTATTTGAAATTGAATATAATATTTTAACAACTATTATTCGTCTTTTACATAGTCATAATTATTCTTTGTTTGTTTTTTTTTGATAAAAAGTCATAATTATACTTAAAGTTGTAACAATTTAATTTATTTAGGGGGTTATTGGGAGATTGATTTATGAAGATTTTTAGAGTCTAAGTGGGGATTATTGGTTCTTGCATTTTAATGGATTTTTCAGATTTAGAAATCCTAATGAATCCATTGATTTTAAAATCAGAGAAGTGGATTTCAAAGTTAAATAATTGGATTTCAAAATCAGATAAATGGATTATTGTAAATCAACCAAATAGATTTATAAGAATTTTAGTATTATAAGAAAATAAAAATAAAACAAACCAAAAAAAAATTTCGTTCTTTTTCTTTCACTAATCATCTAGTATTCTCCTAAAATATAGTATATGTCCAAATATTTGTTGCAATTATTGTTCTCAATTGATTGACATGTTCTCTTTCTTGATCATGAGTTCCAAGAATTTATTCATCATTGTTATTAACTTCTTCTTCATCAGAATTTGTTTCTTTATGAAAACTATCTGTTCGACAGTATTTTCGAAAAAAGTTATGTAAACCAGCACATGCAAGTACGATTTTTGTTTGTGACTTATAAGGAAAAAGAGGAGCAGACTTAAAAATTAGGAATCGAGATTTGAAGATATCAAAGATTCTTTCAACAACGTTTCTCAATGAGGCATATCGATGGTTAAACAACTCTTTTTCATTTCGTGGAGTAGATGATGTGTGGGCTGACTACATAAAGGTAAATTTTATTTTTTTTAAAACGATTTACGGCTTCTTTGATATATGCAAAGATTTTTCATTATCTTGGTTTTTTATCGTATTTTAGGGACACATCCGAACTATAAAAAATTTGTGACGAAACTTTTGAAGAGTTTGATGATCTCCAATTGATATTTGAAAACAATGTAGCGTCGGGTAGGAGTGCGATTGGATTGGGCGATACGACTGATGCTCGAAGATGTGGATTTATGGAAAAGGAAAAGGAGCAAACAAATTATGGTGAATAGTTTTCCATGAATGTCGAGGAAAATTATGAAACACAATCGTCTTTTTTTTTTTGCAACGGTTCAAATAATACTTTGGAAAAACTCTCTTTAAGAAAAAGACGGAGAACTAAACCTCTTAACAATGTTGATGATCCAATCATTCAAAAATTGATAAATGTCTTTCTATTTTTAATTATATGTAATAGTTTCATCTTGAAAAAAAATACACATGTAAATCCAAATCCAACCAAATAACAAGGTTTCACTCGATATTTGCTCCTTTGTATTTTACACTTAAAAATAATTATAAATCCATTCAAATCCAAATTAAAATCAAATCCTTATGAAAATCCTTACTATTGAATAACAGTTGATTTTAACATGGATTTTAAAATCATAGAACCAATAACACAAGATTTGAATATGAATTTCAAAATTATAGAACCAATAACACTTGATTTGGTTTGGATTTCCAAATCCATTAAAATGCAAGAATCAATAACCCCCTCTAAGATTCTACTGTTATTGGTTTGTGGATTTTTACATTCTTAATAGATTCCAATGTTATTCGTTTATGGATTATAACATTTCATTGTTATTGGTTTGATGATTTATATAATCTAATCAAATCAATTGTTATTCAAAAAGTTTATATTTTAATGATTCTATGATTCTGTTAAAATCTAGTGTTATTGAGATATGGATTCTTTACATTTTAACTCATAAAACATGATTTTTAAAATACTACCTATATCCCTTGGATTCTCAAAGTTTGTTATAATATAATTCTTTTATGGATTGTTTGAATACACAAAATTATCTGCATTTTTTAAAAACTTTTAAAATTCAACAAAACTCAATGCAAAATTGACAAATCTGATGACTTTTGAAATCAACAAAACTCTCTATAAATCCAACTCCCAATAAACCCCCCCCCCCCCTTAATTTGGCCTAACGTCATTTTTGTTTTGGGAAAATTATCAAAAAAATCATGAACTTTCAAATTTTGACCATTCAAATCATGAACTATTATGTTGACTAATCCAAATTAGACCCAACGTTAAGTCGATAAATAGAACGGATAAACGAGATTAAAAAAACCGTTGTAAATCACGGTTAAGTAAAGCGACGTCGTCTCCTCTTTCTTAAAACCCAAAACAAATACATTGGAGATTTTTGTTATTTGGAGTTTTAAGAAGAATGAGGAGACAACGTCATTTTACTTAATTGTGATTTACAACAATTTTTTAACTTCGTTTATCTGTTCCGTTTATCGACTTAACGTCGTGTCTAATTTGGCTCAGTCAACAGAAATTTGAGATTTAAACGCGATAATTCATGTTTTGAATGGTTAAAAATTGAAATTTTATTATTATTTTTGACAATTTTCCCTTTTTCTCATACTATTTTTTTTTTCATTTTATGAGTCTCCTCTTTGTGTTACGTCAACTTCACAAATCACAAGTTGTCTCGTATCAGTGAGCCTCTAATCTTGAGAGAGGTTGAATTTATTGACATTTAAGAAAGAGATGTCATTATAGTTGTGAAGGTTAAAATCTCGGCCCCAATAAATTGGACCTAATAAATTTATGGTAAAATGTTTTGATGGAATCAAATAAGCAAAACGAGTTTAAGCATACGAGGTGGCGGGCCGAGTTGAAAGACCCATCAGAGTGAACATCTATGGTCAAAAGGGATTAAATGTGGAACCGTTAGTCAACCCCACCAAAGCCAAATATTTATTCAAACTGGTGAACTAAGGTTCCTAAACGTAACAGCCGGATCTTTAGACTAAAAGACCATTCATGGCAAATCAGGCGGAGTAAATGGAGACGGTAAACACGATCTCGGAGTATAAAATAAGGAGCAAGAAACAAGAATCCAACTCTCTACACCACTCTCAACTACAACTTAGCTCTAGACTCAAACACTTATCTTTTCTTTGTTCTTGTAAATCGCTATTCAGAATCAAAATATTAAACCATTTTACCCCGCAAAAACCATGTCCAAATCGCTCTCAGATCTTGTATGTTCTCATAGAGAAACAAACTTACTATTATTGCTTGATAATCCCTCGGTTCTTCTTTTCTTAAAGATAAGCCACGGTCTCATGTTTATTCCTATTTACAAATTTTGACCGTTGTATTACCAGCTACAACAGTTTGGCGATAGAATGAGGGGCATAAGCAAGTTTAATCTCAACGCAGAAGAACCACCATGGAAGAACATGCAGTATTTCGTGAAGTCGCGAATAGGGTCACTACCTATCTTACCGCAGTCGTAGAAGGGGCAATGACCGCGATGAACCAAAACCTTGAAAAAGTTGTTTAGGATCAGGCGACATTGGCCCAATCATCTGTTGAGCTCCGCTCAAAGATTGTAAGAACTCAAGTTCCCCCACCCCCACCCCCCCCCCCCCCCCCCCCCCCCCCCCCCAATGTTTCATCAACACCTGTGACACATGGTGTTTCATCCACACCATCCATTGTTCCACTTGAAAGAAACGGAAATAGCACCACATCCCCAAGTATGCCCTAGTTAGGGATTGATCCGTTCTACCAAAGACAGGGAAGTGGAAGTGCACAAGTGCCATTGAGGGATGGAATACGGGTCGATCTGTCGGCTTTTCCTCCACCACCTCCTTTCGATCCGTTAAACCTGAAACCTCAGAACCCGGATCAAAGACCAATTTTGACCCCAGAGGCCGATCAAAGGAACATACAAGGCCATCATATTCCAAGAGGAATCTCGACCTCCTCTGCTATGACCAGCAAAGTGATCATGGGTTTGGGAAACGCCAAAGTATTTGTTTCTGCCAGAAGGAGGTTGAAAGGTAGCATTGATTCTGCTTCTAGATAAATCGGCTGGTGTTATGAAGTTACGGGTTTGATGGGAAGGAGTCCGCCACGAGGGATTTCTCTTATAATCTGCAGTTCTGCACCCTCAGGGTAATTGTTACCTTCATAATCGAGTATAAAGCATTTGGAACAATTCTTTTTCAACTTTTCATATACGAGAAATACTTCAACTTCATCACCATTCTCATATTCCTTTACTGAGGTCATAATAAGAGATTTCAGTCCGTTGATTTGTACTCACATTCTCGCCACTGTGGTTGAAATATCAATAGCCTCCACTAGTCTGATATCCTCTCCGAAGCTCCCATAGTAGCTTCTGTCCCGAGATGGACCGGCGGACTAAGCACCGGAAAGTAGATGAGCTCATCTCAAAACTTGTGCATGGGAGCATTTGAAATTAAAACAATCAATCAAATATTTTGGTTTACAAATATATAATTCAATTAGTTCTACCATGTATTGTGTTTATAACATGTATTATTGGCTAAAATAAATTTTCTCTCCTTTTTTTAGTTTTTTTTTTCTTGTGCTTCTTCTTCTTCCAAACCTATATAACGTTAACCGATTCGCTGATTCAACGACTCATGTCTATACTATCGGTCATGTTCATATAGTATAATTTAATTTTACATATAAATCGTTTAATATACAAATCATTTCAATATTAAATTTATTTCATTTATTCGAATTTTATTTTATTAGTTCGGTTTGTTTGTTCATAATAGTACACAGTAATCCCTACGAGGAATATTTTCGTCCGAAAATATTTTGTTTGGTTAGTCACCTAAATGGATTCTTCCTATGGTTGTGTTCTTTTTTTCTCTCCCAAATAAAATTTAATAAAAATAAGATTAGAAAGGTCATGAAAGTTTTAAACAGCTTTGTTGTAGCTGGATTTACAACGGTCAAAATTTGTAAATAGGAAAAAATCGAAAGATTTTGGTAATTTATCTTTAATAACAAAAGATTCGAATGACTTCCGAACAATAAACATAAAGTATATTGCTCGAGAGAAACTAAATAGATCAATAACCGATTTAGATTGGAAATACGAAGTAAAATGAAATTAGTATTTCGTTCTCAAGAGTGCTTTTACAAGAATAAGAGCAAAGAATTGATAAGTGTTTAAGCGTAGAGCTAATTGCAGATGGAAGAAGTTGTTTTGCTCTTTACTCTCGGTCTTGTTTTATACTTCGAGTCCGTGTTTGACGTTGTAGTTTACTCCGCTTGATTCGCTATGAATAACATTTTATTCGGAGGTTACGACCGTTACGTTTAGGTGCTTTAAATCACCGGTTTGAACGAGTCTTTGGTCTTGGCAATGTTGATTGACATATCCGCATTTATTCTCCTTTGACAGTAAACTCACCCGGCGTGTCTTTTAGCTCTACTCGTCACCTCGTCATTGTCTTTGATTTCTCCAGTCTTTTTACCATTTACTTATTAAACATGTTTTACTAGACCGAGATTTTCACCTCCAGAAGCTTACAAGTAATTAAAAACAAAGAGAGTAATAATGAAACTTTGAGCTTCAGATGGTCAACAACATGCAGACTAGCTCAGAACCTTCTTCATCTTTGATATGGACGGAGGCTCTGTTTTTTTTCATAAGCTTTGTACTAAGCCTGTTTTTCTTAAAAGTTCATAGTCTTGAGAGTTACGGTTTAGTGCTATGTTTTTCCAACATTTTGTAAATATTTTTTTTTTTTGATTAATAAATTTCATATTTAAAAAAAAAAAAGTGCAAGCCCCCTTAGTCCAATGTTTGACCAAGGGTTCATTAATGTTTCTACAGCAGGAGGTCCGAGTTTCGATTCCCAGAGGACGTAATTTATGCAGATTAATGGAGGCAAGCTTATAAATAAATCTTCAGCGTGGTACAAGTAAAGTCGTTCATCGTGATTGCGAATCGTTGTGGAGCGGGTAGCTTTGTCCGTTGTAGAATTGTCTTTGTAGTAGTTCTCATAATTTGTTCAGTGTTAAAAAAAAACATCGAGCTTATGTTTGATTTTGTCTACCGGTCAACATTATAATAGAAGCCATAAAAAATAAATTTAAGACACATCTCGATTTAATTATTATTAAAAATTAAATTGATTTTTGAATAGTTAACAAATTAATTATTAAAATACAAATTGAAAATATTGCAAGATTTCGAATATAATATATTTTAATATCTTAATAAGTAACTATTGCAAGATTTTTGAATATATATGGATTGATTATTATTTACAAAAATATAATATCTTTTAATATCTTAATAACTAAGGAAATTAAATACACTCTTAAATGTATGTTGAAGGAAAAACAATTTCCATATTCTTTTCAAAAATGTTAAAAGACAGTTATATCATTTATTATTTCAATTATATTTTTTAATTTGTAATAACATATCATGTAATAACTTACAAAATAAAGTGTATTTTTCAAAATGGCTATTTAAATAATAATAGAGAGATATATATCTTGTGGTGGAATAGCTTCACAAGAGATTCCACTAATCTCTCATAGGTAATGCATCCACATTTGAGCCAACAAGCCAATGGCATCAGATTCTCCAAATTTTATATATGTACATATACAATAAACTAGGTAGTTACTAATAACCATCAATCTCTTAACAAATTTAGACTCACTTTGGTGGTTCTATGGATATCAATGACTAAACCCATAACAAGAAATTTCATGGTCTTGATAGAAAATCTCAGTAACTTATTTTGTCGGGACTAATATATGAATGACGCATATTATAGGTTCTTCTGAATAGTACTCTCTCAATGGATTAAACTCCTAACACGTACCTTTCATGTTCTTCTTTTTTGCGTCTTATAAAATGTAACCATTGAGCATGTAAGCTCAATGCAAATAAGAAGGAGAAAAAATTGGGAATGTAAAAGGGAGTGATGAAAGAGCCGAAGAAAAAGTTGTTGGTGAGTGTGAATGTTCTTGGAAGTGTTGGTCCTATAAGGTTTCTGGCTAATGAAGACGATAATGTTTCAAGTGTTATTAACACAGCTTTGAAAACTTATGCTCGTCAAGGCAGGATCCCTGTTCTAGGATTCGATCTCGATAACTTCATTTTCTACTCCATTAATGGCGGATTCAATAGTATACTCCCTTCACCATTCTTTACTTGTTCTCTTCGAATCACGTGAATTCTTGATTAGTCTAAACTTCAGTCAGGATTATATCTAGTTATACTTGACTGAAGTTTGGTTTTAGTCAAGAAGTTCTTATGGAGATCCAGTAATTTGGTTTCATTTTGATGTATTCATTGTTTTTGATTTTAGCTTTGAATCCACAAGAGAAGATAGGTTCAATGGATGTAACGAATTTCTTGCTGTGCAAGAAAGAGCCACGTCCACTGGAAAAAGTAGAAGGAAGAAGAGAGCGTAAAGCTCGAGCAGGCCATGGATGGAAATATCGACTTCTTAGGTCCTTATTAGGGTAATGTCTACTTAGTTATATACACATACAGATCTAACTCTAGTCGAGTATGAATTGTTTAAGGACTAATTCAAATGATCAATGATGTTTGTATATAAATAACGACGCTAGCTCTATCACTTGAAAATAATATATCAAATTTTCTATTTGGGATCAGATAATTCAGTATAGAAAATTCTATTCTATTCGGATTATTTTATAATTCGGTTCGGGTTATTCGGGTTTGAGAATTTTAATTCGGTTTGGAAATTTTGCTCACATTATGGATCACTGGGCATACTTTACATATCAAAAACGTTTATAGCTTTTTGTAACAATAATCATTCCAGTAAGCAATGAATAAATCAAAGCAAAGAAAAAATGAAATATGGAACTTAATTAGGTGCACCATATAAAGTTTAGGGTAAAGACCGAAGATTTTGGAGTTAGCAAAGAGTAATAGACTATGAAAGAAGAAGAACACAAGTCTAGGGCTGACAACACAAACAAAAAGAAGGAAAAAAATACAAATCCAAAATATGCATTATTCTTTTTTTTTGTGGTAGTGCGTCAAATAAGCATACTAAACAAAAGTCTAACAAGTATATAATTAACCACTTAATTATGTGTATCCCTAAAGCCGAGAGAGAGTACATCACATCTCAAAATGACAAAAAAACAAAGAATCTGGAATAGGAAACCGAAGAGACAAACATTTGGATTCTTCACGACGATCGATTATTAATATTACTAATATGTTCGTCAAGAATATATGGAAACCGAAGAGACAAACATTTGGATTCTTCACGACGATCGATTATTAATATTACTAACTAATATGTTCGTCAAGAGTCAAGATCAAGATCACGTTTTCCAAAACCGGTCAAAGAAAAAAAAAAGTAAAATAAAAGATTATTGGAAATTACGAAACAAATCGGCTATATAAAACGAAACACTAGATGATTCAGAGGAAGTTTAGGTCTCAGATTACGATTTTATTTTTCGTTCTAAAGTTTTCGTGCATTTTGTTTTCGTATTTTGGAGGTGAAAAAAGGAAAAAAGAAGACGAGTATCATGCAGATTATAGTAAAGAATATGGATAACAGAAACGTAACCCTAAATGTGGAAGGCTCTACGACCATCGAAAACCTCAAGGCTATGATCGAGGAGAGTGAAGGCGTCGCAACAGAAAGTCAGAGGCTTATCTTTTCAGGCAAGCAACTTCAAGATGGTCACACCATAGCACACTACAACATCCGAAATGGTTCGTTCATTCACTTGGTTTTGCGTCTACTTGGCGGTTTCTAAATGTCTACGAGAAACAATCTATGTTGCTCTATTTATAAGCGTACTTCGTTATTGATATATAACTCAATAAATTTGAGGATTTGTTTGATAAATTACCAATTTTTTCTAGTAATAATGCAATAAAACAATCTGTCTGAACTAATTTTTACATGGTATCCAATGCTTAAAATTGATTCATATTACTTTCTGTTTCTGGAGCATTTCGGTAGAGGATTCGACATCAAGTCATCATACAAACTTTACATCAGTGATAGACAAAGAGATAAGCATATGTTGAGATCAATCCAAGAACAATAAAAAAAAAAAATCCAAGAATAATTTTACTATATGATTTTCTTGCCGGTGATGAACCTAGGGCTTATATTTTGCATCCCTTGATCAGCTATCTAAACAATATATAAATAAGCTAAAAATATTGTAGGACTCTTAGCTAGCACAAATTTGTTGGGTTTTTCATCTATATTATTAATATGAAAAACGATTGCCATTTACACAGAATATATGGTATTACATAGCTACACATCCCAAGTATCGAAATGTATCTCTAACTACACTAACAAATTCGTGTTATGTTTTTGTGTATAGTGACACATACGAAAAATTAAAATATGCTTTTCGTGCATACCATATTCTAAATGTAATTTTTAAAATATTATAAAGATTATAGTATTATTATCTTTACGAGAACTCTCCAACATTTAAGTAAAAATATAATAATAAGTGGTATGAAAGACTGTTTCCGGGACGCAGATGAGGATTATGGTTTTGAGTCTTAGCTAAATTGATATAAGACTCAATCTATCATTTGGTGGAAGAATTGAAAAAAGAATTTGATCGTAGAATGGGAGTTGTAGCTTTTCGATAAGCAGAATGGACATCACTTGTATAGTTGTCTATGATTGTCACCAACAATTTATATAAAGAATTCGTGTATAGTGTGGATCCAAAATCTAATTTACCTCTGAACTAACTATTGATCCGTAAATCACACAAAAAGGGTAAAACAGTACTTTAATCGGAATCTCGTTTATTGATCAAGAGTCGGCGTTATAACAGAGTTTTAGTAAGATGGCAAAGACAAAAAAACTTGAGATCGGTAAAGGAGCTCTCTCGTATTCTCTGGTCTCTGTGGAAGTTGTGGATGCCTAGATGAATGAGCCTTCTCCTCTATTTATATTGTCTTGAGGCGGTTTGAAGGGAGGATATTTCCTTTTCCGAGTTTGATTAGGAGAAAGAAATATTCCGGTTTTCTCTCCGAGATAAGGATATCTTCCTAATATCTCGAAGACTCAATCGAGGGGAATATTTCCATTTCCGAGATCGGCGGAAAAAGGGGAAATATTCTGGTTATTATCTGTTGTAACGGACTGGGCTCGCGCTGGGCCTAGATCGGTAGCCGAGATGGGCTTAAACGAGATTCCGAGCTTGGCCCAATGTTTTTGGACTGATTTGTCCTTGATCCGAACCATCGTAAACCGGTCTTGATTGAACCGGTCTCGGTTCGAACCGAGTTAAACCAGGGGGTGCTAATCCCCCCTCTAACAATTGGTCCCCCCCTCAGTTCGGCGAGGGAGTTTATGAGTTCGGTGAATTTCTAAGGAGTATTCTTTAGCTCGGTTAGAATTGAGATCGGTACGATCTGTTCAGATTCTATTTTAAGTTCGACGAATTCCTTTCGAAAGTTAAGATTGGAATTCTCGCGGTAGAATCGATTTTTGAACTTTCGAGTTTGGTGAATCTTTGAGTTGATTCGTAATCATTCTTCTCTTTCTCGAGAAGAGTCGTGTTGATTTGGAATCGTTATTCTCCTCGGGAAAAGGCGAGTCGATTCGTTTTCCCAAACTTTCGCGGAATTTGAGGAGTCGTCATGATTGCGATTTCCTTTATAAATATCGGACGAACCTCGCTTTTTTCTCACTTCTCCCTTGCTTCCGAAAAAGGTACTCTTTATCTCTCTAAACGCTCTCCCTTCTCTCTAGATTTTTTTGTGTTTTTCCGATTTTCGGTCGTTATTCCGCAGTGATTTCTCCGATCTGTTTCAAGATCTTCAAACTTTCCGGTCGATCTTCAACTGTTCTTCATCAATCTTCAAACTGTTCTTCATCAATTCCTTCTTCCGATCGAGATGAATTCTGAAGGTGCCTCCGTTTCTGTTGATGACCGATCTCCGAATCAAGACTTTTCGGACGTTAGGCGTTTCATGGATGATTCCGTCTCGAGCTCGGATATGCCGGAATTGTTCAGGCATAACTCGCGTCATGGTGAAGCGAGTAGTTCTAGGGTCGCTGTCGAGGTTCCTCATCTGAGAGATGAGTTCGGAGATCGGGCCGAGGAAGTAGCTGGAACAGATAGCCAAGTTCGCATGGATCGAGAATTTGCAGCTCGGCTCGAGGCGGAGGATGTTGTAGAAACAGATAGCCAATTTCGAGCCGACCGTGAATTTGCTGTGCGGCTACAGGAAGCCGAAGATGAGGCTCGGCAGGACGATCATGGTGCTTCGCCAAAGGTCCGCCCGGATGAAGGAGAGGATGAAGAACCAGTCTCTCCGGTAGTTCGGAGAAAGATAGAGGAGCCTTCGATCATTGGACCAACGCAGTCCAAAAGGAGTACGGTTCAAGTCACTTTGGAAAAGTGCGGGGCTCCGGACAAACTAGTTTACAAGATCCCGAAGGTGACCGATCGACCGTGGGAAGCCCCTGAGGGTTACATCTGTGTTTATGAAGATTATTTTCGGGAGTGCGGCCTCCAATTTCCGGTACCCGAGCTCTTCTACAAGTATTGTAGGAGAAGACATGTTGCAATATCTCAACTTTTGCCGGCCACGGTGATCAACCTGATGGGTCTCCTAACTCTCGGTGATGACTATGACGTTCCAATCACGGTCGAGATATTCGAGATGTTGTTCCGAGTAGTACGCTCGGAGGTCAGGCCTTGGTTTTTGTGTGCGTAAGCGAAGCCGGAGTACGATCTTATTACTGGGGTTAAACTGAACAAGGTTAATCACTGGAATACTCGATACTTCTTTGTGAAAGTCGACGAACACTCCGTTGAACGTCCTGACGGGACTTACCGAACTCGATGGAGGAGCCCCATTGGTAGATATCGGTTCTTTGGTTTTTTCTCTTTCGCCTTATTTTACCTAAGTATCGTTTGTTGCTTTGTTTTTCAGAGAGTCATCTTCAGAGCTTCTTGATTACCACTCCCGGATTTACTCAGGAGTTGAGCGCGGCAGGAAAAGTTCGGTGGCCGGAGGCGTACCAGGACAAACTTGACCATAAAGCTAAGCGAGCTTCGAAAGGTACATATCGGTTCTTCTTTCTTGTTTTAGATCGGTAATTGGCTCTAACCCTTTGTCTTTGTCCTTCTTCAGCCAATCCGTCTCGTCGAAAGAGGAAGATGAAACTGGACGACATCCCGAACTTAATGGATGACATGGACGGTGATGAAGTGGATGTGGATATCCCTTCCGTAGCCGAACAGGTGAATCCTGAAGTTCCTTCCTCGATTGAGGTCGGACAAACGGCTAACAACGAAGAGATCGTCGGAGGTGATGTTCCCGCTGGGGAATAGGTTCTTGCTGAAGAACAAACTTCTCTTCCGGCTGAAAAGAAAAGAAAAAGGAAAACAAAAAGGGGGACTCGGCAAGCGACCGGCCAAATCGCTGGAGTCGGTACTGAAAATGCCGAGCGTACTGAAGGTGATGAGGGGAATACCGAGCCTCATCATGCCGAAGAATAAACGGTGGTCTTGTCGGATGATTCTCCCGTTCCGAAGAGGCATCAGACGTCAGATCCAGCGACTGATGCGTGGGATTATGCCGAAACATATCGCGAGTAAGCTTTGGCCCGGACTTTCTTCCTCCGGTTGATCGCCTTCATAAGTCCGAGGCTTTCAAGAAGCTGGCTCGGACCACTACTGAGGTGAAAATCCCTTTCTGAGTTTGTCGCTCCTTCTTTTATTCTTTTCGATCCTTGTTCCTGACGTTTGTTATTTCGACAGATGGTTGCCTAAACGAACGAGATCGTCGGGTCTTACGACCGTGAGCTCGGTGCCACCCGTCTCAAGGCTTTCGAAGCGAGTGTTCAAGTCGTGGAACTTCGCAAGGAGCTGCACGTGTTCGAGGACAGGGTGGAGGCTGGCGATCGCGCGGTATCCGAGCTGACTAGAGAGTTGACCGCACTAAAGAAATCCAACGCAGTGCTGGAGTTGGAAAAGGATGCGCTTTCGTTGAAGTTGTTTGCAGAAACTTCGCGACTGCGGGCTGGCCGCAGTCAGCAAATTTCAAAGAGGAAGGTGGTCACCGAAAAGTGCCAAGTTCGGCTTCAGAAGGTCAAGGATCATCTGTCGGCGATCGATCAGGCAAAGAAGCCATTTCTTGCTATCAACCAAATCCAAGGAATTCTTGGTTTCTGTGAGAGCCTTAAGAAGAAGCACGGCATTATTGTTCCGCCATCTCGCATCGAGAAGCTCGAGAAGCTTAAGGCCGAGAAGTCGGCGGAATATGCTGCGATCGACCTCCGTGAGCTGGTTGATGCGGATCTGGTTGTCTCACCGTTCACCGATCCAGTGCACCAGGAGGTTTCGACCTCGATGGGTAATGAAGTTCCACCGGGCCTTGACGAGTTCAGATCCAACCGGGCTTCGATGTCGGCATATCGCGCTGATGCGATGCGGAGGCAACACGTTTAAGTTGATTTTTTCTATCTTTTTGTAATTTGTTTAGTTTTCTTCTGCCCGAAAGGGCTTATAACTTGACCTCTTGGACCAGAGGGTTTTTATAGTCCGGTATCCATTTTGTTATTTTTCCGAGGGGGCTTTTTAAATGAATCCCGGTGTTTATTGATTGTGGACTCGAATTTTGTACTTAGTTGTTATCTAAGTCATTTCTAAGTCGAGTTTTGGTATATCTGAAGTCGTACATTATACGAACTCCTCAAGCTCGTCGTACACAATGGTGTCGTAATCAGTACGGTCTTAGCCGGGTGAAGAGTACGAGTTTGACTGAACCTGTTTGAGGTCGGCGATCCATGTCGTAGATCGGCTTACTGATTTTACGATTGTTGAAGAATCGGCTTACTAGTTTTGTAATTGTTGAAAAATTGGCTTATTAATTTTGCGATTGTTGAAAAATCGGCTTAACTTTGCGAGGAAAGACGTTCGGCTTGACCTTAGAGTTTGATTCAAGAATACGTGAACAGCTTATCTCAATATGCTCTAGGTTTTTCTTATATTGAATCCGAGTGCGCGAGACAGACTCGGCTTATTTGGCTAGGATAATATGAGAAGTTAATGCGAGACTGGTCTCGTCTTCGGATGTGGAAAGTGTGCTATCCATTGCACCATGAGGATGCGTGCGAGCTTAGCTCGGCTTATTCGATCGTCTGGCCAGGACGTCGATATGGAAACCGTTGTGGTTGACATTTCGAACTGATGGAGTTCGGTAAACATTAAGTTTGACTAAAAAATATGAACTGTTGGAGTTCGGCAAACATAAAGTTTGACTTGAAAATACGAACTGTTGGAGTTCGGCAAACATAAAGTTTGACTTAAAAATACGAACTGTTGGAGTTCGGCAAACATAAATTTTGACTTAAAAATACGAACTGTTGAAGTTCGGCAAACATAAAGTTTGACTTAGAAATATGAACTGTTCGAGTTCGGTTAAAATGCCTTCGCATGATAAAATTTTATTAATGTTATAGCTGCGCCTGTGAAGTCTGCCTACGTACCTTCGAAAGAAGGATTAAGTCATTCGTAGTTCATATTACATATTGGAATCGAGCCCATGTGTAGTAGCTCGGTGATATTATTATTTTTTTTTTTTTTGCGCTCGAGAGCTGGCCTAGATGTAGTAGCGCTTGAGGTTCATTGAATTCCATGAAGGGGGAATAGGGGTTCCGTCTAGCTTCATGAGCTCGTAGACGCCTGGTTTGACTACCCTCATGACCTGATAAGGTCCTTCCCTATTTGTACCGAGCTTGCCGGCATTCTTTTCTTCGGTGCCTTCGAAGACTTTTATTAGAACAAGGTCGCCGTCAGTGAAATGACGTCCGCGGATTTTCTTGTTGTAGTAGCGTGTTGCCAAGTTCTGATAATTCTGAATTTTAACTAAGGCTTGATCGCGTTGTTCCTCGAGATTGTCGAGGTTGTTGAGCATGATCTCATCATTAATATCGTGGTTTTGCACAAGCATCGTTCGACGGATAGTCGAGATGGTGAGTTCGGCGGGGCATAGGGCTTCCACATCATAAGCCATGTAGAAAGGGGATTGTCCCGTTGAAGATCTTGGAGTCGTGCGAAATGACCATAAAACTCCGTCGAGTTTAACAGACCATGTCCCTTTATGAGTATCCAATCGTTTCTTGAGGCCAGCGATGATCGTTTTGTTTGTTGCTTCGGCTTGGCCGTTGCTCGGCGGGTATCTCGGGGTAGAGAAACTTAGCCGAATTTTCTACTTGGCGCAGAAATCGTTGAATAGCGTTGATATAAATTGGGGACCGTTATCGGTGATAATCTCGTATGGAACCTCGTGTCGGCAGATGATGAATTTCCAGACGAACTTCTGAACGTCGGAAGCGAGGATGACGGGATATGCCTCGGCTTCTACCCACTTGGTAAAGTAATCCGTCATGACGAGGATGAACTTTTTATGCATGGTGGACTGTCTGAAAGGGCCGATGATATCCATCCCCCAGCGCATGAATGGATACGGGGCTGTCGAAGTGGTTAGAAGCTCGGTAGGAAGGTGTATCATCGGGCCATGTCGTTGACATTTGTCGCATTTTGAGACGAACTTCTCGCAGTCTGCTTGCATGCTTGGCCAATAATAGCTTGCTCGTTTGATTTTTAGGGCTAGAGATCGGCCACCCGAGTGATTACCGCAATCGCCTTCATGTATTTTCTTCAAGACTTCCTGGATCTCATCGCCTGAGATGCATTTGAGGAGGATTCCTGCCGCACTCCAACGAAACAGTCCATCTTTGATAAGTATGTAGCGAGCGGCCCACAGTTTGAGTCGTCGAGCGGCCCATCTGTCCGCCGGGATGTCTCCATCGATGATGTACATTTTTATCTCTAGCATCCAATCGGCGGGCGTCTGCTCGTCAGACTGTTCGAGGTTTATCGGCTCGTGAAGGACGTCCGTCTGTTCTTCCGCTTCGTTGTCTGATTGGGCCGACTCATCGACTAGCGGCAGGTCATTGTTGCCTTCGGCGATAGTAGCATGCTCGGGCTCGGTTTCCTGACCATACTCGACGGTCGAAATCCGTCTTTGTCGACGTGAGATGGGTTCGGTCGCAGGATTTTCCTCGTAATCCCGTCTACGAGTCGTGATAATACATTGCTCCGTGCTTCTGATACTTGGCTCTAATATACTTTCGACCGGAATCGTTCGCCTGAGATAAGGGTCCGAGCTTGAAGCTAGAGCGGCGAGTGCGTCGGCTGGAGCGTTTTCTCCCCGCAGTATCTTGGTTAGTTCGAATGAGTCGAATTCTACAGCGAGTTGTTTGACGAGCTTGAGGTACGCATTCATTCGATCGTTCTTGGCATCATACTCCCAGCTAAATTGACTTGCGATGAGCTGCGAGTCGCAGTAGGCGTGTATGCGTGTTGCGCCGATGGCTTTGGCCAAACGTAGTCCGGCAATTAACGCGTTGTATTCTGCCTCGTTGTTTGATGCGTTGAACGCCAGGCGGAAGGATTGCTCCAAGATTTCTCATGTTGGAGATTTGAGGCGAATGCCTATTCCAGTGCCACGGTGAGATGAATATCCGTCGACGTGAAAGATCCATAGTTCGGCAGTTACGACATCAGTGTTGACGTATTCGGGAGATAACTCGATGAGGAAATCGGCAAGGACTTGCGACTTGATGCTCGTTCGGCTTTTGTAATCGATGTCGTACTCGCTGAGTTCAATGGCCCATTTAGCCAGTCGGCCGGATTGGCTTGGACTATGTAGAATCGTCCGGAGTTGCTGATTGGTTAAGACGGTGACTGAGTGTGACTGGAAATAGGGGCGTAGCTTCCGAGCTGAGATAACAATGGCGAGAGCCAGTTTTTCAAGAGTCGGATATCGTCCTTCAGCACCATCGAGCGATTTGCTGATATAGAAGATTCGCTTTTGTTCGCCCTGGTCTTCCCGGACAAGGACCCCGCTGACCGCCGAGGTCGATATCGCGATGTAGAGGTAGAGAGTCTCACCATCTTCGGGTTTTGCTAGAACTGGTGGGGTTGACAAGTATTCCTTGAACTTCTTGAATGCTTCTTCGCACTTGACACTTGCCGGTATGAACCGGTTGAGTGCAGCGATACGTCCCGTTAACCTTTGCACTTCCCTTCTCGTCGTCGGAGATGGTAGGTCAAGGATTGCCGAGATCTGTATAGGATTAGCTTCGATTCCCCTTTGAGTCACGATATATCCGAGGAACTCACCCGAAGTCACGCCGAATGTGCATTTGGTCGGGTTAAGCTTCATGCCGTACTCGTTTAGGATGTCGAAGCAGGTGTTAAGGTGTCCGATATGGTCCTTGGCAATTAGCGATTTGACGAGCTTATCATCCATGTAGACCTCCATCGTCTTGCCGAGCTGGCTGGCAAACATTCGATTGACGAGTCGTTGATAGGTTGCACCGGCGTTCTTCAGGCCGAAGGGCATAACCTTATAGCAATAGATACCACGGTCGGTTATAAAGGAGGTCTTCTCACGATCGTCTGGATGCATGAGTATCTGATTGTAGCCTGAAAAGGCGTCCATGAATAAGAGGAGTTCGTTCCCAGCAGTGGCTTCGACGAGTATGTCGATGTGTGGGAGCGGGAAACTATCTTTTGGCAAGCTTTGTTTAGGTCGGTAAAATCGACGCAGATCCTCCATTTGCCGTTCTTCTTTTTGACAACGACTGGGTTTGCCAACCAGTCCGGATACCATACTTCCGTGATTGATCCCGCTCTAAGTAACTTCTCGACTTCATCGTTAACGGCCCGAGCCTTCTCGGGACCAAGCTTGCGTCGTTTCTGTTTGATCGGTTTGAAGGTGGAGTCAATATTGAGCTCGTGACTCGTTATCTTTGGGTTGATTCCTGGCATGTCCGCGATTGTCCAAGCGAAGGTCGAAACGTTCCTTCTGAGGAATCGGATCAAGTATGTCTTGATATCTTCATCGAGCTCGGCTCCGATCCCAAAGCATCTCTCTGGATTGAAATCATCAATGTTGATTTGGACAATCGTTTCGTGTCGCGGCAGATCGGGATCGTTCGGAATTTTCTTTTTATTGATGATGTAAGTGCGGGGCGTGGTCCTTAGTTTGCATTCGTTGATGAAACACGTTCGGGACATCACCTGGTCGCCTTTGAGAGTGAAGACTCCGGAAGGTGTTGGAAACTTGATGCACTGGTGATATGTTGACACGACGGCTTTCATCAAAAATATCCACGGTGTGCCGAGTATCACATTGTAGATTGCGGGTTTGTTCAATACCAGGAACTTGACCATCCGAAAAATCCCTCCGGTATACATGGGGAGCTTGACCGTCCCTGCAGTCATGGTTAGCTCACTTGAGAAACAGGTGAGTGGTTCGATGTTCGGTCTAATCTTATTGTCGGGATAATCCATGTTCTTCAGTGTTTCTTTGAAAATTACGTTGACCGAGCTCCCGATGTCGACCAAGATTTGTCCAACTACAACATCACTGATGAGTGATTCGACGACCAGCGGATCGATATGCGGCATATGGAGTCCCTCGGTGTCGGCCTCTGAAAAGGTGATCGGCATTCCGCAAGATGTAATTTGGTTTGTATGTTTTGCGGCCGCTGCTTCCTTACGGTACGTCTTTAGAGCTCGGAAATAATAGTTGCATGATTCCAATGCGCCCATGATCATGTTGAGACGCTTCCGAACTTGTGGAGGTTGCTGAGCCTCCACTTTTTCCTCTTGATCTCGTTTCGGTTGTTCGTCGTCAGACTTATCTTTAGGTTGCTCGGTAGCCTTGCTTGGTTTGTAGTTACGTCTTCTTCCGTTATCGTTACGGCGAAGCTTATTCGAAGGTTGGAAGGCTCCTTCGACTGGAACTTCTCCCTTTTTGTACTTCATCAGCAGGAATTCCTGTAGGTGTCGGCACTCTTCAGTTGAATGATTTCCGACTCGGTTGTGGAAGTTGCAGTATATTCTGGGCTCGGTATCAGGCTCTTTTGGTTCGTCCGACCGAACCCAAGTGTTCGACCAGGATTGCTGAGTTTGAATCGTGTTGACGGGCTGCTTTGGAAGGACAAACTGTTTATCCTTAGCAGCAGGCTGTTTCGTAAGCGCGTACCGCCTATCTTTCTCGGATTTTTCCTCTTCCTTCATTATGAATATGTGCGCCCTGTGTAAGATGTCTTCCAACGTTTTTGGATTGTTGCGTTTGATCTCCTTGTGGAAGTCTGATTCGTACCAGGTTGCTTTATAAAGAGCCTCGATCGCAGCTTCGTCGTTGATCGTACAGTGGGATACGACCGCTTTGAAACGTTCCATGAAATTGCGTAGGGGCTCGTCATGCTTCTGTTCGAGGGCCCATAGTTCGGCGTTCTTCGTTTTCTGCTTGATAAACATGGTGAAGCGTTTGAGGAACTTGGTATTGAGCTCATTGTAGCTGTTGACTGAATTCGGTTCGAGCGTCGAAAACCAATCGAGCGCGGCTCCAGATAGGTTCTCTACAAATAATTGGCACATGGCTGCGTCCTTTTCGTTTTCCGAGCCGAAACAAAATCGATTCATCATGATAACAAAAGAGGTCAGGAAATGCTTAGGATCGGTAAACCCATCGTATGGCATGATCTTGACCCTTTACAATCGCCGGACTGAAGTGTTGATGAATCGGTCCGTAAATGGTGTCCTCTGCGACTCCTGAATCACCCGGTCGATTTCTGGCGCTGAGCTCGTCGCCTGGTGGACTGTAGACCGCATGTCTTGTAACTGGGCATGGACCCTTGCAAATTCCGATGTGAATTTCCGAATCGGCTGCGGATCTCCTAGTCGGTAGGTCGGTCACACCCGGGAGTTGAGCGTCAGTCAGGTCGGGCAAGAGGTTCCGGCGTAATGTGTTTTCGTTGGCTGGGTGATCAGGTTTGGATCGAGGGTACCGATATGGCTTCGGCGTTCAAAGTGGGATGTTATTAGAGATGTGATTCGCTGGGGTTGATTTCAGCGTACTGTGCTGCCATGGCTTCCATAAAGATGGTCGGGTCCATGACTGCTGGGGTAGCTGGAGGAGGTGAAAGAGTCCTCGGGGGATTGGTCTGATTATCCCTTCCAGTAGGTAAGGTCGGAGGGAGTCCTCCTCCGGTTGTCGGTAATTCGGTGTCAGTTGGATTGAGTTCGTCAGCCCGAGGGTTTTGTTCATCGTTTTCTGATCCGTTGATGATGACCACATAGGTGTCGATTGGAAGAACCATCGCCGAACTCAATCAAACGATATCCGAAAGTACTGTTTTATATAATTCCCCACAGTCGGCGCCAATTGTTGATCCGTAAATCACACAAAAGGGGTAAAACAGTACTTTAATCGGAATCTCGTTTATTGATCAAGAGTCGGCGTTACAACAGAGTTTTAGTAAGATGGCAAAGACAAAAGAACTTGAGATCGGTAAAGGAGCTCTCTCGTATTCTCTGGTCTCTGCGGAAGTTGTGGATGCCTGGATGAATGAGCCTTCTCCTCTATTTATATTGTCTTGAGGCGGTTTGAAGGGAGAATATTTCCTTTTCCGAGTTTGATTAGGAGAAGGAAATATTCCGGTTTTCTCTCCGAGATAAGGATATCTTCCTAATATCTCGAAGACTCAATCGAGGTGAATATTTCCATTTCCGAGATCGGTGGAAAAAAGGGGAAATATTCTGATTATTATCTGTTGTAACGGATTGGGCTCGTGCTGGGCCTAGATCAGTAGCCGAGATGTGCTCAAACGAGATTCCGAGCTCGGTCCAATGTTTTTGGACTGATTTGTCCTTGATCCGAACCATCGTAAACCGATCTTGATTAAACTGATCTAGGTTCGAACCGAGTTAAACCAGAGGGTGCTAATCCCCCTCTAACACTAACTTTGTGACCTTCGCGCCGATGAATATCCTACTTTGATTTGGATCGATGGATAGTATGCAATCAAAACTCAATTGCATATTAATTAAGTATATCAACAATACAATATGTTGGTGGTCGGGTGGTTCACTTTCTGCGGTGAGTGTCGGTCATGTTGGTCTAGGCCAGGGATCGATTTCCCGCGGGAGCGAAATTACCAGGACAAGCACTTGGCCAAGTGGGGCATTATAAGTGGGTTGTGTCACTCCCACCCGGGAGATTAGTCTGGGCCTTTGGGCTTAGGATTACTCCCGGGGGCCGAAAGGTATAAAAAAAAAAATGTGTTATTAGAAATAAATTAACTTTAAAATTATTATTAAAATTAATATTAACTTAAACATAGTAAATTAAAAAATCTGTAACATAGTAATAAAAAAAACTAACGACGTAATTCCAAAACATATTTGCAATGTCACTTCGGATGTTCGTAAAATTTATTTTGTTGCTTCTACCTTTTCTTCCAAATTCAGTTTAAATATATATCAAATAAAATCAACGATTAAAAATTATAGTAACAATTTTGCTTTGATTATTCAAATTTAAATAAAAATAAGTAAAAAGTGGTTCACCAAGTTAAAAAAAAAATCAAAATTATATATATAAAAAAATTGTTTACCATATCTTGCTAACAAAATAAAGTGGAAATACATAATTATTTAAAATAGAATTAACAAAAAAAAAATTCAAAAGATAAATAAAAACACGTTAGAAAGAGAAATGAAAAAAAAAAACTACTAACTCAACTTCTAATTCATTACTTTTTCCATGATTTGAGTTAGCAATTTTTACAAAGGACATAACTCAAAATTGTAAATCAACCATAATTCATTCGAACTCAAACATAAATCAAAAACTTTGAGTTTCATTTATGATTGGTAACATTTTTGAGTTATTAATAACTTAGATCCTTAACTTAACCTACATCAATGATAACTCATGTTATTGTGAGGGTTAAAATCTCGGCCCAATAAATTTGGTCCAATAAACCTATGGTAAAAAAGTCTGGTAAAATCAAAGAAAGCCAAGCGATCTGTCAAACAAGTAATCGAGGTGACGGGCCGAGCTGAAATGTCCATCGGAGTGAACATCTATGGTCAAAAGGGAATAAATACAAAACCGTTAGCCAACCCCGCCGAGATTAAAGACTGGTTCAAACCGGTGAGTTAAGTAGCCTAAACGTAACGGTCGGATGCTCGGACTTAAAGACCTTTCATGGCGAATAGGGATGTCAATCGGGCTGGCCCGGCCCGGCCCGACCCGAAACCTGTAAAACCCGCATATATTTGAGCGTGGCCCGGCCCAAGAAAAATTCGGGCCTATATTCTAAAGCCAAGCCCGGTCCGGGCAGGACTCAGGGGCTTTTCGGGTTTTTCGGTTTTTTATTTACAAATACAAAAATTCACAATTCTCAAAATGAAAAATAATTAAAATAAAATATTTATCAAAATAAATCTAAATTGAAATGTATTATATCAAATCCAATTAAATTTAAAAGCAAAAATTTGACAAAAAAAAAATTCAAATAAATTGTATTACCAAATAAAACATAAAATCAAAACACTTCAAATCTAGGTAGTATAGTTTAGATTAAAATCTTCTTTATCGTCTTCTAAATCCTCATCACCATCAAGAGCTACAGATAAAAAAAGTAAAATAATATTAAGCTTTTAGATGTATAAATCATAAATAAATGTCATTGAAAGATTTTAAAAATATGAAGTGAATATGGATGAATGATAATGGTACCTGGATCATGAAATGTAAACTCATCTAACCAAGTGCATGTACAAATCAGTGCTTCAACGTTTTTTGGTAAAAGACGATTTCTATATTTATCCAATACATGCACACCAATACTAAATGTAGACTATGATACCACTGTAGTTATCAGAATGCTTAGAACATCACATGCCATACGAGCTAACTCACCATAACATTGTGATTGAAACTACCACCAATAAAAAACATCAATGTCTTCATAAAAAGTCATTTCCAACATATCGTCTTCTAAGTATAGAGTCAATTTAGATTTTCCTTCTTCTATAATGGTATATTTTTCATACGCTTTGAAATCATTTGATAAACGAACCTAAAGTTCAGGTTTGATATGTTCACAAATCAATTAAACCAAATCTCTTTGCGAATAATCAATTTGCTCACCTAGGTTCTATCAGGTAATTAATCGCACTGTCGTGCCTAATTAATTATCCTAAGATCTAAGTTCCAGATTCGTCAACCTAGAATTAGCTTTGAGAACAACATAAGGCGAAGAACTAATTCAGATGGTGAAACCTAAACAGATAATCAACCTAGCATTCAAAGAAAACCCTTATGAGAACCCTGAACCTAAAGTGGATCTACTCAGACATGGAGAATGAAACAATCAACATAACTGAATAAATCATCAATAAAATAAGAATAACAAGAGGTTTTGAGATCTGATCTCGGACGAAGTGAGATTCAGACTTGTCTCTCTCAAACCAAAGTAAAATAAAAGTATAGAAAAATAAAGCTTACAAAGGCATAGCCTAAAAGTGGCTGTAAAATCCCTATAAATAACCTAAAACACGAATTGTGGCTTCTTGTAATTATTAAATACTTCTGGGGCAAATCTGCAGTTCTTCAACTCTTCATTAAGTCGCGTGTCTTGTCATGCTGCGATGGGTATCGATCGATACCAGGGGGTCTTGCTCCAAACTGCTCCAGAAAGCTCCAATACTTCCAATTACGCTCCAAACGTGCTAAAACCTGTAAAAGACTCTAAAGTACTACAAAACACTAGAAAGACTCTATAAAAAGGACTTATATCATGGCATAAACAGGGTAAAAACCATGATATATCAGCCACATGTATATATAAGTTATACATATGTATATATATACATGTATATAAGTTATACATATGTATATATACATGTATATAATTTAGCGACTATTATGCGACTATTGTGCGATCTCCCAAAATAGTCGCCTAATAGTTGCTAATTTAGTGACTATTAGGTGACTACTGTGCGATCTGCCAAAATAGTCGCATATTAGTCGCTAATTTAGCGACTATTATTTTCCGTCTGAAATGTAGTCGTAAATATGTCGTAAAATAGCGACTATTTTAGCGACTATGTTCTTTGGTAGTAAAACAGCGACTCAATTACGACCAATTTGTATTAGTCGCCAAATAGTCACCAAATAGTCGCTAAGTAGTCACAACTTTTGCGACTAATTATTTAGTCGCTATCTGTAGTCGCCAAAACGCTATTTTCTTGTAGTGTTAACCCGGCTTGAACCGACACCGGCCCAATTAACCCCGGTTAACGATGGTTCAAAATGGATAAATTAGGCCCATGATTGAAAAAGATGGGCCGAGCTAGACCCAAGGCCCAATTCACGGCTAAGCGCGCCGACTTCCAAAGATTAATGAAAGTTTCCCGAATTCAAAGGGAGGATAAGGAATATTCTCATTTTCCTGATAGAACTAGGAAAATGAAGATTTCCCTTTTCCTGATAGAATTAGGAAAAAGAAATCATCACAACCGACTCTAAGACATATAAATAAGGAGGCCATCATCACAAAAAAGGGATCCACAATTTCCACAACCAGGACCTAAGGAGATTCAAGAGCAAGAGACCTTTGCTTTTACCCTCTTAGTTTTTAAAACCCTTTTTCACGATCACAATCTTGTAATTCCACCTAGCTTGAGCAATAAAACGAGATTCGATCTTCGAAAATACTGTTTTGTCCTTTGTGTGATTTTCAGAATCAACAGGCACCACATAACTCGGTGGAGTAAGGCTTGACGGGATAGAAAATATTGTCATCCACATACTCGAGCACTACCCTCTTATTCGGGAAATCTATACTTGCACCGGTGGTGTTTAGAAAAGGGGTTCCAAGAAGAAGAGGGAGCTTGTGGTTTTGCCTCATCTTCATCACTAAGAAATCCGTTTGAACAAGACAATCTCCAATCTTGAGAGGATAGTCTTTGATGATTCCTAGTGGGAATTTTGAAGATGAATCTCCAAAAGTGATGGGAGATGTGTAGTGTGTCATGCTCTTGATCCCGAGACTCTTCACCATCTTAAGCGACATCACATTCACGCTTGATCCAAAATCACACAAGACGTCATCAATATTCAAATGACCAAGGGAACAAGGAATGACAAATTTACCCGGCTTTCCAAGCTTGGGAATAGATTTATGTATGAGTAGTGGAGGTTCCTTGCGAGATACTTCTTTCTTTTCAACCTCTAGAGCTTTCTCAACCTCCACTAGTGGCTCGTTATTTGCAATGGGCTCAATACTGTCATTTTCAATGACCAACTCATTGACTCTTGAGGGAAGATCTTCATCATTTGGACCATAGAGTAGATCCATGAACTCTTCAATAGCATGTTCTTCCTCATCACCTGAAAGGATAGCGTTACAAAACTCCTTTGGATTCTGCTCGGGTTTTCCGGGAAGTGTTCCCATAGGCCTCTTGGATGATGATGCCCCTTGAACTGCTTGATGATCCAAGTGTTTCAACCTAGAAGATAAATCCTCAAATTTGGCATTGAGGTCATTGTAAGAACAATCAACCTTTGTGTGAATTTTCGCCATCTTCTTTTTCAATTCAATCGCCCCATTAGCTTATCCCGTTAACAATTGTTGGAGCATCCCTTTCACATCAAATTCTTGAGTCGTAGAGGAACTCCCTTGTCCTTGTGGCGCAAAACTGGGTGGTGCATAAAATTGCTTAGTTTGAAAACCACATTGGCTCCCTTGAAAGTTGTTCTTGGGAATGAAGCTTTGTTGTTGGAATTTCGACCCTTGAGCTTGGTTGGAAGACACAAAAGTCTTTTGTTGGACCCCTTGGTTTTGAGAGTTTGTTGTGGATAGGCTTGGTCTTGCGAGTTCTCCACATTTGTGTTTCGGAATGAGAAGTTGGGGTGGTTCTTATAGTTGTTGTTGAAGCCTCTTTGATATCCTCCTTGGCCATTCACATAGTTGACATCTGCTTGCTTATCTTCACCTTCCCCATCAAATTGAAACCTTTGTTGGTTTCCATCTTGACCTCCAAAAAAGTTGACAGTTTTTTGAGAAACTTGCAAGCTTGTCCATCTTTTCATTTAGAGCTTTCATCTCCCTTTTTGTCTTTTGATCATCATACTCTCCACTTCCTCTTGCAGACCGGTCATAATCTTCACCGTAGTTCCCATCACTTTGAGCTAAGTTCTCTACAAGCTCCATTCCATCTTTGACTTCTTTGCCCAAAAAGTTCTCGTTGGTCGCGGTATCGAGAAGCATCCGGTATTTGGGCAGAACACCGCGATATAAAGTGCTCAAAAGCGATTCATCTGAAAACCCGTGGTGTGGGCACTGAATTGTGTACCCCTTGAACCGTTCCCATGCTTCACAAAATCTCTTATTCCCCTTTTGAGTGAAGCTCAAGATCTCGTTTCTCAACCTTGAAGTTCTTGTAGTAGAGAAGAACTTGGCGAGAAAGGCTTTCTTACATTGATCCCAAGAAGTTATGGATCCTTGAGGTAGGTTCTTCTCCCATTGGTGGGCTTTGTCTCCAAGAGATAATGGAAACAATCGAAGCTTGAACGCATCTTCGGAAACTCCGTTGATCTTGACCATTCCAAAAATTCTATCGAATTGATCAAGGTGGTCTAAGGGATCATCCACGACTAAACCGTGGAACTTGTTTCCTTGCACCATGGAAATTAGACTCGCCTTGATCTCAAAAATGTTATTCTCCACCGGTGGTGGATGTATACCGGCGCGATTTCCATGGGCATTGGGAGCATCACCCGCTCCAATAAACCTTGGTCCTCTTGGAGGATGAAGAGGAAGTCCTCCAATGCCTACTCCTTGCACGTCTCCACTAACAGCTGGTGGTACATGATCACCCATCTCAAATAGATTTGGTTGATCAGCTTGCTCTCTTTCTTGTCTTGCTCGTAAATTCTCTCTTTCGAATCGTCTAATGTCGGAAACTAGGGGAAGCAGATTTAAGTGTCCTCCACTCCTCAAGTTCATACACCTTCAAGAAAGAGAATCAACAAGTGAACAATTAGATAACAAGAAAAAAAAACTTAGTCTCAAATAGCATCAAAATCCTAATGGCTATTGCTAATCTCTCCGGCAACGGCGCCAAATTGATAGTTATACTTTTTACGGTCCGCAAAATTATCCACTGTGCACAATGTCTCAATCTAATGGCATGTCATTGCAGCACTTTGGGATCGAATCCACATGGAAATAAGAACGACGCACTAAGAATACATGACGCTATCTAATCTAAGCAAATATCGGGTTTTGGTTTTTATCGAACAATTTGAAACATACAAAACAGAGAAATAAACAAGTAGCTATCAAACCTAAACGAGCAACAAGACAACTTTAAACGTTATTAAGCAAATTTAGACAAACGAATTCTTGGGTAAAGCAATCGACTCGAGTGATTCTTTAATATACTCAAGATGCTCAAACATTCAACTAAATATCTCCTTAGGCCTTAGAACACTACTAAAGATTAATCCACGTCCATGGTATTAACCCCTATCTTAGTCATCAACCGTCATAAACTTCCGTTCGTGATTCTATGACTAACAAACAATAAGCACAAGTCTAATTAACCACAATTCACCTTAGACATCAATTTTCCGTTGGCTAAGATATGAAAAGCACTCATTAAATTCGTTCAAGAATCTCCTAAGAACACCTTCCGGGTGACGGGATTCCCTAGGTTCTAGCAATAAGAACACTCATTGAGAAAGGAAATCAAGTAATCTACCTCTTAAACATCAAGAACAAACATAAAATCACCCTAATCTACTTTACCCAAGAATCCTAATAGAATTACTCACACATGGCTAAATCACAAATATAAACCGAACAAATATAAGACATAATAAAAATAAGAAGATTGATGGAAGAAAAGTAAGGAAATATTCACTAAAATGGTGTAGATCTTCAATCATTCATAAAAAAGTGATAAGAGAGTAGAAGAAGACTTTAAAACAGTAAAAAGAAGCTAAAGAGGACTAATTTTCGTCTATGGAGAGTTGTTTGAGACTCCACCACTAAGTGTTGATTATATACAAAAGTGGAGGGACCCAAAGTCAAGCCAAAAGTCTTAAACACAATTTGATCTTTTTATCGGTCTGATTTATCGGCCATATGGCCGATAAACCCATCACCAGTAAGCCTTCATTCTCGGATGCATCCTCCTTCGCGGTAGAGTTGACATGTGTCCACTAAATCGGATGTAACTCCTTTCATATAGCTCATAACGACTTGAAACTACTCCCAGTTGAAAGCTAACTCAATTTCCGACAACCTGTATGAAGAGCTCGAAACCTAAATCCAAAAGGAAGGCTTCCTTACGAGTCGATCTTCCAGACACATGTTCTCGATGCTTGATCTTTGATTCTATCGGCCACATCCTATCAGCACTTGGCCGATACAAACTCTCACAGGAACTGGTACTCTTCAACACTAGGTGAGGCTCTTTATCGGTCCTCTTTATTGACCATATGGCTGATAAGATTGCTTGACAGGGGCGACATCTTGGAAAACTTCATTTTATGATTCTATCGGCCCGTCTTATCGGCCATATGGCCGATAGAATCACTTAACAGTCTTTTCTTCATGTTTTTCTTGCCTTTCTTTCCCCATTGACCTTCCATGATGGTTACCCATACTCCTCTAACTCCAAGAACACCTGAAAATGAATCAAACAAGCCAAAAAGAGTGCAAAGACAACCTAGGACATCTAAAATGCAATGAGACTCAATTGGACCCTAAATGCATGAAAACATCTCAAAAACTATACAAAGTGAGATTAAAACATATGAAACAAGCCTTAAAACAAGTAAAATATGGTGTTATCATATGTTTCAACACATATGAGACAAATGGAACAAATATCTCCATTAATTGTTGGTATGGAGGTTATGATGCTATCATGTTTAAACAAGGTGAATGGCCTTACCGCAAAATGGTTGGATCTACATGTCAGAATTGGTTCACATAGTTGTGTTTCAAGGCAGGGGGAGACAAAGCCAGGGTTGGCTACTTTGATTCATGCCATTGATTGTGTCTGTTGAAAAAGGATTGTGCTTCAAGTAGGGGCTGTTCTACTGGTTGAAGTGTTCTCTATTTGTTATGCTTAGATGTAGCAATACAAATATTCACGGTGATTTTGTGTTTGCCTTGTGTGCAACACTTGAGGTACTACTGACACAGAGTCTGCTACAGCCACATCTAAGGTTCTGCTTCATTCACTTACTAATTATGTGGAACCAAACCTTATTTTGCTTGTGTCGAGAAAGCGATTGTGGATTCATTAACTATTGGTTAGCGTGTTATGAGTTGTTGTTGCAACAGAGTCTACCTACAGATTTTCTCCAAGGACATAGCCAGGACTATGCTGATGAAGTGTTTGGATTGAATGCAACACATGTACTGTTGTTGAAGCAGATTTTGCAACATAAGTGCAGTGTGATTTTGAGTTCCAAGCCCCTCCAATTTCCATGGATTTTCAAGTCCAAGATGAAAGTCCCTTCCATCTTGAGGGGGAGTATTAGAGATTGTATATCTCTGGTTTATTCTGGTTTACATTGGTTATTGTCTTTGGTTTAGCATCACTTGTATATAAGCTTCATCTTCTACACATTCACTACAAGAAAACACACGAATTTCCGACGGGGTTTAAAACCGTCGAAAAATTCCGACGGAATACCAAGGGCATAACAAGGGCATTCCGAGGGATCGATTTCCCTCGGAAATTGGTCGGAAATTTCCGACGGATCACCGGCCGTCGAAAATCCCTCAGAATATTCTGACGGTTTTCCGAGGGAATCTTGACGAACATGTATTCCCTCGGAAATCGGTCGGAATATTCCGAGGGATTTCCGACGACTGGTAATCCGTCGGAAAATTCCGACCGATTTTCGAGGAAAATCAATCCCTCGGAACGGCCGTCGGAAATCCCTCGAAATATTCCGACGGATTTCCGAGGGAATATATATATATATATATATTCTCGCTTCGTAAATACTTCTCCCCTTGTATATACGTTTCTTGCTTTGTTTGTAAAAGGTTTGGAATGTTTCCAATGGATTACAATTGTTTTACAACTTTGTAAACATTCCTTGCTTTTTTTCACATGTCTTTGTTCCTAGGTTGTTCCAATGTTTAATTCGTGTGTTTGTCTTTGGTATTTTGAAGATTCTTGTGTATAGTTGCAAACAAACAAACATTTCTCTATAAATACTCCTCCCCTCATTCACAACATTCACAACAACAAAAAAACAAAATTATACACAATATATCTTATTTTCGATCGTGGATGGACAAACCTCTGCGTGATCCCGCGACGGGGGAATTGACAGATGAGTTCGCACATTGTGTGGAGGAGTTCATGAACTTTGCGTCAAACAATAGCATGACATCATAATACGGTAAAATGTATTGTCCTTGTACTAAATGTCAGAATCATATATTAGTTTCAGTTAGGGATGTAAGGAATCACTTATATAGGAATGGATTTATGTCTGGTTACAAGATTTGGTATACCCACGGAGAAACCGATTCAATGGTGCAATACTATGGTAGCACATCAGATAGGTTTGGTAGTACTTTGGGTACTAGGTTAGAGGAACCAACACAGGAAGTAGATGTAAATGTAGGTTACACTCAGATGGTGAATGATGTGTTTCGTGAAAACATAGCATCGTATCATCATGTTGAGGATGGTAACAGGATAGAGGAACCAAATTCAGAAGCGCATAAGTTTTTTGATATGCTAGACGCGTATAAACAACCATTATACAAAGGATGTAGAGATGGAACATCGCCTCTTTCAACTGCAAGCAGGTTGATGACTATAAATACGTATTTCAACTTGGCTGAAGATTGTGTTGATGCGATAGCTGATTTTGTGAGAGATGTCTTACCTGAAAATAATATTTCACCGGCTTCATACTACGAGATTCAAAAGCTTGTAGCTGGTCTTGGATTACCGTATCAAATGATAGATGTGTGCATCGATAACTGTATGATCTACTGGAGAAAGGATGAAAACCGGTTGAAGTGTCGTTTTTGTCACAAACCTCGGTATCAGGATACAAGAGGCAGAGTACATTTTCCACATAAACGGATGTGGTATTTGCCCCTAGCTGATAGGTTGAAGATGTTATATCAATCCGAGCGCAGGACAGGGCCTATGAGATGGCATGCAGAACATAACTCAGATGGAGAGATAGCGCATCCTTCAGATGCAGTATCATGAAAACATTTTCAAGAGGTTTATCCTAGGTTTGCGTGTGAGCGAAGGAATGTATACATCGGGTTATCTACGGATAGATTCAACCCTTTTGGAAAGCATGGGAGGAAATATTCGTTGTGGCCAGTAATCGTCACACCGTACAATTTACCGCCATCTTTGTGCATGAAATGAGAGTTGTTGTTCCTCACGATACTCGTCCCCGGTCCAGAGTATCCTAAGAGATCCGTTGATATTTTCTTACATCCATTAATTTATGAGTTGAGAATGTTGTGGAAAAATGGTGTTGTAGCGTTCGATGTTTCCCTGCAAAAGAATTTTATGATGCGTGCGGTACTTATGTGAACCATAAGTGATTTCCCAGCATACGGTATGCTATCTGGATGGTCGACGCATGGAAGGTTGGCGTGTCCGTATTGTCAAGATAACACTGATGCGTTCCAATTGAAGAACGACCGCAAGACTTCTTGGTTCGATTGTCATCAACGATTTCTACCGCATGATCATCCATATCGTCAGAGCACAACATTGTTTAGAAAGAACAAAAAAGTTTTTGATGGTCCACCTCCTGAGTTAGATGGGAATTATATCATGACTCAGTTGAGAGATTTTGGTGCTGAGAAGACAGTTTCATGCGGGGGTAATGGGCATTATCCCGTTGACGGTTGTGGCAAGTACCACAATTGGCACAAGAAAAGTATTTTCTGGGATTTGCCATATTGGAAAGACCATTTGTTGCGCCATAATCTAGATGTGATGAACATTGAAAATAACTTTTTTGACAGCATTATGAACACTGTTCTAAATGTGCAAGGAAAGACGAAAGATAATTTGAAGGCCATATTGGACTTGCCAGACATTTGTTCCCGTAAGGAGTTGCATGTAATGGCGAACGGGAAATCGAGGCCCCCTGCTTTCCGGTTGGATGCGACTTCAAAGGAGGAGTTCTTCAATTGGATTAAGCACGGTGTCAAATTCCTAGACGGATACGCATCTAACCTTCGTAATTGCGTCGATAGTTCAGAAGGAAAGTTTTCTGGGATGAAGAGTCATGATTGTCATGTTGTCATTCAGCGCCTCCTTCCATTTGCATTTGAATGTCTTCTTCCTATTACGTCCATGGAGCTATTGCAGGTACATACATTTACACTATTACGTATGTTGCCATATTTATATTTGTGATAATTATACGTAAGTTATTTAATTTTTTATGTCTAATATATATGCAGGGATCGGTACTTTCTTCCGGGATCTATGCACGAGATCACTTACATCAGCCAGAATCCAAAATCTTGGGGAAAACATACCGGTTCTCCTTTGCAATCTCGAAAAAAAATTTCCTCCTGCCTTTTTTGATGTTATGGAACATCTTCCTATTCATCTCCCTCGAGAAGCAGCACTTGGTGGGCCGGTTCAATACCGATGGATGTACCCTTTTGAGCGGTATATGTTCCACCTAAAGAAGAAGGTTAAAAATCTTGCTAGAGTCGAGGGTTCTATTGTCGCACAGAGCATTAATGAAGAAACTTCCAACTTTCCCGGCTACTACTTTCCAGCGCAAATCCAAACAAAAAGTAGACGCCCCGCACGGCATGATGATGGAGGGAACATAGTTAGTTATCCTCTCTATGTTCCAGATATATTTACTCAGATTGGACGACTAAGTGAAAAAAGGAAGGATCGGCGAATATTAGAGGAGGAGCAAAGGCACTTGCATATGTATATTATGACAAACTGCGACGACGTTTTAGAATATGAGAGGTACCTTAATGTTATTTTGTAATTATTTAACAAAGTTTAATGATGCTATTTTCTAATGCATTTGTTCATGCACATAATGTTCATGAGCCAAATACGCGATTGGTATCCAAATTACACAGAGGATGTATAATAATTTATATATATAAACATTGTGTCGATTATTGTCCACATGAAATTTTAACAGGTTGGTCAGATGACTGATGTCGGGAATGAGTTTCCGACCTGGTTAGTTGAGATGGTGAAAGGCCCGACGTTTATTGCACAGTCTTATCCTATGTATTGCACCCGAGGTATGCTTTTAAGGCTCATCGGGAAGGAAGCTCAAAGACAACTTGTAATTCTGGTATATCGTCTTAATCTGGAGAAGTTGTCTACTAAGGTGTCCTCCGCGAAATATTGGAGGTCCATTATCCGGGGATGCTCGACTTGAGGTGCATTGTATTCTACTGCGATTGGTATAATCCAGTAGAAGGTCTACGGCAGGACGCATTTGGTGTTACATCTGTCCACTCTCGAAGGCCACTTCAGAAATACGATAATTTCATTCGTGCTTCACAAGCGGATCAGGTTTCCTACATTCGATACCCCCGGGTTAGGAACAAGCAAGACCCTTGGATTACTGTTACATCGATACACCTAATGGGAAGAGATTATGGTGTTTTTGAGCACGACACTTTGCAGGAAAATGCAATTGGTAACTTAGGTCCGACCGAGAATTCTCTTGAAGTTGATCTCGTGGTTGATTTCACAATGGAATGGGATTACGAGGTATTTGAGGATTCAGAGGAAGAGATCGGCGAATTTGATGAGGACTCCGATTCAGCTACGTCAGATTATTTATCGGACTCGGAGTAATGAATTTTATGTAATAAATTTTATTTCTCTCTGGATTTTTTAAACGCTTTGCTGTTTTTTCTTAAATTTTATTTCTCTATGTAATGGTTTCACCTTTTTATTAAAAAAACATAGTTTTCTTCTCGATAATTATATATAAATAATAAAGTGTCCCATTGAGTTTTTCTAAATTCATTAATTCTTAAAAAAAATTGTATAATGTTTTTAACATTTAGAATTTTCGTGTGAAAAGCATAGAAAATTCAGACAGTTTCAGTTTTAGCCGAGACATATACGACAAGTTTCAGTTTTAGCCGAGACATTTTCGAATGCCCGGCTAAAACCTAAAAATGTCTCGGCTAAAACTGAAACTGGCCATATACGTCGGAAATTCTTCGAAAATTTTCGAGGGATTTCCGACGGATACGACCATTTTCAATTTTAGCCGAGACATTTTCGAATACCCGGCTAAAACCTGAAAATGTCTCAGCTAAAACTGAAACTGGCCATATCCGTCGGAAATCCCTTGGAAATTTTCAGTTTTAGCGGAGACATGTAATGTTTATTGCCGAGGTTTCATAATCATCTCGGCTAAAACATCAAAATACAAAGATCCATCGGAAATCCCTCGGAAATCACGATCCGTCGGAAATCCCACGAAAATTTCTGAGGGATTTCGAACAGAATCAGGGTTTAGGGTTTAGATTATGAATATTTCATAAATTTTATTGTTTAATAAGCATTAGTGTTATATACTAATAAAAAAACATTTGAAAACCAATCAAAACAAGATATTTGCGATTTTGTAAAAATCGATCGATGAACGAGTTCAAGCATTCATAACAACTCATAGAACATCTATGAACATTTACGAGTTGCTGCGGGTTTTAATTAAAAAGTTTAAAACGTTTGATTCTTTAAAAATATTTCATATAAACTAGTTTATTTTTGTTACATCTACAACTATCAAGACCAATCATGTTCAAAATCCGGCAATTTTAAGGTATATTACCCTAATCCGTCGGAAATCCCTTGGAAATTTCTGAGGGATTTCCGACAGATTTCAGGATTTATAGATCAGTTTTAGCAGAGGTGCCTGAAAATATCTAGGCTAAAATTGAAAATCCTTGAATCTCCGAGGGATTTCCGACGGATTCAAGGATTTTCATATCAGTTTTAGCCGAGACATTTTCGAATGCCCAGCTAAAACCTGAAAATGTCCCGGCTAAAACTGAAAATACGTAATGTCTCTCTCTTTCTCTATCACTGAAACCCAAAGCCATCTACCATTTTTTTTTCCTTCACACACTGTTTCCACGCTTCCTTTTACTAGGCAGACAATGTTTATTAGCCAATTGAGAATGATGATGGGTGAAGCTGCTCCTCTTCCCGCACGTGTAATAAGTCCCTTCCCAAAAATGAAGAGCACAAATAGAAACTAGTTTATATTTGTTACTTCTACATCTATCAAGACAAAACATGTTCAAAATCCGGCAATTTTGAGGTATATTACCCTAATCCGTCGGAAATCCCTCGGAAATTACCGAGGGATTTCCGACGGATTTAAGGATTTTCAAATCAGTTTTAGCCGAGGTGCCTGAAAATGTCCCGACTAAAACTGAAAATCCTTGAATCCATCGGAAATCCGTCAGAAATTTCCGAGGGATTTCCGACGGATTAGGGTAATATACCTCAAAATTGCCGGATTTTGAACATGATTAGTCTTGATAGTTGTAGAAGTAACAAAAAGAAACTAGTTTCTATGAAATGTTTTTAAAAATCAAACGTTTTAAACTTTTTAATTAAAACCCGCAGCAACCCGTAAATGTTCATAGATGTTCTATGAGTTGTTATGAATGCTTGAACTCGTTCATCGATCGATTTTTACAAAATACCAAATAACTTGCTTTGGTTGATTTTCAAAGGTTTTTCTTATTAGTATATAAAACTAATGCTTATTAAACACTAAAATTTATGAAATATTCATAATCTAAACCCTGAACCCTGATTCCGTCGGAAATCCCTCGGAATTTCTGTGGGATTTCCGACGGATCGTGATTTCCGAGAGATTTCCGAGAGATTTCCGACGGGTTTAGATATTTACAATATCGAACAATACGTGTTGACTGGCCAATGAGAATGCATGCAAGTTGACGGGCCGTCGGAAATAAATTTCAGAGGAATTTCTAACGGATCATGAAATTTTGCCCGAGAATTTAAACCGCCAAAGTAAAAAATGAAAATCGAGGTGGTTAATTAAATTTGGTTTCCGTCGGAAACCTTTATATATACCGAATCCATCTTCTCCTCTCTCATTTTCTTCTGTGATCAAACCTCAATCTCTCCTTTTCTCCGCCCGCCGCCGATGAAGCTGCCGCCGACCTTCTTCTTCTCTCCTCCTCAGCGGCTTCTCTTCTTCCTCGGCAAAGATAATGTAAGTCTTTTTTTTTTGTTAGATTTGTGTTAGATTAGGGTGAGGTTTGTATAATTTGTGGAATTATGTTAGGTTGTTAGATTGTTAATTAGTTTAGGTTGTTAGATTAGGTTGATTTTTGTGGATTTGTGGGTTATAAGATTTGTGGATTTGTGGGTTTAGATTAGATTAGAGTTATAAAACTTTAGAATTATTAGATTTAATTAAAATCACTTTTAATACATATATTAAAACATTTTTTATTAATATATATTTTTTAAAACGTTTTTGATAATATATATTTATTAAAATTGTTTTTTATAAATTATAAAAAACGTTTTTGATAAATATATTCTGTAAAAACGTTTTTTATAAATAATGTTTTTTAAATATGTATTTTAAAAAAAGTTTTTTATATATGTATATATTAAAAACGTTTTTAATACATATATATATATTGTAAAAACGTTTTTAATAAATATATTTTTTATAAATGAATTTTGGGAAAACGTTTTTAAAACATATAATTATAAAAAACGTTTTTTATAAATATATTTTTTATAAACTTTCTTGATTAATTTATTTTATAAAAACGTTTTTTTATAATTTTATTTTTTAAAATCGGTTTTGGTAAATATATTTTTTTAAACTTTTTTTATATATATGTATTTAAAAAACATTTTATATATATATATATATATTAAAAACGTTTTTTACAATATCAAAAACGTTTTTAAAAATATATTTTTTTAAATCGGTTTTGATGAATATATTTTTTAAAACGTTTTATATATATATATATATATATATATATATGTATTTTAAAAACGTTTTTTATATTAAAAACATTTTTTACAATATATATGTAATGTTAAAAAAGGTTTTTATGTAAGTTTTTTTTTAAAACATGTATTGATTTTTTTTGCAAAATTATACATAATTTTTTTAATGATCCTGGGTTTTTTTTTGTAGGTCTTACAGTCAATTCGATCGAGACCGTCCTAGCGGTTCAAGGCAGACGAGTCCTTCCGGAGATCATATTCCTAGTACTTTTCCGCCTTCTGAGCCTATTCCAGACACAGATAGTGAAGCTCTACCTATGAACATGACCATCGAGGAGCTCGTTCAACAGCCGGGACGAGAATATCTCCCCATTCTCGATCCGGATCTCCTCATTCCGAGATCTACGTGGTAATAAAAGAAAAATTTGTAAACAAATAATTTATTTTGTTTGATATCCGATTTTTAATTTGTTTTTTTCATAGGTTTGGAATCTTCGGGAACGGCATTAGCAAGTCCATTCTGAAGATGTTGCACAGCATCCTCGACAAACCGTACAAGAAATTTTCTGATATGCCGAACAGCACATGTGGTTTCGTACGTTTGCGGTAAGGGATCATATTTTTTTTTGTTATATATTTTTAGATTTTGTTAACATCTTTATTTTTATTTATTTTTTGTAGCAAGAGTTTAATTGGCAACATACGATCACGAAGACGGTGGAGGACGAATTTTTTGTGGAGGCTAGTTTGCAATTCTCGCGCAATATGCACGAGTGGAAGAATGCTTGGAAAAAGGGGAAAGATAAGCCCAAAGGCTTGAACTTGGAAGTGTATACGGACTACACTCCGTATTGGCAAGAGTCGAAGATCGAAGCTCTATCTCAAACAAACTCCAAGAACCGGAAGAGACAACGAGGCGGGAAGGGAGAAGCTATCCACAACAACGGGGCAAAGAGCTACAAGAAAACCAAAATTAAAATGGTAAGTATTTTTGCGGTTTTTAGTTGTTCTTTTATAAGAAAATAATTTTCTTTAACGGTTTTATTTATTTTGTAGACGGAGGAATACGGCGAAGTTCCCGATCACCTGCAAGTGATGGTGAGGACGCACACCAACAAGAAGACGGGCCTAATTCAAGATGAAGCCGTCAGGGAGATCGTCGAAAAGGTGACGAAGGCGAAAGAAGATTTTCTCACCCAGAGATCGCAGGACGGCTTCACCAGATCCAACAAACTCACGCGGGCCGAGCTGAACGACCTAGTCCTCACGGTAAGCAAAAATTTAAGATTATTATTTCAATATAGATAATTATTTGTTAATAAAAAAAATCTAATGTTTTTGAATTGTTTTCGTAGGAGGTACCCGTTAAAAAAGGTCGTCGGCCGGTATTGGGTAAGCTTGCGACCCAACGAGAATCTTCTTCGTCCCGTTTCTCGATGGATCCAGATATGATGCGGCAAAATGAAAAGCTCAGGGAAAAGGTCACGGTTTTGGAGGACGAGCTCTCGACTCAAAGAGCTCAGAGCAACAAGATGAACGACTGGTTAAAATCGAAGTTCGATGATTTTCCGTCGTTTTGATTTCTGTTTTTTTGTATGTAATGTTTCAAATTTTAAAAACTTAAAAAACTTATGTTATTTTGTATTTTAAATTATATAATTAATTTTCTATTTTTGTTTTAAATTATTTATTATTTAATTTAATAAATAAATAAATAAATTCCATAATATATTTAATAAAAAAACAAAATTTTATCCGTCGGAAATCCTTCGGATTGAACCCACGGATTTTAATACCGTCGGAAATCCCTCGGAAATTCACAATACAATATAACAAACTTAAACCTTACCTGAAAAGGGTAAAAAAGGGTGAGCAACAAAGTTACTCAGCGGGGGTAGGCACGAGTGCCCACGAGATTCACAATACAATATTTAATTTACCAATAAACGCAACATGCCGGCCAATAATGAAGCTTAATGACAATTTAATAAATGCAGTCAACCATATTAATGCAAGACCTCAAGCAGACCTAACCTGACTCTTTCACATTCCCACAGGTCGCAACCCATGGTACTCAATCTCCTTTATCATTCTCATAATTATTCCCGGTTCGTCAACCGTTTGGTCCACTCACTGACGAATCCTTCGTGAGACCATGGCATACACTTCTCATCATGTCCTTCATGTAGCCATTAAACAATACCGTGCTCCATAGCTCAACACCCATGACGTCGGCCGCACACAATGACCCGATTGGTCATACACACATTCCTATAGTTCTTTCATAACATATCATTCATGTATTTCCGACGGGATTCCGACGAATATGGCAGTCCGAAATGGCCTATTTTCTTGTAGTGATTGTACGATCGAGAGTGTTAATAACAGAAATCAAATCCATTTTGGATATTTTTCTTCGTGAAGCTTTCTCTCCACTAACAAAAGGGTTGATGTTTGCACAGTCACAATACTCTGAAGCCTAGCGAATGCGGTCGCTCTCATATTTTTTTTTTAGCTCTCTCCTCTTTTTTATCAAATTAAATGAAGATTTCACCAGTTATAGAGAGAAGTCAGAGAGTTTAGAGAGAGATAAAATAACATATAAATCACTTAATTAAACATTCATCCGACCATACAGAAGACAAATAAAAACCTTAGGAGCTAATTAAACATAAGATGAAAAAAAAAAAAAAGACAAACACACACGTAAGCTAATAATAATTGCAAACACATAAAACCATAATTAAACATAAGGAAGGAAAGCAACAAAAAAAAAAAAAAACACAGACGCTAATACTTGCACTTGCAAACGTAAAACCACATATGATGAAATCCTCATTATTGCCCTGTTCGATCACTTCCACTAGTTGATGTACCCTGATTTGTTGTACCGTGATTCTCCTCCACATGACGTTGTCTCTCTGTCTCAGCAACGTAGGCTTCACGGGTGCCGGCCGGCAGGAGTAAATTCAAAAAATCGTTGAAGGCATTGTAGAGCAGATTTGGTTCCACTCTGAACCGGATAAGTGCCTGTACGAATAACCGGTACACATGGAAGGCTCCCAGTAACTCGCAACATACCGGATGAAGTCTATATTGGGTTTCCAAATGAGTGAAGAAATGTGACAAACACTCAAGATACCCAATATAGACTTCATCAGTATGTTGCAAGTTACTGGGAGCCTTCCATGTGTACCGGTTCGGAGGAGATCATGAACAGAATTTCAGATGGGCTCGCTGATCCGCTGCCATCGCGGTGGAAGAGGAGGAGGAGGAAGAGGAGGAGGAGCTCCTCCCGTGTTTCTGTTTCCCCTGTTTCCCCTGTTTCGGTTAGGAGGCATAGTGAAATGAGAGAGATGATATTTTTTTAAGTATGAATATTATTTCCCACACGGATTGCCTTATATAGAGCTTGAACACTTGCCTTCTTCAAGGACCTAATTGAAGGTATTTAGCATTTTTTTTTTACTAACTAAAACGCCAATTTTATACGTGTATGTTAGTTTATGTAAAAGACAAACATTTGAATGGATAGTACCAATCTAAATTTCACTAGTACCAATCTAAATTTAATTTCACAGTGAGCATGTGGCCTCTACGAATAGTGCCAATGTCCTTACCACTTTAATGCATGCCATCCACTTTCAGTACCAATTATTTCATTGAAGAAATCAAACTAGAGGCACAGTTGGATTATTACGGGTGTTCAATCTGGATTTTGGTTCGGTTTTGAATCAGTTTTTACAACAAATTTTTTTTTTTGGTTTTTCGGTTTATAAATAATAATATCCAAAGTAAAGCTGAATCTAACCTGGGCGGAACCGAATCAAACCCGACCCGAAAAAGGAAAATACCTGAATGGGTCCTAGACCTCTAGTACCGAAATACTCGAAACCCGAAATAACATAACCGAACACGAACCGATACCCGAATGCCCATGCCCTAATATCATGTGTTAAGAATCAAAACGACATTATGTGATTAATTACAGATTAAAACCAACATTAACTTAAGACAATTAATTACAGATTAGCATCATCTAAAATTTTAAAACCAACATTATGTGATCCAAGAGACGACCAATTCAGAAGAATATAATAAATCAACACAGAACTCCTTAACAAACTCCATCAATGATGCCTTTTGACTTCTCCACATTTCAATTTTTTTTCATTACTGTTTTCAATTTGTCGGTCCAACCCAATTCTGACTTTAGATGCTTCAAAACGAGTCAACTTATCAATCGTCGACTACAAGTGCGTTTGTAAACTAAGGAGGTGTCCTCTTCTATTAAATCGTTGTAGCTAACTGATATGTTTAAATTAATACCCTATAAAGTACTAAAACAGTTGTTGTAATATAAGTAGGGGTCGAACACAAGAACTCAGAATATCACTCAATAGATTATATAGACTCGAATTAAACTAAACCAAAAAATATAAGTAATTGCGAATGCGTAAATTAAACTAGTTGTAAGTCGATTGGAAGGAAGATAAGCTCAGGATATTTCTCAGGAATTCAATGAACGCAGGCAAACTATCTAACATGATTCAGATTATGCGCGGTGCTTGAACTCAAATCACTAAAGTATAGCTAACCATCTCTCGTTGCGAGAACTACCTAAGTCTAAATCCTAGAATCCCAAATCTCTTTGCGAATTCTAAAGTCTAAACCAGCTTTTAGTTCAAGTTTGATTTGTTCACAAAAAAACTAAACCAAATCTCTTTGCGAATAGTTATTTTGCTCACCCTAAGTTCTATCAGGTAATTAATCGCACTCTCGTGCCTAACCAATTATCCTAAGATCTAAGTTCTAGGTGATCAATCTAGAATTAGCTTTGAGAACAACCTAGGGCGAAGAACTAATTCAGATGGTGAATCCTAATTAATCAATTAACCTAACATTCTGAGAAAACCCTTATAAAAACCATTAAACCTAACAAGAGAAGTACTCATACATGGTGATTGAAACAATAAACATGACTGAAATAATACTCAGATAAATAATAAAAAGTAGAGTAACAAGATGGTTCGAAATCTTCTCTCCGACGAACAGAGTCTCAGACTTGTCTCCCTCAGAAAACTCTCTCACAAAATCTAGAAATAAAGCGTAATCAAAGCGTACTTACTAAAGTTTCTTAAAAACCTAACTTAAACTCGTAATCATGTTTTGGGCTAAATTGTAAATAATAAAGTCTTCTGGGGTAATTATGCAATTCTTCAACTCTTCAATTAAAGTCGGGATCGTGTCTTGCTGTAGTGAGTATCGATCGATACTAGGGCAGTGTCGATCGACACTACACGACTTCCGTTTCGCTCCAAAATGCTCCAATATTTTCAATCATGCTCCAAACGTGCTAAAACCTGTAAAAGATTCTAAAACACTATAAAATAGTAAAAAGACTCTATAAAATAGACTTATATCATGGACTAAAAGGGGTAAAAACTATGATATATCAACTCCCCCAGACTTAGCCTTTGCTTGTCCTCAAGCAAATAGAAGATTCAACCAGAGAAAGAGGTTTGAAAACAAAGAGACTCACTTGTTCATGATACATTGCAATGACCCTTTTTCCAAGCACCCAAATATCACCTAACCAGTTTCAAATCTAAGCACCATGTACTTCTCCTTAGAAATTCGCAGCTTTCTCAGACCACATATTATCTCACAACATCGTTCAATTAAACCCATCATCGCCAGTTTCATCGATGTGATTAATACCAAGAACCTTCTAGATTCATTTCCATACAATATCATGACAAGGAACCACCCAATTTCACACTTTTTGTATCATTTTCTCTCCCCCAGACTTATTTTTTATTATGTTCTCTCTTTTTTGTTTAGATATGCATATACACATCAAGGTATGAGATGTGAGTATTGATGGTGTTTGCCACCGAATCCCCGGTTCTTCCCTCTCAATGTATCAAAGGCGTAGGCGAATAATGGCATCATAGGAAAATCTTAGCTTCGCTTCCAACCTTTGTGTGATCATTCCTCACCAAGTAGAATAATGGGATCGCTGGAAACATTCCTAACCCTCTACTTAGGAGAAAATCATCTCATCTTTTATGATCTTATTTATTAACTCGTAACAGGGGAGAGAGATACTATCACTTTAAACACGTGGGTTCCTTTGTCAGATATGAATGAGGAATCAAGCTCTATGAATAATAACCACATCGATGAAGTGCATTAATTTGGCTCAGGCTTTAAAAGAACTCTGCTGGAAACATGTGTGTCTTCTAGTTAACTGGTCAGCCTTTGGATTTTTCATTAGTCGGTCTGTAACTGGTTCTGTAACAGTGCTCACTTAGAAGCAAATTAAATTTAATAAGATATACGTAATCAAATAGTTTCGGGTTTTTCGGGCTAAGCCCGAAAAACACACTAGCCCGAAAGGCCCGTTTTTTGGGCTTTTATTTCTAAGCCCGACCCCGCTGTTTTTCAGGACCGGACCGGCCTTCGGGCTTGGGCCCTAATTGACACCCCTAATGGCGAATCAGACAGAGTAAACAGAGACGTTAAACACGATCTCGTAGTATAAAACAAGGACAAGAACAAGGAACATGGGAAAAGAATCCAACTCTCTACACCACTCTCAACTACAGCTTAGATTTAGACTCGAACATTTGTCTTTTCTTTGTTTTTGTTCTTGTAAATCGCTCCTAAGAATCAAAATATTTATCAAGTTTACTTCCCAAAAACCTTGTCCAAAACGCTCTCGAATCATTTATGTTCTCATCGAGCAACAAACTCTCTGTTTATAGCTCGATAGTCCATCAGTTCTTCTTTTCTTAAAGATAAGATAAAGACCCCTCTATTTTTACTATTTACAAATTTTTACCGTTGTATTTCCAGGTACAACAGTTTGACGCTAGAAGTAGGGGGATAGGAAAGTCTAGATCTATCGTTAGAAGATCCGGGATGGCTGAACGCGCTTTTTACCAATCGTAGGGGGCTCTACCGGTTTCCAAGAAATAGGTAAGAATAGCGAGCCACGACGAGAGAGCTTTTTGTCAGGCTCACAAAGTTTGGGATCATGACACCAAAGATTGTTGGAAGTTGAAAACAATCTTACTCGAAAAATATTTAGTCAGCGAGTTCGCTGGCTTAATACCTTCACTGCCTCAAAGTGGGACTAAGGGTGAAACTCCGCCCTTGAGGGCGGTAAATTTCATCCAGCGGGATCATCCCGCAAAAGAAGTTAATTCCTTGATTAAACAGTCTAGTCAACATTTTCCAAGGGTTGTCTTCTGTGAAAAAGACGTGTGTTTGCTAAAAAAACTGCACGATGACACCATGGTGTTAACTTTGGAAATGAGAGAATATGATGTGCTGAAGATCCTAGTCGAAACCAGGAGCTCGGTAAACATAATATTTTCAAAAGCCTTCGGGCAGATGGATGCGTTCGACGCATACCGTCGATCGGAGTGATTAGTCGGGTTTACTGGAAAATCGATCACTACTCTTGGTACGGTAGACTTACCTATTTGAGTCAGTGGAACGCTTTATACCACCAACTTCCTAGTTGTGGAAGGACCATCAATTTACAAAGCTATCATGGATACTTCATGGATAAACCGTGTAAAATCTATTCTCTGATATATCATGGTTTTTACCCCTTTAGACCATGATATATGTCTTATTTATGGAGTCTTTCTAGTATTTTAGAGTATTTTCGAGTCTTTTATAGGTTTATGTATGTTTGAAGCTTAATTGGAGATATTGAAGTATTCTGGAGCATTTTAGAGCATTTTGGAGCATATGGAGATGCAGAGTCATGCATAGACGTCAGAAATTTGGCATTCGTTGAAAACCTTTCCACCGATGGATTGAGCTCAAATTTGGACACAAGACATATAAATGGATTAGCTTTCATTTGGAAGTGGTTTGAGGCCATTACAACGGTGCGATCCAAAGTTATGATAGTTTTCGTGAAGCTAGTCCAGTCTGGCGAGCAGAAGAGTCGACACAGAGGATGCGTATCGACCGATACTACCTAGTGTCGATCGATACTGCTCGGGAAAACAGAAAACTCGACTTTTTACAAGTATGGAGAGTTTGCATCTTAGTCCAGAAGTCTTTAATTATTACAATAAGCCTCAGAACTTGTATTAGCATTATAATTAGGTTTTTCAGCCACTTTTGTTGGCTATGCTTGATTTTACTTTGGTTTTTGGAGAGACAACTCTGAACTCCTGTTTCTTATTGATTTCTTTGATGATCTATTCAATCATGTTGTTTTCATTCTCCATGTATGAGTAGATCCACTTTAGGTTTAGGGTTCTCATAAGAGTTTTTTCTGAATGCTAGGTTGATTAGGATTCACCATCTGGATTAGTTCTTCACCATAGCTTGTTCTCAAAGCTAATTCTAGGTTGACGAATCTGGAACTTAGATCTTAGGATAATTGATAAGCCACGAGAGTGCGATTAATTACCTGATAGAACTTAGGGTGAGCAAAATAACTATTCGCAAATAGATTTGGTTTAGTTGTTTTGTGAACAAATCTAACTTGAACTAAAAGCTGGTTTAGACTTTAGGATTCGCAAAGAGATTTGGAATTCTAGGATTTAGACTTAGATAGTTTTCGCAACGAGAGTTGGTTAACTATACTTCAGTGATTTGAGTTTAAGAACCGCGCTAAATCTGAATCATGTTAGTTAGTTTATCTGCATTCATTGAATTTCTGAGAATTACCCTGAGCCTATCTTTCTCCCAATCGAATTACAACTTGTTTAATTTACGTTTTGCTCTCAATTACATCTTTTGGTTTAGCTTAATTCGAATCTATCTGATCTATTGTGTGATTTCTTGAGTTCTTGTGTTCGACCCCTACATATACTACTACAACTGCTTTAGTACTTATAGAGTTTTAATTTGAGCATATCATTCTCTTAGTTTTTCATCAATGCATTAAAATTCCAACTTCGGATGGGATAATAACAATAAATGGAAGCCAGAAAATCACAAGATCTTGCTACATGGCTTACCATAAGCTGCATACTTGGTCGAAGTCCATAAGTATGGTCAGTTCACGACATGAGGCTTACACTCTGAAAAGCCCTCTAGTTCGGGACGAAGTTTACCCGATTTTCATCGACGAATTTGAGCCCGACAAATGTGTCAATATTAGGGCAATGTTAAAAGAACCCATACATGTTGAATTGATAAAACTCCTACGGGAGAACAAAACAATGTTTTATTGGACGGCCCATGACATGCTTGGGATAGCCTTTGACGTAATCTCACATGAGTTGAATGTGTATGAATTCTTTAAACCAATTAAGCAAACAATGAGAAAATTGGGACCGGAAAGGTCGATTGTTGTCAATGACAAAGTCTAAAGGCTACTCAAAAACGGATCGATCTGTGAGGTCAAATAACCCGAATGGCTAGCAAACCCAGTAGTGGTGAAAAAAAAAGGGAAATGGAGAGTATGTATGGATTTCACAGACCTAAACAAGTCTTGTCCCAATGACAGCTTCTCATTGCCACACATCTATCGGTTGGTCAAAGCAACAGCCGGTCACAAACTCCTATTGTTTGTGGACGCGTTTTCAGGGTATAATCAAATACTGATGAACCTGGATGACCAGGAAAAAAACTCCTTCATAACCGATACGAGAATCTATTGCTATAAAGTAATGCTTTTCAGACTAAAGAACGTTGGGGCAACATACCAGGTTAGTTAACCGAATGTTTGCAAGACAAATCGGCAAAACCATGGAAGTCTATATTGATGATATTATGGTCAAGTCCATCGAAGAAGATTCTCATTTTCAGCATCTAAAATAATGATGCTTTGAAGTGTTGAATCATTTTGGAATAAAGCTCAACCCAGCAAAATGCACATTTGTCGTCACATCCGGAAAATTCTTGGGTTACTTGGTAACTCGAAGAGGAATCGAAGCCAATCCGGCTCAAATCAATGTTTTCCTAGGGATGCCATCCCCGAAAACAAAACGCAAAGTCCAAAGATTAACTAGAAGAGTCGCCATGCTGAATCGATTTATATCGAAATCAACCAAAAATGTCTTCCATTCTTCCAATTGCTAAAAAGAAACAAAAGTTTTGTTTAGAGTGAAGAATGTGAGGAAGCTTCCAGATCGTTAAAAAAAATATTTGATGGAACCACCAGTACTATCCAAACCAGTCGATGGGGAGCCGTTGTACTTATACATAGTAGTGTCTCCAATCGCTGTATCAGGAGTCATGATATGAGAAGACCGTGGTGAGCAAAAGCCGGTATTTTACGTAAGTAAAACATTGGATAATGCTGAGACCATATATCCAATTATCAAGAAACTCGCTTTAGCAGTCGTAGTTTCAACAAGGAAGTTGAGGTCGTATTTCCAATCGCATTCGATAATTGTTGTGACAACTCAACCACTTCGCTCGATCCTTCACGAAATGAGTTAAGACTGATTAAATGGGCGATCGAACTCAGCGAGTATAATATCGAGTATAAACCTTGGGCCGCGGTCAAATCTCAGGTCATGGCGGACTTCGTAATAGAATTGACCACTCCGGAAGGAATTGAGGAAAGTTCTAAAAGAAAATGGACCCTTCATGTAGAACTGAACTGAACCGAACGAAAACTCAAAATCTCTTTTAATTTTTTTATATATCATTCCAACGGTTCCAAAATTTTGTATATATTTCACCAATTCTCTTTGCGTATTGAGCAGAGCTGAATATGTTTAGAATTTCTCCAATTTCGGATAACTTTATAACCAACATTAACATGTAAATTAGTTTGATTTCTAGAAAGGGATTAAGCAAAACCAATCCTAATCAATTCTATTAGAAGCTTAAAGCATTTGCATTTTAGTATCAACATCTTCAAACTTTTGCTTACGAACAACAAGTCTAAGATTTACACACAAATCTGCTTTTCTAACAATTGGGGTTTCCATACAAAAATCTATACGAACAAGTCTTAAACATTTCTTGCGGAATCTGATTTTCTCCTCCAATCACATTCCCTGGTGAATCTATACGATCATTCAGATTCAGATTCCCAATCATCCTCAACAAATACGAGTTCGCATGTGCTTGAAGCTCGGGAAGAAAGTGTCAACTCCTTGATCATCTCAAGGTTTGACAAATGATACTTTGTATCAGCCAAGATTGTTGATGTCTTTAAGCGACAAGCGTTTCTCAAGATGTAAACCGCAATATCTCTCTCTTGTGGTCTCCCAAAGTATCGTGACCAGGTGAGGATTTGTAGACTCGACAGCAGGCATTCAGGAACAGAACTCGGTTGATTCCAGCAACCCATATAATAATCAAACACATCAGTGTTACGATCCTGAGACCAAGAAGAACATATTAGAACTAAACCGTACTGCGCATCAGACAAACAAAAGATAGTTTATCGAAGAAACTTACTATTACACAGATGTCTAACACTCGTAAGTTGGGAGAACCTTTGAGCAATTGGCCAAGGAGATTCGACGAATCCTTTTTGCACCCACATAGCTTCAGATGTTCAAGATGTTTGAAAACAAAACCATCACCAGACACATCATCCTGCCCACGATATTAAAAATTAGTAACAGAGGATTCCACAAATGAGATTGAAAACTTGCTGAAAAACTGATTACCTCTGAACATATAGTAAGATGCTTGACAGATGTGATTGATCGAATAAGACTCTTGAGATCAACAGATACAACATCAACATATGCTTCCCTCAACTTGGGCATATTCCTAATCTCAGCGTAGTGTTCCGTATCATTCCAATCCTCAAGTTTGAAATACTCTAAAGAAGGAGTATCTATCACATACCCATCCAAATGCCAATAATTAGGTATTAAGAATGATAAACTCCGCAAAGACGGGACGATAATAGAGAACTCTCTCACAGTGTAATAATTAGCATCACCAAGATTCACCGATAGTTCTTCAAGAACAGGACATATAGATAGAAGCCGTCGGAGAGATTCTTGATGATATGTAACACATTCAAGGTTCAAAGTTTTCAGAGAGCGAAGACAACCCGTTGAGGGAACATCCATGATATTCACGTATCCGAGTTTCAATATCACGAGCGATGCGCAGGTGTAAAAGCTGGCCGGTAATATGTTTTTGCTCTTGGAATTATAAGAAATCTCCAGCTCACGTACATTGTGAGAAACCGAAATCTCAACCCACCGTTTGATATTTTCAGGTTCAACATGTGGATTACCAACAGTGAGGTCGAGACACAAGCTTTGTATGACCGGAGCTCTATGTAATGGCAGATTCTTGTCAATAAATTCCCGAAGTGATGCAGACTCTGGAAGATTTCTATTACTGTACTCAAGATTAGGCAACCACATCCAAAGAAACTCCCATCGCTTAGACAAGATGCTCGTCGATACAGCAACTTCTGTTGGAACAAACGATAATATCTTCAGCAGTAAGTCATCAGGCAAATCACTGATTCTGACCATATCGTACAGATTCGTAAAAAAAACTTGGATTCTGGTCTTCCCTGAGGAAAAATACAAAAAAGAACACAAGAAATCAACACCGTAAGGCTCAAAAGGACTTTGTCTAAAGCAACAAGAAGTGCGAAAGCATTTGTGATTGAATCTTTGATTTATGAACCAAGAAAGGGTAAATCCAAAATAAAACTTGAATCGAGAATCGGAATATCAGAAAGAAATCGGATTCACAGACGAAGGAGGTTGGTTCTCATCGTCGCTACCTATCAAACGATTATTGAACCTGAAGATATCAAAATTGCGGAATCTGTTTTTTTTCTTCTCCAAATTGGAGAATCTATACGAGCAGTCATACTCATTGTTACCTCGATTTAACTTCAGAGACTTGAAAGGAATGGAATCGCCAATTGTAGATTTGACCTCTTCGAGCTTCTTGGCCGAAATCAAACACGAGAGGAAGAAGGAAGAAGGAAGAAGGAAGAAGGAAGAAGGAAGAAGAGAGAAGTCGAGTGAGGAAGAAGAAGAAATTGGTTGAATAGGATTTAGTTAAGTCTTAAACCGAACCGATCGGTTTGTATTTGGTTTCGGTTATAAACCTGAATCGAAAACCCCAGATTCTCCGGAAGAAAATCCAATTTTGTAACATCTTTACTAGGAATGGCCAAAATATCTGAACTCGAAAATCCGAACCGAATTAATAGGTATCAAACCGAACCAAATTTTTATAAATATCTGAATGGTTTTATTTATAAAATAATTTGGATATTCGAACCGAAACCCGTATGCGTATCCGAAATATATAAAATACAATTATATATCTAAAATATTATGTATATTTAGAATTGAAATAATCAAAATATCCATAATTACAACTATAAAATATTATGTATGTTTAGACCGAAATAACCAAAATACTCGAAATATCCATACACAAAAAAATTGTCAAAAATTTTGCAAAATTTAACTAAATTTTTTTAAAATTAAATTATTTTTTAGTTTTTGTCGAGTATTTAGGATAAATTTCGGGTATCCGAACCCGGACGGAACCGAACCAAACCCGATCCAAAAAAGATAAATACTGAATGGGTCCTAGATTATGATCATAAACATATATAACTAGTTCAAGACTAGGACAGTGAAATATCTCGAGATCGCCAGTTAAATACAAGTTGGCAATCGGTTGAAGCTCGGGAAGAAAGTTCCAACACCCGCATCATGTCAAGGATTTCAAACAAATGATCTCCAAGCAAGATTGTTGCGGTCTTTAAGCGATGTGCGTTTTTCAAGATATAAGTCACAAGATCTCTCTCTTCCGGTCTTCCTACGTATCCCGAAAACTTGAAAGTTTGGAGACTCGACAACATACATTCAGGAACACTACTTGGTTGATTCCAGAAACGTACACCATTAGTTTCATGACCCTGAGATCAAGACAAAGGATTAGATTGACAACCATAGTGCGCATTATAATAGTTTATCGAAGAAGAAACTTACATCCATTCCATTGAGATCTAGCACACGTAATTTAGGCGAATCTTTGAGCAGTCCGACAAGCACAGTCGACGCAAATTCTTGGCATATACATAGTTTCAGATGTACAAGCTTTTTTGAAGACAAAACCATCACCATACACACCATGCACACAATATTAAATTCAATAACAGAAGATTCAAAAAAAAAAAAAAAAAAAAAAAAAAAAAAAAAAAAAAAGGTAAAGGAGCTTTCTCTCTCCTCGTAAAAGGGCGACTCTCAGCAACAGTGACCACTTTCTCTTCAATCGTCCGGCGTCTCTCACGGCGTCGGAAACCACACCCTTTTCCTGACCAAGGCCCTCCCCTCCTCATGGGGAAGAATAAACACAAAAAAAGTTCTCTTTCGAAGATCTCTCCATCCTCAAAGAGAGGTTCTCCCCCCCCCCCTCAGTGTCCTTTGCAGCCAGAGATGCTTCTCCAAAGGTCTCAGGCAAATCTCCCTCTGATTCTCTCGCCGCTTCCCAGGTGGATGAGAAGGATTCGGAAAATGTGGTTTCCTCTGCCGCAGATCCAGATTTAGGTCGTATGCCTAGATCTAAAGCCTTGTTGTCTCTCCCGAAAACCGATCCAGCTCTCGATGTGCTGCGAAATGCTGCGAAAGCAACAATTGTAGCGGGCACCGAAGCAAAATCTACTGCGAAAGCTACAAATGTAGTGGACCCAGATTTCCCTGTTAATACAGGAAAAATTACAAATGATGCTTCTTTAGATCAGGTAAATCAATCTGCGAAGGTCGCCACGGCGGCTGACCCAGTGAAAACAAACGAAGAGAGTCTCTCTGGAAACGACTCGTGGTGCGACCTCTTCAAGGGAGGATCGCGAAAATTGGAAAAAAAGGGAACTGCTTTCACCCTCCCATCAGGTGAAGCTTGTGTAAAGATCCCAAATTCTGTTATTGAGAAAAACAGGAAGTCGTGGGAGAGTTTCATACTCGGTCAGTTCTACTATGAGCCGCCATCACAAGGAATCGTCCACAACATAGTAAATGGAATTTGGAGCAGACATTTTAGAGATGTGTCCGTCTCGAAAGTCGAAGGTCATGCTTTTCTTTTTCGAATACCAAATGTGGCAACGCGAAACAGGGTCTTGAACCAGAGATTGTGGCAGATAGATGGACAAACTATGTTTGTAGCCAAATGGGAGCCTGGATTTGTCCCGGTGAAGCCGGAACTCACCTCGGCTCCAATCTGGCTCGAGCTCCGTAAGGTTCCCCTGCAATTCTTCAATGATGAGGGGTTGGAGCACATTGCAGGACTTGTGGGTTGCCCAAAGTTTTTGCATCCTGATACAGCAAGCAAATCAAACTTGGAGGTGGCAAAAGTGTTCACGATTATCGATCCAAGAAAGCAACTTCCTGAAGCAGTAAATGTTCAATTCGACTCGGGTGAAGTGAAAAGGATTTTGGTGTCCAGTCCATGGATGCCTCCAGTCTGCCCCCACTGCAAGAAAGTAGGACACACCTTAAAGAGATGTAAGTCTGCGCCTGTAACATGTGTGAGATGTAACTCCTCTGGTCACCCTGCTGAGATTTGCCCAAGGTTAAATCCAAAGGCAAACAAGAAGGCTGGGTTGCGAGAAGTTAGAGTTCTAGCCCAAGAACCCAAATCAGGTGGTAAAGGAAAGCAAGGGATTGTTGACAGCACATTCTCGGCTGATAAAGCTGGTTTCAAGCTTGATCTAGTGCCAAAAAATGCAAAGATTTTATCTCAGCCTAGAAAAGGTGAATCAAGTGGCATTGCAGGTGTAGGAAAGGTTGTTTCCAAAGCTGTTGTCGACAAAAAAGAGGGCAGTGGAGTATCCTCGGCAGCAGAGACTGACTCTTCGGATGTAGTCTCCTCCGAGTCGGAGGACAGAGAGGAGTGGCTTGAAGAGGATTCTCCTTTTGTGGAAGTGATTTCTAAGAGGCAAAAGAAATTAAACCGGGACATGGGTCCCAAAAATCACTAAATCTATGTGTATAGACTTTTTTGGCTGGAATGTACGAGGTTTCAATAAGACAAGTCACCGTACTGGTTTTAAGAGATGGTTTATGCAGCAAAGACCAACTTTTGGTTGTCTCATGGAGACACATGTAAAGCAGTCCAAGCAGAGGAAGTTCATCAACGCTATTCTTCCTGGCTGGAATTTTGAAGATAACTATGTTTTTTCGGAGTTGGGGAAGATATGGATTCTATGGCACCCGAGTGTGCGAGTCTCCATCATCACTAAATCCCTGCAAATGGTAACTTGTGAAGTTAAGTTGCCGGATTATCATAATATTTTTGTGGTATCGTTTATTTACGCTTCCAATGATGATGCTACTAGGAAGCTGCTTTGGGATGAAATTGTTTTTCTGTCGTCTCATCAGTGTGTGCTGGGAAAGGCGTGGACTGTTGTTGGTGACTTCAACCAAGTCCTAAGTCCAAGCGAACACTCAAACGCACCCAGTTTGAATGTTGATAGAAAAACCAGAGATTTCAGAGAGTGTTTATTAAATGCTTCTCTCATGGATTTAACTTTCAGAGGATGCTCCTATACTTGGTGGAATAAGAGAAAGTCTAAGCCGATAGCGAAGAAGTTGGATCGAATCTTGGTAAATGATGAATGGCAGATTCTTTTTCCCATCTTCCCATGGTATTTTTGAGGAACCAGATTTTTCAGATCATGCGTGCTCTGGTGTGATTCTGAACCAGAATATGCAAAGGCAAAAGAGAGCTTTCAAGTTCTATAACTTTCTCCTTCTCCATAAGGATTTTCTCCCCATGATTGGGTATAATTGGTATTCCATAAACGTGATAGGATCGGAGATGTTCAGAGTGTCTCAGAAGCTAAAAGTTTTGAAGAAGGAGATCAGAAGCTTTAGCAGAGATAACTTCTCAGATTTGGAAAAGAGGACTGAAGAAGCTCACACTGTTCTCCTTCACCACCAGAAGCAAATGCTAAATAACCCGACCCAATCAAATGGAGAGAGAGAACTGGAAGCTCAAAGAAAATGGCAGATTTTGGCTACCGCAGAAGAAGCTTTTCTATTCCAGAGATCAAGAATCACTTGGTTAAAGTTTGGAGATAGCAACTCTGCTTATTTCCACAAAATTATGGCGGCAAGGCAGGCCATTAATCATATTCACTTTCTGATTGGAGAAGGAGACACCCGTTTCGAGTCTCAAGAGGAAATTCAAAACCATTGTGTCAATTATTTCTCTAACCTCTTGGGCGGAGAAGCAAGCAATTGTCTATTCTTCCAAGAGGATATCACTTCGTTGCTGGATTTTACTTGCTCCCAGAGCCAAAGGGAAATGCTCCAAAGAGAATTTTCTACGGAAGACATAAAAGAGGTATTCTTCTCGTTGCCTAGAAACAAAACCAGTGGTCCAGATGGTTATTCCGCTGAATTCTTCATTGCGTGCTGGAGTGTGGTTGGTGTGGAAGTGGTTGCAGGGGTAAAAGAATTTTTCTCCTCAGGAAAAATCCTAAAGCAGTGGAATGCCACCACTCTTGTTTTGATTCCCAAAATCAGTAATGCTACTAATGCTTCAGATTTCAGGCCAATCTCTTGCCTCAATACAGTGTATAAGGTGATTTCTAAGCTACTCAGCAAAAGACTTCAATCCATCCTATCTTCTGTTATTTCCCACTCCCAGTCTGCCTTTATGCCAGGAAGGTTGCTAGCTGAAAACGTGCTCCTTGCCACAGAGATTGTCCATGGTTATAACAGGCAAAATGTTGAAAAGAGGGCAATGCTGAAGGTTGATCTTCGGAAAGCTTTTGATTCAGTTAGATGGGACTTTGTGCTCGCTACGATGAGAGGTTTAAACTTCCCAGAGAAATTTGTGATTTGGATCTCCCAATGCATCTCGACTGCCTCTTTCTCAGTCTCGGTTAATGGAAACTCAAGTGGTTTCTTCAAAAGTTCAAGGGGATTAAGACAGGGAGACCCTCTATCTCCCTACTTATTTGTTTTGGCAATGGAAGTTTTCTCAAGGCTTTTGCACTCCCGTTTTGCATCTGGTAACATCCTCTATCATCCTCATACGACAGATGTGGAGATTTCTCATCTGATGTTTGCCGATGATGTGATGATTTTCTTTGATGGAAGTTCATCATCGCTACATGGTGTTAGTGAGACTTTGGATGATTTTGCGTCATGGTCGGGCTTGCAGATGAACCAGGATAAAACGCAGCTCTTTTATGCAGGGCTGAACGAAAGCGAATCCACGGCAATAGATAGCTACGGCTTCCCGATTGGTTCTTTCCCCATAAGATATTTAGGATTGCCGTTGATGCATCGTAAGTTAAAAATATCTGAGTATGCTCCGCTAATTGATAAAGTAGCAGCAAGGTTTAGAAGCTGGTCGGTTCGGTTCCTCTCTTTTGCCGGAAGACTCCAATTGATCTCCTCCGTAATCGCAGGAACGGTAAACTTCTGGATCTCAACATTCATCCTCCCTAAAGGCTGTATAAGAAAGATAGAATCAATGTGCTCCAGATTCCTTTGGGCGGGAAAAATTGAGGGTCCAGCTTTGGCAAAGGTTGCTTGGTCTACTGTGTGTCTTCCCAAAAAGGAAGGAGGATTGGGGTTAAGAAGATTCTCGGACTGGAATAAAACATTATGTCTGAGGCTCATTTGGCTGCTTTTCTCAAAAAGTGGATCTCTGTGGGTTGCATGGCATAAGCATCACCACTTGAGGAGGAGTAGTTTTTGGGGAGTAGAAGAACACTCTGGAGACTCTTGGAATTGGAAATCATTGTTGCATCTGAGAGATTTGGCGGAAAAGTTTATGAAATGTTCAGTGGGAAATGGAACTGATGTCAGTTTCTGGTTTGATGTTTGGACTCCACTAGGCCCTCTAATCAAATTACTGGGAGAGGAAGGTCCAAGAAACTTGAGAATCCCACTGAACTCAAAGGTGGCTGATGCGTGTGATTTACAGGGCTGGAAACTAGCAACCCCGAGATCGGAAGAGGCTCTTTCGCTACATACACACTTGACTACCATTAGCTTGCCAAGCTCTTCTTCTTTGGAGGACTCTTTTTGTTGGACAGTAAATGGTTTAAAGTGTAATGGCTTTTCTGTTAGTCATACTTGGGATGAAATCAGGCCAAGACAGGATGAGAAGGATTGGTTTAGGTCTATCTGGTTTAAAGGTGCCACTCCGAAGCACGCTTTCACGATGTGGACTGCGCAACTAGATCGTCTTCCTACGAAATCCAGATTGGCGACTTGGGGAATGCAAATTCCGGTGACTTGCTGCCTTTGCTCTCTTCATGATGAAAACAGAGATCACTTGTTTCTTCATTGTGACTACAGCGCTAATTTGTGGAATCAAGCTCAAGGTAGACTCGGACTTACTCATTATCCTTTTCTAACTTGGCCTCACCTTATGGCGTGGGTTAAACTTAAAGGAATCAACTCACCTTCAACCCTTAGGAAGCTGGTGGCTCAGACTTTGATTTACAACATATGGAGGGAGCGAAACAACAGGTTTTTCAACCTTACTTCGATCTCATCAGCTCAGTTTTTCAAAGATTTTGATCGGCAGGTCCGTAACACGATCATTGCAAGAAGGCAGCGAAAACAATTTGCGAAATTAATGCCCATATGGCTGTGCTAAGCGAGTGCTAAGATTTACTCTAAATCTATGTTGCCATGTTTTTTAACTTTTATTTTTGCCGTGGCAACAAACCTGAGGGTTTTGCTTTGTAAAACTCTTCATGTTTCATGTATATGATATTTACAGTTGGCAAAAAAAAAAAAAAAAAAAAAAAAATAACAGAAGATTCTATTAAATGAGATTGACGACATAGAGTTGAGAAAACGGATTACCCTTAAACTATAGTCTTCTAGGCATAACGTAAGACGCTTGACAGATGTGATTGATCCGATAAGCTTCTTGATATAAGGAAAGCAAACATCTACAGATGCCTCCTTCAGCTTAGGCATATTCTCAATCAAAAAGTAGTGACTCTTAGAATTAAGATACTCAAGTTTCAAGTACTTCAAAGAAGGAGTCTTTATCACAAACTCATCTAAACCACAACATATATCGAGTGTTAAACGTTTCAAAGACGGGACGATAACAATGAACTTTCTCATAAATTCCATCCCTTCCACCAATAGATCTTCAAGAACAGGGCAATTAGATAGAAGCCGTTGAAGAGAATCTTCATTGGAGTATGTCAACTCTTGAAGTCGCAAAGTTTTCAGAGAAGGAAGACAGACCATACGAGGAACATCCACAAGAATCGTTCCATTGAGTTTCAAGGTCACGAGCGTTTTGCAGGTATACAAGCTACTCGGCAATATATCCTCCTTGTTCTTGTAAGTAAAATAAGAGATTTCTAGCTCACGGACGTAGCGCGAAACTACAGTTAGAACCCACAATTTGATATCTCCAGGTTCTAAATGTGGATGACAAAACTGGAGACGAAAGCTTTCTATAACAGGAGCTCTATGTAATGGCAGATTTCTGTCAAGAAAACGCTTTAACCTCTCGCATTCAGAATAGGAACTATTGTACTCAAGTTTAGGCAAAAACATCCAAAGAAACTCCCATTGTTTCGACAAGATGCTAGTGGAGACAGCAACTTTTGTTGGAACAAACGATAATATCTTCACCAGTAATTCATCAGGCAGTCCACTGATTTTGTCCATACGTACCGTCGAAACAAAGGAGAATAGAGAAAGAGAGTACAACACCAAAGAAGCACAAAGAATCAAATTCTGATTCTTCTCTCTCACGGTTTCTTCTAACCCTCTTACAACTTTTCCTCTGCCTCTCGTCTCTTTCTGTTCGTGTTAGGGCTTCTGCCTCGATATCTTCTTCCTTAAGTAACACAACCTTAGCCGACTTGTACAGGTCACGATTTCCTCTCTTTTTCCTTTCTACTTTGGACTTTGATTTGGCTGGGCCGAAATAATGATAGCACAAGTCATTATGTAGCCCATCTGATGAAGCAAACATGCCCACACAAACGATCTCTATATATTAATATATTTGAGAAATTATTTAGGAAAATGAATTTTATTTTATAAATTATTATATATTATGTCATTACAAATAACAAAAGATCATTAAAATAGAAAATGATATAATTATTTTTAAAATATTTATTATTTAGTTTCTTAATTATTATGATATTATCAAATAATAATCAATCCATACATATTCAAAGAAAATATATTCGAGATTTTGTAATATTTTTTACTATGATTATTATATTTTATTTGAATATATATTAAAACAAAAGTTTGAAAAATATTTTACTAATTTTACAAAGAGTTAGTAACGAGAAAATTGATTTTTTAAGAGTTTGTGTACTGATCATAAAAACCATAGTAATTAAGCAGTGCATATTAGAGTTATGTTTTCAAGATTATAGGTTTTTTGAATTAGCCCAAATAATATTTTAGCTCATTGCAAAACGAGTTAACTAGACATATTAGTCCGAGTTGACAGTTATATATATAATCATTAGTTAGACATATTATAATATGATTTTGGATTTTGATGCCGGTGTGGGGCGATTCTATGACGGTTCCATTTAGGCATCTTCCATCTTCGTGGTGGAAATATATTGCCAATTTTTTATTGTTCTCATAGCGGGTTTTTTCTTGTAAATGGTGCATTGGTCTACGAATCTGGGATCCCGAAAAAATAGGTTCAAGGAAGTTACATGACGAGATGATGGTGGCTGGTCACTGATATATCATGGTTTTTACCCTTTTTAGGCCATGATATAAGTCCGTTTTATAGAGTCTTTCTAGTATTTTGGATTCTTTTAGAGTCTTTTACAGGTTTTAGCACGTTTGGAGCATAATTGGAGATATTGGAGCTTTCTGGAGCATTCTGGGGAAAAGCAAAAGTTCGTGTTGCTGAGTACCCGATTTGAAGCATCAGTATCGATCGATACTCATCGCAGCAGACACGACCCGCGACTTTTCCAAGAGTTGAAGAATTACAGAATTGCCCCAGAAGACTCTATTATTTACAAAAAAGCCCCAGAACGTGTTTTAACATTATAATTAGGTTTTTCAGCCACTTTTATGGCGAAGCTTTCATTACTTTTGATTTGACTTTGGTTTTTGGAGAGACAACTCTGAACTCATGTTTTCTATTGTTTTCTTGATGATCTATTCAATCATGTTGTTTTCAATATCCATGTCTGAGTAGATCCACTTTAGGTTTATGGTGTTCTCAAAAGGGCTATCTTTGAATGCTAGCTTGATTAGTTATTAGGATTCACTATCTGAATTAGTTCTTCACCTTAGGTTGTGTTCAAAGCTAATTATAGGTTGACGAATCTGGAACATAGATATTAGGATAATTGATTTGGCACGACAGTGCGATTAATTACCTGATAGAACCTTAGGTGAGCAAATTAATTATTCGCAAAGAGATTTGGTTTAATTGATTTGTGAACATATCAAACTCGATATTAAAGCTAATTTATTCTTAGGAATTTGCAAAGAGATTTGAGATTCTGAAGTTTAGATTTAGATAGCTTTCGCAACGAGAGTTGGTTAGCTATACTTTAGTGATTTGAGTTCAAGAACCGCGCTAAATCTGAATCATGTTAGTTAATTTGTCTGCATTCATTGATTTCCTGAGAAATACCTGGGCCTATATTTTCCTCCATCGAATTACAACTCTTTTAATTTACGTTTTGCTTTCAATTACATCTATTGGTTTAGCTTAATTTTCTTTTATATAACCTATTATGTGTTTTTGTGAGTCCTTGTGTTCGACCCCTAGCTATACTACGACAACTGCTTTAGTATCTAAATATGGTATTAATTTGAGCATATCAAATTTGGCGCCGTTGCCGGGGACTCAATTCGCCATTAGATTTTAGTCTGAGAATTTCGACTAAACTCGTTGGTATCAATCGATACTGTCTAGTATTGGTCGATACTCGTCGTTCTATTTTTGTTGATATCGATCGACACCACTTGGTATCGGTTGATACTCAACGTGTTTTTTTTGTTACTTACGTGCTTTGCCTAGTGTGTTTCAGGTGTGGATTTGGAACGTGCAAATAGGAAAGCAAAGAAACCAACAGAGATGAACAACACGATGATTCTGATTCAGGATGCCGCTGGAGATTTGAGAGACCAAGAAGGTCAGTTGTGCAACGAGAGAGGACAACGTCTGGATGGAGAGGGGAACATCATTCCACCTGCTCCTGTTATCGCTGGGAATATCGCTGGGAACGCTAATGCAGGAAATGATGTGGCTGCTCGCGGTAGGACGATTGGTGAGTGCAACAGGCCTGATCAGTTTTATGCCAATCGGTCAGCGATTCGTCCTCCGCCTTTTCAGAGGAATGACTTTGAGCTGAAACCTGCATACTTCACTTTTGTGGGTCAGCATCTTTTTCATAGTTTTCCTCATGAACACCCTATGGATCACATTGAGAAGTTTGAGGATCTGGTTACAACCATCAAGAGCAATGGAGTTTACTATGACTACCTTTTCTGCAAGCTCTTCCCATACTCTTTTGGTGGAGATGCGACCTACTGGTTGAAACAGTTACCTCCTGAATCACTGACTACTTGGGAAGAGACTAAGACTGCTTTCATGAACAACTTTTATGATGATGCACGATCTGAGGATCTCAGGAACAAGATTTCTCAGTTTTCTTAAGGACCGAATGAGGCATTCAAGGCTGCTTGGACTCGTTTCAAGTCATATCAGAGAGATTGTCCGCACCATGGGTTCACTCAAGTTCAGCTGCTGGGTACTTTCTACAGGGGAATTGATTGGAGGTATCAGATGACTCTAGATGCTGCGAGCAATGGAAATTTCTACACGAGGTATCCCGACGATGCCTATGTGCTTATTAAGAACTTGGTTTCTAGCAATAGTACCAAGAATGCAGACATGGAGCGCAAGAAGCAAGCTGGTAACTTGGATTACAGTCAAATTGCTGAGGTGAATGCTAAGTTAGATTGGTTGATGGACAAGCAACAGAAGGCTGTTCGTTTTGCTGGAAAAGATGGAGTGGAATTTGTTAACCACATTGATGGAGATGGATTTCAAGATCAAAGGTATCAATGCCCACCCACACCACCCAGAATTTCTGAGAGTAAGATGGAATCCATGCTTGAACAACTTCTTCAGGGACAGCAGAAGATGACACTAAACCTCAATGGGAAGATGGACGCTATGTACACAGATCTGAACGGGAAAATTGAGTCTCTCAATATTCATCAGAAGATGTTGGAAACTAAAATAGCAGAGATTTTCGTCAATCTTGCTGGGAATGACGAAGGGATTTCAGAAATCACCTCGGTGTCGACCGATACCCTCTTGTATCGATCGACACCCGTCCAAGAATCTGTCAAGGACATCTCGAAGGAGCAAGCGTCGATCGACACCATCCCCGTATCGATCGATACCCACCTAGATACTGCGAAGGAGTCGCGTATGAGTGTTGACAGACTTCGCAAGCCCAAGAAGTTGAATCATATTCCTCAACACCTCCGAGCCCCCATCACTCCAAAGCAGCTGCATGGCTTTGAGAAGATGGTACAAAGGATACCCAACTCGTTCACTTTTGAAGAAGCTCTAGAGGGCTGTCCTCTACTAAGTCACTTCAAAGATTGCAGAGAAACTCTGGAAGAGATCGAAGTACTCTTCATCAAGGCAAGAAGGAAGTCACTACCGCTGAGGCAGTTGACCAAGAGGGAAGACCCATGAATATTCTCCGTTCCATGCTCCATCTCTGGAGTTGAATCTAAAGAGTCTCTCGTTGACTCAGGGGCTAGCGTCAATGTCATGTCAAGGGCAATTGCAGAGAGATTGGGCGCCGATATTCGACCGCCCATGTCATCTATCACATTCGCGAATTGTTCCACCTCACTTCCATATGGTACAATCCCTGACTTGTTGGTTAAAGTAGGAGACTGTCTGGTTCCTGCTGATTTTCATGTTGTGGAGATGAGTGCACAATCTCGTACGCAGTTGATTCTTGGAAGATCGTTCATGGCTACGGTTGGTGCCATTATGGACACACCCAGCAATCAAATCTCGTTCTCATACATTGACAAGGAGGTGTACTACAAAGCTATCCCTAGAGGAACTCCCAAATGTGTCTCTTGCATCGATGTTGTCACAGATGAGACGTTGGTAATTGATCTTTTGGAAGAGCCTCCTGATGAACCAATTGCCACAGACGTTCTAGGTAGTCCTTCTATCATCACCAAGAAAGACGTCAAAACGTCTAACGGAAAGAAGAAGGCGAAAAACAAAGGAGTGAAGGATGCTGCTTCTATGACTTTAATCCCTCAGAAGTGTGATGGGGATTCGATTGAGTACAAGGTGAAGTGCAAGGGAACTTCGAAACCATTCTCTAAGGCTCGAGTTCTTCTTACTTCGGAGCTGAAAGAGAAAGGAAAGGAATTTATGGAGGGCATGTTGAGCAGAACTCTGAGTCTGCAAGTATCTAGCTGTGGAACTTGCATGGGAGTAAGCTCTCAATCTTCTCCTGACTGATCACCTGAGCCAAAGTCAAGCTACTGACTTTAAACGAGCGCTTGGTGGGAGGCAACCCACTGGGGAGTCTGTTTTTGAGTCGTTTTTCTTGTTATTTTTCGTTATGTGTTTGTGTCAGGATAAACAAGGAGCAAAACTCAAAATCGCATGAGTATCGATCGATACCAATATGGTATCGATCGACACCGATCGCGAATGAGACGGTTCATCATGTCGATTTAAGCCTGGTATCTATCGATACTAGGCCGTGCGTCGATCGATACCAGATTTTCCAGCACGGTAACTTCTTGTTTTTCTTAATTCTATTATGTTCTTTTATTTTCTTTTACCAACCTTAGGCTAGATAACACTGGGGACAGTGTTGTTTAAGTCTGGGGAGGTGTCTGCTGACATTGTGTTTGTTTTTCTTAGAGTCAGTTGTTCTATCGAGTCAAAATCGTTTTATTGAATCAAAACTTGTTGGGGATGATGATCATGTGCTTGAATTGTTGTTTTGATTTTTTTTTTGAGTGACAAGTGTTGCAGGATCAGATCTAGATCGACTAATGAAAAATCCAAGGACTGACCAGTTGACTAGAAAACATCCATGTCTCCAGCAGAATTCTTCTGAAGCCTGAGCCAAATTTTTGCACTTCATCGATGTGGTTAGTGTTAACAGAGCTTGATTCATCATTCATATCTGACAAAGGAACCCATATGTTTAAAGTAACGGTCCCCTGTTATAAGTTGATAAATAAGAGCATAAAAGATGAAATGATTTTCTTCTTAGTAGAGGGCTAGAAAATTTTCCAGCGACCCCATTATTCTACTTAAGAGGGAATGATTACACAAAGGTTGACAGCGAGGTTAGGAAAATTTCCCGTGATACCACTATTCGCCTAAACCTTTGATACATAGAAAGGGAAGAACCGGGGATTCGGTGGCAAACACCATCAATACTCGCGTTTCGGACCTTGATGTGTATATGCAGATCTAAAAAAAAAAAGAACATAATAAGAAATAAGTCTGGGGGAGAGAAAGTGATACAAAAAGTGTGAAATTGGATGGTTCCTTGTCATGATATTGTATGGTAAAGAATCTAGAAGGTTCTTGAACATTGTCTACAGCGATGAAACTGGCGATGCGGGCTTTATTTGAACAATGCTGCGAGATAATGTGTGGAGTCTGGAAAAGCTGCGAATGTCTACGGAGAAGTACATGGTGGTTAGATCAAAAGCTGGTTATGTGACATTTGGGTGTTTGGAAAAATGATCTTTGTGATGGTTCCTGAATAGGTGAGTCTCCGTGTTTTCAAAATTCTTTCTCTGGTTTAGTCTTCTATTTTCTTAAGGGCAAGCAAAAGCTAAGTCTGGGGGAGTTGATATATCATGGTTTTTACCCCTTTTAGGCCATGATATAAGTCCGTTTTATAGAGTCTTTCTAGTATTTTGGAGTCTTTTAGAGTCTTTTACAGATTTTACCATGTTTGGAGCATAATTGGAGATATTGGAGCTTTCTGGAGCATTCTGGAGCAAAGCAGAAGTTCGTGTTGCTGAGTACCCGATTTGAAGCATCAGTATCGATCAATACTGCCTAGTATCGATCGATACCCATCGCAGCAGACACGACCCGCGACTTTTCCAAGAGTTAAAGAATTGCAGAATTGCCCCAGAAGACTCTATTATTTACAAAAAGCCCAGAACGTGTTTTAGCATTATAATTAGGGTTTTTAGCCACTTTTATGGCGAAGCTTTCATTACTTTTGATTTGACTTTGGGTTTTTGGAGAGACAACTCTGAACTCATGTTTTCTATTGTTTTCTTGATGATCTATTCAATCATGTTGTTTTCAATCTCCATGTCTGAGTAGATCCACTTTAGGTTTAGGGTGTTCTCATAAGGGCTATCTTTGAATGCTAGATTGATTAGTTATTAGGATTCACTATCTGAATTAGTTCTTCACCTTAGGTTGTGTTCAAAGCTAATTCTAGGTTGACGAATCTGGAACATAGATCTTAGGATAATTGATTTGGCACGACAGTGCGATTAATTACCTGATAGAACCTTAGGTGAGCAAATTGATTATTCGCAAAGAGATTTGGTTTAATTGATTTGTGAACATATCAAACACGATATTAAAGCTGATTTATTCTTAGGAATTTGCAAAGAGATTTGGGATTCTGAAGTTTAGATTTAGATAGCTTTCGCAACGAGAGTTGGTTAGCTATACTTTAGTGATTTGAGTTCAAGAACCGCGCTAAATCTGAATCATGTTAGTTAATTTGTCTGCATTCATTGATTTCCTTAGAAATACCCTGAGAAATACCTTGGGCCTATATTTTCTTCCATCGAATTACAACTCTTTTAATTTACGGTTTGCTTTCAATTACATCTATTGGTTTAGCTTAATTTTCTTCTATATAATATATTGTGTGTTTCTGTGAGTTCTTGTGTTCGACCCCTAGCTATACTACGACAACTGCTTTAGTATCTAAATAGGGTATTGATTTGAGCATATCAGTCACTTCTGGCCATTCGATGGCTTAGAGGTCAGAGATAGAAGATTGATTTTTTTTTTCATAACTCGGGTAATTCGGGTCAACGGAATCCGCGAACGCCGAGCCTGGCATCAGGTTTGTTAGACCTATCCTGACTGGGTCCACGGCCATGAGCACCGACTAATCCTACGGCCAAGGGACCATGTGAATACCCTTGGTGGCCTAACAAGTGACGAGAAGTCTGCCAATCAAGCTTTTGAGTCCCCGAATCCCACTATCCCCATACCACGGTCGCTGGGTTATAGAAGATTGATTTTAATGACAAAGGTATAATCTTTTCAAAACCATATTTTGATACAATATATTTGGTATCGAAATATGAAAAATCAAGAATTATCGGTGAAATCATAGAAACAACCATGGAAAATACGACGTTCTGGAGTTAAAAATGCATTTTCTTTGTTGTATGGCAATATTCGTAGAATCGTTGAAAATTGACAGTCTCAATTTTTATTTCTATCGATAGAATCTGTACAATAGATTCTTTATCGAATAACATCTATAGATCTAAATTGGGATATGACCAATGTTATACAACAAAGGAAATTGGTGTTAAAAATGTTTATATTGCGACATAGATTTTGGAGTTTCATTGTATGTCCAAATATAAAGGTCGCAAGGAAACTAGAGTTGATACTATGATCAATATAAGTAAGACTTCTTAAGAAAACGCATCTTCAAAAATTTATTTCTTTTATTTTATTATTATTCTATATTCTTAGTTATGTAATTATTTGTATTTTTATTAATTTATATTTATATTTATTTAATTTAGATTATATATAAATAAAAATAAATGTAAAAAAAACTTTCAAAAGACCAAAGCCGGAAAAATGGATGATTCGTTTCGTGCCTCAACACAGATAATTAGTACCGATTTGTACCCGAATAATTTTGGTGTGTGAATCCGTACCCAAATCCCTAAAAATTTGAATATCACAACCCGTACATTTTTTTTTAGCCAAAACATGCATTGACTCTATTCCCGTTTGTCAACCCTAGGCCTGAGAATTCAGTTAGTTCAGGTTTTTCGTTTTGGTTAATTCTGTTTTTCGGATAATTTGGGTTATAGGGTTTCCACCAAAAATAACCGAATAAAATATCGGTTCGGTTTGGGAGAAATTCGGTTATTTTTTTATACAGATAATAACCAAAATTGTTGGCAAATTTAGTTTAATTTAGATAATTTCAGTTATTTTCGGTTACTTATAGTTATTTTGGTTATTTTCAAATATCAGGGGTTTGAAGACTTTTAAATCATTAAACCTGCAACTTTTAAATCATTAAACATGCAACAATGTCGAAAGAATCTTAAAATTCAATTAAACAAGTGTCTTTGTTCAAACACAAACTAAAAAAACTTTAAACAAAATAGGACCGATGCATGATTGTTTAAACTTTAAACAACATACTAAAAAAACATAGTCAACTCAACTAAAAGTCTACTTATCAACTTCACGCTTTGAAAGTTTGCATAGACATAAAAAATATTGATTTAGCTACGTATCAACTTCACGCTTTGAAAGTTTCATAGTCAACTCAACTAAAAGTCTAAAAGCAAACAAAAGCAGAGTTTTTTTAATGTAGTGTTCAGATTTGACAATAAAAGACGTAAAAACTTCCTGGTTCACTCCATATTTGCATAAAAAAAAAAACATCATCAAGCTAAAATCCTAATCAAAGCATATTCAAACCAATATCAAACCAATAAGAAAAAAGAACTAAGAGATCAATTCACAGAACATACCTCCAACCAAATTACCAAATAACTCATGGAAATCAAGTTCTTCAAATATTTCAATTAAGCTGACAAGTTTTGCTTCGACTTGGATGGAATTTCACAACCATTGTTGTGTGCATATCAAAGTTTCAATCATGTATGGTGTTAAATAATTTCTAAAAGGGTACAAGATTCGACCGCTAGTACTAAAAGCTGATTCGGAAGCAATATAAGACACTTGAACAGCTAGAACATCTTTAGCTAGTTCTGATAATATAGGGTACTTCGGACTGTTACGTTTCCACCATGCCAAAACCGTTCAAATTTTTTAAAAAATTTCGGTAGAACCGAATGAAATTATAAATATTGCCGATGAGTTCTCTGTAAATAACCGGATCATAACCGGATTGAAAGAAACTCGGTTCGGTTCAATTATAATTCCCAGGCAGTCAACCCCGTTAAACCGTTAACAGAGATGAGTCAGGTGCCACGGTGGAATCCATGTTGGAACGATAGAGTTATACGACGTCGTTTTGAGTGAAGTTGAGAATTGATAGAATTACAAAACGACGTCGCATTAGAGAAGCAAAGATTAAATTTTTTTGAAGACATTAAACTCTTCTTCATCGAGTCGAGGCCAGACATGAAATTTGGGGACGAACACAGAAGGCTAGGGTTTTGGTGGGCGACGGAAACAAAAGAGAATGGCTACTTCGTTGAATCATAAGGCTTTATCAGCGAATTCGGGTAGGTTTATTGCTGTGAATTAGCTTGTGAAAAAAGAAATTACTCGAAAGCAGAAGGAAAATTTTCAGTTTTTGATGTTTAAATTGTAAAATTGAAATTCCATGGTAAATTTGCAGGGTTTAATGTAAGACAGAGTCGTGGTGTTCATGTAGTCGATAGAGGTATGTCCAATGCTTGTAGGTGTGGAGAAGTTTATTTGATAAAAAACTTCAGGAACCACTAAAAATCTAGGAATGCTATAATTCATTGTTATCCAAAGGTGTCTGAAAAGATAAACATAATGAATTGATTTGTTAGACTATTAAATTGATTTATGAATTTATCTTGTTAGTAATGTGATTTGTTAGATGAGTCAATGGTAGAGGAGAACATGAATTTAGAACATGAATTCATATAACCATTTTATCTTGTGCAAGGATAACTACCATTTGTTCAAATGAACATATGAGTCTATGGTAGAGGAGATGTTTGACATGAAGGAAACAATAAAGAACTTAGAACTCGAGACAAGAACTTGTGAAGCCGTGGCCAATTGCTTTGAGAAGGATATCAAAGACATGAAGATCATAGTTCGTGGATATGAGAAGGAAATGGAGGCTGCAAGGAGCTGACCTTTTTTCAATGACATAAAGATCATAGTTTGAAGATCCAAGTCTTTTTTCAGATGTTGAATGAATCATAACCAACTCTCGATGTTCTCCACTTGAACATATGCTCACGCAAAAGGGTAAATCTAATTGTTTGCGTCTCTTCCAAACGCTGCAAGGAGTTGACCTTTTGTATGCTCCTCTTGAAATGTCTTAACCATCCATTGAGAAACTGATTCTTCATATGAGCAATAGATTCTCCATTTGCATTTATCTATACCACACGTAGCCTCTGATTTTTTTTGCTGCCCATCTTGTGAATTGGATATTCCAACCCCTTTTTAAGGCATACTCCAAGACAACCTCTCTAAACTCTTTCACACTTTCAAACACTTGTCTAATCTACAACTCTCCACTTCCTCTTTTCCAATTTTCATAACAAGACCACGACTTTTTTGCTCCTTCACTGTCCGATGCATGAGGAGTTCGTTTTCCATATTCATCATTCTCCTCTTCATCGACAAATGTGGCTACTATGGCTTTCACACGATCTTGCTCATCACACATCTCCTCTTCATCTCTTCCTTCGGTTGATCCATCATCTCTATCTCTTTCTTCATCTCTTACGTCATCTCTTACTTCCTCTATTACTTTCTCTCTTACTTCACCACTTCTTTCATCTCCATTTCCTTTATTGTCTTTATCACTCTCCATATATATATATATATATATATATATCTCAATAGCCTTAGTCCAGTTAGCCGCCGCACACATCTTTTGAAAATTACCAATTCCATTACACAATATCTTAAGCTCACTCAACTCTTCATACGATAATTTGTACCACATTCTCTGCCTATACATACTTACACGTAGAGCTTGAAAGATTGATGTCTCCGGTGTAAGAAGTTCCTAGATCGAGCCATCGTTGTAATAAATTGTGCCGTCTTCGAATTTCTCAAACTTTCCACCGTGATATATGTTGAACATACAATCCGAATCATCATTGGAAAACAAGGAATATATTATTGCTTTCAGTACAATTTTTATATTGGCAAAGATTAAACAATTCAAAACCATTAAAAAATCCAAAAGCAATAAACAATACCATAATCGAAACCAAAATCCAAAACCCTAACACTTTCGATTTACCTCATTTTTTTGGGAATTTGAGATCCCAGCAGTAGACTTTCACCCCCAACTTCGAAATTGTCATCGATTTCTACCCATACACTCTATTTCCCACAAGATAAACGAAAATTAGACAAACCCTATTTCACAATCTCTCGCCCTCGACAAAAAAGGAAGTCGCGACACTTCTTTACTTTTATTTTTGACTTTAGCAAAAGCGACGTCGTTAAATTTTTTTTCCCAAAAATACGACGTTTAGCACTTCCGTTCCAACATGGATACAGATGTGTCATCAACTCACCTTTGTTTAAGAATTCACAGAGTTGACTAATGAGAATAGAATCAAAAAACAAATATATACGTATTGTGATATTCAAATTTTTAAAAGTTCGGATACAGATTGGTATACCAAAATTATTTGGATAGGAATCGGTATCAGTTATCTGTCTTATCTGTTAAAACTTAAGACTTAAGACTCGAATCAGCCGACGAAAGCCCCATTAAATCTAAGCATAATTACGAAAGTGTCCTTGCCCTAGGCCCATTATCTGCGACGTTCCACTTCCCCCAAAATCCACCTTTCTCCCAAAATTCTGAAGCTTCTCTCACGCTCAAACTCACAGAAGCTCCTCAAAACCCTATCCCATCATTCTATCTCTCTCTCGCTCGTTCGGATTGTTCTCTTGTTCTTGGTAAATTCTCACTTCTTCATCTGTCTACGAATCATTCATCTACGGATTTGTGTAGGCATCTTATCTATCTGATGATTTCCAGTTTTTTTTTTCCCCAGAAAACTATGATTAGGTTATCTAAGATGCATAGATCTGTATCGATCTAATGCTTCGGTTTTACTCGAGAACGATTTTCCGTCGATTTCGTTTCAGGAACTGTTCGTATTCTGGTTACCTGATCTGTGATATCTAGCTCTCAATCTGATGGGATCCGTACTCGTTTCTTGCTTTCTCTTAGATTTGATGATAAATTATGCAGTTAGGCTATCCTCGATTTGTAATTTTGATTGAAACTTATGGTTCTGGGCATTTAAACTAGGGTTTGACTTATATGATTGTGTTTTTGTTTGAAGATTTTGATGATATTTGTTTACTTGTTCATGTTTTTGGTGGTAAACTAATTACTCTTCTTCTTTCTCTAATCATTGCAGGTTTCAGATTCAGTCTTGTTTCTGTGTTTGTCATAAGGAAATTGGGTTTTTATTGAACTGAAGATGTCGGGATCTTTGAATATGACTCTTGATGATATTGTCAAGAGTGGTAAGGCTGCAAGGTCTGGGGGAAGAGGAATTTCCCGCCGTGGTCGCGGTCGTGGTCATGGTCATGGTCATGGTCATGGTCATGGTCATGGTCATGGTCATGGGTCAAACGGTTTTCTCGGTGGTGGAAGAGGAACCGGACCTGCTCGAAGAGGTCCTCTTGCTGTGAATGCTCGGACATCATCTTTCACCATTAACAAGGCAAGCTCAAAACCTGGGATCTTCTATGTGTTTGCTTGGAAATCTGAGTTTCTGTGATACTTCATAATGCTAAAAAACTATACGATGGGAGAAGCAGGTTTTCTCGTAGATGCATAAAGCCTTACTTCTGACGATGTTTTGACATTCTCTAACACTCAGAACCTCGTCTAGGAGGTGATGCATGCTTCTTTATAGTTTATGGATATGATTTCATTTAGAAAAGCCTCTTACCCCTGCAATTTCGGTGGAATTGTGAGGAACTTGGTGGGCATGCATAGATATGTGTGCAAAGTTCTTAGTTGCTTTAGCCACAGTGCTTTTAAGCCGAGGAGCTTCAGTAAGTTGAAGGTCAATATTTGTTCATCCAGTACAATCGTATTACAATAAACATATTGATCTTTTCACCGACACTGTGATGTTGTGGTGTTTGGGGGAAAGTACAGTAACTGTTCTTGGCAGTAAATAAGCTGTATAGTGATTTACCCCCTACACAGTGTATTTGCATCGTGCATGAAGTTATTGATGAACCTGTTGCTACCTACATCTGGAAATTCTTCAGCGTGGTCTCGATTTTTCTTTTATCATTTCCTTGGGATAAGGACTTTCTTTTGGAATCGGAGCAGTGAATATGCTGTCGGTCGAAATATCTTGTTCCTTCATTTCATTTGGCTTCTTGGTTGCTTCTGACTACTTGCCGGAGAAAGATCTTTGCTTTGACTGGTTTTCGTTCTTTCAGACAAATGGGTGGTTTCTCTTTTGAAGTTATTTTTCATAGACATTGCTTTGAAGTTCCACTAAACACGTTGTACTGATGTTATCTGCTCTTTTCAATAGCCTGTCCGAAGGATCAGAAGCTTGCCATGGCAGAGCCATTTGTTTGAAGATGGTCTAAGAGCTGCTGGGGTATCAGGAATTGACTTTGAAACCAGGCTCCATATTACAAATCTGGACCATGGCGTGACAAATGAAGATATAAGGGTATAATAACCTGACTTCTATATTCTATGCTCTTGGTTTTTAAAAACAAAACACTTATTGTATCTTTATGTGATCTTAGGAACTCTTTTCTGAGGTTGGGGAGCTAAAGCGTTATGCGATTCATTTTGACAGAAATGGCCGTCCAATTGTAAGTTCTTCTTATCAGTCGCTTTCTCTTTGTGATTGTAAAAAGCTTTCACCTATATGCTCTTTCTAACTGTGATTTTTCTTTGGTATTTTCCTTTGTGCCATGGAATTACAGGGCACAGCTGAAGTAGTGTATCCGAGAAGAAGTGATGCATTTCAAGCTCTGAAGAAATACAACAATGTATTACTGGATGGAAGGCCAATGAGACTTGAGATTCTGGGTGGTAACAATTCTGAGGCTCCTTTACCGGCTCGTGTGAATGTGAATGTCACTGGACTCAACGGAAGGCTGAAGAGGACCGTAGTCATCCAGTATGAATTTCTGTCTTTCTTTTTTCTACTTTTTTTCCTTCTTCTTAATCGTATTTACAAGAGATTAATGAATAAGTTACACTCTTCTCTGATGCTTAAAGGCAAGGAGGAGGGAGAGGTAGAAGTTTCAGAGGAAGAGGAGGAAGAGGTCCAGCTCCTCCTGTCAGTCGCCTTCCAATGTAAGTATAATAACTTTGCCCTAAATACCTGTATAGGGGTATTCGAATTCGGAAACTGAGTGGAACCGGAATTCGAATTTCATATTCTTATTCCGAAATGAACCAAATTTCATTATCTTAAAAAATTGCGAGGTGAACCAAAATGTAATCTGGTTCTAGTCCGGAAAATAAACTTCCAGGCCTATCTTATTCGTGTAGTGAAATAATAACGGTTGGATCTTCTCTTGTTGGCAGTCAAAACCGGCAGGGAGGAACAAGAGGAGGAAGAGGCGGGTTTCGCGGCCGTGGTCGTGGTGGTGGCGGCCGTGGTCGTGGTGGTGGTGGTGGTGGAAGAGGGAGTGGAAAGAAGCCAGTGGAGAAGTCTGCTGCTGACCTTGACAAGGATCTTGAAAGCTATCACGCAGATGCCATGAACACTTCTTGAAACCGCAGAAAAGAATCAGAGTGTTTGTTTCTTACTACTTAGTCTCAGTGTGTTTTGAGAGATGATTATCTTGCTTCCCTTCGTTTCTAGTGATTTTGGTTTTGTTTGAAGAAGGTTGGTATTGTAAAGTAAATGATAAAAGTTGTTTAGAATCTATTCCCAAGGTATCGATTGAGTATGGATAGTTTTGGTATAAAAGAGTTACTACTTGAAGTATATTTTTTTATAAAAAAAACTTGGCCGAGTAGAGATCGGATATGAGTAATTTTGAATATTTAAAACATTGTTTTGGCGGGGAAATGTTCATTTCGTTTCTCATCTACAATGTTTTTAATTTCCAACTATTGCTTCAATGCGTAGTTGATTTCGCAAAATCAAGATAAAAATAGTTAACCGTTAATTTTGAAACAGTGAATCGTTAGGTAAATTTTCATTTAATTTTTTAACTATTTGCAATCGACGCAATAAATTTCTAACTATATATATATATATATATTCTTTTCTTATTGTTCATGGTGATTATATTACTTAATGGACTACAAGATGAGTTATGGACTTAGACTCATACCTTAGATGATCTAAGTTAGACTTTCTTATTGAGGTTAACAGTTGACTAATTTTATCATGATTTTGCAAAGTTAACTGAAGAATTATTCTAACGTGAGCAATAGTTGATGATTAAAAGCTTGCAATCGGTGAAGAATTAAATGAGCATTTTTTTTAGGTTTCCGGTTAAAGATTCGATCGTTTTGACAACAAGTGAATTTGCTCTTCATACCATTTGGTTTTGGTTACGGTTTACATTGAGATAATAAAAAAAATAGAAACCGATTTGGATTATTATACACTCAAAGTCAGAATCACACATCCATAAAAGCTTGTGTTTACTTTTTATATATCAAAACAATTTAGCTGCATAAATGTACAAAACTGAGTAAAACCAAAAACCAATCCATCCAATTAAACCCTTTGTATCTACCTTTCAGGAGCAACGTTATCGCTGAGAACGAATTCTCCGGAATTGCTTCTATGGAAAAGCTTCTCCACAACTTCATCCCAATTCTTCTTCTTCGACTTTGGTTCCGATGCTTCGCGGTTGTTGCATTCTTCTTCTTCTTCCGCCGCAGACACTGCGTGTGGGATATTGAGACTCACCGCTCTCTCTAACGCATCTTTGTGCTCTTTCTCTAAAGTATTTAACCTCTCCATTCTCTTCTCTTTTGGTGCCATTGTTACCACTGTCTCTGAACTCTTCTCTCTCAATTGCTGCAACCACACATCATCAAAACCCACCATTTTTTCACAAATGCCTATCTTAATCGGATAATCACCTCATATACCACTATCAGGAATTTTTTAACCAACACTACCCTAACTTAATCACAATACCACTTTTTTTAAGTGAAACGACGAAAATACCCTTGAATATTTTAAATGAAATATCACCGCCAGTATTCCCTAGTATTACAAAGTATTACAACCTAGTATTACCCCAGTATTACCCCAGTATTACCCAGTATTACAACCTAGTATTACTGTATCCGAGTATCACCGCCAGTATTCCCTAGTATTACCCAGTATTACAACCTAGTATTACCAAGTATTACAATATCCGAGTATTACCCCTAGTATTACCCCGAGTATTACCCCGAGTATTACCCGGTATTACCTAGTTGTACCAAGGTACAGGGGGTTCGAACTCCGGTCGCGCGCACGCAGGTGACGCGCATGGAGCTCGCAACCACTGAGCTCCCGTGCATTTCTTTGTTTTCTTACCAATTCAATTATACTTATTCTTTACAACTCTTCATTAAGGGTAAAATCGACTTTTACCTATACAGGGAGATTTCAGATTAAATCGTGGAGAAAGTGGTAAAGGAGACGATGGTCCATCTTAATCCCTTCATATTTTGTGGAAGATTTACGAAAATAGCTTAAATTTATAGCAAAATTAAGAAAATAATCTAGATTTTTATAAATTTACAAAATAGTCTAAAATCTAAATCTTAAACAAAAAAAAAAACTTAAACCCTAAGCCCTATAAACTAAATCCTAAATCTTAAGCCCTAACTCCTTGACCTTGAACATAAGCAAAATATTTACTTCATTTATTTTTCTTACAAATTATCCCAAATTTGATTATTATAATAACTGGATACAAAATATAAATGTCACCTGCAATGCCTTTTCGGATTCTCTTTCAATCCATAGAATCGCATGATCGGATGTTGCATTCGATGATAATACTATATGTTCAAATCTCCCATCCACGGGAATTGCGGTTCTTACTTCAGGAGGAAACCTTCCACATCTAAATATATAAACAATAATCAGAGAAGAATCACAAAGAAATTAGCTTAGAAAAGGGCATTAACTTTTGATATTACCTGCAGAATTTTCGCTCCACGATATGATAAATTCGACCGGGAGCATAAAGTCTTCTAGGATCCCTTAGTTTTCGACCCTCTGGTATAAATGTATCCCTCAAACAAACTAAAAACAACAAGCAAGGCAAGCTGTCGCAACAACGAAAAAACAAAATGTTGAATAAGCTACAATAAGTTCATAACTAACAAAGAAAGTAGAAGCATTTTAGATGTTCAATATGAAAAAAATTGCAGAAAAACACTAACCAGAATATAGACTTGAAAATATCCTCTAATGGTGTCGCCGTTCTTGGTAAAAAATCATCCTACAATTTCACAACCAGCAACTTTAGATTCGTCTTCTTAGTAGTAACTAGCGAAGTATCTTACTCTAAGAATTCTTATATGCCTTTCTTAAAAACCAATTAACCTCCTAAATAAGTACAAATTTTTCAGAATATTCTGACCAAACTCGAGAAGGAAAAAGGAAAAAATACAATTCATAGATTCTAATTCCATGTATAAGCACAAATCATATTCTTAACTTAGGGAAGCTGATTATGACAATGCTTGATGGTCAACAATAGACCAACAACCACAATCCAAACGAAAGAGTTATGAAAATAGTGTAAATTTTATATATCAAAATTGGGGAAAAAAATAGTTTACATTTTTATAAATTAACAAATTAATCTAAAATCTAAACTATAAGCTCTATAACCCACGTTTTAAATAATTAAAAAAAGAGAAATTGATCAAAATAGCACATTTTGAAAACTTTCTGACCAAACTAACACCCTAATAAAAAAGCCCCATTTTTAGCATTCATTAAAGACCCAAAAACCATTTTATCCTTAGTTTACTTGCATTTATTATTAAAATAAAATACAAAAGAAATTTACCCAAAATTTTTTCTTTCTCTCCCGATCTAAGATCTGGGAATTTAGCGATCTCATCAATCATCGCTGATCATCTATTTTGCGATCTCATCAATCATCACCGATCATCTCTCGATCATCATCAATCATCATCTATTTCAGGCACGACTCAAAGAATCACTTCACCATCGCCGTCGTCATCATCTTCTTCTCCGATGGCTGAAACGAACGAGATTCTCGTGAAGCAGATTCGTGTCTATCAGAACGAGAACGTGTGATTCGGCTCTTTTCAACAATGGTTAGTCACTTTTATCATCTCAGTTTCTCTCGCTACGAGCTTCTCAGGTTTTTCGATCCCTTCTTTTCAGCTTGCGTGAAAATCCTTTCTTGTCGTTTGAAATTGATTCTTCTCGCTGTTGTTCGGATGAATCGTTGGATGATTCATATGCTTATTGTTAGAATTTGTTCCGATTGGTGTGGAATTGGCTGCCCTTGATGTCTTTGGTGATGGACGTTTTCTTAGTTTCCTTGATTTGACTTGCGAGGGGAATTTTGTTCTGATTCGTATGCTTAAGCTCCTCATTATTGTTTTCTATTTTTATTGCCTTGTTCAGAGTTTTCTTTACCTCAGATTTTACGGCCAATTCCAAAGACTACAAGAGTACTGTGATTGGTCTACACTAGCGTGGGTGGTTTTGTCTTATATCTCAAAGATCCGTGAGGCTTTGCTGTTTTTGTTTTGGTTTCACTAATTTGCTTTGACAAAGAAACTCGAGATCATTTATGGTTAGTCACTTGATGAAAGAGTCGTACAGCCACTTTCATCAAGTATGGTTCTCTTCTCTCAAACATTTGTACTTTAACCTAGCATTTAGATCATGATATGCATATTGTTACCTATTGTCCACTTGTGGAAGTTTCGAAGTTTTGATGGTTAATGGTGCAGCAAAATTGTATCTGTCAAAAGTAAACAGATCGAGCGGAGCTGCAATAGATATGTGGATAAAGGTGGCATTCACATTCTTTTACCCCTTTTATGTACTTCCCCTCCAATTCTTCACATGTACTGTAATGAATAATCCTCTGGTAGACCAACGAACTTGATGCAAATACTGAGTACTACATCGAGCTGCTAGCTAAGGGAACATGCAAATCCAAAGAGCAGATCAATGAGGACATCAAGCGACCTAAATATCTTCAAGCACAAGCAGCCATTGACTATGGAATTGCAGACAAGATAGCTGACTCGCAGGATAGTTCTTTCGAGAAACGGGTAACTTTCAAATTATACTTATATTCACCCAAAAAAAACAAGTAATCTTTGTGTTGGCTTCATTCATGCTAAAATGGAACTTACGTTTGGGTTTACGTTTGGGTTTAGGATTACGATGGGACTCTTGCCCAGAGAGCCATGGGAAGACCATGAGAAGGCAGTCTAACAGCTCCAGCCGGACTAAGATGATCAATTCACCAGAAGAAATAAAAAGTTTAAATCTCAATTTCCCTAGTCACTCTGGAATATGTAGCTGCTACAATCTATAAGCAAACAAATGTAGTATTAACATACAAAAGTGTTGGCAAAAAGAAGATATTTCTTTATTTCTTTGTGTAGACAAAACAACAACACAACAACACATTTGTTCTGATGTTACAATCTATCAGCTTTCATCATTTGAATATTTCTTTATTTCTTTGTGTAGACAAACCAACAACACATTTGTTCTGACGCTTCATTTAAGCATGGAAATCTACAGGAAATATCGTTTTCTGTTTTTGTTAATTTCAGAAGACTTTCCGAAATACGTTATATATGTTCCTAAATACGTTTCATTTTCAAGAAATGATCAGTTTTAATCATTTTTTTATTTAGGAAGTCTTTCCGGAATACGTTATATATATTCCTAAATACGTTTCATTTTCAAGAAAAGATCAATTTTAATCATTAATTCATTTAGAAAGTCTTTCCGAAATACGTTATATATGTTCCTAAATACGATTCATTTTCAAGAAAATATCATTTTTCATCATTTGTTCATTTAGGAAGTCTTTCCGAAATACGTTATATATGTTCCTAAATACGTTTCATTTTCAAAAAAAGATCAGTTTTAATCATTTGTTCATTTAGGAAGTCTTTCCGAAATACGTTATATATCTTCCTAAATACGATTCATTTTCAAGAAAAGATCATTTTTCATCATTTAGGAAAGCTTTCCTAAATACGTTATATATGTTCCTAAATACGTTTCATTTCCAGAAAGGATCATTTTTCATCATTTAGGAAGACTTTCCTAAATACGTTATAAATGTTCCTAAATGGTTCCTAAATACGTTTCATTTCCAGAAAGGATCATTTTTCATCATTTAGGAAAGCTTTCCTAAATACGTTATATATGTTCCTAAATACGATTCATTTTCAAGAAATGATCATTTTTCATCATTTGTTCATTTCGGAAGACTTTCCGAAATACGTTATATATGTTCCTAAATACGTTTCATTTTCAAAAAAGGATCATTTTCATCATTTGTTCATTTCGGAAGTCTTTCAGAAATACGTTATATATGTTCCTAAATACATTTCATTTTCAAGAAAGGACCAGTTTTCATCATTTGTTCATTTATGAAGTCTTTCCGAAATACGTTATATATGTTCCTAAATACGATTCATTTTCAAGAAAGGATCATTTTTCATCATTTGTTCATTTCGGAAGACTTTCTGAAATACGTTATATATGTTCCTAAATACGTTTCATTTTCAAAAAAGGATCATTTTTCATCATTTGTTCATTTCGGAAGTCTTTCAGAAATACGTTATATATGTTCCTAAATACGATTCATTTTCAAGAAATGATCATTTTTCATCATTTGTTCATTTAGGAAGTCTTTCCGAAATACGTTATATATGTTCCTAAATACGTTTCATTTTCAAAAAAAGATCAGTTTTAATCATTTGTTCATTTAGGAAGTCTTTCCGAAATACGTTATATATCTTCCTAAATACGATTCATTTTCAAGAAAAGATCATTTTTCATCATTTAGGAAAGCTTTCCTAAATACGTTATATATGTTCCTAAATACGTTTCATTTCCAGAAAGGATCATTTTTCATCATTTAGGAAGACTTTCCTAAATACGTTATAAATGTTCCTAAATGGTTCCTAAATACGTTTCATTTCCAGAAAGGATCATTTTTCATCATTTAGGAAAGCTTTCCTAAATACGTTATATATGTTCCTAAATACGATTCATTTTCAAGAAAGGATCATTTTTTCATCATTTGTTCATTTCGGAAGACTTTCCGAAATACGTTATATATGTTCCTAAATACGTTTCATTTTCAAAAAAGGATCATTTTTCATCATTTGTTCATTTCGGAAGTCTTTCAGAAATACATTATATATGTTCCTAAATACATTTCATTTTCAAGAAATGATCAGTTTTCATCATTTGTTCATTTAGGAAGTCTTTCCGAAATACGTTATATATGTTCCTAAATACGATTCATTTTCAAGAAAGGATCATTTTTCATCATTTGTTCATTTCGGAAGACTTTCTGAAATACGTTATATATGTTCCTAAATACGTTTCATTTTCAAAAAGGATCATTTTTCATCATTTGTTCATTTCGGAAGTCTTTCAGAAATACGTTATATATGTTCCTAAATACATTTCATTTTCAAGAAATGATCAGTTTTCATCATTTGTTCATTTAGGAAGTCTTTCCGAAATACGTTATATATGTTCCTAAATGGTTCCTAAATGGTTCCTAAATTTTTCATCATTTATTTATTTCGGAAGACTTTCCAAAATACGTTATATATGTTGCTAAATACGTTTCATTTTCAAGAAAGGACCAGTTTTCATCATTTGTTCATTTAGGAAGTCTTTCCGAAATACGTTATATATGTTCCTAAATACGATTCATTTTCAAGAAAGGATCATTTTTCATCATTTGTTCATTTCGGAAGACTTTCCGAAATACGTTATATATGTTCCTAAATACGTTTCATTTTCAAAAAATGATCAGTTTTCATCATTTGTTCATTTCGGAAGTCTTTCAGAAATACGTTATATATGTTACTAAATACATTTTATTTTCAAGAAAGGATCAGTTTTCATCATTTGTTCATTTAGGAAGTCTTTCTGAAACACGTTATATATGTTCCTAAATACGATTCATTTTCAAGAAAGGATCATTTTTCATCATTTGTTCATTTCAGAAGACTTTCTGAAATACGTTATATATGTTCCTAAATACGTTTCATTTTCAAGAAATGATCAGTTTTCATCATTTGTTCATTTAGGAAATCTTTCCGAAATACGTTATATATGTTCCTAAATGGTTCCTAAATACGTTGCATTTCCAGAAATGATCATTTCAACATTTGTATCTTTCTTTATTTGTGTAGGCAAACAACAACACATGTTTGGATGCTTCATTTACGCATGAAAATCAACATGTAATATAGTCTTTTTTAGTTTGTCTCTGCATGACTTTGAAATCATACTTTTTCTGTTTCTTGTTGATTTAGGAAGGCTTTCCTAAATACGTTATATATGTTCCTAAATGTTTCCTAAATACGTTGCATTTCCAGAAAGGATCATTTCAACATTTGTATATTTCTTTCTTTGTGTAGGCAAACAACAACATATGTTCGGATGCTTCATTTACGCATGAAAATCAATATGTAATATAGTCTTTTATAGTTTATCTCTGCATGACTTTGAAATCATACTTTTTATCTTTCTTGTTGATTGAGGAAGGCTTTCCTAAATATGTTATATATGTTCTTAAATGTTTCCTAAATACGTTGAATTTCCAGAAAGAATTATTTCAACATTTGTATCTTTCTTTCTTTGTGTAGGCAAACAACAACACATGTTCGGATGCTTCATTTACGCATGAAAATCAACAGGTAATATAATCATTTATAGTTCGTCTCTTCATGACTTAAGCGAAATCATACTTTTTATGTTTCTTGTTGATTTAGTAAGGTGTTGGGATGGGAACAAAGGTCGGCAAATCGACTTTGGATCATTAAATAGAATATCTTCAACAAGCTTGATCATCGACTCAACTTTGTTATTTACCTGAAATGATAAATAGATATATTCGAACACCAAGAAATCTTCCGATAAAAGAAGAAGACAAAGACAACACAGAAACCATCACAACCTGAAAAGAAAATCATGGGAAAAAAACGTAATCTCAATACCAGCTATATAACACTCAATAAATGTCCTTGATAACAACATTGGGACAAACTTAGCTATTTAGATCCAGATCCTCTGGACTATGCTTATCCAGCTCCTTCGCCACAAACACGCCTTGATTTACAATCAACACATCGATCGGCTCCGATTCGTCAATCGCCTTCGACACGGCGTCGTAATCGCGAACGTCGGCGGAAAACGTGGCGACTTCAACACCAGTGGCGAGCTTGATAGATTGTTTGGCCTCCTCGAGCTTTCCGGCGGATCGGGCGAGGATGGAGACGCGAGGACCCTCGGAAGCGGCGCGTTGGGCGAGAGCAAGACCTATGCCGCTAGATCCGCCGGTGATGAAGACGTGACGTGACTTGATTGGGATTCGGATGGGACGAGGGCGTACGTACGATTAAGGCCAAGATAACGAGAAGCGAGAGTGGGACAAGGGGTATGAGGAAGAGAAGGAAGAACGTAGAAATTGCCGCCATGGATCTCGTCACAAGCTCGCCGATGTGAAGCTCCCTTCACTCAATAGAGATAACCACCGATCCAAAAATTCGGTTAAGGATTTCTCTCTGAACCGGTCAATGTGAACAAGGAGAATCAGCATCTTCGATTTTTTTTGTTTTGTTTGGGTTATCAATGATTGATTTTAGAGTATAATAGAGGATACATAAGTCTTTTTCCCTTTTAATGAATGCTAATTTTGGGATTTTCACCCTTGGGTGCTAAATTATTGAACTTTAAGTTTTTTGGTGCTATTTTATAGAATTGCCCTTAAAAAAATCAGACATAACGTTGTTTGAGAATAAAGTTATAAGCGCTCTCTCTCTCGGCATGACGGCGGTGTTTCAATCCGCCTGAGAATGATCTCGGTTTCTTCCAAGCTTTGGGTGTTTTTTACCCCGCCTTCGGTCGAGGATTCGGTAACAGAATCTGCGGTTTGGATTAATGGGCTGAGGTTTAATTCTCGGGTCACGGATAAGACGGCGGTTTTCAGATTCGGTCGGGCTCTGATTTGCCTCTCATCACGGGAATGCGGATCAGATCTCCGCTGTTTCGGGATGATCGAGTTCATCAGCTCTGTGAAGGAAAATAAATCTTGGATCTTCGACGAGAACTTGCGGGATTGGCGGGATCGGCGGGTTTCAATGAGTCAAAATCTCATCCCTCAATCAACGCTTCTACAGATCCATATCCACGCTTTACTTGCCAAAAGGATTACACAGATCATCTATTACCCGGGATTCTATCGGATTTCAAATCAACAGATACTGTTTCGATTGGATGATATTACGGATGATTGGGAGTTTTCATGGCGGATTTCTCGGATGAAGATACTCAGAACTGGATTGATGATTTTACTCGATGAAGATACATGGCGGAAGTTTCGGATCGTTGATGGATCGGTCGGGATTTACATTAATGACGAACAGGATACTCTGTGGGCAAAGATCTCTCACATTCTCGGACCGAGAAATCAATATATATGGGGCGATTCAGACTCGTTTAACAACTCACCACTAAAGCATTTCTCCTTTGTTTCTTTCTTTTTCTCGGTTCTGAGTTGTTGTCTCACGGCCATTCTTACCATGTCTCAAAGTCATCTGGTTAAACGTGATGGTTCAGAGATGAAGAAGGAATCAAGCTTGAAAAGATTGAAGATTCGGGTGCCTCACTTTGACAACTCTGAGCTCATAGCGGGTTACTCTAAAACGCTAATTGGGAGATGCATGAACCCCAAGAAGCAGGATATGAAGGTACTACTTCACATGCTGCCTAGAATTCTAAACGTGGAGGAGCGAGTAGCTGCGGCAGATTTAGGAATGGGCCGGTTCCAATTTGATTTTGACCGAGAAGAGGATATTGTAGAGATCCTGAAGATGGAGCCGTTTCATTTCGACTATTGGATGGTCTCTCTGGTGCGGTGGGAACCTGTAGTGGACAGCAAATATCCGTCCGCTATCAAGTTTTGGATCCGGGTAATGGGAGTTCCCCTTCATTACTGGGCGGATCAGACGTTCCGTAGTATTGGCGAAGCCCTAGGCGAAGTGAAGGAGGTGGATCTTGACATTGGCAGAGTGCAAGTGATCTTGGACGGGTTCAAGCCTTTATGCTTTGAGACCTCGGTTGAGTTTCACGGCGGGGAAGAGACAATCATTACATTGCGGTATGAGAGGCTGTTCGGGTATTGCAGAAGCTGTTTCAGTCTTTGCCATGACCAATCACTATGCTCTCATCGTGAAGGAAGGGTCGAGGTTTTTGAAAAAATCTCGGACGAGTCGAAGCATGGGCTGAATGTTGTCAGCTTCAAAGCTGCAACATCTCATGGTGTGGAACAGAACGCTGAAATCTCAAGCAAAAACCACCACGGGCAGGATAAGGGAAAAGGGAAGGTTCAAGATTTCAGAGGTGCATGGGCTAGCAATTATTCAGGCAGGGACCGTTATGGTGTATGGAAAGGGGACAGACGGGTCAAGGATAGAGACTCAAAATCTATTCCTTCCTCGAGCCACTTACCACCTAAGGAGTCAAATAAAAGGTATGTCATGTCCACCTCGGGGTTGAATGAGTTGAGGTCTTCAGATGTGGGAAATTGTTTATCGGATCACGAAAGAAAAATGCTAGATGCGTTTCACGTCAACAACGTCGGGACGAACCAGACATCAAGTAAAGGTGCAGTCTTGGAGGCTAGTGGTGACGCAGGTCAGGTCACAGGGCAGGCTGTCCTTAGGGGTTTGGTTCTTGAGAATGAGGCAACAGTTTCCTATGCGGTGGAGAGCCCCAAAGGTCAGGTTTCTGATAATTTGATCTACACGGAAAATATGCCTAGTATGGTAGATATGCTAGAGGAATTGATTACGGATAACTCAGTTGTGATAGAGGAGGTAGTGGAACAAGAAAACTATGCCGATGGTGTTTTGGAAAATTTTGGTGATGATTTTCTGGATGATAATTTCCTTAGTGATGAGATGGAGATAGGGGAAACTGTGGAAGGTATTTTTGTAGGGGCTGAGATGATGCGGACGGAGGAGGTGGAAAATGGTTTGGCAATAGAGACGGAGGACGGTACGGTGAGTGTGGAGGGATCAAAGAAGGATAAAGAGGCTACGGATGGAAATAATAAGGTCAAGCGGAACCAGGCTTCTAGACTGAAGGCAAAAATGCTTAATGCAGGTTCGAAAAAAATGATTGTGCAGGGCATCATCTCTCCAAGGAAGAAGGTACTACCAAAGTATGCGGGAAGGTTAGGGGACTCATCTCAGGCCGGTGGACAGAACCCACCAAAAGGAAGATCCAAGGCTGAGGTTTCAAAACCTGAGAATTAGAAATGAGTTGCAAGTTCTGGTGTTTTCAAGTTTTGAATAATAAGGAGGCTTTAAACTTTCTTCGATTTAGAAAAAGTTTTCGTCATTTTCTAAATTTTCGGACAATAAATTTTTATTTGTATTTTCATGTTCGCAATTTTTTCCAGGCGGGTTTGAGATTTTTTAATTTCGAAACGGTTGTACCGTATGATCTGAAAGGCAGTTTCGCTTTTATTTATATTAATATTTTCCCGGTTCTTTTATTAACTGTTGTCCAATTCTTTGGTTATGCGGCAAAATTTCAAATAAATAAATTATCTTTACCACTCCACAATCATGGTCATCGGAGGGAAACATGCGATAATAAAGTTTCCATAAATAACCTATATAGGCGGAAATCGGTGGTGCTTTTCTTACTTCTTTGGGCCTTAAACGAATCTGAGGATGACATTGTTGAGGGAGCTTTTTCTATTGCTTCCGAGATTGTGTTTTCGGTGAGTTGTGAGTTTCCATGGTTAGTTTCTATACAAACAAAGGAATATGGGAGACGATGTTGGCAATCTCTGGAGATTACGATTGACTTGATAGCCACAATAGCCTCTCGACAAGATGAGAAACGGGGCCGGGTGGATCTAGTGGGTTTTAAGTTTCATGTTTTTTTGGGACCTATTAATGTTAATCGGGTCGTTCAGTGTCGGTTCAATGACGGATTCTCTTTTATTTATCATAACATTTTAGAGATCTATTTCTTACTTCAAACGAAATTGTCTCGCGTTATGAAAGCGGAATTTCATTGGAAGGATATCGGAATTAATTCGGGTCGTATAGAGGATGGATCAGGTCAAGTGGCTCCAAATGGATCTTCAATCCTAAAGGTGGAGCAAAAAAACATTACATATTGGTTAATTTATGAGAATCCTTAGTTGGAATTGCCAAGGACTTGGGAATAAGTATACAATAGGTTATCTTAGGGAGGTGTGGAAGAAACATAAACCCGAATTTTTGTTTCTTTCAGAAACCAAACAAGATTTTTCTTTTATGCAAAAATTTCAGTTTCATTTCGGTTATAATAAGTTGTTCACGGTCGAGCCGCGTGGGGCGAGCGGAGGACTAGCTTTATATTATGATGATTCGTTTAACGTTACGATTTTATACTCAAGTAATCGAATAATCGATATCGAGGCAACAATACAAGGAAAAAAAGTATTCTTATCATTTATATATGGTGATCCGATACCAAAAAAGAGAGACCAAGTTTGGGAACGGTTAACACGGACAAGTCTAACAAGAGCGGATCCTTGGTTTATAATAGGGGATCTAAATGAAATAACAGGGAATAACGAGAAACAAGGAGGCAATTTACGACCCGCTTCCTCCTTTATGTCTTTTAACCTGATGATACAACACTGCGGTTTTCTGGAATTCCAATGTTTGGGTAATACAATGTCTTGGCGAGGAAGACGAAACTCGAAAATTGTGCGGTGTCGACTGGATAGAGCCTTAGCAAACGAGGATTGGCACGAGATATTCTCCCATTCATTCGTAGAATATTTAGCAATGATTGGGTCGGATCATAGGCCGATTGTCGCCACTATAGAGGACAAAATACCCCGGAGACGGAGTCAGTTTCGGTTCGATAAACGGTGGATTGGGCGTGATGGTCTTATGGAAACAATAGCAAAGGGCTGGGAAATTAACACAGCGGGAAGCGGGACTCTCTTTATAGAGAAAATAAAGAATTGCCGAAGAGAAATTTCAAAATGGCGGAAAAACAATTTGCCATATGGCAAAGAGAAAATTAGGGATTTACAACAAGCATTAGAAGAGATCCAAAATGATGATAATAGTACAAACGAGGAACTCATGGATATCACGAGGAAACTAAAAGAGGCTTATTTGGATGAGGAACTATTCTGGCAACAGAAGAGTCGAACCTTATGGGCAACGGTGGGGGACAGGAATACAAAGTTTTACCACGCGCAAGTTAAGAATCGCAGGGCGAGAAATCGCATCACGGGACTACACGATGCATCAGGAGTTTGGGTTACCTCGGACAAAGATGTAGAATAAGTAGCCGTAAACTATTTCGAGGTTTTATTCACATCCACTTCACCAACGGATTTGGAGGAGGCCCTCAGTGAGATTCAAACATTAGTTTCGGACCAAAATAATGATATGCTCACGGCAATGGCCACAGAAGAGGAAGTTCGTAGAGCACTTTTCATGATGCATCCAGAGAAGGCTCCGGGCCCGGATGGAATGACGGTTTTATTTTTTCAAAGATCATGGCACATAATAAAGGCAGACGTTGTCGAATTGGTTAACGATTTTTTGGCAACGGGCTCCTTTGATCAAAGGCTGAATATGACTAACATATGCCTAATACCAAAGACGGGAAGACCAACTCGTATGACGGAATTAAGACCTATAAGTTTGTGTAATGTGGGGTATAAGATCATCTCGAAAGTGTTATGTCAGAGGTTAAAGATATTGCTACCGGACCTGATTTCAGAGACTCAATCAGCCTTTGTATCAGGGCGACTGATATCGGATAATATTTTGATTGCCCAGGAGATGTTTCACGGACTACGAACCAATAAATCTTGCAAAAGTAAGTTCATGGCAATCAAGACGGATATGAGCAAAGCATATGATCGAATTGAATGGACTTTCATTGAACACCTATTGAGGAAATTTGGGTTTGCGGAAAAGTGGATTTCGTGGATGATGTGGTGCATACAATCGGTACAATATAAGGTACTCATTAACGGTAATCCCAAAGGACAAATAAAGCCATTCAGAGGTTTGCGGCAAGGGGACCCATTATCTCCGTACTTGTTCATTCTCTGCACGGAGGTCTTGATAGCCAATATACGGAAAGCAGAAAGGGCAAAATCGCTTACGGGGCTAAAGGTAGCGAGGGCAGGTCCAGCGATCTCACACTTACTCTTTGCGGACGATAGCCTTTTTTTCTGCAAGGCTATGGTACAAGAATGTCAAACTATATTACATATACTTAAGCAATACGAGTTGGTCTCAGGGCAACAAATCAATTTTTCAAAATCCTCTTTAAATTTCGGATACACGGTTCCAGAAGCGGTACAGGACGAGATAAAACAATTGCTAGGAATCCAAAATATGGGAGGACTGGGTACTTATCTGGGTCTGCCGGAAAACCTCGGAGGGGCAAAAAGTAAGATTTTCAACTTTGTTGTCGAAAGACACAGTGATAGAGTCAACGGATGGACATCTAGACTCCTGACTAAGGGAGGTAAAGAGGTTCTACTTAAATCGGTAGCCACGGCTATGCCAACTTTCGTCATGTCATGCTTTCGGTTACCTAAGTCTATTACCGCTAAACTAACCAGTGCGGCAGCGCGGTTTTGGTGGAGTTCAGACGGTCAACACAAAGGAATGCATTGGATGGTATGGAAGAAGATGTGCCGGAATAAGTTAGATGGCGGAATCGGGTTTCGATCAATAGAGGATTTCAACACAGCTTTACTAGCAAAACAGCTATGGCGGTTAATGGAACAACCAGAATCGCTATTCGCTCGGGTCTTTAAAGGGCGATACTATCGGAACGCAGACCCTCTAGACCCTATTAAGTCATACTCGCCGTCCTTTGGATGGAGGAGTATCATCTCGGCTAGACCTCTGGTTACAAAAGGGCTAATCAAAAGAGTTGGTTCAGGTGGCACCATATCAGTATGGAATGACCCATGGATACCATCCTCTCCCCCGAGGCCAGCAACATGCAAAGGGTACAATTATTACCCAAATCTCAGGGTCAATCATCTGGTTGATCCAGCGACACAAACATGGAACATGGAATTGATAAACGCAATCATCGAACCGACAGATGTGGAATTTATACGCGGAATATACATCAGTAGTATATATCGACCAGATACGTCGGGTTGGCACTATACGAAATCAGGGAAATATACGGTAAAATCGGGATATCAGGTTGGCCAACATATCACAGACAACGGCGACAACTACCTCTACGGTCCAGATATAAAGAAGTTACAGGCACACTCATGGAAATTGACTTGTCCACCAAAATTGCGACATTTTATATGGCAAGCAATCTCAGGGTGTCTGTCGGTCACAGCAAACCTACGCGCTAGAGGAATAAATTGTGACATACAATGTGCTAGGTGTGGCGTGGAGGGGGAAACGATTAATCATGTTTTGTTTGAATGCCCACCAGCACTACAAACATGGGCACTCTCGCATATTCCATCGGCCCCGGGAGTTTTCCCGATGACATCGGTTTTCGCCAATTTTGATCATCTTTTTTGGAGACTTCCAGCTGAGGAAAGAAATTTAATGTTTCCGTGGATTCTGTGGAACATTTGGAAAGCCAGGAATGATAAGGTGTTCTCAAATGTGGACAGAAACCCACAAGAGATTTTGAGGATAGCGGAAACAGAAATAGCAACTTGGGATGCGGCACAAAATAGTGAACCTGACATATCTCACCAACAACCACCGAGTCCCAACACCGGAATAAATGAACAAAATGAATATAACGGGCTCACATGCTATATTGACGGGTCATGGAAGGAAGGAGATAAATTTTCTGGTTTAGGTTGGTTTTGCTTTCAGGAAGGAATTGAAGGAAAGATTATGGGGGCCCGTAATCTACGAAGAAGCCTATCCCCGCTACACGTGGAGTTGGAAGCACTCATCTGGGCGATGCATTGCATGATTGCAAACAACAAGACGGCGATAGCCTTTGCTACAGACTGCTCAGAGTTGGTGGAGATGGTGTCTACACCGAACGAGTGGCCGGCATTTACGCTACAGTTGGAGGAGTTCATGAGGAGCAGGGAGGTTTTCACCTATTTCTCTATCACACAAATCCCACGCACGAGTAACACAGTGGCAGACAAGTTAGCACGAGGTGCTCGAGTCTAACCATCGGAAGTCACTTATGTAAACTCGATACCCCCGATTTGGTTCACCGAATAGGGTTAGGTATCAAGGCTGTTGACAAAAAAAAAAAAAAAAAAGCTCTATAACCTTAAAACTAAACCTAAATAATAATTTTTAAAAATCCAAATCCTTAATTTCAAAACGTAAACAAAATTGTCCATTTTCTTATCTCATCTAACATTGCAAAACTATCCTAAAGTCATGACATGAAACCTCTTTTTCAAGAGATGTCCATTTTTCTCAATTTTAAAAGATTCAATCTATTTTTTTGATGTAATTTTATTGTTATATCAGCTAAATTTACGCAATTTTGTTTTGGAACTAAAATCTCCAGCCAAATCTCTATAAATAAGTCTCTTAAATCTTTTGAATAACATTAGCATTACGAAATCATCCAAAAAGAGAACAAAAATTCGATTTTGAAATTAACCTGCAAAATAACGGAGAAGATGACGTCGGCATACTTAACGGCGAGATTAAGCGACATACATCTCGCCGGAGCCACCGCGAAACACCTGATCTTACTCCTCGGAACATCACCGATCATCGCCGGAGTATCAACAACCAGAATCGCCATCAACGCCGCAACACCAGATCCCAGAGAATGCCCAGCGAAAACCATATCATACCCTTTACCATTCTCTTCCCAAACTCTACGAAGCGTCTCCGATTCTTGATTCAAAACCCAAGCCGCAGATTTGAGAAGCCCCTTATGAACAAACCCACCTCCGAGCATTTTCTGTCCGAGTTTATTATCCATTAGGATCTTGTAATCGCTCTCTTTCGCTAGGTTTAAGCCACGGATCGCGAGCACGATCTCGCGGTGGTTGTGATCGACGTAGATGATGTACGGCGGAGATCTGCCTTGGGTTTTCTCGTGGTTCACTCTCTTGATGACCCAATCTGGGTTTAGGTCGAATTTTCCGATCGACGGAGATATTTTAGGGTTTTTGAGATCCGGCTCGTAGACGGCGAGGATTACGCGGCAGATTCTTGGGATTGGTTCGAACTCTTCCGGGGTTGCAGCTGTCCACGTGGCACTATCGTCGGATCCCACGTGTGTGCAACGTTTCCATGCCCACCGACTGAAACCGACGCAGAAGACGCATTCGAGTCCACATGCTACAGACATTTTTTCGGCTTTTGACCTAAAAGTGAGATTTTTAGAGTGATTTGGGGTTTTCAGATGAGGAAAATCGAAATTTTTGACATAAAGATGAGATTTTGTAACCCAATTGTGAGAATTTTTGCAAAAAAAAAAAGCTCAGATTCTTGAGACTGGCTCGAAAGTTTGGGGTAATTTCCAAAATGTGAGACAAATCTGAGATTTTTTACAACTAGAAATTGATGGGTTTCAAGAATAAATTGAAAATTTTGGGATTTGGGATTATAAGATTAGGGGAAATCGAAAATTTTGACACAAAGATGAGATTTTTATTTTTTTTCTTTTCTTTTTGCAGCTAGGAACAGAAACCTTGAGCTCGAAATGGGGAGTGGAAATTAGAGAAGTGGGTTATGATTTATGAAGAATATACATAAGATAGTACCTTTTTTTTAAGAAGAATTAAGATTTGTGGAATTCATGGAAATATAAAATAAAATTTTGAAAGGGATAAAGGCTGCAAAGAGAGCATCATATGAGAACAAGGGTTAAAGAAGAAGAAACCAGCTAAGTAAAGACAGATAACAGAGAGATAGTCTCGACAGAGACAGGCAGCCCAAAAAGAAAGAATTGAAGAACATGTCACATTTTTCACATTTTTCATTTTGACCAAAAAAATAAGAAGACCCAAAGAAAGAACACCTTTTCCTGTTTTTTATTTATGTTTTAGTTTATGAATTTTGTTTTGACATATATATATTTTTTTGTTCAACATTTTGACATATGTTTTAGTTTGTGAATTATGGAAAAGTAAATTTAAGAGAAATACCTAAAATAGCACAAATTTTATTTTTTTTTGTTTCAAAACTAGCATCCTAAATTTAAAATTCCGAAAATAACACAAATAATTATGTAAAAATATTTGTTTATCCAAAATAAATTTAAAATAAAATAAAATTTTATGTTTGGGTTCACTATTTCTAATTTAAAGTTTAGTTTTTTCCTATTAGCAAATGATTACATGTCATTTTAATATTAAATTTTTACTATTATTGTCAAAATTTGTGTTATTATTGTCATTTTCAACTAATGATGCTAAATTTGAAACAAAAATTAAAAAAGTGTGCTTTGGTCAATTGCCCTAAATTTAATTAATATTAATGGATGATTTATAAATGGATAATTGCATTCTCTACCATTTTTAACAACTAAATTAATCATACCTTTTTTACATTGTTTTGCTGATCCTATTCACAAGAAAAAATCGAACTTAACTCTACTAATGTTTGGAAAGTGTTTGCTGTCGTATACTGTGATTACGTAAAAAATTGTGGGATCCTTAATACTGTGTCAGAGTTAAAATCCTCTATAGATTTTGTTGGTTTTTTTTTTCAAAATTAGAAAATAACATACCGGAAAAAGACGGAGACACTGAAAAGTCTTCACTTTTAGGGTTTGCTCTTCTATCGGCGGTGGAGAAAACTGTTAGCAAAATTAAAACCTGTTCATCTCTCTTCTTTTTATTTTTCTCTTTCAAATCCGAGAACAGCACACCGCCCCCACCAAATCCCGTTCTACCAACTTTGTCAATCTCCGCGGTTGAATTGAATTTACTAGATACAGTTGTTACTAATCTCGTCATACAATCGTCTTTGCCGTCGGAAGAAAATGTAAGTTTGAGTTCCTGCAATTTTTATTCTATCTGATACGTGACTTTTATTACTTCTGATTGCTAAGTAAATGTTGAGTTTTATGGGTGTTTTCCGATTCATCTTAATCCAGTTATTAGTTCTTATTTCCCCTGAAATTCTCAACAGATGGCTGATATCGATCTACCTTAGAGGATTCTCCCTCATGTACAATTGCCCCCAGGTCACCATGTAAAAATTTATCAAAAAATGTCGGTCTTATATGATATCGAAGTTGTCCTCGATGACCCTGAAAGAGATTTCATGAAGAAAAACCAGTTACATAAACTGTTTGAATTAACTTCTCAGCCCGGGTGGTCTGGCTCTTTTGGCTTGTTCACCTTGTACCATTTGTTGTATGTTAAAAATGAAAACGAGATCTGGGTTCTTTTTGTCGGAAAACCCATCCGATTTTCCCTCCGCGAGTTCAAGATTGTCACTGGTCTGAAGTGCGGCAAATACCCAGCTTTAGAAAAGAAGAAAAAGAGAGCCCATGTGATTCCCAAATTCTACAAGACCATGTTTGGAGATAAGAAAGAAGGCCCCGTAGTTAACGACGGTTAGTTAACAACTATTTGATTTTCAAATTTCTGTAGAACTTGGAAAAGCGGAGCAACGACGAGGTTGAAGAAAACTGGCAGGAAGAAAAATACAATGAATCATCACCATCTAGTAGGTCTGAAGTGTGCCCGTCGGTGATACGGTAATTATGTTTTTTTTTAGCTCTGAATTGGACATAGTTGTTAACATTACAATTTTTATCAGATAACTAGTTTATCTCATTATATTCTATAACATAGATGACTCTTTTACTACAATTCATGATAAAGGCGAGAGGCAACTCATCTCTTCTCATCATGGCCACGTTGTGAACGAAGTTCCAATGGTTGAGAGTTTTACATCCGGGAAACCGATTGTGTCTGAAGTGGGACCAGATGGAGATTTGGTAACACTAATATGTTATCGTGTTCAGTTACATATCAGCGATAACAATGGTATCGACTGTGGAGACATCTTATTAAGTCCAATATGTTATCGTGTTCAGTTACATATCAGCGATAACAATGTTATCGACTGTGGAGACATCTTGTTAACTCTAATATGTTATCGTGTTCAGTTACATATCAGCGATAACAATGTTATCGACTGTGGAGACATCTTGTCAACTATAATTACAATGATAACTTCATCAATTCATTTTGGATGGCGTTGATCACTCAAAAATTTCTGTATAAGCCGAAAAGGTTATCAACGAAGATACAATCTCCGACGTTACATTAATTTTTTGTTCCTATAACAACTTTGCGAGGCACACTTATATAGCTTGTATAAATTGATATGCTAATATTGTAAGTCGATAACACTATTATCGATTAGCAGATCAAGCTGAAGTCTTACTTTTACATTTATTCTGAGAAGCCTACTAAACTAGGAAACAACTAACAATCGTTAACATAGTGTGGGTATCAACAATTCATGATCCTATATGTTAACATACTTATCCAATAACACATTTAACCATAAACAATAATTAAATTGCAAATAAAATCGTTATCAGGGAAGTCGAAAACACTCCAGAGTAGTTAAATCCATCTAAGTCCGCTAAATGCACCTACCATCACTCTTTTTCTCCACTTCCTCGAATATGACATACATTTAGAGACAACGCTGAACTCTCTCCCGCAAAAATAGGCCATTGTTAGCAGCACGAAATAACCGATAACCGTTTTAACTGAAATATAAGTAAAACTATACAACTGACATATACGATTAAATCGCCATAACTTGTTAGCAATCGCATATTGAATATTTGTTAACGATCATTTGACTATTTATCTTGCCTTTTATGTCGTCTTCTACAACATGTAATATTTGTTAACGATCATTGGACTGTTTATTTTGGATATTATGTCGTCTTCTACAACATACTCTCAAAAACGAAGGATTGTAGTTATTACTGTGGAAGAACAAATCTTTGAGTTATTAAAGTTGCAGGAGAATTTGTTTTGGTGTTGCAAACCAAACACTTGTGCTCATAATTACAAAGTCCTCAAATTTTTTTGTTGTTATTTAGTTTTACGATGTTGGCTTCCTTATTATCCACCACACAAAATTGTGATTCACCAAATCCATATGCATGTGGTGGGCCACACCATTATCTGAGCAAAGTCTGTAGTATTGTTTTTGCATTAAATGTTCTTGTCGGCAAATTAACGTAACTTCGTGGGAGAGCAAGTTGAGTGATGTCATTATACATAGGGGAAAAACGGAAACAAAAAATATGTGTCAGCAGAGAGAACCAATTTTCCATTATCGATTGTTAGATAACTAAATAACCGGTCAACCGTTTATATTCCCTTAACTCACTCTTCATAAATTAGGTAGATAGTAATGTTAATTTGTAAATTAGATAAGTAAGAAAGAGAAAAAAATTAAAGCAAAAATATCATTTTCATTCTAAACAATTACATTAATGTCATTGGCCTAAGAACTCAGTTTCCGACAGAAATAAGTCGGCGACGAAATAAGTCGGCGACGCTGTTCATCAAACGATCGATAATATTGTTCATCTAAAGTCGATGACCACTATTCATCACCGGAAAACATGTTGTTAACTACTTTAACATGATAACTAGATGATATCGCGATAAGTTTATATTTTAACTTTATGTTTATCATGTTAATTCAATGATCGTATCATACAAAATATAAAATATCAATTTAAAATGATGAATTTATGATATGATATTTCAATTATCATATCATAAAAATATGAAATTGTCGTGTTAAACCAGTTGGCATACCATAAACTATCGTGTTCATCGAGTTATCATATCAAATAAATTATGAAATATGAAAATATAAAAAGTTATCGTGTTAGCCCAATTATCATATCATATAAAATTTGTATTATTGATTAACTAACTTTATTATCGCAACAAAGTTATACATAATTATATTGATAACTCATTAGCTAACCTTGTTATTGATTAACTTCAATGCAACGTAACACATAAAATCCTCAAAACCCATAAAAATTGAAATTGAACACCAACAACCACCATCGTTGTCGATTCCACCACCGTCACTGTCACTATAACTGCCACTGACATTGTTACTGTCACCAACACCATCACCATTATTTGTCGGCATTATCGTCACAGCCATCACCACTGTCACTGTCACTATAAATACCATTGACATTGTTACTGTCACCAACACCATCACCATTATCTGTCGGCATTATCGTCACTGCCATCACCACTGTCACCATCGTCACTACCATCACCGTCGTCACCCCATCATTGTCACCAACCGTCGCCATCATCGTCACATACACTATCACTAACCTCCAATTCCACCTTCTTTTTCTTCGTCGAGAGTTTGATAAGAGAAAAAGAGAAATATGTAATCAATACAATAAAAACTTTTGTGCCTCTCCAGGAGATGACACATCAACTTTTTCATGCTTTGAGATGTTAACACCTCATAAAAATATTGAACCAATTAAAATATTTAAATTAATACACATCAACTAAAAAAAATCACAGGTGTACATGCAACAAATAATTGAGAATTTCTCTTATTCGATGCAATGCTTGGAACTCATAAATCTTGAAAAAAAATATTTTATTCAATTCAACACTTCAGAATCAATAAAGAGTCTCCCTCCCATATCTCAATGATTCATATTCTGGCTACATATATAACCCATTTATCCTCTCTGACTCATACTCATTCACGGGAAAAGACGCCGCTTGGCTTTTTGGGATTTCGATAAAACAAATTGGAAAAACAATGGAGAATGTCAACCACTGTTCAACCACGCTACATCGTGGTCTCAGACTTTTGTTTTTTTTAGGTTAGGATATTTTTTCTATTGTTTTGGTCTAAATCATCCCAAAATCTAATGTTATTGGTAGTTTTTCATCCCAAAATTAGGGTTTCTAATTTTGTTTGGACTATCGTGTATACATAACTTTTGGTTATAAGTTATTCTTTCATTTTTTTTTGAATTTTACTGTGAATATCATATAAAAGGATAGCAAGTTGTAAATATTACAAAGTTTGCTTAAAAAGCCAAAAGAAAAACCTTGCCCAAAAAAATAATTAAAAAAGCAAGGATGATCTAAAAATTTATTCGAAACGGAAAAAACTTATGAGTTTCTTAGCCACACCTGCATTAGGTCCTTAAACCCCTTTTGATGTTTTTTTTGGGAGAGAATTTCATCTCTGATTGACTTGTCAATGAATGCGAATATCACCTACGTCGCTGATGTGATTCCGTTATGCAGCAGCTGGTTTCTCTCTCGCCATAAGTTGTAGATCACTAAATAAACCACTAACCTCCTTAGTCTTCTAGGCATGTGTAGAGAAGACTGGCTTAATAGCCACATTGACAAGGCTGTCCAAGTGTGAATCTAAAAGACTCGTTCTCTAGCCTTTGAATTGTAAGATCCCATACCAGACCACTCACATTACATCTGAGGAAGAGATGGTCCATTGTTTCCGTGAAAGAATTGCACATGCAGCACGTGGAAGGGATATTAAGTCCACAACTAGAGAGCCTAGATCTTGTTGGAAGACGGTCTAGATATGCGGTCTACAATGTGAAAGCTTGAGAAAGAATTGCACCTTTAAACCAGACGTTTGAAGTCCATTATTTTGCATCGATCTTTGCTCTTAATTCTTCCCAAGTGAACGCTGTTGAGAAGGAGTTTGAAGTTATGTTTTCAATGTGCCAACGATATTGGTCTTCAACCTCGGATAGAGCTGGTATTTGGACTGATGTTAGTTGAATGTGGATCAGTTCTGCCCCATGTGATCTAGTTGGACGCAAAAGCTTGCTGTTTTGATCCCCCGCTTTAGCTACAGTTGAATCACGATGAACCCCTAGTAGATTTTGTCCGAATTGACCACAAGTTTTAATCAATGGGCCCAGAGATTTCCATGATCAAACCAGAAGCTAGCTCGTTCCCCATTTCCAACCTCGCATCTTATGAATCGCTCAACGTGTTTCCTCATCGATAGCAAGGTATTTCAAGTTGCAGAAATGTTCTTTTTTCATCATGAGCCAATAAGCTCTGATCTTTTAGCCTATTTGATTTAGTCCAAGCGACCCACAAAGAACTATTATCCGAATATAGAAGCCAAACCAGCCTCATCGCCAATGTAATGTTCCACAAAGACAAGTTGCTCAGCCCTAAGACACCTTCTCTTTTTGGACGGCACACCTCGGTCCAAGACACTTTTACCAACCCTTTGTTCTTAATATTTCCAGCCCATAAAAAGCGAGAGCATAAAGATTGAATTTTCTTTATACAACCCTTCAAAAATAAAAACGCAGATATCTAGAAGGTTAGAGTTCCATAAATTACCGATTTGAGGAGCTGGAGTCTTCACGCATATGATAGGGTACGAGATGTCCAAGAACTAAACTTAGCTCAAATCTTGTCAAGTAGCGGAATGTAGTCTGAGATACGGAGCTTCCAATGCAAGAGAGGAAGACCGAAATATCTTATTGGGAGAGTACCATATGAGAATCTGAAACGTCTCAGTTGTAAGACATCATGTGATGTTTGACCCTAAACGAAAAGCTCCGTCTTGCTGGAGTTCATTGATAGTCCCGACCATTGAGCAAACTCCGTCATTGTAGTATTAATCTCCCTTAGAGATTCTGAACTACCATCGAAAAATATCATAATGTCATCAGCAAAAGCTAGGTGAGACACTTCTGGCTGAGTTGCATTTGGATGGAACCCGATCAGACCGAGGAGTATTTCATCTCAAGTTGTTGTGAAAATACTTCCATAACCAAGACAAACAGATAGGGAGAGAGTGCATCAACTTATCTCAGACCTTTAGTTCCCTTAAAGCACCCTGAGAGTTCTCCATTAATGGCGATTGAGAAGCTCGTGTTAGTCATGCATTCTCTTACCAAATTGATAAAATGGTTCAGAAAATTCATGGCTTCCATAGCTAAGATGACAAAATCCTATTTGACAGAGTCAAAAGCTTTTCTTAAATCCACCTTAAGCATAGCTCTCTTTGAAGTAGATTTCCGATTGTAACCATGAATCAACTCGGTTGCAAGTAAAACATTCTCCACTAAAAGCCTTCCTTGAATGAAAGCCAATTGGTTTGATGATACGAGATCATGTAACACCGATTTCAATCTATTTGCCAAGAGTCTTGAGATGATTTTGTAAAGAGTGTTGCAGCATGAGATTGATCTAAAATCTGAAACACATGTAGCATTTGTTTTTTTTCGGGATCAAAACCATAGTAGTTGAGTTCCATTTCTTCAAGAGGGAGCATGTTTCAAAGAATTCCAGAACCGCATCTGTGACATCTTCTCCCAATGTGTTCTAGTTAGCACAAAAGAATTCAGCGTTAAACCCATCAGGGCCTTGGAGATTTATTCTTTGGCAACGAAAACATAGCCATCTTAACATCTAACCTCGAGTAAGGGGTTGTTAGTAGCCGGTTATTCTATGCCGAACACCTGTTCTTAATCAAAGATGCCAACAAGGTATGAGAAGCAGTTGAAATATATGTTTTGCTCCCTAGAGTTCCTTTGTAGTACCCCACAATATGAGACTGGATTTTCTCAGGGCTATCAAGTACCAAACCAGCTTCATCAACAATGAAATGAATGTAGTTTCTAGCATATCTTGTGATGATTGTTCTGTGGAAGAAATCAGAATTGATGTCTCCTTCAGCCAGCCATTTGATCATAGATCTTTGTCTTAGAAGAGATTCCTCTGCCTTAGCCAATATCATCCATTTCCTGTGAGTTTCTCTTTCAGCCGCCACCACAGATTAAGTAGGTAAAGCAAGAAGACTGCGTTGTAACTGCAACATTATCTCATGAGCTTCCGAGACTCTCAGCTCCAGGTTTGAGTAGTGCTGCCTGCTGAGGTTTCAAATAATTCCTTTAATCTCCTTGAGCTTCCGTGAGACCAAAAACATTTTTGTTCCAGCAAAATTTAGTGACTTCCAACAAACTTCCATTAGTAGAAGAAAGTCATCATCACTCAAGAGGTTATTCATGAACATGAATGGCTTTTTCCTTCTTTATTTTATTGAGTCTGGGAAGACACAACAGGGGCTGTGGTCTGAGATATCCACTTCTCCAAATATTCCAATAGAATTTGGAAAATTTACAAGCCATATATCATTTACGAGAATCCTATCCAACTTCTTCATAATTGGCTGAGTTGTGCTCTAATTTGTCCATGTGAAAGTGCTTCCTCTGTAGGATAAGTCTTGCACCTTAGCTTTGTAAAGACAGCCCTTAAAATCTCTTATTTGTCTCGTGGAAGTATTATGATCCAAAGCGGAGTGTTCACTTGCATCAAGAATTTGATTGAAATCTCATGCGATAATCCAAGGGAGATAATCCAATGGGGAGAGCAAACAGAGGGTTGCGTTGGGAGCAATTCAATTTCTTTCCAAAGCTCATTTCTACCACCCTCAAGATTAGAGGAGTAAATAAAAGAAATTATTAATTATGTACAAATTCCTGGCATCTTAGCTTTGCATGTGATCATCTGGAGAGATTTAGATATCACAGAGACAATGACGCCAGAATGCCATAGAATCCAGATTTTGCCGAGATATGAAAACTCGTAGTTGGAATCAAAAGACCATCCCGGGAAGGATTTACTGATGATCGCTTTAGCCTTTTCAGGCTTAACATGAGTCTTGATAAGACTACCAAAGACATGCTTATTATGCCTTTTCCACTTCTTGAAATTACTCCGCTTTATTTTGTCATTAAACCTTCTTATATTCCAGCAGAAAATATCGATAAGGGGGTTGTGTTAGCGTTTTAAAGGGCCTCATGCCCTAACTCTAAGAGTTGAACGGCGCATCTGCCTTTTATTGACAACTTTAATGAATGAATGAATTTATCATCCTTCTCTTTTGAATCAAAATTTTTGGTTGATAGTGTTACCCTAATAGAAAACTTTTATTTTTCATGTATGTCAGCTAATAATTGTGGAAAGGGGTTTCTTTATTTTGGATGTTCATGAATATGAGGATTACAATTGATTCATGTAGTGACTAAGTGATGGGAAAAGTTTGATATGATAGGTGATCGTTTTTATTGATTCTTAGATTAATGTTTAAGCTAATTGGGCCTAAAGTTGGGTTATTGGTGTACACAAATCATTGGGGGCTCTATCTTTAGAATATGTAAGTTTGCGCGAAGAAACTCAAGTACTAATTATTGTTTGAATAGAAAAAACCATGCCTTTGCAAAGAGAGAGATAGAGAACACGTTCTTCGTAGAGACATCTGCAATCAAACATTGAACGTGGAGCTGTTTTCTTTTTTTTTTGAAGGGAATGTTAAATTATATTCACACCAAAAAAAACATCGTTTACATCAAAGTGCAGCATTCTTTAAATCAAAACCAGAAATTGCTAATCTATTTGGACTTCGTCAGATACGAGTGTTGAGCCATGTGGAGTGAGCACTCTCAAGTCTCGAGTCGCTTGCTTCGATGGTTTTGATTCTGTTCTTCACGGTTTCATCGACGATTCGGAGAAGGTGTCGTGGTGATTTCGGCGATTCTCCATGACGACGGTCATTTCGTTCCTTCCAAATATAAGAGATGGTGACTTGAAACACGTAGCGGATTAGGAAACGTTCCACATACGACCCTGGAGTCCCAGTCTGATGTGAAGTTTCGCCGAAGGAAGATTCCAACGAGATTCTTCCAAATTTCTTGAGAGTATGGGCAAGAGAAGAACATATGATTTCGAGTTTCAACCTGGTTCGAGCACAATACACATCCAGCCGAGCTGTTTTCATTGAGTTGAATTTTTCAAATATATCTTGTGGCAAGCAAGAAAGCACTGGGTATTGGAGGTGACCTGGCTCCTCTTCCTAAAGAGAAAGTATCAATGTCGGGGCCAAGGACACTGCTTTTGCAGTAAAAAAGGTTGGATGTTGCTTAAGTTGATTACTATCCATCCATGTTCTCTCGTAGCACTTGTGTCTTGGATTCTCAGGAAACTATATAGTTTGATGTCTATGGAATATATACATATATATATATATATATATGTATATATATATATATATGTATATATATGACTCTTCCTTATGTAGCCATTACGTTGCTTCTCTTTCCTTCTTTTGGTGTAATTAAGTTTTTCAGATCTTCATAATGATTTAACTACTTTACATTATCATATTCGAGAATCTATGAACAAAGAAAGATACTTCAGATGACGAAGGAAGAGAGAAAGACGAGGGCAAAAGAAACTTCAAAGGAGCACCCAAATGTAAAGCTAAAACGAATCATTTGAAAATATCACTCACAATTATTGCTAGAAAGTATAAGTTACTCTCAAATTTAAAAAGGAAAAATCATTGCTAACTACACGAAATATACCCCATCACATGATCATACATGTACACAAAATAAATGCATCTCTAACTACATGAAGTATATGGTTATCATGGTGACATGTACCGTCGCCAACTACATGTACAAAATAAATGCATATTTAACTACACGAAGTATATGGTTACCATAAGCATCATTTACGTAATCGAAATAGTGTAACCAACGACGGAATCCGGTACCGTCGCCGTTCCCATGGCCTTCATCTTCCGATCAACCTCACTAGGAAAAAAAATTCTCTATCCATTGTGACTCATTTTAATTCCGATCTTCCATCTCGAACCGCCTTCTCTCGCCACATGTTTCTCCGCCGCTGCTCCATTGTTTCTCCGAGGAGAGCTCTTCTATTTCTCTCCATTGTAATTTCCACAAAATTTTAATTATTTTCCACACACACACCTATACATATATATATACATCGTTCTCTAATGGCTTCTTCGAAACTACTGCATCATCCTCTTTCCTCCTCCGCTAGGAGAGGAGTGGCAGCACGAGGAGAAACGTGCGGCGAGAGAAAGCGGTTTGGGATGGAAGATCGGAATCAGAATGAGCCACCATGGATAGAGAATTCTTCTTCCCAGTGAGGTTGATCGGAAGATGAATGCCATGGGAACGGCGACGGTGGTTGATCGGAGAAGAAGAGAAGAAGCAGTGGTGGAGATTTTTTTTGCTTTAGGGCTGTGTCAGGTCAGATTGGGTGGATCAGATCTATACGAACGGTACCGGATTCCGTCGTTGGTTACACTATTCTGATTACGTAAATGATGCGGCTTGACGAGAAAACGTCTTGTTGCGGTTTTGGCAGGAAAACGGGATTTTGCGGTTTCGGCAGGAAAACGTGATTTTGCGGTTTCGGCGGGAAAACGTTATTTTGCGGGTTTGGCGGAAAAACGTGATTTTATAGTTTTGGCGGGAAAACGTGATATTGCGGTATTGACGGGAAAACGTGATTTTGCGGTTTTGGCGGGAAAATGTGATTTTACGGTTTTGGCGGGAAAACGCGATTTTGCGGATTTGACGGGAAAACGTTATTTTGCGGTTTTGGCGGAAAAACGTGATTTTGCGGGTTTGACGGGAAAACGTGATTTTGCGATTTTGACTGGAAAACCTGATTTTGGTTTCAAAACCGTGAAATCAGGTTTTTCCTTCAAAACCGCGAAAACCAAGGACAACCGGCAAAAATATTCAAAGGACAAAACACATCATTTTAATATATATATATACAATTATATTGGTTAATACAATAAAAACGATATTGTCACAATAGTAATGCAGATGTGCTAATTGTATAAGAGGTCATGAGTTCAAATCCCGATTTTGCATTTTTAGGTTTAAAAAAAAGAAGTCAAAACGATGTCGTTTTGCTCATTGATACACGGATATATACGATTTGAAAAATTATACACGATCAGGAACTGTTTTGGGGTGACTTTGAAAGTGGAGGGATTGACTTACATTTTTTTTGAGGTAAAGGTTATTTTCGCAAGAAAAAAAGTTGAAGTTTTTTTTGCAGTAATCCCTTTTCAAAACTCCTTGCACTTTGTTTTCTTAAATTAGCTTGATTTTCGAAATTGCTCATTGCTCCTCAACATAAGATCTTTACATTTTCTTATACAAAAAGAATCCTTATACGTATTTCCCTCCAGTTCCTAAGATGCTCTATAATTTGAAATGCGATCTCAAGATATTCTAATTTTCACAATTTTCTAAGTGTTAAGATGTACAAGAATATATATATATATTCTCCATTTTTGGTTTGTATAACTTTAATGAATATTAGGGATGGTTATCTATTTTTAGAGAAATTATAATTTTAGAAATTCCTAAAATAATTTATGTTTTCAGAAGCTGACACCTCATTAAAAATTTGAATCTAAAAACCAATCAAAACAATACATTAATACACATAAGGTTTAACAAAAAAAATAATGTGTGTGCTTTTTTCTAATAAAAATGCCAAAAAATTGCTATGCAATAAAAAAACAATTACTCATACAAATTTGTTCTTTAAAGACAAAGGAGATTATCTATTCGTCTACTGTAAGATTCATCATACTTTTTTGTATTTAATTCACATGCATTATCGCCAACTACCATAACCACATTTATTTTAAGAAAAAACGTCGTTGATTACGACGATTGAGGTCTTTATGTTTGTGATAAAAATCATTGCATCGTACGATTTGATTGTACATACGAACTAGCTCATGAATTTACATGTGGTTGAAATTGACCGCATGGTGGACTGGCGATGCTAGCACTAGAACGCGACGCTGACGATGCATCTAGGATGCGACAAAAGGATTGTTGGGTCAGATATTTTCAGAAAGGTGATTGACGAGGCGAGCTAATTGCGAAGGTTATTTTGCGTGCACTTACAAATTACGGAGTTACGGTGGTGTCAGTGCCGGCTTAGATAGGGGTGCGAGCAGTGCAACCGCTCCAGGACCTACATTTTTTTTTAACACTAAAAAAGGGCCCCGATTTTGTAAAAAAAAATAAAAAAATTTGTTACTAAAAAGGGCAAAAATTTTATTTAATTTTAGTTTTAGAGCAATTTTTTTTTTTGCCCCAAGCCCCCAATAGTTTTGAGCCAGCCCTAGGTGGTGCTAGCGGAGGTGGTGGTGAGTTAGAGGAAGACACAGTCGATTGGTACCAATTTGAACGATAAGGCTGAGAGGTTCCGCTTATCTATTCAACACCATTAAGAACATAGCTACCAAAGGATAACAACAAAATTGGTTTCAATATTGGATAGCTCACAGAGATATCTAAAACATAGAGACCACGAAAGTAAACACAAATGAAGAAATTATTTGAAGTATTTATGATTATTTTAATCCCGTAAATTTTAAAGTAGATGTTGTATTAGGTTGTTTGTTGTTGGATACGTGGAACTGAAAATATGTTCATGGTAATATTGTTGGAACAAATTTTTTTATCACAGTTTGTGGGCTTGATAAAATTGTATTTGTGTGAAAAGAAATGAGTTAAGCTCATTCAAATGAAATGTTTTCATTGGCTATAACTATTGAGAAATGTTTTCTATTGAATATATAAGGAGTGGTCGTATCATCTTATAGGTGTCAATCGATACCCCTTAGTATCGATCAATGCTTGACGGATTTTGGGCTTTGGGCCGATTTTAAAATCGCAGCCGTCTAGAATATTCTGTACTTGTTAATCAAGTCTGTGAAAAACCCTAGTCTCTCTCCTATATATACTGGCCGATTTTCACCAGAAAAATCATCCGATAAAACACTAAAAACACATCCTAAAAGTTCTATCAAAAGTTCCTTCAATTCCCTAATGCTTAGAGTAAGTCTTTATTCGAGAGTATCGTAGTTATAATGTTCGATAGATCTGTTATCGAGTGTCTGCGATAACAGATTCCTTTGGTTGTATCCTGGGACTCATGGATCTAATATAAACCGTCGCACTACGGGAGATTCTTTGAGTTAAGGAAAGAGATTCATCTCGCCTCCTTAGATTTATTTATGCTTTATCGTTTTATGAATCTCCTGTTTCCTTACCGTTTATTTATGTAATCGTGATTAAATCAAATCCTCTTATTGTGCGAATTTTTGGTCCTACAATCTTAACTCAAAGAAGATCCGATTTTCGTTTTATTACTTCAATCGGATCTTTAATCGCGAGTAAATAAACGTGTTTTTCAAACGATTCTTCTACTGTTAATGACACTCAAACGTTATCAAAACGCTAATTTAGCAATCTGAAACGTGTAGTAGAAGCAATTTTTTTTGTTATCTTTTAAAAGACGTTCAAGTGCTAGTGATACTCAAACGTTGTCAAAACGCTTTTTTAGCACCTTGAAACGTGTAGTAGATGCAGTATTGCTTTAAACGTCTTTCACAACCGTTATTAATTGCGATTAATAAACGGTATAAACAACGAACGCACGATGTGGTTCTTGTTCGGTTCGATTGCGATCGACATCATATGAGTATCGATCGACACCTACTATGGCATCGATCGATACGATGCAAAATTTCACTTACATCGATTGACACCGAGTGTGGATCGATCGATTTAAGTCTCTGAAAATTTTGTATCGGTCGACATTGCGTGTGCATCGATCGATACTGTGCATCAACCGATTTGGGTATGTATCGATCAATCCTGTGCAAAATTCACTTGCATCGATCGACACAAAGGGAGCATCGATCGACACCAAGTGTGCATCGATCGATGTAAGTCTCTGAAATTTTGTATCGGTCGACACCGAGTGTGCATCGATCGATACTGTGCGAAAGTACTTTGCATCGACCGATTTGGGTCAGTATCGATCAACACTGTGTTGAGCATCGATCGACACTTGTTGTGTATTGATCGACACTTGTTTTGCATCGATCGACACCGTGTGGGCATAGATCGACACCGTGTGGGCATCGATCGACACTGTGTGTGCATCGATCAATTTCAGATTCTATGAAATTTTGCATCGACCGATTTGGGTTTGCGAACGCCTAACATCAAACTCGTTTAGAATGGTTTGACGAACGCTCTGCGGAGGTTACTGTTAAACGCTTTATCGCGTCTCTAATAAAAGGTTTAAAATTGCGTTTTTAAAACGCTAACGAATTTCGAAAAACCGTTTGACGAACGCTCTGAGGAGGTTCGAACTTGAACGCGCGTTTGCGGTTCAAAACATTAGAACGCTCACATGCGGTTTTAGTCGGTTCGATTAGCGGATTTTAAATTAGAATCTAATTACGTATCGATATTAAAAGAATATATATCATCTATAAAGAGGTGATTGTTTATTAGTCAAAGTAACAGATTATATAATAATGATTATTGTCTCATTATTATTATGACTTTGCGGTACCAATCCCGCTTCGTTTAGCGTTTGCGAACGTCTCATAGTGTTTCTCGTAAAAAACGGCTAAAACATTTATCAAACGCGATTCAGTGAACGCTCTCCGGAGGTTCGGATTAGAACGCGCGATAGCAATTCGAAAATGATTTCATAATCCGTTATAATCGGTTTTAAACTGCGGTTTAAAATCAAAAAGAAAGGGTTTCAGATTCTCAAAAAAATCGAATACTCTTAACAATTAATTGTTAGTTAGTGGCTGATTTAATCGGATAATTAAATCATTGGGCTGAGTTAGCAGGTCTCTTGCGATTCTTTACTCTTGATATGGTTTCAAGAATACTAATAATACAATTCGATATTGTATTAAGTTTGTCTTTATTAAATTGCGAAATTTCTGAATTAATTCTAGAAATTGAATTTCATTTTACCATTTAACTTGAGAGTTGGGTATTGGTTAGTATATTAATTTGGTTTGTTTCTCTTGAACAAAATCAAATTTCATTATGACTAACAACACCGATGTGATAATTGTTAGATTCGGTGGTGTAAAAGACAATGAAATGGCTCAAGCCAATTTAGTCGAGATAGACATGTGTAATGTCATCCTCGGAGTCAATGTGGTTGAGTATAACCCACATAAGTGGTGGTATGATACCGGTGTGACGATTCATATATGTGAGAATGACAAGAATTTAATCATGGTGCTGAAGTTGACTTCTCAAAGAAGCTCACTCTCACTAATGTAAAGCATGTGCTAGAGATGCATAAAAATCTTATTTAGGGCACAATGCTAATTAGGCACGGATTCAGCGTCAATTTTGAGGCTGATTAGCGTGTATTGATAAAGAATGGTGTCTATGTAGGCAGAGGTTTTATTAAGGACGGACTGGTCCAAATTAACTTTGAGACAGTCGGACTTAAAATTAATGTAACCAATGTTGTTGACATTAATGAGAAAGAACCATTTGCTTATGGTACGGAACCTCTTAGTATTTTAATCTGAACGTTTCGGTCATATTATATTCGAATCTATGAGTAGATTGAATGAGATCCCGAAATACAAAATAAGCAAAGATAAGTGTGAGGCTTGCGTCCAAACCAAACTTACTAAAACGCCATCATCAAGCGAACTTCTTGGTTTGATTCATACAAGAGGTGGTGAGAAATATTTCGTAACTTTCATTGAGGATTGTACGAAATATAGTTATGTCTAGTTGCTAATAAGCAAATACGAGACCTTGGAAAACTCAAGGAGTATAAACTCAAGGTTGAAAACCACATCGAGAGAACTATCAACATAGTTTGAAGTGATAGAGTACATGAACATGGAATCTGGGTTAGTCCAAAAATGTGGGGGGAAACATTGCTTACCGAAAGTTATATCATGAACTAAATACCGCACAAAATCACTGGAAATGCTTCATGTGAACTTTGGAAAGGTAAAGTGTTTTTGATACAAATACATGAAAGTGTGGGGGTGCCTAGTAACTGATATGCTCAAATTAATACCCTAAATAGTACTAAAGCAGTTGCTGCAGTAAATCAGGGGTCGAATACAAGAACTCAAGATTTCACACAGTAGATTATATAGATCCAAAACACGCTAAATCAATAGATTGTAATTGAAAACAAATATGCAATTAAAGGTGTTGTAAATTCAGTTGGAGGCAGATAGGTTCATGGTATTTCTCAGGAAATCAATGAATACAGCTAAATTAACAAACATGATTCAGATTAAGCACGGTTCTTGAACTCAAATCACTAAAATATAGCTAACCAACTCTCGTTGCGAAAACTATCTAAATCTAAATCCAAAGCATTTCAAATCTCTTTGCGAATCCTAAAGTCTAAATCAGCTTTAAAGTTCAGGTTTGATATGTTCACAAATCAATTAAACCAAATCTCTTTGCGAATAATCAATTTGCTCACTATAGATTCTATCAGGTAATTAATCGCACCCTCGTGCCTAATCAATTATCCTAAGATCTAAGTTCTAGGTGATCAATCCAGAATTAGCTTTGAGAACAACCTATGGCGAAGAACTAATTCAGATGGTGAATCCTAACAGATAATCAACCTAGCATTCAAAGAAATCCCTATGAGAAAACCCTAAACCTAACAGGTGATCTACTCAGACATGGAGATTGAAACAATAAACATGACTGAATAAATACTCATATAAATAATAAGAAAGAGTAACAAAGGGTTCGAAATATTCTCTCAGACGAACAAAGTATCAGACTTGTCTCCCTCAAAAGCTCTCTCTCAAATCGAGAATAAATTAAGCGTAGCCAACAAAGTGGCAGAAAATCCTAATTAAATAGCCTAAACACGAATTGGGGTCTTCTCTTGTAAATATCAAAGTCTTCTGGGCAAGTTTTGCAATTCTTCAAACTTCATAAAAAGTCGCGGCCCGTGATCTCTGGATGGGTGTCTATCGATACCAGGGGGTATCGATCGATACTTGTTGCTCAGATCGGGCACTTAGTCATCAGACTTCAGTTTCGTTCCAGAATGCTCCATAGAACTCCAATATCTCCAATAATACTCCAAATGTGCTAAAACCTGTAAAAGACTCTAAAAGACTCCAAAATACTATAAAGACTCTATAAAATGGACTTATATCATGGCTTAAACAGGGTAAAAACCATGATATATCAACTCCCCCAGACTTAGCCTTTTGCTTGCCCTCGAGCAAATAGAAGACTAAACCAGAGAAAGAGGTTTGAAAACGTACAGACTCACCTGTTCATTAACCATCGAAATGACCCTCTTCCCAAGTACATAAATGTTACCTAACCAGCTTTTGATCTAACCACCATGTACTTCTCCGTAGACATTCGCAGCTTTCCCAGACTCTACACATTATCCCACAACATTGTTCAAGTAAAACCTTCATCGCCAGTTTCATCGCTGCAGCTTATGTTCAAGAACCTTCTAGATTCTTTACCATACAATATCATGACAAGGAACCACCTTTTTCACACTTTTTTGTATCACTTTCTCTCCCCCAGACTTATTTTATTTTATTTTCAGCTTTGCATATACACATTAAGGTATGAGATGCGAGTATTGATGGTGTTTGCCACCAAATCCCCAGTTCTTCCCTCTATATGTATCAAAGGATGTAGGCGAATAATGGCATTATAGGAAAATCCTAGCCTCGCTTCCAATCCTTTGTGTGATCATTCCATCTTAAGTAGAATAATGGGATCGCTGGAAATTTTCCTAACCCTCTACTCAGAAGAAAATCATTTCAATATTTTATGCTCTTATTTATCAACTTATAACAGGGGAGAGAGATACCATAACTCTAAACACATGGGTTCCTTTATCATATATGAATGATGAATCAAGCTCTAGAAACACTAACCACATTGATGAAGTGCAAAAATTTGGCTCAGGCTTCAGAAGAACTCTGCTGGAGACATGTATGTTTTCTAGTCAACTGGTCAGTCCTTGGATTTTTCATTAGTCGATCTAGAACCGATCCTGTAACACTGTGCACTCAAAAATAAAATCATATCAATAGATTCAGGCACATGATCATCATCTCCAACAAGTTTTGACTCAATAAAACGTCTTTGACTCGATAAAACAATTGATTCTAAGAAAAACAAAAACAATGTCAGCAGACACCTCCCCCAGACTTGAATAACACTATCCCCAGTGTTATCTAGCCTAGAGTCAATGAAAGAAAACAAAAGAACAGGAGAGCACGAAGAGAAACAGGAAGTTACCTTGCTGGAACATCGAGTATCGATTGACACACAGCCTGTTATCGATCGATACCAGGCTTAAATCGACTTGATGAACCTTTCATTCGCGATTGTTGTCGACCGATACCAATGAGGTATCGATCGACACTAGGCGATTTTGAGTTTTGCTCCTTGTTTATCCTGACACAAACACAGAACGAACGAAAAATAAAAACAAAAACGACTCAAAAATATACTCACCAGTGGGTTGCCTCCCACCAAGCGCTCTTTTAACGTCATTAGCTTGACTGTAACTCCACTCAGGTTGTGGGTGCATTATCCAGAGGCGTTATGTGTCCGTCTGGAATCTCGGCTTTCGCCCAATAGTGTTTCACCCTTTGTCCATTGACAGTGAACTCTTCGCCTTTGCGATTGATCAGCACTACAACACCATGTGGTCTGACCTCCTTGATTGTGAAGGGACCTGACCAACGAGAACGCAGTTTACCAGGAAACAATTGCAAACGAGAGTATACAGAAGTACCTGGTCGTTTGGCTCGAAGTGTTTGGAGATGATCTTCTTATCATTATAAGCCTTGGTTCTCTCCTTGTACAGCTTCGAGTTCTCATAAGCATGGTGCCTGATCTCATCCAGCTCGTTCAGCTGAATCAATCTCCTCTCAGCAGCAGGTTTGATGTCGAAGTTCAGCAACTTCGTCGCCCATGCAGCCTTGTGCTCAATCTCGACTGGAAGGTGACATGCTTTCCCATACAGCAAGTGGAATGGTGTAGTACCCAGCGGTGTCTTGAAAGTAGTCCTGTATGCCCATAGCGCATCATCCAACTTCGTAGACCAATCCTTCCTAGAAGCACTCACTGTCTTCTCCAAAATCTCCTTGATCTGCCTGTTGGAGACCTCGACTTGCCCACTCGTCTTAGGGTGATATGGAGTAGCTACACGATGGTTCACACCATACTTCTTCAACAACCTCTCGAAAACCTTGTTGATAAAGTGAGAGCCACCATCACTTATCACAATTCGAGGTACTCCAAAGCGAGGAAAAATGATGGTCTTAAACAGCTTAAGAACCACTGCAGAGTCATTTTTCTCACTAGCTATCGCTTCCACCCATTTGGACACATAGTCCACAACAACCAGGGTGTAATTTTTCTTGTGTGGCGATGGAAAGGGACCCATAAAGTCGATGCCCCAGCAATCGAAGACTTCAACCTCAAGGATGAAATTTTGTGGCATCTCATGTCTCTTACTGATCTTCCCTCTCCCCTGACAAGCATCACACTGTGAAACGAAGGTGTGAGCATCCTTAAACATGGTAGGCCACCAGAAGCCTGCTTGAAGAACCTTGGACACTGTCTTGAAAGTGGCAAAATGACCAGCATAGTCGGATCCATGGTAATGAAACAAGACACTAGGAACCTCTGATTCAGCAATGCATCTCCTGTAGATACCATCGGAACAGTGCTTGTACAGGTAAGGTTCATCCCAAAAGAATCTCCTTATGTCACGCATGAACTTCTTCCTGGTATATTTCTTGAGGTGTGTTGGCTCTGCATATGCAGCGAGGTAGTTGGCAATATCAGCATACCATGGATCATCAGAATCGGTTGCAGCGATGAGATGGTATTCAGAAGCATCAAGATGATCACCAATCAAAGCAGGTCTGGAAATCGCAGGGTATCGATCGATACTAGCAGGGTGCCGATCGTACTGAGACCTGCAACTCGTGGAAATTGCTGATTCTCTGCGAAATTCATCTGAAACCCTGTTTCAATGAAGTAAAGGGATTCCTCAGGTAGTTGGTCATCAATAGGGACGTCCATATCGATCTGCATCCTCGAGAGATGGTCAGCCACCCCGTTCTCTATGCCTCTCTTGTCCTTAACTTCGATGTCGAAACCTTGTACCAAAAGAACCCAACGACAGAGATGAGGCTTGAGATCCTTGTTCTGCATCAGATATTTGAGAGCAGCATGATCAGTATGAACAACCACCTTGCTCCAAATCAAGTAGGATCGGAATTTCTCAAAGGAGAAGACAACTGCAAGTAGTTCCTTCTCTGTAGTGCTGTAATTTCTCTAAGCATCATCCAATGTCCGGCTGGCATAGTAGATGATGTGCAACTTCTTATCTTTCCTCTGACCCAGAACTGACCCAACAGCAAAATCACTAGCATCGCACATGATCTCAAAAGGCAGAGTCCAATAAGGAGGTTGCACAATAGGAGCACTCACCAAAGCCTTTTTGATCTCCTCAAAGGCTGCAAGACAATCAGGTGTGAAATCAAATTTGATCTCCTTGCACAGTAAAGCAGTGAGTGGGCGTGCTATCTTGGAGAAATCCTTGATAAACCTCCTGTAAAACCCAGCATGACCAAGGAAACTCCGAATATACTTCACAGAAGTTGGTGGCTGGAGACCTGTCATGACCTGAATCTTGGCTTTGTCAACTTCGATCCCAGCTTCAGAGACCTTGTGCCCAAGTACGATGCCATCTTGAACCATAAAGTGACACTTTTCCCAATTAAGGACCAAGTGTTTCTCTTCACACCTCTGGAGCACCTTACACAAGTTAGCCAAACAGTCCTTTAATGATGATCCATATACTGAAAAATCATCCATGAACACCTCCATGAAATCCTCAATCATGTCTGTGAAGATACACATCATGCATCTCTGAAAAGTGGCTGGAACGTTACACAATCCAAATGGCATTCTCCTGTATGCGAATGTGCCATAGGGACAGGTGAAAGTGGTCTTTCCTTGGTCATCTGGATGAATATGGATATGGAAGAAACCTGAATATCCATCAAGGAAGCAGTAGTAGGGATGACTAGCCAACCTCTCCAACATCTGGTCAATGAATGGCAATGGGAAGTGATCTTTCCGTGTAGCTGCATTTAACTTCCTATAGTCAATGCACATTCGATGTCCAGTGATAGTCCTCGTAGGAATCATCTCATCCTTCTCATTCTTCACCACTGTTATCCCTCCTTTCTTAGGAACAACGTGCACTGGACTGACCCAAGAGCTATCTGAGATGGCATAGATAACTCCTGCATCTAAGAGTTTCATGACCTCTTTCTTAACCACTTCCTTCAGGTTCAGATTCAGCCTCATTTGATGCTCAATTGAAGCCTTTGACTCGTCCTCAAGATGAATCCTATGCATACACAGGTCCGGTGATATACCTGAAATATCATCAAGAGAATAGCCAAGAGCTTTGCGATACTTGCGCAGCAGTAAGGTAACCTCTGCGTTGTTCAAGGAAGCATTAATGATTACTGGGAACGTGGAATTAGGACCAAGAAAACCATACCTCAGATTCGCAGGAAGTGGTTTGAGTTCCACTTTAGGAGCTTTCTCTTCGCTCCAATCTCCAAGCCCAGCAACTTGCTTAGTTCTTTCGGCCAAACTTCTTTCTGGCCGCAGGGTATCGATCGATACCAGGTGAGTATCGATCGATACTGGCAATGCTGTATCGAGCATCTTCCCGTATTCTGCAACAGCATCATTCGCATTAACCTCTGACTCAGCCGAACAGACCAATGCTCTCTCCAATGGGTCCTCAGGATGCATCTCCAGGAAGTACTCTTCAGCAATGTCACAGAAAGTATCAATGAAGAAAGTCTGTCCATCGATGGTTGGTCTCTTCATCATCTTCTCCATGTTAAAAGTCATGACCAACTCACCAATGTTAAGAGCTATCTTCCCATTCCTGCAATCAATCAGAGCACCAGTTGTTGCTAGAAATGGCCTTCCCAAGATGAGAGGATCTCTGGGTTCCGAATCATACTCCAAGACAATGAAATCAGTTGGGATTAAGCAATTCCCAATCTTAATCGGAACATCCTCGAGCAATACTTCTGGAATTATAACTGAACGATCAGCGAGATCCTCGTAGAAGTAAAATATGTCATTCCCATTCTCTTAGCAACCGAGTATGGCATGAGGTTGACACTTGAGCCAAGGTCACAAAGAGAACGCTCAAACCTGACGGTGAAGATTGTGAAATCCAAGACAAAGCTCCCTGGATCTGGTAGTTTCGTTGGGATCATGTTGGTTAGGATTGCACTGCACTCATGAGTGATCATCAGACAACCGTCTTCAAGGTTCACATTGCTGGACACCATCTTCTTGACATATCTCCTGAAAGCTGGAGAAGTTTTGATAGCATCGATGAAGGGAAGTTCAACAACCTGCTTGTCCAAAATTTCCTTGCATCTAGTGTCCTCTACCTCCTTCTTAGTCTTCCCAAGAGCTCTGGGATAAGGTATCCTCGGTATGTAGACCCTCTCTGGTACCGCTTTAGGCTTCTCCTGCATAACCCCAAGTACTGTATCATTTTCAGGTTCGGTATCGATCGATACAGGGGGGGTATCGATCGATACACGAGATTTTGAGTTTTCCCGTGTAAGAATTTTGACCGGTGTCGATCGATGCTGGGTAGTGTCGATCGATGCCTTGGCGATTTCAGTGTCCTCATCGTCAGACATCTCAAAATTTTCAGCAATTTGGTCTATTCTCGCTCCTGAAGTGACCTCTTTACCACTTCTCAAGGTAATGGCATTGATGTGTGCCCTTGGTTTCTCTCCTTTTCCTGGAAGAAAACCTTCTTGTCTTCTCGAACCTTCTGAAGTCTGAGCTACCTGAGTTTCCAGCTTCTTCTGATGAATACTAATGGCATCGATCCTTCCACTAAGATCTTTGTACATGGCGTCCATCTTACCATTGAAGGTCACTGTGATCTGCTGCTGTCCTTGAACGAGCGTTTCAAGCATGGCCTCAATCTTGTTCTATGATGTTTTAGCAGTCACAAGCTCGTAAGAAAGACTTCCGTAGTTCCTGGTGTAACCGCTGTTTTGGGCAGGTTTCTGGTTGAATCCTCCTTGCTGGAAGTTGTTGTTGAAGCTCCGATTGTTGTTGAATTGGTTCCTCTGTCCCTGAAAACCAGAACCACCAATGTAGTTGGCATCTTCTGCTTCACCCTCGTTAAACACCTCAACATCTTCAGCAAAATGAACGGCCTTTGTTGTCTTTCCCAGCAGAAGACTGTGCATAAAATCCAGCTGAGCCTTAACTTCAGCGATCTGTGACCCATCATGATTACCAGCCAGCTTCTTGCGCTCGAAATCTGCACTCTTGGTGCTACTGCTAGATGCAAAGTTCTCAATCAACACATAAGCGTCCTCAGGATACCTGGTGTTGAAATTACCATTGCTTGAAGCGTCCAAAACCATCTGATACCTCCAATCTATTCCTCTGAAGAAGATACCCAGCAACTGCACATCAGAGTATCCGTGATGTGGACAATCTCTCTGATACGATTTGAATCTCGTCCAAGCATCCTTGAACGCCTCAGTAGGTCCTTGAGAAAAGGTGGAGATTTTATTCCTCAGATCCTCAGATCGTGCATCATCATAGAAGTTAATCAGGAAGGCCCTATTAGTGTCCTCCCAAGTAGTCAGCGATCCAAGAGGTAGCTACCTCAGCTAGTAAGTCGCGTCTCCACCTAGAGAGTAGGGGAAGAGATTGCAGAAGAGATAGTCGTAGGACACTCCATTGCTCTTGATGCTAGTGACCAAGTCCTCGAACTTCTCCACATGATCCATCGGATGTTCATGAGGAAGACCATGAAAGAGATGCTGTCCCACAAGAGTGTAGTAAGCAGGTTTCAGTTCAAAGTCATTCCTCTCAAACGCAGGAGGAAGAATCGCTGACCGATTGGCGAAAAACTGATCCGGCCTGTTGTACTCACCAATCGTTCTTCCACGATTTACATTCCTCGCATTCCCAGCGGCATTCTCAGCGACAACAGGAGCAGGTGGAATGACGATCCCCTCTCCATACAGACGTTGTCCTTGCTCATTGCACAATCGACCCTCATGGTCTCTGTAAGCACCAGCTGCATCTTGAACCAAGCCCACTTGATTGTTGCTCATCTTAGCTGATTTCTTTGCTTTCCTGTTTGTGCGTTCCACAAGTGCTAGCTGTTCCAGTGATAGATCAACTAGTGGAGTGCTCTTTTTGCTTCTGGTTTCAAAATTAGGCATGCACCTGAAATCAAAAGTAAATAGCGTAAGTAACTGAAATTTACGTCAGGTATCGACCGATACCAGCAGGGTATCGATCGATACTAGGCGATTTAGACAAATTTTTTAGCTAAAATCTAATGGCGAATTGAGTCCCCGACAACGCAGCCAAATTTGATATGCTCAAATTAATACTCTAAATAGTACTAAAGCAGTTGCTGCAGTAAATCAGGGGTCGAACACAAGAACTCAAGATTTCACATAGTAGATTATATAGATCCAAAACACGCTAAATCAATAGATTGTAATTGAAAACAAATATGCAATTAAAGGTGTTGTAAATTCAGTTGGAGGCAGATAGGTTCAAGGCATTTCTCAGGAAATCAATGAATGCAGCTAAATTAACTAACATGATTCAGAATAAGCACGGTTCTTGAACTCAAATCACTAAAATATAGTTAACCAACTCTCGTTGCGAAAACTATCTAAATCTAAATCCTAGGAATTCCAAATCTCTTTGCGAATCCTAAAGTCTAAATCAGCTTTAAAGTTCAGGTTTGATATGTTCACAAATCAATTAAACCAAATCTCTTTGCGAATAATCAATTTGCTCACTATAGATTCTATTAGGTAATTAATCGCACTCTCGTGCCTAATCAATTATCCTAAGATCTAAGTTCTAGGTGATCAATCCAAAATTAGCTTTGAGAACAACCTATGGCGAAGAACTAATTCAGATGGTGAATCCTAACAGATAATCAACCTAGCATTCAAAGAAATCCCTATGAGAAAACCCTAAACCTAACAGGTGATCTACTCATACATGGAGATTGAAACAATAAACATGACTGAATAAATACTCAAATAAATAATAAGAAAGAGTAACAAAGGGTTCGAAATCTTCTCGCAGACGAACAAAGTATCAGACTTGTCTCCCTCAAATCCATAATAAATTAAGCGTAGCCAACAAAGTGGCAGAAAATTCTAATTAAATAGCCTAATTAGATAAAGCTGCAGAGGAAGCAGAATGGCTTCAGAACTTTTTGGAAGATATCCCGATGTGGATAAAAACCAGTGCTAAAAATGTGTACACTATTATAGTTAGTGAGCTATCTCTCGGGCACTGAGTAAGTTATAAAATGGCAAATCTCGAGAATGACATAAGACCATTAGACAACTGTTATCAAAATGGCTGATAACTTAGCGGATCCGTTTCCAAAAGTTAGCCTCGAGATCGAGTTTGTTAAATCATCAAAAAGAATGGGTTTAAAGCCTATAGACAAAGATGACGTTTGACGGACACCCCACCTATGTGACTGGAGATCCCAAGATCTAGGTTCAAAGGAAAAACAAAGTTGAACTGATTCAAAATTGAGCACTGTGAGACCATGTCTCTGCCCAGTTCCTAGGATGATAAAACAGTGCTACATGTGAATATTGAGGTTAAGCGTTGGCTTTTAATGATTCCTTAGATTCTGAAGTACAGAGGATACTTCCTACATAAGGCTAATGGCAGATCACCTAGTGAAGTGTGAAATGAGGGCCGTTTCTAGGAGAATAAATGAGAAGGCTATATTCTCCAAGTTCACTCACGAAAAACCAGGAATGTTCAAGGCCAAAATGAACACAATAGAGAACAAAGTTCTACGAGAAAATATCGCTGTGTGATACCTGTTGTATAGGTTTGCATCAAAATCCGGGTGGTTCAAGACATCATGTTCACCTCCTGGCCGAGTAAACCCGACAGTTATTAAAAATGATTGGTTCAAAGCTGAAAAACGCTACCTCGCAGATACAGTTACATTTTCGTATACTCTCAAAAGTCTGTCTACGTCTAGTCGAGTCTAGTCAAGCTTGTCTAGCTAAGTCTAGTCTGTTCAATTTTTATATGTTTAGAGTCATTTCTATTCATGTGGGGGATTGTTGGAACAATTTTTTTATCACAGCTTGTGGGCTTGACAAAATTGTGTTTGTGTGAAAAGAAATGAGTTAAGCCCATTCAAATGATATGTTTTCATTGGCTATAACTATTGAGAAATGTTTTCTCTTGAATATATAAGGAGTGGTCGTATCATCTTATAGGTGTCGATTGATACCCCTTAGTATCGATCGATGCTTGACGGGTTTTGGGCTTTGGACCGATTTTAAAATCGCAGCCGTCTAGAATATTCTGCGGAATATTCTGTACTTGTTAATCAAGTTTGTGAAAAACCCTAACCTCTCTCCTATATATACTGGCCGATTTTCACCAGAAAAATCATCCGATAAAACACTAAAAACACTTCCTAAAAGTTCTAGCAAAACTTCTTTCAATTTACTACTATTTAGATTAAGTCTTTATTCGAGAGTATCGTAGTTATAATGTTCGATAGATCTGTTATCGAGTGTCTGCGATAACAGATTCCTTTGGTTGTATCCTGGGACTCATAGATCTATTATAAACCGTCGCACTACGGGAGATTCTTTGAGTTAAGGAAAGAGATTCATCTCGCCTCCTTAGATTTATTTATGCTTTATCGTTTTATAAATCTCATGTTTCCTTACCGTTTATTTATGTAATCGTGATTTAATCAAATTCTTTTATTGTGCGATTTTTTGGTCTTACAAATATTTTAGCCAAGATCATTTATCTAAGATAATGTCGAGACCATGAAGTGGATTAATATTTGAATGCACGTAGTGGAGAGACATACTTTTGTCTATGATAGAAATGATATGGACAACATCAGGTGACGTGGGTGAGATTATCAAGGTCGAAGCTGGTGTTCGGATTTGATTATGGAAAAACTAAATTGAGAATTTTTAGCTTCATAGAATGTTCCATGTTTTTTTTGTCACGAGAACTAAACCTTATCTCACAAATTTGAATATCACTTGCCGATCCAAAACAAATCTATCAGACCAAGTTAAGAGTCTAACAGCTCTGTTAGATAAATAGATGCAAGAAGATAATATATATAGTAGAAAAAAGGAGATTTGATATAGAGAAGTCGATTACCATTGTGAAAATGAAGAAAATATTTTGAGAATTTCAGGTTCAATCAAACTTTTAAATATAGAAAAATGAAAAACAAACAAAAAAATGAAAAGAAATGCTTCTCCACGAATAATTTTTAGTTGCTCAAATGTCAATAAAAGTATTAAGGATCATGGTGGTACAATGTGGAGGTTAGATTAAAGATGTATCCTAAATTATTCATCATAAAAAATAGCTCTGTAAAACAGTATCATGTGTTTGAAGATTGAACACATGTAATTTCGACCAAAACAAATAACACATATAATTTTTTTTTTATCGATTTTGATTTAATTTTCGATGTTTATAGCAAAAATAAAATAAAACAAAGTGGAATATATGGTTGTAAATAAGAAGGAACAAAACACAATATTGATGGATACATTCGCGGCGTATACGCGGATATTTACCTAATTAATTTTAAAACATAAAGGCAAAATCTATTTTTGCTAGAGAATAGTGAAGTATGTGAGATAACTAATTTCTATATTATCTCTAAACATCAATTGGTAATACTCTATATTTATCAGTAAAGAAAAACAGTCATGAAATATATCCCAAATTTTCTCATCTAGAAACGGTTTCTTGCCTATTTTTCTTTGTCTGAAACATAGGAAAATATATACGAAGATGCTAACTTCATTCATATTCTATAAACTCTTGGAAAAATAAAATAAAATAAAAAGTATTAATCTCTTTACGTTTGATGAACATGATTGATGTGAAAATCATCAATCAAGAGAGTGATTGATTAATTGCGGAGAGATCCTCATCGATTTAAGTATTAAGCAAAATGGGCAACGCTATAGGCAACGTTTTCACAGCACCGTTCAAAGCCACACTTGGAAGATCCTGTCTGTAAGATTTTTACGTTGTATGAATTTAAGATCCGATCATTGTCACAAAATAATAGAGGTCTGGTTGGTTTTCAATCGCCATTTTTTTTTAATTACAGAAATGTATGCTCGGGGCCATGGGATCTTTCATGTTTCATACAACATTTTTGTCTTCCTGATATTGCGAAACTGGTCATGATCTCAGGCATCTGTTTCATAAGTAACCTTTCTCCTCTTTTCTATTATTTTTAGTAATTATTATCTACTTTCCTTTTTTGGATAAATTTGCGTTTGTTCTTTTTCGCAGTTTTGATGTTCATCACACTCTTGTTCAAGCTTGGAATCTGCCAATGTGTTGTTAAAAGCATATGCAAAATGTCTTGTGCTGCTTGTGCAATGTACTGGTTCGCCATTGGAGAGATAATTCGTTGCTTGTGGCACAATTTGAGCAACACTAAACGTGTGTACCGCGGAAAACGTCTCTGTGACATAGAAGCCGCAAGTTACGATTATCCGAGCGACGACGAACCAAGTTCAACAAACAGTTCAGAGGAAGAGGAAAGACGATTGGAAGAAGCAAAGAGTGCAGAGGAAACATCAATGTCAATAGTGGAAAAGGAGAGAGCTAAAGCGAAAGCGGCCTTGGAAGCTGCAGAGAGATTAGCAGAAGTGGAAGCTAAGAGAAGATTGACCGCGGAGATGAAGGTGTTGAAGGAATCAGATTTCCTCTCTCGCAGATTTGTTCGGTATAGGAAATACACGCTTGAAGAAATCGAAGAAGCCACTTCAAATTTTGCAGAGTCTCAAAAGGTAGGAGAAGGAGGCTATGGTCCTGTGTTTAGAGGCTTTCTTGATCACACAAGTGTTGCTGTTAAAGTTTTACGCCCGGATGCAGCTCAAGGAAGATCACAGTTTCAGAAAGAGGTAAAAACAAAAAAAAATCTTCAAGAAATTCTTCGTTTTTGAATTTATACAAGAATGTTTTCATCTTTGAGAACATATATGTTTATGTTTTACAGGTGGAAGTATTAAGCTGCATAAGGCATCCAAACATGGTGCTTCTTCTTGGAGCTTGTCCAGAATATGGGATTCTTGTTTATGAATACATGGCTAAAGGAAGCTTAGAAGACCGGCTTTTCATGCGAGGCAACACGCCACCAATTACTTGGCAGCTGCGTTTCAGAATCGCTGCTGAGATGGCCACAGGACTCCTCTTCCTCCACCATACCAAACCGGAACCAATTGTTCACAGAGACCTGAAACCGGGGAACGTTCTCCTCGATTACAATTACGTTAGCAAGATCAGTGATGTCGGGCTAGCGAGATTAGTCCCTGCAGTAGCAGAGAACGTTACACATTACAGAATTACTTCAGCTGTAGGAACTTTCTGTTACATTGATCCTGAGTACCAACAAACCGGAATGTTGGGTGTGGAATCAGATGTTTATTCGCTCGGGATCATGCTTTTGCAGATATTGACTGCGAAACAGCCGATGGGTTTGGCTTATTACATGGAACAAGCGATCGAAGAAGGGACTCTAAAGGATATGCTTGATCCAGCAGTACCAGACTGGCCTATGGAAGAAGCTCTGTCTTTAGCAAAGCTTTCGCTTCAATGCGTGGAGTTAAGAAGAAAAGATAGACCGGATCTCGGGAAAGAGATATTGCCTGAGCTCAACAGGTTAAGATATATCAGCGAAGAGAGTTTATAGAGTGTGTTTTATGCATGAAGTCAAGGAAGGTCTCCAAACACTAGCCAAGTCTCCATTTCATCAACTGTGAGTTTTTTTATTTTAATTTTTTTCTGAAAAATCTCTCAAAGGTTTCATTTTCTTTTGGCAAATTATTTATGGTAACGGTTTTGTCTTTTTGGCAAAGTGATCCTTTTATATCGAACTCGGAATCTCCAGCTGCAGAATCTCAGTCCTAGTTTTGAGATGGAGAAAGCAATATGTTTTAAGAATAATATGATGTTATAAGTAAACTTTTATTATATTTGTTGAGTTTTAACACTCAATTTTGCAGGAGTTAAATAATAACCAGAGCAAGTTCGTTAGTTTTGCTTCATAATTATATATTTGCTTTTGTGTCAGTTTGTTTAGTTTATATGAATTGATTATCTATGTACTCTCTACTTGTATTCACCCTAATCAAGATGAATAAAAGCACCCCCTACTTTTTGCTGATGTATCTTACATCTTTCTTAAAAATATATTTTTGTCATATCTTTCAGAGTCGATAGCAGTATTGTGGACTTCAAATGGGCAAAGAAGGTAACTGAAAATGCCATCCAAGAGAGATTATACATTTTCAGTATGCCAAAAACAAAAAAAAAATAGAAAATGAAGATATTTAAAAAAAAACCGTATTCCAAAGCACTACCTATAAACACATACAAACTTTCGTGCGGCCATTTGCGGCATTTTCTTTGCAAGTAGTGAAATTAATCAGTAATCGTTGGTCCACCTTGGAAATTAACTACATATAAGCTCTCTTCTCTTCCTAAAAACAAAATTGGTTATGAACTTTTATACCTCCAACTTTTTGGCAATAGTACCCCTTACTCCACAATGTCAATAAAACCTTAAAAGTTTAGTCCTAGTCCTATTGGAATTTGACCCTCAACTATGGTTGACTTTAAAATTCCTTGACATAAACGGACACAGTGCCTGAATTGAAGTAGCTCATGAGATGGAGATATCATACGCTCTCCGTCTACGTTCCATTTCAAGTGAGTATTTCCAGAGGGATCTTCCCTACATTCTAAACCCAGAGCGTTTCGACGACACCTACGCCATTCTCAATGTAGCTGAGATTGATTGGTAATGTGTTTTTCAAAATGTTTCTTTTCAGTGTCATGAATAACTTGTGTATTTATTGAACAAGAATTGATGACTTTGTATTGTTTAGGGATCATTACTAGTATTGATTGGTTGATTTACTAATCAAGAGGAAGGAACAAAGGAACAAAGAATGAAAGGGAGGGCGGATGATGAAGATGTGTCACTTCGTTAGTTTTGCTTCTTAATTATATATTTGCTTTTGTGTCAGTTTGTTTAGTTTATATGAATTGATTATCTACGTAGTCTCTACTTGTATTCACCCTAATCAAGATGAATAAAATCACCACCCTAGTTTTGCTTATGTATCTTACCTATTTCTTAAAAATACCTTTTTGTCATATCTTTCATGGTCGATAGCAGTATTGTGGACTTCAAATGGGCAAAGAAGGTAACTGAAAATGTCATCCTAGAGAGATTATACGCTTTCAATCTGCCAAAAAAAAACAAAAAAAAAAAAGAAAATGAGGATTTAAAAAAATATTTGTTTCTTAATTATATATTTGTTTTTCTTGTCAGTTTATTTAGTTTATATGAATTGATTATCTACATACTCTCTACTTGTATTCACCTTAATCAAGATGAATAAAAGCATCTCACCTTGTTATATCTTATCACAACAACTTTAGACAGATCCTTATGTGTGAGAATAATGAATTATCCAATGAATTTTCCAATAAGTAGTTTAATAGAAAAGATCTAAGAATAGTACTGAGTAAACAAACAGGAAACCAATGAGTTTTCTAATACGTAGTTTTCTGAGAGTCATACACCACGATGTCTCGAAGGCTATCCACTGATGATCCTTATGGAATCTCAGTATTGTTTGATTTGTTTCCATAGGAAACTTGTTCATGGTCGAGAAATACGTAGAAGACTGCTCAAGCTTCAACTTCTAGAATAGATTTACCTATGTCAAAAGAAAACAAAGCAGTCAAAGAAAACAAACCAGTCCAAGCACATATTATAAAAGCAGCAGCCATAGTTACCTTTCATCTAAGTGTGGTCTAAGTTTTAGAAAAGTTCCGGTGAAGCAAATGTTACAGCAGTCAAGCTACGAGCATAACTAAATATTATGTGCAAACCATTGGCCTTCTCTTTGGCATTTTTATCAACCCATGAAGTAACAAAAACTTATATATCATGGGAAGGAAAGAAATGCTAGGCTTCACTCAAGTATATCTCGGCCAACTTCAGCTCTTATTTCCGACACTCTGTTGATTTTAAGGTGTCGACTATATGATATATCATGGTTTTTACCCATTTTAGGCCATGATATAAGTCCGTTTTATAGAGTCTTTTTAGTGTTTTATAGTCTTCTACAGTTTATAGCACGTTTGGAGTATAATTGGAGATATTGGAGCTTTCTGGAACATTCTGGAGCGAAGCAGAGATCCGTGTAGCTGAGACGTCGAAATCACATGAGTATCGATCGATACCCCCTGGTATCGATCGATACCCGTCGAGGAAACAGAAGGATCGCGACTTATTGAAGAGTTGAAGAATTGCAGAATTGGCCCAGAAGACTTTGATATTTACAAGATGGCCCAGAACGTGTTTTAGCTATATAATTAGGTTTTACAGCCATCTGTTGAGGCTATGCTTTATTTTCTATACTTTGATTTTACTTGTGGATTTGGAGAGACAAGTCTGAATCTCCCTTCGTCCGAGATCAGATCTCAAAACCTCTGTTTTATTTGATGATCTATTCAATCATGTTGCTTTCAATCTCCATGTCTGAGTAGATCCACTTTAGGTTTAGGGTTTTCTCATAGGGATTTTTTTGAATGCTAGGTTGATTTATTATTAGGATTCACCATCTGAATTAGTTCTTCGCCTTAGGTTGTGTTCAAAGCTAATTCTAGGTTGACGAATCTGGAACTTAGATCTTAGGATAATTGATTAGGCACGAGAGTGCGATTAATTACCTAATAGAACCTTAGGTGAGCAAATTGATTATTCGCAAAGAGATTTGGTTTAATTGATTTGTGAACATATCAAACCTGAACTTTAAAGCTGATTGAGACTTTAGGATTCGCAAAGAGATTTGGAATTCCTAGGATTTAGATTTAGATAGTTTTCGCAACAAGAGTTGGTTAGCTATATTTTAGTGATTTGAGTTCAAGAACCGTGCGTAATCTGAATCCTGTTAGTTAATTTAGCTGCATTCATTGATTTCCTGAGAAAAACTCTGTGCCTATATTTTCCTCCATTTGATTTACAACACTTTTAATTGCGTACTTGTTTTCGTTTACATCTTTTGATTTAGCGTATTTTGGATCTATATAATCTATTGCGTGTTTTTGTGAGTCCTTGTGTTCGACCCCTAGCTATACTACGACATCTGCTTTAGTATCTAAATAGGGTATTAATTTGAGCATATCAAATTTGGCGCTGTTGCCGGGGACTCAATTCGCCATTAGATTTTAGCTAAAAAATTCGTCTAAATCGCCTAGTATCGATCGATACCCCATTGGTATCGGTCGATACCTGACGTATATTTCAGTTACTTACGTTCTCTGTTTCTGTTTTCAGGTGCATGCCTAATCGAGAAACCAGAAGCAACAAGAACACCTCGCTAGTTGATCTATCACTGGAACAACTAGCACTTGTGGAACGCACAAAAAGGAAAGCAAAGAAATCAACTAAGATGAACAACAATCAGTTGGTTCGTGATGCAGCTGGTGCTTACAGAGACCAAGAGGGTCGGTTGTGCAATGAGCAAGGACAACGTCTGGATAGAGAGGGGATCGTCATGCCACCTGCTCCTGTTGTCGCTGCGAATATCGCTGGGACCGCGAGGAATGATGTTGTTAATCGTGGAAGGACGATTGGTGAGTACAACAGGCCTGACCAGTTTTTCGCCAATCAGTCAGCGATTCGTCCTCCTGCGTTCAAGAGGAATGACTTTGAGCTGAAGCCTGCTTACTTTGCTCTTGTGGGACAGCATCTCTTTCATGGTCTTCCTCATGAACATCCGATGGACCATGTGGAGAAGTTCGAGGACTTGGTCACTAGCATCAAGAGCAATGGAGTGGCCTACGACTATCTCTTCTACAAGCTTTTCCCCTACTCTTTAGGTGGAGATTCGACCTACTGGCTGAAGCAGCTACCTCCTGGTTGGCTAACTACTTGTGAGGACACTAAGAGAGCCTTCCTGATCAACTTCTACAATGATGCAAGATCTGAGGATCTGAGGAATAAAATCTTCCAATTTTCTCAAGGACCTACTGAGGCGTTCAAGGCTGCTTGGACGAGATTCAGATCGTATCAGAGAGATTGTCCACATCACGGATACTCCGATGTGTAGCTGCTGGGTATCTTCTTTAGAGGAGTAGATTGGAGGTATCAGATGGCTCTGGACGCTTCGAGCAATGGTAATTTCAACACCAGGTACCCTGAGGATGCTTATGTGTTGATTGAAAACTTTGCATCTAGCAGTAGCACCAAGAGCGCAGACTTCGAGCGCAAGAAGCTGGCTGGTAACATGGATGGGTCGCAGATCGCTGAAGTTAAAGCTCAGCTGGATTCTATGCACAGTCTTCTGCTGGGAAAGACAACAAAGGCCGTCCACTTTGCTGCTGAGAATGAAGTGGAAGATGTTAACTACATCGGTGGTTCTGGTTTTCAGGGTCAGCGATTTGGATACAACGCCAATCGAAACTTCACCAACAATGCTCAGCAAGGAGGGTACCAATCCCCACCACCCAAAGCTCCTGAGAGTAAGATCGAGGCTATGCTTGAACAGTTGGTTCAAGGGCAGGAGAAGATTACGGTAACTTTCAATGGGAAATTGGATGCCGTATACACCGAATTAAGGGGAAGGATCGAGGCTCTCAATACCAGTCACAAGATGCTGGAAACGCAAGTAACTCAGACTGCAGCAAATGTCAAAGGGAAGATGGTTCAATTACACAATGAACACGTCAATGCAATCACCTCAAGTGCAGGGAATTTCAAAGAGGATTCAGAAATCGCCAAGGCATCGATCGATACTCCCTTGTATCGATCGATACCAGCTCAGACACATGCTCGAATGGATACAAGAACCCGTGTATCGATCGATACCCCATTGGTATCGGTCGATACTGAGGCGATTTCTGAGGAGACACCTGAGATGTTGACTGTGGTGCCTAAAGAATTTGCGAAACGAGTCTATCTACCGAGGATACCTTACCCCAGAGCTGCTGGGAGAGCTAAGAAGGTGGTAGAGGACGCCAGATGCAAGGCTATGCTGGATAAGCTGATTGTGGATTTTCCCCTTGATGATGCTAAATCTGTCAAGGATGATTCAATAGCAAGAGTATCAATCGATACCCTACCTGGTGTCGATCGATACCCCTCGCAGAACGAGCCATAAACTGTGGAAACACTTGAGTTGATGAAAGAAAGAGTTCGCAAGCCCAAGAAGCTGAATCCTGTTCCTAAACACCTCAGAGATCCCATCTCTCCAAAGCAGCTGCGTGGCTTTGAGAAGATGGTACGAAGGATTTCCCCTGAATCAACCTTTGAAGAAGCTCTAGAGTGCCGTCCTCTGCTAAGTCACTTCAAAGATTTCAGAAAAACTGAGGAAGAGATTAAGGCACTCTTTATTAAGGCTAGAGGTGCACCACCTCCACTGAGACAGTTGACCCAAAGGGAAGATCCAGAGAAATTTGTGGTTCCATGCTCCATCTCAGGAGTTGAATTCGATGTGTCTCTCGTTGACTCAGGGGCTAGTGTCAATGTCATCTCAAGGGAAATTGCAGAGCGGTTGGGGGCTGATATTCGATCGCCAAAGGTATCTATCACATTCGCGAACGACTCCACTTCGCTTCCACACGGTACTATCCATGGTTTGCTGGTTAAAGTAGGAGACTGTCTGGTGCCTACTGATTTTCAGGTTGTGGAGATAAGTGCGATATATCGTATGCCTTTGCTCCTGGGACGACCGTTTATGGCTACTGCTGGCGCGATAATAGACACGCCTAATAAGAGAATATCTTTCTCTTACATTGACGGAGGGGTATATTATGATGTAATTCCCCCTAGGAGTGCTCCCACACATGTCTCTAGCATCGAGGTTGTCACAGGAGAGTCGCTAGCAATTGATATTTTGGAAGAGCCTCCTGATGAGCCTACTGTCGCAGACATTCCAGTTGAACCGCCCAGCGTCCCCAAGGAAGTTGTCAAGAAGGCTAAGGCAACAAAGAAGAAGGCCAAGAGCAGGAAAGTCGAGAATCCCCATGTCACTTTAATCCCTCAGAAGAGTGATGAGAATTCGATTGAGTATAAGGTCAAGTGCAAAGGAGCTTCGAAGCCATTCTCTAAGGCTAGAATTCTTCTTACTTCGGAGCTGAATGAGAAGGGAAAAGATTTCGTGGAAGACATGCTGAGCAAAACTCTAAAGTTAGCAATTTCAAGATGTGGAGCCTGTTTTGGTGCAAGCTCTCACTCTTATCCAGCCTGAAGGGCGTTACAGTCAAGCTATTGATCTTAAACGAGCGCTTGGTGGGAGGCAACCCACTGGTGAGTTTGTTTTTGATTCGTTTTTCTTTTTATTTTTCATTCGTTCTGTGTTTGTGTCAAGATAAACAAGGAGCAAAACTCGAAATCGCTTAGTATCGATCGATACCCCATTGGTATCGATCGACACCAATCGCGGATAGACGGTTCATTATATCGATTTAAGCCTGGTATCGATCGATACCAAGCTGTGTGTCGATCGATACTCAATTTTCCAGCAAGTTAATGATAGTTGCATAATTTAGCCCATTTTAGCATACATTTTAGTTAGCATTTTGTGACTTATTGCATTCATTTCTTTGTTTTTGGTATAGTTTGCATCCATTTTAGAGTTAGTGAGTCTTAGGTTAGTTTTTGCATATGTTTGTGTGCTATGGAGTCTTTTAGGTATCATTTGGAGCTTATGGAAGCTTTTTGGAGCTTGGAGGAAGATCACGGACTAGGAGGAACATACCCGAAGAACGGAGAAGGCAAACGAAAGAAGAAGAAAAATCCGCAGAGGCAATATCGGCCGGAGGCATCGGCCGCAGGAGACCGATACAGAACGAAGAACTGAGGCAGAAGTCCATCGGCCAGCCTCCCACCGATACACCAGACCGATGGAAGTTCTGGAAATCCGACGGATCATATCGGTGCATTGTATCGATTGCAGGAGACCGATGGAAGCTCACAACATTGACGTCAAGAAGACCATCGGCAGCCTCCCACCGATACACCCGACCGATGCGAAGTTCTGGAAATCCGAGAGTTCCATCGGTGCGATGTATCGACCGCAGGACACCGATATGCCCGCTGAAAAACTCAACCCGATGGGTTGACCCGACCCGACCTGTATTTACTTAAGCAAATTAAGCCTAATTAGGCAAAAGACTCTTGTTTTTTTTTTGGAGACTTAAGCAAAAACGTTTTTGAGAGCTTTGAAGGAGATTGCAAGAGATTCTTGAGTGATTTATGCAAGTTCTTGTTGGATTATATCATCTATCTATTTTCTTATCATCTTTTATGATTCTCAACACTTCCTTTATGGGATTTGTGGAGAAAACCATGTGTTGTGAGTAGTTTTCTAGGGTTCTTGGGTAAAGTAGATTAGGGTGATTTTAGGTTTGTTCTTGATGTTTAAGAGCTAGATTAGTTGATATCCTTTCTCATTGAGTGTTATTAATGCTGGATTAGCCTTGACAAAGTTGATTTAGATCATAGGGAATTTCTCGCCCGGAAGGTGTTCGATGAAATTCCCCAACCAATTCAATGAGTGCTTTTCATATCTTAGCCAACGGGAGTTGATGTCTAAGGTGAATTGTGGCTAAGTGGACTTGTTATTAATGCTTGTTAGTCATAGAATCGCGAACGGAAGTTTATGACGATTGATGACTAAGAAAGGGATTAATACCATTGACGTGGATTAATCTTTAGTAGTGTATCTAGGGCCTACAGAGGCAATTGATTGAATGTTTGAGTGTCTAGAATGGAGTGAGAATCACCCGAGTCGATTGCTTTACCCGAGAATTCGCTTGTTTAATTTTGCTATTTAACGTTTGAGCTTGTCTTGTTGCTCGTTTTAGTTTGCTAAACTACTTGTTTATTTTTCTGTTTTTGTATATTTCAAATTGTCCGATAAAAACCAAAACCCGATATTTGCTTAGATTAGATAGCGTCCTGTATTCTTAGTGCGTCGTTCTTATTTCCCTGTGGATTCGATCCCAAAGTGCTACAATGACATGCCATTAGATTGAGGCATTGTGCACAATGGGTTAATTGTGCGAACCGTAAAAAGTTCATTATCAATTTGGCGCCGTTGCCGGGGAGATTAGCAATAGCCATTAGGATTTGGATGCTATTTGAGACTAAGGTCTTGACTTCTACTAACTTTTTATTTTCTTCTTTTTTGCTTCTTAGAGTCGATGGCCATGGATTACAATGATTGGCCACAAGAAGAGGATGCCACATTTGATGAAAGCATTGATGATGAGCCATATGTGGAGCCACCATTTGATGAAAGTGTACTCACATCAGAACAAAAAGTAGAGTTGGATGAGCTTTGCAAAGAAAACCCGACATTGACAAGGAGTAATCTCGCGATTATGATCCGTTTGAACCTCATGTCACGTCGGGCAGCGCTTGAGGGAAGGGAGCTCACATTTATTGAGATAAAGATAGCTCATGCACTCGAAGAGGTAATTTATTGGGTTCCACCATGCCAACTAGAAGGTATTTTTGACACAACCTTTGAAATCGTTGATTATGAGGATAGTCACTTGCCTTGCATTGAAGATGTAGCTTCTAGTTCACATGCTCTCAAGCTCATTAATGAATGCTGTGATTTAATATGTGAGTCTCAAATACTAGAAACCTTAAGAGTAGAAAAGCTTGCTAGTGATTATCATGAAGTATGTTTTGATATTAATTATCTATGTGCTTTGAATGATCATGATATCGAGTTTAAGCTTTCAATGCCTGAGGAATCTAGTTCTCTTCTTGAAAAATCTTACCTAGGGGATGTGCTTGATGTAGATAAGATCTTGAATGAGATAGATGACCCTAAGGTTGAGATGAAATCTAGGAAAGAGGATGTGTTTTACATGATTGATGGAGATGAAGTTGACTCGTTTAAACATGAAATCGACTTTATTTTTCCTTCAAATGCATTTGGTCCTCGTGAACATCTCATCATCAAGGAAAATTCCAAGATGTATGCTATATTTTTAGTAACCTTTCTTGATGTGAGTTATGCCTCTTTGCCATGGATAGTCGTGTGCCATGTTGCATATTTTGTTTCTTGTCTTGACAAGAGAAGGACCAAAGGTGCATTGGCTCAACCTTTTGATTCTCATGATTAACAGTTGAAACGTCAAGCTTAGCGACGTAAAACAAGCGCTCTTGGGAGGCATTCCCATGACTATCTTTGTATATATTTTCGTTCTTTCTTGTTCCTTTTGATGTTTTTGTTTGATGTTTATAGTTTTCTTGGGTCCAAGGTCGTGGTGCTTAATGCATGAATGGGTAGAGCTACAGCACGTCACACTCCTCTCCAATCCAAAGGTATGATCCAAACTCCATTTCATTGTACATACTTTTGCATATTTTTACCTTCTCTTTGATTTGTGTTGCACCGAGACGTTGCAATTCAAGTTCGGGGGAAGGATTTGTGTCTTTTGATATTGTGCTTTGTGATCTTATTTTTCTTTTCGCATATTTGAGTCTCATTCATTCATATAAGTGCATATAAAAACCCAAAAAAAAAAATATTTAGTTGCATTTTGCATGTTTAAGATTGAGTCTAGATGCATATAGGTTTGCATTCACTTGCATTGGGAGAATTATCCATGTAGAATATAAACTTAAGAGCTTGAATTAATGCCCTCGTTAGGAGTTCTTTGATGCATTTGAGCGATCACGAAGTTAAGGATGATCCATGCTTTGATCTTGCGGTTTGAATGTTTTTGTCTTGGTTGAAGCATGCTTTGAATTGAATCTAACTCTATCTACATGAACTCTAATCTTGACTTGAAATTATCATGCTTGTACATTGAAAAGTTGAACTCATGGATGTCATATACATATTTGAGCTATCTTACCCCTTTTTACCACTCTCTTGTTAGCTCAAATAGCTGATTCCCATATTTGGAACGGTTAACCACACCCTTAACTAAGCCTTTCCTTCAAGCCTTCATCTCTTGTGTGTGTCGTGAGGCCTAATTTTGAATGAACTTAGCAAAAAGTGTTGAGTTTGGAACGACAAGGAGTTGATAGATAGGTTGGTGATTTGGGTGTTGATGTAAAGAAAAGAAAGTGTGGAGAAAGGAAAAGATTGAGAAAAAGGATAGGGGAAAGTAAAAAGTTTGGATTGGTTGGTATGAAAATGTGGAATAGCTCTAGGGGTTGCAAGTATAAGTCTCTATGTGTGTAGAAGAAAGAAAGAGCCAAAAAAATATATATATATATATGGCTAACGCATCTAAATGATGATTGAGAGACTAGTTATGAAAGTGATAAAGAGCTAAGAGAAAAAGATGAAGAGCCAATCCATTTGTTGAAAGAGAAGAAGAAAAGAAATGTGGTCTAAGAAGGCAAAATGCCTTGTGATATGGGTAGTTTAGAATGGATCTTGATGAGTTTAGAAATAGGAGTGGAGTTCATATTGGGGCATTGGGTAGACGGATGTCATCCTTGTACGCATCAATTGTTCTTTACTCTTAGCATTTTGCCAAAGTTCATTCTTTCGTGAGAGATCCCATTGCATTGGAATACCCACATGATTGAGATTATTTTCATCTCAAAACCTTTTCCCTAAGCCAAATGAGTTCACTTGATTTTTATTAAGCATGATTCACCATTGTACTTAATGAATGTTAAAGAGTTAGAGGATATGATTACTTGTAGATGCTAAGGCTTATACCAAATTCGTGTAGCGACGAGTATGGCTAAATCTTTTGAAGTAGAGGTTGTTTGTGCATCACATAACTACTACCAAGGGCATTGAATTGAATTCTTTTGTTAATATTCTCGGATATGATATCCCGCATTCCAACCTCTTCTTCGATTTGTTCTTGTTTGTTTGCTTGCGGACAAGCAAAAGGCAAGTTCGGGGGAGTTGATAGTTGCATAATTTAGCCCATTTTAGCATACATTTTAGTTAGCATTTTGTGACTTATTGCATTCATTTCTTTGTTTTTGGTATAGTTTGCATCCATTTTAGAGTTAGTGAGTCTTAGGTTAGTTTTTGCATATGTTTGTGTGCTATGGAGTCTTTTAGGTATCATTTGGAGCTTATGGAAGCTTTTTGGAGCTTGGAGGAAGATCACGGACTAGGAGGAACATACCCGAAGAACGGAGAAGGCAAACGAAAGAAGAAGAAAAATCCGCAGAGGCAATATCGGCCGGAGGCATCGGCCGCAGGAGACCGATACAGAACGAAGAACTGAGGCAGAAGTCCATCGGCCAGCCTCCCACCGATACACCAGACCGATGGAAGTTCTGGAAATCCGACGGATCATATCGGTGCATTGTATCGATTGCAGGAGACCGATGGAAGCTCACAACATTGACGTCAAGAAGACCATCGGCAGCCTCCCACCGATACACCCGACCGATGCGAAGTTCTGGAAATCCGAGAGTTCCATCGGTGCGATGTATCGACCGCAGGACACCGATATGCCCGCTGAAAAACTCAACCCGATGGGTTGACCCGACCCGACCTGTATTTACTTAAGCAAATTAAGCCTAATTAGGCAAAAGACTCTTGTTTTTTTTTTGGAGACTTAAGCAAAAACGTTTTTGAGAGCTTTGAAGGAGATTGCAAGAGATTCTTGAGTGATTTATGCAAGTTCTTGTTGGATTATATCATCTATCTATTTTCTTATCATCTTTTATGATTCTCAACACTTCCTTTATGGGATTTGTGGAGAAAACCATGTGTTGTGAGTAGTTTTCTAGGGTTCTTGGGTAAAGTAGATTAGGGTGATTTTAGGTTTGTTCTTGATGTTTAAGAGCTAGATTAGTTGATATCCTTTCTCATTGAGTGTTATTAATGCTGGATTAGCCTTGACAAAGTTGATTTAGATCATAGGGAATTTCTCGCCCGGAAGGTGTTCGATGAAATTCCCCAACCAATTCAATGAGTGCTTTTCATATCTTAGCCAACGGGAGTTGATGTCTAAGGTGAATTGTGGCTAAATGGACTTGTTATTAATGCTTGTTAGTCATAGAATCGCGAACGGAAGTTTATGACGATTGATGACTAAGAAAGGGATTAATACCATTGACGTGGATTAATCTTTAGTAGTGTATCTAGGGCCTACAGAGGCAATTGATTGAATGTTTGAGTGTCTAGAATGGAGTGAGAATCACCCGAGTCGATTGCTTTACCCGAGAATTCGCTTGTTTAATTTTGCTATTTAACGTTTGAGCTTGTCTTGTTGCTCGTTTTAGTTTGCTAAACTACTTGTTTATTTTTCTGTTTTTGTATATTTCAAATTGTCCGATAAAAACCAAAACCCGATATTTGCTTAGATTAGATAGCGTCCTGTATTCTTAGTGCGTCGTTCTTATTTCCCTGTGGATTCGATCCCAAAGTGCTACAATGACATGCCATTAGATTGAGGCATTGTGCACAATGGGTTAATTGTGCGAACCGTAAAAAGTTCATTATCAGGTAACTGCTTGTTTTTTCCCAATTTTATTATGTTCTTTTGTTTTATTTCTCTGACTCTAGGCTAGATAACACTGGGGACAGTGTTGTTCAAGTCTGGGGGAGGTGTCTGCTGACATTGTGTTTGTTTTTCTTAAAGTCATAAAATAAAATAAAATTCGTTTTATTGAGTCAAAACTTGTCGGAGATAATGATCATGTGCTTGAATTGTTGCTTTGATTTGGTTTTTGAGTGCACAGTGTTGCAGGATCAGCTCTAGATCGACTAATGAAAAATCCAAGGACTGACCAGTTGACTAGAAAACACCCATGTCTCCAGCAGAGTTCTTCTGAAATCTGAGCCAAATTTTTGCACTTCATCAATGTGGTTAGTGTTTTTAGAGCTTGATTCATCATTCATATCTGATAAAGGAACCCATGTGTTTAGAGTTATGGTATCTCTCTCCCCTGTTATAAGTTTATAAATAAGAGCATAAAAGATTGAAATGATTTTCTTCTGAGTAGAGGTTAGGAAAATTTCCAGCGCTCCCATTATTCTACCTAAGAGGGAATGATCACACAAAGGATTGAAAGCGAGGCTAGGATTTTCCTATGATGCCATTATTCGCCTACATCCTTTGATACATAGAGAGGGAAGAACCGGAGATTCGGTGGCAAACACCATCAATACTCGCGTCTCATACCTTGATGTGTATATGCAAGGCTGAAAATAAAATAAAAAAAGAGAACATAATAAGAAATAAGTCTGGGGGAGAGAAATTGATACAAAAAGTGTGAAAAGGGTGGTTCCTTGTCATGATATTGTCTGGTAAACAATCTAGAAGGTTCTTGAACATTGGCTGCAGCGATGAAACTGGCGATGAAGGTTTTATTTGAACAATGCTGTGGGATAATGTGTGGAGTCTGGGAAAGCTGCGAATGTCTACGGAGAAGTACATAGTGTTTAGATCAAAAGCTGGTTAGGTAACATTTGGGTGCTTGGGAAAAGAATATCTACGATGGTTCATGAACAGGTGAGTCTCTGTGTTTTCAAACCTCTTTCTCTGGTTTAGTCTTCTATTTGCTTGAGGGCAAGCAAAGGCTAAGTCTGGGGGAGTTGATATATCATGGTTTTTACCCCTTTTAGGCCATGATATAAGTCCGTTTTATTGAGTCTTTCTAGTGTTTTGTAGTCTTTCAGAGTCTTTTACAGGTTATAGCACGTTTGAAGCATAATTGGAGATATTGGAGCTTTCTGGAACATTCTGGAGCGACGAAGCAGAGATCCGTGTAGTTGAGACGTCGAAATCACATGAGTATCGATCGATACCCCCTGGTATCGATCGATACCCGTCGAGGAAATAGAAGGATCGCGACTTATTGAAGAGTTGAAGAATTGCAGAATTGGCCCAGAAGACTTTGATATTTACAAGATGGCCCAGAACGTGTTTTAGCTATATAATTAGGTTTTACAGCCATCTGTTGAGGCTATGCTTTATTTTCTATACTTTGATTTTACTTGTGGTTTTGGAGATACAAGTCTGAATCTCCCTTCATCCGGGATCAGATCTCAAAACCTCTGTTTTATTTGATGATCTATTCAATCATGTTGCTTTCAATCTCCATGTCTGAGTAGATCCACTTTAGGTTTAGGGTTTTCTCATAGGGATTTATTTGAATGCTAGGTTGATTTATTATTAGGATTCACCATTTGAATTAGGTTTTCGCCTTAGGTTGTGTTCAAAGCTAATTCTAGGTTGACGAATCTGGAACTTAGATCTTAGGATAATTGATAGGCACGAGAGTGCGATTAATTACCTGATAGAACTTAGGGTGAGCATATTGATTATTCGCAAAGAGATTTGGTTTAATTGATTTGTGAACATATCAAACCTGAACTTTAAAGCTGATTTAGACTTTAGGATTCGCAAAGAGATTTGGAATTCCTAGGATTTAGATTTAGATAGTTTTCGCAACGAGAGTTGGTTAGCTATATTTTAGTGATTTGAGTTCAAGAACTGTGCGTAATCTGAATCCTGTTAGTTAATTTAGCTGCATTCATTGATTTCCTGAGAAAAACCCTAGGACTATATTTTCCTCCATTTGATTTACAACACTTTTAATTGCGTACTTGTTTTCGTTTACATCTTTTGATTTAGCGTATTTTGGATCTATATAATCTATTGCGTGTTTCTGTGAGTCCTTGTGTTCGACCCCTAACTATATTACGACAACTGCTTTAGTATCTAAATAGGGTATTAATTTGAGCATATCACTATATCCTCTTTCAAGAGCTCAAAGGAATCTCATGAATATCATCTTCTACCTCACGACGTGGTTCTCCTTGTTTCAAGTTTTGTGGTAACATGTAATTATGTTGTTTTAGCTTTCCAGATCTGTTGAAAGAGCTGTAACCATGAGGAGTCATTGTAATACAGTTGTTTAATCAAATGAAAATGGTATTTTAAAAAAAAAAAACTTAAAAGCAATTAGAAACTGTTTTGAGATGTTTCAAAATAGAAAAGGAAACAAAACTCAAAGATGATCAATCATAGCAACCAAAGTCGAGTATATATATAAACCCTTTTTAAACAAAAAACAAAGTCGAGTATATTTTTTCATTATTTGGAATATCTCGAGAAGAGAGTGTGTGTGTTTAAGAACATGCACATGAACATGCACATGGTGTTGTGGTCTCCGGGATTTCTTCAGTTTGGAGGATTAGTTGAAATAAGCTTGTCACCGGGCCGGAGGGACTGTCTGAAATAAGCTTGCCACCGGTCTACAGGGTCTAAGAGGGACTGGCTGAAATAAGCTTGCCACCTGAACCCAAACAACTGATGTAGTCTGGGCTTTGGCCTGGGATACCCAGATTATAAAAAAAAAAAAAAATCATAATAGAAACTTATCTTTTAACAAAAAGCTGTTTTTGAATGGAGGTGAGAGATATGGAGCTACTAATTAAAGTCGCACCATTTACGAATCTTCAATTTTTATTTATTTTTTTTTCACCTTACGAATACTTTATTTGTTTGAAACTTAAAAATATCCTTATTAAAACTCGAATCCAAACCAAAACAAAAGTTCTATTTAAGCATCTATGTTTTTATTTATTTATTCTTATTTATAAACCAAAAACTTTTAAAACCGAGAAAACAAAATGAAACAAACCCAAATTGAATTCCTGATTGAATAATAATAATCATAATAAAAACTTTAAAAATCCTCACCACGTCGTGATCCCGGATAGTCAATTCGATAACGAGGGGATCATTATGCGGTTTGTCGATGCTGACGGTTTCCTCTTCGACGAAAGATATTGTGACGTTCGGAAAGTTAGCTGGTTCGGACCAGTTGACGCTAGTTTCGGCTCGGTGCTGAAAAACTTTGATTGATAACACCTTGTCGGCGCAATACCGTGATCCTCCCATTATCATGTTTATCCTTCTCCGAGGCACTGGTGGTGCCTCTTCCTCGTTCTTCGACCTCGCTTCGGGACGTCTCATTGATTTTGTTCCACCAAGGTACCACGGTTCGGCTTGTTCTGGTTGTCATCTTCTCGTTCGAAATCTTTGAGAGTCACCGTATTTCCGAGCTCCCCTGCCATGAACTTAGCTTCCAGTTTCGCCCCAAGCTTCGATAGTTGGCTGTGAGATGCCCGTAGCATTGATGATGCTCGCAGTAGGCCTTCTCGTTGAAGTTTCTGGAGTTCTTCGTCCATGTATTCCACGGCGCCTTGCCTCGTCCAGTTATCACTTGGTAGTTGTGAGCACCTTGGAACTTCGGTCCTTCATGATGTACGAATCCTCCACTTTGGGTGTTTCTCCGAGGGTTCTACGGGATTGGGGATGAGGCGACGTTTCGATTTGATGGCTTAGTTGGTTCGTACCTTTCTTCAAAGATTTTTATCTCTTCTTCATCGACGAAGAAATCCAAGGCCCGATGTAACGCGTCCTGAATGGTGTGAGGGGTGTTCAACGCGATTTCCCTTCGGAAATCTGACTTGTACTACATTGCCTTTTTAGCGCGATGAGTGCGGCTCGGTCACTCACTCCTTCCAACTTTGATACCTCCGTCTTGAACCTTCCCATGAAACTCCAAAGTGACTTTGTTGGTGCTTGTACCATGGTCCACAGATCGGCGTCGGAGGTTTCTCGCTCCATGAATACGGAGTATTGTTTCAGGAACTCGGAGGATAGTTGCTGGAAATTGTCAATCAAGTTTCTCTCCAATCTCGAGAACGGAGTGCGGCTCCCTTTAGCACGAACAGGAGACACAATCCAGCGTCTTTCTCGTTGTTCTTGAGTCTAGATCGTCCCATTGCTATTCAGAAGGCAATGATATGGGCCTTCGGGTCGGTTGTTCCGTCATAAAATGGAATCCATAATTTTCCGGAATCGAATACGATTGACTCGGTAATCCGAACTTTGAAGGGTGTTCTCTGTGTTTTCTCTAGCATCCGATCGATTTCTGGTGCCGCGCTGATTGCATGATGTACCTTTGAATGTATCATCTCGACATTGTTATGGGCTAAAGAGGCTTTGATTTCGTTTAATTCCATTACCTGGGCTCGGCTCGTTTCCATCGGTTCGCGCTGGTTTTGGATTGATCTTCTCGTTTCTTCAGCACGTCGTATTTGCTCTGCCCATATTAGATTTTCTTCTTCCTCTGTTAGGTCGTTACCATGAGTTACATCTGGTCTGGTGTTTGTGGTTAATCATGAATACGGCTCCTCTGGCAAGAACAGACCGAACATACTCCCTCTTCCGGAGCGATACCATCGCATGAAGAATTGTGTTACCACGGTTATCAATGGCCACGTTCACATTTTCCATTCTCTCTATTCAAAACATTGAGACTGTTAGTATATATCGTTTATAGAAAAAATAAAATGTAAATGGCTTACCTAAATGTTGATCGAACTTCATAGACTGATTCTTCCTTGCAGCAGTGATCAATTCAATAAAAGCTGGGAATACATTTTGGTCCGTGAACTCAACTTCGTAATCGGCCATTTTTGGTATCTGTAAACTGTAAGCTAGTTACACACAATGAAATGGTATATATAGAACTCGAGTCCTATTTACTGTGGGTGTAGTGGATAATAGTAAAAAACTAGAGCTGCAATTAGAAATTGGTCACAGTAACTTCTATACATACATTTGATAAAAATTGGTCCCAAATAATTTACATATTTTTATCCAGTGCATCTATAAAACTAAATTGCTTATACTACATGAGCGTTGATCCGAATAACATTGTTATTACATTAATATAAGGTGTACATGATGACAGCTTCTTTTTGTTCACAGTCTATAGGCAAATGTTTTTTTTAACATCTATGCGCAGCTTGGTCATATTGCCTAGGGATACTTACCCAAAAAAATCCATATTAATACTATATATATATATATATATATATATATATATATATTAATAATTTAGGCAAAGAAAAATAACAAATTAATCATCAAAAAAGTTTTGATTAACTCTATAAATTGAAGATAATTATATTAAATATTTTTTGCGAACATCAAATTAAGTTCTATAATGAGTTTACATATAATTCATTTTTTATTTTATTAATATGTTATAACTATTGAAAATTTTGAATTACGAAAATAACATTTAGCGAAATTAATCAAAACAAAAGAAAAATAAAAGCAAAACATAAGCAAAATATAAGAAATATATAGACAAAATTAGTAATATATTTTATTAAGATCTAATAAATGAGTTGATGTCGTTCACAAAATTGAAGTTATAATTTATTTTTTTAGTTGATCAATGCCTGTAAATCCTATATATAATATCAGAGTTCTCTCTCCATTTAGGATGTCTACATTCTTAATTTCATAAACACATTCTAACATTTTAAATAGGATAAATCTCTAATTCAAGTTTTTGGTTGAAAATCTAACAATATATCATTTTTAATAAAAATATTTTATTATTTTTTATCCAATTAGTATTACAATTTTCTTTAATTCTTAATATCAAATTCTCAAGTTTTTTCTATTTATTTACACTATTTTGTAATTTGTATTAAATAAAAGTAATGATAAATATATGTAGATATGTATTAAATAAATATTTTAAATATGTTTTAATATTAAAATTTATTGTTTTGTTGATGTGGACACCATAGGATTACATGTCGAACCAGAAATGGTAACAAATGTAAAGACTTTTTTTTAAATTTTGTACCAAAATACATAGTATTATACTATTATTTAATACGAAATTACGAGATCTAAAATAGTAAAATTAAATTAAGATGACTTTAAATGGCATTAAATTAGGCACTTTAGCAAGATTTCTTACGGAAGTAGGCACTTTCAACTACTGGGGCCCTTTTTTACTGTTCATTTTCTTTAAATCCGAAATTGCCCCTGTGTACACGATAACGGTGGATGCAACGACGTGGATGAGTTAGAAATTTAAAAAACAAGTAAAGTATTTATTATTCCCCAACTGATTTGTTTTCGATTTTTGTATAATGTGAAAGACATAAATGATTTTTTTTTCTATTACAATGAATTATAATTCTATTTTCCTTTCATTTTAAGACCTAATTTACTATAGTTTAGATGTCAAAATCTAAAAAATAAATAAAAATCTACTCATGCGAAAAGATATTCATTCATCTGGATGATGAGCGTGGACGATGTAATATGGACAGATCGTCGTGGACATGATTTGCAAGTTATTTATAGCTATGCGGAGCTCAAACACCAATTATGGTGACCGTAAATCATATGGAAGAAGGTTTATGATGTTCTTTCCACGCTCTCGTATCCACGTTTTCGTATCCACGCTCTCGTGTCCACGGTCTCGTATCCACTCTTTAGAGGTAGACAAGGCTTTAGAGCCTATATAAACAACTAATAGGTGCGAATGCTAATATCCATTCTCTCGTATTCACGCTCTCGTATCCACGCTCTACGAGAGAGAGAGAGAGAGAGAGAGAGAGAGAGAGAGAGAGAGAGAGAGAGAGAGAGATAGAGAGAGAGAGAGAGAGACTCGTATCCACGCTCTATGAGAGAGAGAGATATATATATATATTTTTTTTCTTTCTATTATCTTCTTGTTTTTGTGGAATTGAAAGGGGATAAAAAAAATAAAGGGTGAAAGAGTCATTTACCTTGTGGAAAGTGCCTATAGGTGTAAAAAGAGTTGAAAGTGCCTATAGGTATAAAAAGAATTGAAAGTGCCTATAGGTGTAAGACAAAGTGCACAAAGTGTCTTTGTCTGTAATTCTCTCTTAAAACAAATGGCGAACTTTAGCTAATAATTTTTTATTTATTATTATTTCAAATGACTAATGTGTCATGAGACTCATGACCGCTTCAAGATCACAACTACTTTAACGTGTCCCAGAAGATGTAAATTGATCGAGGTATTGTAAAACTCTCTTCTTCTCTTTTTTGTTTTTAATCGAGAATTACACGGTTAAATCTTTGCATGGGATCTTAGACCATGATCAACGGGGTTCTTAAGTGGGGATCTTAGTTTTTTTTGGAATAAAATTAAATCAAAATTAGTTAATAAGCTAAGAACCGATCCTTAATTAAGACCCTTAAGAATCAGTTCTTAATTGCCACGTGTGTATTTCTGATTGGATCTCTTCCTTTCTCTCTCTCTACGCTTCTCCTCGCTCTCTCCGTCACCAACCTCCACATTCCCATTCAATGTTTCTCAGCTCAATCAACTCCTCTTCAACCCCTATGTATCTCCTCGATTCCTCCCTCACCGCATCTCTCACCGCCTCATCCTTAAGGCCTCCGCTTCTCCATCATCACCGTCTTCGTCTTCCTCCTTGTCTCTAAATCGGAGGCAGCTTCTGTACCAATCTGCGGTGGTATCGCTCTGATTGTTGTTGTAATTCTGCACCAGACTCGTCCTCACGCAACAGTAGAAGTAAAAATATTAGAAGATATGCAGAGACGATGGAATTTTGTCGTGGTAATCAATTTGATATGTCTTCTTGTATGTTTTGTGCAACCCACTTTTAGAAAAATGTACATCAGGCATAACCGCAAATCTTTCATTGAATCTGACCATCGTCTTCAACTTACTGATCTGAGCAAGCTGTTCAGGTACAAAATTAAACCAAATAGATGGTAATAAATGCATGTTAGTGTTAGATTATGGTTGTGTTAGGTGATAAATGGTTGTAGAAGGTTAGATACAAGTTGATGTGGTTATGATGAATGCTTCTTATTGTTAGATACATGTCAAGTCGATGTGGCTTCTACGAATCCATATAGTCAGACCTCCAATTTTGTTGAACTTTTGAACAGTCAACAAGATAGTGTCCTTCCTGATCCCTTTCCTTGTCTCGAACTTGGATCATCACAAGTCCCTGTCTTTAGTAGTCAATGTACTGAAGATTCAAGCTTCGGTGAAGACACGCTTGTAGAGCGTAGAGAAAGAAGGAAATGGACCCCCACAGATGATGTATTGCTCATCATCTCCTGGTTAAACACGAGCAAGGATCCTGTTATAGGCAATGAGCAAAAATCAGGTGCGTTCTGGAAACGCATTGCATCCTACTTTGCGGCAAGTCCCAAGGCTGCAGGACGTGAAAACCGAGAGCCGGGTCAATGTAAGCAATGGTGGCAGAAGATTAATGACCTTGTTTGCAAGTTTTGGGGATCTTATTAGGCTGCAACAAGAAAGAAAGGTAGTGGTCAGAATGAGAATGATGTTCTTAAACTGGCTCACGAAATCTTCTACAACGATCATAATAAGAAATTCACCCTTGACCATGCTTGGAAGGAGTTGTGCAATGACCAGAAATGGTGTGAACTTTCTACTACTAAAACTGATGGAAGCTCTAAAAGGAGAAGGTGTGAGGATGGTGCACAATCATCAAACTCTCACGTAGAGGAAAGAAAGACTGAAGAAGGTGATCAAGCAACCAACCGTCCTCCTGGTGTTAAGGCAGAAAAAGGCAGAGGTAAGAGGACTACGGTAGAGGGCAAGGTTCTGTCGGAGTTTCAGAGCATGTGGTCGATTAAAGAGAAGGATTTGGCTATGAAAGAAAGACTGTCGAAGATGGGTCTACTTGACAGTCTCATTGAAAAAAAAGAACAACTATCTGAGTATGTAGAAGCTTTAAAGAAGAATCTTATTACAGACATGTTGGCTAATTAGTGATCTCATATGTTTTATTTGAATCTTTGAAGTTGTGTTTGTTTTAATTTGTTTGTTGTTTGTTTTATGTTAATTGTTTGTGTTTTATATTTGTAGGTTTCATGTTATGTTTTAATTTAATGAAATGAGTTTTTTTATGTTAATTATTTGAGATTGACTTTGCATTTGAAATAAACAAAAAAGAAAATCTAGTTTCTTCCAAGAAAACCTAATTTTATATGCATGTTGCTTTCTTTACACCTATGTGGCCCTATCTTTGTCTTTTATTTTTGGACTATGCTTTTGGTTTTGTTTCTTTGCTAATACTTCTAATACTTTACCGAGACCACAAGTTTTTAGTTTAGTTTGACACCACAAGTACTCAATGTATCATTACTCAATAAAAAAACAATACATACAATACAGGCAAGCGAGTCAAAGAAAAAACTAGTTTTTATCGAAAGATATCGCGAAGAAGGCCACATACGTTTATGGAACGATTATTTCAGTGAAGCTCCAGCATACCCTGCTAATTTATTCCGACGGCGTTTTAGAATGAACAAGCCATTGTTCTTGCATATTGTTGATCGACTCTCCAATCAAGTTCGATTCTTTCAACATAAGAAAGATGCTATCGGAATGCCTGGTCTCTCTGGACTTCGAAAGTGTACAGCATCAATTCGTCTCTTGGCATATGGTACTGCGGCTGATACGGTTGACGAATACCTCCGACTCTGTGCAACTACTGCTCGTTCATGTTTGGAAAATTTTGTCGAAGGAATAATATATTTGTTCGGCGATGAGTACCTAAGAAGACCCACACCGGAGGATCTTCAACGACTACTTGATATTGGAGAGCAACGCGGATTTCCCGGGATGGTAGGAAGCATCGATTGTATGCATTGGGAGTGGAAGAATTGCCCCACCACTTGGAAAGGGCAATATTCACGTGGTTTTGGAAAACCCACAATCGTTTTAGAGTCGGTAGTTTCATATGATCTTTGGGTATGGCACGCGTTTTTTGGACCTCCAGATACCTTAAACGATATCAACGTTTTTGATGGTATGGCACGCGTTTTTTGGACCTCCAGATACCTCTAACAAATTCCACACCTAAAGCCCAGTTTGATTAAGCATGCTCAATAATGAAGGCTCGGCCCACGACAAGGTCTCACGAGACTGTTTACAAGCTGAAGTAAGAAAGGCACAAGTTAAAACGAGCATGATGGAAGCAGCGAGCATGCTAAAAAAAAGCGAGCTCGCAGGAAGACAGCGGTGCGAGCTCGACCGAAGTTCAAACATGGTCAAACATAGTTACCTCAGTTCCTAGAATCAAGCCTTGAATTTAAAGACGAAGATTACGAATTCAATTCCAAGTTTTAAATTAAGATTTAGACGTTTATATTAGCCCAAGCTTGTATAAATGAGAAGGTGAAATGTATTGTAAGGGACATCGAATTCTTGGCAATAATAATAATATATTTTTTCTCTCATTTTCTCTAAATTCTTCTAAATCCATACAACCTGAAAAAGCCAAGGATTGAGGTTGTGAGATTCTGCTCTCACAATACCCGTTTATGAGGTGGTCAATGGATATAGTGGGGCCCATAGTAACCTCGGGAAAAAGAAGGTGTCGCTTCTTACTCGTCCTCACTGACTACTTCACCAAATGGGTGGAGGCAGGAGCTTTCCAGCAAATTAAAGCAAACCACGTACAGGAATTCGTATGGCAAAACATAGTCTGCCGGCACGGAGTCCCATACGAGATTGTAACCGACAACGGTTCACAATTCATCTCAAATTAGTTCCTCGAGTTCTGCGGAGATTACGGAATCCGATTAACAACCTCGACCCCACGTTACCCTCAAGGCAACGGACAGGCCGAGGCAGCAAATAAGCTAATACTGAGCAATCACAAAAAGCGACTGGATGCTAAAAATCAAAAATGGTCCGAAGAGCTCTCTGGAGTCCTATGGGCCTGCCGGACCTCACCTCGCAAAGAAACCTCAGAAACACCATTTTCCTTGGCTTATGGAATCGAGGCCGTGGTTCCCGCTGAGGTCGCAGTCCCCAGCCTGAGGATAGACATGTGTCCCGTAAACGAGGAACTGAACAACGAAATGCTTCTCGACCAACTCGATGTTATCGATGAACGTCGAGATCGAGCACTCGTTAATCTTCAAAAATTATCAACACGTGGCAGCACGCTACTATAATTCAAAGGTCAAACAGCGAAGATTTCAAGTTGGCGAGCTCGTCCTACGAAAAACCTACGAAAACACAAGGGAAAGGAACGCTGGAAAACTGGGCACCAACTAGGAAAGTCCATACCGGGTCTCCGAGGTAGTAAAGAACGGCGTATACAAGCTCGCCAGGATGCACGACAATACACCTGAAAGGAACTCATGGAATGCCATGAATTTAAAGAAGTACTATCATTAAAAAGATACTTGTAAAAATCGAACTACGAAAAGGCTTGATCCCTCCTCAGGGTACGTAGGCAACCTCATAAGGGTGCAGCTATTAAAATAAAAAAAAATTTCTTCTTTTAAGCCTGTTAAACGCAGCCTAAGACCTTTTAGCTACTATTTACAAGCTAAAAGCTTTATTCTATAAATGAACAGGCTTACGAGCTAAAGCATGCTACCGGCTACCATGACTCGACTTTGCGTCTAAATTGCAGAGTCACAACCTTTCTAGTCTCTAAATGACAACAGCCTCTACGTCTAAACTGTTTAGTTTACACGCATGCCTCTAAACGGCTTCGACCTTGCGTCTTTAAATCGTTTGGTCAGCTCCTGAGGTCTCTAAACGACCTGGGTCTTTGGCTGAAAAACCGCCTTTGCTCTAAAAAAGACAGCCTCTAAATGGCAAAAATTATGAATAACCATAAAACAAAAAAAGATTTTTAAATCATCAAAGTAAATAAAGCCTCCTCAAAGGAGCACGAGTTCAAACCAAAAAGCCCACTAGGGCATAAACGAGTTCTACAAACAAACCAGAAAAGGGTTTAAAAGCCTCCCCAGGCACCAAATTCAAAAGAACAACAAAAGATGAAAACAGTGAAGGTATCTCTAGCAAGCAGGTTCAGCTGGTTTATCCTCCGGGGCAGGTTGATTCAAGGGCAGCGGGAACTCCTTCCTAATCTCCTGAGAACCAAGGTCCAGTTGATCATTAAATTGTGCGCTTGGCCCAGCAGGCAGCGTAACCGAGTCATCGGATACCTGAGGAATATCAATTTTACCCAGGGAAAAATCTGATATCTGGACTATGGCAAGCTCCGTGTCCAACCTCAGCTTCTCAACCTGGATGCTCTTCTATTCAGCCTCAAAATCATTGATGGTCTGGTTGGTAATGTCATCAAGAAGAAGGATATTGGATTTACACTCCATAATCTGAGTCTCGGTATCGACCTCGATCTTCTTCTTCTCCCATTTATCCTTTATCCCCAAAAGAATGGCACGATACTGCTTGGATATCTCCATCCTCGCGGCCTTTTCAGCCTTCTTCACCATCTCTTTTTGCCTCTTGGCAAGTTTCTTCGATTCCTCAGTAACCTTCTCAACCTGGACCCTTAAATCCACTATATTTTCACTGGCTGAATGCAAACCAACCTCGGCAGCTCCAGTCGCCCCTCGGCAACACGGAGATCCACCTTCAAATCCTCACTTAATTTCTCCAACACAGAAACCCGGGCTTGAGCCTCCCGAGCGGAATCTTCCCATCTCTTGGCCAAAACAGCTTGGTCTTTAACTTTGCCTTCCAAAAGAGTAACCGCAGCCACCTTCTCCTCGTTCCGAGTAATTCTCCTCATTAGCTTGTCCCTTTCAGAGACAATGTCGGCAATGGTCCTAGCTGCCCTCTCCACCTCCTCGGGCTGGGTAGCAGAACGGAGATCTTTCTAAAAAGAGGTAATCAGCTCGTTGGCGGCGGAAACAGCCTGAGAAAAGAATATGAAAATTCAGCAGAAAGACCAAAGTAATGGAAACTAAAGATAGTTAAAACTACCTGGCCCATCGCACTTGCGAACTGAATATAGCCCTCAGGCTTCTTCATGTTCCTAAGAGACGGCAAGAAGCAAGACGAATGCCTAACACGCCTAAAGAGATTCGCAAGCTGGGAGTTGTTCTCAACGATTGCCTCAGGTCCGTCAAAATCGAACCTAAAGGCATTCGGAGAAATACCTCCACCACCCTGAGAACGAGGTGCCATATGCGTCCTTGATGTCTCCTCGCCATCAAACTTGTCGCCACGAGATCGTTTGGAGCGAGACTGATGCTCGGCAGAATGACTCCGCTCTTTAGAAGACACCCTGGAAGCTGACCTTTGAGGACCCCTAGCTCGAACATCATGTTGGGTAACCTCGGCTTCTTCACCCGTTGGCAGAATGCCACCACCACCATGATCAGCTTCATGCTCGCAATGACCATATTTTTCAACCACTTCTCGTTGCGGGGCCTCAGTATGGACGGTCTTACCAAGAGCCTCTTTGACCCTCTTATCAAGAGCACCAGCTGGCGTCGGGGCAGGGCGCAATCGCATCCTCTCCCTGTAAGAAAGGCGCTGCGGTTTCTTAGGAGGAACCATTTTGCTGGATTCGGTGGAGCTCTCGCTACGAGTAAGATCAACCTGGGAGGTAGCAGGGGCAGTATCCGGCACCTGGGAGCCTGCCAGGGGATAAACCTCAACACAGGCTAGATCTTTAGCAACAGCCTCGAGTCTCGGGATAATGGATGGAGCGGGAGCCGGAGCTTGAATTTGAAGTAGAGGAGACGGAGGCGGAGAATCTGCAGAATCAAGCAAAGGGGGTCTAAATAAAGAAACGATTCTTAATCTAAAAAAGATAAAAATATAAATCCTCCCCCCCCAAACCTATAAGTCGGCAAGAAGATGCAACGGATAGCCCGAGAGATCGGCGTTCACGAGCTTGCTGAATTCTATCAAGGTAGAAACCCTTCCAGTCGGAACTCTCACCCTTGACAAGGTCGACAAGCCGTTGAACCTCAGCTGTTACTGTCTTTGAAGAATCAATTGACTCTGCACAAAATAAAAGAGGTCACCATATTAGAACAGAAGAAAAATAGCAATTAAGAAATCCCCAGAAGGGATGCTCGGATCAGCATCCGAGGGATCGCGTTGACCAGTAATCTGAGCCCTGGAATGTCTAAGCACCGACTCGCCCTCAACGGATCTGCTGGAAATTCTGAAATAGAACCATTGCTCCCACCATTTGTCATCCCTCACATTGAATCTAAAAACGGACCGATTGACCTTCGCCGAAAAATAGTATGTCCCGCGAAGATGAGAATTCCCCTTGACATTGAAGAGCTGGCGAAAGACATCAGTATCAAAAACAATCCCAGACTCCCTAGAACGCGCCCAGAGTGCGACAAGGGACCTCATCGCACTGGGCATAAGCTGCGGGAGGGCAAGTCCGAGGTCACTGATGATGTTAGAGATAGCTGTTGGGATGGGAAAAGTAAGGCGACAACTCAGGAAGAACGCAGCATAACTGCATGCATAACCCTCCGGGGAGCTATCAGCCGGCGGGATGAGCAGATCGCTGATATCGAGTCCGCACAAGGAGGAGATATTCACGAGCTCAGCAGCCAAAATCGTGCTCTTCGAATGAGAATCAAATCGCTAGGCAAGGGGGGGGGGGGGAGTATCCAGCTGAGAAATAGAAGCCATTGCAGAAAAAAGCAAAGAAAATCGAGTTTGAAAAAGAAGGAAATTCGAATGGAAACGATGGAAACTGAACTTTCACAGAGAATAATATCTCGGGTAAAAGTAAGAATAAGGTGAAAACAGTTCAATTAATGGAGTAAAAATAATAATAAAAAAAAAGAGAAGGGAAAACGTGAAAAGACATCATTACCTCGGTAAGTGGGAGCTGAGGCGGCGTGGGAAGTTGAAGCAACGAGAACCGCTCATTTATACCCACTCGTCCTGTCATATCCCTTAAAAGTCGCGCAGACGCTACAGGATCCCTACAAACTGGAAATCAACTAGAAGCCCGAGACTGCGCGATCTTTCCAGCTGGAGGATCAATTAAATCCCGAGATCACAGTTCCGCATCCTTAATGATAAATCATTAAAGATATTGGGGGGCAACTATTGGGCCCAAATTCCACACTCAAAGTCCAGCTTGATTAAGTAGGCCAAGAATCAAGCCCAGCTCACTGAAAAGCCTCGTAGAGCAAGCCCGCGAGCTGGGAAAGAGTCGAGTACGCAGGAAAGAGGGAGATCGTTGGGAAAGGGAGCTCGCAGCAAGCAGGTCAAATACATTAAATGTGTTCTCCCCAGAATCAAGCTGAGCATTTAATCAAATATCACAAATTCAATTCCACGTTTTGAATAAGATTGAGACGTTTGTATTTTTAAACTTGTATAAGTTCGAAGGTGAACTTCATTGTAAGAGATATCGAATTCTTGGCAATAATATACACATTTTCTCTCATTCTTTCTCTAAAAAATTATTAGTCTTTCTAAACGTATTCAACCTAAATCAAGCCAAGGATTGAGGTTATGAGATTCTGCTCTCACAGCTATGGCTGAGTAATTCTCTTGTTGGGTATAAGGAGTTTGAAGGGGCACTTATGGTTCGATTCTTACTAGGTTTTTAGTTTAGGATACCGTTAGGGTTCTTCGTTCTATCCTCTCGATTAATGCGTGCTTGCTTGATTGATCTTCTCTCAACTGATATTAGGTGTTTTAGAGCTACGAAAGTATTGTATCTAATCGCTTGACCTAGGGTAGACGGGCAAATCCGCCGTAAAATTTCGAAAGTATACTTACGGAGGAATTGTGAGTGTAAACGGCATTTGAGAGTATCACTCACTTCTTGCGCCGACGGAGACGAAAGCTACCGTCCGAGTACTGAAGTGATTAGGTGTGTAGGATTACGACAGTAGACTACATGATAGTGGACTTTTTGCGGTCCGCACAATTACCCACTGTGCACAATGCCTCAATCTAATGGCATGTCATTGTAGCACTTTGGGATCGAATCCACAAGGAAATAAGAACAACGCACTAAGAATACAAGACGTTATCTAATCTAAGCAAATATCGAGTTTTGGTTTTTATCGGACAATTTGAAACATACAAAACAGAGAAATAAACGAGTAGTTTAGCAAACCAAAACGAACAACGAGACAAACTTAAACGTTATTTAGCAAATTTAAACAAACGAATTCTCGGGTAAAGCTAACGACTCGGGTGATTCTTTAATCTACTCAAGATGCTCAAACATTCTACTAAATATCTCCTTAGGCCTTGGAACACTACTAAAGATTAATCCACGTCCATTGTATTAACCCCTTTCTTAGTCATCAATCGTCATAAACTTCCGTTCGCGATTATATGACTAACAAGCAATAAGCACAAATCTAATTAACCACAATTCACCTTAGACATCAATTTTCCGTTGGCTAAGATATGAAAAGCACTCATTAAGTTCGTTCAAGAATCTTCTAAGAACACCTTTCGAGTGACGGGATTCCATAGGTTCTAGATCAACTTTGTCAAAGCTAATCTAGCATTAAGAACACTTAACGAAAAAGGATTTCAAGTAATCTAGCTCTTAAACATCAAGAACAAACCTAGAATCACCCTAATCTACCTTACCCAAGAATCCTAATAAAACTACTCACACATAGCTAAATCACAAAAGTAAACCGTACAAATGAAAGACATGGTGAAAATAAGAAGATTGATGGAAGAAAAGTAAGGAAATCTTCACTAAAATGGTGTAAATCTTGAAAGATACATAAACAAAAGTGATAAGAGAGAAGAAGAAGACTTTAAACAGTGAAAATGAGCTAAAGAGGACTAATTTTTCGTCATTGGAGAGTTGTTGAGACTCCACCATTAAGTGTTGATTATATACAAAAGTGGAGGGACCCAAAGTCAAGCCAAATATCTTAAACACAATTTTATCATTCTATCGGTCTGTTTTATCGGCCATATGGCCGATAAAACCATACCCAGTAAGCCTTCATGCTCGGATTCATCCTCCTTCGCGGCAGAGTTGACATGTGTCCACTAAATCGGATGTAACTCCTTCGATACAGCTCAGAACGACTTGAAACCACTCCCATTGGAAAGCTAACTCAATTTCGGATAACGTTAATGAAGAGGTTGAAAGCTACATCCAAAGGGAAGACTTCCTTACGAGTTGATCTTACAGAAACATGTTCTCGATGCTTGATCTTTGATTCTATCGGCCACATCCTATCGGTCACTTGGCCGATACAAACTTCCACAGGAATTGGTACTCTTAAACACTAGGTGAACCATTTTATCAGTCTTCTTTATCGGCCATATGGCCGATAAGATTGCTTGACAGGATCGACGTCTTGGAAAACTTCATTTTATGATTCTATCGGCCCGTCTTATCGGCCATATGGCCGATAGAATCATTTAAGAGTCTTTTCTTCATGTTTTCCTTGCATTTCTTGCCACATTGACCTTCCATGATGGTTACCCACACTCCACTGACTCCAAGAACACCTGAAAATGACTCAAACAATCCAAAAAGAGTGCAAAGACAACCTAGGACATCTAAAATGCAATGAGACTCAATTGGACAATAAATGCATGAAAACATCCCAAAAACTATACAAAGTGAGATTAAAACATATGAAAACAAAGCCTTAAAACAAGTAAAATATGGTGTTATCAACTCCCCCGGACTTGCCTTTTGCTTGTCCGCAAGCAAACAAGAAAATACAAACTAAAAGAGAGATTTGAAAGTGGGAACTCAAAACCAAAAGATCTTAGTAAGCATTCGATGTGATAACCTTAAATAATACTAGCATGTTGCAAAAACAAACACTTAATTCACTCTAACTCATTCAAGGCTTATCGCAACTCCTAATCTTTTCTCATAACAACAATGCCTCATGCCTACAAGTTCTCTTCTCAACCAACCCTCACACTCATTTGATCTTTCTAAAGGTGCGGTCTCACAAATGGGCAAGTGATCAAGTCCAATCGGTTTGGAAAAAGAGGCTTTTGGCACTAGTTAATGTGAGTGCAAGGAGGTTCATTCTCTTTTTGGGTGACTTACTCTCAAGAAAAAGGAATGCTATATGTTATGCAAAAGAAAGGAAGATTAGAAACAATTTATGCATACAAAGTTAAGCTCACATTGTTCTACCCTCCTAGCAAAGCATTCTACCCAAATGGTGATTTCATTTCCTCATCTTATCTTGCTTCATTGAAGATCATTAAACCCCCAAAGCCCTTATGGCTAAATCAAACTCCCTTTTCTCTTCCCAAAACGCCAAACTTCTAGAGAACATTTTTAATCGACCCCTTTATTTTCTTTTTACTCTCCATAAACTTTTTATTCTTTCTCTTTTTCAAACATGGAGAGTCTTTTTCTTTTCTTTTCCTAGGGTCTTTCTTTTAAGTACTTCTCTAGAGTTTGCTTATTCAACCAAGGATTCTTTGTCTACCATTTCTCATCTCACTTTTCATGAGCTCATGCTCTCCAAATCCAATACCATTCATTTCATTAATCCCCATCTTAATGCTAGCCTCTTTTCTTTGAACAACAATGACTAGCTAAAAATGAAAGCTAACCTTTGTCGTTTCTGATACTTACAAGATTTTACACACAATAGCATATCAAGAAAATGCCTCACTCAATCAAACAACGAGGGGTGGAAAGAAAACGGTTAAGGTGAAAGGTAGGGAACCATTCTAAAAATGAGAATGGCCAATCGGGTTATTAGAGAGTGGTAAAAGTGGATAAGATAACCCGAATGTTTTCTTTGAACCATGGTTATGTATCACAAGCCCATAAGCAAGAAAATTATATTCATTTAAGTCCAATTATCAAGGGGTTGATTTCAAATTAAACAAGTATTTACAAGACAAAGAGTTAAGAGTAGAGAGATCAAAGCAAGAGTATACAAGTTTCAAAAAGGTTGTTCAAGCAACATGATAATATTACTAAGGGTATCACATCGAGTTCTAGACTAAGCGGTTTCTATCATTGTCCCCTATGCATATGCAATGCAATTCTATATGATTCTAGACTCAATCCTAAAATGAAGATGAGACTATGCAAACTACATGATTTCTTTTTGGATTTTTGAAAATTTTCGATTTTTTGGGTTTTCTATGCAATAAACATGTACAATGCAAGACTCAAGAGAAAAATGAGAAAACACATTCGAGACAGAGTTATTCCACAAAAGATGGAGATATTCATGACTCAAAGTGACTCAAAGACAAACAAATTAAGACAAAGAAAATAATGTTAAATGACAAAGACCTCTCCCCCGGACTTAAATCACACCGTCTCGGTGTGAAACGAATCCAAAGAGAGAGTAAAAATGCAAATTAAAAAGTATGTACAAGGTGTTAAGTGAGGTACCTTGGAGTTGAGTGTGTGGGGTTTATCGGTCAGGACCCCGATTAAACAACCTTCATCTTTTCCAGAGTTGCCGAGATCGGCCAATCTTTATCGGTCAGGACCCCGATAATTTTCTGCTACTCACCAGCGCCCTACAAAATCAAAACACACTAAAACAAAGACTAAAATCACACTCAAAACAAACAAATACACATATATACAAAGGATAGAATTGGGGGAGTCCCCAATGGCGCGTTTAACGTCTCTAGCTTGACGGTTGGTTCCTCCTCTTTACTCCCAAATTTGAGAAACCTGAAAACAAGAAACAAAAAGCATAAAAAGGAACTAGAAAGAAATTTAAACCAAATATTTACAATGATAAACATGGGATTGCCTCCCAAGTGCGCTTGTTTAATGTCGCTTTCAAACCTTTTTAGGCAGGGGAGAAGGAGTGTTGAAACTCCATGGTGGCTCCTCTAGCTTGAGTGTGAGGACCTTTCTCATGGTCTCTTGAATGGCTGTTGGACCTTTCTCTTTAAACTCAGGTGTGAGAAGTGCTCTAACCGTTTCAAATGGCTTTGACCTTCCCTTACACTTCACCTTGTATTCAATCATACCATCTTCATATTTCCAAGGTGTGAGTGTCATGGAATGAGGCTCGTCAAGCGTGAACATATCCCCATTTGGCTTGTTTGGATCGTTGAAGACAATTGTGGGAGGGTGTTTGACTTTAGTTTTCTTCTTCTTGGCTTTAGTGCCCTTACCCTCCTTTCGAACCTTAATACACTCAGTCTCAGCCTCCATTGAGTTAGAGAAAAGAAGGTCCAAGCAAGAACCATCAATGCTAAGGCTTCTTTAACATTACCATAACCCAAAGCTTTCTCTTCATAAGCATCTTTCATATTTTCACAAGCTTTTGGGGGTGAAGCTAAATTCATCTTCTCACAACTACCCACTTACTCAACCTTTTTAACTTCCACTTCATCATCCCTACAAATAATGGTGCCACAAAGCTTTGCGGAAGAGGGCTTCATGGAATAGAAGACTTTGTCATTCACGTTCTTGAGAACGAATCTCTTGTTTTGGAAATCCATGCTTGCACCGGTGGTATTGAGGAATGGAGTCCCAAGGAGAATGGGGAGTTTGCTGGTTTGTTTCATCTTCATAACTATGAAGTCAGTTGGAATGAGACAATTTCCGATCTTGAGAGGATAATCTTCAACAATGCCAAGTGGTTTCTTAGAAGAAGAATCTCCAAAAGTGATGTGTGATGGGTGGTGCTTCATGCTTTTGATTTCAAGACTCTTCACCATTTTAAGTGACATCACATTCACGCTTGATCCCGAATCACACAAGGCGTCATCAACATTCAAATCACCAAGGGAGCAAGAGATGACAAATTTACCTGGATTTCCAAGCTTGGAAATCGATTCGGGATCACGTGGAGGAGGTTCAATGCAAGAAGTCTCCTTCCTCGTAATCGTCTTGGCCTCCACGTTTCTTTTCTCAACCACTTCCTTGATAGCAACCATCAAAACATCATCTTTGGAGCCATGGACAAGTCTTTCTATCTCTCTTATAGCTTCTTCAATCTTGTCACTTGAGAGGATAGCATTGCAATACTCCGTTGGGTTTGCATCAACTTTGCCCTTTAGTTTCTCCATGGGTTTACTAGAAAGGGAACCACCTTGAGTGCGTTGTTGGTCCAAATTTTTGAATTTAGAAGATAGAGCCTCAAATTTTGTGTTGAGATCGTCGTATGAGCAATCCACCTTAGTGTGAATCTCGGCCATCTTCTTGTTCAATTCAATGGCTCCTTGAGCTTGGCCTTGTAAGAGTTGTTGAAGCATGATTTTCATCTCGTTATCTTGAGGAGTAGTGTTGCTTCCTTGTCCTTGTTGCACAAGACCGGGTGGTGTAGATTGTTGCTTAGGTTGAAAACCACCTTGGTTCCCTTGAAAGTTGTTCCTTGGAACAAAAGCTCGTTGTTGGTTGGAAGGAATGAAGCTCTTTTGTTGGAGACCTTGATCATGAGTGTTTTGTTGAGGATATACTTGGTCTTGTGGGTTTGTCACGTTGTTACTTCTATAGGAAAAATTTGGGTGGTTCCTATAGTTGGAGTTGTAACCATTTTGGTAGCCACCTTGATCACCCACGTAGTTGACTTCTTGTTGCTTAGCATCATTCCCAACTCTTTCTTGATAGCCTTGGCTTTTATCATAGTTGCCAACAAATTGAACGGTTGATTGTGAAGCTTGGATAAGCTTATCCATCTTCTCATTGAGAGCCTTAATATCTCTTCTCGTCTTTTGATCATCAAACCCTCCACCATCTCTTGAAGATCTATCATAGTCTTCTCCATATTTACCATCACTTAGAGCTAAGTTCTCTACAAGCTCCATACTATCATTAACCTCCTTACCCAGAAAGTTCCTGTTGCTCGCGGTATCGAGAAGCATCATGTACTTGGGCAGAACACCACGATACAAGGTGCTTAAAAGAGATTCATCCGAAAACCCGTGGTGTGGGCATTGCATGGTGTAGCCTTTGAACCTCTCCCATGCCTCACTAAAGCCTTCACTATTCTTTTGTGTGAAGCTTGAGATGTCATTCCTTAATCGAGCTGTCCTTGTAGTGGAGAAGAATTTTGACAGGAACGCCTTCTTGCATTGGTCCCATGAAGTAATGGAACCTTGAGGTAAGTTCTTTTCCCATTGTCGAGCTTTATCCCCTAGATAGAAAGGGAATAACCTCAGCTTAAACGCATCTTCAGAGATGCCATTGATCTTCACCAAACCACACACTTAGTCGAATTGATCCAAGTGATCCAAGGGGTCTTCCATTACCAGCCCGTGAAACTTGTTTCCTTGTACCATGCTTATCAAGCTCGCCTTGATTTCAAAGTTGTTGTTCTCCACGGGTGGTGGAAAGATTCCAGTCCGGTTTCCATGTGCATTTGGTGCATCAAAAGCTTCAATAACCCTTGGTGGTCTTGGAGGATGAAGGGGAAGACCCCCAACGCCTACACCTTGCACGTTTACTTCTTGTTGTACATCTCCACCACCATCTGGTGGTACATGATCACCCATCTCGAATTGATTAGGTTGATCAGCTCTCTCTCTTTCTCGTCTTGCTCGTGAATTCTCTCTTTCGAACCGTCTAATGTCTGGAACTAGGGGAAGCAGATTTAAGTGTCCTCCACTCCTCAAGTTCATATACCTTCAAGAAAGAGAATCAACAAGCAAACAATTAGATAACAAGAAAAATAAAAAATTTAGTCTCAAATAGCATCCAAATCCTAATGGCTATTGCTAATTTCCCCGGCAACGGCGCCAAATTGATAGTGGACTTTTTGCGGTCCGCACAATTACCCACTGTGCACAATGCCTCAATCTAATGGCATGTCATTGCAGCACTTTGGGATCGAATCCACAAGGAAATAAGAACAACGCACTAAGAATACAAGACGTTATCTAATCTAAGCAAATATCGGGTTTTGGTCTTTATCGGACAATTTGAAACATACAAAACAGAGAAATAAACGAGTAGTTTAGCAAACCAAAACGAACAACGAGACAAACTTAAACGTTATTTAGCAAATTTAAACAAACGAATTCTCGGGTAAAGCTAACGACACGGGTGATTCTTTAATCTACTCAAGATGCTCAAACATTCGACTAAATATCTCCTTAGGCCTTAGAACACTACTAAAGATTAATCCACGTCCATGGTATTAACCCCTTTCTTAGTCATCAATCGTCATAAACTTCCGTTCGCGATTCTATGACTAACAAGCAATAAGCACAAATCTAATTAACCACAATTCACCTTAGACATCAATTTTCCGTTGGCTAAGATATGAAAAGCACTCATTATGTTCGTTCAAGAATCTCCTAAGAACACCTTTCGGGTGACGGGATTCCATAGGTTCTAGATCAACTTTGTCAAGGCTAATCTAGCATTAAGAACACTTAATGAAAAAGGATTTCAAGTTATCTAGCTCTTAAACATCAAGAACAAACCTAGAATCACCCTAATCTACCTTACCCAAGAATCCTAATAAAACTACTCACACATAGCTAAATCACAAAAGTAAACCGTACAAATGAAAGACATAGTGAAAATAAAAAAATTGATGGACGAAAAGTAAGGAAATCTTCACTAAAATGGTGTAAATCTTGAAAGATACATAAACAAAAGTGATAAGAGAGAAGAAGAAGACTTTAAACAGTAAAAAATAGCTAAAGAGGACTAATTTTTCGTCATTGGAGAGTTGTTGAGACTCCACCACTAATTGTTGATTATATACAAAAGTGGAGGGACCCAAAGTCAAGCCAAATATCTTAAACACAATTTTATCATTCTATCGGTCTGTTTTATCGGCCATATGGCCGATAAAACCATCACCAGTAAGCCTTCATGCTCGGATTCATCCTCCTTAGCGGCAGAGTTGACATGTGTCCACTAAATCGGATGTAACTCCTTCAATACAGCTCAGAACGACTTGAAACCACTCACATTGGAAAGCTAACTCGATTTCGGATAACGTTAATGAAGAGGGTGAAAGCTACATCCAAAGGGAAGACTTCCTTACGAGTTGATCTTACAGACACATGTTCTCGATGCTTGATCTTTGATTCTATCGGCCACATCCTATCGGTCACTTGGCCGATACAAACTTCCACAGGAACTGGTACTCTTCAACACTAGGTGAACCATTTTATCAGTCTTCTTTATCGGCCATATGGCTGATAAGATTGCTTGACAGGATCGACGTCTTGGAAAACTTCATTTTATGATTCTATCGGCCCGTCTTATCGGCCATATGGCCGATAGAATCATTTAAGAATCTTTTCTTCATGTTTTCCTTGTATTTCTTGCCCCATTGACCTTCCATGATGGTTACCCACACTCCACTGACTCCAAGAACACCTGAAAATGACTCAAACAATCCAAAAAGAGTGCAAAGACAACCTAGGACATCTAAAATGCAATGAGACTCAATTGGACACTAAATGCATGAAAACATCCCAAAAACTATACAAAGTGAGATTAAAACATATGAAAACAAAGCCTTAAAACAAGTAAAATATGGTGTTATCACTACACACAGCGTCCGTGTTCCAAGTTTAAGAGCTCAAAGACGATAAAAAGTCTCTTTAGAAATTCTAGAAATTTCCCCGTAAAAATTGGCCACAAACCCTAGAAAATTCCCGATTGCCCAACGCTTCGTATAATTGATAACGACCTCGAAATAATCTTCCCCTTAGCTACTGTTCACTAGGATTAGTTTGAATATTATTGCTTAGTTTAGCGACACCCGTGACAAAACCCATAAGAATATAGATTACGTCTAGACATAAGTTAGAACTCGTTATAAATCAAACAACGTCACCTCGTGGATTCGATACTACTGTGTGTGATGTACACTTGCGGCCTAGTAAGAAGGGTAAAACCCCGACGCCGGGAGTAATCCTTGTGTCATCAAAGTTTTTGGCGCCGTTGCCACCGGAGATTGTATTGCTTGTTCGATTTCGTATTCTAATTTTTGCTTTAGACACTTTTGATTTTCAAGCTCTTTGTTGCTCTTTTGACATTATCCTTTATCTTTGTCTTTGGTTCTAAGGTGCATGAACACTAGGAGATCCCCTAGAGAAACCGTACCGTGACTAGACGATATCGACAGACACGAGAGAGAATTCCGAAGACTCAAAAGAACTTTAAAGATGGTGAATAACGACCATCCAGAGAATCAACTAAACCGTGATCAATTCACGAGAATAACCATGATGTTTCGGATCACGAAGAAGATCAAGAGGCTGTCCATGGTGCTAATGATCAGCCACAACTCGATCACGAAGAAAACCAAAACCAAAACCAAAATGCTGAAAATCTGAGGCGATAACTCCCGTCGATCGTGATGCACCGAGGAACGATGCTCAAATGAATCAACCGATTCCTTCTAATGGCGAGAACGCCAACCGTCCTGCCATACCCGCTAATCCTCCGAGGAGACAAGCGTGTAACCGCATCATTGCTAATTTTGATGCACCATATCAACACTTCCAAAACCGAGCTGCCATACAACTTCCTCTACCGAACGGAAACAATTTTGAGATCCAACCTCAAATCATTGCTTTGATAAAGCAAAATCAGTTTCATGGAGTTGCAACCGATCATCCGATGGAGCACATCGAGTTGTTCAAAGAGATATACGGAACGACGAGAACGAACCAAGTTCCCGCCGATTATTTGAAGTGTAAGCTTTTTCCCTTTTTCTTAGCCGTTAAAACTCACCATTGGTTGAAATCTTTTCCCGCATGATCTATTACTAATTGGGAAGAGTGCAAAGCCGCCTTCCTAAATCATTTCTACACCAAGTCGAGATCCAACTCGTTGAGGAACAAAATCCAAAGTTTTCATCAACAACCGGTGGAGTCTTTCCATGAAGCGTTGGAACGTTTCAAGGAGTACGAGAGAGATTGCCCTCATGACGGTTTTTCGGGTCCGGATTTACTTAACACTTTCTACAGAGGATTACTACTGAAATATCAACTTTCTCTCGACACGGTCAGCAATGGAGACTTCTCCATGATGACCATCAACCAAGGAAGAGATCTCATCGAGAATCTTGCTATGTCTAATAGCAACAATTCTCCCGACTACGATAGATCGACTAGATTGAATGTATCGGAATCCAAGGAGATAGCCAAGCTAAAGAACATGATGAACCGACTTTTCAACAACCAAAATCTCCAAGTGCATGCTTGTGAAGCTATTGTTGGAGGCGAAGACGATGCTTATTATATACCCGACAACAACAGAAGAAGAAGTTAACTATGTGGGAGCACAAGGTCACTACCAAAGTCGTTTCAACAACGGATTCAACAACAACTTTCGCAACGCTAACTTCAACATTCTCTCGTATCGAAACCCGAATGTGGAGAACCCTCAAGAACAGCCTTATCCTCAACAATCAAAGCCTTTTCAAAACCGGTTCCAAAACGGACACTATGGAGGAAATGGGAACTTCCAACCGAGACCGCCTTTCAATGCTCAAGCCGCTCCTTACAACAACTCAAACACGCAACAACAAGGTATCTCTAATTCTTAACTTGTTGCCCAAATAGCGAAGCTCGAGCAATCGATTCAACTACTCGCTCAAAGCAACGAGAAGACGGCAAAAGATTTTAACGTCAAGGTCGATTGTATGTACAACGACTTGAATGGGAAATTTGAATCTCTTTCAACCCATATCAAGAAGTTGGATATGCAAGTCTTCCAAACCGCGGACTCCACTAAGAGACCGAACGGAATTTTCCCCAGAAGAGTGGAAGATAACCCGAAGAGATTTTGCAACGTGATTTCGACCATACCCGAGAAGGAATTCGATGCTGAAATGGAGCCTAGAGAAGTTCCAAAATTCGTCCTGCTCTATGGACGAGTCATCACCGAATCCAAGATGACCCAAAAACCACCACTTGAGGTACCAAAAATAATCATGTTTCAAAGGTTTAGAAAAGCCGATGATCCGGGACATTTTTCTTTTTCTTGTTGGATTTCGGAAATTTAAATTGCAGATTTTTTGTGTGACTCCGGAGCCAACGTCAACATCATGTCTAAGACATTTGCCAAAAAAATTCGGTATAATGATTCTTACGCCACCTACCGTGAGCGTAATTTTTGGGGACTCGTCACAAAAGAAACCCGAATGAGCGATCCATGATCTTCAAATACTCATTGGAAATAAGATTGTTCCCGCTGATTTTCAAGTTCTCGAAATGGAACGAGACAAGAAACAAGATTTCTCTTCTTTCTCGTCTTGCTCGTGAAATCTCTCTCTCGTATCGTCGAATGTCATCAACAAGTTATACAAGATTTGCACTCCCACTTGATCTCGTATTCATACACCTATATGAGAAGAAGAAGAAGAGAAAGCAACGTAAAAATATTAGTAACAATAAAACTTAGTCTCAAATAGAGTCCAAATCCTAATGGCTATTGCTAATTTCCCCAGCAACGGTGCCAAATTGATAACATAACTTTTACAAGTTGAAAATCAATTGCTCAAGCATGCTCATGTCATTGCAATACTTAAGGATCAAATCCACAGTGAAATAAGAACGACGCACTAAGAATATAGAACGTTTTCTAATCTAAGCGGTAATCGAGGTTGGGTTTTTATCGAACAAGTGAAACATACAGAAACATAAGTGACAGGAAACAATTCCAATTCCAATAAACGAAAAGAAAAGCTGAGCGAGTTGACCAATAAAAAGACCTTAAACGATTAATATCAATTTAGACGAACGAATCCTCGGGTGAAGCTATCGACTCGGTGATCCTTTAATCTATTCTAGATACTCAAACCGTCGACTAAATATCTCCTTAGACCTTATAGAACACTACTAAAGATTAATCCACGTCCATGGTATTAACCCCTTTCCTAGTCATAAACCGTCATCAACGTCCGTTCGCGATTCTATGACTAACAAGCATTAAACACAAGTCTAAATAGCCACAATTCACCTTAGACTACAACTTCCATTGGCTAAGATGTGAAAAGCATCCATTAAATTCGTTCAAGAATTTCACCGTACACCTTCCGGATGATGAGATTCCCTAGGTTCAAGATTAACTAGTTCAAGACTAATCTAGCATTAAGAACACTTAACGAGAAAGGATTTCATCTAATCTAGCTCCTAAATATCAAGAACAAACCTAGAATCACCCTAATCTACTTCACCCAAGAATCCTATAAGAACTACTCACACATGATCATATCGAGAATACAAAACGTACAAATGAAAGCCATAAGCAAAATAAATAGAAAAGTAGAAGAGTAATTAAGAAATCTTCACTAGATCTTCTAAGAATTGCAAATCTTCAATCCAAAAACCGTACAAAGACCACTTAGTATAGAGTTTTGGTCGTAAAAAGAAAGCAAAAATTAGGTGAAATAGTCAAAAGTCACGTTTTTACATTGTTTCAGAAGGTTGGATCAATCGATTCAGGGGTGGAACGATCATTCCAAAAACTTGAGGTCGATCGATCCATCCCTTGAATCGATCGATGGTCGGTCTGGGAAATGGTGCGGTGCTGGATCGATCGATCCAGGTGGTGGATCGATCGATCCTATCTTTTTACCAGGATCGGTCGATCTGGCCAGTTTGCAGCTCGGTCTAGGAAATGCTAGGCTTTGTGGATCGATCGATCCATGAGGGAGATCGATCGATCCCATCATTTTTTGTTCGGTTTCGCCGTTTTTTGCCATTTTCCGTTCGAGGCCTCCCGACTTCGTCCTGTAATGCATTTTAATCTGAAATGACTCTAAACGGACTAAAACATTTGATAAAGACTCGATTATGTACAAAAAACACAGTTTAGAAAACGTCAAAAACGTAACACGTCAATTTACTAATTAAGAAGAAGAAAGAATGGAAGGGAGGCGGATGATGAAGATATGTTAGTTCGTTAGTTTTGCTTCTTAATTATATATATTTGTCAGTTTATTTAGTTTATATGAATTCATTATCTACGTACTCTATACTTGTATTCACCTTAATCAAGATGAATAAAAGCATCTTACCTTGTTATGTCTTATCACAACAGCTTTAGACAGATCATTATGTCTGAGAATAATGAATTAACCAATGAATTTTCTAATAAGTAGTTTAATAGAAAAGATCTGAGAATAGTACTGAGTAAACAAACAGGAAACCAATGAGTTTTCTAATAAGTAGTTTTCTGAGAGTCATACACCACGATGTCTCGAAGGCTATCCACTGATGATCCTTATGGAATCTCAGTATTGTTTGATTTGTTTCCATAGGAAACTTGTTCATGGTCGAGAAATACGTAGAAGACTGCTCAAGCTTCAACTTCTAGAATAGATTTACCTATGTCAAAAGAAAACAAAGCAGTCAGAGAAAACAAACCAGTCCAAGCACATATTATAAAAGCAGCAGCCATAGTTACCTTTCGTCTAAGTGTGGTCTAAGTTTTAGAAAAGTTCCGGTGAAGCAAATGTTACAGCAGTCAAGCTACGAGCATAACTAAATATTATGTGCAAACCATTGGCCTTCTCTTTGGCATTTTTATCAACCCATGAAGTAACAAAAACTTATATATCATGGGAAGGAAAGAAATGCTAGGCTTCACTCAAGTATATCTCGGCCAACTTCAGCTCATATTTTCGACACTCAGTTGATTTTAAGGTGTCGACTAGATCCTCTTCCAAGGGCTCAAAGGAATCTCCTGAATATCATCTTCTACCTCACGACGTGGTTCTCCTTGTTTCAAGTTTTGTGGTAACCTGTAATTATGTTGTTTTAGCTTTCCAGATCCGTTGAAAGAGCTGTAACCATGAGGAGTCTTTGTAATACAGTTGTTTAATCTAATGAAAATGGTATTTACAAAAAAAAAAACAAAAACTTTTTTTTTTTTTTGAATCGAATGTAAAATTTATTCAACCAAAAAAAACGTTTATACAACAAGTGCTAACCATTGAGCGGGGAAAACAAATCGGAAACAAGTAGCCGATATACCGTAAAAGAGAAAGCATAGAGAAGATAGTTTATACGAATAAAACCGTACATGAGATCCAAGAAAGAGATTATGGTTGGTTTGAGAACCAAACCATCATACCGTCTTCGAAAGCATGGCTTCCTGATTTCCTTATCGATGTTAATCTGTTTCGCACATTCTTGTCTATGAGCTTGTGTAGACGTTGGTGGGGTAGCGCCGGGTCGCCATGATTTCGAGCATTCCTTTCTCGCCAGATGTGGTAGAGTGTCGCCTGGAACGAGTATCTAACCAAGAACAGAGTTGGGTTATTGAGAGTACCGTCATGTAGCAGCTTGATGATGTCATCCCATGAAGTTGTATATCTTCTTCCTAGCAATCTTCTCATTAGAAGTGCCCAGATTTCAGATGCGTACGAGCATTGAAAAAAGAGATGATCCCTAGTTTCTTCCATGGTGCCACATAAGATGCATTTTGAGTTATGGCCGCTGAACCAAGTCTTCATACGGTCACCCGTTGGAAGCCTGTTTTTTATTGCCAGCCAGGCCGTGAAAGAGTATTTCGGTGTAGCTTTTTTGAACCAAATTCCCTTAGCCCAGTATTCCTTTCTTCTCTCCTCTCGAATAAGGGTCCATGTACCTTTAGTTGTGAATGAGTTTTTGTATTTGTTCTCAGCAATTAGCCAGAGTGAAATGTCCTGAGCAGTTTGTGTTTCCTGATATTGTTGTTTTGCGAGTGTAATCGCATCTTCGATTCTGTTCAGGCTCTCCTGACGATGGTTTCGTCGACGATGGTGTAAAATAGCGTACTCCACAGTTGCCTCATTTGGGATACCGAGATCAATGTTTCCTCGGCTCCCCGTGATATCCCTTAATCGTCCTATCTTCGACCAAGAATCATACCAAAAAGAAGTTGTAGCACCGTTACGAATATCAACTTTATGAAATCGCTTTGCCAATTCCCGATACTTGAGTAGTTTCCTCCACATCCAGGAGCCTGAGGCATGTCCGTCTTTAATTTCCCAGAAACTCGAGTTCTTAATCAAAGTCTGCTTTATCCATATCACCCAAAGCGAAGGCTGAGATGAGAGGATTCTCCAAATAAGTTTCAAGCATCAGACCTTGTTTGCGATTTTGATAGGTCTTATCCCTAGTCCTCCTTCATCTTTTTGCGTACAAACTTGACTCCAACATACTTTTTCCTTTCTTCCATTCAGCTCTGGCCCGGACCAAAGGAACGCGCCGCATAATTTCTCGATCTCCTCAATGCACCCATTTGGAAGTCTAAAGGCTTGTATCCAAAAATTTGTTATGCTGGTTATCACCGATTTAATAAGCTGTAGCCTGCCTGCGTAAGAAAGATGTCTAGCTGTCCAAGAGCCGATTATGTCTCTAATTTTTTCCAAGAGAGGCATATAATCATTTGCTGTCATTCTTTTTGTAAGTAGAGGTAAACCCAAGTAACGAACCGGAAGCTTTCTTTCTATCAGCGGTAATCTTGATAGCAGTTCGACACGATTAAAATCTGAGATCCCTGCCATGTATATAGATGATTTCTCCATGCTAATCCTCAGACCAGAGATCTTCCCAAACTCGGCAAAGATATTCAGAATACCCTCAATAGAGTGTTTGTGACCCTCCACAAACACCATTAAATCATCTGCAAAGCATAGATGAGTTAAGTTTAGAATTTTACATTTCGGATGGTACCTTATCCGTCTCTCCGATGCAGCTTTATCGATGAGTCTTGAAAGGACGTTCATGCAGATTATGAAAGATAAGGTGAGAGCGCGCACCCTTGTCTTAGGCCTCTCTCGCTTTTAAAAAATCCTGCCAATTCTCCATTAATTTGGACGGAGAATGAGGCTGTCGAGACACACAATTTTATCCAGTGAATAAAGGTACTAGGGAGATTCAGAGCTTCTAAAGTATTCAACATGAAACTCCATTGCACCGAGTCAAAAGCTTTTGAGATGTCTATTTTCATTGCACAACGTGGTGATACCGAGTTCTTGTGGTAATCCTTTACCAACTCCGTAGCAAGAAGGACGTTCTCCATTAGAAGTCGTTCCTTGACAAAAGCTGATTGATTTAATCCAATCATGTTTGGTAGAAGGTATTTCAACCTGTTGGCTATGATTTTTGAGATGACCTTGTACGGCACGTTGCAACACGAAATCGGTCGATAATCTTTCATTTCAGTGGCTGATTCTTTCTTTGGTATTAGGGCTAAGATTGTTGTGTTTACTCCTTTTGGAAGAAAGCCTTTCACGAAAAAAGACTTGATAGCAGCGGTGAAGTCCGAACCCAAAATAGACCAAGTAGCTTTGAAGAATTCGCTCGTATACCCGTCTGGCCCCGGGGATTTGCTTCCAGGAATACCAAATAATGTTTTCTTAATTTCTTCATCGGTGACTTCCATAACTAACTTTTCCTTATCTTCGTCAGAGCAACGATAATCCAAAATTTCCTCAAGACTATCCACTGAAATCCCCACAAATTCGGTGGGAGATAGAGTTAAGAAGTCTTTGAAATACCGCTCTGCCTCTGTTTTGATTTCCTCTCCGTCCGTAATCACTTCACCATTTGAATCCGTCACTTCTCTTATTGTATTCTTCATTTTCCTTACTTGACAGGATTTGTGAAAGAATACGTTGTTTTGATCTCCAACACCAAGGCAGTGGACCTTAGATTGTTGCTTGAGCAGCTCTTCCTCCAAATCGGCAAGCTTTTGCCATTTTTCATATGCCTCGCCTTCTATCCATACCTTCTCTGGTGATGGGTCCGCTAAAGTTTCTGCCTGCCGTAGACATAGTTTTTTATGTGCTTCCTTAGCTCTCCTTGGTAGGTTTCCTAGCTTCTCTTTCCCAAGAGTTCTTAAAATCGGTTTTAATGCTTTTAGTTTTTTTGAGAATCTAAACATCGCAGAGGTTGAGATGAATAATCTCTCCGTAGAATCCCAAAAATCCTTCACGACATCAAAGAATTGTGGTAGAGAAGTTAATGCATTGATGAATTTAAATGGCCTTCTACCTCTCGTTGTGTCAGCCTCTATCATGATTCTGCTTCTTAAATGGTCTGAGCACCCACCAGCCTCAAAAACGCAGTAAGATTGAGGCTGTAAATTTAACCAGGTATCATTCACCAGAACTCTATCCAACTTCTTGCATACCAGCCCCTCTCCGCGTTTATTGCACCAAGTGAACATAGGCCCGTGAGAACTCAGGTCCGTGAAGGAACAATATCGGACGAGATTTTGAAAGTCTCTCATTCCTGCAGGTGTTGAAGGAGAGAAGTTGTAACCAGAATGTTCTTCACCTTCTAAGATTTCGTTAAAATCTCCGCAGATAAGCCACGGTTTGTTCCTGAAGAGAGGCGAGTCCTGCTGATTTCTTAGGTCCATCCATAGAGACTTTCTTCCTTCAACTGTGTTAGCTGCATAAATAAATGAAACGAGGAACTCCTCCGCTTTATTTTCCAGCAATACCGAACATGTAATCAATTGCTCACTTTTGAACACTGGTGTGAGTCGCACATTTTCTCTCCACAGAACCCAAATGCGGCCCAAACGATGGTGCTCATAGTTTGACATAAAAGACCAACCTTTGAATACAGAAGCGACAATCCTTGACGCTTTAGTCTCCTTGACTCTTGTTTCCAGTAAACAACCAAACTGAAGAGATTTGTTATTTACCCAACTTCGGACCACGGAATGTTTTTTGGGTTTGTTGAAACCGCGCATATTCCATGAGAACGCTGACATAGTTATTGTTTTTTGTTGGTAGCTCTTCTGTTTGAGATAGAAGGAGCTCTGTCCTTCGATGTTGAGACAGACGAGTTACCTTGATTCCGTTGTATACCCTTTGAAGCCCTCGGTAAAGGAGGTCTGGTTTTCTTATCCGCTTGCTTTCCTACTGGTTCCTCTTGGTCATTTAAGTGATCAATCACGAGTGAAATCTCTCCTTCTTCCTCATCTTCTGCATCATCAATTTTCGGTTCCGTAATCGCCAAGACAGTGAAACGAGAAGGAGAAACTGAGACATCATCTTTCATCTCTCCCGAGTGACCATGATGTCTCCCCATTTTTGTTGATGAAACCTCATACCACTTTTCTTCTTCAACTTGTTTGGGTGATTCCCTCGTTTCAGATTCCCCCTCTGAATTTTTCATTTGTTTATTCTCCATGGAATCATGGTTTTTTGATGAACCATAGATGTCACTCAATATCTCTTGATCGATTTTTGTTTCCGAGGTTTGTGTCTCTGGTAGGACCGGAGCTTGATTACCTTCTTTCACCTCAGACCTGACCGCGGAACTTGCATCCTTTGCATTTCCATCTGTTGTGTCTTTTATAACCAACTCACTAGAACTTCCTTTTGCGGTCCACTTGAGACTTGGTTCTTTGGTAGGTCTTTTTAGAATTTGCTTCTCCTTATTATTAACAAGACAGACGTCATCCGTATGGCCCCATTTGTCGCAGGTGGAGCAGCGAGGGGGAAGCCATGGGTAGAAGAATTCCACTTCCCGCTCCTCCTCTTCCTCCTGCAGTTGAAACTTGAAAGATTTTGGAAGATCTTTTGACAAATCAGCTTCGACGAAAACTTTCGCGACTTCAAAACTTGTGCATAGCTCCGTTTCAGGGTGTAGTCTCTTAGGTACACCCACTGGACTAGTAAGGTACCCTAGTCCCTTCCAAGAGAACATAGAGTGTGGAACATGCTTAACCATCACCCACATAGGAATAGATTTCACCGCTGGCTGGGTTTCTTCGATGATTGGAGACCATTTCGAAACGATCAATGGGATGTCTGCTATGTTCCACATACCCCGTCTTAGGACCCTTGCACGAACTCCTGCGTCACGGATCCTGAACTTCATTGTAGTTGAGTTGATGACATAAACATCGATCTTTATGGACTTGTCTCCCAACGGCCAGATTTTGTTCACAATAACGTGAACCTTTGCCACATGAGGGGATGTCGCTAAGAATCTCCCAATCAATAGATCTTCCCACAGCGGAGCATCATCAAGAACATCATATGGAACCATCGCTATTTCTGCTCCATTTCGCTCCGTATGCGTGAGCTCATATTTCGGGAGAACGGCTTTGTTTTTGACCTTGGATGCGTACGTGGATTTCCTCTCAGCATCCAGAGACGAGGGTGACGAAGGTTGATTTGCTATCCGAGCAGCTTCCGTCGATTCTTGCTCAAACGGAACAGAGACAAGCTCTGTTATTTCTCCTTGGGCAGAGCCAACACCAAGTTCTTCCACACCGTGGATGACTCGAGGATGACATGATGTTTTATCCGGATGATCTTGTGTGTGACCGGTCGAAAGAGCCACCGGCGGATCCATCAAAGGAACGGATCCGATCTGAAAAAAGAAACCAAGGAAATCGCACTTTTTACTTGCTCTCACCTACCTCCACTCACCTAATCGCACCCCAACTTTTCAAAAAAACAAAAACTTAAAAGCAATTATGACAAGAATCTTTAGTAGTTGTGAAGAGAATTCTTATTGATTATGATTTCAAGGCAATGCTTTATATACAATATGAAAACCGTAACCTAAATCGACAAGGCTAATATATACAATGGCCCAAATAGGCCCAATACTCCCCCCCCCCTCAAGGTGGAGTGTGAAGATCGAGAACACCCAGCTTGAGAAGAAATGCCTCGAACTCTTTCCGTCCCAACGCCTTCGTCATAATGTCAGCCAATTGAGAAGTAGTGGAAACATGTTTCGTAGCTATGGTTCCTCGAATGATTTCATCTCGGATGAAGTGACAATTTGATTCTATATGCTTGGTCCGAGCATGAAAAACAGGATTCGCCGCGAGCTAGATGGCGGATTGGCTGTCAGAATAGAGCGTGATGGGTGCAGAACAGTCAACATCGAGACTTATGAGCAATTCTCGTATCCAAAGTACTTCACATACCGTGTCAGCCATAGCTCTGTATTCCGCTTCAGCCGAAGATCGAGAGACCACGTCATATCTCCTTGTTTTCCAAGACATAGGAGAACCACCGAGTTGAAGGAACCAACCCGTCAATGAACGTCGTGTCACCGGACAACCAGCCCAATCAGAGTCACACCAAGCCGAGAGAGTTAATTTCGTATTAGAGCGAAGGAGTATACCTTGACCAGGGTTATTCTTTAAGTAACGAACCACTCGGAGTGCGGTCTCCCAATGAGCCGGTTTCGGGTTAGCCATGAATTGAGAAAGAATGTGGATGACATAAGATAACTCAGGTCGTGTAGTACCAAGATAAATAAGGCGTCCAACCAAGCGACGATAGCGTGAAGGATCAGAAAGTGGTTCACCTCCTGCCAAAGCCAACTTATGATTTTGCTCCAAAGGAAACAAAACTGGTTTGACTCCCAAAAGTTCCATCTCAGAGATAATATCAATCGCATACTTACGTTGACACAAATACATTCCTTCGGGACTGCGGGCAACTTCAATGCCCAGGAAATACTTCAAAATGCCGAGATCCTTCATGTGAAAACAAGAACCTAAGTAATCTTTGAATCCTTTTATAACATCGAGAGAGCTTCCAGAAATAATAAGATCGTCAACATAAACAAGCACTTGAAGTACAACACCATCTCTGTCAAACGTGAAAAGAGAGTAATCCGAGATATTATGCTCAAAACCATACTCTTTTAAAGCTGTATTGAGCTTTTCAAACAAACATCTTGGAGCTTGCTTTAAGCCATAAAGAGATTTGTGCAAACGACAAACCTTCTTGTTGTCTTTATAACGAAAAGCCGGAGGTAATTGCATGAAGACCTCTTCGTGAAGATCACCGTGAAGGAAAGCGTTGTGAACATCCATTTGATGAACTTCCCAATTATTGCATACCGCACGTTGAAGAAAAACATGAACGGTAACCATTTTTGCGACTGGTGCAAATGTTTCTGAATAGTCTTCACCCTCGGTTTGATGATTACCGAGAACGACGAGTCGAGCTTTGTGTCGCTCAATAGTCCCATCAGCTTTGAATTTTATCTTATATACCCATTTACAACCAAGTGCTTTCTTTTCCGGGGGAAGATCTTCTACTGTCCAAGTGCCTTGATCTTCTAAGGACACTACTTCATCGGACATAGCCTCACACCAAACTTCAAATTCAACAGCATCTTTGAATTATTTCGGTCCAGCACCCGATGAGATGGCAAAAAGGAAAGCCTGATGATTTGCAGAAAAATGTGAATTGGATAAGTAATTGTCCAACGGATACGGAGTGGCGGAGGGAAATGGTTCAGAAAGAAATTTCAATACAAAGTCTGCAAGTTTCGTTGGCCGTTTTTTGATTCGATGACCACGGCCCAGCTCTTCGTGTAACACAGCGTCATCCCTGTGTAACACAGAATCAGAGGAGGGAAATTCAGAGACAGCATCGGGGGTGCCTGAATTTTGCAGGTTCGTGGAATCTGAATTTTGCAAGTTCGTAGCATCTGGAGAGGATAAACTTGCAGAATTAAGATTCGAAGAAAAATCAGAGAAGAGCTGAGAGGATTCCGGCACAAACAGGTCGTGTTGCTCGGGAGAATCACTCGAAATCAGAGTAGTCTCTATGGCTGGAGAGGGAACAGCAATAGGCAGAGGAGGTACCGGTGGAGCAGAATCGACAAGGTCAAAGATATCCCGATCGTCATTCTCAAGGGATCGTATCTGAACAGATGATGTTGGAGAAGAAAAGGCCTGCAATTTTCCCGTATCTGAGAAGGGAAAAACAGTTTCACAGAAGATAACGTCCCGAGAAACGGAGATAACTCCAGTTTCGATGTTATATACTCGCCATCCTTTCTTTGCAAAGGGATATCAGAGAAATATAGATGGATTGCTGCGGGAAGCAAACTTGTCACCGTCGTGTTTCTGGTTATAAACGTAACAAAGGTATCCAAAAACACGCAAGTGAGTCATTGGAGGAGGACGATCATAGACAAGCTCAAAAGGAGTCTTCCCATTGAGAATTTTGGTCGGTGTACGATTGATTAAGTAAGCAGCAACAAGAGCACATTGTCCCCAAAATTCAGTGGGTAAATGAGCTTGAAATCGGAGAGCACGCGCCACATTGAGAATGTGACGATGCTTGCGTTCTACGCGGTCATTTTGCTGAGGAGTTCCAACGCAAGATGTCTCGTGAATGATGCCTTTCTGAGCGAAGAAATCAGCCAAACAAATAAATTCAGAACCGTTGTCACTTCGAACAATTTTTACTTGACGAGAAAATTGTCGTTTAACCAGTGCGAGGAAATTTTTGAGATGAGTAGGAGCTTCTTGTTTAGAATGTAGTAAGTATATCCAAACAGCGCGGGAGTAGTCATCTAGAATTGTGAGAAAGTAGCGAGATCCACAAAAAGCAGTAGTTCGGTAAGGGCCCCAAAGATCACAGTGTATCATCTCAAAAACCAACGTTGTTTTATTTCTACTCAAAGGAAATGAATCTCGTGTTTGTTTTGCACGAATACAAATGTCACACGTCTTGGAATCAAAATGACTACTACTAAAATCAGAAAATTGCAACGACTCGAAAGCTTTATAAGACGGATGTCCCAAACGACAATGCCAAAGCTCCATATGTTGAGTATGCGTCCCAAGCATCGCCGCAGCAACCGCCACGGCTCTAAAAAAATACAGCCCGTTCCTCTGCTCACCCGCTCCAATCAGCATCCTCGTGATGCAGTCCTGAATAATACATAGTTTATCAGTAATCTGAAGAGTAAACGATCTATTTCCCCCTGAGAAGTATCATATAATAACAGATCTCCCAGAGTTTGAGGGTAGTTCTATTTCTCCATCATTTGAAAGTTCGAATTCAATTTCCCCACGAAATCAAAGTTTGAAACATATTTCCCCACTGATATCGGTTTTATCGGTTTAATGTCGGTTCCTGTTCACAAACCAAACATAACCAATCAAACCACACCTCTTGACTCTAACCAAACCCGAATCCAAAATACGACCCGTAAACAATCCAACCCGACCCGACTTCTCCTTCTTCTTCACCCGACTTCACCTTTTTTTTTTTTGCTAAACACAAAAACTTTTGATCCCAATTTCTGGGCAACACAAGCCATGCTCTTTCCCCAATCCTTCAGGTAGACTCAGCAGCTAGTCTTTCCCTAATTTTTCATCTTCGTCGATTTGCAAACTTACCGGAGTTTCTTGCTGGAACGCGAAGGAGAATCACATTATCTCCCTTCAGCTATAATCGATGCAACTCTCTAGTCAAGTTCCCGAATCTCTCAAGCTATGTCGCAGTTTACAATCGCTCGATCTCTCCGGCAACGATACCTGGCTCGATTCCTTCTGAGATCTGCTCATGGCTTCCTTATCTCGTCACTTTAGATCTCTCCAGGAACAAACTCGCCGGCTCGATAACGTCTCAGATCATGGACTACAAATTCTTAAACAGCTTAGCTCTTAGCGATATCAAGCTAACATGTCTGATTCCTTCTCAGTTCCTCTTTGTTGAAAAATCTCTGTTGTTTAATTTTTCGTCAAAACCCAGAGACATCTCCCAAGATTTACGCAACTAAACGGTCAAAATTCATTGATTTAGGAGTGTTAATTAAGTTTTGAAGAAGTGTATTTGATTTGTTTTATAGATAAGATTTATGATTTCTTGATGAAAATTTTCTTGGCAGTTTTTTTTTTTTAAGATGGTGTCACTTGAAGAGAACACAAGATTTTGATTTTGGGAATTTTAAGGATAAGTTTCGGGTGGGTAGTGATTATTTTGTTTAACCAGGTTTGTAATCGGTTTATTTAGTTATTTCAAATGTAATTGGGTTTAAATTTGGTTTTGTTTGGTATTTATTTGATTAAAATTGGATTGGTATAAGTAAACCGAATTTAATTGCAGTCTATGTGTTAATAGGTTTGGAACTTTCGTTTGGTGGGAAAATAAGTTTCGAACTTTAATTTTGTGGGGAAATAGGATTCGAACTTTCAAATGATGGAAAAATAGAACTACCCTCAAACTCTAGGGGGATCTGTTATTATATGATACTTCTCATGGGGAAATAGATCGTTTACCCTAATCTGAAACACACATCTGCTGTCTCTGGTCAACTGTGAAACTGAAATGAGATGGCATTGAAGACCATCAACAAAGAAGACACTTTGGAGACTAATCGATGAACCCAACTGTGTTGTTCCATATTTAACTGGTGTCGTATATCTTCCATCAGGAAGTTTTATCAGAACTGGTGCCATATCTGTCAAATTACTCAGAAAATCGATGCTGCCCATCATGTGGTTAGAAGCACCTGTATCGATAATCCAAGATTCGAGAAAGTGTATACTTGTAAGTCGTTCACTCGGCACTGATTTTCGTTCCTCAAGCATCCTCACCAAAGTTTTTCATTGTGTGTCATTTAACCCGCTAATTCCCACTCGATCTGCTGCGGTGAAATTGGCTTGAGCAATCGAAATTTCTGCACCGGTGAAAACATGATTGGCTCGAGCAAAATCTGATGCAGCTCGTGCTTTTGGTTGAGTCGTCGGTGCAGGTAGTAATCCACGTCCAACACCATTATTCTCAGAAGGACCACGGTTATATGGAGATCCAAACTTGCTGCGATTTTTCTCGCCAAACCAAGGAGGAAAGCCAATCTGTCTGAAGCAGTTTTCAGCCAAATGTCCTTGTTTACCACAGTAAGTGCACAAAACCGAGCCTTGGCCTCTGTTTTCCAATCCAGTTCGGGGCTGTGTTGTTTGAACAGCAAAGCTTAAACCATCAATACGTTCTTCATTCAGACGTGCACCAAGTTTTGATTCTTCATCTTGAACAAGAACATTATATGCCTCATCGAGAGTAGGTAAAGAATTTCGAGAGAGAAGATTATATTTCACGCCTCCATAAATTGATTCATCAAGTCCCATAAGGAATTGGTGAAATTTGTCTTCCTCACGCTCCTTTTGAATCTCAGCCGCAGTTTTTTCCCATTGATAATCGGACAGGCTGGTCCACAATTTCGTGAGATTGCCGTAGTACGCCTCGATAGCGATTCCATTTTGACGACAGTTCGCGAGCTCCGCCTTAAGACGTTGAACACGCTGGCCGTTTTTAACTGAGAATTGCTTCTGAATATGAGACCAGAGATCATGTGAATCATCGCTGTGTGAGATCGAAGAACGCAGTGATTCTGCAATGGTAAGCTTGATCAATGAAACCACCAGTGCGTTATTCGCACACCAATCTTCATAATCAGGTGAGTTTTCTGCAGGACGCGGGATTGAGCCGTCTGCAAAACAAAATTTCTTACGAGCTTTAAGAGCAAGACGCATATTTGTAGACCATTCGTCGTAGTTAGGTCCACGCAGCAGAGGTTGAGAGATGAGAGTTCCGGGATTGTCGCCGGAAATGAGATGATATGGAGAGATTGTTCTTCTCACATATTCAACGCGTCATGTGTTAGTGCGTTGAGAAATTACATCACTTGACCGAATCACGCTGCTATCGTCTGTCATTAAGGTAGATTAAATCTGAAACAGAGTAAAGAATAGAAGGAAAAGAATTCCGAAACGGAGATTGTTTGGTTTGAGAAGAAATTTCGAAGAAGGAGGAAAAAGAGTTTAACGGCGGAAGAATTAAATAGATCGATAACCAATAAACTTTTTAGGTTATTGGCTCTGATACCATGACAAGAATCTTTAGTAGTTGTGAAGAGAATTCTTATTGATTATGATGTCAAGGCAATGCCTTATATACAATATGAAAACCGTAACCTAAATCGACAAGGCTAATATATACGATGGCCCAAATAGGCTCAATAAATTAGAAACTATTTTGAGATGTTTGCAAGGACAATAAAATATAGCAACCATGCACCAGTTTCATCATTTATATTCCATCAACAATGCAAATAAATTTATTGCCAAAATAAAAAAGGAAACGAAATTCAAAGATGATCAATCATAGCAACAAAAGCTTAGAAGTTTGGACAATCAAAGAGCTCAAAGTCGAGTATATATATATATATATATATATATATATAAACCCTTTTCTCAAAAAAAAAAAAAAAAAAGTCGAGTATATTTTCTCATTATTTAGAATATCTCGAGAAGTGAGTGTGTCTTTAAGAACAATTATGCACATGAAGATCATAATAGAAACTTATTTTAACAAAAAGCTGTTTTTGAATGGAGGTGAGAGATATGGAGCTAGCTACTAAATAAAATGGCACCATTTACGAATCTTCAATTATTATATTTTTTGTCAGCTTACGAATATTCAATTTTTTTGAAACTTAAAAATATTCTTATTAAAACTCAATCCAAACAGAAACAAAAATTCTATTTAAGCATCTAGGTTTTAATTTATACTCTCTCCGTTCTATAATAAGTGATGTTTTAGAAGTTTTTTTGTTTTTAAATAAGTGATGCTCTCACAAATTAATGCAAAATTAAATAATTTTTAATTGTTTTTCACCATTTGTATTTTACAGATTATTTTTTTATTGGTTGAATTGTATTTAAATGTACAATAAATGATGTTTTTAGTATAGAAAAAATACAAATTAACAATAAACTTGAAGATGGATTGAGATGGTGGTTTACCACAAGATGACAATCTTCAGATTCTTATAAGTGTAATAGCTTGAACTTAAAGGTCAACGATAGGAAGCCGTTATTTTAAAAAATGCTTTTTGGTGAATAAATTTTACATTTTTCAAAAAAAAAATATATAAATTAAATGAATTCTTCATTAGTGTACAAAAACTTTAAACATCAAGTAATATAGAACAAATGGAGTATATTCTTATTTATAAACCAAAAAACTTTTAAAACCGAGAAAACAAAATGAAACAAACCCAAATTAAAATCCTGACTGTATAGTATTAAAAATCTCTAACCATAAAATGACATTAATCTAAATTATTTAATAATTAGTTGTTTTCACGTGTGACGTGACTCGTGAGACGAATTTAGGTGTTGTTTCTCCATTCGTCTGCACAATCGCATGCGTTAGGCTTTGTTCTTCGTCGCTCGGTGTTATAATCTACACTAATTTTTATTTGTATTTTCATGTATTTGGATTTCTTACCGTAAGTGGTAAATAAATATGGAGCCAAACCAAACAAATCTAACCACATTTTGACTTCTTATGACGTCAGTCGTCAGTTGGCCAACTAATAATATCTCACTTTAATTCCTAAACAACCACATCATAACTTGCAAGAACCCATACATAAGTAATCAAAAATCAAAAATACTCTTTTCTTATGCCAAAACAATACTCATTGTTGGAGGTGGGCCTAGCACCCCCAATTAGTTAGGTCCATCTTAGGAAAAATGCCTCTTCAGTTCGGTCGCCGACCTGAAAGCACCGAGCTCCCGAGGACGCACCTCGGGTCCGCGCTGGCACTTCCCCAAAGCAGAAATGTCAGAAGAGCAGAAGGCACGTGGGAGCTGGTAGAACAGTGCCCTACCCGCGTAGAGATACGGCCTCGACTGGACGCCCCACCAACCCTGTGGAGCTGACGAAGGAGAAAATGACACGTGGAGGAGAGTTGGCAAAACAGTGCGCTGCTCTGCAAAGGTATGGCGCCGAGCTCATCATGACCTCTCGCCTCGAAAGCCGGAACACGTCTCCTAGGCCACCTTACCCGCAAAACAGGCTGAAGACGCCACGTGGCCCCGGAATCCCGGGGAGCAGGAAGTCAATCCCGAGTATATATATCCCTCGATGTCATTAATGAAGGGGACTTCTGGAATTTGGGCACCTCACCTACCACAAATAGACCCGACCTCTCTCTCTCTCTCTCTCGTTTGTAACAAAGCAGCAATTTAGATCCCCGAACTGGACTCCCATCGGAACCAGTTCGCAACTCTAAATTGCTCACGTCCTTCGATCATATATAAAAGAATACGGTCCACGACCTGTTCACCGATATACCCGACCTATCTTAAACCGTGGTTAACTCGCTCTAATTAACGAAAATCTCACCTCTCTCTCCTTAATCAATCTCTTAAACATAATTAGTGATCCCCGGGATCAACAATTGGCGCTAGAAGGAGGGGAGAGATTCTTCTATAAGCAATGAGCAGTTCAACCACGACAGCAACCGCATCAGCGATGGCAATTCCGCTCCCAAGAGTGTTGTCAGACCAGGAGACCCAGGCCCAGACAACGGCCTCGCCGACGACTAAAACAACAGCGACCGCCCCACCGCCAGCCCAGGCGGCTACCAACCGGCCGATTCCCCGAGAGCAGTTCTTCAGGGCTCCGCCCCCGGCTCCGACGCCCACCCCTTCCGACGGCTCCGCCGCCCACAACGCGCCCCGAGCGTCGGAAGACCAGCCCACGCTGTCCGCCGTAATGCAGACCCTGCTCGCCAGAATAGACGAGCTGACGCGAGCTACCGATCAACGGTTCACCACGCTAGGAGCCTCCCGTGACCGGTCGGACAACACCGGATCCCCGACGTCCATCTCAGAGAGCCGGCCTCTCGGGAAGAAACCCCGCGCATCCGGATAAGCCGGCCCGGCGACTCACCGTCAGGATCCGAAGGCCCGGGCGGACGTTTCGCCCCGGCCGTAGGAAGCCACCCGGGCGACGAAGCCCACCATCTCCGATCCAGCTCGGAGCGCTCCAGGGACGCCGAGTTCGAAGCTATGAAGGAGACAATCCGTGCGATGTCCTCCAAAATCCATCAGGCCACCAGCGCGGCCCCGGAAATAGATCGCGTCCTCAGAGAGACGCAAAACACGCCGTTCACCCGCCGGATCGCCTCCGTCCCGCTCCAGCACCTCGGGAAGCTCAAACTCCAGCCCTACGCGGGCACCACCGACCCGGCCCAGTATCTTACGGCGTTCACCATCGCCATGGGCCGCGCCCACTTCTCCCCAGATGAGCGCGAAGCCGCCCACTGCCAGCTCTTCGTAGAGAACCTCACCGGCCCGGCCCTCACATGGTTCTCTCGGCTGAAGACGCTCTCCATAGACAGCTTCAGAGATCTGTCGACTACCTTCCTCGAGCACTACTCCATCTACATCAGGCAGTCCGCATCCAGCGCGGACCTCTGGGCGTTGAACCAAGGAGCGAAGGAGTCGCTCAGGTCCTTCATAGAACGCTTCAAAGCCACGACCTCACAAAGCAACGTGACGGACGACTCAGCGCTCCCCGCTCTAAGAAAGGGCCTCCGGGCATGATTCGGCCTTCAAGGACGACATGAAGCTCAACAAGCCGCGCTCGTTGGAAGACGCCCTACACCGCGCTGGACTCTTCGTCGAGCTCGAGGAGGAAAAGGCGGCTGAGTCAAGAAACAGCGCCTCGCACAAGGCCCCGGTCCCGAATGAGCGGCACCAAGAAAGATGTCAGGAGCCTCGTCAACACTACGATGACGAGTATCAGCGCAGCAAAGGAAAGCAGGCTGCCGCATTCCTCGTCAACGGACCGCCCGCCGGCCTCCGTCTGCGCGACCCCGTTTTTCCCCCCAACCCCGCGCCAAAGCTGCCCTGGAACAAGTACGTCCGAGATCCCAACCAGCAGGATCGGCGCCCCGACGAACCAAACGACAGGGACCCCCGACCAGACGAGCAGTATGACAGGTCGGCCTTCTGCGACTTCCACCAGAGAAAGGGGCATCCGACCTCACAATCCTGCGCACTCCAAGAAGTCCTGCTGAACCAATTCCAGAGGGGGGAAATCCGCGTTCCAGAAAGACTGCGCCCGCGAGCCTGGGACAGCGATCGACCACAGCCCCGCGATAACCGAGGTCGCGAGGACAGCCGGGCTAGGCCTTACAACCGCGCCCAAAACGACGATCGTCGGCGACGATCCCCCTCGCGAGACCGAGAAACGGACAGATCGCCTCCCCCGGCCCGGACTCTGATAGGAATGATCATGGGAGGTCTCCTCTCGTGCAGCGATTCAGTGCGGTCCATCAAGCGTCACGAGAGGAGGACCGACGCGTCCCTAAAATGGCACTCCGGCCCGGAGATCGATGCGCAGGACACGAGCAAAAGGGGGATATGTTTCTCCGAGGCCGACGCGATCGGGGTCCACCAGCCCCACAACGACCCCCTCGTCGTACAAGTCTGCGTAGCCGACTGCGACGTCAACCGAGTCCTCGTCGATATGGGCAGCTCGGTCGATCTCATCTTCAAGGATACCCTGGCCAGGATGAATCTAAACGGGGTCGCAATCAAGCCGCACTCAATCCCGCTAGCCGGCTTCGCCGGAGACACCGTCAACGGAATCGGCACCATCGAATTGCCGGTCTACGTAGGCCGGGTCACGAAAATCGTCAAGTTCGTGGTCTTCGATACCACCCCGATCTACAACATCATCCTCGGAACCCCTTGGCTGCATTCGATGAGGGCAGTCACCTCGACGTACAATCAATGCCTCAAATTCCCCAACCAGGCCGGGAGGTATACCCTTAGGAGCAACAAGAGGGTCTCGCGCGCCTGCTTCGCCATTGAGCATAAGCTGCGCCGCGCCGCGCCGGCCTGCTTAACCGTCAGCGCATATCAGCCCGGTGAGACAATCGCTCGGGATCTCCCGGGAGAAGACCTCATCACCCAGGTCAACATCGATCCGAGCGACCCCGCCCGTTGCGTCGGCATCGGAACCGACCTCGACGAGGACATTAAGAAAGAGCTGGTCGATTTCCTGGGGCAAAACGTCTCCACCTTCGCCTGGTCAACCGGCGATATGCCCGGCATCGAACCAGCGACGTGCAGCCACGAGCTCAACGTGGACCCGACCTCCAGACCAATCAAGCAGAAGCGGCGAAAGCTAGGCCCTGAGCGAGCGCAGGCCGTCAATGACGAGGTGGAAAGGCTCACCGCAGCCGGCTCAATCACCGAGGTCAAATACCCGGACTGGCTGGCCAACCCGGTGGTAGTCAAGAAGAAGAGCGAGAAATGGAGGGTTTGCGTGGATTTCACCGACCTCAACAAGGCATGCCCAAAAGACAGCTTTCCCCTCCCCTGAATCGACCAAGTCGTCGAAGCCACGGCCGGGAACGAGCTGCTCTCTTTCATGGACGCCTTCTCGGGGTACAACCAGATCCCCATGCACCCCGATGACCAGGAGAAGACCGCGTTCATCACGGACCGAGGCATTTACTGCTACAAGGTAATGCCCTTCGGACTCAAAAACGCCGGAGCCACCTACCAACGGCTCGTCAACCGGATGTTCGCCGATCAAATTGGTCGCACTATGGAAGTATATATAGATGACATGCTGGTGAAATCTCTGGTGGCAACCGACCACGTCACTCATCTCCGATCCTGCTTCCGGACGTTGAACGAATACAACATGAAGCTGAACCCAGCCAAGTGTTCTTTCGGCGTCACGTCTGGCGAATTCCTCGGGTATATCATCACCCAGCGTGGGATCGAGGCCAATCCCAAGCAGATCCGAGCCATCACCGAGCTCAAATCCCCGGAGAGCACGCATCAAGTACAGCGACTCACCGGGAGAATCGCCGCGCTGAACCGGTTCATCTCCCGCTCTACCGACAGGTGCCTCCCGTTCTACCAACTGCTCCGAGCTAACAAGCGGTTCGAGTGGGACGACAAGTGCGAGGAAGCCCTCCAACAGCTGAAGGAGTACATATCCACTCCTCCCGTCCTGTCCAAACCGGAAGAAGGCGAAACCCTCTACCTCTATATCGCCATCTCTGCATCGGCGGTAAGCGGGGTATTAGTGCGGGAAGACCGGGGCGACCAGAGGCCCATCTCTTACATCAGTAAATCCCTTGACGACGCGGAGAGCAGGTACCCAACTTTGGAGAAGCTCGCCTTGGCGGTAGTCGTCGCAGCCAGAAAGCTCCGGCCTTATTTTCAATCCCAAACGATCGCCGTCCTAAGCACCTACCCCCTCAGAACCATCCTCCACAGCCTGAGCCGATCTGGCCGGATAATGAAGTGGGCTGTTGAGCTGAGCGAGTATGAAATCGAGTACCGAGGTCGGACCGCGATCAAATCTCAAGTTCTGGCCGATTTCCTGGTTGAGTTGGTACCCGAGCTATCAGTCGACGAAGTCTCCGAAGTGTGGAGCCTGCATGTCGACGGATCGGCCTCCAAACACGGGTCCGGCGTCGGTATACGCCTCGAGTCCCCGACCAAGGAGATCCTCGAGCAGTCTTTCTGTCTGGCCTTCCCAGCGTCAAATAACGAAGCCGAGTACGAAGCTCTGATTGCCGGCCTGCGCCTGGCCAAGGAGGTCGGCGCGAAGAAAATCCGAGCTTACTGCGACTCCCAGCTCGTCGCCAATCAATTTAGCGGGGAGTATGAGGCCAAGAATGATCGTATGGATGCTTACCTCAAGGTGACCCAAGGCTTGGCCGCAGACTTCTCCGAGTTCACCCTGACAAAGATTCCCCGAGGCGATAATACTTCCGCAGATGCCCTCGCCGCGCTGGCCTCCACCTCGGCCCCAGCCCAACGACGGGTGATCCCGGTCGAGAGTATCGACTTCCCTAGCATCGAACTGCCAAAAGGGGCCTACTTGATCAACCCCCAGGCCGCGGACCCTGACGAAGACGTCCCACCTCCCGAAGTTCTACCGCCACCCCCGGCCAAGCCCGAACTACCAGACTGGCGAGTCGATCTACTGCTGTACATCGCAGACGGCGTTCACCCCCCAGACCGGTGGGCCGCTCGCCGGCTAAGGAAGAAGTGCGCCCGATACACGATGCTGGACGGCAATCTGTTCCGGTGGAGCGCCTCGGGAACCCTGCTCGGCTGCCTCCACGGGCAAGAAACTATTGACGTGATGAAAGAAATGCAGGAAGGCGCCGACGGAAACCACTCCAGCGGCCGGGCTCTCGCCCTGAGAATACGGAACCAAGGACACTACTGGCCAACGATGCTTCAAAACTGCGAAAAATTCGCAGCCCGGTGCGAGAAGTGCCAGCGTCACGGTCCCCTCATTCACTGTCCTACCGAGATCCTTACCACTGCGGTAGCACCCTACCCCTTCATGCGATGGGCCATGGACATAGTCGGGCCCCTTCCCCGATCTCGCCAAAAGCGCTTCATCCTGGTCATGACCGACTTCTTCACCAAGTGGGTCGAAGCCGAAGCTTACGCCAAGATCACGGCAGAGGACGTCCGAAAGTTCGTCTGGAAGTTCATCATCTGCCGGCACGGGCTGCCTTACGAGATCGTCACCGATAACGGTGCCCAGTTCACATCGATCCTCTTCGAAGACTTCTGCGCAAAGTGGAAAATCAGGCTGAGTAAGTCCACCCGAGATATCCACAAGGAAATGGACAGGCCGAGGCCACCAACAAGACCATCCTCGACGGCCTTAAAAAGCGACTAGATGACAAGAAAGGGTCCTGGGCCGACGAGCTAGATGGAGTCCTCTGGTCCCATCACACAACGCCGAACACGTCGACATGTCGCACACCATTCAGCCTCTCTCACGGCATGGAAGCGATGGCCCCATCGGAAGTCGGGCTCCCCACTCCTCGCCGCGCTATGCTCACCCAGCAACCCGCACTGAACAACGCCGTCCTACTCAGCGAGCTGGATTTCCTTGAGGAGCAGCGGGACCATTCCCTCCTCTGAATCCAGAACTACCAGCAGCTCGCCTCCAAGTACTACAACAAGAGGGTTCGAGGCAGGTTCTTTACCGAAGGCGACCTGGTCCTCCGCAAAGTCTTCGAAAACACCGCCGAGCTAAACGCAGGCAAGCTCGGTGCAAATTGGGAAGGCCCCCACCTTATCTCCAAGATCGTGAAGCCCGGCGTCTACGAGCTAGTCACGATGAACGGCGACGCAGTCCCGCGCTCTTGGAACTCAATCAACCTCAAACGCTTCTACTACTGATCACTCGGGCTGCGCCCCGCCGTCCACCTCTGTAAACAAACGAACTACGATTGGCTTGATCCCTTCTACTAAAGGGTACGTAGGCAACCCCTAACCAGGGCTCAGCTATTATTCTAATAAAACCTTTTCAAAAAAAAAGCCGAGCTCCAACGCTCGCACCTCTACCATGCAAAAAAAAGGGGGGGGGGAGAAGCCGAGCTCCAACGCTCGCACCCAAGAAAAAAAAAATTAAGCCGAGCTCCAACGCTCGCACCCAAGCAAAAAAAAAGGGGGGGAGAAGCCGAGCTTCAACGCTCGCACCCAAGAAAAAAAAAAAAAAAAAAAAAAAAAAAAATTAAGCCGAGCTCCAACGCTCGCACCCAAGCAAAAAAAAAAAAAGAGGCCGAGCTCCAATGCTCGCACTCAAGCAAAAAAAAGGGGACCGAGCTCCAATGCCCGCTCTCACGGCACACAAGTTATAAGTGCTAAAGCCGAGCTCCAATGCTCGCACTCACATAGTACACAAGCAATAAGTATTAAAGCCGAGCCCAAGTCTCGCACCTCTACCAGACACACAAGCATTAAGTGTCTTAAAGCCGAGCTCGCAACTCGCACCAAAAAAAAGGTACACAAGCTTTAAGTACCTTAAGCCGAGAACACCTCGCAACAACAAAAAAAATAAAGATACACAAGCATTAAGTATCTAAAGCCGAGTCGTACCTCGCACCCTATACGAAGACACAAGGGCCCGGTCTACGACCTGCGCACACGACATCGCTCAACAGGATACGGTCTACGACCTATTCTACCAGACATGCGAATCCGGAAATACCATTTTTATTCCAAAAAGCCTCGAAATGGCACTTACATAAACGGCCCACGGCCCGATCGTTACAAAAAAAAAAAAAAAAAAAAAAGAGAAGAGAAAGAGAAAAGTGCAACAACAACAAAATTTTTACAAGGCCACATCGGCCGCTAAGTTCTCACCCCCGTCAGCACGGGTACCATTCACATCTTCGGGGCCCCCCCATCCCCACCTCCGTACCATGCTCACCAAGGACGGGCGGCTCGGTCCGCTATTCCCCAACAGCGGCCTCAACAAGCGGCGCAGCAAGCCCGGCTTCTTCAGTACCCGAGGTCGGGTCTTCCACAGGCACATCCGCTTGAACGGCCTCAGCAGCTGGCGGAACGTCCAAGGTTAAATCCACCACGGGAGTGTCGGATGGAGCCACGGGCATAAGCCGCTCGAGCTGGACGCCATGAGTGCGGTCCAGAGGGATGTCCAGATCTTCCGGGGTCAAGTCCGGAAAATTCATCTCGTCCAGCTGGGCACCGAACGCCGCCTCGTCCTCGTCCAACTTCCGATATCGGTACCAGGGCACCGACAGACCGTCCTCGGCCTCCATCCTCTTGAGGCATGCCTTCACGCCGATCACCTGGTTGTACAGCAGGTGAGGCTCTAAGGCCCGGGTGCGACGGTCGAGATGGGCGCGGATCTTATCCATCTTCGCGATCCACTTTCGGTTCCGCGCCTCCCACCTGGCCGTTACCCGGTCGCTCTTCGCAGCCACGGCCACCTTCGCCCGGGCTATGGCGGCCTCCAGCCCCTTGACCCTGGAGCGGAGCGTCTCCCTCTCCCCTTTCAGGAGCCCGACCTCCTCCTCCAGAGCAGCCGACCGAGCCCTCTCAGCGGCAGATCGGTCCCTCTCAGCCTCCAGTTCGCCCTGAAGACTGCCCACCTCTACAGCTCGGGCTCGTACCCGCGCCGCCTCTTCCTCCAGCCCCGCTGATCGGGCCCTCTCATCCCTCAGCTCCTTCTCAAGCCCGCGGAGGAGAAGGGACTGGGCCTGCGTACCGGCCTCCCGGCGCGCCCTCAGAAAGTCGAGCGACGCATCCTTCTCGGCGAGCCGCTTCTCATAGGCCTCCGCCAGATACGCAGTAAGGGCCATCGTCTACATCAAACCAGCTGTTAGCAAAAACATACGACAAATCCTGATAAAACAGCTATGCACAAAATAAAACCTCACCCGAGCTGCGGAGCGCGCCGCCGCGCGAAAGGCATCAGACTCCGCCATCTCCAGCGGCAGGAAGTGCGGGTGCTTCTGCCCGAACATCATCGCCTGCGCCAGCTCGGCGCACTCATCCTGGTCCACCATGACCTGGGTGCCACCGTCCTCATGGCAGAAGTAGAAGCTGTAGTCCCGAGGCTCGGCATCGGAACCCTCCGAAGCACCGCCCCCGTCAGCGCCTCGAGCCTCGGCACCCTCCGAAGCACCCTCCACATCGGCGGGATCCCGCCCTTCCTCCACGACGACGACCGCATCGCCGCCCTCCGTCGCCCAACCAGCGACCTCTTCAAACGCCAGGGTCCGGGACTCCTCGACCCCACCGTCGGCCGGCGCCTCGGTAGAAGGTACCTCTGGCTCACACCCGGGCAGGTCGGGCCGGAATTCTTCCCGACCTGAAGTCGAGGACCCTCCCACCTCGGTCCTCTTTTTCTTGCCAGCCCTAGCGCCGGCAGCTCCGGCCGCCCTCTTCTTCGAGGGAGCCGCCTCGGAGGACTCCCCCCCAGCCCGTGGTGCCGGGTCTCGCCGGACCGGCACCTCGACTATTGGCGGCGGCGGCGCCACAAACGAGTCCGCGTACAGCGGACTGGCAAACCTAGATCGACCTGCAATAGCGCCACCCGTCAGCTCGGTACAAAAAAAAAAAAAAAAAAAAAATCCACCGCAGCTTCAATTCTCCCCGAGGTGAAGGACTTCCAATCTCTCTCGCGCACCGACCTGAGCACAGCAACGATACCCGCGTAGTCCGGCAGCTTAAACCTGGAAGAGTGAGGACCTGAAAGCAGAACAAACAACATCAGTCAGACCAAAACTAAGGTAAAAGAAGGACAGTCCGATCTACAAACCCCTACCCGGGGAAAAATTCCAATCCCGGGTGTATCGCGCCAACGGGTCGAGCCCAACCACTTCGGTAGCTCGGATGTAGAAGTAGCTGCGAGACCAGTCCTCGACCTTCGACAGCTTGCTAGCCTTAGACCCCGAGCTACTAGCCTCCAGGATGTTCGCCGCAGGCTTGAAGGCAGCATAGTAGGTCCCCGGGATCCCAGGATTCGCCTTCTGCTGGGTGAGGGCCTCGAACATGGGCACCGTCACCTCCACGTCGCACTCCTGCCCCAGGGTCAGCAACACGATCATCCCTTGGATCGTGGATGGGCAGACCTGCGAGAAGGCCAAACCCCGCGCCCGGCAGTAGTGGACGAGCAGCTCGGGGAGAGGAAGACGCAGCCCGCACTTCAGGAAGAACCCCTCGTACAGGCAGATGAAGCCCGCCGGAGGACTCCACGGACGCTCGTCCGGCCTGGGTAGTCTGAGCTCGGCACCAGCAGGGAAGTCGCACAACTCCCTCAAAAGCCTAAGTCGACGACCCGCCCTGCTCGTAAAGGACCAGGGGAGTCCTCACCCTGGCCACTCGTACTCCGCCACCACGACCACCCTGACGACCACCCCGGTCGCCCAGACGCCCGGCTCCTCTCCCAACCCGGACGGCACCGCGACCACCAGAGGAGGACCTCACCACCGTCTTCTTTCGGAGATTGGTCCCAGGGAGCAGCGGGGTGGCCCTCGAAGTCGAAGGAGTAGACTGTTCCCCACTGTCTGCGCCTCGACACGGAGAGGAGGCGTGCCCGGAACCGTCGGAAGAAGAGCTCGGAGAATCACTACAATTGTCACGAGATGCCGACTCATCGCTCGATTCAACCCGGATTCCGTCTAACATCGGCGCCATTATACAAAGAGGAAGAAGAATCGAAAAACGCAGAAAGGAAGGGAAGGGAGGAATCGAAGAGGTCAGGGAGAAAGAGTTACCTTGAGAGTATGCGCGTAAAGCTTTAACTGAAGAAGGAAGAAGGGTTTAAATAGAGGAAGGGGACAACGAAGCGACGTCTGGACACGTGTCGAAGGGAGCACGGCCCCCCAAAACCTAATGATGACGTCCCCTCGTTATCCCCACGCCAAAAAGCAGGGGACGCCTCGATAGATGCGAAGCGTCTTTTGCACGCCGCGCGTGGGCAGTACGCGCGAAAAAAGGAGGCGCCTTTTCGTTCTCCCACGTGACGGGTACGCGCCAACCGTCTACGGATTTTCGGAAAAGTCAACATGTACGAGCACGGGGGACCGTCCTAAGATGTGCCGAACTAACATCAGATCAACTTCGGTATGCTCGCTTCGCCTCGCGATACCGAACTGGGGGGGGCCTATTGTTGGAGGTGGGCCTAGCACCCCCAATTAGTTAGGCCCATCTTAGGAAAAACGCTTCTTCAGTTCGGTCGCCGACCTGAAAGCACCGAGCTCCCGAGGACGCACCTCGGGTCCGCGCTGGCACTTCCCCAAAGCAGAAATGTCAGAAGAGCAGAAGGCACGTGGGAGCTGGTAGAACAGTGCCCTACCCGCGTAGAGATACGGCCTCGACTGGACGCCCCACCAACCCTGCGGAGCTGACGAAGGAGAAAAGGACACGTGGAGGAGAGTTGGCAAAACAGTGCGCTGCTCTGCAAAGGTATGGCGCCGAGCTCATCATGACCTCTCGCCTCGAAAGCCGGAACACGTCTCCTAGGCCACCTTACCCGCAAAACAGGCTGAAGACGCCACGTGGCCCCGGAATCCCGGGGAGCAGGAAGTCAATCCCGAGTATATATATCCCTCGATGTCATTAATGAAGGGGACTTCTGGAATTTGGGCACCTCACCTACCACAAATAGACCCGACCTCTCTCTCTCTCTCTCTCGTTTGTAACAAAGCAGCAATTTAGATCCCCGAACTGGACTCCCATCGGAACCAGTTCGCAACTCTAAATTGCTCACGTCCTTCGATCATATATAAAAGAATACGGTCCACGACCTGTTCACCGATATACCCGACCTATCTTAAACCGTGGTTAACTCGCTCTAATTAACGAAAATCTCACCTCTCTCTCCTTAATCAATCTCTTAAACATAATTAGTGATCCCCGGGATCAACACTCATTTCATATAAATTTTGGCTTTTCATTTTGAATACAATTTACTCTCATATCCAAGATCCATTATCCGTATTTGAAGTTTTGGACCGTAGATACGTGTGACGTTGCGAGAAACCTACATATCCATGCAGACTAGAGTGGACAAACAAATAGTAACCGTAGAAACCAAACCGGACCAAATCGAAATAGTTTAACTTTAAAACGAAAAGTTTTATAAACGGCTTGGTTTCAATATTTTAAAATTCAAAAGATTAGAACCGAAATCGAACTAAAACCGATATTTATATAACCAAATTAAACTGAACCGAATAAATATAAATTCATTACAAATTTCTATTTATATAACCAAACCAAATCCGAACCAAAACATAATTGTGTCAAACTGAATCGAAATCAAAACCAAATTACAAATGGTTTTAGATGATTTCCATTTTATAAAACCGATAAAACCAAAAATGACCAAACCGAACCGCAAACTGGATTGCTCACCCCATAGATTTGTATCAAACAAACTGGTTTTGATGCAAGTCAAACCGAACGGTTTTAAGTACACAATTAAAACCGATACTTTTCAAACAAGAGCTAGTCCGACGACTCTGACCTAAAGTAGATGTATCACCTGACATATTTTCCCAACCATGAAGTTTCTCTAGAAAAATCAGTTTTCTAGAACAATAAAATGATGAATGTAAAACAAATCAAGCAACTTCTATAGTTAAGAAAATAATCACCTAATATATACAAACTTGTTGTAATGGGCATGACCAATACAATAATAAATAAATAAAAATGAACCCATCATCACAATATATATATTTTCAACACTCGTTCACATATATTCTGTCCAAAGAAGAGATTAAGTAACACAAGAAAACATTGATACTAACACAAAACATAATGATGATTCTAAGGCTGGCTCTCGCCGCCGTCATCTCCGCCTCCGTGGCCGCACAATCAGCCTCAACGACGTCGCTTATAACATATATATTCGGCGACTCATTAACCGAAGTTGGTAACAACAATTATTTGCGATCTTCGCTTGCGAGATCAAACTTTCCATGGTATGGGATTGATTTCTCAGGCGGCAAAGCTACCGGAAGATTCACCAACGGTCGGACTATCGGCGATATCATATGTGCATTCTCTCTCTTTCTCCATATATACATATGCACATAAATATATGTACACATGCATGTACTAATTATCATGTATACTTATTTTATATACGTACTCATTCAAGAACATGTATATGTTTATTCTAGCTACGAAGCTTGGGATTGCATCGCCACCACCATATCTATCGTTATCACAAAACGGCGACGCATTTCTCAACGGTATTAATTACGCATCCGGGGGAGCTGGAATCCTCAACGAGACCGGCCTTTACTTCGTATTACTCTTAGTCACCTTTTCTATATTCTATTTAAGAATTTAAAATTTGATTTTTTGATATAATTCTTATAATTTTGATCGAGCAGATTCAAAGGTTGACGTTTGATGATCAAATAAATTGTTTCAAGAAAACTAAAGAAGTCATTAGAGCGAAAATCGGAGATAGAGCTGCGAACAAGCATGTAAATGATGCCATGTACTTCATTGGCTTAGGTATAAATTAAAAAAATTCAACCATTCGGTTTTTAATTTTTGATTTTTTTGGTTATGGTTTGGTTTTATAGTTTCTTCCCTTTATAGAGAAATAACTATTAATTACGATCACCATTAACATAATTTTTTGTTTTGTTTTAATTCTAAATTATAGGAAGCAACGATTATGTAAACAACTTCTTGCAGCCATTTATGGCAGATGGGCAGCAATATACACATGATGAGTTTGTCGAACTCTTGACCTCAACCCTACACAACCAGCTTACGGTATTCCAACCGGCTTCTATTTCCATTCCCATTTAGATTATTATCGGTAGATCGATGAGATCGACCATATCAATATTATAGAAATCAAAAAGGCATTAGAAAAATATCCATAATCTTCTAGATTTTTCTTGATTTCTTTAATTTCGATATTGTCCATCCAAAAGTTACGCTATATTTTTGTTTAATTTTTGTGAAATTCAAAATACAAAGATTTCATTTTTTTTTTATGTTTCCAATCTTCAGTTCTTCAGTCTTTACCAATCCTACTTAAGGGTATTTAGTATTCACCTAATAAAAATAGTCAAAGGACATTTACCTAATAAAGTACTACTATATGTTAGCTGATTGCTGCTTAATTAAGACATGAAATATTTGCGTTTTTGGAAGCAGACGCTATACAAATTGGGAGGGAGGAAGGTAATCTTTCATGGACTAGGCCCATTGGGCTGTATCCCATCCCAGAGAGTGAAGTCGAAGACAGGTATGTGCCTGAAGCGTGTCAACGAATGGGTAACAGAATTCAACTCAAGAACCAAGAACCTTTTAGAAGATCTCAACAAACGTCTTCCCGGAGCTAAATTCGCCTTCGCCGATACTTATCCTGCCGTTCTTGATCTCATCAACAATCCCACTCGCTACGGTAAGGAAAATCTAATCATTTTCCCAAAATCAAAATTTAATTAGCATTTGCGCGTTAAGGATGTCCATGTCGGATATCGAAATAGACCATAGCCAGTAAGGATCGGAAACGGATAATTTGAATATCTAAAATACTACTCATAATGAAATATATGGTACAAGAGATTTTAGGAATATGTCGGGGAGTATTTGGAAAGATTCAATAAATTTGGATAAAACTAAATGAGTTTGGATTTCTGAAACTTTCTAATTTATTAATATTGTTGACAAAAAATAGATATATTTTTACTAAACGAGTTATTTCGGATGATTTGGTAAATTTAGATAATGTCGGAATACTACTCATAATGAAATGATATAAGAGATTCGGGGAACATGCATGCCGGGTTCAGCTAGTTCGAGTATTTTGCAAGACTCAATAAATTCGGATAAGATCTAAATGGATTTTAAATTTTTAAACCGTTCTAGGTATTAATGATGTTGAAACAAAAAAGAGAAAACTAAAGGACTAAAGGAGTTATTTTGGATGATTTGGTACATTTAGATAATGTCGGAATATTTTTAAAAATTTGGACAATTTTGATTATTTTAAAGAATTTATTTTAAACCGTTTTGTTCATTAACGCAAACGTGGTTTTACAATAAACGCAGGGTTTAAGGTGGCGAACACGTCGTGTTGCAACGTTGACACGAGCGTAGGAGGTCTTTGTCTTCCCAATTCAAAGATGTGTAAAAACCGTAAAGACTTTGTCTTCTGGGATGCTTTTCATCCGTCAGATTCAGCTAATCAAATCCTAGCCGATCATTTATTCTCATCTCTTCTCTCTTCTTCGTCTCCTTCTCCTGCTCCTTCTCCTAACCGCCATTAGTATAGTTTAATAAAAATATTAAACCAATCTCTTGTCAATTACTCTTTAAACCGGAACTACTTGCTAGACGCATGTGTAATCAATTATATTATAATATGTTCTTGGTGTAACCAATCGGGACAAGCACAAGTATTATTTATTTTGAGAAAAGTATAGTTTTTGTATGTTTCGTGAAAACATCTTGTCACAGTTCGCGCGTGTTTAGGGTTTCTGAACATACGTTAATAATAAATTAAAACTGAAAAAATCTTGTGATGCAACCAATTTAATACTCCATTTGTTTTGTTTCTGTTGATAGTCGAGAAAGAATAATTGGATATTGTGTTGAGTTTAATTAATGCTCACAAAACCGAAAACACCAATTAAAAAATCATAATTCATTTTTAATATCAAACTGTTTTAATAACAGACTCATACAGCAGTACTGGTTCGATTATCAATTTTATCATAGATTTAAATTCTTGATAAGTAACCAAAGTGGTAGTGAATTTATTATATCAACAAATAAAATAAATAAGCTAAAAACACAAAGAAATTTTGTTTATATGAATTCCTTTCATTAACAGAACCATATCCGTTATATATTAATTGAGAAGCATTATTAAAATTAAACTTTATCATAACATTTGATTTACAATATTGCCTTGCTGACGTATCATTATAAGAGAGATTCTAAAACTAATATAAAATTAGGTCGACGTAACTAGGTTATTTACAATTTAAAGTCACTCACATTAATTTAATAATTTGGTTAGAAACAATTTATACCAATTAGTTATTTAATATTCATCATTTAATTTATAAAAAATTCTTATATCCTCCCTTTGCTACCAGAATATTTATTGAAAATATAGTATATCATATTAATTATTTCTTTAAACACAATATTCTTACTTTCATATTTGTTTGATCTTATTTTTGAAAAAAAAAACTAAATTATAATATCATCCATGTAATAAAAAAAATCTACATTTTTTACACATGTTATAATTCAAATTTTTAAAACGAACATAAATTACTCAAATGGTGAAGAAATGTGTGTTTTGAAAGTTTTGCATCAGAATTGAAAATATATGGTAGTTCATAAATCTATTATACAAATGACCAAAATGATAAAAAAAAAACCATAAGACTAGGAAGCCTCACATCACTTAAAAAATATCTTCGGTTTAATATATTTTTTTGATTGAGCTATATAATTAAACTAAAAAGATAAATATCATAAATATTTAAACTTGATAAATAGTTTGATATGATAAAAAATATTAAAATATTTTTAAGAAAATTAGTTTGATCACAATATTAATATATTATAAAAAATTTAACTTGATCAATAATAAAATCGATTATAAATCTATATAATCAATCCGTGTATTTACAATTGTATCATAACACAAATGCAATTGTAACTATTATTTGTAGTTATGTAGTCAACACATAATTTTGCAGTTATCAATATGAGCTAATGTTTTGTAATTATAATTAAAAAAATTAGGGTTAACTTTCACTCTTGTGCGGGTCATCACTTAGTATACTATTAAACCTCTATGTTGTTAGATGTTTTACAATCCTCACACATATTACAAATATTTATAATACCAAATATATCATCTTTACGTTAATTATACTTAGTTACTTAATTTATTTTCTAGTCTTGATTTTAATAATTTGTATGTGGAAAGTGGAAAATATAACACAAATTTCAAACAAACCACTACTTAATTACCATTATTAATTTTGTTTGTTTAATTTTAATCAATAAAAAGTTATTTATAAATGCCACAGAGCATGCAAAAGTTAACGCGTTCCAACATGAGTTTTGAAAGTTTCGAACAGACACTAACTAATTACAGTTTTTTTTTCAATTGGACTCATTGATGGAGCTTGTGCGTTAGGTAATGGAGATGCAATGATGACTTTAATTTGTTGTTTATTTAAGTTATCTTATGATTGTATTTTCGATTGTTGCTTGGATTATCTATTTTACAATTATTCTGCCAAAACATATTATTCTATTGCGATGAACAAGAGAAAGAGTTTTTCACCAATTTTGTAATAGTAATTAATGTAATAATATTAAAGTTTTTTAAAATGTCTTAAACAAAAATGGATTTAGAAAAACGTCATCACAAACACTTTTCTTTACACGGATTCATCATCAAACACAAAGTTCCTCCAAATCCCTGCGTTGTATCTTAAGGGTTACTTGTTCAAGATTCCTTGACTTGTTACAATATGAATAAGTTATATATATATATATGGCAATAGCAGTTTTGATTCACTATATATTATGAGAATTCACCGTCTTCTTCTGAAATATGTTGAACAAGAGCTTTGGGAGAGATGTGATACGATGATGGTGTAGTAACAAAATCACTGAATGATGGTGTATTAAGAACAGTATTGCAAGATGTTGTAGAAGAAAATCCCCTTTGTGACATTGAAGTCCAACTTGGGCACGCCGGAGAGCATTCACGGGGCTTTTCGAAAGACAAATTTCTATGGTATCAAGATAATTTGTGTGAGAATGCAGTTTAAATAGTAGTCCAGTAACAAACGATATGGCTATCCCTTGGTATTAGTTGGAAGGTATTCTAAACTCGAGACATGCGGGGTGGTGGCCCATTTGGATCTCGTGATCCGTTGACTCGAGCCCAATTCGGAGCTCATAATGTCCGTTGAACCGTTGAATATGGGAGTAATCCATTCTATATAGCAAATCAGTGCGTTTTTACCAGAACTGAAAAACAAAAACTTGACTTGAATATTTGGTAAATTTTAATGTGCGTGACGAACTAAGATCAATAAAACCAACTAAAGATCAATAAAACAATCAACATGCTAATTTTTTAATCGTTTTTCTTTTTGATAAAAGATTGATTTTTTAACAAGGATTATTTATCCTTAATTATCAAAGATTGATTTTTGATGAAAGATTATTTTTTTTAATCGTTTGCCCATGTCTTTCCATTGGCTTCTTTTTCCCCACAGCATAACTAACGGATAAGATTTTTTTTTTTTTTTTTCGAACGGATAAGAAATTTTTTATTACTTCAAATAAGTATATAAGTTTAAACATCGAGTCATTTCTCAGTTATATTTATTTTTCTTTCTAAAAATCAAGTTATGCATTTTTTTCTTCTTCTTCCAACTAGGCATGGGCATTCGGGTATTCGTTCGGGTCTGAATCGGTTTTTTTGAGTATCGGGTCTTTCGGATATAGAGTTGAAAGACCAATTCGGATATTTATAAAATTCGGTTTGGATTCAGTTCGGATATTTTCGAATTCGGGTCGGTTATATATTTGTGCAGAGGAACCGGTACATACGCGAAATCCCTTCGGGTTCGGGTCGGGTCCTAAAATACCCAAAATTTTTAACTTGTTTTATCCGAAAGTAGTATCATACCCAAAAATGTAACGTGGGCAATTTCAAATCAACATCCAAATGCAAAGATCAAAATGAAATATCATGTCTAAACATCAAAATGAAAGATTCAAGTCTAAACGATCAAGTTAAAGTTTAAACATGGAAAAAAGTTTGATTGGCAATTCAAAATGGCAAGTAGAAATCAAATAAGAACTTCTAAAACCAATATGATTCACTCTGTTTCTTCTTGCTGTGAAGTTTAACATCTAAAATCTGAAAAGAAAAAGTACAATCAATGGTGTTAGTCATTAGAAAATCAGAAATGGAATCAAAAAGAACTATACAACATTGTCTTATTACCTCTCTCAAGCGTATCTAGCATTTCAACCTCAGATAGAATCTGAGCATTTGTAACCAAACCTCTTTCATTGGCTCGTATATCAGACAAAATCCACTGCTTAGTACACATCAAAACCTCGATCATGTAGTAGGTTAGGAAACTCCTATACGGATCCAATAACCTGCCACTAGTGCTAAAAGCACTCTCCGATGCAACTGAAGATATCTGCATTGCGAGGACATCTCTAGAAATCGCTGATAGAACTGGATACTTTCCACTGTTTAGCTTCCACCAATCAAGAACATCATACTCTATTCCATGCACCAACTTAGGGTTTTCAACCATTTCCTTCAAGTATTTTCCCAATTCATCCATTGTATATGAAAGGACCGCATTTTTTTTTTTTTTGCAAAGAAAATAAACATATAATTAACATTAACAATATTAAACAAACAGTACAACGCAAGTACTACAGCTTAAACAAGCTAACGGTTTATATAACAACAACTGGTATCGGTCGATACTCCCCTAGTGTCGATCGATACCCAAACAACAAAAGCAAGCCCCGTGTCCTAATCATCCCCTCTTCACCGCCTTGATTCCACGATCACGCCTTATCTTTACCTGCATCGACAAAAGTGATGCATCAACATTTGGCTAACCAAATGCTGAGTGAGATTGATCATCCCAACAACAGGCTACCAATAAGCACAATATAACAATATCCACAACCAACTGTCACAAAACAACCGGTATCGATCGATACCCCCCCAAGGTATCGATCGATGCCCAACAACACACAAGTCCCGACAAGGGACAGATATCGATCGACACCCAAACACAACACTTGGTATCGATCGACACAACACGGTTCAAGTCTATCACCTCGATACACTACAATTCGAGACCACCGCCTATGGTCTGGTATCGATCGATACACACATGGTATCGATCGATGCCCACGAGACCTAAACACAGGAATCGCCATACAAGCCATAAAAGCATCAATCAAGCTTTAACAATGCACCACGCAAGCTCACTTGCTAACCTTTGGTCACAACTCACCTTAACACGAAGGATCGAGCTCTAAAACGACTTTACCAAGCTCAAGAAGATCTCCCTCTCTTCTCACAAGCTCACGTCGAACCCAAGCTCTTCCAACCTCTCCTTCAAGCTTCTCTCAAGCTTAACTCTTTTGATCTCGCAAGATCTAAGCTTCAACAAGCTTTCCTTCTCTCTCTCTCTCGCTCGCTCTTTCTTTCTCTCTTTCGCGACCAACCTCGGTCTTATCCTCAAAGGATATGCTTTTTATACTCGAAGAAGATAAGAGAAGAAGATAACCCCGAGAAAAACCCGGCTGGTATCGATCGATGCCTGCCAGTATCGATCGATACCGCCCCCCGGAACAACCCGAATTAATTATTCCTCCACAATAATTAACTCTTCCGGAACACGGGCGTTACAATTCTCCCCCACTAACTTAGATTCGTCCTCGAATCTTCGTTACCGTTCATCTCCCATGAACCGTCCATCTCCAATGAACCCTAATCGTCGCAACGATTACACAACCCTTGGCCAACCCGGCCAACGCAATACTCACACGAGGTTCAAAACTAACCTCCGAGGTTTCCCACTCAGTCCCTATGCTTATGACACCGCGGCATCATATGTACTTATTGCTCAAACACACGCCAACCCCATCACTCAAGACACCGCAGCATCTCCGAGTTCCGAGCATCAGCCATATCCCGCAGGATATCAACCATACCACATCACCCAAGACACCGCAGCATCTCCGAGTTCTGGGTATCTGCCGTACCACTCCACTCAAGAATATAACCTACAAGAGTCTCGATACCCCATACCACTCAATTCTAGGGAATATATCATACGTCTACGATATACTCCTTACGAATCCACGGTATCACGTATTACTCTAGGCTATAAACCTCCCGAGTCTGGGTACATCGCCACTCACACTCTCAAGACACACAGTCCTGCGAGCTATCGGCACCAGAGGAACCAGTCCTCTCAACGAGCAATAAGTCACATATCACTAAGCATTTCGACTGAACTACCTCTCGTGATCCGTGTAAATCCTCGCAAGGCAACACCGGCATCACCCATATTCCATACCCGGAATATCTGCCGTGCATGACCAATAACCCGGTCATCGCACCGCCCACAACAGCAATAAGAATATCCATCTTATCACTCTCTTGCATTAACGCTTTTACCCCAAACGCAATGCGACACCGTGACTCCCAAAGTCACCAATAATAAGAAATACTCATCTTATTACACATCATAATGTAACATCGTTCTACACAACGGAAATACAAAATGAAATACACATAGCATACAGCTATAACCGAAACTGGAACCTCTCGATGGAACTCAAGCCGCAGCTTGCTTCTGGAACCACTTCTGGAACCTCGCTTCCATCCTAGCCTCTGGCTCCCAAGTTTCCTCCTGCACCCCGTCACAGTCCCACAGAACTCGCATCATCGGAATCCTCTTCCGACGAAGCTCCTTGACCCTCCGCTCGAGAACTCTCAAAGGTCTCGCCTCAACGGTCATATTGGGCTGGAGATCTGACGGAATCTCAGCCAATACCTCGTCACCCCTATGCAAACACTTCTTCAGCATCGACACATGGAAGACCTTATGAAATGCTTGCATAACCGCGGGTAACTCCAACCGATACGCTACCGGTCCAACACGCTCCACAATCCGAAACGGCCCCATATACCTCGGACTCAACTTAGTCGCAACAATGGACCTGTTCGGACCTCTCAGTAAAGCCATCTTGAGATACACACTATCTCCCACCTCAAACACAAGCTCTTTCCGCCTCCTATCGGCATAACTCTTTTGCCGATCTTGGGCCTCTTTCATGTTCAGCTTCAAAACCCGGATCTTCTCCGTAGTTTCCTGAACAAAACTCGCACCCAAAGTGCTCCTCTCCCCCACTTGTGTCCAACACAAAGGGGTACGACATGGCCTCCCATACATAGCCTCATATGGAGCCATCCCAATACTCGCCTGTTAGCTATTGTTATACGCAAACTCCACCAAGCTCAAGTGATCCACCCAGTGACCACTCCAATCCAGCACGCACATCCTCAACAAATCCTCCAAAGTCTGGATGGTCCTCTCTGACTGCCCATCTGTCTGAGGATGATACGCCGTGCTCAAGTGCACTTTCGTGCCCATCTCTGCCTGAAACGCATTCCAGAACTCCGATGTGAACTTAGGATCCCGGTCTGAAACAATACTCACCGGTACTCCATACAGTCTCACAATCTCCTGCACGTACCTCCTAGCCAAAACTGCCGCCCCATCGGACTTCTTAATGGCCAGAAAACGCGCACACTTGGTCAATCGATCAACGATGACCCAAACAGCATCCTTGGTCCGAGAAACTGGTAACCCCACCACGAAATCCATCGTGATCATATCCCACTTCCACTCTGGAATGGGTAGGCTCCGCAACAAACCACTCGGGACCTGGTGCTCCGCCTTCACTAATTGGCACACGTTGCACGACGCAACCCAATTAGCCACATCCTTCTTCATCCCGACCCAATGATAGTAGCGCTTGATATCGCGATACATCTTAGTCGCTCCTGGATGAATCGAAAACATACTGGAATGAGCCTCACTCAGGATCTCTCGCCGCAAATCCTCATCCAAAGGTACGCATACCCTCCCATTAACAAGGATAGTGCCGTTCGCAGATACCTGATACTCAGAACCCTCTGCTCTCGCAGCCTTAACCAGAACCTCATCTTTTCCCTGAGCCAACCGAACTCTGCTCAAAAGATCCGCCTGGTTAGCCGCCTCTAAGCCCAAAGGTTCCTGAGATACAACACATAAACGCAATGTGCTAATCTCGCTCACCAAGGACTCAACCTCGCGTTCCCGAGCCAAAGCCACCCGCTTCCGACTCAACGCATCCGCAACCAGATTAGCCTTACCAGGATGGTAAGCTATCTCCAGATCATAATCGGCCACTAGCTCCATCCAGCGCCTTTGCCTCAAATTCAACTCAGGCTGAGTGAAAATGTACTTCAGGCTCTTATGATCTGTGAACACCTGAACCTTTCCGCCATAAAGATAGGATCTCCAAATCTTCAAAGCGAAAACCACTGCAGCCATCTCCAGATCATGGGTAGGGTAGTTGCCCTCATGCTTCCGCAGCTGCCGCGAAGCATAGGCAATAACCTTCCCCTGCTGCATCAACACACAACCAAGGCCCATCCCCGACGCATCGGTGTAAACCACGTAAGGCTCGCCCGACACTGGCAACGCCAATACTGGAGTACTAGTCAACATGGCCTTCAGTTTCGTCAAACTCTCCTCACACTCCGAGGACCACACGAAAGGAACATCCTTTCCCGTCAGTTTCGTCATAGGCTTGGCCAAACTCGCAAAACCCTTGACGAACCGCCGATAATACCCTGCCAACCCAAGAAAACTCCGAATCTCAGTGGCATTCCTCGGCCTCGGCCACGTACTAATGGCCTGAATCTTCTCTGGATCTACCGATACTCCCTCCGCAGAGATAATGTGACCCAGAAAACCAATCTCCCGCTGCCAGAAGCTACACTTGCTCAACTTAGCAAATAACTTCCGTTCCCGCAGCTTCGAAAGAACCACACGCAGATGCACCTCATGCTCCTCCCGGTTCCTCGAATACACCAAGATATCATCGATAAAGATAATCACGAACTCATCCAGATACTCCTGGAAAACGCTGTTCATCAATCTCATAAATGCAGCCGGTGCATTCGTCAACCCAAATGGCATCACCACAAACTCGTAGTGGCCATAACGAGATCTGAAAGCCGTCTTCCGAATATCTACCTCATCGATGGGAATCTGATGATATCCCGACGCCAAGTCAATCTTGGAGAACCAAGTAGCCCCTCTCAACTGATCCAACAACTCATCAATCCGAGGAAGAGGATACCTGTCCTTCACTGTGACTCGGTTAAGTCCCCGGTAATCAATACACAACCGAAAACTCCCGTCCTTCTTCTTCACGAACAACACCGGTGCTCCCCACGGTGAAGAACTCGGACGAATGAACCCTTTGTTCAACAACTCCGCCAGCTGCCTCTTCAGCTCGGCCATTTCTGCTGGAGCCATCCTATAAGGAGTCCTGGATATCGGTGCCGTCCCTGGTTCCAACTCGATCGTGAAGGGATCCGACCTAGACGGTGGCAACCCCTGCAACGACTGGAACACATCCTGGAACTCACTAACCACCCGAATATCCTGCACCCTGGCCTCTCCGACGGCCTCCGGCAAGGAAATCGTAGCTAAATACGCCTCGCAACCTTTCTCGATCAGACGCTCCGCGTGCACAACCGAGATCACGAGACTCCCGGAAGTCGGTCTCACACCCTGATACACCCACTTCCCTTCTCCTCGGTCGAACTCGACCCGCCCTCGGTGACAGTCCAGATGCGCTCTGAACTTCCCGAGCCAATCCATGCCCAAGATGACATCGTACAGCTCCACGGAGCAGATAATCAAATCGGCAGCCATGGACTCTCCTGCTACCTGAACATCCACGTCCCGCACACGACCGTGAATCCTCAGGAGCTTCCCTCCGGCAACCTCCACGAAACCCAAACTCACACCGGGCTCGCTCCGTAAATTAGCCTTCTCGGCCAACTCCGGGGAAACGAAGCAATGCGATGCTCCCGTGTCAAACAACACATGACACTCTACACCTCCAACACACAAGGTCCCTGCACATATACATGTGCCGAGAACCTTAACACCCCGACAAGCACGACGTTCCCCAACACAGAATTAAACTTAGATGCGTCTAAGAAAATACCTGTGATCGGCCTGGAACTCGGCTCTCCGGACTCGGCGATGGAGTACACTCGAGGCGCTGATGCCACCTGCCTGACGGGCTGCACCACCGTGGTCTCACTCTGCCGCAACTGGGGACACTGAGGCCTGAGGTGACCCGGCTCCTTGCAGTGATAGCACACTCGAGAATCCACCCGCACCCCGCCCTTCTGAGGACAGTTCGCCACTCGGTGATCCATGCTCCCACACCCGAAGCAACCCGGACCACCCCGACTACCTCTCGAAGCGCCTTCTCGCTTCCGCTTCTGTCCTTGCATCGGCTTACTGCTTCTGCTTGGACCGGACTGCTGCTGCACAGATCTTGCCTGAAAGCTCGGTGTAACCGCTACCACCTCGTCCTTCAGACCCTCCTCAAGCAAGGCCGCAGTCTCAACCAACTCATCAACCGTGCAAAAAGCCCTCACCATGCAACGGTTCCTCAAGTCGACCCGAAGACCCATCAGAAACCTCTGAACACGGTCCGACTCACTCTCAGCCGCTCGTCTAACATAAGACCCAAGCCGGTTGAACTCCACCTCATACTCGCGTACCGACACTACAAGAAAACAATCGATTTGCAATGGAATTTGCGATGGATATTATCCGTCGCAAATTTGCAACGGATTTGCGAGGGATTTGCGAGGGATTTGCGAGTGACTATTTGTCGTCGCAAATCCGTCGCTATTTTGCGAGGGAAAAAGTCGTCGCAAATTGCGACAATTTTGCAACATATTTGCGACGAAAATGCGAGGGAAAGTCTAGAGTCGCAAATCCCTCGCAAATTTGCGAGGGGCAAGAGGTCGTCGCAAATTCGTTGCAAATTTGCGAAGAATCTGCGAGGGATTAGCGAGCAAAATTTGCAATAGAATTGCTAGGGATTCATTCCTTATTTCCGGCGAGGATAAAATCGTGACAAATGTCTAACGGTTTTAAAAGTGAATCTCAAAAAATTATATTTCTAAATTTATTTAATGATGGGCATTCATAAACCACGAAAATTTGAAAATGTCTCCGTATGATATATAAAACGTCATATATCCGTATCTGTTGTTTATGAATATATATATATAAGTTTAACATCCCTCGTACCCTCAAATTCATTATATTTTTGAAAAAAAATTCTCATGATCATGACTCTTATGAGATTATAAACTGTAAACTTTATTACGTTATTATACCCTATACCCTAAACCTTAAAAAATAAAAATCATGAATTTGCAACGGATTTGCAATGGATCCGTCGCAAATCCGTTGCAAATACAAAATCCATCGCAAATCCGTTGCAAATTTGCGATGGATTTGCGATGGATATGTTGCAAATCCGTTGCAAATAAAGGATCCATCGCAAATCCGTTGCAAATTTGCAATGGAATTGCTAGGGATTCATTCTTTATTTCCGGCGAGGATAAAATCATGACAAATATCTAACGGTTTTAAAAGTGAATCTCATAAAATTATATTTCTAAAGTTACTTAATGATATGTATTCATAAATCGCGAAAATTTGGAAATGTCTCCGTATGATATATAAAACGTCATATATCCGTATATGTTGTTTAGGAATATATATATAAGTTCAACATCCCTCGTACCCTCAAATTCATTATATTTTTGAAAAAAAATTCTTATGATCATGACTCTTATGAGATTATAAACTGTAAACTTTATAATGAATATATACGTTATTATACCCTAAACCCTAAACACTAAACCTTAAAGAATAAAAATCATGAATTTGCAACGGATTTGCAATGGATCCGTCGCAAATCCATTGCAAATACAGGATCCATCGCAAATCCGTTGCAAATTTGCGATGGATTTGCGATGGATCCGTTGCAAATCCGTTGCAAATAAAGGATCCATCGCAAATCCGTTGCAAATTTGCAATGGAATTGCTAGGGAATCATTCTTTATTTCCGGTGAGGATAAAATCATGACAAATATCTAACGGTTTTAAAAGTGAATCTCAAAAAATTATATTTGTAAAGTTACTTAATGATATGTATTCATAAATCGCGAAAATTTGGAAATGTCTCCGTATGATATATAAAACGTCATATATCCGTATATGTTGTTTAGGAATATATATATAAGTTCAACATCCCTCGTACCCTCAAATTCATTATATTTTTGAAAAAAAATTCTTATGATCATGACTCTTATGAGATTATAAACTGTAAACTTTATTACGTTATTATACCCTAAACCCTAAACCCTAAACCCTAAACCTTAAAAAATAAAAATCATGAATTTGCAACGGATTTGCAATGGATCCGTCGCAAATCCGTTGCAAATACAGGATCCATCGCAAATCCGTTGCAAATTTGCGATGGATTTGCGATGGATCCGTTGCAAATCCGTTGCAAATAAAGGATCCATCGCAAATCCGTTGCAAATTTACAATGGAATTGCTAGGGATTCATTCTTTATTTCCGGCGAGGATAAAATCGTGACAAATATCTAACGGTTTTAAAAGTGAATCTCATAAAATTATATTTCTAAAGTTACTTAATGATATGTATTCATAAATCGCGAAAATTTGGAAATGTCTCCGTATGATATATAAAACGTCATATATCCGTATATGTTGTTTAGGAATATATATATAAGTTCAACATCCCTCGTACCCTCAAATTCATTATATTTTTGAAAAAAAATTCTTATGATCATGACTCTTATGAGATTATAAACTGTAAACTTTATAATGAATATATACGTTATTATACCCTAAACCCTAAACACTAAACCTTAAAAAATAAAAATCATGAATTTGCAACGGATTTGCAATGGATCCGTCGCAAATCCATTGCAAATACAGGATCCATCGCAAATCCGTTGCAAATTTGCGATGGATTTGCGATGGATCCGTTGCAAATCCGTTGCAAATAAAGGATCCATCGCAAATCCGTTGCAAATTTGCAATGGAATTGCTAGGGATTCATTCCTTATTTCCGGCGAGGATAAAATCGTGACAAATATCTAACGGTTTTAAAATTGAATCTCAAAAAATTATATTTCTAAAGTTATTTAATGATGTGCATTCATAAATCGCGAAAATTTAGAAATGTCTTCGTATGATATATAAAACGTCATATATCCGTATGTGTTGTTTATGAATATATATATAAGTTCAACATCCCTCGTACCCTCAAATTCATTATATTTTTGAAAAAAAATTCTTATGATCATGACTCTTATGAGATTATAAACTGTAAACTTTATAATGAATATATACGTTATTATACCCTAAACCCTAAACACTAAACCTTAAAAAATAAAAATCATGAATTTGCAACGGATTTGCAATGGATCCGTCGCAAATCCGTTGCAAATACAGGATCCATCGCAAATCCGTTGCAAAATGATTTTTTTTGAAATTTGGTACGAAAATTGAATTTTTTCAGCACATGTTGGGCCAAATTTAACCGCGAATTGGTAGTGGACCAAACATTTTGCGATGGATTAATCCGTTGCAAATCCGTTGCAAATGTTGGAGCTATCGCAATTCTGTTGCAAATCCATCGCGTATTAGTTTATAAATTAACCTGTTTATCTTCTTCTTCCTTTCTCCCTTCTTAATTCCCTCAATCTCAATCTCCCGTCGATCTAAAATCGATCTCCGGCCCACTGTACATTCCGGCGACCCCACTCCTCCTCCTCCTCCGGCGATCGGTTCCTCTTCCTCTGGCGATCGGTTTCTCTTCCCTTCCTCTCCTCCGCGACCTCCTCCCTTCACCTCGCGAGTTCTTTCTTCTCCTCCTCCGCCGGCGAGCACTCCTCTCCCTCCGGCGACCTCCTCTCCCTCCGGCGAGCCCCTCCCTCCGGCGAGTCCCCTCCTCTCCCCTCTCCCTCCGGCGACCTCTTCCTCTCCTGGGCGAAGGTAAGTATTTTTTTTTAATTTCATTTTTTATTTCAAAAATATATGTTGTTATCTTAAAAAAACAAATATTGGATTTGATAGATTTGTGAAATTTGTTAGATTTGAGAACAAAAATTTAGATTTGTTAGATTTAGATTTGTATTTAATTTAGATTTTTAGATTTTTAGAATTGTTAGATTTTGTTAGATTATTTAGATTTTTAGATTTGTTAAAAAAATATATTTGTTAGATTTGTATTTAAATTAGGATGAATTTAGATTGTTAGATTTAGATTTGTTATTTATTAAGTTGTTAAATTTGTATTTTAATTCGGATGAATATTATATAATTTTATAATTATTATGACATTATATAAAATTATTAGTTTGATTGTAATTTTTTTGTATTTTCTAAATTATAATATAATTATATGAATTAATTATTAAATTTTTTTTTGTAGATGTCGGGATTTCGAGGTAACGACTACACTCGATTTCTTTCGATGGGTTCCACAAGTACTCCTCCTGTTATACAGATGGATTTCGTAACTTCAGCTGTTCCTGAGACCGTGGAGCCTGCCCCAGCACCGGCGGATCCCGCACCGTCTAACCCCGCGGTTGACTCCATCCCCATTGATATTGGACTACTTTGCTGAGAAGGATCCGGCTTTTGCAAGACTTCGCGCAGCACGTAACCCTTCGGGATCGGGATCGGGATCCAGAACCGGTACCGAAACCGGAACCGGTCCTTTTGTAAACATTTTGTTTTGTTTTTTTAAAACAATTATGCATTTTTTGTAATAAATAAATTATATAATTATGTTTTTTAATTTTATATGTTAATTATTTTTAATTATTATTCAATTTATAAATTAATTTTTTAATTATTTATTTTTTTTTAATTACAAAATTCAATTTTTCTCGCAAATCCATTGCAATTTTGCGAGGGAATATTTTCCGTCGCAAGTTTGCGAGGGAAGAGTTTCGTCGCAAACTTGCGAATATGCGACGGATTTGCGAGGGAGAGTTGCCTTTGCAAATTTGCGACGGAATTTTTCTCGTCGCAAATTTGCGACGGATATGCGAAGGACATTTGCCGTTGCAAATTTGCGAGGGACTCTATCTCGTCGCAAATTTGCGACGGAGTTGCGAGGGAACTTGGCCGTTGCAAATTTGCGAGGGAGTATATCTCCTCGCAAATTTGCGACGAATTTGCGACGGAATTTGGCCGTTGCAATTTTGCGAGGAACATTGTTTCGTCGCAAATTTGCGACGGATTTGCGAGGAAAACTGTTTTGCGACGACTGATTTGCGACGGAAGTGGTGTCGTCGCAATTCCGTCGCAAAGCGTGATTTGCGACGGATTTGCTATGGATTTTTCCATCGCAAAACGGTTGTTTTCTTGTAGTGCGACCGATCCCCCTGAGTCAAACTCGCAAGCCTCGACTGGATCCGGTGGAACGCCTCCTGAGGGAAATACTTGGAGTTAAACTCCTCCACAAAATCCGCCCAAGACATCGCGGCCTGAACTCTCCGTGATGCCACACCCCTCCACCAGAGATGCGCGTCACCTTCCAGATAATGGACCGCAATGTCCACCTGGTATCCCGCGGGACACCTACTTGAGAGGAAATTCCTCTCCACCCTTCTCAACCACGCATCAGCGTCCTCAGGATTAGCACCTCCAGAGAAGAACCCCGTGCCAATCCTCTGCATCTGCTCCACCATCCTAAGGTAGGACGGGAGCTCCTCAGCAACCGCAGCTGCCACCTGAGGTTGAACCTCCACAACTACCGGGACTACAGGAGCCTGAGCCGGTACCCTCTCTGGTAACCGCTCCAACAACCTCGTCAACAGATCCGCTATGCGATCATCTCGGGCCCGAGCATCACCCGCTGCTACCCCCGCAGCACCCGCTGGAACACCAGCCACACTGGCGCTCACGCCAGCCCCAACGGCACTCACACCGGCCGCACCCTCAGACCCAATCTGACTCGCACGCGAATCCTCGACCTGCTCCTCCGGCACACGGCCACGACCTCTACCACGGCCACGACCTCTACCACGTCCTCTAGCCATCTGCACACGTGCAGAAGCACAGGCTCAGAGAACGAAAATCAATCATCACAATAAAGATACTTACCGTGGAATCTCACAAGGCTCAAGAGGATGATTCTACGACCCCACACAACACCCAATCTATTCTAGAACCACCTAGGCTCCTAGAACCGTATGGGCTCTGATACCATAATTGAAAGGACCGCATTTTTTTTTTTTTTGCAAAGAAAATAAACATATAATTAACATTAACAATATTAAACAAACAGTACAACGCAAGTACTACAGCTTAAACAAGCTAACGGTTTATATAACAACAACTGGTATCGGTCGATACTCCCCTAGTGTCGATCGATACCCAAACAACAAAAGCAAGCCCCGGGTCCTAATCATCCCCTCTTCACCGCCTTGATTCCACGATCACGCCTTATCTTTACCTGCATCGACAAAAGTGATGCATCAACATTTGGCTAACCAAATGCTGAGTGAGATTGATCATCCCAACAACAGGCTACCAATAAGCACAATATAACAATATCCACAACCAACTGTCACAAAACAACCGGTATCGATCGATACCCCCCCATGGTATCGATCGATGCCCAACAACACACAAGTCCCGACAAGGGACAGATATCGATCGACACCCAAACACAACACTTGGTATCGATCGACACAACACGGTTCAAGTCTATCACCTCGATACACTACAATTCGAGACCACCGCCTATGGTCTGGTATCGATCGATACACACATGGTATCGATCGATGCCCACGAGACCTAAACACAGGAATCGCCATACAAGCCATAAAAGCATCAATCAAGCTTTAACAATGCACCACGCAAGCTCACTTGCTAACCTTTGGTCACAACTCACCTTAACACGAAGGATCGAGCTCTAAAACGACTTTACCAAGCTCAAGAAGATCTCCCTCTCTTCTCACAAGCTCACGTCGAACCCAAGCTCTTCCAACCTCTCCTTCAAGCTTCTCTCAAGCTTAACTCTTTTGATCTCGCAAGATCTAAGCTTCAACAAGCTTTCCTTCTCTCTCTCTCTCGCTCGCTCTTTCTTTCTCTCTTTCGCGACCAACCTCGGTCTTATCCTCAAAGGATATGCTTTTTATACTCGAAGAAGATAAGAGAAGAAGATAACCCCGAGAAAAACCCGGCTGGTATCGATCGATGCCTGCCAGTATCGATCGATACCGCCCCCCGGAACAACCCGAATTAATTATTCCTCCACAATAATTAACTCTTCCGGAACACGGGCGTTACAGTATATGTGGCTCCTATCTCCTTAACTAACTCATTCCAAACAGATTTCATCCTTTCATACTTTAAAATATCATTAACCATATCCATTCTTTCAACTGTATGATCTTGTACACTTGAAGATGATGGCTGAGAAGACTGAGATGACTGCACATTGCTTGTTATTTTATTGGCACGACTGATGTATTCGTTGAAGAGAGCTATCAGGACAACCATAACTGAAGCATACAACTCTTTTACGTCGCTACTATCTTTTCCATATAGTTTTTCAAAACACATCTTAGCAAACGCCATCTTCTTCCTAGGATCAAAGACTGTTGCTACAATCAACATCTTGTTGATATGCATCATGCCATCCCAATACTTATCAAACTTAAGCAACATTTCTTCTGCTTTTTTCCTTAAAGCTGGTTCAGTGCTATTACTCAAAGAGACCAGATACTTCTCTATTGTGACTATCTCTCCATAGCACGTGTAAGCATTTACTCAACTAGAAGTAGATACAACTAACGTACTGTTGTAAGAGATGTGCAAAAAGCTCACTAACCTTTCCACTTCATCCCAGTCACTACTCATAGGAGGTCCTACCCTATTTTTACCAACAACTTGTTCTTTGAAGTAGTCACTGTAAAGTTTGTCCTCTGCTTCCATCTTATCAAATGCAACCCTAAAATCCATACCTCTGGTTAACATCAGGTATGTAGAATTCTACCTGGTCTTCACATCCAATGGCAAACTGCCCTTTCTCACCCTTCCTGATTCAAATTTAAACTCAAAATACTGCAACCTAGGTGTTGATGACCTAACATACGTAACAACATTTCTAACAGCAACAACATTATCACCGATTTTAGTCAGACCATCTTGCACAATCAAATTGATGATGTGCCCACTGCATCTCATATGCATATATTCACTTTCTAATACAAAAGCCTCAGAATTCTTTAAACTAAACTCTCTCTGAAAATTTCTAAGTGCAGATGTATTGGCAGTAGCATTGTCAACAGTGATACAGAAGATCTTTTCTATACCCCAATCTTCTAAGAAATCTAGGAGAGTTTTAGCAATGGTCTGACCTTTATGATCTTGAACGTACTTGAAGCCAATAATGAGGTTCTGCAACTTCCAATCAGCATTGACAAAATGAGTTGTGACCACCATATAGCTTGCACCTGTTGAAAATCAAAATAAAAACATTTACTGTCAAAACCAGAATCATATACGAGATATACATTATAAGACAACAAATGTATACATAAATAAGAAACATAACATGTTGGTTGTGCAACCAATATGTCAGTTGTAAGAGATACACGCTGGTTCTTAATAGAAATGAACTCCTTCAAAGCTTTTTTCTTTCTCACATACATCTCAACTATATCCCTCACTGTTGTTCTTCTTGAATGTGGGTGGTACAGATTAACTCTGTCACAAAAGTCCTTGTGGCATGTGTCTCTTGTGTCCTATTTGGCTTCGAAGTAGCTGCACTGGCACCTGAAGCATCCTTAATTTTTCTTTTAGTACCAGGAGTTGCTAATTCCTCAAGAGTGTCTTCCATATCTACCTCAATGCTCTCTTGTTCTTTGAATGGTGAAGAACCTATCTGCAAGTAAACAGAAAGAGACAGAGACAATTAGAATAACAAGAAGCAAAATATGCAGAGATTAAGTGAGAGAAAACGCTAATAGAAAAATTCTAGAGCATAAACAGTTAAAACAAAGCTTGCATATAAACGAGAGCAACATATGCAAAGAGACAACAAAGTAATTAGAGAAACCATCTGGATAACAAATAGAAGTGAAGTTACATAAACATATTACATTTCAAACTCAGAAAACTCAGAAACATTACAGAAGAGTCAGTTCAACAAAATCTGCAAGTTCATTTGCTAATCTAAGACGCACAAGAAAAGAGGACAAATCATGTTTCAGACTACATCTTGGCATTTTGCATTTCAAACTACATCTTGACGAGCTAGCAGACTCAGAAACATTAGCTAAATCCAATTGTAAAAAAACTGTTAAAAACTACGTATAAACTTTCCCAACTTTTTTCACATCATCAATTTCCTTTTTTTTAATAGATGAAGAAAATATAATTTTTAAACGAATGATAAATTCTACTAATTATTATCATTGGTTATTAATTTTGTTAAATGAATACTTCAACAATGAAAGTTTATGATCTTTAAAATAAATAAAAAATGCTACAGCATGCAAAAGTTAACGCTTTCCAAAATGGAGTATTGAAAGTTTCGAACAGACGCTATGCCTTCATAGTGTTTTAGGCTAATCACTAATTATACCATTAAATACCATCTCTAATGTATCCATAAACACTCCTTAAGCTTATTGTTCGTCTCTCGCTCTCTAGTCTCTCCATTTCACCACTTTGAAGAATCCAAATCGTTTCTCTTAAAAACTCTCATGGCAAAGAAGCACGACAAGCCGTTGTCTGTGGAAGATCCACTTACCGACCACGAGGTAGTGGAGACTTCGGAGGAAGAAGAGAGACCGTTAGCTTCACAGAAGACGAATAAGAAGCGGCCAAGCGTGGGAACCTCCTCGACGTCCTCAAAAGCAAAACAAGAAGAGAAAAATCCGCCGATATGTCACAGACTATGGAGCGAGCATGATGAGATCGTGTTGCTTCAAGGAGTCATAGATTTTGGTAAGTGTCCGTTTGAAGATAAGGAAGGATTTCACCGGTGGGTCGAAGGATTGATCAGCATCGAAGCTAGTACGAACCAGATAATTGAAAAGATTCGGAGTTTGAAGAGGAAATTTACCGGTAACGAGCAAAAGGATGTAAAGCCTTTTCGCAAAGCTCACGATGAAACTTGTTTTGAAATTTCCAAGCATATTTGGGGACCGAATGGGATTGATGTGAAGACAAAGAAGAATGAGACGAGCAAGAAGAAGAAGGAGAAGGTGGTGGAAGAAGAAGATAGCAAAGTGGCGTTGATTCTTGGAGAAGACTGGTTTGAGAGGTCTTATGTTGTCGGATCGATTGCGGGATTTGGTATCGATGAGGAAACTGTGATGGTAAGATGGAAAATGGCACCAATGGAGGAAAAAAAGAAAATTGAAGAATATTGGAGAGCGTTAAAATTGGAAGAAATGAGATTTTTGTCGCTCAAGACGGAGTTTTTGCATGAGGTAACGGAGATGCTTAAGTAATGGAGATGCAAATGACTTTCTGGTTTTGTTTTGGTTATTTAGTTTATCTTATATGACTCTATTTTGGATTGTTGCTCCTATTATCTATCGATTGCGTTGAACTTTTGAATACAATTGCGTTGAACAAGAGAAAGAGCTTTTGATAAATTAGGTACTAATGTACTTAAATAATTAATGTTTTAACTAGATTTTAAATCCGCGCGCCCGCACATGATAAATTTTTTTGTAATATATAAAATGTGAAATGAGTAATAAAAACTAATTTAAATGTTATTAATTCAAATATGTTCAATTTTTAAATTTTAAATTTATAATAAATTTAATATATGTTTGGCAACAGATTCAATTTATTTAAAAAAAAAATTGTTTGGAAACAAATTTCAAAAGTGCACATGTTTAAATAGTATAGATTAAAAATGTTTCAAACAAAATGGCTTTGGGAAAACTTCACCACAAACACTTGTTCTTTACAAGGATTCATTTTTTTTTTTTGCGAAACTGTAAATATTCATATTAATGAAATTTTGGGACAGTTGGGTAATACAAAGGTTTTCTCTTTACATTGGTAACTTGGCAAAAATAAATAAAACCAAGGTAGCAAATTTTAACCTAAGAAGGTTTGTGATTACAATCAACTTTTTCTTTACAAGGATTAAACACAAAGTTCCTCCAAATCCTTGCGTTGGGTCTTAAGGTTTTAACGCTTTAACGCTTAACACTTACAGCTACTTGTTCAAGATTTCTAGACTTGTTACAATATGAATAAGTTATGGGTCTTCTTCTGAAATATTCTGAACAAGAACTTTGGGAGGGATGTGATACGATGATGGTGTAGTAACAAACTCACTGAAATGAATCTATCCTTGACACGCCCTGTGGATTAAGAACACTATTGCAAGATGTTGTAAAAAGAAAATCACCTTTGTGACAGTGAAGTCAAAAGACAAATTTCTATGACATCAAAACAACTTTACTTGGACATTTGGTAAATTGTAATGTGCATCAATAGTAGTTTCTCAAAATTTCTCAATTCCGATTCTCTCTCAATGGAAGTGTTCTTAGACCATCTCCAATGTATATCTCCATTTTTTACTCCAAAATGGAGCAACTCCAAAATGGAGTTGTGTTTTGCTCCAATGTATAACTCTATTTTTTACTCCAAAAAAAATATTCTAAATAGATTCTTTTTGTATTTTATTAATAATGTCTTTTATTTCTAAAAACTACAAATTAACCCATTTTTTTGCAAAACTTTTATAAATTATGAATTTAATAAAATTTAAAACTTATTAAATAAAAAAATTACATAATATCATTAAACATCACCGACAAAAATATGAATAGTGTCACATGCATATATGTTGATAGTTGATAATATGTACGACAAATACATTGCTAAATTAATAAAAAGTATAAAATATAAATATTTAATATTTAATATTTAAAGGATCAATTTGTAATTAAAAAAGTCCAACTCCATAATGGATTAGAATATGGAGTTACTCCAAATATGGAGTTACTCCAAATATGGAGTTACTCCAAATATGGAGTTGAATATGGAGAAACTCCATTTTGGAGTGGAAAATGAAATAGGGTTGGAGAGAAATTTACTCCAAAATGGAGTTTGGAGTAGAAAATGGAATGTGGTTGGAGATGCCCTTAGACACTCTATTTACTTGGAAAAAGTGTAAGGTATTAAGTACAATATACCAAGATTTTCTATAAGTTGGTGTTTGTAAATCCTCAATATAACCAACCAAAATGCATTGGTTCTTTGAAGACTAATCACATTGTATATGTATGTTGCCCACACGGGCGTGGTCGAGTGGTAAGGAGAGACCTGGGAATGTGCCACCTCACTCCCCTTCTCCCGTGTTCGATCTTCCTTCAAAACAAAAATCACATTCGTGTGAGAAGTTTGGGTCTGAGCTTCGGCCCAAACAATTTACATGATAATCTGGTAATAGGCGATCCGGCTACCTCTAGCATTAGTTGGAAAGCATTCCAAACTCAGGATAGGCAGTGTCAGTAACAGAGCTATGTGAGGAGAATGGGGGTCAATTGACCCCTATGAATTTTATAAAATTTCGCTTGCACGTGTATTTAAATAGTAGTCATGTGAGATGCATGTAGAGCTGACCTCGTTGCTCCAGGTTCAACTCTTGCCCTTGCACCCTTTCGATATTTATTTTTTCATTTAATCATTTGTTGTTTTATTTGTTTTGACATGGTTTGCATAATTTTTAAAAGAATATTCCTTCTTTTTTTAAAAAAAAGCAACAATTTTCCTATAAGTCGCAAAAAAAAAATGTTTATTCATTCTTTTGAATGGATTTTTTTTAATATGCTCATGGACTTTGGATGTGAAGCTGTCTCAAACCTAAATACCCAAAAAACATTAGCATAAAAGCCTTATTGTTTCGATAGAGAGATATTCTAAAAAAAAAAAATTATCATACCGATTTCTCTCACCGATATGTTAGAAACAATAAAAAAAAAAGAATAATATGGGATTATTCGTATATTTTACATAAAAATTAAGTATTTCTAGAACTTCATATATGTATTTTCATTGAAAAAACTACAATTTATGGGATTTATAGCAATAATACATTATTTTTAGTTCTATTTAATATTTAAAAATTAATAATATTATAAAATTATTTTAAAAATTCAGTTTCAATAGTAATATTTTAATTCATTCAATTTTATTATATATTAATATTGACCCCGATAAAAAAAATTTTACCTCCGCCACTGGGCAGTGTGGTGACCTTTCGGAAAAAAGTCCACTATATAATATATCGGTTCGTTTCTACCGGAAATGTCAGTTCCGGACTGACCAGTATCACCCAATAGAATATATAAAAAAGGTATATATTAATTTAATCATTTTTATTTATCTAATAACATTGATGAACTTACGACAAGTTTACAAAATTACAAAATCACAATGTGTAATACATCGAAGGAAAGACCAAACCAAAAAAACAAAGGATGGATGGAAAAAGAAAAAGAATTTGTGACATGAAATCTTAAAGGCAACACCAAAAGCGTGACAGAGAGTGAAGAGACACCGTTTTTCTTTTTTCTTTCACAAAGTGACAAATATTACCTTAAGGTCCAGATTCTTTCCCTTTTCCTCTTCGCTCTGCGTCTCTCATTACCTAGAGGCAATACAACAAAGGTATCGAACTAAGGGGCTACGATATATTTTCGAATTTTGATTCACCAAATCCAGAATCCGAGTGTTTAATCTTTGAAAAGATCGACTCTTTTTCAGATGGGTCTCTGGGATTCGCTTCTAAACTGGCTCAGGAGGTAGATTTCTCTTTACCCTTGTTTGGATTTGTAATCAAAATCATCTCTTTGTTGGTTTAGTAATTTAGTGGAATTGAGATGATAAGCTAAAAAACTGGTCTTTTTGTCTTATGTGAACTGGTTTCATTAAGAAATCTACTGTTCTTGTGTATTAAATTATTAATTCACTTTAGGAGGTTGAGAATCTTAAAGCTTTATGTGGTTGTTTTATGCATTTCAAAGCTGTGAAAATCATTGGACTTGACTAGGTTTTCAAATGCATAACAAAATAGTCTAGTGAACATAATTTCTGCAGAAGTACCATAAAAGGCTAACATAGTGTTTGCAGAATAATCATTAAACGTTTAAAAAGTTGGTTTTAGTAGATTAATGATGTTTCTTTTTTTTTAGTTATACTTTTAACACACTCATAGTATAGCGGAATCACGTTTCAAAATGTGATGAATCTTCGAAATGGTAGAAAAATTGGAATATGAACATCTCTTCAAATGTTAGGTTTTTGATTCAATGGTTGTATGGTGCTTTGCCAGCTTGTTCTTCAAACAAGAGATGGAGCTTTCACTTGTTGGGCTTCAGAATGCTGGGAAGACTTCTCTTGTCAATGCCATTGCTGTGAGTAAAACCCTAAATAGTATTTTCAAGCAAATCTTCTCTTACCCGTCTCACTTCTTGTTTCTTTGGAATTTTCAAGACTGGGGGTTACAGTGAAGATATGATACCGACTGTAGGATTTAACATGAGAAAAGTTACAAAAGGAAATGTTACCATAAAGATTTGGGATCTTGGAGGGCAACGAAGGTTTCGTACCATGTGGGAGCGTTATTGTCGTGGAGTTTCCGCCATTGTGTATACTCTTAAAGCTTTTTCGATATCTTATAAGATCCATATTACTTACTATCTTGGTGAAAGTCTTGATGGGTTTAGTTGTTATGGTAATATTGCAGATATGTCATTGATGCTGCAGATCGAGATAGCGTACCGATATCAAGAAGTGAATTGCATGATCTGTTAACAAAACCGTCTCTAAGTGGCATTCCTCTTCTGATTCTCGGCAACAAAATTGATAAGTCTGAAGCTCTCTCTAAGCAAGCTTTAGTTGATCAACTGTAAGATTCTTCCTTTAATAAAGGCCCAAGTAAAAGTTGAAACCAATCTGAATGTGAGTATGACTCTGTTTTCTAATGCAGAGGGCTTGAATCCGTAGCAGACAGAGAGGTTTGTTGTTACATGATCTCGTGTAAGGACTCTATAAACATCGATGCGGTCATCGATTGGCTCATTAAGCACTCGCGAACAGCTAAATAAACAACAGACACAGCGAGCTCATCGGTCCAGAGGATACAAGCTTGTGTTTGGTTTCTTGATGTTGTTTTATTTGTTGAGAATCAATCAGATGTAAATTTATCAGCTTTTGGTTTCTTATTGGTCTTCATTTCTTGTTATCTTAATCTTGTTTTACAATTCTTCAAAGCTAATACATTGTGGTGAGCATATACTTGTTGAATTTACGAAGTGTACATTCCAATTTTATATTGATATTCCGAGTTTTGGATGATTTGGGTGACGAGTCCTTAGGAACAACCACCGTAAGGAGACCGTTCTCCACGAGGCCTTTAACTTGGTCGACTCTCACATTTTCCGGTAACTCCTTGACCGGAGAAAGCTTCTCTCTCCACCACGTGCCACACCAAATTCTCTTTTTCCTTTAATCCTTCTCCTCTTATGCTCAAAACGTTTCCTTCTTCAATTTTGAGCCGAATGAAGTTGAACTTGTATACTTTGTAAATCCGACAAATAGATGTTTACGAGAATGTATTAACGAAAAGTATCTGAGCTTTGAAGAATTGTAAGAACAAGACTAAGATAATAAAAACAAGACATTTGTATTACATAAGAATGATATAACCCTCAACAAAATAAAACTGAATTCAAAACCTTAAACCTAGAAAATATAAACCCTAATTAAGCCAATCTTTGAATCTCTGTTTTCTTGATCCTATTCGTACGAAACAGTACTCCGACACAACGGACACGTGTTTTGCCGACCAAGCCACTCGAAGAGACAGCCTTGGTGAAACATATGTTTGCATTGAGGCATCTCGATGATGTTTTGGTGAAACAAATCCTCAATACAGATCGAACATTGAGTCTCGTTTTTTTCTTCCAAATCCTTCGATTCAACTCTCTGTTCATTCGCTAGTCTCTGCAAAACTTCCCTCGAAGCACCTCTCGACGGAGTAGGAAGAACATGCGGCGGCGGCAAAATCAAACGCCTCTCTTTGATGAAATCCACAGCGACGGTAACGAAAAGAGGTTCTCGAAGAGAATGATCATTATCAAGTGAATCTTTGATATTACTAGTGATTTTTTCCCCTATATATTGAGACTCAGGAACGTGTCGATCACGAAGGAGTTGAGAGAGATGATGTGGCGTGAAGCCGCCACGTGGATTCAAGCGGATGTAATCTGGTCCTGAAACTCTTACCGTTCCTGTTTCGTCTTGGAACAGTTCTTGTAGATGGATTGAGACTGTGTTCGTAGCCCCGATGATTCTCGGTAGATTGTCGACCAATGTAGTGACTTCGAGTATATGAGTTTCTATTTCCATGGCAGCAGAGAAAGAAGAAGAAAGAGAATTAAAACAAGAATAAAACCTAAATTTCGGATTTGAAGATGAAGATTGTTGTCTTAAGATGGTGAGAGAAATAGATTTCTTTCAGGTGAATGAGAGTGATTTATTTATTTCTTTTTTTTCCTTCTAAAATTCGATAATTGTTTATTTCCTTTTCTCTAAGACTCAATCATTTATTGATTCATTAAATGTTTCCTTTTTTTTTCTAATATTCGACCGTTAATTAGCTATTTCCTTTTTTCTAATACTCGACCGTTAATTAGTTATTTCCTTTTTTCTTTCACGATTCGATTATTGTACCGGGAATTGACTCCAAAAGAAAAGGTTCGGTTTGTTCTGGTTAAGCGGTTAGTAAATAAAATCTGTTCAATCTGGCGACCAAAGTAAAATATTCCAATTGAAGTGTACCGGAATTGGACTATTGTACCGGAATTGAATCCAAAAGAAAAGGTTTGGTACTGATTCGGTTTGTTCTGGTTTAGAGGTTAAGATTTTAATTAATAGGCAAAGAAAAATAAGGAATAAATTAAATAAAATCTGTTCAATTGAATAGACTCAGAGAAAGAAAGAAATATAAGAAACAGAGAAGAAATATAATTGCAAGTTACATAGAAAAACAGAGTTATAAGAATGAATTACACAATATGCTCGAAATTCAAAACCCTAAATCTCTAATCCCACAAAAAAAAACCTAAGTCGATCTTTGATCCTATTGGTAAGGAACTCTCCGACACAGCGGACACGAGTTTTGCCGACGAAGCCACTCAAAGAGACAGCCTTGATGAAACATATGTTTGCATTGAGGCATCTCGATGACGTTTGTATGACTCTTGGACCAATCCTCAATACAGATCGAACACTGAATCTCGTTTTTTCCTTCCAGGTCCTTCGATTCAACTCTCTGTTCTTTCGCTAGTCTCTGCAAAACTTCCCTCGAAGCACCTCTCGACGGAGTAGGAAGAACAGGTGGCGGCGGCGGAGGCAAAATCAAACGCCTCTCTTTGACGAAATCGACAGCGACGGTTACCAAAAGCGGTTCTTGAAGAGATTGATCACTAGCAAGTTTACGATCGATATGATGAGCGATTGTTTCCCCTAAAGATTGAAACTCAGGAACTTGTTCACGAAGGAGTCGAGAGAGATGATGTGGCGTGAAGTCACCACGTGGATTCAAGCGGATGTGTTCTGGTCCTGAAACTCTTACAGTTCCAGTTTCGTCTTGGATCAGTTGTTGTAGATAGATTGAGACTGTGTTCGTAGCCTCGATGTTTCTCGGTTGATTGTGGACCAATGTGAAGACGTTGAGTATATAAGTTTCTGTTTCCATGGCCGCAGAGGAAGAAGAAGAAGAATTAAAACAAGAATAAAACCCTAATTTTCGGATTTTGAAGATGAAGAAGATTGTTGTCTTAAGAGAGAAAGAGAAAGATTTCTTCAGGTGAATGAGTGATTTATACAGAGAGAGTGGACGCGTTTTATTTCTTTTCTTTTTTTTATTTCCCTCTAAAATTCGATAATTGTTTATTTCCTTTTTCTCTAAGACTCGATCATTTATTGATTCATTAAATGTTTCCTTTTTTCCTAATATTCGACCGTTAATTAGCTATTTCCTTTTTTCTTTCGATTATTGTACCGGGAATTTACTCCAAAAGAAAAGGTTCGGTTTGTTCTGGTTAAGCGGTTAGTAAATAAAATCTATTCAATCTGGCGACGAAAGTAAAAAATTCCAATTGAATTGAATAGACTGAGAGGAGATGCTTATAATACAACTGAAAATTAAATAATTTAACTGAAGTTTAAAAAATCTACCAAAACATTAGTCAATACTGTAGGAAAAATTAACACTAGTAATTTTAGGGTATAAACTTAAAAAATACCTAACAATCAAACAAAATTACCAATGTATTTATCATTAGTATTTTATGGTAGATAATTTAAATTCAGTTAATTTTTCCTACAGTTTTGACTAATGTTTTGGTAGTTTTATAAAACTTCAGTTAAATTCTTTAATTTTCAGTTGTATTAAGTATCTCCTCTCAGTCTGTCTATACTCACTTCAATTGGAATTTTTTACTTTGGTCGCCAGATCGAACAGATTTTATTTACTAACCGCTTAACCAGAACAAACCGAACCTTTTCTTTTGGAGTCAATTCCCGGTACAATAATCGAATCGTGAAAGAAAAAAGGAAATAACTAATTAACGGTCGAGTATTAGAAAAAAGGAAATAGCTAATTAACGGTCGAATATTAGAAAAAAAAAGGAAACATTTAATGAATCAATAAATGATTGAGTCTTAGAGAAAAGGAAATAAACAATTATCGAATTTTAGAAGGAAAAAAAAGAAATAAATAAATCACCTGAAAGAAATCTATTTCTCTCACCATCTTAAGACAACAATCTTCATCTTCAAATCCGAAATTTAGGTTTTATTCTTGTTTTAATTCTCTTTCTTCTTCTTTCTCTGCTGCCATGGAAATAGAAACTCATATACTCGAAGTCACTACATTGGTCGACAATCTACCGAGAATCATCGGGGCTACGAACACAGTCTCAATCCATCCATCTCTTAAAGACAAGATTCTTCATCTTCAAATCCGAGTTTTAGGGTTTATTCTTGTTTGAATTGTTCTTCTTCTGCGGCAATGGAAACAGAAACTCATGGACTCGAACTCGAATTCGTTAGGTTTGTGTTTACGAACACAGTCTCAATCGAAGATTTTTCTATCCAAGAAGAAATTGTAAATTTCAACGAAGAGAGGCAAACTGATGTTCCTGCTCTGTCGAGAACTGCTCCGGGGGAAGTTTTGCAGAGATTAGCGGAAGAACAAAGAGTTGAATCGATGGATTTGGGAGAAGAAAGTGATACTCAGTGTCCGATTTGTATTGACAATTTGTCCAAGAGTCATGAAAAGATCATCAAGATGCCTCAATGCGAACATATCTTTCATCAAGCATGTCTCTTTGAGTGGCTTGGTCGTCGAAACTCGTGTCCCTTGTGTCGGAGAGTTCCGTACGAGAAGGATCAAGAAAACAGAGATTCAAATATTGGCTTAGGGTCATGAAAAGGTTCCAATAGGGTTTATAATTTTTAGGTTTAGGGTTATGAATTCAGCTCTATTTTGTTGAGGGGTATCGTTTATGTAATACAGATGTTTTATTACCCAAAATCTTGTTTTTACAATTCATCATCTTATTATCTAAATCTTGTTTTTACAATCCTTCAAAGCTCGGATACTTTTCGTTCATTTGTAAAAAGTACACAGTTCAATTTCATTCGGCTCATCAAAATCAGAACCCGGTTTAATCCGGTTAGTGTTTGAGCTCCCTGGTTATGTAAACCTAACAAGGCTGGAAAAAAAAACCCAAAAGGAGTAACACATAGAGGCCCAATCCCTAAATCTTCATCCAACGGTTGTAATCAACCGATATCCTATACACCGCACCGTAGCATACAATGACCCCCTTTTCGTCTTCTCCAATGTTGTGGAGACGAAAAAAGAGCAAGATAAAATGTGAGAGTCGACCAAGTTGTTGATCCCGAGGATCACTAATGATGTTTAAGAGTTGATTACGGAGAGAGATGTGAGATTTTCGTTAATTAGAGCGAGTCAACCACAGTTTAGAGCAGGTCGGGTGAATGATGAACATGCCGTGGGCCGTATTGCTTTTATTGATGAGGGAAGGAAGTGAACAATTTTAGATTTACGAATTGGTTCCGACGGACGTCCAGTTCGGCGTTCTAAATGTGTTGCTTTGTTACAAACGAGAGAGAGAGGTCGGGTCTATTTGTGGTAGGTGAGATCCAAAATCCAGAAGAAGTCCCTTTCTTAATGAATGCTAAGGGATATATATACTGGGAGTCGACTTCCTGCTCCCCGGGATTCCGGGGCCACGTGGCGTCTTCAGCCTGTTTCGCGGGTAAGGCGGCCTAGGAGGCGTGTTCCGGCCTTCGGGGAGAGAGGTCATGATGAGCTCGGCGCCATACCTCTGCAGAGTAGTACACTGTTTAACCGACTCTCCCCCACGTGTCTTTCTCTCCTTCGTCGAGTCTGCAAGGTTGGTGAGAGAGGCCATGATGAGCTCGGCGCCATGCCTCTGCAGAGTAGTGCACTGTTTAACCAACTCTCCTCCACGTGTCTTTCTCTTCCTCACTTACTCCGCTGGGTTGGTGAGATGTCGAGGTCAGACCATACCCCTGCTCAGACAGTACACTGTTCGGCCAACTCCTACGTGTCCTCTTTCCTTTCGACACCTTATCTTCAGCGAAGCGTCAGCTCGGACCCGGGGTGCGCCTCTTAGGAGCTCGGAACTTTTAGACGGAGCTCGGCGCGGGACTCCAGATCGGTGACCCCTGGTCAGAGGTTGACGCCGAGCTGAACGGATCGAGAAGGGCCCTTGTTAAGATGGGCCTAACTAAACGGGGGTGCTAGGCACACCTCCAACAATAGCCCCCCCCCAGTTCGGTGGCATGAGGTGAGGCGAACACATCGAAGTTGATCTGGTGTCAGTTCGGCGCATCTTAAGACGGTACTTTGAGATCTAAGTGAATGAGGGCGGCGCGTTGTAGCTCGGATTCGAGCCCGCGTTCACACGTGCCGGTTTTTCCGAGGATCCGGAGATCGTTGGAGCGTACCCATCACGCGGGGAAACGAAACGGCTCTCCTGCTTTTGGCGTGTACCCATCACGCGCGGCGTACGAAGCACGCTTCGCGTTTATCGAGGCGTCTCCTGCTTTTGGCGTGGGAAAATCGAAGAGGCGCCATCATTAGGTTTTTGGGAGGCCGCGCGCCTTTTGACACGTGTCCAGGCGTCGCTTCGTTGTCCCCTTCCTCTATTTAACCCCTCTTTCTTCCTCCTGTTAAAACCTTCTGCGCATACTCTCAAGGTAACCTCCTTCTTACCCTTCTTCTCTCTGTGCTTTCTTTTTGTCCTTTCGACTTCGCTTCCGTCTTTGGACATCGAGACTTCTTCTTCTTCCCTGAGCGATGGCGCCAATGCTAGATGGAATTAGGGCCGAGTCGAGTGATGAGTCGGCGTCTCGCGACTACCGCGATGATTCTCCGGAGGAAAGCTCCTCCCCCGACGGTTCCGAGCACGCTTCTTCTCCGAATCGAGGCGAGGAGGGCGAAGAAAGGCCTGCTTCCTCTACGTCGGGGGCCGCTCCGCCGCTTCTGGGGACCCGTCACAGGAAGAAGGCGGTGATAAGGTCCTCCTCTGGGGGTCACGGCGCTGGTCGAGATGGAAGAGGAACCGGGCGTGCGGGCGATCGTGGGGGACACCTGGGTGGTCGCGGTGGAGGGGTGCGAGCGGCCAAGGCGAGGAAGTCTCCCCTGGTCCCTTATGAGCAAGGTGGGTCGTCGACCTGGAGCACGCCGGGGTCGCTTGCCCTGTTGAGGGAGCTGTGCGACTTCCCTGCTGCCGCTGAGCTCCGCCTGCCCAGACCGGACGAGCGTCCGTGGAACCCTCCGGCGGGCTTCGTCTGCCTGTACGAGGGCTTCTTCCTGAAGTGCGGGCTTCGCCTTCCCCTCCCCGAGCTGCTCGTCCAGTGCTGCCGGGCGCGGGGTTTGGCCTTCTCGCAGGTCTGCCCGTCCACGATCCAAGGGATGATCGTGCTGCTGACCCTGGGGCAGGAGTGCGACGTGGAGGTGACGGTGCCCATGTTCGAGGCCCTTACCCAGCAGAAGGCTAATCCCGGGATCCCGGGGACTTACTACGCCGCTTTCAAGCCCGCGGCGAACATCCTTGAGGTCAGCAGCTCGGGGTCCAAGGCCAGCAAGCTGTCCAAGGTCGAGGACTGGTCTCGCAGCTACTTCTACGTCCGGGCTACCGAAGTGGTTGGACTCGTCCCGTCAGCGAGATACACCCGGGATTGGAATTTTTCCCCGGGTAGGGGTTTGTAGACCGAGCTGCGTTTCCTCTCTTTCGTTTTGGTCTAACTAACACTTGCCCGTTCTGCTTTCAGGTCCTCATTCTTCCAGATTCAAGTTGCCGGACTACGCGGGTATCCTTGCTGTGTTCAGGACGGTGCGTGAAAGAGATTGGAAGTCATTCACCTCGGGGAGAGTTGCAGCTGCTATGGCCGGAGGTCTTTTTTTTTTTTTTTTTTTTTTTTTTTCTTTCGACCTTACGGCTGACTCTATTGCAGGACGATCAAAGTTTGCCAGTCCGCGTTGTGGCGCCCCCGCCGCCGATTGTTGAGGTGCCGGTCCGGCGAGAGCCGGCGCCGCGGGCTGGCGGGGAGGTGTCTGAGGCCGTTCCCTCGAAGAAGAGGGTGGCCGTAACCGCCGGCGGAAGGGCCGGCAAGAAGAAGAAGAGGGCCGAGACGGGAGGGTCCTCGGCTTCAGGTCAGGACGATGTCCGGCCTGAACAACCCGGGACCGAGCCCGAGGGTTCTTGCTTCCCGCTTGCCGGGGAGGCCGAGGTGCCTGCTGCCGAGGTGCCGGCCGGTGGTGGGGTCGAAACAGACCGGGTCGAGGAAATCGCCGTTCAGGCGACGGAGGACGGCGATTCGATCGTCGTCGTGGAGGAGGCACGAGAGCCTGCTGCTATGCAGGGTGCCGAGGATCGGAGTGGTGGGGCTTCGGAAGGTTCCGATGAGTAGCCTCGGGATTATAGCTTCTATTTCTGCCACGAGGATGGTAACAGCCAGGTCATCGTGGACCAGGATGAGTGCGCCGAGCTGGCGCAGGCCATGATGTTCGGGCAGAATACCCCGCACTTCCATCCGGCGGAAATGGTGGAGTCCGATGCCTTTCGCCAAGTGGCGCGGTCCGCAGCTCGGGTAAGCTTTTGCTTTAAGTAGCCTGGTTTATTAGGATGTACTTCGTTGCTAACCTCTGGTTTGGTGCAGACGATGGCCTTTACTGCCTTTCTTTGGGAGGCCTACGAGAAGCGACTCGCTGAGAAGGACGCGTCGCTCAACTTCCTGAAGGCGCGCCAGGAGTCGAGCGCGCAGATCCAGTCCGTTCTCATTCGCGGGCTTGAGAAGGACTTGAGGGAGGAGAAGGCCCGGTCTGCAGCGATGGAGAACGAGGCGGCGCAAGTACGAGCCCGGGCTGTAGAGGCGGACAGCGTTCTGGCCGAGCTGGAGGCGGAGAGGGCCCGATCTGCCGCGGAGAGGGCTCGGTCGTCTGCCTTGGAGGAGGAGCTCGGGCTTCTAAAGGGGGAGAGGGAGACACTCCGCTCCAGGGTGAAGGGGCTGGAGGGCGCCATCGATCGGGCGAAGGCGGCCGTGGCGGCGGAGGGCCGGAACCGGAGGTGGACCGCGAAGATGGAGAAGATCCGCGCCCATCTCGACGGTCGCAACCGGGCTTTGGAGCCTCACCTGCTGTTCAACCAGGTGGTCGGCATAAAGGCGTGCCTCAAGAGGATGGAGGCCGAGGACGGGATGTCGGTGCCGTGGTACCGGTACCAGAAGCTGGAAGAGGACGAAGCGGCGTTCGGAGCCCAACTGGATGCCATCGACTTCCCGGACTTGACCCCGGAAGACTTGGATATCCCTCTTGACCGCACGTCTGGTGTCCAGCTCGAGCGGCTTATGCCCGTCGCCCCTTCTGAGACACCCGTCGTGGACCTGACCTCGGACGTTCCCTCCTCGGTTGCTGAGGTCGTCCAGGCGGACCTACCGGCACCAGACTCGGCCCCGTGTGCTGTTGAGGCCGGCCCTGATGCGCTGCCGGCTGAGGCCGTGGTTGAGGAAGAGCGGGCCGAGCAACCCTCCCTTTGTGAGGATGGCACTGATGTGAGGACGGTGGGCCCAGATGACTTAGATGGTACCCGTGCTGACGGGGGTGAAGATTTACCGGCCGATGCGGCCTTGTAAAAAATTTTGTTTTTGTTGTTTTTCTTCTTTTCCTCTCTCTTTTTGTAAGGACTAGGCCGTTGGCCCTTTGTGTAAGTGCCGTTTCGAGGCCTTCTCTTTTTTTTTTTTTTTTTTGTAAAGACTGGGCCGTTGGCCTTTTGTGTAAGTGCCGTTTCGAGGCCCCTTTTTTTTTTTGAAATAAAACCGGTGTTTCCGAATTCTTTTGCGAACGGTAGAGTAGGTCGTAGACCGTACCCTGTCATGTATGCAGGTCGTGGACCGTGCCCTTGTATTGGGTGCGAGGTACGACTCGGCTTGAGATACTTAATGCTTGTGTATCTTTACTTATTTTTTGTGGTTGCGAGGTGTAGCTCGGCTTAAGGTACTTAAAGCTTGTGTACCTTTTTTTTGGTGCGAGTAGCGAGCTCGGCTTTGAGACACTTAATGCTTGTGTGTCTAGTAGAGGTGCGAGCCTTGGGCTCGGCTTTAGTACTTATAGCTTGTGTACTATGTGAGTGCGAGCATTGGAGCTCGGCTTTAGCACTTATAGCTTGTGTGCTGGGGAGAGCGAGCGTTGGAGCTCGGTCCCCTTTTTTTTTTTTGCTTGAGTGCGAGCGTTGGAGCTCGGCTTTTTTTTTTTTTTGCTTGAGTGCGAGCGTTGGAGCTCGGCTTTTTTTTTTTTGCTTGAGTGCGAGCGTTGGAGCTCGGCTTCTTTTTTTTGCTTGAGTGCGAGCGTTGGAGCTCGGTTTGTTTTTTTGCTTGAACAGGTCGTGGACCGTATTGCTTTTCGTCGAAAAGGCTTTATTTGATTAATAGCTGAGCCCCGGTTAGGGGTTGCCTACGTACCCTTTAGTAGAAGGGATCAAGCTAGTCGTAGTTCGTTTGTTTACAAAGGCGGACAGCGAAATGGAGCCCGGGGGCTTAATAGTAGAAGCGTTTGAGGTTGATCGAGTTCCATGAGCGCGGGATTGCGTCGCCGGTCATCGTGACTAGCTCGTAGACGCTGGGCTTCACGACCTTGGAGATAAGGTAAGGGCCCTCCCAATGTGCACCGAGCTTGCCTGCGTTTAGCTCGGCGGTGTTTTCGAAGACCTTGCGGAGGACCAGGTCGTCTTCGGTGAAGAACCTGCCTCGAACCCTCTTGTTGTAGTACTTGGAAGCGAGCTGTTGGTAGTTCTGGATCCGGAGGAGGGAATGGTCCCGCTGCTCCTGGAGGAAGTCCAGCTCGCTTAGCAGGACGGCGTCGTTCAGGGCGGGTTGCTGGGTGAGCATAGCGCGGCGAGGCGTGGGGAGGCCGACTTCGGATGGGGCCATTGCTTCCATACCGTGAGAGAGGCTGAATGGTGTGCGACATGTCGACGTCTTCGGCGTGGTGCGATGGGACCAGAGGACTCCATCTAGCTCGTCGGCCCATGAACCTTTCTTGTCGTCTAGTCGCCTTTTAAGGCCGTCGAGGATGGTCTTGTTGGTGGCCTCGGCTTGTCCGTTTCCTTGCGGGTATCTCGGGGTGGACTTACTCAGCCTGATCTTCCACCTTGCGCAGAAGTCTTCGAAGAGGATCGATGTGAACTGGGCGCCGTTGTCGGTTACGATCTCGTAAGGCAGCCCGTGCCGGCAGATGATGAACTTCCAGACGAACTTTCGGACGTCCTCTGCCGTGATCTTAGCGTATGCTTCGGGTTCAACCCACTTGGTGAAGAAGTCGGTCATTACTAGGATGAAGCGCTATTGACGAGATCGGGGAAGGGGGCCGACTATGTCCATGGCCCATCGCATGAATGGGTACGGCGCGACCGCAGTGGTAAGCAGCTCGGTTGGGCAATGAATGAGTGGACCGTGACGTTGGCACTTCTCACACCGGGCCGCGAATTTTTCGTAGTCCTGAAGCATCGTTGGCCAGTAATGCCCTTGGTTTCGTATTCGCAGGGCGAGAGCCCGGCCGCTGGAGTGGTTCCCGTCGGCACCCTCGTGCATCTCTTTCATTACGTCAATGGTTTCTTGCCCGTGGAGGCAGCTGAGCAGGGTCCCCGAGGCGCTCCATCGGAACAGATTGCCGTCCATCATCGTGTATCGGGCGCATTTCTTCCTTAGCCGGCGGGCGGCCCACCGGTTTGGGGGATGAACGCCGTCTGCGATATACAGCAGTAGGTCGACTCGCCAGTCTGGTAGTTCGGGCTCGGCCGGCGGTGGCGGTAGATCTTCGGGAGGTGGGACGTCTTCGTCCGGGTCCGTGACCTTGGGATTGATCAGGTAGGCCCCTTTAGGCAGGTCGATGCTAGGGAAGTCGATACTTTCGACCGGGATCACCCGTCGTTGGGCTGGGGCCGAGGTGGAGGCTAGTGCTGCGAGGGCGTCTGCGGAAGTATTATCGCCTCGGGGGATCTTTGTAAGGGTGAACTCGGAGAATTCTGCGGCCAGGCCTTGGGTCACCTTGAGGTATGCATCCATGCGATCGTTCTTGGCCTCGTATTCCCCGCTGAACTGATTGGCGACGAGCTGGGAGTCGCAGTAGGCTCGGATTTTCTTCGCGCCGACCTCCTTGGCAAGGCGCAAGCCGGCAATCAGAGCTTCATACTCGGCTTCGTTATTTGACGCCGGGAAAGCCAGACGGAAAGACGGCTCGAGGATCTCCTTGGTCGGGGACTCGAGGCGTATGCCGACGCCAGAGCCGTGTTTGGAGGCCGATCCGTCGACATGCAGGCTCCACACTTCGGGGACTTCGTCGACTGCTAGCTCGGGTACCAACTCGACTAGGAAATCGGCCAGGACCTGTGATTTGATCGCGGTCCGACCTCGGTACTCGATTTCATACTCGCTCAGCTCGACAGCCCACTTCATTATCCGACCAGATCAGCTCGGGCTGTGGAGGATGGTTCTGAGGGGGTAGGTGCTTAGGACGGCAATCGCATGGGATTGAAAATAAGGCCGGAGCTTTCTGGCTGCGATGACCACCGCCAAGGCGAGCTTCTCCAAAGTCGGGTACCTGCTCTCCGCGTCGTCTAGGGATTTACTGATGTAGGAGATGGGCCTCTGGTCGCCCCGGTCCTCCCGTACTAGTACTCCGCTGACCGCTGATGCAGAGATGGCGATATAGAGGTAGAGGGTTTCGCCTTCTTCCGGTTTGGACAGGACGGGAGGAGTTGATATGTACTCTTTTAGCTGTTGGAGGGCTTCCTCGCACTTGTCATCCCACTCGAACCGTTTGTTAGCTCGAAGAAGCTGGTAGAACGGTAGACATCTATCTGTAGAGCGGGAGATGAACCGGTTGAGCGCGGCGATTCTCCCGGTGAGTCGCTGTACTTGACGCGTGCTTTCTGGGGATTTGAGGTCGGTGATAGCTCGGATTTGCTTGGGATTAGCTTCGATCCCGCGCTGGGTGATGATATATCCGAGGAATTCGCCCGACGTGACGCCGAATGAACACTTGGCTGGGTTCAGCTTCATGTTGTATTCGTTCAACGTCCGGAAGCAGGATCGGAGATGAGTGACGTGGTCGGTTGCTACCAGGGATTTCACCAGCATGTCATCTATGTATACTTTCATAGTGCGGCATATTTGATCGGCGAACATCCGGTTGACGAGCCGTTGGTAGGTGGCCCCGGCGTTTTTGAGTCCGAAGGGCATTACCTTGTAGCAGTAGATGCCTCGGTCCGTGATGAACACGGTCTTCTCCTGGTCGTCGGGGTGCATGGGGATCTGGTTGTACCCTGAGAAGGAATCCATGAAAGAGAGCAGCTCGTTCCCGGCGGTGGCTTCGACGACTTGGTCGATTCGGGGGAGGGGAAAGCTGTCTTCTGGGCACGCCTTGTTGAGGTCGTTGAAATCCACGCAGACCCTCCATTTCCCACTCTTTTTCTTGACTACCACCGGGTTGGCCAACCAGTCCGGGTATCTGACCTCGGTGATCGAGCCGGCTGCGGCGAGCTTTCGCCGCTTCTGCTTGATTGGTCTGCAGGTCGGGTCCACGTTGAGCTCGTGGCTGCACGTGGCCGGGTCAATGCCGGGCATGTCGCCGGTTGACCAGGCGAAGGTGGAGACGTTTTGCCCCAGGAATTCGACCAGCTCTTTCTTTATGCCCCCTTCAAGGTCGGTTCCGATGCCCACGCAACGGGAGGGGTCACTTGGATCGATGTTGACCTGGGTGACGAGGTCTTCTCCCGGGAGATCCCGGGCAGTTGTCTCACCGGGCTGATACGTGCTGACAGCCAAGCAGGCCGGCGCGGCGTGGCGCAGCTTATGTTCGATGGCGAAGCAGGCGCGAGAGACCCTCTGGTTGCTCCTAAGAGTATACGTCCCGGCCTGGTTGGGAAACTTGAGACATTGATGGTACGTCGAAGTGACTGCCTTCATCGAATGCAGCCAAGGGGTCCCGAGAATGATGTTGTAGATCGGGGTGGTATCGAAGATCACGAACTTGACGATTTTTGTGACCCAGCCTACGTAGACCGGTAGTTCGATGGTGCCAATTCCGTTAACGGTGTCTCCGGCGAAGCCGGTTAGCGGGATTGAGTGCGGCTTGATTGTGACCCCGTTTAGATTCATCCTGGCGAGGGTATCCTTGAAGATGAGATCGACCGAGCTGCCCGTATCGACGAGGACTCGGTTGACGTCGCAGTCGGTTACGCGGACTTGTACGACGAGGGGGTCGTTGTGGGGCTGGTGGACCCCGATCGCGTCGGCCTCGGAGAAACATATCCCCCTTTTCCTTGTGTCCTGAGCATCGATCTCCGGGCCGGAGTGCCATTTCAGGGACGCGTCGGTCTTCCTCTCGTGACGCTTGATGGATCGTACTGAATCGCTACACGAGAGGAGACCTCCCATGATCATTCCTATCAGAGTCCGGGCCGGGGAGGCGACCTTCCCCTTTCCTGGTCTCGCGAGGGTGATCGTCGCCGACGATCGTCGTTTTGGGCGTGGTTGAAAGGCCTAGCCCTGCTGTCCTCGCGGCCTCGATTATCGCGGGGTTGTATCTGATCGCTGTCCCGAGCTCGCGGACGCAGCCTTTCTGGTACGCGGATTTCCCCCCTCTGGAATTGGTTCAACAGGACTTCTTGGAGTACGCGGCATTGTGAGGTCGGATGCCCCCTTCTCTGGTGAAAGTCGCAGAAGGCCGACGTGTCATACTGCTCATCTGGTCGGGGCTCCCTGTCGTTTGGCTCGTCGGGACGCCGGTCCTGCTGGTTGGGATCCCGCACATACTTATTCCAGGGCAATTTTGGGCCTGGGTTGTGGAGAAGAGCGGGGTCGCGCAGGTGTAGGGCGGCGGGCAATCCGCTGACGAGGAACGCGGCGGCCTGCTTTCCTTTGCTGCGCTGGTACTCGCCATCGTAGTGTTGACGAGGCTCCTGATACCTTTCTTGGGGTCGCTCCTTTGGGACCGGGGCCTTGTGCGAGGCGCCGTTCCTTGACTCAGCCGCCTTTTCCTCCTCGAGCTCGACGAAGAGTCCAGCGCGGTGTAAGGCGTCTTCCAATGAGCGCGGCTTATTGAGCTTCATGTCATCCTTGAAGGCCGAATCAGCCCGCAGGCCCTTTCTTAGAGCGGGGAGCGCTGACTCGTCCGTCACGTTGCTTTGGGAGGCCGTGGCTTTGAAGCGCTCTATGAAGGACCTGAGCGACTCCTTTGCTCCTTGGTTCATCGCCCAGAGATCCGCGCTGGACGCGGACTGCCTGATGTAGATGGAGTAGTGCTCGAGGAAGGTGGTCGAAAGATCTCTGAAGCTGTCTATGGAGTGTGTCTTCAGCCGGGAGAACCATGTGAGGGCCGGGACGGTGAGGTTCTCCACGAAGAGCTGGCAGTGGGCGCGGCCCATGGCGATGGTGAACGCCGTAAGATACTGGGCCGGGTCGGTGGTGCCCGCGTAGGGCTGGAGTTTGAGCTTCCCGAGGTGCTGGAGCGGAACGGAGGCGATCCGGCGGGTGAACGGCGTGTTTTGCGTCTCTCTGAGGACGCGATCTATTTCTGGTGCCGCGCTGGTGGCCTGATGGATTTTGGAGGACATCGCGCGGATTGTTTCTTTCATGGCTTCGAACTCGGCGTCCCTGGCGCGCCCCGAGCTAGATCGGAGATGGTGGGCTTCGTCGTCCGGGGAGCTTCCTACCGCCGGGGCGAAACGTCCTCTCGGTCCCTCGGATCCTGATGGTGAGTCGCCGTGGAGGTTTCTCCGGGTGCGCGGGGTTTCTCCCCGGGAGGCTGGTTCTCTGAGGTGAATGTCGGGGGATCCGGCGTTGTCCGACCGGTCGCGGGAGGCTGCTAGCGTGGCGAACCGTTGATCGGTAGCTCGTGTAAGCTCATCTATTCTGGCGAGCAGGGTCTGCATTACGACGGATAGAGTGGGATGGTCCTCCGGCGTTCGGGACGCGTTGTGGGCAGCGGGACCGCCGGAAGGAGTGGGCGTTGGAGCCGAGGGCGGAGCCCTGAAGGACTTCTCTCGAGGAATCGACTGGTTGGTAGCCGCCTGGGCTGACGGTGGGGCGGTCGCTGTTGCTTGAGTCGACGGCGGGGCCGTTATCTGGGCCGGGGCCGTTGTTTGAGCCGGGGTCTCCTGGTCCGACAACACTCTTGGGGGCGGAATTGCCATCGTTGATGCGGCTGCTGTTGTGGTCAAACTGCTCCTTGCGTGTAGAAGAATCTCTTAACACCCCCTCCTTCTAGCGCCAATTGTTGATCCCGAGGATCACTAATGATGTTTAAGAGTTGATTACGGAGAGAGAGGTGAGATTTTCGTTAATTAGAGCGAGTCAACCACAGTTTAGAGCAGGTCGGGTGAATGATGAACAGGCCGTGGGCCGTATTGCTTTTATTGATGAGGGAAGGAAGCGAGCAATTTTAGATTTACGAACTGGTTCCGACGGACGTCCAGTTCGGCGTTCTAAATGTGCTGCTTTGTTACAAACGAGAGAGAGAGGTCGGGTCTATTTGTGGTAGGTGAGATCCAAAATCCAGAAGAAGTCCCTTTCTTAATGAATGCTAAGGGATATATATACTGTGAGTCGACTTCCTGCTCCCCGGGATTCCGGGGCCACGTGGCGTCTTCAGCCTGTTTCGCGGGTAAGGCGGCCTAGGAGGCGTGTTCCGGCCTTCGGGGAGAGAGGTCATGATGAGCTCGGCGCCATACCTCTGCAGAGTAGTACACTGTTTAACCGACTCTCCCCCACGTGTCTTTCTCTCCTTCGTCGAGTCTGCAAGGTTGGTGAGAGAGGCCATGATGAGCTCGGCGCCATTCCTCTGCAGAGTAGTGCACTGTTTAACCAAGTCTCCTCCACGTGTCTTTCTCTTCCTCGCTTACTCCGCTGGGTTGGTGAGATGTCGAGGTCAGACCATACCCCTGCTCAGACAGTACACTGTTCGGCCAACCCCTACGTGTCCTCTTTCCTTTCGACACCTTATCTTCAGCGAAGCGTCAGCTCGGACCCGGGGTGCGCCTCTTAGGAGCTCGGAACTTTTAGACGGAGCTCGGCGCGGGACTCCAGATCGGTGACCCCTGGTCAGAGGTTGACGCCGAGCTGAACGGATCGAGGAGGGCCCTTGTTAAGATGGGCCTAACTAAACGGGGGTGCTAGGCACACCTCCAACAATAGCCCCCCCCCCAGTTCGGTGGCATGAGGTGAGGCGAACACATCGAAGTTGATCTGGTGTCAGTTCGGCGCATCTTAAGACGGTACTTTGAGATCTAAGTGTGCCGGAAAAAGCTTTCTCACATATTCAGGTGCATCGCACACTAGGCCCACCTCCAACACAAGTCACGTGGAGTTACCGGAAAAGCTTTCTCCGGTAAAGGCAAGTTTCTCCGACGGGTGGAGTTACCGGAAAATGTGAGAGTCGACCAAGCCAAAGCCCACGTGGGGAACGGTCTCCTTACGGTGGTTGTTCCCAAGGACACGTCACCCAAATCATCTAAAACTCGGAATATCAACATCACTAGCAAGCTCTGATGTTTAAACCGGATTTAACCGGTTTTTGGTTTTCTTAATCCTACTGTTTGAATAACATTGGACTGTGTGTACTTCATGAATCAAACAAGTATGGTTACCAAACTGTAATATTTCGAGATAGTTTTAAGAATTGTGTAATCAATCATATACTTAATTGTGTGTAGTGAATTGCTAATATGGTGTTTTTTCATCGAGAAGATGCGAAAAAAACTTGGTTATCCAGCTGGCGTTACATCTGTTTGCTTTTCTCAACAAATAAAAGTCTTCTTATTATTATATCTTCTTATTACATCAAGAAACAAAAAAAAAACAAGTTTGTTTCCTCGTGTGCAATTTTTATATCTTCATATTACATTTTAACAAAATTCTTATGTATGTCTCTGTCTCAATCTTCTTTGCCTACGTCACTTCATATTTGGTTATTTCGGTTTCAGACCACAAACAAACGAATGAAAAACTGAGTAATTGCCCACATGGACGTGGTCGAGTGGTAGTGGGGAGGTGGGATTGTTCCACCAACAGGGAACCTGGGTTCGATTTCCTCTCTGCGCTAGTGCTCGAAACATTAATCATGACCATGTGTGGAAACTGGCATTGGGCTTCGTCCCAGTTGAAAACTCGTGAGGAGGCTTTGTCAGTTGGGCCAACTCACTCTAGGCAATAGTCGGAAGGTGCGAAATCTTACTGGTTTGGCATGTGGTAGCCAGTCCCCATCTCTCCGGTAGAATGTCGACCGGACAGCTTAGGTTATCAAAAAAAAAAAAAAACTGAGTAATTAATAAGAATGGATTACATAAGAATGATACTAAACCCTAAGTCAATCTTTGGTCTCTGTTTTTCTCTGTTTTTGTAGGCAAATGTTTATGTAATCCATTCTTATCCCTCAAGAAATATAACGGAATTCAAAACCCTAGGTCAATCTTTGAGTCTCTGTTTCTTGATCCCATCGTTCGAAACAAAACTGTACTCCGTGATATATCATAGTTTTTACCCTGTTTAGGCCATGATATAAGTCCTTTTTATAGAGTCTTTCTAGTGTTTTGTAGTCTTTTAGAGTTTTTTACAGGTTATAGCACGTTTGGAGCATTATTGGAATTATTGGAGCTTTCTGGAGCATTTGGAGCAAGGCTGAAGTTTGTGTCGCTGAGTATCTGATTTCACGTCAAGCATAGATCGATATCCCATGGTATCGATCGATACCCATCGCAGCATGACAAGACACGCGACTTAATGAAGAGTTGAAGAACTGCAGATTTGCCCCAAAAGTCTTTAATAATTACAAGAAGCCCCAATTCGTGTGTTAGCTTATAAATAGGGATTTTTACAGCCACTTTTAGAGGACGCTTATTTTTATTCTGGATTTGAGAGATAGCTTTTGAGGGAGACAAGTCAGATACTTTGTTCGTCTGAGAGAATATTTCGAACCCTTTGTTACTCTTTCTTATTATTTATTTTAGTATTTATTCAGTCATGTTTATTGCTTCAATCTCCATGTCTGAGTAGATCACCTGTTAGGTTTAGGGTTTTCTCATAGGGATTTCTTTGAATGCTAGGTTGATTATCTGTTTAGGATTCACTATCTGAATTAGTTCTTCGCCATATGTTGTTCTAAAAGCTAATTCTGGATTGATCACCTAGAACTTAGATCTTAGGATAATTGATTAGGCACGAGAGTGCGATTAATTACCTGATAGAACCTATAGTGAGCAAATTGATTATTCGCAAAGAGATTTGATTTAATTGATTTGTGAACATATCAAACCTGAACTTTAAAGCTGATTTAGACTTTAGGATTCGCAAAGAGATTTGGAATTCCTAGGATTTAGATTTAGATAGTTTTCGCAACGAGAGTTGGTTAGCTATATTTTAGTGATTTGAGTTCAAGGACCGTGCTTAATCTGAATCCTGTTAGTTAATTTAGCTGCATTCATTGATTTCCTGAGAAATACCCTGAACCTATCTGCATCCAACTGAATTTACAACACTTTTACTTGCATACTTATTTTCAATTACATCTTTTGATTTAGCGTATTTTGGATCTATATAATCTATTGTGTGATAACTGAGTTCTTGTGTTCGACCCCTGATTTACTACAGCAACTGCTTTAGTACTATTTAGGGTATTAATTTGAGCATATCAAATTTGGCGCCGTTTCCGGGGACTCAATTCGCCATTAGATTTTAGCTAAGAAATTCGTCTAAATCGTCCGAGTATCGATCGATACCCTTCAGTATCGGTCGATACCCGTCGTCAATTTCAGTTACTTACGTTCTTGACTTTTGATTTCAGGTGCATGCATAATCTTGAAACCAGAAGCAAAAAGAGCACTCCGCTAGTTGATCTATCACTGGAACAGCTAGCACTCGTGGAACGCACAAACATGAAAGCAAAGAAATCAGCTAAGATGAACAACAATCAAGTGGGGTTGGTTCGTAATGCAGCTGGTGCTTACAGAGACCAAGAGGGTCGGTTGTGCAATGAGCAAGGACAACATCTAGATGGAGAGGGGATCGTCATTCCACCTGCTCCCGTTGTCGCTGAAAATGTCGCTGGGAACGCGAGGAATGCTGTGGTTAATCGTGGAAGAACGATTGGTGAGTACAACAGGCCGGATCAGTTTTTCGCCAATCGGTCAGCGATTCGTCCTCCTGCGTTTGAGAGGAATGACTTTGAGCTGAAACCTGCTTACTACACCCTTGTGGGACAACATCTCTTTCATGGTCTTCCTCATGAACATCCGATGGATCATGTGGAGAAGTTCGAGGACTTGGTCACTAGCATCAAGAGCAATGGAGTGTCCTACGACTATCTCTTCTGCAAGCTCTTCCCCTACTCTCTAGGTGGAGACGCGACTTACTGGCTGAGGCAGCTACCTCCTGGATCGCTGACTACTTGGGAGGACACTAAGAGGGCCTTCCTGATTAACTTCTATGATGATGCACGATCTGAGGATCTGAGGAATAAAATCTCCACCTTTTCTCAAGGACCTACTGAGGCGTTCAAGGCTGCTTGGACGAGATTCAAATCGTATCAGAGAGATTGTCCACATCACGGATACTCTGATGTGCAGCTGCTGGGTATCTTCTTCAGAGGGATAGATTGGAGATATCAGATGGCTTTGGACGCTTCAAGCAATGGTAATTTCAACACCAGATATCCTGAGGATGCTTATGTGTTGATTGAGAACTTTGCATCTAGCAGTAGCACCAAGAGTGCAGATTTAGAGCGCAAGAAGCTGGCCGGTAACATGGATGGGTCGCAGATCGCTGAAGTTAAAGCTCAGCTGGATTCTATGCACAGTCTTATGCTGGGAAAGACAACAAAGGCTGTTCATTTTGCTGAAGATGTTGAGGTGTTCAACGAGGGTGAAGCAGAAGATGTCAACTACATTGGTGGTTCTGGTTTTTAGGGACAGAGGAACCAATTCAACAACAATCGGAGCTTCAACAACAACTTCCAGCAAGGAGGATTCAACCAGAAACCTGCCCAAAACAGCGGTTACACCAGGAACTACGGAAATCCCTCTTACGAGCCTGTGACTGCTAAAACATCAGAGAACAAGATTGAGGCCAAGCTTGAAACACTCGTTCAAGGACAGCAGCAGATCACAGTGACCTTCAATGGTAAGATGGATGCCATGTACAAAGATCTGAGTGGAAGGATCGATGCTCTTGGTATTCATCAGAAGAAGCTGGAAACTCAGGTAGCTCAGACTTCAGAAGGTTCGAGAAGACAAGAAGGTTTTCTTCCAGGAAAAAGAGAGAACCCAAGGGCACACATCAATGCCATTACCTTGAGAAGTGGTAAAGAGGTCACTTCAGGAGCAAGAATAGACCAAACTGTCGAAAATTTCGAGATATCTGACGATGAGGACACTGAAATCGCCAAGGCATCGATCGACACTACCCAACATCGATCGACACCGGTCAAAATTCTTACACGGGAAAACCCAAAATCCCATGTATCGATCGATACCCCCCAGTATCGATCGATACCGAACCTAAAAACGATACACTACTTGGGGTTACGCAGGAGTAGCCTAAAGCGGTTGCAGAGAGAGTCTACATACCGAGGATACCTTATCCCAGAGCTCTTGGAAAGACTAAGAAGGAGGTAGAGGACACAAGATGCAAGGAAATTTTGGACAAACTAGTTGTTGAACTTCCCTTCATCGATGCTATCAAAACTTCTCCAGCTTTCAGGAGATATGTCAAGAAGATGGTGTCCAGCAATGTGAACCTTGAAGACAGTTGTCTGATGATCACTCAGGAGTGCAGTGCAATCCTAACCAACAGGATCCCAACGAAACTACCAGATCCAGGGAGCTTTGTCTTGGATTTCACAATCTTTACTGACAGGTTTGAGAGTTCTCTTTGTGACCTTGGCTCAAGTGTCAACCTCATGCCATACTCGGTTGCTAAGAGAATGGGAATGACATACTTCACTTCTACGAGGATCTCGCTGATACTCGCTGATCTTTCAGTTAGACTTCCAGAAGGATTGCTCGAGGATGTTCCGATTAAGATTGGGAATTGCTTAATCCCAACTGATTTCATTGTCTTGGAGTATGATTCGGAACCCAAAGATCTTCTCATCTTGGGAAGGCCATTCCTAGCAACAGCTGGTGCTCTGATTGATTGCAGGAATGGGAAGATAGCTCTTAACATTGGTGAGTTGGTCATGACTTTTAACATGGAGAAGATGATGAAGAGACCAACCATCGATGGACAGACTTTCTTCGTTGATACCTTCTGTGACATTGCTGAAGAGTACTTCCTGGAGATGTATCTTGAAGACCCATTGGAGAGAGCATTGGTCTGTTCGGCTGAGTCAGAGGTTAATGCGAATGATGCTGCTACTGAATACAGGAAGATGCTCGATACAGCACTGCCAGTATCGATCGATACTCAATCGATACTCACATAGTATCGATCGATATCCTGCGGCCAGAAAGAAGTTTGGCCGAAAGAACTAAGCAAGCTGCTGGGCTTGGAGATTGGAGCGAGGAGAAAGCTCCTAAAGTGGAACTCAAACCACTTCCTGCGAATCTGAGGTATGGTTTTCTTGGTCCTAATTCCACGTTCCCAGTAATCATAAATGCTTCCTTGAACAACGCAGATGTTACCTTACTGTTGAGCAGGCTGCGCAAGTATCTCAAAGCTCTTGGCTATTCTCTTGATGATATTTCAGGTATATCACCGGACCTGTGCATGCATAGGATTCATCTTGAGGACGAGTCAATGGTTTCAATTGAGCATCAAAGGAGGATGAATCCGAACCTGAAGGAAGTGGTTAAGAAAGAGGTCATGAAACTCTTAGATGCAGGAGTTATCTATGCCATCTCAGATAGCTCTTAGGTCAGTCCAGTGCACGTTGTTCCTAAGAAAGGAGGGATAACAGTGGTGAAGAATGAGAAGGATGAGATGATTCCTACGAGGACTATCACTGGACATCGAATGTGCATTGACTATAGGAAGTTGAATGCAGCTACACGGAAAGATCACTTCCCATTGCCATTCATCGACCAGATGCTGGAGAGATTGGCTAGCCATCCCTACTATTGTTTCCTTGATGGGTATTCAAGTTTCTTCCAGATTCATATCCATCCAGATGACCAAGGGAAGACCACTTTCACATGTCTCTATGGCACATTCGCATACAGGAGAATGCCATTTGGATTGTGTAACGCTCTAGCTACTTTTCAGAGATGCATGATGTCTATCTTCACAGACATGATTGAGGATTTCATGGAGGTGTTCATGGATGATTTTTCAGTATATAGATCATCATTCAAGGACTGTTTGGCTAACTTGTGTAAAGTGCTCCAGAGGTGTGAAGAGAAGCACTTGGTCATTAATTGGGAAAAGTGCCACTTTATGGTTCAAGATGGCATCGTACTTGGGCATAAGGTCTCTGAATCTGGGATCGAAGTTGACAAAGCCAAGATTTAGGTCATGACAAGTCTCCAACCACCGATTTCTGTGAAGGATATTCGGAGTTTCCTTGGTCATGCTGGGTTTTACAGGAGATTTATCAAGGATTTCTCCAAAATAGCACGCCCACTCACTGCTTTACTATGCAAGGAGATCAAGTTTGATTTCACCCCTTATTGTCTTGCAGCCTTTGAGGAGATCAAAAAGGCTTTGGTGAGTGCTCCTATTGTGCAACCTCCTGATTGGACTCTGCCTTTTGAGATCATGTGCGATGCTAGTGATTTTGCTGTTGGGTCAGTTCTGGGTCAGAGGAAAGATAAGAAGCTGCACGTCATCTACTATGCCAGCATGACTTTGGATGATGCTCAGAGGAATTACAGCACCACAGAGAAGGAACTACTTGCAGTTGTCTTCTCCTTTGAGAAATTCTGATCCTAATTGATTGGGAGCAAGGTGGTTGTTCATACTGATCATGCTGCTCTCAAGTATTTGATGAATAACAAGGATCTCAAGCCTCGTCTTTGTCGTTGGGTTCTTTTGCTACAAGGATTCGACATCGAGGTTAAGGACAAGAGAGGCATAAAGAATGGGGTCGTTGACCATCTCTCGCGGATGCGGATCGATGCAGGCGTCCCTACTGATGATCAACTACCTGAGGAAGCCATTTACTTCATTGAAACTGGGTTCCAGACAAATCTCGCAGAGAATCAGCAATTTTCACGAGTTGCAGGTTTCAGTATCGATCGATACCCTGCTGGTATCGGTCGATACCCTGGCAATTTCGAGCCTGTTTTGATTGTTGATCATCCTGGTGTTTCTGAAAACCATCTCGTCGCTGCAACCGATTCTGATGATCCATGGAATGCTGATATTGCCAATTACCTCGCTGCAGATGCTGAGCCAAGACACCTCAAGAATTATAATAAGAAGAAGTTCATGTGTGACATAAGGAGATTCTTTTGGGATGAACCTTACCTGTACAAGCATTGTGCTGATGGTATCTACAGGAGATGCGTTGCTGAATCAGAGGTTCCAGATATTTTGTTTCATTGCCATGGATCCGACAAGGCTCTTCAAGCAGGGTTCTGGTGGCCTACCATGTTTAAGGATGCTCATGCTTTCGTCTCACAGTGCGATGCTACAAAATTTCATCCTTGAGGTTGAAGTCTTCGATTGCTGGGGCATCGACTTTATGAGTCCCTTACTGTTGATCCGTAAATCACACAAAAAGGGGGTAAAACGGTACTTTAGTCGGAATCTCGTTTATTGATCAAGAGTCGGCGATTACAACAGAGTTTAAGTAAGAAGGCAAAGACAAAAGACTTGAGATCGGTAACGAGCTCTCTCTTGTATTCTCTGTCTCTGCGGAAGTTGTGGATGTCTCTGAAGAATGAGGCTCCTCCTTTATTTATAGTGTCTTTGAGGCGGTCGAAAGGAAGATTTCTCCTTTTCCGAGTTCGATTAGGAAAAGGAAATCTTCCGGTTTTCTCTCCGAGATAAGGATAAGTTCCTGATATCTCGAGGAGTTGACCAAAGAGAATATTTCCTTTTCCGAGATCGGTGGGAAAAGGGAAATATTCCGGTTTCATCTGTTGTAACGGACCGGGCTTGTGATGGGCCTAGATCGGTAGCCGAGATGGGCTTTCAGCGAGATTCCGAGCTCGGCCCAACGTTTTCGGGCCGACTTGTCTTTGATCCGAACCATCGTAGACCGGTCTTGATTGAACCGATCTCGGTTCGAACCGAGTTAAACCAGGGGGTGCCAATCCCCCCTCTAACAATTGGTCCCCTCCTCAGTTCGGCGAGGGAGTTTATGAGTTCGGTGAATTTTTGGGGAGTATTCTTTAGCTCGGTTAAAACTGAGATCGGTACGATCTGATCAGATTCTATTTCGAGTGCGGCGGATTTTCGGGTTCGGCGAATTTTGAGTTCGGCGAACTTCTTTCGAAAGTGAAGATCGGAATTCCCGTGATCGAATAGATTTTGGAGCTTTCGAGTTCGGCAGATTTTTCTCGGGAAGGGGGCGTCGTTTCGTCTTCTTCGTCTACGGAATTCGAAGAGCCGCGTGTCGATTCGTACTCTTCGGCTACAGAATTTGAAGAATCGTCATCATTGCGTTTTTCTTTATAAATACCGCTCGATCCTCCTTCATTTCTCACTTCTGTTCATTTTCTTCAAAAAGGTATTTCTCTCTCTCTCTAGAGCTCACCCTTCTCTCTAGAATTTATTTTTCTTTCCGTTCTCCGATCATTTATCCGCCGTGATTCTTCCGATCTGTTTGAAGATCTTCGAACTTTCTAGGCGATCTTCAAGCTGTTCTTCGTTAGTATTCAAGTTGTTCTTCATTAGTTCTTTCTTTCGATCGATATGGTTTCAAGGACTTCTTCTCCTTCTGTTAAAGACCGAGCTTCTCCATCTAAGTTTCCCGACCTTGGGTTGTTCGTCAACAGCTCTGATTCGAATTCGGATGGGTTAAGTGACGTCGAACGGGAGATGTTCAGGCGCAACTCTCAGCGTTCCGCGGCTGGACCGAGCAATCCTAGAGTTTCGGTCGAGGTCCCGCATCTCGTCGATGAAGACCTGTCTGAAGAAACTGCTGAGTCGAATGAGCAAGTTCGGGCAGATGCCGAATTCGCCGCTCGGCTTGCCGAGGATGAGGATGCGGCCGACCTGGACAATCGTGCTGCTTCTCCAGCAGGTCGTCCTGACGAAGGAGACGATGATCCCGTATCGGCTGCTAGGCGGATGGTTGAGAGGCCGGCCAATATCGGCCCATCTCGGTCCACCGCGGAGACGATCCAGATCACCTTGGAGCGGTGCGGTGCTCCAAATGACTTGCTTTTTAAGACCCCGAAGGCTACGGATCGCCCGTGGGATGCTCCTGACGGTTACATTTGTGTCTACGAGGAGCATTTCAGAAGTTGCGGGCTTCGGTTTCCCATCCCAGAGCTCGTCTATAAGTACTGTAAGAGGCGGCACGTCGCGATCTCTCAGTTGATGCCGGCCACGGTGATAAACCTTATGGGTCTTCTTTCTCTCGGGGAGGAGTGCGGTATCCCTATTACGGCGAAGGTTTTCGTGAGGTTGTTCCGGGTGAACCTGTCGAAGGCAAAGCCGTGGTTACTATCGGCGAATGCGAAACCGGAAGCCGACCTTGTTACTGGGAACAAACCGAGCAAGGTCAACCATTGGAGCGCCCGATACTTCTTCGTGAAGATCGACAAATCTTCCGTTGAGTGTCCGGGAGGGAATTACCGAACTCAATGGAGGACTCCCATTGGTAGATACTTGTTCTTGATTTCGTTTTAGTACCTAATTTTGCCTGAATTATATTTGTCTTTTCCGTTTTCAGCTCGTCATCCTCCAAGCTTCCTTATCACCACACCAGGGTTCACTTTTGCTCATGCGAAGCAATTGAGTGCGGCTGGGAAAGTTCGGTGGCCTGAAGCTTTCCAGGAGAAGCTCGATTTGAAGGCGAAAAGAGTTCTTAGAGGTTGGTCGGTCGACTTTTCTTCGTAGTCTGTTGATACCGATCTCCCCTTTCCCTTTTTTTTTATTTACTTATCGTTTTCCCCTTTTTCAGCTAAACCGTCTCGTCGTCGGAAGATGAAGTTCGATGACATCCCCGATCTATCTGCCGAACTTGACGGTGACGAGCGGGAGATGAATTCTGAAATTCCTCCTCCGCCTGAAGCCGAACCGGTAATTGTTGATGAAGGCATCGTTGGGAACGATGTTCCTGCTGGGGAGCAAGTTCCTACTGAAGGGCGCACTTCTCCTCCCGCCGAAAAGAAGAGGAGAAGGAAGACTAAAAAAGGAGCCCGGCAAAGGGCTGATCACACAGCTGGGGTCGGCACTACGCCTGCTGAAGGCAACGAAGGGAATACCGGCCCCCAAAATGTTGGAGGTGATGATGGGGGTTCTGAACCCCAACGAGCCGAAGAGGAGACGGTGGTCCTGTCGGACGATTCTCCTGTCTCGAAGAGGCATCGGGCTTCAGCACCGGAGGTCGAGTCATTGGGTTTTGCCGAGACGTATCGGCAGGTTAGCTTCGGCCCGGAATTCCTCCCTTCGGTCGATCGTCTGTATAAGTCTGATGAGTTCAAGAAATTGGCCCAGACTACTGCCGAGGTAAATGCCTTTTTCAAGTTCGTCTCTTCTTTCTTTCAATTCTTCTTTCTGATGTTCGCTGTTTTTGACAGATGATTGCCCAGACGAATGAGATCGTCGGGTCATACGATCGTGATCTCGGAGCTTCGCGCCGTAAGGCTTTCGAAGCGAGCGTCCAAGCCGTGGAACTCCGCAAAGAGCTCCGAGTCTCTGAGGATAGAGTGGAAGCCGGCGATCGTGCAGTAGCCGAGCTGACCCGCGAACTAGCCGTGCTGAAGAGATCCAATGCCGAGCTGGAGTTGGAAAAGGATGCCCTTGCGACGAAGCTATTCACAGAGACTTCAAGGTTGCGGGCTGGCCGCACTTATCAAATCTTGAAGAGGAAAGCGGCAACTGAAAAATGCCAGGTTCGTCTTCAAAAAGTTAAGGACCATCTGGCGGCGGTTGATCAGGCAAGGAAACCATTCCTGGCCGTTAATCAGATCCATGGGATCCTCAGCTTCTGCCAGAGTCTGAAGACGAGGCACGGTATCGTCGTCCCGCCGTCTCGTATTGAAAAGCTTGAGAAGCTTAAGGCTGAGAAGTCGGCAGAGTACGAGGCGATCGACCTCCGCGAGCTGGAAGATGCGGATCTAGTCGTCTCGCCCTTTACTGATCCGGTTCACACGGGAATTTCGCCCTCGATGGGTAATGAAGTCCCGCCAGGGCTTGATGAGTTCGGTACTAACCGAGCTTCGATGTCGGCGGACCAAGCTGAAGCGATGCGGAGGCAAGGTGTTTAGGCCTTTTTCCTACTTCATGTAATTTGTTTTTAGTTTTCTTTTTGCCCGGATGGGTTTATGACTTGAACTCTTGGACCGGAAGGTTTGTAAAGTCCGGTATCCACTCTGTTGTTCGCCCGAGGGGCTTTTGAATGAATCTGATTTTTATCGATCTTCTTTTTATTTTGAGTGTTATACTTAGTTATTGCTCAAGTTATTTTTATACCGAGCTCTGATATATTTGAAGTCGTACATTATACGAACCTCTCGAATTTATCGTACACAGTGGTGCCGTAAACTGTACGGTCTTAGCCGGGTGAAGAGGATAAATTCGACTGAACCTGTTCGAGGTCGGCAATCCCTATCGTAGATCGGCTTACTGCTTTTGCGATTGTTGAGAAATCGGCTTACTTGTTTTTGCGACTGTTGAGAAATCGGCTTACTAGTTTTGCGACTGTTGAGAAGTCGGCTTAGATTTGCGAGGAAGGACGTTCGGCTTGACCCTAGAGTTTAGTTTAAGAGTACGTGAACAGCCCATCTTAATATGCTCTAGGTTTCTCACATTGAATCCGAGTGTGCGAGACGGACTTAGCTTATTTGGCTCGGATAATCTGAGAAGCTGGTGCGAGACTGGTCTCGGCTTTGAATGTGGAAAGTGTATTATCCATTGCACCATGAGGATGCGTGCGAGCTAAGCTCGGCTTATTTCGATCGTCTGGCCAGGACGTCGATATGGGAACCGTTTGTGGTTGAAAATGCGAACCGTTGAAGTTCGGCAAACGTAAAGTTTGACTTAGAAAATACGAACTGTTGGAGTTCGGCAAACAAAAAGTTTGGCTTAGAAAATACGAATTTGGAGTTCGGCAAACGAAAAGTTTGATTTGGAAGATACGAACTGTTGGAGTTCGGCAAACTAAAAGTTTGACTTAGAAAATACGAACTGTTGGAGTTCGGCAAACAAAAAGTTTGACTTAGAAAATACGAACTGTTGGAGTTCGGCAAACGAAAAGTTTGATTTGGAAGATACGAACTGTTGGAGTTCGGCAAACTAAAAGTTTGACTTAGAAGATACGAACTGTTGGAGTTCGGCAAACAAAAAGTTTGACTTAGAAAATACGAACTGTTGGAGTTCGGCAAACAGAAAGTTTGACTTAGAAAATACGAACTGTTGGAGTTCGGCAAACAGAAAGTTTGACTTAGAAAATACGAACTGTTGGAGTTCGGCAAACAGAAAGTTTGACTTAGAAAATACGAACTGTTGGAGTTCGGCAAACAAAAAGTTTGGCTTAGAAAATACGAACTTGGAGTTCGGTTGCAATGCCTTTGCGTAATAAAGTTTTATTGATGTTATAGCTGCGCCTGTGAAGGCTGCCTACGTACCTTGGAGAGAAGGATCAAGCCGTTCGTAGTTCATATTACATAGTGAAATTGAGCCTAAGTATAATAGCTCGGTGATCTTTTTTTTTTTTTTTTTTTTTTTTTTTTTGGGCTCGAGATCTAGACTAGATGTAGTACCGTTTGAGGTTCATCGAATTCCATGAACGGGGAATGGGGGTTCCGTCTAGCTTCATGAGCTGTTGAACGCCTGGTTTGACTACCTGCATGACCTGATAAGGTCCTTCCCAGTTCGTGCCGAGCTTGCCGGCATTCTTCTCTTCGGTGCCCTCGAAGACCTTTTTCAGAACAAGGTCGCCATCGGTGAAATGGCGTCCGCGGACCTTTTTGTTGTAGTAGCGTGCTGCCAAGTTCTGGTAATTCTGAATCCGAAGTAAGGCTTGATCGCGTTGTTCCTCGAGATTGTCGAGGTGGTCGAGCATGATTTCGTCGTTAAGATCAGGATTTTGTACGAGCATCGTCCGACGGATAGTCGGGATGGTGAGTTCGGCGGGGCATAGGGCTTCCATGCCATAGGCCATGTACAAGGGGGATTGCCCCGTTGACGATCTTGGGGTCGTTCGGTATGACCATAAGACTCCGTCGAGTTTATCTGACCATGTCCCTTTATGAGTATCCAATCGTTTCTTGAGGCCGGCTATGATTGTTTTGTTTGTTGCTTCGGCCTGACCGTTGCTCGGCGGGTATCTTGGTGTGGAAAAACTTAGTCGAATTTTCCACTTAGCGCAGAAGTCGTTGAATAGTGTTGATATGAATTGGGGACCGTTATCGGTGATAATCTCGTACGGAATTCCGTGTCGGCAGATAATGAATTTCCAGACGAATTTCTGAACGTCAGAGGCGAGGATGACGGGATATGCCTCGGCTTCTACCCATTTGGTAAAGTAATCCGTCATGACGAGGATGAACTTTTTCTGCGTAGTGGATCGTCTGAAAGGACCGATGATGTCCATCCCCCATCGCATGAATGGATACGGAGCTGTCGAAGTGGTTAGCAGCTCGGTAGGAAGATGTATCATTGGGCCATGCCTTTGGCATTTGTCGCACTTCGCGACGAACCTCTCGCAGTCTGCTTGCATACTTGGCCAATAATAGCTTGCTCTCTTGACTTTCAGGGCTAGAGATCGGCCGCCGGAGTGATTGCCGCCATCGCCTTCGTGTATTTTTTTCATGACTTCCTGAATTTCATCGCCTGAGATGCATTTGAGGAGGATTCCTGCTGCACTCCAACGAAACAGTCCGTCCTTGATAAGTATGTAGCGAGCGGCTCGCATTTTGAGTCGTCGAGCGGCCCATCTATCGGCCGGAATTTTGCCATCGATGATGTACATTTTTATCTCCAGTGTCCAATTGGCGGGAGTCTGCTCGTCGGACTGTTCGAGGTCTGTTGGCTCATGAAGTCCGTCCGTCTGTTCCTCCGTTTCATCGTCTGATCGGGCCGATTCGTCGACTTGCAGCGTGTCGTTGTTGCCTTCGGCGGTACTAGAGTGTTCGGGCTCGGTGTCTTGATCGGGCTCGATGGTTGTAGTCCGTCTCTGTCGACGTAAGACAGGTTCAGTCGCAGGATTTTCCTCGTAATCCCGTCTACGAGTCGTGACGATGCATTGTTCTGTGCTTCCGATACTAGGTTCTGATATACTTTCCACCGGGATCGTTCGTTTGAGGTGAGGGTCGGAGCTCGAAGCCAAGGCAGCGAGTGCGTCGGCTGGAGCGTTTTCGCCCCGCGGAATCTTGGTAAGTTCGAACGAATCGAATTCGGCAACGAGTTGTTTGACGAGCTTGAGGTATGCGTCCATTCGATCATTCTTGGCGTCATACTCCCCGCTGAACTGACTTGCGACGAGCTGTGAGTCGCAGTAGGCGTGAATGCGTGTAACGCCGATGGCTTTGGCCAAACGTAGTCCGGCAATTAGCGCTTCGTATTCTGCCTCGTTGTTAGACGCGTTGAACGTCAGGCGGAAAGATTGCTCCAAGATTTCTCCCGTTGGAGATTTGAGGCGAATGCCTATTCCAGAGCCTCGGTGAGACGACGGCCCATCGACGTGAAGGATCCATTGTTCGGCGGTTATGACATCAGTGTTGACGTATTCCGTAGATAGTTCAATGAGGAAATCGGCGAGGACTTGTGATTTGATGCTTGTCCGGCTTTTGTAATCGATGTCGTACTCGCTGAGTTCGATAGCCCATTTAGCCAACCGACCGGACTGGCTTGGGCTATGTAGGATTGTCCGGAGTGGTTGATCGGTTAGCACGGTGACTGAGTGTGATTGGAAATAAGGACGCAATTTCCGAGCTGAAACAACAACGGCGAGGGCCAGCTTTTCGAGAGTCGGATATCGCCCTTCAGCTCCATCTAGTGATTTGCTGATATAGAAGATCGGTTTTTGTTCGCCCCGGTCTTCCCGAACGAGGACCCCGCTGATCGCCGAGGTTGAGATCGCGATGTAGAGATAGAGGGTCTCGCCGTCTTCGGGTTTTGCCAAAACTGGTGGTGTTGATAAGTATTCTTTGAGCTGCTTGAATGCTTCCTCGCACTTATCATCCCACTCAAGATTTTTGTTTCCGCGCAGCAATTGGTAGAAAGGGAGACACTTATCGGTGGACCGGGAGATAAACCGGTTGAGTGCGGCGATGCGTCCTGTGAGTCTTTGCACCTCCCTTCTCGTTGTTGGAGATGGTAAGTCAAGGATTGCTGAGATCTGTTTAGGATTGGCTTCGATTCCCCTTTGAGTCACGATATACCCGAGGAATTCTCCGGAGGTTACACCGAATGTGCATTTGGTCGGGTTAAGCTTCATGCCGTACTCGTTTAGGATGTCGAAACAGGTGTTAAGATGTCCGGCATGATCCTTTGCTACCAGTGACTTGACGAGCATGTCGTCGATGTAAACCTCCATTGTTTTGCCGAGCTGGCTAGCGAACATCCGATTAACGAGGTGTTGGTAGGTAGCACCGGCGTTTTTTAGGCCGAACGGCATCACTTTGTAGCAATAGATACCGCGATCGGTAATGAATGAGGTCTTCTCGCGATCGTCCGGGTGCATGAGTATCTGATTGTAGCCTGAAAAGGCGTCCATGAATGAGAGGAGTTCGTTCCCGGCGGTGGCTTCGACGAGTCTGTCGATATGTGGGAGTGGGAAACTATCCTTTGGGCAGGCTTTGTTTAGGTCGGTAAAATCGACGCATATCCTCCACTTTCGGCTCTTCTTCTTCACAACGACCGGGTTTGCCAACCATTCGGGATACCGAACTTCTGTAATCGATCCTGCGCTAAGTAATCTTTCGACTTCATCGTTTACAGCTCGGGCTTTCTCGGGACCGAGCTTGCGTCGTTTCTGTTTGATCGGTTTGAAGGTGGGGTCGATGTTGAGTTCATGGCTTATTATCTTTGGGTTGATTCCGGGCATATCTGTGATTGACCAGGCGAAGGTCGAAACGTTTCTTTTGAGGAGTCGGATTAAATCCTCTTTGATGTCTTTGTCGAGCTCGGCTCCGATTCCTACGCATTTTTCCGGATTGAAATCATCGATATTGACTTGGACGATCGTTTCGCGTCGCGGCAGATCGGGATCGTGTGGGATTTTCTTCTTATTGATCACGCAGGTGCGGGGAGTGGTCCTTAGTTTGCATTCGTTTATGAAACATGTTCGGGACATCACCTGGTCGCCTCTAAGGGTGAAAACTCCGGAAGGTGTCGGGAACTTGACGCATTGATGATACGTTGACACGACTGCTTTCATCGAGAATATCCACGGCGTGCCGAGTATTACGTTGTAGATCGCGGGTTTGTTTAGCACCAAGAACTTGACCATTCGACACATTCCCCCGGTATACATAGGAATTTTGACCGTTCCTGCTGTCATGGTTTGCTCGCTTGAGAATCCGGTGAGTGGTTCGATGTTCGGCCTGATTTGGTTGTCGGGAAAATCCATATTTTTCAGCGTATCCTTGAAAATCACGTTAACCGAGCTCCCAGTGTCGATCAAAATTCGCCCGACTACGACATCACCGATGAGTGTCTCGACGACTAACGGGTCGTTATGCGGCATATGAAGTCCTTCCGTGTCGGCCTCAGAGAAGGTGATCGGCGTTCCGCAGGGTGTAGTCTGATGTGACTGTTTTGCGGCCACTGCTTCCTTACTGTATGTCTTCAGAGCTCGGACGGAGTAGTTGCATGTTTCCAATGCACCCATGATCATGTTGACACGTTTTCGAACCTGCGGAGGTTGTTGAGTTTCCACGTTGTCCTCCTGATCTCGTTTCGGTTGTTCGTCGTCGGTTTTGTCTTTCTTTTGCTCGGCAGGCTTGTTCGGTTTGGAGTTACGTCTCCTACCGTTATCGTTACGGCGCGGTCTGTTCGAGGGTTGGAAGGCTCCTTCGACTGGAACTTCCCCCTTTTTGTACTTCATCATCAGGAACTCCTGTAGATGTCGGCACTCTTCGGTCGAATGGTTTCCATACCGGTTATGGAAATTGCAGTACGGTGCGGATTCAGTGGTGTCGGGCTCTTTTGGCTCATCCGACCGAACCCAAGTGTTTGACCAGGATTGCTGAGTTTGGATCGTATTGACGGGTTGTTTCGGGGGAACGTACAGTTTGTCCTTAGTGGCGGGCTGTTTCGTGATTGCGTATCGCCTATCTTTCTCGGATCTTTCCTCCTCCTCCATGATGAAGATATGCGCCCTGTGCAGGATGTCCTCCAATGTCTTTGGATTATTGCGTTTGATCTCCCTGTGAAAGTCCGATTCGTACCAGGTGGCTTTGTAAAGAGCCTCGATTGCGGCTTCGTCGTCGATCGTGCAATGGGATACAACCGCTTTGAAACGTTCCATGAAGTTGCGTAGGGGCTCGTCCTGCTTCTGCTCGAGGGCCCAGAGTTCGGCGTTCTTTGTTTTCTGCTTGATAAACATGGTGAAGCGTTTGAGGAATTTGGTAGTGAGCTCGTTATAGCTGTTTACCGAACTTGGCTCGAGCGTTGAAAACCAATCGAGCGCGGCTCCGGATAAGTTCTCCACGAATAGTTGGCACACGGCTGCGTCCTTCTCGGTTTCCGAGCCGAAACGAAATCGGTTCATTGTGATGACAAACGAGGTCAAGATGTGTTTAGGATCGGTAAACCCGTCGTATGATGTGATCTTGACTCTTTCCAATCGTCGGACTGGAGTGTTGACGACTTTGTCGGTAAACGGCGTCCTCTGTGACTCTTGAATTACCCGGTCGATCTCCGGCGCCGAACTCGTAGCCTGATGGACTTTGGTCCGCATATCTTGTAGTTGGGCCTGGACCTTGGCGAATTCCAAATTCACGGCGGCTAGGTCCGTGATGTTGATTTCCGAACCGGTCGCGGAGGATCTTCTTGTCGGCGGGTCGATCGTGCCTGGGGGTTGAGCGTCGGTTAAGTCGGACAAGAGATTTCGGCGTAACGTGTTTTCGTTGGCGGGGGTGACCGGGTTTGGATCGAGGATACCGATCTGATTTCGGCGCTCAAAATGGGATGCTATGAGAGATGCGATCCGCTCTTCGTTCTTTTTGTTAATTTCGGCGAACTGCGCTGTCATAGCTTCTATGAAGACGGTCGGATCCGTAAATCACACAAAAAGGGGGTAAAACGGTACTTTAGTCGGAATCTCGTTTATTGATCAAGAGTCGGCGATTACAACAGAGTTTAAGTAAGAAGGCAAAGACAAAAGACTTGAGATCGGTAACGAGCTCTCTCTTGTATTCTCTGTCTCTGCGGAAGTTGTGGATGTCTCTGAAGAATGAGGCTCCTCCTTTATTTATAGTGTCTTTGAGGCGGTCGAAAGGAAGATTTCTCCTTTTCCGAGTTCGATGAGGAAAAGGAAATCTTCCGGTTTTCTCTCCGAGATAAGGATAAGTTCCTGATATCTCGAGGAGTTGACCAAAGAGAATATTTCCTTTTCCGAGATCGGTGGGAAAAGGGAAATATTCCGGTTTCATCTGTTGTAACGGACCGGGCTTGTGATGGGCCTAGATCGGTAGCCGAGATGGGCTTTCAGCGAGATTCCGAGCTCGGCCCAACGTTTTCGGGCCGACTTGTCTTTGATCCGAACCATCGTAGACCGGTCTTGATTGAACCGATCTCGGTTCGAACCGAGTTAAACCAGGGGGTGCTAATCCCCCCTCTAACAATTGGTCCCCCCCTCAGTTCGGCGAGGGAGTTTATGAGTTCGGTGAATTTTTGGGGAGTATTCTTTAGCTCGGTTAAAACTGAGATCGGTACGATCTGATCAGATTCTATTTCGAGTGCGGCGGATTTTCGGGTTCGGCGAATTTTGAGTTCGGCGAACTTCTTTCGAAAGTGAAGATCGGAATTCCCGTGATCGAATAGATTTTGGAGCTTTCGAGTTCGGCAGATTTTTCTCGGGAAGGGGGCGTCGTTTCGTCTTCTTCGGCTACGGAATTCGAAGAGCCGCGTGTCGATTCGTACTCTTCGGCTACAGAATTTGAAGAATCGTCATCATTGCGTTTTTCTTTATAAATACCGGCGAATGCGAAACCGGAAGCCGACCTTGTTACTGGGAACAAACCGAGCAAGGTCAACCATTGGAGCGCCCGATACTTCTTCGTGAAGATCGACAAATCTTCCGTTGAGTGTCCGGGAGGGAATTACCGAACTCAATGGAGGACTCCCATTGGTAGATACTTGTTCTTGATTTCGTTTTAGTACCTAATTTTGCCTGAATTATATTTGTCTTTTCCGTTTTCAGCTCGTCATCCTCCAAGCTTCCTTATCACCACACCAGGGTTCACTTTTGCTCATGCGAAGCAATTGAGTGCGGCTGGGAAAGTTCGGTGGCCTGAAGCTTTCCAGGAGAAGCTCGATTTGAAGGCGAAAAGAGTTCTTAGAGGTTGGTCGGTCGACTTTTCTTCGTAGTCTGTTGATACCGATCTCCCATTTCCCTTTTTTTTTATTTACTTATCGTTTTCCCCTTTTTCAGCTAAACCGTCTCGTCGTCGGAAGATGAAGTTCGATGACATCCCCGATCTATCTGCCGAACTTGACGGTGACGAGCGGGAGATGAATTCTGAAATTCCTCCTCCGCCTGAAGCCGAACCGGTAATTGTTGATGAAGGCATCGTTGGGAACGATGTTCCTGCTGGGGAGCAAGTTCCTACTGAAGGGCGCACCTCTCCTCCCGCCGAAAAGAAGAGGAGAAGGAAGACTAAAAAAGGAGCCCGGCAAAGGGCTGATCACACAGCTGGGGTCGGCACTACGCCTGCTGAAGGCAACGAAGGGAATACCGGCCCCCAAAATGTTGGAGGTGATGATGGGGGTTCTGAACCCCAACGAGCCGAAGAGGAGACGGTGGTCCTGTCGGACGATTCTCCTGTCTCGAAGAGGCATCGGGCTTCAGCACCGGAGGTCGAGTCATTGGGTTTTGCCGAGACGTATCGGCAGGTTAGCTTCGCCCCGGAATTCCTCCCTTCGGTCGATCGTCTGTATAAGTCTGATGAGTTCAAGAAATTGGCCCAGACTACTGTCGAGGTAAATGCCTTTTTCAAGTTCGTCTCTTCTTTCTTTCAATTCTTCTTTCTGATGTTCGCTGTTTTTGACAGATGATTGCCCAGACGAATGAGATCGTCGGGTCATACGATCGTGATCTCGGAGCTTCGCGCCGTAAGGCTTTCGAAGCGAGCGTCCAAGCCGTGGAACTCCGCAAAGAGCTCCGAGTCTCTGAGGATAGAGTGGAAGCCGGCGATCGTGCAGTAGCCGAGCTGACCCGCGAACTAGCCGTGCTGAAGAGATCCAATGCCGAGCTGGAGTTGGAAAAGGATGCCCTTGCGACGAAGCTATTCACAGAGACTTCAAGGTTGCGGGCTGGCCGCACTTATCAAATCTTGAAGAGGAAAGCGGCAACTGAAAAATGCCAGGTTCGTCTTCAAAAAGTTAAGGACCATCTGGCGGCGGTTGATCAGGCAAGGAAACCATTCCTGGCCGTTAATCAGATCCATGGGATCCTCAGCTTCTGCCAGAGTCTGAAGACGAGGCACGGTATCGTCGTCCCGCCGTCTCGTATTGAAAAGCTTGAGAAGCTTAAGGCTGAGAAGTCGGCAGAGTACGAGGCGATCGACCTCCGCGAGCTGGAAGATGCGGATCTAGTCGTCTCGCCCTTTACTGATCCGGTTAACACGGGAATTTCGCCCTCGATGGGTAATGAAGTCCCGCCAGGGCTTGATGAGTTCGGTACTAACCGAGCTTCGATGTCGGCGGACCAAGCTGAAGCGATGCGGAGGCAAGGTGTTTAGGCCTTTTTCCTACTTCATGTAATTTGTTTTTAGTTTTCTTTTTGCCCGGATGGGTTTATGACTTGAACTCTTGGACCGGAAGGTTTGTAAAGTCCGGTATCCACTCTGTTGTTCGCCCGAGGGGCTTTTGAATGAATCTGATTTTTATCGATCTTCTTTTTATTTTGAGTGTTATACTTAGTTATTTCTCAAGTTATTTTTATACCGAGCTCTGATATATTTGAAGTCGTACATTATACGAACCTCTCGAATTTATCGTACACAGTGGTGCCGTAAACTGTACGGTCTTAGCCGGGTGAAGAGGATAAATTCGACTGAACCTGTTCGAGGTCGGCAATCCCTATCGTAGATCGGCTTACTGCTTTTGCGATTGTTGAGAAATCGGCTTACTTGTTTTTGCGACTGTTGAGAAATCGGCTTACTAGTTTTGCGACTGTTGAGAAGTCGGCTTAGATTTGCGAGGAAGGACGTTCGGCTTGACCCTAGAGTTTAGTTTAAGAGTACGTGAGCAGCCCAGAGGTAAAGTGCTCCAGAGGTGTGGCTTACTGCTTTTGCGATTGTTGAAAAATCGGCTAACTTGTGTAAAGTGCTCCAGAGGTGTGAAGAGAAGCACTTGGTCATTAATTGGGAAAAATGCCACTTTATGGTTCAAGATGGCATCGTACTTGGGCATAAGGTCTCTGAATCTGGGATCGAAGTTGACAAAGCCAAGATTTAGGTCATGACAAGTCTCCAACCACCGATTTCTGTGAAGGATATTCGGAGTTTCCTTGGTCATGCTGGGTTTTACAGGAGATTTATCAAGGATTTCTCCAAAATAGCACGCCCACTCACTGCTTTACTATGCAAGGAGATCAAGTTTGATTTCACCCCTTATTGTCTTGCAGCCTTTGAGGAGATCAAAAAGGCTTTGGTGAGTGCTCCTATTGTGCAACCTCCTGATTGGACTCTGCCTTTTGAGATCATGTGCGATGCTAGTGATTTTGCTGTTGGGTCAGTTCTGGGTCAGAGGAAAGATAAGAAGCTGCACGTCATCTACTATGCCAGCATGACTTTGGATGATGCTCAGAGGAATTACAGCACCACAGAGAAGGAACTACTTGCAGTTGTCTTCTCCTTTGAGAAATTCTGATCCTAATTGATTGGGAGCAAGGTGGTTGTTCATACTGATCATGCTGCTCTCAAGTATTTGATGAATAACAAGGATCTCAAGCCTCGTCTTTGTCGTTGGGTTCTTTTGCTACAAGGATTCGACATCGAGGTTAAGGACAAGAGAGGCATAAAGAATGGGGTCGTTGACCATCTCTCGCGGATGCGGATCGATGCAGGCGTCCCTACTGATGATCAACTACCTGAGGAAGCCATTTACTTCATTGAAACTGGGTTCCAGACAAATCTCGCAGAGAATCAGCAATTTTCACGAGTTGCAGGTTTCAGTATCGATCGATACCCTGCTGGTATCGGTCGATACCCTGGCAATTTCGAGCCTATTTTGATTGTTGATCATCCTGGTGTTTCTGAAAACCATCTCGTCGCTGCAACCGATTCTGATGATCCATGGAATGCTGATATTGCCAATTACCTCGCTGCAGATGCTGAGCCAAGACACCTCAAGAATTATAATAAGAAGAAGTTCATGTGTGACATAAGGAGATTCTTTTGGGATGAACCTTACCTGTACAAGCATTGTGCTGATGGTATCTACAGGAGATGCGTTGCTGAATCAGAGGTTCCAGATATTTTGTTTCATTGCCATGGATCCGACAAGGCTCTTCAAGCAGGGTTCTGGTGGCCTACCATGTTTAAGGATGCTCATGCTTTCGTCTCACAGTGCGATGCTACAAAATTTCATCCTTGAGGTTGAAGTCTTCGATTGCTGGGGCATCGACTTTATGAGTCCCTTACCATCGTCACACAAGAAAAATTACATCCTGGTTGCTGTGGACTATGTATCCAAATGGGTGGAAGCGATAGCTAGTGAAAAAAATGACTCTGCAGTGGTTCTTAAGCTGTTTAAGACCATCATTTTTCCTCGCTTTGGAGTACTTCGAATTGTGATAAGTGATGGTGGCTCTCACTTTATCAACAAGGTTTTCGAGAGGTTGTTGAAGAAGTATGGTGTGAACCATCGTGTAGCTACTCCATATCACCCTCAGACGAGTGGGCAAGTCGAGGTCTCCAACAGGCAGATCAAGGAGATTTTGGAGAAGACAGTAAGTGCTTCTAGGAAGGACTAGTCTACGAAATTGGATGATGCGCTATGGGCATACATGACTGCTTTCAAGACACCGCTGGGTACTACACCTTTCCACTTGCTGTATGGGAAAGCATGTCACCTTCTAGTGGAGATTGAGCACAATGCTGCATGGGCGACGAAGTTGCTGAACTTCGACATCAAACCTGCTGCTGAGAGGAGATTGATTCAGCTGAATGAGATGGATGAGATCAGGCACCACGCTTATGAGAACTCGAAGCTATACAAGGAGAGAACCAAGGCTTATCATGATAAGAAGATCATCTCCAGACACTTCGAACCGAACGACCAGGTACTTCTGTATAACTCTCGTTTGCAATTGTTTCCTGGTAAACTGCGTTCTCGTTGGTCAGGTCCCTTCACAATCAAGGAGGTCATACCACATGGTGCTGTAGTGCTGATCAATCGTAAAGGCGAAGAGTTCACTGTCAATGGACAAAGGGTGAAACACTATTAGGCAAAAGCCGAGATTCCAGACGGACACATAACGCCTCTGGATAATGCACCCACAACCTAAGTGGAGTTACAGTCAAGCTAATGACGTTAAACGAGCACTTGGTGGGAGGCAACCCACTGGTGAGTCTGTTTTTGAGTCGTTTTTGTTTTTATTTTCGTTCATTTTGTGTTTGTGTCAGGATAAACAAGGAGCAAACTCGAAATCGCCTGAGTGTCGATCGATACCCTTCGGTATCGATCGATACCCCACGCGATTGAGACAGGTTCATGTCGATTTAAGTCTGGTATCGATCGATACCAGGCTGTGTGTTGATCGATACTCAATGTTCCAGCAAGGTAACTTCTTGTTTTTCCCAATTTTATTATGTTCTTTTGTTTTCTTTCACTGACTCTAGGCTAGATAACACTGGGGACAGTGTTGTTCAAGTCTGGGGGAGGTGTTTGCTGACATTGTTCTTGTTTTTCTTATAGTCATAAAATAAAAAAATTTGTCGTTTTATTGAGTCAAAACTTGTTGGAGATGATGATCATGTGCTTGAATTGTTGCTTTGATTTGGTTTTTGAGTGACCAGTGTTGCAGGATCAGCTCTAGATCGACTAATGAAAAATCAAAGGACTGACCAGTTGACTATAAAACATCCATGTCTCTAGCAGAGTTCTTCTGAAGCCTGAGCCAAATTTTTGCACTTCATCAATGTGGTTAGTGTTTTTAGAGCTTGATTCATCATTCATATCTGATAAAGGAACCCATGTGTTTAGAGTTATGGTATCTCTCTCCCCTGTTATAAGTTGATAAATAAAGAACATAAAAGATTGAAATGATTTTCTTCTGAGTAGAAGGTTATGAAAATTTCCAGCGATCCCATTATTCTACTTAAGAGGCAATGATCACACAAAGGATTGGAAGCGAGGCTAGGATTTTCCTATGATGCCATTATTCGCCTACATCCTTCGATACATAGAGAGGGAAGAACCGGGGATTTGGTGGCAAACACCATCAATACTCGTGTCTCATACCTTAATGTGTATATGCAAAGCTGAAAATAAAAGAAAGAACACAATAAGAAATAAGTCTGGGGGAGAGAAATTGATACAAAAAGTGTGAAAAATGGTGGTTCCTTGTCATGATATTATATGGTAAAGAATCTAGAAGGTTCTTGAACATTAGCTGCAGCGATGAAACTGGCGAAGATGGCTTTATCTGAACAATGCTGTGAGATAATGTGTGGAGTCTGGAAAAGCTGCGAATGTCTACGGAGAAGTACATGGTGGTTAGATCGAAAGCCGGTTAGGTAACACTTGGGTACTTGGGAAAATGATCTCTGCAATGGTTCGTGAACAGGTGAGTCTCTACGTTTTCAAACCTCTTTCTCCGATTTGGTCTTCTATTTGCTTGAGGGCAAGAAAATGCTAAGTCTGGGGGAGTTGATATATCATGGTTTTTACCATGTTTAGGCCATGATATAAGTCCTTTTTATAGAGTCTTTCTAGTGTTTGGTAGTTTTTAGAGTCTTTTACAGGTTATAGCACGTTTGGGGCATTATTGGAATTATTGGAGCTTTCTGGAGCATTTGGAGCAAGGATGAAGTTCGTGTCGCTGAGTATCTGATTTCATGTCAAGCATCGATCGATACCCCCTGGTATCGATCGATACCCATCGCAGCATGACAAGACACGCGACTTAATGAAGAGTTGAAGAACTGCAGATTTGTCCCAGAAGTCTTTAATAATTACAAGAAGCCCCAATTCGTGTGTTAGCTTATAAATAGGGATTTTTACAGCCACTTTTAGAGGATGCCTATTTTTATTCTGGATTTGAGAGAGAGCTTTTGAGGGAGACAAGTCAGATACTTTATTCGTCTGAGAGAAGATTTCGAACCCTTTGTTACTCTTTCTTATTATTTATTTGAGTATTTATTCAGTCATCTTTATTGCTTCAATCTCCATGTCTGAGTAGATCACCTGTTAGGTTTAGGGTTTTCTCATAGGGATTTCTTTGAATGCTATGTTGATTATCTGTTTAGGATTCACTATCTGAATTAGTTTTTCGCCATAGGTTGTTCTAAAAGCTAATTCTGGATTGATCACCAAGAACTTAGATCTTAGGATAATTGATTAGGCACTAGAGTGCGATTAATTACCTGATAGAACCTATAGTGAGCAAATTGATTATTCGCAAAGAGATTTGGTTTAATTGATTTGTGAACATATCAAACCTGAACTTTAAAGCTGATTTAGACTTTAGGATTCGCAAAGAGATTTGGAATTCCTAGGATTTAGATTTAGATAGCTTTCGCAACGAGAGTTGGTTAGCTATATTTTAGTGATTTGAGTTCAAGAACCGTGCTTAATCTGAATCCTGTTAGTTAATTTAGCTGCATTCATTGATTTTCTGAGAAATACCCTGAACCTATCTGCCTCCAACTGAATTTACAACACTTTTACTTGCATACTTATTTTCAATTACATCTTTTGATTTAGCGTATTTTGGATCTATATAATCTATTGTGTGATAACTGAGTTCTTGTGTTCGACCCCTGATTTACTACAGCAACTGCTTTAGTACTATTTAGGGTATTAATTTGAGCATATCACTCCGACACAACGGACACAAGTTTTGTCGACCAAGCCACTCAAAGAGACAGCCTTGATGAAACATATGTTTGTATTGAGGCATCTTGATGATCTTTTCATGACTCTTGGACTAATCCTCAATACAAATCGAACACTGAGTCTCACTTTAGAAGAGGTTTAGATAGTTTAACTTACTACTTTCTTCTTATCATTTATGTTGCTATTTAGTATATGCTTAGAAGTTTCGAAATGTGCATTGCGATTCAAGAAAGACATCGGTTGAAATCAGCATTATATGCAAAACTGTCTTCGCGAGGGTCTGGTGTGATGAATCTCAGGTAATGATGAGTTTATTATTATAATTCTGGTTTGTTTGCAGTTTTGAAGAATTTTACACCAAACTATATTGATTCGTCAACGGAATAAAGATGCAGGGATATATATAAGAGAAATAACGAGACCGGATTCGCAGGAAATGTGAATAGTGCGGTAGAAACTAGAAATTCATCTAGATGAGAATGTTCTGAAAGATACAATGAAGAAAAGTAACCCGAGGGAGACTCAGGATATGACTAATAAACCGAAAATAGCCAAGAAAGCTAGTGAAGCTGCAGACAATAAGCATGGTTTTAAGAAACCTGAAACTGAGAGCAAAGCTACAGAAGAAGGAGAAGGATTAAAAAAAGCTATTGTGAAGGAAAGTGAAGAAACGAACAAGACTTCATTGGGTATCAGAGAGAAGGTGAATCTTTGGGAATCTAATTAAGGAGAGAACTATTAATTAGGAGAAAAAATATGGAATCCTTATAATAAAACTTGGAATAGAGAAAGAAAGATTAGAGTTTCAAAGAAGAGAAGGGACTTTTGATTCTGCAATTTCTATTGACTTTCTTATTTGATACATTTTAACATATATTCTTTACTTATGCCTCAGGCTACATCACTTCAAATTTGGGTTATTCATGTTATCAATCCATAAACAAATTTATGATGCAAATGAAATTTTATTTAAAAAAACTTATACTAAAAGTTACATATTTTCTCAATGTCGATACATAGAAAAACAGAGTTATAAGAATGAATTACAATATGCTCGAAATTCAAAACCCTAAATTGATCTTTGATTCTCTGTGTCTTGATCCTATTGGTAAAGAACTGTCCGACACAACGGACACGAGTTTTGCCGACCAAGCCACTCAAAGAGACAGCCTTGATGAAACATATGTTCGCAATGAGGCATCTCGATGATGTTTGTATGACTCTTGGACCAATCCTCAATACAAATCGAACATTGAGTCCCGTTTTTTCCTTCCAAATCCTTAAATTCAACTCTCTGTTCTTTCGCTAATCTCTGCAATAGTTCACTCGAAGCACCTCTCGATGGAGTAGGAAGAACAGGCAGCGGCGGCAAAATCAAACGCCTCTCTTTGATGAAATTGACAGCAACGGTTACGAAAACAGGTTCTAGAAGAGAATGATCATTATCAAGTGAATCTTTGATATTACGAGCGATTGTTTCCCCTACATATTGAGACTCAGGAACTTGTTGATCACGAAGGAGTAGAGAGAGATGATGTGGCGTGAAGCCGCCATGTGGCTTCAAGCGGATGTGATCTCCAGCTAAAATTGTTACAAGTCCAGATTCGTCCTGAAACAGTTCGAGTAGATAGATTGTGACTCTGTTCGTAGACTCGAAGTTTATCGGTAGATTCGCCACTCGCGTAAAACGTCGACTGTTTCAGTTTCGATGATTTCCATGGCCGTAGAAAGAAGAAAATCCAACAGAAATAAAACCCTAAATTTCGGATTTGAAGATGAATAAGATTGTTGTCTTCAGAGAGAAAGAGAAATAGATTTCTTCAGGTGAATGATTTGATTTATATATTTCCTTTTTTTGTTTCCTTCTAAAATTCGATAATTTATTATTATTATTTTTTTTGATAACTCAGGTGATCCGGCTGAACTAGGGACGGCCAACGCTGAGAGGCGCAGGATGGCAAGTCCTATTACACCCTGGATCCGCAACACATCCCCAATACCGACTAATCTTGGGGCCCGGAAAGACCATGTGAAAGCCCCGATGACCAAATGGATTAAATGTTTTCAATTTGTTGTTTATTTCCTTTTTCCTAAGACTCGATCATTTATTGATCCATTAAATGTTTCCTTTTTTTAATATTCGACCGTTAATTAGTTGTTTCCTCTTTTTCTTTCACGATTGGATTATTGTACCGGAATTGAATCCAACAAAAACGGTTTGGTACTGGTTCGGTTTGTTCTGGATCTCGAAACGTGTCTTTGTTGCCAACGGCAACATGAGCTGTGACGTGTGGGTCACGGGATTTGATTTGTTTCCTAAACGCTGCGTTTTAGTGATCTCTTTTAAAACGCATCGTTTTATTTTTGACAGGACCTTCTTTTGTTTCTTCGAGTCTTTGACTTCGTTTGTATTTTGTTCCCTTGTTTCAGGTTGTCTTTCCGGTTTAGAAGAATTTCTTGTTTTTTTGTTGTTGTACTCGTTTACTTCAATTTCTGCCTTTTTGGATTGTTTCTTTAGCTGAAAATTAGTTTATATTGAGTTAATTGTTGGAACGGGTATGAGCACGTCTCCCACAAATCAATTTGTATCGGGGAGGTTCGGAGATTTTCTGTTAAGGTAGAGCCGGTTGCGTTCCGGTCGGCAAATGAGGAGGAAGAGGTGATTTATAGCTGTGCCCGGAGGGCTGCCTACGTACCCCGGATTGGGGATCAAGCCATTCGTAGTTCGTTGCTGAGGCGGGTAGGAGAGAACTGGAGAGCTGAGAGCTAGTCAGGTCGACTGTCAGGTCGGGTCGTCGGTCGACGGTCGACCGTCAGGTCGGGTCGTCGGTCGTCGGTCGACTGTTAGGTCGTCGGTCGCTGGTCGACCGTCAGGTCGGGTCGTCGGTCGACTGTCAGGTCGACTGTCAGGTCGGGTCGTCGGTCAGCCGTCAGGTCGGCCGTTAGGTCGGGTCGCCAGGTCGGGTCGTCGGTCGCCGGTCGACCGTCAGGTCGGGTTGTTGGTCGACTGTCAGGTCGGGTCGTCGGTTGACTGTCAGGTCGGTCGTCAGGTCGGGTCGCCACGTCGGGTTGTCGGTCGGCCGTCAGGTCGGGTCGCCAGGTCGACGGTCGACCGTCAGGTCGGGTCGTCGGTTGTCGGTCGACTGTTAGGTCGTCGGTCGCTGGTCGCTGGTCGACCGTCAGGTCGGGTCGTCGGTCGACTGTCAGGTCGACTGTCAGGTCGGCCGTCAGGTCGGATCGTCGGTCGGCCGCCAGGTCGGCCGTCAGGTCGCCGGGAGAGCTGGGAGCTCATCAGAGCTGCGGAGAGCTGGGGAGAGCTGCCGAGAGCTGGAAGAGCTTGGAGAGAGCTCATTTTTTAGAGAGGGAAATTTATTTAGAGAGTGAATGAGAGCTTTTTTTGTGTTGATAATGAATACCAAAGGGGGTATTTATAGTGGGAGTTGAGCAGACAGCTCTCCGGTTTTTGGGGACGACGTGATGGTTCGTGAACAGTACCCGGCATGTCGTGAACAGTGCCGGGCAGGTCGTGAACAGTAACCGACAGGTCGTGAACAGTACCCGTCACGTCGTGAACAGTGCTGAGCAGGTCGGGAACAGTAACCGGTAGGTCGTGAACAGTACCAAGCAGGTCGGGAACAGTAACCGGCAGGTCGGGGACAATACCGTATCTGCATAGTGGATGTTGGGCTTTTGGTGTTGGGCCTTTTGCTTTGGAATAGACTAAAAAATGGGGTGTGCTCATCACCACACCCACAATAGCCCTCCCCCAAGTTCGGCGAGTGAGTGTCGAAGTCGGCGGACTAAACAAGTCTTAGCTCGGTATATGTTAACCTGCAAATAAGGGTGAAGTTGATTAGAGTTTAAAATCTTATGTGCGAGACTAGGCTCGGCACTTGTTGATCGTGTTGTTTGCGAGATGAGCTCGGCTTTGAGTTCGATCCGAGGTGCGAGGCGAGAGCTCGGCTTATCCTTTGGGAGCCGGAGCTCGGCTTTTGGGTTTGACCCGAGGTGCGAGGCGAGAGCTCGGCTTATCCTTTGCGAGCCGGAGCTCGGCTTTTGGGTTTGACCCAAGCTGCGAGGCGAGAGCTCGGCTTATCCTTTGCGAGCCGGAGCTCGGCTTTTGGGTTCGACACGAGGTGCAAGGCGAGAGCTCGGCTTATCCTTTGCGAGCCGGAGCTCGGCTTTTGGGTTTGACCCGAGGTGCGAGGCGAGAGCTCGGCTTATCATTTGCGAGCCGGAGCTCGGCTTTTGGGTTCGACACGAGGTGCGAGGTGAGAGCTCGGCTTATCCTTTGCGAGCTGGAGCTCGGCTTTTGGGTTTGACACGAGGTGCGAGGCGAGAGCTCGGCTTATCCTTTGCGAGCCGGAGCTCGGCTTTTGGGTTCGACACGAGGTGCGAGGCGAGAGCTCGGCTTATCCTTTGCGAGCCGGAGCTCGGCTTTTGGGTTCGACACGAGGTGCGAGGCGAGAGCTCGGCTTATCCTTTGCGAGCCGGAGCTCGGCTTTTGGGTTTGACCCGAGGTGCGAGGCGAGAGCTCGGCTTATCCTTTGCGAGCCGGAGCTCGGCTTTTGAGGAGAAAGAAAAGAGTAAAAAAAACGAAATAAGCTTGGCACTTATCTGTATGCAGCCGTTCGGAGATGAGGGCGATGTTCCCGACATTTGCCGAGCTACTCTTTGCGTGTAGAAAAATCCTCAAAGTCCCTCCCTCTAGCGCCAATTGTTGGAACGGGTATGAGCACGTCTCCCACAAATCAATTTGTATCGGGGAGGTTCGGGGATTTTCTGTTAAGGTAGAGCCGGTTGCGTTCCGGTCGGCAAATGAGGAGGAAGAGGTGATTTATAGCTGTGCCCGGAGGGCTGCCTACGTACCCCGGATTGGGGATCAAGCCCTTCGTAGTTCGTTGCTGAGGCGGGTAGGAGGGAACTGGAGAGCTGAAAGCTAGTCATGTCGACTGTCAGGTCGGGTCGTCGGTCGACGGTCGACCGTCAGGTCGGGTCGTCGATCGTCGGTCGACTGTTAGGTCGTCGGTCGGCCGTCAGGTCGGCCGTCAGGTCGGGTCGCCAGGTCGGGTCGTCGGTCGCCGGTCGACCGTCAGGTCGGGTCGTCGGTCGACAGTCAGGTCGGGTCGTCGGTTGACTGACAGGTCGGTCGTCAGGTCGGGTCGCCACGTCGGGTCGTCGGTCGGCAGTCAGGTCGGGTCGCCAGGTCGACGGTCGACCGTCCGGTCGGGTCGTCGGTCGTCGGTCGACTGTTAGGTCGTCGGTCGCTGGTCGACCGTCAGGTCGGGTCGTCGGTCGACTGTCAGGTCGACTGTCAGGTCGGCCGTCAGGTCGGGTCGTCGGTCGGCCGTCAGATCGGCCGTCAGGTCGCCGGGAGAGCTGGGAGCTCATCAGAGCTGCGGAGAGCTGGGGAGAGCTGCCGAGAGCTGGAAGAGCTTGGAGAGAGCTCCTTTTTTAGAGAGGGAAATTTATTTAGAGAGAGAATGAGAGTTTTTTTTTTGTGTGTTGATAATGAATACCAAAGGGGGTATTTATAGTGGGAGTTGAGCAGACAGCTCTCCGGTTTTTGGGGACGATGTGATGGTTCGTGAACAGTACCCAGCATGTCGTGAACAGTGCCGGGCTGGTCGTGAACAGTAACCGGCAGGTCGTGAACAATTGTTGGCATGTCGTGAACAGTACCCGTCACGTCGTGAACAGTGCCGAGTGGGTCGGGAACAGTAACCGGCACGTCGTGAACAGTACCGATCAGGTCGGGAACAGTAACCGGCAGGTCAGGGACAGTACCGTATCTGCATAGTGGATGTTGGGCTTTTGGTGTTGGGCCTTTTGCTTTGGAATAGGCTAAAAAATGGGGTGTGCTCATCACCACACCCACATTAATTACATCTTAAAAACTTGGTTATGTATATATTAATTACATCTTAAAAACTTGGTTAAAAACCACATAGTTTTCCGGTTTAGAAGATTTTTTTTTTTTTTAACTCGTTTACTTCAAGTCATGTCTTTTTAAATTGTTTCTTTAACTGAAAATTAGTTTATGTTGAGTTAATTACATCTTAAAAACTTGGGTCATTTAGGTGTATATGGTCAGTTGACCAAAAAATTAACTATCTATCAACGGATACTTCGAAATTAAGTGACTCTCTTCACATCATCATTTCTTTTCATTTTTACCCCTACAATCCCTGACGTCATGTTGTTTATCTCTCGCAATGACAAGTTGATTGCCGACAAGAGCATTTAATGCAAGGGAAAGCTGATGTCATCTCAACTCACGCGATATGCATTTAATGGATAGCATAAAGCATTAAATGTAAAGTTAACTTAAAAAACATATCATAAGTATCCTTCTCATTTTGAATAAACTACAAAAATGTCATTGCTAAGAAAATGTTTTTTTTCCAGCGCTAAGACAACGCCAACATTGTTAACTGATCGTTAAAACTCATACATTGACACCAATATTATTCACCCACTGGTTAACTATTTGGTTAACATGATAAGTAACATGATGTTGCGATAAGTTTACATGTTAACCACCAATAAGTTTGCGGTTATCTTGTTAACTCAATTATCATATAGAATGTTAACGTGCTAGCAAATGACCCGATACTAATCACTCAATAGTTAACTGAGTATTTATTTAACATGATAACTAACATGATGTCGCGATAAGTTTACGTGTTAACCACCAATAAGTTTTCGTTTATCTTGTTAACCTAGTTATCATAGAGGATATTAACGTACTAACAATAATATCTGATACTTGTAACGTGATAACAATAATATCCAGTACTTTACGTATATTTGTTAAACCTATAGCTAAAGGACTAAATCAATTATTACATTAAACAAACCAAGAAATGTCAATTTAAAATAAATGTAAAAGTTTAGTGGGCTTCTCAAAATAAATGAAAAGTAAGACTTTAGCTTGATCTGCTAATCGATAATAGTGTTATCGACTTACAATATTAGCATATCAATTTATACAAGCTATATAAGTGTGCCTTTCAAGGTTGTTATAGGAACAAAAATTAATGTAACGTCAGAGATTGTATCTTTGTTGACAACCTTCTCGGCTTCTACATAAATGCTTGAGTGATCAACGCCACACATAATGAATTAACGAAGTTATCATTGTAATTATATTTAACAAGATGTCTCTACAGGCGATATCATTGTTATCGATGATATGTAACTGAACACGATAACATATTAGAGTTAACAAGATTTCTTCACAGTCGATAACATTGTTATCTCTGGTATGTAAATGAACACGATAACATATTAGAGCTAACAAGATGTTTTCACAGTCGATAACATTGTTATCGATGATATGTAATTGAACACGATAATAGATTAGAGTTACCAAGATGTCTCCACAGTCAATAACATTGTTATCGCTAATATGTAAATTAATACGATAACATATTAGAATTAATAAGATGTCTCCACATGCGATAACATTATTATCGCTGATATGTAACTGAAGACGATAACATATTAGTGTTAACATATTTATTGATAAATAACTTTGGAAAGCAAAACAATGACAAAAGTAAAATAAGTATAGTTCGTTCGTGGACTCTAGTTAGATGAGCAACCGCTTCAGAGAAAAATCAGTAAAACAACTCGACATCCGACAAGGTTGGGATGGGATTTAATCGGCACAGTGTCATGTCCTATACCACTCCTTGCTGATCTAAGACAGTTGGTGGACTCCATCCAGATTCAACAGGTGTCCACGAGTCTTCGTGAATCCTACGACCTAAGTTCTAAGACCAAGATTTGAAACATTCTCTTTCCCTCTCCTTTCAGTCGAGTTCAATCAACATGCTATGGAGATCATATAAAAAACAAAAGAATAATCTCGATCACCTTGAAGGCGTGACGCACCTTGCATCCCATGAGCTGAAGAGTAGTCTGCAATACATGACGCGTATACCTAAACGAATCGTCCACATTATCGTCTCCATTCGCCGTCGCCGCAACCGCGTCGTCGACCACCACCAAGTACATAACCTTCGTTGCCTCCGCCATTTCTGCAACAGACAGGAGAAAATCAAAGAAACCAAGAATGAATCTCAATCGAAATAATTTTTAAACTTTTTAGAGATACAAAAATCAAACAATCAGAGAGTAACAAATTTGGGAAGGTAGAAGAGAAAAAATCGCTTTACTTGTTCGGATAAAATTTTGGTTTCACCGATCAGAGAAGAGAAATCTAGGGTTTATAAATGAGGATCGAGATGGTTTTCATTAATAGAATATGATGAAGATGATGGTCCGATTCTGCGTTTCTCTTAGGAAGCTTTTGGGATCGTTTAACTGGCGAGAAAATCTTATACTCTCCTCTCGATGAGCTCGAGCCGATGTTTATAGAATCCGAGAAATCTCCACTTCCATCTAAGACAAGCCCAACTCGAGAACTTTTCTCAATACCCGATTTCACACCTTTATCGCGTTTGTTCCCTGAGAAAATACTCAAATCCTCGTCAGATAAACTCATGGGACCACAGTTTTTACCTGGATTTCGTCTGTTTCCCGAGAAATCCCTATCCTCCTTAGGGTAACACGCCACGCTCTTGGCGTGCGCGAGATGCTTCTTGCTATTCTTCGACGAAGCCGGGTCGGGTTGTGGTCCCCGTGGAGCTGTAAGAGATTTGAGGCGGCCAGACGTAATATCCCCCTGGATTTGGTTTTGCGGTGTGCTGTTCTAGGATTTGAAAGACAAAAAAATGAAAAGATAAGAAGAGGTTTTTCCAATTGGTTTTCTCCACAGCCGAAATATGAGCAAACTCTAAAAGGGATGACCTTTAGTTGTCTCCGCTTTTTTCCGAGGATTTTATTTAGTTTTAAATTTCGAAAAAACAACAATATCTAGAGAGATATTGCGTCTGACAATCACTACAATAAAATACAGTTTTTGTGACCAACTTTTGTGACTCTTTTTTTTGTCGCAAAAAAGTGGGACGAAAGTGTGACTAATTTGCGACCACTTTGCGATTACTCGCAATGCAGTGTCAAAACAGTCGCAAATTAACGACGAAACAGAAGAGTCACAAAAGGGTCTCAAATTTGCGACTATTTAAGGACTTGCAAAAGTAGTCCCAAATTTGTGACTGATTTGCTTCGGTTTAGCAACTCCACTCGATTTTTTAAAAATAAACATCAAATAATATACAAAAAAAATCAACACTTACAATTTTTAAAATATAATCATTTTATAAATACTAAATTATAAACCCTAAACCTCTAACCCTTAACCCTAAACCCTAAACCTCTAGCCCTTAATCATAAACTTGATCTAAATCTTAAATTGTAAACAAAATTTTACATATAAACATCAAATAATATATAAAAAAATTCAACAATTACAAATTTTTTTAATATGATCATTTTATAAATTCTAAACCCTAAACCTCTAACCCTTAATCATAAACTCTAAATCTTAAATTGTAAACTAGATCTTACACATAAACATCAAATAAAAAAAATATATAACACTTAAAATTTTTTTAATTTAATCATAACATCTACTAAGTGCTACATGTGTTTTATAAAGAATGATTTTGAAAGATAAAAATTATCTCAAAATTTATTTATTTATAAGTTTTAACATATTTCTGAACTGCTATATACACAAAATCATTGTAAAGTCATATCCAAACTTTCTAGGTTCTTAAAGTTTAGGGTTTAGGGTAAAGATTTTTTATTGTCACAAAAGAGTCCCAAATTTGCGACCGTTTAGCAACCCCAGTCGATTTTTTTAATAGTAGTCACAAAAGAGTCCCAAATTTGCGACTAATTTGCGACCAAATAATAAAAATAATGAAAGCTTCTCATTGACTAGTTTCTTGTGACGAGGATCGAAATCTTCCACCGATGATTGGTTTAATCCAACGGCGAAGGATTTAAACTGTTTTAACTTCTTTTTTTAATTGATTTTTCATTTCTTTTTCTCTCTCCTTCCAGCGATCTTCTTCTTTAATTTTTTGTTTCTTGCTCTAGTCTCTAATTTCTTCTTTAATTGATTTTTATTTTGCTCTAGTCTCTAGTACTTTAAATTCTTGTTTAATTTTTTTCTGGTTCATCTATTTAATTCTCATCACAATGTTAGAGTCGAATCTTTCATTTTTTTTACACAGCCCGAATCGACTTCTGTGTCTGGAAGAATAAAGTTTTGGTTTTTATGGGGAAAAAGGTTATGCTTTTACGATCACTACTTTAATTTTGTTATATGTATTCTCTTCTCTCTATCTCCGCCGATTCCATCTCTTAATTTGTCTTTCGTCTCTCTCTTAACCTCTTCTTCTTCTTCTTCCAAAGGTTTATCTAACTTTTTTTTTTTTTACAGATCCGATGAGAAGGAAGAAAAGGAAGAGAAGCTCAACGCCGACGAGGCTTGGGAGTCTGGCCGGAGGAGCAGATCTGTGTTTCTGCGGCGCTGGAAGAGCAGATCCGCCGGCGAGTGAAGATGAAGCAGATCTTCGATCTTTTTTTTTTTTAATTTTAATGTTTTTATTAATTAATTTAATAAATAAAAATATATTTTTTGGAATTTTTGTTTTGTTTTGTTTTTTAATTAATTTTTTACAAGTAGTCGCATATCAGTCTCTAAATTAAGACTGATATTATAGTCACATATCAGTCCCAAATTTGCGACCGTTTTGCGACTACTTTATTTAGCGACTAAATATTTGCGATTACTTTTTTTGGTTCCAAAATAATCGTAAATGACTCATTTGTGACTATTTTGAGACTTTTTTAATGGTCGCAAAAACTGTGTTTTCTTGTATGTATTCAGGAACCCACAATTGCATTAGGTAATGAAGCTATGCAACATGCAACAACAATCACTTTTCGAAGGTGTATAGGGTTAAGCTGGACTTTTTCCTATCAACAGAATCGGTCAAACAGTTCAAAACGGGTAGACTTAATTTTATTGTTAATTTTTCGAAGGTGTATAGGATGCAATTTCCCTAAAAACTTGGTTTAAATCTTGTTTAAAAGCTTGGTTAAAAACCACACAGTTTTCCGGTTTAGAAGATTTTCTTTTTCTTTTTTTTTAACTCGTTTACTTCTAAATTAAAAACCACACAGTTCCTTTTTAGACTGTTTCTTTAGCTGAAAATTAGTTTATGTGTTGAGTTGATTACATCTAAATTTCGTTTACTTGATAAAGTTACGCTGATATTGTAGCCTCGGGCCCTCGATTAGAGTTTATTATAATAAAAGGCCCATAATTATTAAAAAATATATATATGCATGCCTATCCAATACTCTTTTTTTTTAAAAACCTTTGCATTCCTTTCCAATACTCTCACCACAAATTATTACGTAAGAGTAAATTTGGGATAAATGCTATCTAAATTGGAAAGGAATATTAAATTTTTATAAGAGAATATATTCCATTTGACAAACAAAGATCGACATAAACTTTTGCTTTTAGATACCTCTTTTTCTCTATACCCTTTAATTCTACTTCGTTGCTTTAGTAATCTTTCTTTCTCTTTCGGATATGCACATAGCCATTAAAATTCATTTCTTAATTAAGACTTCCTTTTCTTAGCTCTTTTTCATTTAAAATAATTATTATCACAAGTATTATATGTAACAACAATCGAAACAAAATAATTAAAAATCGTGCTGAAAAGTAATTAAAAAGAAAAAAAATAAAGTCGACAGAATCCAAAGCGATATAAATCTCATCTGTATTTTTTTTTTTTTTGCTTCTTTGAGATCCACGCTCTTGACAATTATTTACCTGAAATTTAAAATTTATATACACATATTACTTTAATTTTTTGAATATCCTAATTAAAGGTTATTTGTATTTCACTATTTGATTAACCTAATCAAAGATCATTTGTATGATGCACGTGCAAGCATATTACATATTAACATTCATTTTCGGCCTTTTGACTACGTACCTTTATCATAAGAGCCATGCATTTCTACTTTGAATATACGTGTATGTGTATTTCGTATTTACCATATAATGTGAGAGAAATTAGGTAAAATAAATTCGAAAAATGAAAAAAAAATGTAAGAAAAAAATAGTTAATTACCTCCGCGACTGCAAACGCTTCTGAGGAAGAGAATGAAGATAATTAGAAGAACAACTGCAGCTATTAGTCCTATGATGATCGCAAACGTCCTTTCTCCTCCATAGTTTGTTTTATCTTTATATTCAACAACAAAATTTACAATTAGTTGATTTAATAAAAATTGTAAAGCAATAATAACACACGATCAGGTCTAGAGAGAATAACAAAAATACTACAATCTTAATTATAAAATATATAATTGGGGTTCCTAATGTCATTTTCTTTCAAAGATGTATAAATTGGTAACATAATTAAGACACTTAATAAGAAAATTAGCCTCTAAAAATACCGTAAAAGTAAGTATTAATTTTTTTTTATTTTCTATGTATTTATATACAAGATAGATGTTAAAAAAATAAGTTTTAATTCTAAATGTTTAATAATTCTGAGTAGATAAAAACATTAACAGAAAAATTAATTCATAAAACGAAAAATTTAGTAAGAGTTTCTAAATCATCTAGATTTGTTTTTTTTTTCAAAACAAATATGGATACTAATGGTAATGTTGAAAATAAAAACATAAAATTTGACTAACAATAATAAGTAAAGAAAATTTACATTTATGAGACTTGGCATTGTATTGTCCACCATCAGTAGAGTATCTTGCGTAACACTTAGCCAAGAACATGTCTCCAAAGACGGCGGTGCCACAATCGTTTTTTAGCCGTCCGATTGCCGTTCCTACACAATCTTGGCACTCGGAAACCGTTAGATCTCCTACACACTGTCCCATACCTTGAACATCACCGGACCCTCCGGCTCGAAAATACCCTCCGCCGTTAAGTAGTCCCGTGAGAACGGCGTCTCTCCGGGTGATCCCGTCGGTGTTGTAACCCTCAGAGGGCCCACACTTCTTTAGGACAACGGTCTTGTCTTCTTGGCCGAGGAAGCTAACATTATCGTACTTGATGTAGCATCCGGCTAGCTGGAGGGCCCCACCGCAAGTGTAAGGGCAAAGATGTCCCACTTGAGAGACAGCACGTGCCACACACGTGGCGCAGTCCGGCATTGAGAGATCGCCGCGGCATTGGAAGAGTCCACGGGCAGTGTCGGAGGAGGAAGAGCCCATGATGGTGAAGTTGTTGTAAGAAGAGTATGTGGCGGAGTTGACTAGAGAAGTGAGAAGAGAGTTGAGGTTTGACTCATAAGGAGACGCCGGAGAGAATTTTTGCTGGGAGCAGCCGCCGTAGACGAAGGTGTCTGTTGCGGAGGTGGCGGAGGAGAGTGAAGTAGCGGTTGCGGTGAGGAGAGAGAAGAAGAAAGAGAGAGTTTTGGTGATGTTATTTGGAGAGAGAGTGCTCCTTAGCTTTGCCATTGGCATTGATGAAAAAGGAGAGAAAGACATTAGCAATGAAAATGAATACTTATTTATACATGTTAAGTGTCTAAGGCATACATGTTAAGTTACAGTTTAAGTGTATTATGTATATATAAGATTTACTTATATTTTGAGTAACATGTGAATGACTCAGTTTTCTTTCATTGTAGCTTGACTAAAGAAGTCCTAGTAAGCTTTTCATAAAGTAGGCAGCCATGCAACAAAGGTACTCATTTCTTAAATTAATATTGGGGAGTAAAAAATAAATAGTTTATTCCAAACTGCAGTAGTTATCATTAATTATTGTATACTTTATATCAACGTATCTACATGGCGCAGTGCAATTAGGCTTCCAAACTTTGAGATCCCAAGTTTACAATTTGTGTACATAATGACAATAATCAATATATCTAAAGGTTCCGGATCTGAATATCTGAACCTTATAATTGTACTATCTTAGATTTTATTATTCGGATCCGGATCTGACCCCCTCGTTATTACAGCTAATATAATTTTAATCACAGCTAAATAACAACTGTATATATGATTATTCTAATTTTTAGCTGAAATTAAAATTATATTAAGTTGTTATTTAACCTAACATTAATATTCACAAACATCAAAAAGTAAACTACACTCTAAAACAATATTCAGATTTTCAATGGTTAAAATTTCTTTCGCTTTCGTGTCAATAACAATGATCAAATGAGCTAAGGAAAGAAAATAGGATATCTATTATTGTTTTTTTTTTTTTTGATAAAAGGTATTCTATTAAATTAAAATGAAAGTACAAGGATATGATTTTTTAGATCATATAGTTTTTAGAAGTAGCTTGAAAGTAGTAGAGAAAGCATACACATGAGTAATTAAAGAAAAGAGGTATAACTCTAGAATATGATTAAAACTCTAGGGATTTTCTCGGCCACCTCGGCCAGCTCTTCCACGATTTCCTCGCCCACTCACCAGGGTACATTGCATTTCTTAGATTTTTTTGTGTGGGTTTGATTGGTCTTCCTCCTCGGATCTTATCAAAGGTTGGATCACCTACCTCTTCACCGTACGCTTCCAATGCAAATGTAGCAAATTGGTTGCTACCAAAAACATTATCTTGCACAGCCTCATTTGTTGTTGATCCCGGGGATCACTAATGAAGATTAAGAGATTGATTAGGGAGAGAGAGGCGAGATTTTCGTTAATTAGAGAATCAACCACAATTTGAGGCAGGTCGGGAATATTTTTGGGCAGGCCGTGGGCCGTGTTCTTTTTATTGATGATGAAGGAAGTGAACAATTTAGAGTTACGAACTGGTTCCGAAGGACGTCCAGTTCGGCGTTCTAAATTACTGTCTTGTTACAAAGAGAGAGAGAGAAGGAGAGAGGTCGGGTCACTTGTGGTAGGTGAGATACAAAATTTCCAGATCAAGATCATTAATGACATCGAGGGGTATTTATACCGGCAGTTGACTTCCTGCTCCCCGGGATCTCGGAGCTACGTGTCGTCTTCGGCCTGTTTCGCGGGTAAGGTGGTCTAGGAGGCGTGTTCCGGTTTTCGAGGAGGGAGGTCATGATGAGCTCGGCGAGGCGTGTTGCAGAGCAGCGCACTGTTTTGCCAACTCTCCTCCACGTGTCCTTTCATCCTTCGTTGACTCCGCAGGGTTGGTGGGGCGTCCAGTCGAAGCCGTATCTCTACGCGGGTAGGGCACTGTTCTACCAGCTCCCACGTGCCTTCTGCTCTTCTGACAATCCTGCTTTAGTGAAGTGTCAGCGCGGACCCGAGGTGCGTCCTCGGGAGCTCGGGTGATACGAGCGCGGTGCCTTCAGGTCGGCGACCGAGCTGAAGAGGGGCCTTTTCTAAGATGGGCCTAACTAATTGGGGGTTCTAGGCCCACCTCCAACAATAGGCCCTCCCCCAGTTCGGTGTCGCGAGGCGAGGTGAGCGACCCGAAGTTGATCTGATGTTAGTTCGGCGCATCTTAGGACGGTTCCTCGAAATTTGGGCGGAGGAGCGCGGGGTGTTACAGCCCAGATTTGAGCCCGTGCTCGTACGTGTTGACATTTCCGAAAATCCGTAGACGGTTGGCGCGTACCCATCACGTGGGAGAACGAAAGGTCACCTCTTTTTTCGCGTGAGCTGCCCACGCGCGTCGTGCGACAGACGCTTCGCGTTTATCGAGGCGTCCCCTGCTTTTTGGCGTGGAAGAACGAGGAGTCGTCATCATTAGGTTTCTGGGCGGCCGTGCTTCTTTCGACACGTGTCCATGCGTCGCTTCATTGTCCCCTTCCTCTATTTAACCCCTCTTTCTTCCTCCTGTTAAAACCTTCTGCGCATACTCTCAAGGTAACTCTTTCTCTCTGATTCCCTGCTTCCCTTCCTTTCTTTGTTTTCCGACTTCTTCCTTTTTGTGCAATGGCGCCGATGTTAGACGGAATTAGGGTTGAGTCGAGCGAAGAATCGGCGTCCCGTGGTGGCGGTAGCGATTCACCGAGTTCTTCTTCCGATGGTTCCGGGCGCGCCTCCTCTCCGCGTCGAGGCTCAGACAGTGGGGAACAGCCTGTTCCTTCGACTTCAAGGGCCGCCCCGCTGCTCCCTGGAACCCATCTCCGAAAGAAGGCGGTGATAAGGTCCTCCTCTGGTGGCCGCGGTGTTGGCCAAGTTGGGGGCAGAACCGGGCGTCTGGGCGACCGCGGTGGTCGTCAGGGTGGCCGCGGCGGCGGAGAGCGAGTGACCAAGGCGAGGAGGTCCCCCTTGGTTCCGTACGAGCAGGGCGGGTCACCGACCTGGAGCACAGCGGAATCGGTAACTCTGCTGAGGGATTTGTGCGATTTCCCTGCTGGTGCCGAGCTCAGGCTACCCAGGGCGGACGAGCGCCCGTGGACTCCTCGGGCGGGCTTCGTCTGCCTGTATGAAGCGTTCTTCCAGAAGTGCGGGCTGTGCCTTCCTCTCCCCGAGCTGTTCGTCCAGTATTGCCGGGCGCGGGGTTTGGCCTTCTCGCAGGTCTGCCCGTCCACGATCCAGGGGATGATCGTGCTGCTGACCTTGGGGCACGAATGCGATGTGGAGGTGACGGTGCCCATGTTCGAGGCTCTCACCCAGCAGAAGGCGAATCCTGGGATCACGGGAACTTACTATGCTGCCTTCAAGCCCGCGGCGAATATCCTGGAGGCCCCCAGCTCGGGGTCTAAGGCTAGCAAGCTGTCGAAGGTCGAGGACTGGTTTCGCAGCTACGTCTACATCCGGGCTACCGACGTGGTTGGGCTCGATCTGTCGGCGAGATACACCCGGGATTGGAATTTTTCCCCGGGTAGGGATTTGCAGGTCGAGCTGACTTCTCTTCTTCGGTTTTGTCTGACTAATGCTGTTTGTTTTGCTTTCAGGTCCTCACTCTTCTAGGTTCAAGCTGCCGGACTACGCGGGTATCCTTGCTGTGTTCAGGACGGTGCACGACAGATAGTGGAAGTCATTCACCTCGGGAAGGATAGCAGCAGCAATGGCCGGAGGTCGGTTTTTTTTTTTTTTTTTTTTTTTTACCGAACTGATGGGTGCCACCAATGCAGGCCGAGCACGGTTTGCCAGTCCGCTCTACGCGGATTCCTTTGTGGCGCCGCCGCCGCCAATGGTTGAGGTGCCGGCTCGGCGAGACGAGGCGCCGCGGGCTGTGGGTGACTCGTCCGAGACGGCTCCTTCGAAGAAGAGGGCGAGCGTCGCGGTCGGCGGTAGGGCTGGCAAGAAGAAGAAGAGGATGGAGGTGGGAGGATCCTCGACTTCAGGTCGGGAAGCTGGCCGGCCTGAAGAGGCTGGTTGCGAGCCCGAGGGCTCCCGAGGCGCTCTTGTCAGGGAGGCCGAGGTACCTGCTGCCGAGGTGCCAGCGGGGGGTGAGGTCGAAGGGGCCCGGACCCTGGCGATCGAAAAGGTCGCTGGTCGGGCGACGGAGGGCGGCGATGCGGTCGTCGTTGTGGAGGATCCTGCTGCTGTGCAGGAGGCCGAGGATCGGAGCGGTGGGGCTTCGGAGGGTTCCGAGGAGGGGCCTCGGGACTATAGCTTCTATTTCTGCCATGAAGATGGTAACAACCAGGTCATCGTGGACCAGGACGAGTGCGCCGAGCTGGCGCAGGCCATGATGTTCGGGCAGAAGCACCCACACTTCGTGCCGCTGGAGATGGCGGAGTCTGATGCCTTTCGCGCAGCAGCGCGATCCGCAGCTCGGGTGAGCTTACGTTGCTTGATCTAACTGTTTTTATCAGGACTTGTTGTGCGCCTTTGCTAACAACTGGTTTGATGCAGACGATGGCCCTTACTGCCTTTCTGGCGGAGGCCTACGAGAAGCGACTCGCCGAGAAGGACGCGTCGCTTGACTTTCTGAAGGCGCGCCAGGATACCAGTACGCAGGGCCAGTCCCTTCTTCTCCGCGGGCTCGAGAAGGAGCTGAGGAATGAGAGGGCCCGGTCAGCGGGGCTGGAAGAAGAGGCGGCGCGGGTACGAGCCCGGGCTGCAGAGGTGGGCAGTCTTCAGGCCGAGCTGGAGGCTGAGAGGGCCCGATCTGCCGCTGAGCGGGCTCGGGCGGCTGCCCTGGAGGAGGAAGTCGGGCTTCTGAAGGGGGAGCGGGAAACACTCCGCTCCAGGGTCAAGGGGCTGGAGGCCGCTATAGGCCGGGCGAAGGTGGCCGTGGCCGCGGAGAGCGACCGGGTGACGGTCAGGTGGGACGCGCGGAACCGGAAGTGGTCCGCGAAGATGGAGAAGATCCGCGCCCATCTTGACGGTCGCAGCCGGGCCTTAGAGCCTCACCTGCTGTACAACCAGGTGATCGGTGTAAGGGCGTGCCTCAAGAGGATGGAGGCCGAGGATGGGGTGTCGGTACCGTGGTACCGGTATCAGAAGCTGGATGAGGACGAAGCGGCGTTCGGTGCCCAGCTGGATGGAATGGATTTTCCGGACCTGACCCCGGAGGATTTGGACATTCCTCTGGACCGCACTCATGGCATACAGCTCGAGCGGCTTATGCCCGTGCTCCTTCTGACACTCCCGTGGTGGATCTGACCTCGGATGCTCCGCCTGCTGCTGAGGCCGTTCAAGCGGATGCGCCTGTGGAAGACCCGGCCCCGGTTGCTGATGAAGCCGGTCCTGCTGAGCCGTCTGTTGAGGCCGCTGTTGGGGAAGAGCGGGCCGAGCAGCCCGTCCTTGGTGAGCGCGGCATGGAAGTGGAGGCGGGGGTCCCCGTTGATCTGGATGGTACCCGTGCTGATGGGGTGAAGATTTACCGGCCGATGCGGCCTTGTAAAAGTTTTGTTGTATTTTTCTCTCTCTCTTTTTTTGTAACGATCGGGCCGTTGGCAGTTTATGTAAGTGCCGTTTCGAGGCCATTTTTTTTTTTTTTTTGTAACGATCGGGCCGTGGGCCGTTTATGTAAGTGCCGTTTCGGGGCCTTTTTTTTGTAATAAAGATGGTATTTCCGAATTCGCATGTGGTAGAATAGGTCGTAAACCGTATTCTGTCAATCGATGTCGTGGGCGCAGGTCGTAGACCGGGCCCTTGTGTCTTCGTATAGGGTGCGAGGTACGACTCGGCTTTAGATACTTAATGCTGTGTATCTTTATTTTTTCGTGGGTGCGAGGAGTTCTCGGCTTAAGGTACTTAAAGCTTGTGTACCTTTTTTTTGGTGCGAGTAGCGAGCTCGTCTTTGAGACACTTAATGCTTGTGTGTCTAGTAGAGGTGCGAGCCTTGGGCTCGGCTTTAGTACTTATTGCTTGTGTACTATATGAGTGCGAGCATTGGAGCTCGGCTTTGGCACTTATAACTTGTGTGCCGGGGAGAGCGGGCATTGGAGCTCGGTCCCCTTTTTTTTTGTGGTGCGAGCGCTGTAGCTCGGCTTTTTTTTTTTTTTTTTTTTTTTTTTGCGGTGCGAGCGCTGGAGCTCGGCTTTATTTTTTATTTATTTTTTTTTTTGTAGTGCGAGCCTTGGAGCTCGGCTTTCCTTTTTTTTTTGTAGTAGTGCGAGCGTTGGAGCTCGGCTCTTTTTTTTTTTTTGTAGTGCGAGCGTTGGACCTCGGCTCTTTTTTTTTTTTTTTTTGTAGTGCGAGCGTTGGAGCTCGGCCTCTTTTTTTGTAGTAGTGCGAGCATTGGAGCTCGGCTTTTTTTTTTTTGAAAAGGTTTTATTAGATTAATAGCTGAGCCCTGGTTAGGGGTTGCCTACGTACCCTTTAGTAGAAGGGATCAAGCCAATCGTAGTTCGTTTGCTTACAGAGGTAGACGGCGGGGCGGAGCCCGGGTGATCAGTAGTAGAAGCGTTTGAGGTTGATCGAGTTCCATGAGCGCGGGATTGCGTCGCCGTTCATCGTGACCAGCTCGTAGACGCCGGGCTTCACGATCTTGGAGATAAGGTAGGGGCCCTCCCAATGTGCACCGAGCTTGCCTGCGTTTAGCTCGGCGGTGTTTTCGAAGACTTTGCGGAGGACCAGGTCGCCTTCGGTAAAGAACCTGCCTCGAACCCTCTTGTTGTAGTACTTGGAGGCGAGCTGCTGGTAGTTCTGGATTCGGAGGAGGGAATGGTCCCGCTATTCCTCAAGGAAATCCAGCTCGCTGAGTAGGACGGCGTTGTTCAGTGCGGGTTGCTGGGTGAGCATAGCGCGGCGAGGAGTGGGGAGTCCGACCTCGGATGGGGCCATTGCTTCCATTCCGTGGGTGAGGCTGAATGGTGTGCGACCTGTCGACGTTTTCGGCGTTGTGCGATGGGACCAGAGGACTCCATCGAGCTCGTCGGCCCAGGACCCCTTCTTGTCGTCTAGTCGCTTTTTGAGGCCGTCGAGGATGGTCTTGTTGGTGGCCTCGGCCTGTCCATTTCCTTGTGGGTATCTCGGGGTGGACTTACTCAGCCTGATTTTCCACTTTGCGCAGAAGTCTTCGAAGAGGATCGATGTGAACTGGGCACCGTTGTCGGTGACGATCTCGTAAGGCAGCCCGTGCCGGCAGATGATGAACTTCCAGACGAACTTTCGGACGTCCTCTGCCGTGATCTTGGCGTAAGCTTCGGCTTCGACCCACTTGGTGAAGAAGTCGGTCATGACCAGGATGAAGCGCTTTTGGCGAGATCGGGGAAGGGGCCCGACTATGTCCATGGCCCATCGCATGAAGGGGTAGGGTGCTACCGCAGTGGTAAGGAGCTCGGTGGGACAGTGAATGAGGGGACCGTGACGCTGGCACTTCTCGCACCGGGCTGCGAATTTTTCGCAGTCTTGAAGCATTGTTGGCCAGTCGTATCCTTGGTTCCGTATTCTCAGGGCGAGAGCCCGGCCGCCGGAGTGGTTTCCGTCGGCGCCCTCGTGCATTTCCTTCATCACGTCAATGGTTTCCTGCCCGTGGAGGCAGCCGAGCAGGGTCCCCGAGGCGCTCCACCGGAACAGATTGCCGTCCAGCATCGTGTATCGGGCGCACTTCTTCCTTAGTCGGCGAGCGGCCCACCGGTCTGGGGGATGAACGCCGTCTGCGATGTACAGAAGTAGGTCGACTCGCCAGTCTGGTAGTTCGGGCTCGGCCGGCGGTGGCGGTAGGTCTTCGGGAGGTGGGACGTCTTCGTCTGGGTCCGCGGCCTGGGGGTTGATCAAGTAGGCCCCTTTTGGCAGTTCGATGCTAGGGAAGTCGATACTCTCGACCGGGATCACCCGTCGTTGGGCTGGGTCCGAGGTGGAGCACAGCGCGGCGAGGGCGTCTGCGGAAGTATTATCGCCTCGGGGGATCTTTGTCAGGGTGAACTCGGAGAAGTCTGCGGCCAGGCCTTGGGTCACCTTGAGGTAAGCATCCATGCGATCATTCTTGGCCTCGTACTCCCCGCTGAATTGATTGGCGACGAGCTGGGAGTCGCAGTAAGCTCGGATTTTCTTCGCGCCGACCTCCTTGGCCAGGCGCAGGCCGGCAATCAGAGCTTTGTACTCGGCCTCGTTATTTGACGCCGGGAAGGCCAGACGGAAAGACTGCTCTAGGATCTCCTTGGTCGGGGACTCGAGGCGTATGCCGACGCCGGACCCGTGTTTGGAGGCCGATCCGTCGACATGCAGGCTCCACACTTCGGGGACTTCGTCGACTGATAGCTCGGGTACCAGCTCAACCAGGAAATCGGCCAGAGCTTGAGATTTGATTGCGGTCCGACCTCGGTACTCGATTTCATACTCGCTCAGCTCAACAGCCCACTTCATTATCCGGCCAGACCGGCTCGGGCTGTGGAGGATGGTTCTGAGGGGGTATGTGCTTAGGACGGCGATAGTGTGGGATTGAAAGTAAGGCCGGAGATTTCTGGCCGCGACGACTACCGCCAAGGCGAGCTTCTCCAAAGTTGGGTACCTGCTCTCCGCGTCGTCAAGGGATTTACTGACGTAAGAGATGGGCCTCTGGTCGCCCCGGTCTTCCCGCACTAATACCCCGCTCACTGCTGATGCCGAGATGGCGATGTAGAGGTAGAGGGTTTCGCCTTCTTCCGGTTTAGACAGGACGCGAGGAGTGGATATGTACTCCTTCAACTGTTGGAGGGCTTCCTCGCACTTGTCGTCCCACTCGAACCGCTTGTTAGCTCGGAGCAGTTGGTAGAACGGGAGGCACCTGTCGGTAGAGCGGGAGATGAACCGGTTCAGCGCGACGATTCGCCCGGTGAGTAGCTGCACTTGTCGCGTGCTCTCCGGGGATTTGAGCTCGGTGATAGCTCGGATCTGCTTGGGATTGGCCTCCATCCCGCGCTGGGTGATGATGTACCCGAGGAATTCGCCAGACGTGACGCCGAAAGAACACTTGGCTGGATTCAGCTTCATGTTGTATTCGTTCAACGTCCGGAAGCAGGATCGGAGATGAATGACGTGGTCGGTTGCCATCAGAGATTTCACCAGCATGTCATCTATATACACTTCCATAGTGCGGCCAATTTGATCGGCGAACATCCGGTTGACGAACCGTTGGTAGGTAGCTCCGGCGTTTTTGAGTCCGAAGGGCATTACCTTGTAGCAATAAATGCCTCGGTCCGTGATGAACGCGGTCTTCTCCTGGTCGTCGGGGTGCATGGGGATCTGGTTGTACCCCGAGAAGGCATCCATGAAAGAGAGCAGCTCGTTCCCGGCCGTGGCTTCGACGACTTGGTCGATTCGGGGGAGGGGAAAGCTGTCCTTTGGGCATGCCTTGTTGAGGTCGGTGAAGTCCACGCAAACCCTCCATTTCCCGCTCTTCTTCTTGACTACCACCGGGTTGGCCAGCCAGTCCGGATATCTGACCTCGGTGATCGAGCCGGCCGCGGTGAGCCTTTCCACCTCGTCGTTGACTGCATACGCGCGCTCGGGGCCCAGCTTTTGCCGCTTCTGCTTGACTGGTCTGCAGGTCGGGTCCACGTTGAGCTCGTGGCTGCACGTCGCTGGGTCGATGCCGGGCATATCGCTGGTTGACCAGGCGAAGGTGGAGATGTTTTGCCCCAGGAAATCGACCAGCTCTTTCTTAATGTCCTCGTCGAGGTCGGTTCCGATGCCGACGCAACGGGCGGGATCGCTCGGATCGATGTTGACCTGGGTGATGAGGTCTTCTCCCGGGAGATCCCGAGTGATTGTCTCACCGGACTGATACGCGCTGACATCCAAGCAGGCCGGCGCGGCGTGGCGCAGCTTATGTTCAATGGCGAAGCAGGCGCGGGAGACCCTCTGGTTGCTCCTAAGAGTATACGTCCCGTCCTGGTTGGGGAACTTAAGGCATTGATGGTACGTCGAAGTGACCGCCTTCATCGAATGCAGCCAAGGGGTCCCGAGGATGATGTTGTAGATTGGGGTGGTATCGAAGACCACGAACTTGACGATTTTCGTTACCCGACCTACGTAAACCGGCAATTCGATGGTGCCGATTCCGTTGACGGTGTCTCCGGCGAAGACGGTAAGCGGGATTGAGTGCGGCTTGATCGCGACCCCGTTTATATTCATCCTGGCAAGGGTATCCTTGAAGATGAGATCGACCGAGCTGCCTGTATCGACGAGGACTCGGTTGACGTCGCAGTCGGCTACACGGACCAGTACGACGAGGGGGTCGTTGTGGGGCAGGTGGACCCCGATCGCGTCGGCCTCGGAGAAACATATCCCCCTTTTGCTTGTGTCCTGCGCATCGATCTCTGGGCCGGAGTGCCATTTCAGGGACGCGTCGGTCCTCCTCTCGTGACGCTTGATGGACCGCACTGAATCGCTACACGAGAGGAGACCTCCCATGATCATTCCTATCAGAGTCCGGGCCGGGGGAGGCGATCTGCCCGTTTCCCGGTCTCGCGAGGGGGATCATCGCCGACGATCGTCGTTTTGGGCGCGGTTGAAAGGCCTAGCCCGGCTGTCCTCGCGACCTCGGTTATCGCGGGGCTGTGCTCGATCGCTGTCCCAGGCTCGCGGGCGCACCGGTTCTGGAACGCGGATTTCCCCCCTCTGGAATTGGTTCAACAGGACTTCTTGGAGTGCGCGGCATTGTGAGGTCGGATGCCCCTTTCTCTGGTGGAAATCGCAGAAGGCCGACCTGTCGTACTGCTCGTCTGGTCGGGGGTCCCTGTCGTTTGGTTCGTCGGGGCGCCGATCCTGCTGGTCGGGATCTCGCACATACTTGTTCCAGGGCAGCTTTGGCGCGGGGTTGGGGGGAAAAACGGGGTCGCGCAGACGGAGGCCGGCGGGCGGTCCGTTGACGAGGAATGCGGCGGCCTGCTTTCCTTTGCTGTGCTGATACTCGTCATCGTAGTGTTGACGAGGCTCCTGACATCTTTCTTGGGGCCGCTCCTTCGGGACCGGGGCCCTGTGCGAGGCGCTGTTTCTTGACTCAGCCGCCTTTTCCTCTTCGAGCTCGACGAAGAGTCCAGCGCGGTGTAGGGCGTCTTCCAACGAGCGCGGCTTGTTGAGCTTCATGTCGTCCTTGAAGGCCGAATCAGCCCGGAGGCCCTTTCTTAGAGCGGGGAGCGCTGACTCGTCCGTCACGTTGCTTTGCGAGACCGTGGCTTTAAAGCGCTCTATGAAGGACCTGAGCGACTCCTTCGCTCCCTGATTCATCGCCCAGAGGTCCGCGCTGGATGCGGACTACCTGATGTAGATGGAGTAGTGCTCGAGGAAGGTAGTCGAGAGGTCTCTGAAGCTGTCTATGGAGTGTGTCTTCAGCCGAGAGAACCATGTGAGGGCCGGGCCGGTGAGGTTCTCGACAAAGAGCTGGCAGTGGGCAGCTTCTCGCTCGTCTGGAGAGAAGTGAGCGCGGCCCATGGCGATGGTGAACGCCGTAAGATATTGGGCCGGGTCGGTGGTGCCCGCGTAGGGCTGGAGTTTGAGCTTCCCGAGGTGCTGGAGCGGGACGGAGGCGATCCGGCGGGTGAACGGCGTGTTTTGCGTCTCTCTGAGGACGCGATCTATTTCCGGGGCCGCGCTGGTGGCCTGATGGATTTTGGAGGAGATCGCGCGGATTGTCTCCTTCATAGCTTCGAACTCGGTGTCCCTGGAGCGCTCCGAGCTGGATCGGAGATGGTGGGCTTCGTCGCCCGGGTGGCTTCCTACGGTCGGGGCGAAACGTCCGCCCGGGCCTTCGGATCCTGACGGTGAGTTGCCGGGTCGGCTTATCCGGATGCGCGGGGTTTCTTCCCGAGAGGCCGGCTCTCTGAGATGGACGTCGGGGGATCCGGTGTTGTCCGACCGGTCACGGTAGGCTCCTAGCGTGGCAAACCGTTGATCGGTAGCTCGCGTCAGCTCGTCTATTCTGGCGAGCAGGGTCTGCATTACGGCAGACAGCGTGGGCTGGTCTTCCGGTGCTCGGGGTGCGTTGTGGGCAGCGGAGCCGTCGGAAGGAGTGGGCGTCGGAGCCGGGGGCGGAGCCCTGAAGAACTGCTCTCGGGGAATCGGTTGGTTGGTAGCCGCCTGGGCTGACGGTGGGGCGGTCGCTGTTGTATGAGTCGTCGGCGGGGCCGTTGTCTGGGCCTGGGCCGTTGTTTGGGCCGGGGTCTCCTGGTCTGACAACACTCTTGGGGGCGGAATTACCATCGTTGTTGCGGTTGCGGTGGTGGCTGAACTGCTCCTTGCGTATAGAAGAATCTCTTTTCCCCTCCTTCTAGCGCCAATTGTTGATCCCGGGGATCACTAATGAAGATTAAGAGATTGATTAGGGAGAGAGAGGCGAGATTTTCGTTAATTAGAGAGTCAACCACAATTTGAGGCAGGTCGGGAATATTTTTGGGCAGGCCGTGGGCCGTGTTCTTTTTATTGATGATGAAGGAAGTGAGCAATTTAGAGTTACGAACTGGTTCCGAAGGACGTCCAGTTCGGCGTTCTAAATTACTGTCTTGTTACAAAGAGAGAGAGAGAAGGAGAGAGGTCGGGTCACTTGTGGTAGGTGAGATACAAAATTTCCAGATCAAGATCATTAATGACATCGAGGGGTATTTATACCGGCAGTTGACTTCCTGCTCCCCGGGATCTCGGAGCTACGTGTCGTCTTCGGCCTGTTTCGCGGGTAAGGTGGTCTAGGAGGCGTGTTCTGGTTTTCGAGGAGGGAGGTCATGATGAGCTCGGCGAGGCGTGTTGCAGAGCAGCGCACTGTTTTGCCAACTCTCCTCCACGTGTCCTTTCATCCTTCGTTGACTCCGCAGGGTTGGTGGGGCGTCCAGTCGAAGCCGTATCTCTACGCGGGTAGGGCACTGTTCTACCAGCTCCCACGTGCCTTCTGCTCTTCTGACAATCCTGCTTTGGTGAAGTGTCAGCGCGGACCCGAGGTGCGTCCTCGGGAGCTCGGGTGATACGAGCGCGGTGCCTTCAGGTCGGCGACCGAACTGAAGATGGGCCTTTTCTATGATGGGCCTAACTAATTGGGTGTGCTAGACCCACCTCCAATATTTGTGAATGAACCTGATTGAGGTGGAGGGGTTGTGAAAGTTACATGAAAAGGAAGGCCAAAGGACGGTGTAGATTCAGCAGTAGATGCAAGCTCAACTTGGCTTGCCTTTTTAGAGGTTGTTGGAGTAGAACAAGCTAACAATAGGATATTTATTGTTACTCTTTAATAACAAAAGAATGTCAAATTGGAAAGCTGAATATTCTTTTCTTTTTTTTGCTAATAATTTCCAAAGGGTAGGTGAGGACTTTAGGGGTTTTTTTGTTTTTCTTTTTCTTTTCAGTTTTATTTCAAATTTATTTTATAAATTATGACTGTAAAGAAAGAAGAAAACTTTTTCGAACGAAGACACAGCTCTCCAACTGTAACATCGCACTCATCGAGTTTTCCATTTCTTCTTTTTAGGATATTCATTGCTTGCTCTCGAAGGAGCTCACTTCATTTAATATTATTTAACTTCTTTATTTCAAAAGTTAAGATTTATTTTGTACTATATCTATCTCTTATTATCCGATAAACTTTATTTTAAAATTTTAAACAAAATCAAATAAATAAATAATATTTTTCGAAACCGAATAAACCGATTAAAAATTGATTCAATTCGGAAGATATTATATTTTATATAATCGACTCATACTTTTTTACTACTGTGTCCCAAAAAGTGGTAAATGTATCTTACTAAGAGCAAGAAATCTTCGAAGAAGTCTATCTCTACTATACGTAGAATTAAAAACTCTCATTTGGACAATGCACTATATGATTGTTTAACAGAAAACAACGATAACGTTTGCAACATAATATTTAGAGTTGGTGAAAATGGTGTCTGCACCAAAGGAATGATTTGCATTCTCACTACATCTGAAGAAATTCGGGAGGAGCAAGAAGGTTTTCTCTTTTTCTCTATCTCACTCATTCCACGTATGAGATGTGGTCCGTCTTTCTGTGTTGGGATGTAGCTGGTGTTGGGCCGAAAGTGAATTGGTCAGGCACAAACAGAAGTAGCACAGGAAACCCAATAGCAAAGCTGTGTCGGATTTTTGAGTAGTGACCATGTGCAATGTATCTCGGTCAATGAGAGGTTGTTACGCAGAAGATTTGCGTGAGCTCAAGCAAGCTGAGCTGGATAACCTGCACATGGATAAAGACGTCACATAAGAATCCAGATGGTAGAAGTAACAAGCAGAAGATAGAGTGACAGAGTAGAGAGGAAGAAGAGCTTATCTTCATAGCTATTATTCTTCTCGGTTATACTCCTTGTTGTAGACTCTGATTCGGGTTGGCTTGTACTTGAGTATATCCTCTAATGAAATCCTTGTGAGCTGGATTAGCTCACCATGACGTACCTTGGCACATTGCCTTGGGAACTTGTAAATCTCGTATCTCATTCTGCTTTCTTTCTTCACAAACAACAAACACACAAATGATTTTGAGTTAGATCAAATGAACAAGTAATACAAGAAAGAAAACATAGCGTTAAATCACAACAAGTGGTATCAGAGCATCAGGTTGGTGCGGTCAAAGGTGGTTTCTGGTTTTCTGGATCTTGGAGGAGAATGACTCAACAGGTATCGAATCTAGTACCTGGTTTCTGAGTTAGGTTATTCTCTTATCTAAATATACTGGTTTATGGTTCCTTCATCTGATATACTTTTGGGTTCTCTTGGCGTGTTGTGTTGCTGGTATTCTCTGGGTATTTGGTGTCTCTTGCTTGAATATTTATTTCTGGTTTCTGGGTTTACAGTATCAGATCGGGTGAAGCAGGATGGTTGAGCCTACACAGGGAAGGTGGGAGGTTGAGAAGTTTGATGGGGAAGGTAATTACACTATCTGGAAGCATAGAGTTCTAGCCCAACTTGAGATCCTTGGACTTGATTCAGTTCTAATGGTGGAAGTTGAGACATCAACGTCTGCATCAGATCCTAAAGCTAAAGGAATTGAAGGAGAAGAAGTTAAAACTGACCCTAAAAGGTTGGAGAAGGATCGTAGGGTTAGAAATCTGTTGAGTATGAGTCTGACTGACATGGTGCTGAGGAAGGTTGGCTTGAAGCACAAGACTGCTCAAGCCATGTGGGATTCACTTGAATCTCAGTACCAAGACAAGTCGCTACCTAACAGATTCTACTTGAAACAGAGGTTCTACAACTTCAAGATGAAAGAAGGAAAAAATCTAGACAAGAATCTGGACATCTTTAACAAGCTTGTCTCAGATCTTGCAAGTCTAGATGTGGAGCTAAGTGATGAGGATCAAGCCGTAATTCTGCTGAATGGCTTGCCCTCACAGTTTGCTCAGTTAGTTCACACTCACAAGTACATAGGTGGACAACATACTATAACTCTAAAGGAAGTAACTACAGCAGCCTATTCACTAGAAACAGAGCTGAAGCAGAAAGGTATGAATGTGCAGAAGTCTAGCAATGAAGATTTATACATACAGTCTAAGCCACAGACCGAGAACAAGTTCAACAACAAAAGCAAACAACACGGCAAAGGCAAAGGAAAGCAAAATAACAAGAGAGCCTTTTGGATTTGTGGAGCTGAAGGGCACTCCAAGAAAGATTGCCCAAAGAGAGGACAATCATCTAACTCTCAAGCTAATGTTGGACAAGTTATATATGATGAACCGATATTGTTAACTGCATCAGAAGTTCACTTTAGGGATGGCTGGGTTCTTGACTCCGGGTGCTCGTATCATTTAATATACAGGAAGGATCTACTGTTTGATGTACAAGACATCGATGGTATGGAGCAGGCTAATGCAGCAGTTAAATCAGGAGATAAGACAATGCTATGGCACAACAGGATAGGACATATGAGTGCAAAAGGTTTGCAAGTTTTGGTTAAGAAATAGTTGCTGAGATCAGAAGATATCACAGAACTAAAACAGTGTGAATTCTGTGTTCTCGGAAAGTTTCATAGGCTGTCTTATCAAAGGGGAAATCATATTTCAAAAGAGAAATATTGGATTATGTTCATTCTAATTTATGGGGTTCTCCGAATGTCACACCAAGCTTGTCAAAGTGCCAATATTATATTTCATTTTTAGATGATTTCTCAAGGAAAGTGGGGCTCTATTTTCTCAGAACTAAAGATGAAGCAATCAGTAAGTTTGTTGAGTGGAAGACGTTTGTGGAAAATCAAAGTGGACAGAAGCTTAAGGATCTAAGGACAGACAATGGGATAGAATATTGCAACAGAATATTTGATGATCATTGCAAAGCTCATGGAATCCTAAGGCATAAGACATGTCCTTACACTCCTCCACAGAATGGTGTAGCTGAGAGGTTGAATAGAACTATACTTGAAAAGGTGATAAGTCTCCTAAGTGAAACAGGATTGGGTGAAGCATTCTGGGCAGAGGCTGCGTCAACATTGGTTTATATGATTAACAGGTCATCATCTGTTCCTCTCGGGTTAGAGATTCCAAAACAAGTTTGGACTGGTGTGAAACCAGATTATTCTCACATGAAGAGGTTTGGGTGCTTAGTGTACTATCATGTTGATCAGGGTAAACTACAACCAAGGGCTAAGAAGGGTGTCTTCTTGGGTTACCCACATGGTGTCAAAGGTTACAGGATATGGAGTTATGATGAGAAGAAATGTGTCACTTGTCGTGATGTTGTCTTCTGGGAAGATACTATATTCAAGGAGATTAAGAAGAAAAGTGAAGGAGTCACAGGACAGAATAGAAAAGGAAAAGAAAAGGTTTCTATATAAGTCAGGGAAAGTGACAGTGGAGTTCTGGTTCAAAGAGAGGCCCAAGTTTAGGATGCTCCTTGATACCGCAAGCAATGGCAACTTCTTGGGAAAAGAAGTTGATGATGGGATGGAGCTTGTTGAGAATCTTGCCCAAAGCAATGGGAATTATGGTGAGGATTATGATATAGCTTTGAGAGGAAGTGGAGAATATGAGGACCGAACAAGAAGGGAGATGAAAGCCCTAAATCAGAAGTTAGACAAGGTCTTGGAGGCCACACAAAGGCGAGTGAACTATGTAGGGGATTGCAAAGGTTACCAAGAGGAAGTTCACTTTGTGGTAAACCAAGGCGGTTACAACAAAGACTTCAACTCCAACTTCCCGCAACAAGGGTTTGTTCCTCGAAACCAATTCCAAGGAAACAAAAGCGGTTACCAAAACAAACCATCTTTTGCACCTCAACTTCAACAAGAGCAAGGAAGCAACTCGACACAACAAGATGTCGAAATGAAGGGTATGCTTCAACAACTCTTGACGGGCCAAGCTCATGGAGCAAATGAGTTGAATAAGAAGATGACCGAGATTCACACTAAGGTGGATTGCTCATACAACGATCTCAACGCAAAATTTGAAGATCTATCCTCTAGAATCAAACACTTGGATCAACAACGCACTCAAGGAGGTTCCCATTCTAGTAGACCCATGGAGAAACTAAAGGGCAAAATCGATGCAAACCCAATGGAGTATTGCAATGTTATCCTCTCAAGTGACGAGATTGAAGAAGCTATACGAGAGATCAAGAGAGTTCTCCATGAATCCAAAGATGAAGTCGTAGTGGTTGCTAGCAATGAAGTAGTTGAGAAAATAAATGTGGAGGCCAAGACGGTTATGAGGAAAGAGACTTCTTGCATTGAACCTCCTCCACATGAGCCCACATCGATTCCCAAACTTGGAAATCCGGGTAAATTTGCCATCTATTGCTCCCTTGGTGATTTGAATGTTGATGACGCCATGTGTGATTCGGGATCAAGTGTGAATGTGATGTCACTTGAATTGGTGAAGAGTCTTGAAATCAAGAGCATGAAGCACCACCCATCACACATCACTTTTGGAGATTCTTCTTCTAAGCAACCACTTGGCATTGTTGAAGATTATCCTCTCAAGATCGGAAATTGTCTCATTCCAACAGACTTCATAGTTATGAAGATGAAGCAAACCAGCAAACTCCCCCCTCCTCCTTGGAACTCCATTCCTTAATACCACCGGTGCAAGCATGGACTTCCAAAACAAGAAGATCGTTCTCAAGAACGTGAATGAAAAGTCTTCTATTCCATGAAGCCCTCTTCCACCAAGCTTTGTGGCACCATTGTTTGTAAGGATGATGAAGTGGAAGTTAAAAAGGTTGAGTATGTGGGTAGTTGTGAGAAGATGAATTTGGCTTCACCCCCAAAAGCTTGTAAAAAGAAGAACGACTTTCATGAAGAGAAAGCTTCGGGTTATGGTAATGTTGAAGAAGCCTTAGCGCTGGATGGTGTTTGCTTGGAATCTCTTTTCCATACCGCTATGGAAAATGAGGTTGAGAGTATAAAGGTTCAAAAGAAGGGTAAGGGCACTAAGGCCAAAAAGAAGAAACCCAATGATATCCACCCTCCCACCCTTGTCAAAGGAATGACAAGCAAGCCTAATGAGGTTAGATCATTTTTTCCAAAACTCGCCACTATGACCTTGACACCGTGGAGATATGAAGATGGTGTGGTTGAGTACAAGATCAAGTGTAAAGGTTGGCCAAAGCCTTTTGCCATGGTTAGAGCAATCATCACACCCGAGCTCAAAGAAAAAGGTGCAACGGGAATTCAAGAGATCATGAGCAAGGTCCTCACACTCAAGCTTGAGGACCCGCCATGGAGTTCCACTACTCCTTCTCTCCAAGCCTAAAACGGTTTGAAAAGTCAAGCTTCGCGACGTAAAACAAGCGCTCTTGGGAGGCATTCCCATGACTATCTTTGTATATATTTTCTTTCTTTCTTGTTCCTTTTGATGTTTTTGTTTGATGTTTATAGTTTTCTTGGGTCCAAGGTCGTGGTGCTTAATACATGAATGGGTATAGCTACAGCACATCACAGTCCTCTTCAATCCAAAGGTATGATCCAAACTCCATTTCATTGTACAAACTTTTTGCATATTTATATCTTCTCTTTGACTTTTATTGCACCGAGACGTTGCAATTCAAGTTCAGAGGAGGATTTGTGTCTTTTGATCTTTTGTTTTGTGATTTTATTTTTATTTTTGCATATTTGAGTCTCATGCATTCATATAAGTGCATATAAAAACCATAAAAACAAAAAATTGAAAATTTTGAAAATTTGAACTAAAAAAAAAAGGAATCATTTACTTGCATTTTGCATGTTTAAGATTGAGTCTAGATGCATATAGGTTTGCATTCACTTGCATTGGGAGAAATATCCATGTAGAATATAAACTTAAGAGCTTGAATTAATGCCCTCGTTAGGAGTTCTTTGATGCATTTGAGCGATCACGAAGTTAAGGATGATCCATGCTTTGATCTTGCGGTTTGAATGTTTTTGTCTTGGTTGAAGCATGCTTTGAATTGAATCTAACTCTATCTACATGAACTCTAATCTTGACTTGAAATTATCATGCTTGTACATTGAAAAGTTGAACTCATGGATGTCATATACATATGTGAGCTATCTTACCCCTTTTTACACTCTCTTGTTAGCTCAAATAGCTGATTCCCATATTTGGAACGGTTAACCACACCTTTGACTAAGCTTTTCCTTCAAGCCTTCATTTCTTGTGTGTGTCGTGAGGCCTAATTTTGAATGAACTTAGCAAAAAGTGTTGAGTTTGGAACGACAAGGAATTGATAGATAGGTTGGTGATTTTGGTGTTGATGTAAAGAAAAGAAAGTGTGGAGAAAGGAAAAGATTGGGGAAAAGGATAGGGGAAAGTAGAAAGTTTGGATTGGTTGGCATGAAAATGTGAAATAGCTCTAGGTGTTGAAAGTATAAGTCTCTATGTATGTAAAAGAAAGAAAGAGCCAAAAAGAAAAAAATATGGCTAAGGCATCTAAATGATGATTGAGAGACTAGTTATGAAAGTGAAAAAGAGCTAAAAGAAAAAGATGAAGAGCCAATCCATTTGTTGAAAGAGAAGAAGAAAAGAATCCCCTAAGTTAGAAAAGAAATGTGGTTAAAGAAGGCAAAATGCCTTGTGATATGGGTAGTTTAGAATGGATATTGATTGGTTTAGAAATAGGAGTGGAGTTCATATTGGGGCATTGGATAGACGGATGTCATCCTTGTACGCATCAATTGTTCTTTACTCTTAGCATTTTGCCAAAGTTCATTCTTTTGTGAGAGATCCCATTGCATTGGAAAACCCACATGATTGAGATTATTTTCATCTCAAAACCTTTTTCCTAAGCCAAATGAGTTCACTTGATTTTTATTAAGCATGATTCACCATTGTACTTAATGAATGTTAAATAGTTAGAGGATATGATTACTTGTAGATGCTAAGGCTTAGACCAAATTCGTGTAGCGACGAGTATGGCTAAATCTTTTGAAGTAGAGGTTGTTTATGCATCACATAGCTACTCCCAAGGGCATTGATTTGAATTTTTTTGTTAATATTCTCGGATATGATCTCCCGCATACCAACCTCTTATTCGACTTGTTCTTGTTTGTTTGCTTGCGGACAAGAAAAAGGCAAGTTCGGGGGAGTTGATAGTTGAATAATTTAGCCCATTTTAGCATATATTTTAGTTAGCATTTTGTGACGTTTTGCATACATTTCATAGTTTTTGGTCTAGTTTGCATCCATTTTAGAGTTAGTGAGTCTTAGTTTAGTTCTTGCATATGTTTGTGTTCTATGGAGTCTTTTAGGTACCATTTGGAGCTTATGGAATCATTTTGGAGCTTGGAGGAAGATCATAGGGCAAAAGAAACCAGTTTGGAGCAAAAGTTATGCCCAAAAATCAAGGAAAATGCAGAGGCCATCCGATGAGCTTTAATGATCGACTCTGAATCAGGGTTTAAATTTGGATTTAGCTTCGGAAACCTTCATAAAAGTTGTAGATAATCGAGATACCTTTCTAATGGAGGTTGTTTCAAGTCATTCGGAGCAGCCGTTCAAAAGATACAACAAATGTAGTGAGCATATGTCCGTCTGGCATCAATTTCGACTAATGGCAGAAGTCCATCGGCGTGCATCCGACCGATACAACCGACCGATGGAAGTTCTGCGAATCTGAGAAATCGCATCGGTACGTGGTATCGGTCTGTGGCCGACCGATGGGAAGCTCACAATCGACGACAAGAATCACATCGGTCGGCCTCTGCCCGATACAACCGACCGATGGAAGTGCTGCAAAAACCAGAAACCACATCGGTGCGTGGTATCGGACAGAGGTCGACCGATATGACCTCCGACCCACTTTGCTATGTAGGCCAAAAACCTTGTTATTTGTGGATATATCTCATTTTTAACTTTTAAAAACACTTTTCTTAGAGAGAGTTTAAGAGATTCTTGGTGTTTTTATGAAAGTTATTGTTTGTTTTCATCTATCTATCTATTTCTAATCATCTAACCATGAATCTAAACACCTCCTACATAGGATTTGTTGAGATTATCATGGTTTGTGAGTTGTTTCTTTAGAACTTGGTATGGTAGATTAGATGTTTTCTTGCTAAATCATGATGCTTAGGACTTAGTTTATGAAGAATCCTTTCTTGTTAGGTGTGATTAATGCTAGATTAGCTTTGACAAAGTTGATTTAGAACTTAAGGAATTTCATGTCCGGAAGGTGTTCGATGAAATTCCTCAACCAAACCTAGCAAGTGTTTTACATTCCTAACCTATGGAAATGGATGTCTAGGGTGTTTAATTGCCATTTAGACTTAAGATTAATGCTTGTTGATCATTTAATTGCAAATGGAAGTTTGTTCTCAATTAAGTGATTAGTGAAGTGATTATTTTCATGGAAGTGGATTAGTCTAAATTAGTGATCTAAGACCTAAGGATTAGCATTGTTTGAGTATCATGGTTTAGCTAGAGAATGTCCAAGTCGATTACCATTACCCGAAGTTCGTTTGCCTATTTTCGTTACGTTTTAGTGCAAAACTTGTTAGTCTTTTAATTACCTTTGTTATATGCTGGGTTGTTTATTATCATGTCTTTAAATTGATTAGGATCATTAGAAAACCTTTATTCGATTAGCTTAGATTAAGAAGTGTCTCGTATTTTCTGTGTGTTGTTCTCGTGCCTCCTTGTGGATTCGATCCCTAAGTGCTACAATGCCATACCATTAGATTGTGGTATTGTGGACAGTGGGTAATTGTGCGAACCATAAAAATTTCACTATCACGCGTGTGGAAGATCACTAAGGTTAGACATGTGCCAAAGTTGATGCGAAATCTGATCTCAGTAGGACAACTTGATGATACAGGGCACAATGTCAATTTTGGTGGTGGAGCCTGGAGAGTAAAGAAAGGTTCTATGGTGGTTGCTAAAGGTCATAAAAGAGGCACTCTTTATATGACGATGAGTTATCAAGATATAGTTGCTGTTGTCGAGAATGCCAAACAAACCAAGTTGTGGCATTGTAGATTGGGACACATGAGTGAGAAAGGCATGAAGCTTTTGGTAGCAAATGGTGTGCTTCCGGATCTGAAGATGGTGGATCACGAGATGTGTGAAAGTTGCATCCTTGGAAAATATAAACGAGTTAGTTTCTCAAAAGAAGGTAGAGAGCCAAAATCTTAGAAGTTGGAGCTGGTGCACACTGATGTGTGGGGACCCGCATCTGTCGCATCGCTAGGAGGTTCGTACTACTATGTGACATTTATTGATGACTCCACAAGGAAAGTATGGATCTACTTCATGAAAAACAAGTATGAAGTGTTCTCGGTTTTCAAAAGATGGAAAGCCATGGTTGAGATTGAGACGAATATCAAGTTGAAGTGCCTATGGTCTGATAATGGTGGAGAGTACATTAGCGAAGAGTTCAGAAGATACTGCGCTGATAATGGGATAAAGATGGTGAAGACTATTCCTGGAACGCCTCAACAAAATGGAATAGCTGAAAGGATGAACAAGACCTTGAATGAGCGTGCAAGGAGCATGAGATTGCATTGTGGATTTCCTAAGACATTTTGGGCGGATGCAATCAATACTGCAGCCTTCTTAATAAACAGAGGACCGTCTGTTCCATTGGGATTCAAGATCCCTGAAAAAGTTTGGAGCGGAAAGAAAGTAAATCTTTCTTATCTAAAAGTGTTTGGCTGCTTAGCTTATGTTCATGATAATAATGCTGCAAGAAATAAACTTGATGCAAAATCCAAGAAGTGTTACTTCATTGGTTATGGTAACACGGAGTTCGGTTACCGTTTTTGGGATGAAAAAAATCGGAAGATCATCCGCAGCAAGAATGTTATGTTCAATGAAGGAGCCTTGTACAAGGATAAGCAAAACGAAAGCTCAGAAAGGAAGGAGTATGTAGCTGTTGATTTGGGAGATATCCAAGCACCAGAGTTGCAACAGGATACCACAACACTAGAAGAACATATTTCTCAAGATGAGAATAGTGAGGCATATGAGAATGATGATTCCGAAGAGATCCCACATACGCCAGTTACAGAGTTGCGACGGTCAAACAGAATCATCAAGAAACCTGTAAGATTTTCTCCATCGCTCAACTACATTCTACTTACAGATAGAGGCGAGCCTGAATGTTATGAAGAGGCAATGCAAGTTGATGAATCGATTAAGTGGGAGCTTGCAATTAACGATGAGATGGACTCGTTGATGTCCAATCACACGTGGGAGTTAACTGAGTTGCCTAAGGAGAAAAAGGCATTACACAACAAGTGGGTCTACCAAATAAAAGAAGAACATGATGGAAGCAAGCGTTATAAAGCGAGGCTAGTTGTGAAGGGATTCCAAAAAAAGAAGGCATAGACTACACTGAAATCTTCTCTCCTATAGTCAAGCTGGTGACAATTAGAACTGTTCTTGGCCTGGTAGCAAAGGAAGACTTACATCTTCAACAAATGGATGTAAAAACAACATTTCTTCACGGTGATTTGGATGAAGAAATCTACATGAAGCAACCCGAAGGCTTTGAGGTCAAAGGAAAGGAAAAGCTAGTCTGTAAGCTTCAAAGGAGTTTGTATGGCTTGAAACAAGCTCCAAGTCAGTGGTATAAAAAGTTTGACAACTTCATCAAAGGTGCTGGTTTCTTAAGGTGTGAGGCTGACCACTGTTGTTATTTCAAGAGGCTTGAAGAGTCCTAATTGATATTGCTCATGTATGTTGATGACATGCTTATAGTGGGAGCAGACTTGCATGAGATAAACAACTTGAAGACGAAACTCTCAGAAGAGTTTGCGATGAAAGACCTGAGAGAAGCAAGACAAATTCTTGGAATGAGAATTAGTAGAAGCAAGGAGGGTCTTAAGTTATCTCAAGAGGAGTATGTGAAGAAAGTCCTCAAGAGGTTTAATATGGATGACGCGAAGCCAGTTAGTACTCCCCTGGCAAGTCATTTTCGGTTATCCAGAGATCAGTCCCCAGTGACTGAAGACGAGATGGCATATATGGATAAAGTCCCATATGCTTCTGCTATTGGCAGCATGATGTACGCGATGGTATGTACAAGGCCAGACATTGCACATGCAGTGGGAGTCGCTAGCAGGTTTATGAGTAATCCCGGCAAGGAACATTGGGAAGCTGTTAAGTGGATTTTCAGGTATCTGAAGGGAAATCCAAGTTTATCACTATGTTTCATGAAGTCTGAGATGGGATTGCAAGGATATGTTGATGCTGACAATGGAGGTCACATTGACAATAGGAAGAGCACATCCGGGTATGTCTACACTTTTGGTGGTACTGCAATTTGTTGGGTTTCAAAATTGCAGAAAATTGTAGCTCTATAAAGCTGTGAAGCTGAGTATGTTGCGGTGACAGAGGCAACAAAGGAGATGATGTGGTTACAGTTATTTCTACGAGAGCTAGGCCTCGACCAAGAGAAGAATGTGTTGTACTGTGATAGTAAGAGTGCCATTGATTTGGCAAAGAATCCAGTTTACCATGCTCGGACAAAGCACATACAACTTCGGTATCATTTCATCAGATCAGCTTTGGAAGATGGAGTGTTGGTGCTTGAAAAGATCCCAAGAAGTAAGAATCCGGCAGACATGCTAACAAAGGTCGTGCCGTACGATAAGTTGAGGTTGTGTGTAACCTCAGTTGGCTTGCTAGAGTAACAAGCCTAGAAGACCTGCTGCATTGATCAAGGTGTGAAGACAGATTGAAATCAGTCTTCAAGTGGGAGATTGTTAGTCAAACACACGTTTTTTGTTTTGGACGGTGGAGTGGATTTTGGTAGGTGAATGGTTGGTTCACCCATAAAAGGAGGCTAGAAAGTCAACATTTGTTGGCTCCTCATCTTGTATAAATACAGATGCAAGGAAAAGATCCAAAATCATCCCAAATCCCGAAATCTCAAACAAAAGAAGAAGAAAAGAAACGTAAGAGAGAGAGAAAGAAAAAATATATATATATATATATTTTTTCTTTTCTTGAGAAATTCTTTTCTTTGTGAGAAATTAACAGTAATTTCTCGAGTGTATTTGGGTTCGGGTGTGAGTTGAGAGTGTTGTAAAATTTCCCAGTTAATAATAAAAGATCTGCAGTAGGTCCGAAGACGTAGGCAAAGTTGGCCGAACTCCGTTAACAAATTGTGTGTGTGTGTCTTATCGTTCTCATAATTCTGATTTATCGGAAATTTGACGATCGAGAAATTTGGCATTATTTCCTAACAAGATAAGTGTGGAGTACTCGAACTCAAGGTCCCTAGTGTTAATGTATCTTTACATATCGATTTCTGGGACGCATTTTATTAAAATGTCAAAACTGATGTCTACGACGAAGCATGAGTGAATCATGAGTGCGTAGAAACTGAAAATTGATGGGACTTTTCGATCGGGACACAACCAGAGACGCAATATATAACGCCCGACCGCCCTTCATGTGGGTTCCACACCATCAACTGTGGGCCCCACCCTCGGTGATTTGTAGGGTCAGTGATGATAAAACATGAGAAAAGATCAAGTGCGCTAGTCCGGGAGGTTAGCAAGTCTTGATTACTGACCCTACAAATCACTACTTGATATTTTCCTATGTTTTGTCCTCATTAGCACGGTACCGCCAATCAATTCCCGGTAGGTCACCCATTCTTAAATTGCTCCAGCTCAAGCACGCTTAACTATGGAGTTTTCTGTAGACAAGTGATCGAAAAGATAAGTGTGTTTTGGTAACATAAAAAACCAAATCAATTCTTATAAGGCTCTCCACATATACCAGAAATCGGGATGTTACACAATACTTGTAAAGGTAACTGTAATCAATGTTGATAGATTTGATAACTGTTATGATAATCTGGAAAGCTCAGTATTGTATTTTCTAAACGTTGCTCTCTTCTTGTCTCTCACCTCCTAAGGATTCAAATATTTATGAGCTCCTCTGTTTTCTTTTGTCTTTAGGATTCAAACTTCATCTGATTCTCCGACCACATTACCGTCACGCGGAAGTATATATCTCGATGCTTCAATGCCAATGACCTTAAAAATCAAAATTTGTATTTAACCTCCACTTACCGTGACTTGTAAAACAATTTGAACATCTTATCTTCAGTGGGAATCTTGAGAATGCTCGCATTAAATAATATGAATGATAGGTCCAGAGAGGTAGCAATCAGATTTATATGTTAAATAACTGTTATATATATGCTCAAACAAAATGATGGAGATGCAAAGATTAGAAACATGAAAAGAATTAGAAAAGCTAGAGGATTTGAATATATTTTCGTTGTCGCTGTATTTTCTAAAATCTTGTGGTGCACATAAACTCTGACCACTTTCCGATTAGAGGCTACTTAGGGTTCCAGAGAAGGCGACTTGCGTCAGAAGTAAGCCCTTCCAGGATCATCAAAATCATGAGCATGCCTTTACAACAACTACAAACAAGAGAATAATAAAAGCGATATTGCGTGTGAATAAATGGTTATAGAGAAAGAAAGAAATCAGAGAAATTAGCTGATTTTTCCCGCTTTTAGAGCATAAATGGACTAATCCTAAATATTCTACGGTTCTTGATTTTCAGAAGAAATTAACTGATATGAATGATAGGTCCAGCTGAGGCGTAGCAATAAGACAACTCCACGATTTACTTTTGAGATCATTCTTTCGAGAAAGCGAAAACCGACGTTTTAGAGATGAAGAAACACATTCAAGCTACCAAGAGGATAAATGGTTCGATCTATGGGACTATATTGCATCAGAATGAAAAACATAGTTCAAGAAAACGTACAGTTTATATCTTTCAGTGCTTAACAATGTGGCTTGAAGATGACGAATTTGTGATTCCTGTGATTGATAATCAAAAGAAGAGATCTCTGTCTATAAAATTTTCACAACACACACATAACAAGCATTTGAAATGATTACCCAAAATGCACATACACTTAAGAAACCAAACATACTTTGGTAACAAAACGTACAACAACAGAACCAAATCAACTACTCTGATGTTACATCAAATGAACCTTGTTCCTCCTCATCTGCATTCCAGCAAATTCTCTTTAATTCATACAAATCAATTACTTTGAGAGATTATATCTTCCCAAAGGGAACATCATTGCTTATACTCATTCCTTTCTCCCAATTTATTATTTCTTCCATGCTTGATGAACGCATCACAGCTAGATGCCCGAGATTTTGAGCAAACAACAGCCAGGTCAAGTCCTTCGAACCTTGCAAACGGTCTATATGAACAGTGGAGAGGTGCTTGAAGCCATGAGAACTTGTACATGAAAACTCTTCTTTTTCTTTGCTTTCCCAAACTATCTTTTATCTCTGAGATTTTGGAGTAGCGAATATTAAGGCTCTGAAGACCACCCATAGCTATCGTGTTTAACATTTCAACCGCTTCTGACATTCCGTAGACATAGACCTCGAATGTGTAGGACCAAAATTTCGCACAATAAGAGGATTTGATTTAATCACGATTATATAAATAAACAGTAAGGAACAGACGATTCATAAAACGATAAAGTAATAAATAAATCTAAGGAGGCGAGATGAATCTCTTTCTTTAACTCAAAGAATCTTCCGTAGTACGACGGATTATAATAGATCTATGAGTCCCAGGATACAACCAAAGTTTATATGTATCATCTACACTTGATATTAGATCTGTCGAACATTATAACTACGATATACTCTCGAGACACTTACTTGAAAAGAAGCGAGAGATTGCTGGAAACTTTCTTCTTTCTTTGCTTTTAGAAAAGCTTGTGAAAGTGAGTTTTTTGCTGTGTATTATGAATGAGACTAGAGGCATGAATATATAGCCAGAGAAAAGAGGTCTAATTCCCCAAAGTTTCCGATGTGAGATAAAAAACTTTACTTTTTAACCACTAAGCAAATAAGCTTAGGCCCATTTCTCATTCACATTCATTCAATTTTAATAAGCCCATTGGCTTTATTATTGATCCAACAATCCCCACATGAATAGAAATGATTCTATACATACGAAGACTCTACTGACTAGACTTACTACACTCACTAGACTGACTAGACAGACGGACTTTTCGAGAGTATAAACGAAAATTCACTGTGTGTGAGAAGGTAGCATTTTTCAGTTTTGAACCACGCATTGTTAATAACTGTCGGGTTTACTTGGCCAGGAGGTGAACATGATGTCTTGAACCACCCGGATTTTGATGTAAACCGAGACAACAGCTATAACCCAGCTTCATTTCTCGTAGAACTTTGTTCTCTATTGTGTTCATTTTGGCCTTGAACATTCTTGGTTTTTCGTGAGTGAACTTGGAGAATATAGCCTTCTCATTTATTCTCCTAGAAACGGCCCTCATTTCACACTTCACTAGGTGATCTGCCATTAGCCTTCTTTAGAAAGTATCCTCTGTACTTCAGAAGCTAAGGAATCATTAACAGCCAATGCTTAACCTCATTATTCACATATCACTGTTTCATCATCCTAGGAACTTGGTATTTACACAGTGTTCAACACAGAATCAGCCTGATTTAGTTTTCCCGTTGAACCTATTTCTTGGGATCTCCAGTCATATAGGTTGGGTATCCATCCATGCGTCATCTTTAACCATAGGCTCTAAACCCATTCCTTTTGATGATTTAACAAATTTGATCTTGAGGCTAACTTTTGGGAAACAAATCCGCTAAGTTGTCAGCCGTTTTGAGATCACACTACAAGAAAACAACCGATTTGCGATGGACAAATCCATAGCAAATCCGTCCCAAATCACGTTTTGCGATGGAATTGCGACGACACTTACTCTGTTGCAAATCAGGCGTTGCAATTCAGTTTTCCTCGTAAATCCGTCGCAAATTTGCGACGGATTTGCGAGTGCACGATTCGTCGCATATTTGCGATGGCTTTATACCAACGCGAAAGTCGTCGCAAAATTGCGATGGATTTGCGATAGTTCTGTTTCCGTTTATCGCAAATCCATCGCAAATTTGCGATGGATCTGCGATGGCATATTGTTTCCGGGTATCGCAAATTTGCGATGGAGTTGCGATGGATCTGCGATGGTATATTGTTTCCGGGTATCGCAAATCCATCGCAAATTTGCGATGGAATTGCGATGGATCTGCGATGGCATATTGTTTCCGGTTATCGCAATTCCATCGCAAAATTGCGATGGATTTGCGATACCCGAAAACAGAACTGTCGCAAATCCATCGCAAATTTGCAATGGATTTGCGAGGAAAGTTCAATTTTTTAATTTAAAAATATTAAAAATTTAATTTAAAAATTAAATAATAATTAAAATAATTAACATTTAAAAATATAAAACATAATTATATAATTTAATTTTTTATTAAAAAAAAGGTGCATAATTGTTTAAGAAAAACAAAAAAACAAAAAAAACAATTAAAATGTTTGCAAAGGACCGGAACTGGTTCCGGTTCCGGTTTTGGTACCGGTGGTTCCGGTTTCGGTTCCGGTTCCGGATCCCGATCCCGAGGGGTTACGTGCTGCGCGAAGTTTCGCAAAAGCCGGATCTTTCTCAGCAAAGTAGTCCATGAAAGCATCATAGGAATTAATCTTCTCGGCCTGATTTGTTAGCATCTGGGCCTGACTCGATATCATCTCGGCCTGGCTCGTTATCATCCGGTGTAGATCGTCCTGGGATGGACGTGAAGCCGATGAAGAAAAAGCTTCAATTTGCGGTTGAAGCGAACCGACTCCGTAAATTCTTCCTTTTTTGCGGGGAGCAACCTATGAAAGACAAAAAAACAAACATTATAAATATTTCTAAAAATATATAAATACAATACAACACTTTAATTTTTGAAAACGTACCTCGGTAAAAATTTGGTTCTTCACGAAAGGAGTAAGTCCGCCAGATGTTGTACTCTCGGAATCATCACTATCGACTGTCTGAGATAACAGTTCGAGCCGCGAAGTGACATCGTTGTAGATCTTCTCCGAGCGTCCATCGATAAAAGAGCCATCCGGGTTCCGTTTTGTCTCCTCGAGAACCGCTAACAAATCCGGAACTGATGATCCGGTCTTTGCGGCCTAAAAAAAAATTCATAAATTCATAAGATTAAATTAAGTTACGAATGTAAGATTTTTTTTTTAAAAAAACTTACTATGTTTCGGCCCCGTGCTTTAAACGAGGTTTGTCCAGACCGATGCTTAGAAGGCCCGTAACCATCAGGATCAGAGTATCGGGCGTTGCGACTATCGGTACTCTTCTTCTCGCTCTTCGGATCCATCCAATATCGAACAAGACCGCTCCAAACAAGCGCATCCATCCACTTAGGCTTCGACTCATCGCCTTTAATCTTCCACTTTTCTTTCCAACGTCCAACCTGACCGCACATGCGAGCCTTCAAATTCTTTTCAATTTTTTTGCGGACCTCGCCGTTAATTGAAAAATCCCAATGAAACGATTGCTATAACAAAAAAAATACGAAGTTAAATGCATTAAAAATATTATTAAATAATAATAAAAATAAATTTAATATAATTTAGAAAACTTACAGCAAACGTTTTATACCAACGTTCAATGATATATTCCTGTGTTTGCGAGTAATTGGCATGCGGTTCTTTGAAATCTGTTTCAAAGATCGAATGGATCTGAACAGCCACAACTCCGTCATCATCAAACCTGAAATTAGAAAATATAGTAAATTAAAAATGAAATTATTATAATTGTAAAAAAAAAACATAAATAACTTAGAAATTTTAAAATTATACCATAACGTTCCTGGAGAACGGCTGGAATCAAGTCGTGGTAGACTATCATGACCGGGGCTCTCGAGAATCTGCTGTATCGCAATATCAATGGGGACGGAGTCAGCCGCGGGGTTCGCCGGTGCGGGGGCAGGCTCCTCGGTCTCAGGAACAGCAGAAGTCGCGAAATCCATATGAGTAATCGGAGGAGCACTCATGGAACCCATCGAAAGAAATCAAGTGTAGTCGTTACCTCGAAATCCCGACATCTAAAAAAAAAAATTTAATAATTAATTCATATAATTATATTATAATTTACAAAATACAAAAAAAATTACAATCAAACTAATCATTTTATATAATGTATTATATAAAATCATACTAATTATTAAATTATCTAATCTAAATTCATCCTAATTGAAATACAAATCTAACAACATAATAAATAATAAATCTAAATCTAACAATCTAAATTCATCATAATTTAAATACAAATCTAACAAATATAATTTTTAACAATCTAATACAAATCTAAAACTAAATATTCTAACAAAATCTAACAAATCTAAAAATCTAATTTAAATACAAATCCAAATCTAACAAATCTAAAAATTTCACAAATCTAACAAATCTAAAAATCTAACAAATCTATAATATTTTTTTACAAATCTAACAAATCTAAACTAACAATTCACAAATCTAAACTAACAACCTAATTTTTTATTTTTTTTACATATCCACCTATTTTAGTAAATAAAAATCTTAAACAAAAAAAAAACCTTACCTTCACCGTGGAAGAAGGTCGCCGGAGGGAAAGGTGGGGGCTCACCGGAGAGAGAGGAGGGCGAGAGCGAGGAGGTCGTTGGAGGGAGAGGAAGGCTCGCCGGCGGAGGAGGAGAAGGAAGGAGGTCGGGGAAGAAGGGAGGAGAGAAGCGGTCGCGCGGAGAAGAGAGGTAGGGAAGAAGCCGGAGTGCTCGCCGGAGGAGGAGGGACCGATTCGGCGGAGGAGGAGGGAGGAGAGGGTCGCCGGAGATGCACAGTTCGCCGGAGAAGGGAGGAGATCAAATGGAGGAAGAAGATTGAGATGGGAGAAAGGAAGAAAAAGAGCAATAGTCGTGGTTTATAATCTAATAAGCGATGGATTTGTGATGGATCCGTCGCAAATCAATCGCAAAATGAGCGGTCCACTACCAATTCGCGGTTTACTTTGCCCCAAAATGTGATGAAAAAATTCAATATTCGTACCAAAATTCAAAAAAATTTCATTTTGCAACGGATTTGCGACGGATCCATCGCAAATCCATCGCAAATTTGCAACGGATTTGCGATGGATCCTTTATTTGCGTTGGATTTGCGACATATCCATCGCAAATCCATTGCAAATTCATGAGGTTTAGTTTTTAAGGTTTAAGGTATACGTTTTATTATCATAATAAAGTTTACGGTTTATAATCTCATGGTTTATAATCTCATAAGAGTCATGATCATATGCATATTTTTCCAAAAATATAATGAATTTGATGGTACGAGCAATGTTGAACTTCTATATATATATATATATATATATATATATATATATATATATTCATAAACAACATGTACGGATATATGACGTTTTATCATACGGAGACATTTCCAAATATTCACGGTTTATTAATGCACATCATTAAATAACTTTAGAAATTTGATTTTTTGAGATTCACTTTTAAAACCTTTAGACACTTGTCACGATTTTTATCCTCGCCGGAAATAAAGAATGAATCCCTATGAATTCCATTGCAAATTTGCAACAGATTTGCGATGGATACTTATTTGCAACGGATTTGCGACGGATCCATCGCAAATCCATCGCAAATTTGCAACGGATTTGCGACGGATCCATCGCAAATCCGTTGCAAATTCATGATTTTTATTTTTTAAGGTTTAGGGTTTAGGGTATAATATCGTAAAAAAGTTTACAGTTTATAATCTCATAAGAGTCATGATCATAAGCATATTTTCCGAAAATATAATGAATTTGATGATACCAGAAATGTTAAACTTCAATATTGATTCATAAAAAACATATACGGATATATGACGTTTTATATATCATACAGAGATATTTCCAAATTTTCGCGGTTTATGAATGCAAATCATTAAATAACTTTAGAAATATAATTTTTTGAGATTCACTTTTAAAACCGTTAGACACTTGTCACGATTTTATCCTCGCTGGAAATAAGGAATGAATCCCTTTGCAACGGATTTGCGATGGATCCTTTATTTGCGATGGATTTGCGACGGATCCATCGCAAATCCGTTGCAAATTCATGATTTTTATTTTTTAAGGTTTAGGGTTTAGGGTTTAGGGTATAATATCGTAAAAAAGTTTAAAGTTTATAATCTCAAAAGAGTCATAATCATAAGCATATTTTCTGAAAATATAATGAATTTGATGGTACGAGCAATGTTAAACTTCTATATTGATTCATAAAAAACATATACGGATATATGACGTTTTATATATCATACGGAGACATTTCCAAATTTTCGCGATTTATGAATGCACATCATTAAATAACTTTAGAAATATAATTTTTTGAGATTCACTTTTAAAACCGTTAGACACTTGTCACGATTTTATCCTCGCCGGAAATAAGGAATGAATCCTTTTGCAACGGATTTGCGATGGATACTGATTTGCAACAGATTTGCGACGGATCCATCGCAAATCCATAGCAAATTTGCAACGGATTTGCGATGGATCCTTTATTTGCGACGGATCCATCGCAAATCCTTTGCAAATTCATGATTTTTATTTTTTAAGGTTTAGGGTTTAGGGTATAATATCATAAAAAAGTTTACAGTTTATAATCTCATAAGAGTCATGATCATAAGCATATTTTCCGAAAATATAATGAATTTGATGGTACCAGCAATGTTAAACTTCTAAATTGATTCATAAAAAATATATACGGATATATGACGTTTTATATATCATACGGAGACATTTCCAAATTTTCGCGGTTTATGAATGCACATCATTAAATAACTTTAGAAATATAATTTTTTAAGATTCACTTTTAAAACCGTTAGGCACTTGTCATGATTTTATCCTCGCCGGAAATAAGGAATGAATCCCTAGCAATTCCATTGCAAATTTGCAACGGATTTACGATGGATACTTATTTGCAACGGATTTGCGACGGATCCATAGCAAATTTGCAACGGATTTGCGATGGATCCTTTTGTCTCTAACAAATTTGCGAGGGATTTACGACTCTAGACAGTCCCTCGCACTTTCGTCGCAAATATGTTGCAAAATCGTCGCAATTTGCGACGACTTTTTCCCTCGCAAAATAGCGACGGATTTGCGATGACTAGTTAGTCACTCGCAAATCCCTCGCAAATCCGTCGCAAATCCGTCGCAAATTTACGACGGATATTATCCATTGCAAATTCCATTGCAAATCGATTGTTTTCTTGTAGTGTCAGTTGTCTAATGGTCTTCTTTCATTCTCGAGATTTGCCATTTTATAACTTACTCAGTGCCCGAGAGATAGCTCACTAACTCTCACAGTGTACACATAATGCTGGCACTGATTTTTTCCACATCGGGATATCTTCCAGAGAGTTTCGAAGCCATTCTGCTTCCTCTGCAGCTTTATCTAAAGCTATAAACTTTGACTCCTTGGTTAATTAGGCCAAGAGTGTTTTTTTGGAAGATTTCCAGGATACTGCTTCACCACTAAGAAAAAGTACTATCCACTTATAATATCTGTCAGGTTTACTTGGCCAAGAGGTGAACATAATGTCTTGAACCTCCCAGACTTTGATGTAAGCCGAGACAACATATATCGCTGCATAATTCAAAATTCTAGTTATGGCTTTCCACAGAGTATGACCTGGATTACTCGTGTAGCGACTTATTTACTGAATGCGCTAAATCGGATCTAGTACGATTCATCAAGTACGTTAGACTTCCGATCATTCTTGCATACATCACTTGTGATACAACTTTATCACAATTGGAGTTATTGCAATCTTGTTTGAGTAGTTCTCAAAACATGCTAGGATCTTTAAACAAGATTATCCACTAATCTTATGTCTATCAAACTTCCCACTAAACACATTCTTAGTGTGTTAGATTATGTCCTTCTTGCTTCCATGATGACCGTGTCATCATATAAACATAAAAAAAACGTATCCATGTGGAGTACTTTTGATGTATATCACCTTAAGTGATTTGGAAGCTATTTGACATCACTTTGTTGTCAAACTTTCCAAGCTATTGCTTAGAAGCTAACTTAAGCTCGTATAAGGACTTTGCAAGTCTACTTATTTTCTTTCCTTGTTCAGGAGTGACATAACCCTCGGGTTGTTTCATGTAAATCTCCTCTTCTAAATGGTCGTTTAGAAAGGCAGATTTTACATCCATTTGATGGATTACAAGATCTCAAATTGATGTGATTCCAATCAGCATACGACTAATTTTAACTTTTGCCTCTTCTGCTTCTTTACAGAAGTACCAGCATTGCTCGATCTAAGGTCCAATGCTCGTCAAGTATCGATCGATACCGAGGTGTATCGATCGATACCTCTAAAAGCGTAAGAGCCCGAGAGATCAATTGCTCGCCTCAATTCGTGAGGTACTAGAGCTTATCCTTTACACGGAAACTCATGTTCAAAGGAAGACACATTCTTTGGTTACCGTGATTACTTGGATGTCTGGTATATCTAATTTATACACCAGAAAGCAATCAGCACTACATTGTGTGCATATGTAATGAAGATACAATCCACCGTTTTTTGTCCGATTGTCACCTTCTTAGGTGGTTGCTAGGCACCCCCACATTTTCATGTATTTGTATAAAAACACATTACTTTTCCAAAGTTCACATGAAACATTTCCAGTGAATTTGTGTGGTATTTAGTTCAGGATATAACTTGTGGTAAGCAATGCTTCCCCCCACATTTCTGGACTAACCCAGATTCCTGCAACATTGCATTCATCATTTCCTTGAGAGTTCTGTTCTTTCTTTCAACAACTCCCTTGGATTCAGGTGAGTAGGGATCAATCGTTTGATGGATACTACCATGTTCATGTCCTCTATCACTTCAAACTATGTTGATAGTTCTTTCGAGTTGGTTTTCAACCTCGAGTTTAAACTCCTTGAGTTTTCCAAAGTCTCGTATTTGCTTCTTAGCAAATAGACATAACTATATTTCGTACAATCCTCAACGAAAGTCACGAAATATTTCTCACCACCTTTTGTATGAGTCAAACCAAGAGGTTCACTCGATTGTAGTGTTTTAGTGAGTTTGGTTTGAACGCAAACTTCACACTCATCTTTGCTTATTTTGTATTTCTGGATCTCATTCAATCTACGCATAGATTCGAATATAATGTGACTGAAACATTCAGATCAAATACTGAGAGATTCTGTACCATAAGCAAATGATTCTTTCACATTAATGTCAACAACATTGGTTACATTAATTTTAAGTCCGACTGTCTCAACGTTAATTTGGACCAGTCCGTTCTTAATATAGACAACATTTTTTGTCAATACACGCTAATCAGCTTTGACAATTGATGATGAATTCGTGCCTAATTAGCATTGTGCCCTAAATAAGATTTTTATGCATCTCTAGCACATGCTTTACATTAGTGAGAGTGGGTTTATTTGAGAAGTCAACTTCAGCACCAAAATTCTTGTCATTATTTATGGTAGGAGGGAAACATTTCCCATCTCAACGCATATATTGGTATAATACCACCACTCATGTGGGTTATGCTCAACCATATTGACATGCTCAACCATATTGACTCTGAGGATGACATTACACATGTCTATCTCGACTACATTGGCTTGAGCCATTCCATTGTCTTTTATACCACCGAATCTAACAAAAATCACATCGGTGTTGTTAGTCATATTGAAATTTGATTTTGTTCAAGAGAAACAAACCAAATTAATATACTATCCAATACCCAACTCTCAAGTTAAAGGGTAAAATTAAATTCGATTTCTAGAATTAATTCAGAAAATTCGTAATTTAATAAACTTAAAACAATATCGAATTGTATTAGTTTTCTTGAAAACATATCAAGAATCGCAAGAGGCATGCTAATTTAGCCCAATGATTTAATTAACCGATTAAATCAGCCTCTAATACTTAATTGAACATCAATTAATTATTCCAAAATAGCAAATTTTTGGAAACATGGTATTGAGCTATTTGCAACATACTGCAACTTAACCCGTCTTTAAAACCAAATACGGTTTAATGATTTCAACGTTGTATCAATTTAATAATTAAACATTAAGAGTATTCGATGAGAATCTGAAACCCTTTGATTTTAAACCCCAGTTTAAAACCGATTATAACGGATTATGAAATCGTTTTAGAATCGCTATTGCGCGTTCTAATCTGAACCTCCGTAGAGCGTTCGCCGATTCGTTTCTTAAATCGCTTTTGATAAATGTTTTAGCCGGTTTTACGAGAAACGCTATGAGACGTTCGCAAACGCTAAACGACGCGGGATTAGTACCGCAAAGTTGTCACTTGTCGAACCGTTTATACACGTCCGCAAAAATCATAATAATAATGAGACAATTATTATCTATGACTTTGACTAATAAACAATCACCTTTTCATAGATGATGTATATCGATACGGGATTAAATTCCAATTTAAAATCCGCTTATCGAAACGACTAGAACCGCATGTGCGCATTCTAAAGTTTGAACCGCAAACGCGCGTTCAAGTTCTAACATTCTCATAGCGTTCGTCAAACGGTTTCTCGAAACACGTTTGATTAGCGTTTTAGACACAATTTTAAAACCTTTTGAATGTGTTTATGAGAGATGCGATAAAGCGTTTTAACAGTAACCTCCGCAGAGTGTTCTTCAAACCGTTCTCCAATGTGTTTGATGTTAGGCGTTCGCAAACCCTAACCCGGAAAGAGTTTAAAACGTTCCATTCGCTTGTACACAAGCTTCACATTTGTACCGATATATAGTTAAGAATCACAATTCTAATATCGAACCAAACAGCATTGGTGTCGATCGATACCCCTTGGTATCGATCGATGCACACACAGTGTCGATCGATACACACATATGGTGTCTATCGATGCACACACAGTGTCGATCGATACACACATATGGTGTCGATTGATGCAAAAGAATTTTGCACAGACTCGATCTATGCGACTGTAGGTGTCGATCGATGCACACACGGTGTCGATCGATGCCCTACCAGTGTCGATCGATGCTCTACCAGTGTCGATCGATACAGACCCGAACTGGTCGATGCAAAACTGGTCAATGCAAAGTAAGTTTTCACAGTGTCGATCGATACACCCTTGGTGTCGATCGATGCACTTAACTTTTGCATAAGATCGATCGATGCACCACGGTGTCGATCGATACCCTCAGTATCGATCGATGCACCCTAGGTGTCGATCGATGCAAGTGAATCTTTCACATGATCGATCGATGCACCACTGTGTCGATCGATACATGTGAATTTTTTTCACAGTATTGATCGACATAGACCCTAACTTGGTCGATGCATAGTGTCGATCGATGCACCGCAGTGTCAACCGATACACATTCTTCAGAGAGTTAAATCGTTCTATCCACGCTCGGTGTCAATCGATGTCAATGAATTTTTGCATAGTATCGATGCACCTCAGTGTCGACCGATACAACTTTTTGCATAGTATCGATCGATGCACCTCAGTTGCTGAAAAAGAAATGGGGATAAGCTTTCTAAATGAGATTGAGTATCGATCGATGCACCTCAGTGTCGATCGATACTCACAATGTTTCGATCGCAATCGAACCTATCAAGAACCATAAGGTGCGTTCATTGATTATACCGTTCATTAATCGCAATTAAAGAAGGTTGTAGAAGATGTGTAAAGCAATACTGCTTCTATTACACGTTTCAATTTGCTAAACAGCTTTTTGATAACGTTTGAGTATCACTAGCTGTTGAACATCTTTTTATAAAAATAGACAGAAATTGCTTCTACTACACGTTTCAAGTTGCTAAAAAGCCTTTTGATAACGTTTGAGTATCATCAGCAGTAGAAGAATCGTTTTATAAATCGTTTGAAAACGTTTATTTACTCGTGATTAAAGATCCGATTGAAGTAATAAAACAAAATCGGATCTTCTTTGAGTTAAGATTGTAGGACCAAAATTTCGCACAATAAGAGGATTTGATTTAATCACGATTATATAAATAAACAGTAAGGAACAGACGATTCATAAAACGATAAAGTAATAAATAACTCTAAGGAGGCGAGATGAATCTCTTTCCTTAACTCAAAGAATCTTCCGTAGTGCGACGGATTATAATAGATCCATGAGTCCCAGGATACAACCAAAGTTTATCTGTATCATCTACACTTGATATCAGATCTGTCGAACATTATATCTACGATATACTCTCGAGACACTTATTTGAAAAGAAGCGAGAGATTGCTGGAAACTTTCTTCTTTCTTTGCTTTTAGAAAAGCTTGTGAAATTGAGTTTTTTGCTGTGTATTATGAATGAGACTAGAGGCATGAATATATAGCCAGAGAAAGGAGGTCTAATTCTCCAAAGTTTCCGATGTGAGATAAAACACTTCACTCTTTAACCACTAAGCAAATAAGCCTAGGCCCATTTCTCATTCACATTCATTCAATTTTAATAAGCCCATTGGCTTTATTAAAAATTGATCCAACAGAATGCTACTCGCCAATCCCTCCACTTTTCCCCTTTTCCGAAGTTCGATCCCTATCCAAAGAGCTATATCGCGTAAAACATCATGCATTTTGACCTTCATTGGGAATTCACCATCCAGTACGGTAAAGAACAATACCTTTTTACCGTACTCGCAGCTTGGTAAGCATTTGTTAGAACAATATCCAAAAAGACACAATCGTTGTTGAGTTTCAGTTGATTCAGCATTAAGCAGATCTTCTACCCTTGAAGGACTTTAGCAAGCCGCTGCAAAATACCAATAGTACACTTCTCTATCTACTAATCCACTCCAATTTAATGAGACTTCTAATCTGGCTAAACTAAAAGAGAGTGAAAAAAATAACTTGTAAACTGAACGAAAGAGAAACTAAATCAGAATTGAATCTAACAGAAAATGAATTGGCTGAACTGAAACTTCAGGTTTTACAAAAAGAGAAGTCCTCATAAATCTTGGTAAAATGCTGAAACCAAATTAAAATTGCAGTAAAGACTTTTCCGACATTAAAATCAACCAAGAGTTTATATTTACAACGGTATCTTAAGAAACAGTACGAGAGTTATGATATGAGCCAAAGATCTAGATTTAACTCGCGTAATCGGACCGGTATAATCTGACGTTATTATGAAAATAAGAAGAGAGAATTAAACGTAAGCTTCCTCTTAACCCTAATTTTCTCTTGGATATTAAGGTTAATTTTTGGAAGTTGATTTCTTATTGATCATAAGAAACCCTTATATAGGCCAAGGTACAACAAACCCTAAACCTAAACCGAAAAAGAAAAACATCTTAAACCAAAAGCAAAAAGGAAAAATCTCAAAACTTAAATATAACGTAAAAATGAAAAAAGCACCAAAAGCAATTAATTAAAAGACCTTAACCATAATCCGTATCATTACTCCCCTTCTCGACTAGGAGCTTGTCTTCAAGCTCCAACTCAGGGTATGCCTCTAGCAGCTTCTTACACTTATGAGATCCTCTTCCTTCTATCCCTAGCACCAAAGACATTGTCTCATAAAGCGTTTCCCATGATTGAGATTCTGGTTTTGGTAAAACCATACTCAAAGAAAGAGAGTTTTTGGTTGATGACATATACTTCACAATCGGAGCAAGAAAGTAAGGCAGAAAATAAGAATTTATGGTCTGCATGCTTTCCTCCATGATTTCCTCTCTGTTCATCACTTCCACCAACGATCTATTCTACGGCAGAAGCAACAGTTGGTATCGCCACAACTTTAGGGTTTTGAAGCTCCGATTGCTTCGGCTCAGCCTCCCACGTTGCAGCTTCCAACACCGTCGTGTAGTTAAGCTCCTGGTTTTGAAGATCTGGTTGCTTCACCTTAACCATTGTAGCAACAGCTTGTAACATGTTTGAGGACAAGCTGCAGATCCTGATCTCCTGCTTCAACTCTTGTTTCATGTCCGCCATCTCATTCAGGATTTTGGCGAGTTGCGCCATAACGGAATCCATGTCTCCCATAGAATCGTCTTTCTCTGATACCAAGTTGATATGAGCCAAAGATCTAGCTTTAGCTCGCGTAATCTGACTGGTATAATCTGACGTTATTGTGAAAGTAAGAAGAGAGAATTAAACGTAAGTTTCCTCTTAACCCTAATACTCTCTTGGATATTAAGGTTAATTGTTGGAAGTTGATTTCTTATTGATCATAAGAAACCCTTATATAGGTCAAGGTACAACAAACCCTAAACCTAAACCGAAAAAGAAAAACATCTTAAACCAAAAGCAAAAAAGGAAAAATCTCAAAACTTAAATCTAACGTGAAAAGGAAAAAAGCACCAAAACTAATTAAAACTAATTAATTAAAAGACCTTAACCATAATCCGTATCATTACTCCCCTTTTCGACTAGGAGCTTGTCCTCAAGCTCCAACTCAGGGTATGCATCTAGCAGCTTCTTACACCTATGAGATCCACTTCCTTCTATCCCCAGCACCAAATACATTGTCTCATAAAGCGTTTCCCATGATTGAGATTCTGGTTTTGGTAAAACCATACTCAAAGAAAGAGAGTTTTTGGTTGAGGACATATCCTTCACAATCGGAGCAAGAAAGTAAGGCAAAATATAAGAATTTATGGTCTGCATGCTTTCCTCCATGATTTCCTCTCTGTTCATCACTTCCACCAACGATCTATATTCTACGACAGAAGCAACAGTTGGTATCGCCACAACTTTAGGGTTTTGAGGCTCCGATTGCTTCGGCTCAGCCTCCCACGCTGCAGCTTCCAACACCGTCGTGTAGTTAAGCTCCTGGTTTTGAAGATCTGGTTGCTTCGCCTTAACCATTGTAGCTGCAGCTTGTAACATGTTTGAGGAAAAGCTGCAGCTCCTGATCTCCTGCTTCAACTCTTGTTTCATGTCCGCCATCTCATTCAAGATCTTGGCGAGTTGTGCCATAACGGAATCCATGTCTCCCATAGAATCGCCTTTCTCTGATACCAAGTTGATATGAGTCAAAGATCTAGCTTTAGCTCGCGTAATCGGACTGATATAATCTGATGTTATTGTGAAAGTAAGAAGAGAGAATTAAACGTAAGTTTTCTCTTAACCCTAATTCTCTCTTGGATATTAAGGTTAATTCTTGGAAGTTGATTTCTTATTGATCATAAGAAACCCTTATATAGGCCAATGTACAACAAACCATAAACCTAAACCGAAAAAGAAAAACATCTTAAACCAAAAGCAAAGAGGAAAAATCTCAAAACTTAAATCTAACGTGAAAAAGACAAAAACACCAAAACTAATTAAAACTAATTAATTAAAATACCTTAACCACAATCCGTATCAAGTTACTAACATGTGGCAACCAAACTCGCTACATGAACCACTCATGCATTTCATCGAACAATTGAATCACATGTTTCATTTGAGCCCCCAAAATATGATTGAGATTCTCTACATTCTTTCATTTTTCAATCGAAGTTATCATGTTATTTCCTGAGCAAATTAAAGAACTGAGAGTATACGGTCCATCTATTATTGCTGCTCGTGTCTCAGGAAACTCAATGGCAGCTTTGGGCAGTTTCGGGCAGTTGTGAACAACAAATTTTCTCCAGTTTGGAAGAGCCTGAGAATTCGAGCAAATTCTCTGTAATTTATCCAACAATCTTAATTCAAGGGATCCTAGCTTCCGAAAGGGAACCGCCAAATCTGGATGCACATTGCTAATACTCATTCCTTTCTCTATTTATTATTTCTTCTATTCTTTGTGAACCATATACATTTAGATCCCTGAGATTGTGAGCGAACAACAGCCAGGTCAAGTCCTTTGGACCTTTCAAACCAGTTATAATAGCAGAGGAGAGGTGCTTGAAGCCTTGAGAACTTCACTACAAGAAAACATGCGCATTTCCGACAGCGTTTCCGACGGACTTCAAACCGTCGGAAAATTTCGACGGAATACCTAGGGAATTTCGACAGTTTGAACTTTCTCGAAAATCGGTCGGAATATTTCCGACGGATTGAATTTCCTCGGAAATCGGTTGGAATATTCCGACGGATTTCCGAGGGAATGTCGACGAACCGGTATTCCCTCAAAAATCTGTCGGAACAATTCGACCGTTTCATGGCTGTCAAAAATCGGTGGATAATTTCCGAGGGATTTTCGACGGACTTTGATATTTTGATGTTTTACACTTAGCATTTTTCGAGTGTAAAACAATAAAATAACAAGTATTTTCAATTTTAATGTACTTGGTATTTTAATAAAAAATTTCCCGTGAAATAGAAAATTTTTGTTATTTTTGTTTGCCTTATAAAATTTGGTTCTGACGTTTGAGATTCTATATTTTTTATTTGTTTTCGGTATAAAACATCATTGATACAATCCGAAGCGGATGAACGATCATGTCAGATGGAATCCTTTTCTTGCCCAGTTTAATCTCAAATTTGGGCACAAGATAGACAATTGAGTTAGCTTCATTTGAGAATTGGATTCATCTCATTTCGCGCTATGGTTAAAGACCTATGGCCGAATTAGTGAAAACATGTCAGTTTTAAAATTCTCAGAAAATTAAAAATCCCTTGGAAATCCCTCGGAAATTTCAGAGGGATTTCCGACGGCTATTTAAAGATCCAGTCGGATGACCACCTTTCCTTTTGATTTAGCTTAGGATCTCTTCATGAAACATATAGGAAATTGAGCTATCTGTCAATTGGAAGTGGTTTCAGATCATTCTCATCAGTAGTTCAAGAGATGCGTTTGATTTACTGAAGACATGTCATTACCGGAAAATGCAGCTACAATCCGAAGCGGCTGAAAGATTATATCAGATGAAATTCTTTCCCTGTCCAGTTTAATCTTAAATTTGGTCACAAGATAGACAATTGAGTTAGTTTCATTTGAGAATTAGATTCTTCTCATTCCGAGACATGGTTAAAGAACTATGGCCGAATTAGTGAAGACATGTCAGTTTTAAAATTCTCAGAAAATTAAAAATCCCTAGGAAATCCCTCGGAAATTTTCGAGGGATTTCCGACGGTTATTGAAAGATACAGTCGGATGACCGCCTTACCTTTTGATTTAGATTGGGATCTTTTCATGAAACTTATATGAAATTGAGCTATCTCTCAAGTGGAAGTGGATTCATATCATTTCCCTCAGTAGTTCAAGAGATGCGTTTGATTTACTGCAGATATGTCATTACCAAAAAATGCAGCTATAATCCGAAGCGGCTGAAAGATCATGTCAGATAGAATCCTTTCCCTGCCCAGTTTAATCTTAAATTTGTTCACAAGATAGAAAATTGAGTTAGCTTCACTTGAGAATTAGATTCATTTCATTCCGAGCCATGGTTAAAGAGCTATGACCGAATTAGTAAAGACATGTCAGTTTTAAAATTATCAGAAAATGCATAATCCGTCCGAAATCCCTCGAAAATTTCCAAGGGATTTCCGACGGATTATACATTTTCAGTTTTAGCCGAGACAATTTCAGTTTTAGCCGGGGATTTAAGGTTTATCAGATCAGTTTTAGCTGAGGGGAACGAGATTGTCTCGGCTAAAACTGAAAATGCATAATCCGTCGGAAATCCCTCGGAAGATTATGCATTTTCAGTTTTAGCCGAGACAATTTACGAACCACGGCTAAAACCTGAAATTGTCTCGGCTAAAACTGATCTGATAAACCTTAAATCCATCGGAAATCCCTCGAAAATTTCCGAGGGATTTCTGATGGGTTAGGGTAATAAACTTCCGAGGGATTTTCGACGGGTTAGGGTAATAAACCTCGAATTTGCTGGATTTTTAACATGTTTGGTCTTGATAAATGTAGAAGTACCAAATGAAAACTATCTTTTGTGAAATGTAATTAAGAATCAAATATTTTTAAGTTTTTAATTGAAACCCTAGTCTAAAATGTAAGTGTCCTTATTTGTTCTATGTGTTTTTTTCAAAGCTTGAACTCATTCATCGATCGATTGTTACGAAATCCAAAATAAGTAGTTTTGTTTGGTTTTAATTTTTTTTTCTTATTAGTATGTATCAATAATGGTTATTTAACACTAAATTTAATGAAATCTTCATAATCTAAACCCTAAACCCTAAACCCGTCGGAAATTTCCGAGGGATTTCCGACGGACTGCGATATTTACTTGTTTTACACCCGAAAAAATGGCAAGTATAAAACATCAAACATATCAAGGTCCGTCGAAAATCTCTCGAAAATTTCTGACGAATTTCCGACGGGTCTTAAAATTTTACCCGGGAATTTAATCCGCGAAACAAAAATTGATTGAAACTTAGGCGGTTAATTAAATTTGGTTTCCGACGGATTCCCGAGAGAACATGTCCGTCGGAAACCTTTAATCATATCAATTCGATTCTCTTCTTCTCTCCTTTTCTCTCCTTCTTCCTCTGCTCGAAGGCTATTCTTCTCTCTTTCTCTCTGTCCTCTTTCCTCTCTTCCTCTCCTCCTCTCCTCCTCCTCTCCTCTCCTCCTCTCCGCCCCTCCTTCCTCTCCTCTCCACGCCGCCGCCGCCTCTCCACGCTGCCGCCGTTCCTCCACGCCGCCGCCGCCGTCCCTCTACGCCATTGCCGTCGCCCCTCCACGCCGCCGTCACCTACATACAAATGTAAGTCTTTTCTTTTTTTTTTGTTAGATTTAATTAGAAAAAGTTGGGGAATTAGAGTAGGTTGTTAGATTGTTAGATTGTTATTATTATGGAATTAGATTAGGATAATTATTTATAAATTTATAAAAACGTTTTTGTAAATTAAATTTATGAAAAACGTTTTTGTAAAATACATTTATAAATACAATTTTATAAAAACGTTTTTGTAAAACGATTTTACTAAATAAATATATAAAAACAATTTTAATACATATAATTATAAAAAACGTTGTTTATAAATATAAATTTTAAAAGCGTTTTTGATAAATATAGTTTTTAAAACGTTTTTGATAAATATATTTTTTAAAAACGTTTTTTATAAATATTTTTTTTTTAAATATGTATTTTAAAAAACATATATATATATGTATATATTAAAATACGTTATATATATATATGTATTTTAAAAAATGTTTTTTATATATGTATATATCAAAAACATTTTTACAATATATATGTAATGTTTAAAAATGTTTTTTATGTAAGGTTTTTTTTAACATGTATTGATTTTTTTTGCAAAATATTTATGTTCATTTACATAATTTTTTAAATGATCCCGTTTTTTTTTTTGTAGGTCTTACGGTTTCTTGATGGATCCAGACCTTATGCGGCAAAACGAAGAGCTCAAGGAGAATGTCACGACTTTGAAGGGCGAGCTCTCGACTATGGGGGACGAGCTCTCGACTCAGAAAATGAAGAGCGATAAGATGAACGAGTGGTTCAAATCGAAGTTTGATGATTTCCCGACGTTTTGATTTCGTTTTTTGTGTGTAATTTTTCAACTTTCAAAACCTTTTAAAAATTATGTTATTTTGTAAGATTTTTAATTATATAATTAATTTTCCATTTTTGTTTTTTTAAAATTATCTAATTTAATAAATAAATAAATAATTTAATTATTTAATTTAATAAATAAATAATTATTTAATTTTTCTTTTAATTCTGTCAGAGTTAAGGAAAAAATTAATTCCGTCAACAAATTTCTTTTGATCACATTTTAGATAGATCGATCGTCTATCCGAACGGACTAGTCCTCGGAAAACTGTCAGAATTATCCCCGACGGATTATGACTCGGAAAGCCGTCGGTGAATTCGGCCTCGGAAATCCGTCGGAAAATTCCGAGGGATTTCCAAGGGATTTCTTTTTCCAACGAGATAGAACCGACGGCTAAATTCCATCGGATTTCGTCGAAAATGACCGTTTCCGACGGAAATTCGACGGATTTGGTCGTCCGAAAGAGGCTGTTTTCTTGTAGTGCTTGTACATAGAAGCTCTTCTCTTTCTTTGCTTCTTCTCTTTCTTTGCTTTCCCAATCTATCTTTATCTCTGAGATATCGCAATACATAATAGCAAGGTCTTTAAGACCACCCAAAGCTACCGTGTTTAATACTACAACCTCTGCAGACATATACAATAGGTATAAACCTCAAATACTACTTGCCAATCGCTCCACTCCTTGGATACTTTCCAAAATCAAAGCATCCTTTACGTTTGCTGTTAAAATCTTCAAGTGCTCTAAGAGCTGTTAAAATCTTCCATTAATCTTGCATCAATACAAACACCGGAAATAAATAGTTTCAACACTTGAAGATTTGGCGGGAAAACGAGATTTTATGTTTTGGCGGGAAAACAAGATTTTACGTTTTTGGCGGAAAAACGGGATTTTACGTTTTGGTGGGAAAATGAGATTTTACGTTTTTGGCGGGAAAACGAGATTTTACGTTTTTTTTTGTGGGAAAACGGGATTTTACGTTTTTTTGCGGGAAAATGGGATTTATGTTTTTGGCGGGAAAACGAAAAGTATATCCAATATTATTTTCGAAGTTAAAAAGAAGAAGAAGTTAATTCGATGATTTTTTAATTTTTATATCAAAATTTAATAAATATTTTGTTATGAATTAATTTTGAGAGTTAATTGATTTAATTAAAAAACCCTGTTTTGAATCCTTATCTTTTTTTACAAACTAGGTTTTGCACCAACGCTACGCGTGAGTATTGTTTTTAATATTATTTTGATAAAAAATCATATGCGAACAATTACATTTATTGAGATATTATTTTATGTATAATGGTGATTGTAATAATATATATTAAAAATACTGCAGTTTTAATCTCAGTAATTATATATAGTTTGCGAGGTTTCAACTGTCTTGTTTTGAATATATGTATGTCTCGTTTGAAAAACGTATTATATGGTCGAACATTTATAAGTTAGTATATCAAAGTCAACTAAAAATGTAACAAAGTAATCAAATGCTATTTTAATAACCATAATATTGACACGAAGATAAAATATTATACATTATTTCTTTAAATCAAGAAAATAAGTTTTTTTTAACCATTTTCAGTTTTATCTTCGTTATATATGTTTTCTGTGCAAACAACAAAAAAATTATAAAGTTATTCACTTTCCTTATCTAATTTAACAAATACAAATTTATGATTTAATCTACTAAATTGAAAAAAACTAATAAACACAACTATTGCTTTCACATTCATGACAACTTTAATTTTGAAACTAAGATAGATGAATACGAAATGAATTTTGAAACTAATTTAAAATCACAAAAGATCGATAATTTTTTGTCAGTTTTATTTTGAAGATGTAAAGACCAGACTTTTGTCTGTTAGCATATTGGTTGTGGTAACTTTTAAATGATTTTTAATGATTGTACTTTAATTCTTCAAAACAGAGTGAATAGTTTTTTTTCATCATATTCATTTTTATTCTCGTTATATCTGTTTTCTATAAATAAATAAAAAAGCAAAAAAGTCAAAAATTATTTTCTTTTCTTAACTATTTTAATCAATACAAAATTTTAATTTAATCTACAAATCGAAAGTAATGTAATAAACACAACTCTTGTTCTCATATCTATGAAAACATTAGTTTTGAAACCAAAACAATATATGAATATGATATGAACTTTGAAACAAAGTTATAATAACAAAAAACTTACAAAGTAAATATACTTTTTGTAAATTTTACATTGGAGAGATAGAAACATGAATTTTGTCTGGTGACATGTTGGTTGTGGTAACTTTTCAATGGTTTTTCGATGAGAACATAAATCTAAGCGATGATGATTTAATTCTCATATTTAGGGGTCATTGTAAATAATATTTAAGTAACAAACATTATTTTATATATGAGAAGATTGGTTTACACATAGTCATTTTTCCTTCATTATAGTCGTATTTCTCAATCCATGAGTGAATTCTTTCTCATGTCGTTCTTTTATTGTTTTTATTCCATCAGTTTATGTTAATTTTTCATAGAATTAAAATAAATATCAAGTTAATTTCCTTTTCAATAATTTTTTTCTTTTGTCAATTTAGCTCATTTGATATTTATTTATATTTTTGATCTTTTGTTAATTTAGCTCTTTTGAAATTTATTTCCATTTTAAGAGACACACTTTTTTGGCATAAAATTTTCTTTTTCTTTTTTTTTTGTTTTTTAAGATTTTTATGTTGATTTTTGGTAGATATCAAATTAATTTTCTTTTGTTAATTTATATTTTTTTATATTTATTTCCATTTTAAGAGACAATTTTTTGGAATCTTTGACATTATTTAAGATTTAATTAAAATGCTGATTTGACATATTTTAATTGATCATTTAAAATTCTATGTGGACATCTTTAGATACATATATCATTAACTTTTATTAGTATAAGATTTTATTTTGACATATTTTTTTTTTGTTAAGCTTTTTATGTTGATTTTCCAAAGAGTTAGCATAGATATCAAGTTAATTTCCTTTTAAATGATTTTTCCTTTTGTTCATTTAGCTATTTTGATATTTATTTCTATTTTTTATTTTATTTTTGTTAATTTAGAGCTTTTGATATTTATTTCCATTATAAGATACACGTTTTTTTGGAATTCTTGAATTTATTTAAAACTTAATAAAAATATTGATTTGACATATTTTAAATGGTTATGTGGACGCCTTTTAATACCTATAGCATCAACTTTTATTAGTAACTAGATAAGTACCTGCATATATGCGGGTTTGTAATTTAATATTTTATAACCCGCTAAAAAAAATTAAAGATGAAAAAATAGAAAACAAAATTAGATCACTCTTGAAAAATATATAATATATAAATTTAGAAACAAAGTTTACGATGAAATAGATATACATTGAATGAAAAATTTGATGAAAAGATGCAGTAAATAGCTTTGGATATGTTTATTGGCCTTTTAAATTTTTGGTGTGTAATTGACACACTACCAAATTTTAGTTTATATAGAAGTGAGAAATTATAATTATTTTCCTTTTATGATTAATTTTCTTAATCTAAACAGAAAAACTAAATAATGTTTTTTCCTTTTTTATATTAATTTTATCTTTTAGGATAAATTTTTTTTTTAATTTTAATTTTTAATAACTTTACCTTTTAAGATTATAAATCGGTTATTAAATTTTCAGATTTTTTGAGTTTTTTTACTAATCGATTTTTTTTTTTTGCTGAAATGTGATATTATTGATCAACAAAAAGAACATAATTTACTAGGTCATAACATACAAGTGGCTTAAAAGTAAAAGAAAATATACAATTCTGGAAAAATTAGACTCCAAAGAGTTGAGTACAAGAAATGTTCCAAGTAGCGATGATGGTTCTTAACACTTATATGGATCATGTTTGCTAGCTGCGTCGTAGTGCGGCTCTGTTTTTGATGTCGTCTTCCGTTTCTCTCTTTCCAAATTTCATATATTGCTGCTTGGAATACTAGACGGAGAAGTAAAGCCTCGTACTTATTACGTCGTTTTCGTAGCAGTGATTGAACCGTTGATTTGAGTATTAATCGATTTTAAGATTATAAATCGGTTATTAATTGATTTGAGTAATTTTGCATCTAGTTTTATATTATAAAATTTTCTTATTCTAAACTGAAATATTATTTATTTATTTTTTAAAAAAATTGGTTTTTGTTCAAATTTTTTTATGATTGTTATCTATTGTTTCCTTGTTATAATCTGAAATATAGTTTTTCTTTAAAAAAAAAAAAATATTTGGTTTTTATTTATAGTGTTTGTTTAATTTCCTTAATTTAAACATAATTACTATTTTTTTCTAATACCTTTCAAGATTATAGCTTTGTCTATTTTTTCCTAATACCTTTTAAGATTCCTAAAATTTTATTTTTATTGTTAATATTATGTGTTAAAATATAATTAGAATTTTATCAAACATGTATCAAAATATAATTGGAAATTTATTAAACATGTGTCAAAATCTGATCGTTTGACTTAACAACTGTCGCGATCATTCGAATTACTAACTTTGAAACATTCTGTTTTATATAATAGATAAAATTTGACATGTTTAGATTTTTTTATATGAAATCTAAACATATAAGAAATCATATATGATAGTTGCATAATTTAGCCCATTTTAGCATACATTTTAGTTAGCATTTTGTGACGTTTTGCATACATTTCATGGTTTTTGGTCTAGTTTGCATCCATTTTATAGTTAGTGAGTCTTAAGTTAGTTTTTGCATATGTTTGTGTGCTATGGAGTCTTTTAGGTACCATTTGGAGCTTATGGAATCATTGTGGAGCTTGGAGAAAGATCATAGGGCAAAAGGAACCAGTTTGGAGCAAAAGTTATGCCCAAAAATTAAGGAAAATGCAGAGGCCATCCGATGAGTTTTAATGATCGACTCTGAATAAGGGTTTCAATTTGGATTTAGCTTCAGGAACCTTCATAAAAGTCGTAAGAAATCGAGATACCTTTCTAATGGAGGTGGTTTCAAGTGATTCGGAGTAGCCGTTCAAAATATACGACAAATTTAGTGAGCATATGTCCGTCTGGCATCGATTTCGACTAATGGCAGAAGTCCATCGGCGTGCATCCGACCGATACAACCGACCGATGGAAGTTCTGCGAATCTGAGAAATCGCATCGGTGCATGGTATCGATATGTGGCCGACCGATGGGAAGCTCACAATCGACGACAAGAATCACATCGGTCGGCCTCTGCCCGATACAACCGACCGATGGAAGTGCTGCAAAAACCAGAAACCACATCGGTGCGTGGTATCGGGCAGAGGTCGACCGGTATGACCTCTGACCCACTTTACTATTTAGGCCAAAAACCTTGTTATTTGTGGATATATCTCATTTTAACTTGTAAAAAAACACTTTTCTTAGAGAGAGTTTAAGAGATTCTTGGTGTTTTTATGCAAGTTCTTGTTTGTTTTCATCTATCTATCTATTTCGAATCATCTAAACATGAATCTAAACACCTCCTACATAGGATTTGTTGAGATTATCATGGTTTGTGAGTAGTTTCTATAGAAATTTGGGTATGGTAGATTAGATGTTTTCTTGCTAAATCATGATGCTTAGGACTTAGTTTATGAAGAATCCTTACTTGTTAGGTGTGATTAATGCTAGATTAGCTTTGACAAAGTTGATTTAGAACTTAAGGAATTTCACGCCCGGAAGGTGTTCGATGAAATTCCTCAACCAAACTTAGCAAGTGTTTTACATTCCTAGCCTATGGAAATGGATGTCTAGGGTGTTTAATGGCTATTTAGACTTGAGATTAATGCTTGTTGATCATTTAATTACAAATGGAAGTTTGTTCTCAATTAAATGATTAGTGAAGTGATTATTGTGATGGAAGTGGATTACTCTAAATTAGTGACCTAAGGCCTAAGGATTAGCATTGTTTGATTGTTTGAGTATCATGGTTTAGCTAGAGAATGTCCAAGTCGATTACCATTACCCGAAGTTCGTTTGCTTATTCTTGTTTAAATCGTTTTCGTTACGTTTTAGTGCAAAACTTGTTAGTCTTTTAATTACCTTTGTTATATGCTGGGTTGTTTATTATCATGTCTTTAAATTGATTAGGATCATTAGAAAACCTTTATTCGATTAGCTTAGATTAAGAAGTGTCTCGTATTCTCTGTGTCTTGTTCTTGTGCCTCCTTGTGGATTTGATCCCTAAGTGCTACAATGACATACCATTAGATTGTGGTATTGTGCACAGTGGGTAATTGTGCGAACCGTAAAAAGTTCACTATCAATATAATAAATAAAATTTGACATGTTTAGATTTTTTTTTATGAAATCTAAACATATAAAAAATCAGGTACTTTAAAAGAAATTATGAATAGTTTCAAAAACTTATGAAATAAATCTTTGAGTAAAAATTTTGGTAAAACATATGCTGTAAATACCCTTGAATACGATTATTGGATTTTTAATTTTAATGTCTTAAAGTATATATTTATCTTTTGTAAATAATTAATAACACATATTTAACTTTAATAAAATATTATGTGGTTTATCTTTTAGCTAAACGGAATAATAAAAATTATTTTTTCAGTTTATAAGATAGGTTTGATCGATTTGTTAAGTTTTAAAAGTCACACATTTTAAAATTAAAATGTGTAGATTATTATATAGAGTTTGGTCGTGGTTGTATATTAATAATTTTCCTTTTTAAGTTTCCTTTTGTCATAATGAAAATGATTATAAACTTTTAAGTTTGGTCGTATATTAATAATTTTCCTTATAAGTTTCCTTTTAAGTTTGGTCGTATATTAATAATTTTCCTTATAAGTTTATAATATATTTATAATTTTTGATTTTTAAGTTTGGTCGTGGTATAAACTTATAAGTTTCATTTTGTCACTTTTCTTTATTGTAAGTTTTCCATACTTATTCTTGATAATTAATAATCTAATGTAATTAATCAAATGTATATTAATAATTTGGTCGTGGTTGTATATTAATAATTTTCTTTTTTAACTTTCCTTTTGTCATAATGGAAATGATTATAAACTTTTACGTTTGGTCGTATATTAATAATTTTCATTTTAAGTTTATAGTTATAAACTTTTAAGGTTGGTCGTATATTAATAATTTTCCTTTTAATTTTATAATTTATTTATAATTTTCTTTTTTAAGTTTGGTCGTGGTATAAACTTATAAGTTTACTTTTGTCACTTTTATTTATTGTAAGTTTTCCTTACTTATTCTTGCCCTTTTTAAGTGGCTTTTTTAAATTTAATTTTTTAATATTTATTTTTCATTTTTTAAGTTTGGTCGTGGTATAAACTTATAAGTTTTCTTTTGTCACTTTTCTTTATTGTAAGTTTTCCTTACTTATTCTTGTTTTTTTAATTATTTTTTTTTAGTTTAACATGTTTAATATTTACTTTTACTTTTTAAGTTTGGTCGTGGTATAAACTTATAAATTTTCTTTTGTCACTTTTCTTTATTGTAAGTTTTCCTTACTTATTCTTGTTTTTTTTAATTGCCTTTTTTTAGTTTAACATTTTTAATATTTACTTTAATTCATTTTTATTTATTTTTAATGAAATTGACACATGTCAATATCTAAATTAACAAACGTGACAAATATCACGATCTCGTAATTGATAATTATCATATGTGTCACGCTTACGTCGAGGGATTCAGCTTTATATAATAATATTTTAAACTTATTATTGTTTTGGTCGTGTATTATTCTTTTGGTGTGATTATTATTCCTTTGGTCGTAGTTGTTTTTTTAAGTGGTCATTTTATAAGTTTCATTTATTTAAGGTGTAGATCTTATTATTTGTTTTGGTCGTGTTTTATTCTTTTGGTCGTGATTATTATTGTTTTGGTAATGGTTGTTTTTTTAAGTGGTTATTTTATAAGTTTCCTTTTTTGAAGGTGTAGTTCTTTTTTTTTTTTAATAAGATTGCCTTTTTAAAGTTAAACATTTTTTAATATTTACTTTATTTTTTTTTTACTTTGTTAATTAAATTGACACATGTCAATATCTAAATTAACAACCGTGACAAATGTCACAATGTCGTGAGTTATAATTATCTTACGTGTCAAGCTCACGTAGAAAGATTCAGCTTTATATAATAAGATAGATAGGGTACGGTAATGGGTTTCAATTTTTTAGAGGGTTTGATATGGACAATGTAATGGGTTTTCGTTGTTCTCTTCGTTTGGCTGATCCATTAGGGTTTTCTTTCCTTGGATTTTGTGTATTAGATAGTTGCGGTTTTTGTTTTGACGTTGTGATCACGGGGTTGGGAGATTAGGGTTTCTATTAGTCAGAAGGCTGATTTTTCTTCTTACAATTTTATACAGCAGCAAGAGGACGAGGAGATAAGGGGCATGAATCCGCCATGCGAGGACCCTCCCACTCTGAAATTCACGTGGACTATCACAAACTTCACCAGGCTGAACACCAGGAAGCATTACTCTGATTTATTTGTTGTTGGAGGTTATAAATGGTATAATATACACTTTTACGATGCATTTTTGCAATTGATTTCCTCATGTGCATGAGCTGATTTTTTCTCTTGCAGGCGAATATCGATTTTTCCCAAAGGAAACAATGTCGACCATTTGTCCATGTACTTGGATGTTGCTGACGCTGCGAATTTGCCGTCTGGATGGAGCAGATGTTCACAGTTCAGCCTGGCTGTGTTGAATCAAATCAACAGCAGATATTCCATCAGAAAAGGTACTTTAATTGATTAATTTTGTTCATATATATATATAGGAGTATATGGTAGACCTTGTAACGGAGTCAAGCTGCTGTGCTGATAAGTAGAAGGAGTCTTCATTGTAATTACTTTCTTTCTTTTATGGCTGCAGAGTCCCAACATCAATTCAATGCAAGAGAAAGTGATTGGGGGTTTACATCATTCATGCCCCTTAGCGAGCTCTATGATCCCACTCGTGGATATATAGTGAATGATACTGTTCTGATTGAAGCTGAAGTTTCTGTGCGGAAAGTTCTTGATTACTGGTCATATGACTCAAAAAAAGAGACTGGTTTTGTTGGACTTAAGAACCAAGGTGCTACTAGCTACATGAATTCTCTCCTGCAGACGTTATACCACATACCTTACTTCAGAAAGGTGTCTTGTTTTCTTCTTTTCAATTTGCTAAACCACGAGTTCACCAAATTCTGGGTAAAGACATCTGAATAATGTACTGTTCTTGTAGGCTGTTTACCACATGCCAACGACTGAGAATGATGTACCTACGGCTAGTATCCCACTGGCGCTCCAGAGTTTGTTTTACAAGCTTCAGTATAATGACACCAGTGTAGCGACAGAGGAGCTGACAAAGTCGTTTGGTTGGGATACATATGATTCGTCCATGCATCATGATGTTCAAGAACTCAACCGAGTTCTCTGTGAAAAGCTTGAGGACAAAATGAAGGTATGTCTTCTGCTTCGTGGCCTTTCTTCCATTCTCAATTAGGGATTTGTGTTTTAATTATTATTATTGTTTTTTGCTTTTTTCAAGGGAACTGTTGTTGAGGGAACAATACAGAAGCTATTTGAAGGCCACCACAGGAATTACATTGAGTGCATTAATGTAGATTACAAATCTACACGGAAAGAATCATTCTATGGTATGTAGTTTTGAACAGTTACCTATCATATGGCTTCTTATTTTATCAGAAGCTAATATAATTTATCAAACTAACTGTACAGCCGTGTAATTTGTCTATTGGCAGACCTCCAGCTTGATGTTAAAGGCTGCAAAGATGTATATGCTTCTTTTGACAAGTATGTTGAAGTTGAACGCCTTGAAGGAGACAACAAATACCATGCAGAAGGACATGATTTGCAGGTCGGCTGTCTTTATTTTGTCAAAGATGTCCTCTTTCGTTCCATCTCATATTTTGGTTCTGGGGGATTTTGGGTAATTGTATTTGACTAATTTTCATAGTTACTTAGTCCACTTATATAATCTTATATTTGAATAATTTTATATTTTCAGGATGCGAAAAAAGGTGTTCTATTCATAGACTTTCCACCGGTACTTCAACTTCAGCTCAAGAGGTTTGAATATGATTTTGTGCCAGACACAAGGGTGAAGGTTAGTATTTGAAGTTCCACTGACCCAACAAAGTCACCATGTAGTGCGGACTGTGTTGATTTGATTTAGGCTTGCAGTAATATCAATCTGAGTGTGCTGACGTAGCTTTATTCATAGATAAATGATCGATATGAGTTTCCTCTTCAACTGGATCTCGACAGAGAGGATGGAAAATATTTATCCCCTGATGCTGACAAGAGTGTCCGTAATCTCTACACACTCCACAGGTATATATTTCCGTTGTATCTTGGCTTTTGTAACTTGAGTTACAGTAGATTCAAACAGGACTTTACATAAATATGTTAGGATGTTTTCTTCAAGTTCTTTTGATTCACTGCTAGGCCTCTTTTCAGGGAATCCGGTTGCTGAGAGTGAAAGACAACATGAATTATGCTTTAATATTTGCTTGCTTGAACTCTTTGCTGCTCAATTCCTATGCAGTGTCTTAGTTCATAGTGGAGGAGTGCATGGAGGGCACTATTATGGTTTAATTAGGCCAACACTTTCAGACCAGTGGTATTGTCTTAAACTCTTGTATTGTGATACTTGATATGCTATTGGATTTCTTTTGACTCTTGTATCCACATCTCTAAACTTGTATGTAGTGATATTAGTTTTACACTTGAGATGAACATATTTGCTCTGTGCTTTACTTTTAGACTGCCTAACTCTTTCAGGTATAAATTTGATGATAGACGCGTAACGAAGGAAGATGTGAAAAGGGCACTGGAAGAGCAATATGGTGGTGAAGAAGAGGTAGCAGTACTCTCTTTCTAGGTTTTCTATGTAAGTTTTATTTTTCTCACTTAATGTATTGTCAAATTTGGTGTCTCTTCAGTTACCGCAGAATAATCCTGGTTTCAATAATCCACCTTTCAAATTCACAAAATACTCGAACGCATACATGCTTGTTTATATCCGGGAAAGCGACAAGGATAAAATAATCTGCAACGTTGATGAAAAAGATATTGCAGAACATTTACGGGTAAGAAATTCATTTAAACGCTTTTTCCTTTGCTTACCTGTCTTAGGTTTTGCCAGAATGAGTTTAACATGTTCTGACAGGTGAGGCTGAAAAAAGAACAAGACGAAAAGGAAGATAAAAGAAAATACAAGGCTCAAGCTCACCTTTTCACAACAATCAAGGTTTTCTACTTTTCTTAAATTCGGTCTGAAAATGTTTTCTTATCTGATCTAGTACTGGTATAGATTTTATATTAAAGTTACTTATGCTTTTTATAAAGGTCGCAAGAGATGAAGACATCAGTGAGCAAATTGGAAAGAATATATATTTTGATCTTGTTGATTATGAAAAAGTTAGGAGTTTTCAAATCCAGAAACAGACCCCCTTTCAACAATTTAAGGTAGATACCTCTATCTTCCTATTTTTTTTCCCGTCAGGAGGAGATGGGTTTTGCGAAGAAAGTTCTTTTTTGGTTACTTGAATATATCTTGGAGCAGAAGAATTGTGATCAGGATTCTAATGAGAAAAATCTTTGCTTTCGTTCGGAATTTAGTTTGTTTAAGTTTTTTATAAGATGCTGTCTTTGATAGGAATTTTCCAGTTGTTGCTAGTTATCTAGTTTCTTGTGTACTTGTTGCTATAACACTGTTTACAATTTATCCTCATGTAGGAAGAGGTGGCCAAAGAATTTGGTGTCCCGGTTCAACTACAGCGGTTCTGGATTTTGACAGAGCGGCAAAATCATACTTATCGTCCCAACCGCCCCTTATTACCTCATGAAGAATTACAGACGGTAGTTATTCTTTTTTTTTAATACAAAATCATACTTATCGTCTCAACCGCCCCTAATGGTGTTCTACCAATAAAACAGCAAAAACAAAAGTTTTTTTATCACAGTTTCTTAACTTCAAATTTATATTAAAACAATACTTAAGAAATCCATTTGGGTTTCTACCAATAATGATACTTTTATAATAGTGTCTTTGTTTTAGAATATTAAATTTTGAAGATGTTATTGTAGGTTGGACAAATAAGAGAGGCATCTAACAAGGCAAGGAATGCTGAACTAAAGCTGTTTTTGGAAATAGAGCGTGGACCGGTAATAGTTCCTTGTTGCCTAGTTTAATTGATGAGGCCAATTCATTGAATGAAATTCTGAAAGAGAAGAAAGCAAATAGTCTTTACTAATTCTTGATATATTCAGGATGAGCGTCCTATTCCTCCCCCAGACAAATCTTCTGAACATATTCTTCTTTTCTTTAAGCTCTATGACCCTGAGAATGCAGTACTAAGGTAACTTTAGTATCCACCAATTTCCACTTTGACATCTCTTCAAACAAAGCTGTTCATTTTCCTCTTGATCGAATGAAGTGCTGGTCACCCTTACTCCTCCTATTCTTCTTTTCAATGTTTTTCTTTACTGGAATTTGCATCTTTCATCATTGTTACAAAATTTTGTCCATATGGTGCAGATATGTTGGCAGACTCATGGTGAAAAGTTCCAGTAAGCCCATGGATATAGTAGGGCAACTGAATCAAATGGCTGGATTTGCTCCTGATGAGGAAATAGAACTCTTTGAGGTAGGGGCTCGTGCCTTTTAATGCTACCTTTCCATCATGCTTATGGCCTTGATGAAACAGACCATTGAGTTACTTTTTGTGCCCATTTTTCAGGAAATAAAGTTTGAACCTTGTGTAATGTGCGAAGATCTGGATAAGAATACTTCTTTCAGACTATGTCAAGTAAAGTTGCTCTCACTGTAGTAATGATTCATGGTTTGGTGTCTCTTTTTTTGAAATGGGTTTCTCGCGTTCAGATTTCAGATGGAGATATCATTTGCTATCAGAAACCTTTTTCTAACCAGGAGAGTGAATGTCCATACCCGGATGTGCCATCATTTTTGGAGTATGTACAGAATCGAGAGGTATAATTAGACTGGGATAGAGTGTCGTGTTTGAGCTATACTAACAGTAGAGCAACGGTTGTTATAGTATTAAGTTGCAAAAATATTTTCTTCTTTTGGTGTAACAGTTGGAAAATATTCCAGTATCACCACGTCAAATTAACTGTGATGATCTGTGTCTTAATTTGGTGATAACTTATGTAGGTGGTGCGTTTTCGTAATCTGGAAAGACCAAAAGAAGATGCATTTACTATTGAGCTGTAAGTACCTCTATGGACAACTATAAATCGTAAATTCCAATTTTGGAATTCATAATGCTTGTACTTTCAGGTCAAAGCTGCACACTTATGATGATGTTGTGGAAAGATTGGCTGAGAAGCTTGGCCTTGATGATCCATTGAAAATTAGGCTTACTTCTCACAATTGCTACTCCCAGCAACCGAAACCTCAGCCTATCAAATACGGTGTAGTAGACTGTCTTTCAGATATGTTAGCTCACTATAATCAGGTGATTGACGTAGGTTTGAGTGAACTTATATATTCGTCTTTCTATGCCAATGCGGACTTGCTTATTATAAGTGTTTCTTGTTTTTTCAGACGTCTGACATTTTGTATTACCAAGTTCTGGACATTCCTCTGCCAGAGTTGCAAGGTCTGAAGACTCTAAAAGTAGCTTTCCATCATGCCACAAAGGACGAAGTAAGTGTTGAACTTGTATTTGTGATTCGTAGCTCCCTTCAATACATTTAATTATCTTTCAAGCCTTATAACTATTATTTTTGCAGGTGGTAATCCACAATATCAAACTGCCTAAGCAGAGTACTGTAGGAGATGTTATTAACGAACTTAAAACAAAGGTTTTTCAATCTATTTGCAATCTTGTTTGTTCTGTTATTGCATGCAATTCTACGTATTGGCCACATATATGATTGCTGGTTTAATGTTCTTCGGGTTTAAATAAAATCTACACATGTGCATCAGGTGGAGCTTTCGGATCAAGATGCAGAACTGAGGTTGCTTGAGGTGTTTTTCCACAAGATCTACAAGGTAACACGCTAAATTCTTATCTTTTACAATTTCTTTATCTTTTTAACTATTTTAACATGATGGCTTGTACAACATTGTGTGATGTAATTTGGCAATCTTCTGGAACTTGGCAACTTTTGATCCAATGTGCTTGGGTACGCTTTGCAGATCTTTCCATCTACTGAAAGAATTGAGAATATCAATGACCAGTACTGGACTTTACGTGCAGAAGAGGTATATCAATGAATTAAAATGATGTGATAGCCTGTCTTGCTACGGTTAAAGTATATTTGTAATTGAAGTAGATCATTTTGTTGCTTTTTGCGATGCAGTGGAGCCTTTTCAGAGGCTTAGATCACATGGGTTGATAAAATTTTTAGAAGAGCATATACCGCATTGTACCTAGTTGTGTAGGCTATTTGAATGCTTGAGATGTTGTGTTTGAGCTACACTTATTGTATAATGACTTCAAAAATGCTGACTTTCTTCTTTAACTATCTTGTGAAATCTCTCAGATACCTGAGGAAGAGAAGAAGATTGGTCCCAATGATCGGTTAATCCACGTGTACCATTTTACTAAATCTTTGCAGCAGCAAGTAGAAAATTTCGGCGAGCCCTTCTTTTTGGTAATCCACGAAGGTGAAACTTTAGAAGAAATCAAGACCCGTATCCAAAAGAAGCTCCATGTCCCTGATGAGGACTTTGCCAAGGTATGCGTGTCTTTGTCTGATTTGACCATAGCTACAGAAATGTTATTAATGGCTGCAGAATGGTTTTTTTTGTTAATGCGTTTTTATTTATTGTGTTTATTGTGTTATCCAGTGGAAGTTTGCTTCTATTTCAATGGGACGACCACCCGACTACTTGCAGGACACAGATGTGGTTTATAATCGCTTTCTGGCATATTGTGCGTGGGAGCAGTATCTTGGGTTGGAGCACATTGATAATGCTCCTAAAAGGGCTTATGCTACAAATCAGGTAGGAAGCTCTCTCTCTAACGAAATCAAGACCCCGCCAAAGGAAGAGAAGGTCGAGAAGCCAGCCAGTGCTCCTGAAGCCAAGACTTCCAAGCCAAGCTCTGCTCCTTCAGAAGATCGTATTCTTGCAAAAAAGTTGGCTGAAGACAAAAGTGTTAGTTTCCAAAAAAAAATACTACTAAAGCTCTTTTGGTTAATCTCCATGCTCTTAAATACTTTTCCCTTAAAAACATTAGGTACCTCTCTCAAGCATCAAAGGCACAGGTCCTGAAGGACGAATATTGAAGGCTGATGTCGAAGAGTTCTTAGGTAACATAACTCTTAGGCTCTTCCCTCTCCTTCCATTTTCCTCCGGGTCTTTCTTGTCTCTATTAACAGTATTTTACACAATCCATGTGTCCTCATACATTTTCCTATGGTACAGCTTCATGCGGTGAAGAAACTACTGCCAAGCCTTCCAAGCTCACCGATTTGAAGGTTCCAGCTTTGGACTATGTTGATATTCCTCACACTCAGGCAAATACCTATACAACCTTATATCTTGATTGCTTGTGGGATATCTAGATTACTTCGACCGTATATCTCTCTCTGTTTTGTACTATATGCCAAATTTCCAGGATTCTGAAATCTGTTAATTGTATGATTTTGACAGGTCACAGCCTCACGTTTGGCATTCTCAAAGCAAACTATTCCTCACTACTACTTGACCGTGGATACATGTGTTGACAAAATGATGGGGTAAGTATTACGTTTCAGGCGATGTATTTTGATCCGGTCAATGGATGCTAAACATAGCCATTTTTATATGCAGTCTTAGGAGTCAACTGAACTCATTTCAAGAGGCTACCGGCGGGAAACGGATATCTGTAAATGATCTTGTTATTAAGGTACATTGTACTTCTGTTTCTGAAAGCAAGCCAAATCAAATCTCCTTCTATGTCCTGCATTGTGAAATCTTTTCTTATTCGAATTTGCAGGCTGCTGCATTGTCTCTACGGAAAGTTCCTCAGTGCAATAGTTCATGGACAGATGAATACATCCGCCAGTAAGTGTTTTTGCTGATTCGGAGGTTCATGACAACTTCCCAAATCATCTAATTTTATTGGTTCTTTTCCCCCCTCTTTATGTACAGATTTAGCAATGTGAACATCAACGTCGCAGTACAAACAGAAAACGGGCTTTACTTTCCTGTTGTAAAGGTGCGGGAACACTCAATACAGTTAATAAACCTTCCTCTGCAGAAACTTCAGATTTCTTAAAAACTCAGTTCATCAAATTGCTTAATTCCAGGACGCTGACAAGAAAGGACTGTCCACAATTGGAGAAGAGGTTCGATTCTTGGCTCAGAAAGCTAAAGAAAACAGCTTGAAACCTGAAGATTATGAGGTTAGATTAGAATTCGGTCACTGTTCACAAATAATGCTTCTCCGAAAGCAAATCAGCTCAAACTGTTTCTTTTGACAGGGAGGAACATTCACAGTCTCCAACTTGGGAGAACCATTTGGCATCAAACAATTCTGTGCCGTCATTAATCCACCTCAAGCCGCTATTCTAGCAATCGGATCCGGTAAAGCCCTACACACGCACACATACTCCATCCATTGAAGTTTGTTCCCTGTAACATTGTATTGTTGTGTTCTGAATCTCAAAACAGCTGAAAAGAGAGTTGTTGCTGGTAGTGCCCCTGACCAATTCAACGTTGCTTCTTACATGTCTGTAACACTTAGCTGTGACCACCGCGTAATAGATGGTACACGATTACCTGCATTCCTATCATCATCATCTCATGGAGAACGTCTAACAGTAAGTCGTCCTTGTGCAGGTGCGGTTGGAGCTGAATGGTTGAAAGCATTCAAGGGCTACATCGAGACCCCAGAATCTATGTTGCTCTAAAATCCACTCACACATCAAAGCTAAGCTCATAAGAGTGTGACAAAATCTCTCTGGTTCAGACAGTTTCTACCAGATTGATCCCTGTAGCCCTGGGCATGCCTTTTTTTTTGTTTGTGGGATGAATGTTAAATTATATTCAAACCCGGGGAAAAAATAACGTTTTCTACATTGGTGATGCGAGTTTTTAATGTAAAAAACTACTTCAATAAACCAAATAAATTGCGAGATCTTTGAACGCTTCCCCCCTTCAATCTGCAGGTCTTGATGCAAACCAATATTGCGTACCACCTTCATAATGTTTGTCTCCCAACATTCGTATAGAAGTAAAATGATTACAGACATCTTTATCTATGAATTTAATCAGACTTGCTGCTAATAATGAAGCTCTTCAATCGATTTGTCTGAGGTCCTGATATGAAATTGATGACAGTGGTCCAATCTGCTGAGAAATCCTGTAACTTCCAATGGACCCTGGCAAAAGACACAAGTGGTAGAGATATTTGAATTCCAAGTTTGCATACGATCTTCTGTTGAAAGACGGTTATGCAGTGCAAGCCAAGCAATAAAACCAAATTTTGGACAATTATGCTTGAACCAAATCGCATCAGCCCATGGAACCCGCGGAGATGCTAGTCTCAATTGATCCCTAGTGGTTTTGGTGTTGAAACTGATTTTAAAAATATCCCCTTTCGATCTCCATAGATAGATATCCTCCTCTTGCTCTCTATACCGTTGCTTGACAGCCTCAAGTGCATCCTCCACCCTATTCCATGATGAGTTTCAATGTCTTCTCCTCCGATGCCTCAGGATGGTATCTTCCACCGTTGCTCTTTCCCGAATTTCCATATCGATGAAACCCCGATCTCCACTGAGAGACAAGATTTTTCCCAAGGAGGACCAATTATCATACCAGAATAATGACGATCTCCCATTACCAATCTTCACTTTAAGAAATGGATCAGCTAGTTGCCTAATCTTCAAAATTTGTTTCCACATCCAAAAGCCCGAAGAATGGATAGAAGTTAACCATATTGAATTTTTTCGCATGAGCTTTGTATGTGACCATCGAACCCATAAAGAATTCGTGACCGAAAGAATCCTCCACAGTAGCTTCAAAACACAAACATCGTTTGCTTCGCGAAGACTTTTCAAACCTAGGCCTCCTTTTTTCTTAGGTTTACAAACGTCTGTCCAAGCAACCTTTGCTTTCCTCGTGTTAAGATAAGGCCCTGACCAAAAAAATGCAGAGCAGATGCTTTCGATTTCCTCTATGCATTTAGTAGGAAGCCTAAATGCCGACATCCATAAATTTGTGAGGCTCGCAATAACCAAAGAAAGTAGTTGTAGTCTCCCTACAAAGGATAACCAACGGGCTGTCCAAGAAGTTATTCTGCTTCTAATCTTATCGATGAGTGGTGCATAATCCAATGATCTCATCTTCTCCGTTAATAGCGGTAACCCGAGATATCTCACTGGTAGAGTATCAAACTCAAAGACGAATTGTTGTGAAATTGTTTCACTTGCCGAGTCTGAGACACCAGCAAGAAATGCTGTGGACTTCTCCAAACTTATTTTTAGACCAGACATTCTCGAGAATTCATCAAAAGCATTGATTATACCTTCCAAAGATCTTAAGGTTTCATCCGAGAAAATCATAAGATCATCTGCGAAGCATAGGTGTGTCAACGGTAAATTCGAGCATTTTGGATGGAAACCAAACCTCCTATGAACGGCAGCCTTGTCAAGCATTTTTGAAAGCACGTTCATACATATAACGAACGAGTACGGGGAGAGTGAGCAGCCTTGTCTCCAGACCTTGGGAGCTCCCTAAATATCCCGACAATTCTCCATTCACCTGAACTGAAAAGGAGGCCGTCGAGATACATAGTCTAATCCAATGAATGAACTTTATAGGCAGATCCAATGCTTCTATGATATTCAACAAAAAACTCCATTGGACAGAGTCAAAAGCCTTGGAGATATCGATTTTCGAAGCACATCGAGGGGATATCGATTCCTTATGATAACCTCAGAGCCGTGCCTAAGATTTTTGATGCCGTAAACAAAAACAAATATTTTATAATAAATTTAATTAAAAATTTAACGATAATCTTTCATATGTGTAGCTCCTTCTTTTTCGGGATTAACGCAAGAATTGTAGAATTTACTCCTTTGGGAAGAAAGCCTTTAATGAAAAAAGACTAAATATCAACCACTAAATCATTTTCCAGTATATGCCAGCCCTCCTTAAAGAACTCAACCGTATAGCCATCTGGACCTGGCGATTTATTTGCAACCATTGCAAATAAATCCTCTTTGACTTCAAGATCAGTAACTTCCTTTGTTAACCCCTGTTTATCCTCGAAAGAACATCGAAAATCCAGTTGCTCTCCAATCTCACTTGCACTTGAAACCCGAAAATCATCCTAAACTTGATTCAAAAGGAACTAAAGTGATTTACAGCAATCTCCTTTATCTCATTCTGCCCGCTAATCAATTCTCTATTCGACTCCAGCTCTCTTATCCCATTTCTAACTTCTCTGATCTTCACTGCTCGATGGTATACTTTTGTTTTTCTATCTCCCACAATCATCCAATTCATCTTTGATTTTTGTAACAAATATCTTTCTTCGATATGTGCTGTTTTTCCCATTGTTCAAAAGTTTCATTTTCCTCTTGTTGAGATGTCGCATAAGGAGATTGCAAATTCTGCTCCTGCCGGATACACAGATTCTCATAATCTGTTTTGACTCGCTGGGATATATTATTCAAAGCATCCCTTGAGATCTGCCTGACAATGGGTTTCAAATTCTTGAGCTTCTTTGAGAATCAAAATAAAGTAGAATGGAACAACGGATCTGTTCCTTCCCAATAATCCTTCAACGCCGTTTGAAAAGGAGGCATATAGGCTACCACATTTGAGAATTTGAAAGGTCTATTCGGTCTCGGAATCGCTTCATCCACATAGAATCTACAACGTAGATGACCCGAGCAGCCTCCCGCTTCGAATACACAATACGAGTTTGGAAAATGATCTACCCAGTGAAGATGGGTCCTTGATATCCCATATCGCAAAGAGCAGCATCCCGAATTATCGACTGAAAATCCCACATCCCATTCAAAGGGCCCGATATTGAGTTAGAACAAGAATGCTCTTCCCTCGCAATAATCTCATTAAAATCTCCCATAATCATCCAGCGCAACCTTCTAAAAATTGGGGAATCGAAATGGCTGCGAATATCCTCCCACAATTCCTTCCCATCCTCCACAAAATTGGAACCGTACACAAACGAGCACATGAATTCTTCCTCCATTCCTTGCAACTTAATCGAAACTGTAATCATTTGACTACTTTTGAACACATGAGTTAAACGAACTGAATCTCGCCAAACCACCCATAATCTTTCCAAACGATGATGTTCATAGTTATTTATGAAAGCCCATCTCGGAAATACCTCAGAAACAATTCCTTCCGCTTTACACTCTTTAACTTGAGTTTCTATCAAACCTCCAAATAAAAAATCATCCTCTCTACACCAACTCTTCACAACGTTATGCTTCTTTTTCTTATCAAACCCTCTAATATTCCAGAAAGAACCTTGCATTAATATTTTGTTTTTTTGACTTCTTCTTCTTCGTACTCGAGCCCTTTGCACGAGACTCCATTGAAGTTGAGCTTGTAGCAGCTTTAACAAATTTATGAGTAGACTTTGATTCTCTAGAAAGTGAAATTCTGCTCCCAACTTTCAGATTCGAACCAGACTCGATATTTTTCCTCTCCCCCTTAGCCAAATTTGTAACCTCAAGAACCTCTTCACGGACTGTTTCAGCTTCCGAACTATCTTCTCCATCTTCATCAAGCCCAGCCTCTGTATCCGAGAGAGATGAAAACCGTGAGGTAGAGACATTAACTGCTTCATCAATTCTTCTAATATCACGAATTTTGTATTTTGCAGGGGATTTGACAGATTCCCATTTCTCAGGTGAATTTGATTCTGTCCAATGGTCATTCCTTCTATCGACACTACATGCTTTGAATTTTCTGGACAAGTACATCCATTGTATCCGACTCTGCGTCACGATGGCGTCTTTTTCAGTTCAAGTAAATGGGGAACTAGCAGGCTTCTTTCAAAATACTTGAGGACTAAGGCAGGGTTGTGCCTTATCGCCTTATCTCTTTGTCATCTGCATGAACGTGCTCTCAAAAATGTTGGACAAGGCAGCGATGACAATTTGGGTATCATCCGTCCTGTCAAAATCTCAAACTTACTCACCTTTGTTTCGCTGACGACCTAATGATGTTTTCGGCCTGGAAAAAGCGCTCGATAGAATGTATTTTTGAGTTTTTTTAAGAAATTTGCAGCAACCTCATTTCTGAATATAAGCTTGGAAAAGTCTACACTATTTATAGCGGGAGTAACAACTTTGAGTAGGGAAGCAATCATGGAACATTTTCCCTTTGAGACAGGATCTCTTCCCGTGAGATACTTAGGCCTTCCGTTGCTGACAAAGAGGATGACGACTCATGACTATACGCCGCTGTTGGAGAAGATAAGATCTCGGTTTAGTTGCTGGACAGCGAGGTTTTTATAATTCGCAGGACAACTTCAACTAATTGCTTCGATCATTCAATGCCTCACGAACTTCTGGATGTCTGCTTTCAAGCTACCGAAAGCATGTATCGATGAAATCGACAAAATTTGCGCAGCTTTTTTGTGGTCATGTCCGAAATTAAATTCGAAGAAGGCGAAGATAGCTTGGCACGATGTTTGTAAACCCAAAGAAGAAGGAGGTCTGGGTTTAAGGTCACTCGTGGTGGTTAACAAAGTAAGCTGCCTAAAAATGCTTTGGCAAGTCCTCTCTTCTCGCTCGTCGCTATGGGTTGATTGGGTTAGTGAGTTTTTGATTCGAAAAGGATTTGTCTGGCCGGTTAAAGAAAAATCGTCTCTATGCTCTTGGATGTGAAAGAAGCTAAAGCTTAGAGAGACTGCAGCTACATTCGTAAAGGTTGAAGTACACAGAGGCTCTACAACTTCTTTCGGTACGACAACTGGGCTCCGATGGGACCCCCGTTTGCACACACTGGGCTGCGAGGGTGCATAGACTTGGGTATTGACATTAATTCAACAGTGGAGCAGGTACTTCAGTCTCACCGACGACGTCGGCATCAGGTAGAGATACTGAACCAAATTGAAGAGGCTATTCTGAACCTACGACAACATAACCGCTTACAAGACCATGAGGTTCTATGGAGATGGGAATGTGATAAATTCAAGAATAAGTTCAGCTCAAAGAAGACATGAGAACAATTGCGCATAGTACATCCGATTCGAGAGTGGTACAAAGGCATATGGTTTCAATACGCAACACCCAAATACTCTTTTGTGTCATGGCTGGCTATGCACAACAGATTGTCGACAGGAGATAGACAAATCACATGGAATATTGGGGCTAATGGATCGTGTATTTTCTGCCAAGGAGTAGAGAGTCGAAATCACCTCTTCTTCAAATGCACATATTCGGTGGAGGTATGGGCAGGTTTGACTCGAGAACTAATTGGAGGAAGATACACAACAGACTGGGAGGAAATAATCGCTATCCTAACAGATTAGAGACAAAACAAGATGAAGTTGTTCCTATTTCGTTATGTTTTCCAATCCTCAATCCACTCCATATGGCGAGAAAGAAATGGAAGAATGCATGGAGTGCCTCACAACTATCCAACACGTTTAATCCAATGCATTGACAAGCAAACTCGAAATCGACTAACATCCATTCGAAGATTGGGAGATGGAAGATACGAGGAAGGAATGCAAGTTTGGTTGGCCATGCGATAAAATATTTTACATTTCTAGAATAGGTTCTTGATATTCATAGAAAACAAACTTTAAAAATTTAGGCAAGACATCATTCATTGTACAAAACGTTGTTTTTTATTTGAATTTATTTAACAGTTAAATTAAAAAAAAAAAAGAGTCTTTGAATTATTTAAGATTAAAATTTCCAACTTTGAGAAATGCAAACTTGACAACAATCTCATTCAAAGCAAAAGCAGTAACATAAAACCCAAACCAAATTAAGAACTGAGAGGATACAGTCACACACTCACACACATTGCAACGGCTTAGGAGCCTCTTTCTCCCATTTTAAGGAAACTCTGTTATTGCTGCTCGTGTCTCAGGAAACTCAATGGCAGCTTTGGGCAGCTTTGGGTAGTTGCGGACAATAATGTTTCTCATGTTTGGAAGAACCAGGGGATTCGAGCAAATTCTCAATAATTTAGGCAAATCAATTACTGTTAGGTATTCTAAATTCCCAAAGGGTACATAAATATGTGGATGCACATTGCTAATACTCATTCTTTTCTCCTTATTTATTATTTCTTCTATGCTTTCTGAACCAAGCACAATTAGATCCCTGAGATTTTGAGCGAACAATAGCCAGGTCAAGTCCTTTGAACCTATCAAACCGAATATGTAAACAGAGGATAGTTGCTTGAAGCCGTGAGAACTTGTACATAGAAGCTCTTCTCTTTCTTTGCTTTCCCAAACTATCTTTACCTCTGAGATTTTGCATTCCATAATATCAAGGCGTTGAAGACCACCCAGAGCTACCGTGTTTAACACTACAACCTCTGCTGAGATATGCATTAGGCGTAAACCTTGAATACTATTCGCTAATAGCTCCACTCCTTGGATCCTTTCAAATATCAAAGCATCCTCTATGTTTGCTGTTAAAATCTGTAAGTGCTCTAAGAATTGTAGCTCTTTCAATAATCCTGCATCAATCCAAACACCAGAACAAAATAGTTTCAACACTTGAAGATTCGGTAAGCTTGTTCCTATCCCATCAATGCTTTTGAGTCTAGAAGTCCACTCCAGGTCCAAGCTGAATAGTTTCCTCAACCCCTTCAAACCAGCTGGTAACGATTTTATCTTTGTCCATGATAAATTGAGGTATTCCAAGGAACTCAAGCTGCAAATTTCTTCCGGCAATGCGCAAAGAGCACGATTTCCCGAATGATCCAAGACGACAAGGGCTTTCATAAACTGAAAGAACTCACCTGAAATAACCTTTAACTTGTTATCACGAAGTAATAAGGTCGAGAGGTTGGGGCACTCGGGACAGCAAGATATCTCTTCAATTTGATTACTCATCAATGAGATCATCAATGAGATCCTTTTCACAACGTTCCAGTTGATGTTATTTGGTATACAGCGTAACTGCGCACCAGATTTAACACACAATTTTTCTTCCTCTTTTTCGAAGTTAGACCCTATCCAAAGAGCCATCTCGCGTAAAACATCATGCATTTTCACCTTCGCTGGGAATTTAACATCAACATCCACCAATAGATGCGCACGAAGTAACGAACCAATTATAGCATGACCATGGTTGTTACTTCCATCTTCATCTCTGTTTCCATTTATAAATCCTTCGCCGATCCAATATTCTAATTAGACTAACTAGTTATGTCTAAAACATTTTGTGGAAACATATAGCAACACATTTTTGCTTGATTATCAAAAAATAGGGTTTTAAGAATTCAAATTTAGGCTTAGTGTTTAATATTTGAAGTTGAGTTAGATTTTAGATTATTACTGATTTATAAAAATATTTGATAAAATTTAAGGTACATATTTTCGTAATTTTATAAAGTAAACAAAAAAATAAGAGTAAAGAGTAAAAATGTTGGGTTCCGGTTTGATGTTGGGTTCCGGTTAAAAGAGTAAAAATGTTTGGTTCCCTAATTTTTAAGTCAATTCAAAGTCAAACCGGAGATATATCTGATTTGGTCAAATCCGGTTTATATTGAGTTCTGGTAAAATAAACGTAATCTCGTCCTACAAATCTCCAACACTCAAATCAAAACCCATTTTCTCAGACGAAGGAGCCAAAACTTTCTCGGGAAAAATTGCAGAAACCAATTCTTCAGCATCTGCAATGGCGGAATCTTTTAAGTCTCATATTGAAATCCAGGGATCTTCTCGCGACTCCACGCCACGAAAGATTAGCGATTATCGTCGACCAACTCTACGCGCGTAAAGAATCCCTTCGAATATCAAACAGCGCATGCTCTGTACGATTTCTTCGTCGCCAATTTCTCGAATTGCTTAACCCTAATGCTTCTCAAGGTGTATCGACACACTTCCGACGACCTCGCTCGCGAGTAGCGATCCTTTTAGGGCTTTTAACGTCTTCCTCGATTTGCCTCCAGTCTATGGAGGAAGATTCATCAACAGGTTTATATCTTCCAGTGCTTAACAATGCGGTTTGATGATAAAAAAGATGGTTTTGTGATTTCTTGGTCTAGATAATCTTCGTCCAGAGATGTGCAAAAGGCTAAACCCACCAAGAGAGCTTTTTGGTGGATAACTGGGTCTTGGCGTTTACGGGTGCGTTCTGTGCAGCAATTCGCTTGATAAATATCGCAAATCAGGCTGGATCCGTTAAGATGATTGCACATAAGATGATATATTCGGTGAAAGAGCTTGGCCTTGTGAGGAGAGCTTTCAGAGATCTTAAAAAGCATTGTGGAGAAACAAAGGGACTGGTAGAAGACTTGCGAATACAGATTCGTCATGGGTTTGCTTTGGAAGCTCTACGCAAACGAGGGCATGAAAATGGAAAGTAAGATGGTGCTGTGGAGAATCAATGTGATTCTCGAGAGGAATGTGAGTGAAGAATTTAAAGTGCTCCCAGAGACTAACCTGAGACTTTGGCAAATTGATTTCTTCAGACTCTTAGTTTGTTTTACCAATAACAATATTGTTCCCATCGTCGTCCAACTATAGCAAGGTTTAGAAAAATCACCACAGGAGATTAAAATTTAGATTGTCGAACGACCAAGATGCTTTACTTGCTCGGTGTCTCTTCAATCATTACTTCAAAAGAGTGTTTGAATTTAAAATGAAAGTTTCCAACTTCGAGAAATGCAAACTTGACAACAATGTCATTCAAAGCAAAAGCGGTCAAATAAAACCCAAACTAAATTAAGAACTGAGATGATACAGTCACATAATCACACATTTGCCTGTCGATATCTTTATTTCTGCTCGTGTCTCAGGAAACTCAGTTGCAGCTTTGGGCAGATTTGGGCAGTCATCGACTCCAAAGTGTCTCAGGTTTCGAAGAGATGGAGGATTCGAGCAAATTCTCTTTAATCCATGCATTCCACGCACTTTGAGGACTTCTAGCTTCCCAAAGGGAGCATAATTAATATGTGGATGCACATTGCTAATACTCATTCTTTTCTCCCTATTTATTATTTCTTCTATGCTTGTTGAATGCCACACTGTCAGAGACCTGAGATTTTGAGCGAACAATAGCCAGGTCAAGTCCTTTGAACCTTCCAAACCAAATATAGAAACAGTGGAGAGGTGCTTGAAGCCTTGAGAACTTGTACATAGAAGCTCTTCTCTTTCTTTGCTTTCCCAATTTATCTTTATCTCTGAGATATCACACTTAAAAATTTCTAGGCGTTGAAGACCACCCAGAGCTACCGTGTTTAATACTACAATTGCTTCTGAGATCATCCGTAGACATAAACCTCTAATAATAGTTGCCAATCGCTCCACTCCTTGGATACTTTCCAAAATCAAAGCATCCCCTACGGTTGCTGTTAAAATCTTCAAGTGCTCTAAGATTTGTAACTCTTCCATTAACCATGCATCAATACAAACAACGGAACGAAATAGCTTCAACACTTGAAGATTCGGTAAGCTTGTTCCAATTCCAGCAATGCTTTGAAGATAATAAGTATTCTCGAGGTCCAAGCTTATTAGTTTCCTCAACCCCTTCAAACCAGCTGGTAACGATTTTATCTTTGTGAAAGATAAATTGAGGTATTCCAAAGAACTCAAGCTGCAAATTTCTTCTGGCAATGCGCAAAGATCACGATTTTCCGAAAGATCCAAGACTAGAAGGGCTTTCATAAACTGAAAGAACTCACCTGAAATAACCTTTAACATGTTATCACGGAGTAATAAGGTCGAGAGGTTGGGGCAGTTGGGACAGCAATATATCTCTTCAATTTGATTACTCATCAACGAGATCCTTTTCACAACGTTCCAGTTTATGTCATTTGATATACGGCTTAACTGCGCACCAGATTTAACATATAGTTTTTCTTTCTCTTTTTCAAAGTTAGACCCTATCCAAAGAGCCATCTCGCGTAAAACATCATGCATTTTCACATTCGTTGTGAATTTACCATCCATCAAAAGATGCGCACGAACTAATGAACCAATTATAGCATGACCATGGTTGTTACTTCCATCTTCATCTCTGTTTCCATTTATAAATCCTTCGCCAATCCAATATTCTATCAACTGCTCCTTCTCAATTTCATAGTCTTCCGGGAACAAAGAACAATATAAGAAACACGATTTGATATTTTGATCCTTTAAACCATCATAACTAAACTTCAAAATGGAAAGAATATTTTCTTCCATACCCGGAAACTCGTGGCTAGACGAGTTGAGAACAGCAATCGCGTGACGCCATTCATGTACATCCTCTTTACATGCCATGGCTTTGCCAATAACATTGAGTGCAAGTGGCAAGCCACAACATTTCTCAGCAACTTTTCTTGCAAGTGCAGGAATATCCTCATGGCGTTTCAATGGGGCTTCTCCAACAGTATTTTGAAACAATTCCCACGCTTCATCCGGTGACAAACAATCAACTTTCAGCTCATCGTCAGCTTTCATGTCTTTGCAAACTTCCTTTGAACGAGTTGTGAAAACTATCTTCGAACCATTTTCTCGAGTTGGAGGTGGAACTCCTATCTTGTTCAGATCAACCTCGCTCCATAGATCGTCTAGCAATAGCACAAATTTCTTTCTGCTAAGGATGTTGTATATGGAAGAGGCTTTCTCTGTTTCTTCTCTCCATTCCTTGTCTTGGCGTAATCTTCCCAGAATCTGATTCTGAATGCTCTCATTTTGCAAATCTTTAGAGACCACGACCCATATCACAACATCAAATTCATCCACAAATTTGTTGTTGATACGAGCTAAGAGGGTGGTTTTTCCTACTCCCCCCATGCCATAAAGACCTAAAATTCTTCGTTCAACGCTCATGAGGCTGTTCCATGCCTTATCAACCATTGTCTCCAAACCAACTGTGGGTTGAATATGTTTATGCCCCACCTTTGGTACGGGGCTTTTCTCCGCCACCACTTCAAAAACTCCTTCAGATAGAAGATCTTTAACTTCTTTCAACTTCTTCGATACATTTTTACCATACTCGTAGCTTGCTTTGCACTTGTTAGAAAGATATCCAAAAAGACACAATCTTTTAGTTTCAATTGATTTATCCTTAAGCAGATCACTGACCTGGGACTCAATACCTTCTACCCTTGAAAACCATCCTTGGACTTTAGCAAGCTGCTGCAAACCTTTATCTTCTTCAATGGAAACCCTTCTTCTCAGATCATCTCGCGTTTCTTTAAGTTCTTGCATAGCTTTCTGCAGAGCCTTGAGGTTAGCCTCCATCATGTGAATGTAATTTCCATCACCGAATAAGCAGCCACAGGCTTGATTCAACACTTGATTACAGTCACATTGTAACTGTAGTGATACACAGCCTCCCATCTTTGCTCAAACTTTCAGAAAACAGCCTTGAATGAATGAGCAAGAGAAAGAGAAACACCAATAATTAGATGACACTGTATGATATAGAAACTAATGAAGAAGCGTTAAATCCACGAAATGATATTCGTTCCTGAAATATCACGTTTCTTTATCCACGAAATGAATATAGACCATACAAATGAAGAGCACGTTTCTTTATCTACTTATCCGGTTAAACCAATCCATACCGAACTCAAATATACTGAACCAGAATTGACCAATAAGTCACGACTGCAATAATGTGACACTGCATACTACACCTTATGAGGCTGTTCCATGCCTTATTATTTTTCTATATATATATTTTCTTTGTCTAAATTTTTAATATTATAGTAATCTTAATTACCTAAAAATGATTCTATTTAATGTTGATTTATGTGATTAAGAGTGATCTGAAGCAAGAACAAGATGAAGAACAAGAGAGAGAAAGAGAAACGATTTTAGAGAGAGAGAGAGTATTTTGTGATTATCTCATCTTATCATTTCAGAATAAACATAACCACATACATATAGATTAATTACAAGAAAGAAAGAGGCAAAATAGTGCCTAAACCAATCTTAACCACAAGTAGAGTAAATCTTATCTACTAACAAAGAAAAAGAAATCTGTTTTCACTGTTCACCCGTGTGTACTGTTCATCACTCTGATGAACAGTGTCGTCGACACACTCCTCAACACACTCCCTTGATTAGCTTCTGATGAACAGTGTCGTCGACACACTCCTCAACACACTCCCTTGATTAGCTTCTGATGAACAGTGTCGCCGACACACTCCTCAACACACTAGCTTCTGATCAACACTCCCCCTCAAGATTAGCTGATGGAGATCCAATAAGCCTATCTTGCAATGAAGCTCATCACATACCTTCGAAGTCGTCGCCTTGGTGAAGATGTCAGCCACCTGATCTGAGCTCTTCACGTAGGAAGGAATAATGATTTCAGCTTGAACCTTCTCCCTGATATAGTGACAGTCCACTTCTATATGCTTGGTTCGTTCATGAAATACTGAGTTGGAAGCAATGTGTATTGCTGCTTGATTGTCACAATGCAACACGATCGGTTCAGGTGACTCCACTCCAAGATCTTTGAGGAGCGCCTTTAACCAAATTAATTCCTTTGTGATATTTCTCATTGCTCTATACTCAGCTTCAGCACTTGAGAGAGAGATCACTTTCTGCTTCTTACTCTTCCAAGTGACTGCATTTCCTCCAACAAACGTACAATAACCAGTTGTAGACTTTCTATCAACTCTATCTCCTGCCCAATCTGCATCACAATATCCAACAATATCCGTGCTGGAATTGCGACCCATCCATATGCCTTTGCCTGGTGAACCTTTCAAGTATCTCAAGATCCTCTCTACCATCTTCCAATGGTGCTTAGTAGGAGCTTGCATATGTTGACTTACTTGATTCACGGCAAAGCAAATATCTGGTCTAGTAATGGTGAGATAAATCAGCTTACCAACCATTCTTTGGTACTGCTTTATATCCGCAACTGGCTCCCCCTTAGGCTCATCCTTGTAGCTCTCTTCTATAGGCGTTTTACAAGGTTTGGAACCAAGTTTCCCTGTCTCGGATAAGAGGTCCAAAGCATACTTCCTTTGAGAGAGAAACAACCCCTCCTTTAGTTTGCAAACTTCAATCCCAAGGAAATATTTTAATTCCCCCAAGTCTTTGATGTCGAAAGAATCCTTGAGGAGGTCTTTTGTATGCTTAACACCATCAACATTATCACCTGTGATGATAATATCATCCACATATATAAGCACAGCAACAATACCTTGCTCCCCCTGAGTTGTGAACAACGTGTGATCAGCCTCTGATCTACGAAACCCTTTCTCAAGGAGACAGCTGCTCAGCTTTTGATACCACGCCCTTGGAGACTGCTTAAGACCATATATAGCTTTCTTGAGTTTACAAACTCGGCTACTATTGGCCGCATCCTGAAAACCCTGAGGAGGCACCATATACACTTCTTCTTCCAATTCTCCTTGGAGAAATGCATTCTTGACATCCATTTGCCATAGATCCCATGAGAGATTAGTAGCAATAGAGAGAAGAACACGTACTGAGTGAAGCTTTGCTACTGGTGCAAAAGTTTCTGTGTAGTCCTCTCCATATTTCTGAGTGTATCCCTTGGCAACAAGCCTAGCTTTGTACCTCTCAATCTCTCCTGAGCTGGTGTACTTGATTGTGTATACCCATCTACAGCCTACAAGCTTCTTGTCATAAGGCAGATCACTCATATCCCAAGTACCATTCTTCCTCATGGACTCGATCTCTTCCAGCATTGCCTTGACCCATACCTCACTCTTACATGCCTCCTCATAGGTGCTTGGTACTTTGTGTTGATCAATCTTGGAGAGAAAAACTTTGTGTTCCTGTGGAAGATGAGCAACGGAGCAATACCCCTGTATAGGGTGAGCTACAGCCTGGTTATTGTAATACACTCTTGTGTTTTTTCCAAACTTCAATCTTTCACTTCTTCTTAGGGGCTGAACCAACTCAGTCTCTTCTTGTTCTGCCTCTTTTGGTTCTGCCTCTTCAGAATCTTCAGCTATGACATCTTTTAGGGAATATGAAACAAAGTCATTTAAGTGAGATTCCCCCTCTCTACGATCAGCATCAGTATCGCTCGATACTGGGGTCTTTGCGTTTTCTTCACCGCTGCTATCATGTGAGCTCTCTTCACCGCCCATATCAACTACTGGAGCCTCCAGATTTCTCTCTTCACTACTAGTTGGTGGAATTTGAGGACCAGCTAGAGTAGTGAGACCATCAAGTATACTCTTCAAGATGGCAGCTCTGTCGTTGGAGGAAGCGAGGTCTTTAAGCTCATTCCAATTCTCATCACAGAAATAACCCTTTTCCTCATCAAACTTGACTTCCCTAGAGACATACACACGCCTGGTCTCTGGATCATAGCACTTGTATCTTTTCTGAGTGGGAGAATAGCCAACAAACATACACTTGATTCTCTTGGGCTCTAGCTTGTTCCTCTAAGCTTCTGGTACAAACACATAGCAAACACTCCCAAACACTCTAAGATGGTCAATACTCGGTTTAGTGTTGTTTAATACCTCATATGGAGACACATTCCCAAGGCCCTTGGTTGGCAGCCTGTTGATCAGATAACACGCAGTCATCACTGCATCTCCCCAATACTGCTTTGGGACACATTTGTCAAACATCATGATCCTAGCAACCTCCATAAGATGTCTATTTTTACGTTCTGCAACTCCATTTTGCTGTGGAGTATAGGCACAAGATGTCTGATGAACAATACCTTGCTTTCCCAACAACTCCTTAAACTGTCTGCTCATATATTCTCCGCCATTATCACTTCTCAAGATCTTAATCTTGGCTCCAAACTGTGTGGAAACATAGTTGTGGAAATTAGAAAATGCCTCAAATACCTGACTCTTTGATGGCATAAGGGTGACCCATGTGTACTTGGACTTCTCATCAATGAACGAGACAAAGTACTTGTACTGATCCCGAGAAGCACATGGTGCAGCCCATACATCAGAATGGACCAGATCAAAGAATTCATCATAAGTGGTAGATGAATCTGGAAAAACCGTCCTACAATGTTTTCCCAAAATGCACGCTTCACATTCTAGATGATTGTTGATCAAGTTTGGTAGGGCAGCGTGAAGAGTTTTAGCATGAGGATGACCCAGTCGAGCATACCAAACAGAACTAGTGCAAACAGAGCTCAAGGCAGAATGAGAAGCTGCCACACTATTAGGAGTAGACAGAATATAGAGGCCATCTTTGGCACTTCCCTCGCCAATGATTTTCCCTGACTTACTATCCTGAAATTTTACATCTTCAGGGCTAAAAACAGCCAAACAATCAAGGTCCTTCGTTGCTTTATGCACAGACAGCAAGTTTGAAGAGAACTCAGGCATATACAGAGCTTTTGTGTTCCTCTTGAACAACTCTAAATCTCCAATTCCTCTAATTGGAACATCCTCCCCATTAGCAATGGTAACCTTTCCAGAGTGAGATTTCACATTGCTAATAAGCTGACCATCACTAATCATATGGTCTGAAGCTCCAGAATCAATTATAATAGGCTTATGCGTTTTTGAAGCAAATAAACCCTTTCCAGATTCTTTTAGGTTTGTAATGGATGTGATGAGAGCTTCCAAGTCTGACTTCTTAATCACATCATCAGACGCAACAACCATAGCCCTCGCAGCAACACCCCTAGTCATCTCCCCCATCTTGTTCAGCCTTTTTGGGATCAAATAAGGATAACGCATCCAGCACTTCTCCTTGGTGTGTCCCCTGATATTGCAAATGTCACACCTAACACTCGTAACACGCTTTCTTTCTGCTTGATAAGCACTCCGACCTACACAAGCAGCTTCACTTGTCTTTTGAAAAAGACCTCTTGATCCTTCTTCTTTTTGTATCATCATACACACCGCATTCAAGGTGGGCAGTTTTTCAAACCTTAGAATGTGCAGAATCAGTTCTTTAAACGATCCATTCAGAGTGAGGAGGAGTCCAAAGACTTGATCCTGCTCACGCCTCTCATTCAACTCCTTCAGATCAGTGGTAGGCGGTCTCAACGTCTCCAGCTCTGCCCACAATCCCCTAAAGTCTCCAAATAACTCCTTGAATGACCTCTCCTCTTGTTGGAGATCATTCAAAACCTTCTTTACCTCAAATATTCTACTGATATTAGAGGTATTACCATACACACTCATAAGAGTGACCCACAATACCTTTGCAGTTTCAACATATGAGTAAGCTGCAAGGATTGTATGCTCTAATGAGCTCTGAAGAACAGCCAACACAAACTGGTCTTCCTGGATCCACTTGGAATCCTCCTTGTCCGTAGACAACACGTGAGAGTCTTCTACATGTTCCCACAAGCCACAGCTGCGCAGAACAGTCTTTGTGAGCCTAGACCATAGAAGATAGTTATCCCCATTGAAAGTAATCGGAACAGTGATCATCTTCTTGTTTTCCATCTCTTTTCTCGAAGAACAATGGTAAAGTAATAGGATTCTTGCGGAAATCAGGTCCTATAGAGCGATCTGCTCTGATACCATGTTGATTTATGTGATTAAGAGTGATCTGAAGCAAGAACAAGATGAAGAACAAGAGAGAGAGAGAAGGAGAAACGATTTTAGAGAGAGAGAGAGAGTATTTTGTGATGATCTCATCTTATCATTTCAGAATAAACATAACCACATACATATAGATTAATTACAAGAAAGAAAGAGGCAAAATAGTGCCTAAACCAATCTTAACCACAAGTAGAGTAAATCTTATCTACTAACAAAGAAGAAGAAATCTGTTTTCACTGTTCACCCGTGTGTACTGTTCATCACTCTGATGAACAGTGTCATCGACACACTCCTCAACACACTCCCTTGATTAGCTTCTGATGAACAGTGTCGTCGACACACTCCACAACACACTAGCTTCTTATCAACATTTAAATCTCAATTTTTATGTTGTAAAATTTATTTTAACCACACGAGCTAAATATATAATTAATTATTCTTTGTGGAACTATATTTTAATGGAATATAAATTTCATATTTATGTATAGATAAAAAAATCAAATCGAACATAACTAATTATATCATTAAAAAAAGTCTAGTTATATTTTTGATAACATATATTGTTAATATGGTTTCCTCAAGCTGCTTTCTTTCCAATAAGATGGTTGTTTGTGGTTTTATGAGTCAACTAAAACTAAGAATGCAAGTAAATTGGTGTAAATTCGATTGGAGGAAACACTAGGCTTTCAGGTAATTCGCCGGAATCCAAGATTCACTAAACAGACTATCGAACAAGGAATGAAATTAAAGACCGTTCTCGAACTCAAACATGAATATCTAGCTAGCCCACTGTCGTGGCACTAACTACTATACCTAATAACCTATGAATCTAAACTGTCGTTTGACCTTAGAATTCTAGGCACGCATTAAAGTTCATGTTTGATAAGTTCACAAATTACTCATCTATGTTCTTTCAGGAAATCTAAATCACTTTTGATGGATAGATTAATCCTAAGATCATAAACTATGTGATCAATCTAGTCTAAGCCTTGAATAATGTGGTCCACATTAGCTTTGGAAAAAATCTAACCCCTCATAGTTTCCCTCCGAATGTCTCTTTACCGTGGCCCTAAGCTCTTTTAGTTTTGATGCATTCTTCAAGCGTTCTTGTAGCAAGTCGCGTTCAAAGCGCTCTTCATCAAAATCAGGGCATGATGATCTAACAATCGATTTAACATGTCGATGAGATCGGGTGTGTGGAAGCTGTCTTTGGCCGGTACAGGTTTCCGATCCACATAGTACGAATCACGGCAGTAGTGTGAATCGTGATAATAGTGAGCATAAGGTGGGTCGTAGTAACCCTGCTCATAGTAGTGATCTCGCTCCAGAGGCGAGTCCATGTTTCAAAACTGAAACAAAGTGGAACCAAAAACAAACGTCAAAAAGAAAAAGTTTGTTCTAGACTCGTTTTACTAACCTATAAGGTGTGATAGAAACTGTAGCGATCTCTCCCCGGCAACGGCGCCAAAAACTTGATGCGTATCGGATTCGTGTCCGAAAGTTCAGGTCTTAAATTTGTAAACCTTAAAAACTGCAAGTGCACAGATGTGCGTTTTAGTACTTGAAGTATCGATCCACAGGGAAATGGTGATGTTCTATGAGACTTTAGACAATGTGTAGTAAATAAACCTAGAACGAATATGAGTTTTATATTGGTTTTTGTCACAAAATTTTAGAGAACGAAAAAACGGAAAATTACTACTAATCCTAGACTAAGAAAATCGATGGCTATGCTAAACTAAGAGAATCTAATTGCTAAACTACACTAAGAAAACGGTTTGTAACGATGCTAAAACGTTGCTGGGTCGAGAGAGATATATCTCAGGGGATGTTCGATTCAATTACATGGTCCCTAGCTCTTTAGTAACCGGTGTTTCTAGATTTCAACTCCACGAACTGAACAGAAAAATGGTGTAGTCTACTCCCGTATAACCTACGCACCAACGTATCTATACACTCGACCAGTAGCTTTCGTCTCTTGCCGCACGGAAGAATCGTGATGAGCCTACTGGTTCATATGTTCACGGCACTCCGTAAGTATAATTTCAAAATCTTACGACGCACACGCTCTTATGGATGCACTTTTCGGATGTTTAGATTCAGCACTCTCGTGGTACTAACCACCTAGAATCAGCCTCTACTTCCCACTAGATTCATGCATTAACAACAATCCATAAGAAAGAGCTCTAGAAATCGGCTAGGGTTTTGCCGAGCAAAATCCTTATCGAACATAAAACTCCCTTTTGATAATCTCTTTAAACCCAACAATAAAACAACTCACACATAGATGAGATGAAAATCATGATTAGATAAATTGCAGGAGATTGATGAAAGAGCCTTACAATTTTAAGAACGAAGTCCGGTGAGCACCTCTCCACCAATCTCGAAAGTAACGAACAAAAGTTTTGCAAAAACCAAAAGAAAGCGACAAAAATCTCTAAGCTAATCTCTCTCGTCTCTCTCTCTATTTGAGTCTGTAAAATAAGTATAAATAGGTCTTCAACTGGTTTTGGTCGAGTTAGGGTTTGACGGAAAAAGACAGTTTTGGCCTCGGGTGAAGAAAATACTTGAATTAGGCGAATTTGGCTTGGCCGCGGGTCCGTGTTCTCCAGCAGTCTCGAACTGGGCTCTGGCCGCGGGCCCGTTCTCTCTAGGAGTGGCAAACTGGTGTTTGGCCGTGGGTGGGAGCTCTCGACCCACGGTGGACTGCTTCTCAGCAGCCTCGTCGGTCTTCGGTGCTTCGTGTATATTTTAGGATCCAACCATTAGATTGTCCCCAATCCAATTGCATTTGAAAGCTGGTTGTCTCTACTTTGTTGTGTCCAAATTTGGTGATGATCAGACGGTGAGAAGGCCTCCTATGATGGCAAGACTTCTAACGGTACAAGTTTATCCAAAAACGTATTTTTGTTCTGAAATGCACTCTTTTACTCCGAGTTATCTGATATGTCTTTCAAAACACTAAAAAATGGAAATCATTTGAAAACTATTGAAAACAGAGTTAAAACACATGCAAAAGAATATGAAAGTGATCCATTAAAATGGTCAAAAACCGGTGTTATCAACCCGGCCCACAAGGTAAGTCTTCTCCCTCCTTTTATTGCGGCCAAAACAGCTCAAGCACTTTTGTAACAAACCAACACCTTTCAAACTTCATTTTCCCATAACTCTCTCCTCTTTTGCTCGAATTTTGTGATTCAAGTAGCTACAAATTCGTTTTTCTCTTCTCTCTTTGGATATATTAGCGTTTTCATTGTTTGCTCTTGCATCCCCAAGGTATTTAACTCAAATTTTTCATGAAAACCAAGAACTTGCTCTTAAGTAAAAAGCTTCATGATTTTGTTTGGGTAATGCATTCACTTGAACAAAAACCTTGGGATTCGACTCGAAAATGATTAGGCTTGGTAGTTCTTGTGCTAATTTGTGCTTTACTTAGAAATTTTTTGTTTCTTGAGCCCACATCGATTTTTGTTTCTCTAGAGCTTAAAGGTTGCAACATCTAAGCTAGATAATCGATCTTCATGGTTGTTCTACTTTGTTTTGGAATGTCTTCTAGCTCATTGAAAATTGTCTCATCTTGAATGCATTGCTTGGTATTGAGAAAAGTTGTGTCTTTATCTCTTGAAACTTATAATCTCTTTGAGACAATGTAGGCACGATGGGGAAAATGAGCAATGCAACCCAAGGTAAATCTCAAAGTCTACCAACGAAGAGGCAATTGGCTCTAGTGGCATGCTCTAAAGGCCAAGAGAAGAAGAAGAGAGTGGTGAGAGGCAATGAAGAAGAGGGAGATGAGAGGAACGTGGTGGAAGCGAAAAAGAAGAGAGTTCCCAAGCCCAAACAAAGAGATCCTACTTACAATGAATATCTTAAGAAGCTCAAGGTGGTGGAGTTTGTGGAGACAAAATTCCCGGACAAAACCATACTAGAGAAGATGAGGATCTATGAAGATGTGAAGACAATCTTCAACAACATGGGCTTTGGGAAAGTTTTTGACTTAGTTCACACATCTCACAATGAGCAAACTTGCCAATTTTTAGCATCTTTGGAGGCGGTTTTCTATGACCGAGATGATGAGAGCGCCGACGTTGAAGATGGAAATGGGTACATTGAGTTCAAGGTTGGACAAGAAGCTTACAAGATGACCTTCCATGAGCTAAGTCAAGTGTTTGGATTCAAGGAAGAATGGACAAAGAGAGGATTCCGGTTTTACTATGCACCAAAGGACCTTCCCTACTTGTGGAACATTATTGCCGATGGAGCTTACAAACCCGGAAATATCAAGAGCTCTAGCATTCGCCATCCCGCCATACGCTATGTTCACAAGACCCTTGCTAACACACTCTTTGCTAAGAAAGAGTTTGGAACCATAGCGGAAGATGAGATGGAGTTGATTGCTCTAGGGTTAAGACTGTTTCTAAACACACCAAGGGATGGAAGGCTATTCATTGGAGATGACGCAAACCCGGGTCTAGCCGCTATTCTCGTTAATCATTTGCTTGGTTACAAGAGATGGGCATACATGACAAAGATGAAAGAGCCTCAATTGCACATTGGTGGTTTGGTTACTTTGATTCTCAAGGCCAAGGGAGTTGAATTGGTAGAAGATGAAAAAGACATAGAGCTTATGGATGAAACTTATCTCTCAAGGACCAAATTCTTCGAAGGCAAGATAGGCAACACATATGCCTATAACCTCAAGCTCACCGAGTCTAACGTCGTGAAGCTTATGTTGCATAAGGTTCCTCTCACCAAGATCCAAGGGAGAAAGGAACTCCACTTCTACCCCACGAAAGACAACTTCTACATCCTGGCCGTGGACCCACCACTCGATATGATCCTCGAGAAAGGAGCCAAGATGGCTAAGACCAAGAGTAAGGACAACACCGAGAACTCCAATGGGTCCGAAGACGAAGTTTCTAGTCCGTTCTCTTCCGAGCCTAAATATGGGAGTGAGCAGTATCACTTTGAGCCATATGACAGAGTGATGCGGGATGTTGCTACTCGCCACTCCCATCACCAAACTCGACTTCTCCAACGTTGGTTCAAGTGGCAAGATAAGAAAATCTTGAAGCTCGTGAAGACGGTAAATAGCTTGGGTTAAACGATTAAGGAGTTAAAGAAGAAGGATGGTGAGGCTAGCAAATCTAGAACCCAAGAGGAGATGAACGGGTTGGAGCAAGAAGGAGATGGTGACTCATACCTTGGAGGAGAGATGGTGGTCTACAAAAGCATGCATCATTCGACAATCTCACCTCAAGAGGATCGAAAGGCCAAAAGGAAGGCTATGAAGTCTTCGTCTCCTTGCTCGAGCAACCCGTCTTATTCCATGGGGTCAACTTCCCCATCTCAAAGCTTCTAAGGTACCACTCCAACTTGTAAATAGCATTTAGATACATATTTTTTTCTTTGTCTTTGCATTGTTTAGCTCTCTCTCAAGCCTTTATTACACAAGGGACCGTGTGATTTAAGTTTGGGGGAGGGTTTATGTGTTATCTAATCTTGTTTCTTTTGTTCTTATTTTGAATTTTGCATCTTGAGTCTCATGCATTCATATAAGGCATAGAAAAACACAAAATATCATTTAGTTGCATTTCATGGTTAAGATCGAGTCTAGTTTGCATATAGGTATTGCATTCATATGCATTGGGAGCAATGATATATTTTTCCTTGTAGAGTATCATTTTAAGAGCTCGGTTTAATGCCCTTGTTGCTAGTTTTTTGATGCTTTTGATTGAGTTTGAAATCAAGGATGAACCATATTTTGATCTCATGTTTCATTACTCTGGTCTTAGCTAAAGCAAGTTGTGAATTGAGTCCAATCCTACTTAAGTGAGAACCATAATCTTGACATTTTAATTGTCATGTTTATGCATATCATAGTGAATTCATGGATTTCACATACATATTTGGGATTTCTTATCCTTTTCATCACCCTCTTGTTAGCTCAAATAGCCGATTCCCATCATTGGAACAGTTAACCATACTTTTAACTTACCCTCCTTTCAAGCCAAATCTTTAGTGTGCGAATGTAAGGCCTAATTTTTCGAGTAAGCTTGGCAAAAAGTGTTGAGTTTAGGGCGACAAGGATAGGTTTGCATGTAGATCTAGCCCAACATAAAAGGCTAGACTAGGCTAGGCTATCTAGGAAGGGAAGTTTTGGGGTTTGGTATGAATAAAAGTGTATGATCGATGAGATTATGGTGGAAAAGAGAAGTGAGTCCAAAGGTGAACGAAAAGGCAAAAGGAGAATGCAATATTGTGAAGTGGTTGGTGAAAATGTTAGCTCTTAGCATTATATTTAGCCTCAAAGGGTTCAATGAAAAAGAAAGAAGCAAAAAATTGGCTAAGACATCAAGTGATGAGAAATGAGGCAAGGGAAAGAAAAGGAAATAAAAGAAGAGCTAAGAAAACGACAAAGAGAAGCACCAAGCCACAAAGTTCAATGAAGAAGAAGAAATCTCCCAACTGAGAAAAGATGAAGTAGAAGAAGAAGAAAAGCGTGTGGGACATGAAGGCAAAAAGGCCTTGTGTGAAAAAGGGTAGATTAGGTTTGGGGCTTCATGGTTAGAGATGCTAGGGTTAGAGACATCTTAGGCGTTGGGTAGATGTAAATTTATCCTTGTATGCATATGTTACCTTTTAGTCTTAGAATTTTGCTAAATCTTGCTCATTCATAAAGAGATCCCTTGCATTGGAGTAACCACATACATTTGAGATCATCTTAATCTCAAGGCCTTTACCATAGTCAAATGAATTCACTTGTCTTGCATAAACTTGATTCACTTGGAACAATTAAATGAATGTCAAAGGGTTGGATGATAGGAAGGATTGTGTAGGTTGAGACTTGTGCTTGATTCATGTAGGGATGAATATATCTAGCTCTTTTTGAGTAAACTTGTTTGCTCGCATCCTAGAACTAGCAACTTAGATATTGAGCTTGAATTCTTTTGATGATATTGTGAATTTGAGTTCTCACTTCAACCTCTCTCTCTCTTCTTGTTTCTTATTTGTTTGCTTGATGGCAAGCACGAGATCAAGTTTGTGGGAGTTGGCATTTTCATATTTTACCCATTTTAAGCATTCATTTAACAAAGTTTTGTCCCTTTTGTCATATGGTTTCATAGCATTTCTTTAGTGTTTTGTTCTCATTTAGAGTTTAGAGAGTTCTCACTAGGTCATAGAAAGTCTTGCATGTTTAGGAGTGTGTTTAGGTGCTTTGGAGACCTTTGGAAACCTTGGAAGAGCTTGCACTTGGATTGGAATCATGAAAAGATGGCTAGAAGAAAGAGGAGTCTCGGACTGACCACACCGGCCGGCTGCACCGACCCGCCTTCGCCTGGCGTGAAGACCGTTCCAAAACAGGAAGAATGATGGGCCCTTGCACCGACCCACGACCGTCCGGCGCTGCACTTTAGGACATCAAAACCGGCCAGCTCCCGACCGGTGTGAACTGCCCGGTCCTTGACCAAAGCCCGGACATGGGAAATACCGGCCAGTCGCACCCCTTGAAGACCGTCCGCTGCTGCACTTCAGGACACACCACACCGGCCCGATCTCAACTGGTGTGCTTCACCCGGTCCTTGACCCGAACTTGGACAGGGAAAACACCGAGCCACCTTCGCCCGGTGTGAAGACCCTCGACTCAAAGCTCCCCATACCGGCCCACCACACCGACCCAAGCCGACCCGGTGTGAAGGAACCATCAACACCGGCCCGCAACACCGGACCACCACCATCTCGTGTAGGTGCTCACGACCCAGACCCGGTTTGTTCCGGATTGATCCGGTCGTCCACCTATGCTATAAATTGTCCTAAACCTAATTTTATATGATCTATCCTTTTCTTGAGCAAAAACTTCCCGTTGAGAGTTCTAAGTATTTTGTAAGAGAGATCTTGATTTTTATTTATGCAATCAAAGTTTTAGTTTCTTAATCTCATCTTTAATCTTTCTAATCATTTAATTATGAAATCAATCATCTCTCTTGTGGGATTTGAGGGTTTAATCATGATTAGTGAGTATATCATTATAAAGCTCATGGGTGAGATAGATTAGGGGTCTTCTTGATTGATTAAGGATGTCTAGGACTTAGATTACTTATTTCTCTCTTATCTAGTGCTTTTAATGCTAGATTAGGCTTGAGAGAGGTAATCTAGATCAATGAGAATTTCATGCACACAAGGTCTTTGATAAAATTCCCTTATGATCTAGATAAGAGATTTTACTTGCTTAGCCTATGAGAGTAGATGTCTAAGGAGTAATTTGGCTATTGGAACTTGTAATTAATGCTTGGTAATTAACCTTTCACAAATGAGAATTTGATCTTGATTATGTTAATTAACAAAGTGATTAAGACCATGAGAGTGGATTAGTCTTGTTTTAATGCTCTAGGCTAAAGAAAATTGCTTGATTGTGTGAATTGATATCCTTGATTAATCATAGAAGTCCCCAAAGTCCATAACCTCACCCAAGGGCTTGTCTTTATCATATTGTTAATCTTGTTTAGGGTTTGTTTCTTGCCTTGTTTGAATTGAATCATTAGGTTGCTAGTTCAAACACAACTTGTTAGCTTGAATTAAGGAGTTTATGAATTCTTGGTGCTTGAAACTCAACATTTTTGGATTGATCCTCAAATATGCAATGATATTAGTGTATTTGATTAATTGATACGAAAATATCTATTATCACTTAGCCCTTTTCACCACTCTCTTGTTAGCTCAAATAGTTGACTTCCATATTTGGAACGGTTCACCATACCCTTAACTAAGCCTTTCCTTCAAGCTTTCATCTCTTGTATGTGTCGTGAGGCCTAATTTTGAATTAACTTAGCAAAAAGTGTGGAGTTTAGAACGACAAGGAGGAGATAGATAGGTTGGTGGTTTGGGTGTTGATGGAAAGAAAAGAGAATGTGGAGTAAGGATAAGATTGGAAAAAAAGATAGGGGATAATAAAAGTTTGGATTGGTTGGCATGAAAATGTGAAATAGCTCTAAGCGTTGAAAGTATAAGTCTCTATGTGTGTAAAAGAAAGAAAGAGCTAAAAGAAAGAAAAAAATGGCTAAGACAATCTAAATGATGATTGGGAGACTAGTTATGAAAGTGAAGAAGAGCTAAAAGAATAAGATAAAGAGCTAATCCATTTGTTGAAAGAGAAGAAGAGAAGAATCCCCAAAGTTAGAAAAGAAAAATGGTGGAAAGTGTGGGTTTAAGAAGGCAAAATGCTTTGTGATATGGGTAGTCTAGGAATGGATCTTGATGGGTTTAGAAATAGGAGTGGAGCTCATATTGGATAAACGGAAGTCATCCTTGTATGAATCAATTGTTCTTTACTCTTAGCATTTTGTCAAAGTTCATTCTTTCGTGAGAGATCCCATTGCATTGGAATACCCACATGATTGAGATTATTTTTATCTCAAAACCTTGTCCCTTAGCTAAATGAGTTCACTTGATTTGCATTAAGCATGATTTACCGTTTGCACTTAATGAATGTTAAAGAGTTAGAGTATATGAATGTTTGTGAATGCTAAGGCTTAGACCAAATTCGTGTAACGACGAGTATGGCTAAATCTTTTGAAGTAGAGGTTGTTTGTGCATCACATAACTACTCGCAAGGACATTAATTTGAATTCTTTTGTTAATATTCTCGGATATGATCTCTCGCTTTCAACCTCTACTTCGGATTGTTTATGTTTGTTTGCTTCCGGACAAGCAAAAGGCAAGTTCGGGGAAGTTGATAGTTGCATAATTTAGTCCATTTTAGCATTCATTTAAGTTAGTTTTTACATCCTTATAGCATTCGTTTCATGGTTTTGGTCTAGTTTACATCCATTTTAGAATTAATGAGTTTAAGCTTAGTTCTTGCATGGTTTGGTGTGTCATGGAGTGTTTCTAGGTACATTTGGAGGCATTGAAGAGTTTGGAGTTGATGTCACTTGGATTAAGAGCAAATGAGATTGCTGAAGAAGGTGAATAACATCGGTCCAGCCATATCGGGTTGCTGCATCGACCAGATGCAACCCGATATGGGTCGAGGAGGAAAACAGGAGTTTCATCAGACGGTCATATCGGACGAATGCATGTCGATGCATTCTCAACGTCTCCCGGCTCAATCGCATTGGACATCGGCATCGAGCAAATGTAAGCCGATGTGAGTGCCCCAACTTTTCCACCAGGATCTTCATCGGCCATATGCATGCTGATGTAGTCTTCCCTGACTCTCGGACAACTCCCATCGGACATCAGTATTGGGAACATGTAACCCGATGTGGCTCCCACGGATGCTTAACCAGAATCGGCATCGGACAGGTGCATCGACCAGAGGTATCAGATAGGTGCATCAGCCATAGGCAGTCCGATGCAACCCTCGCGACATAAGAAGACACGGGTCCGACCCATTTTTCTTTAAATACCAAGTGACCCCTTTAGGTTTTGCAAGTCTTTTGTATCTAGTTTTTGCTTGGTTTCTTGTTTATTTTGGAGATTTGTAAGAGATCCTTTGGTTTTTAATGCAAGTTCTTGTTCTATTTCTCTAATCTATCTCATTTCTACAACCTAATCATGAATCTAAACACCTCCTACAAAGGATTTGTTGAGATTCTTATGATTTGTGAGTAGTTTCTTTAGAACTTTGGGTATGGTAGATTATGATGTTTTCTTGCTAAATCATGATGCTTAGGACTTAGTTTATGAAAAATCCTTACTTGTTGGGTGTGATTAATGCTAGATTATCCTTGATTATGTTGGTTTAGAACTTAGGGAATTTCTCACCCGGAAGGTATTCGATGAAATTCCCCAACCAAACCTAACAAGTGTTATACATTCCTAACCTATGGAAATGGATGTCTAGTGTGTTTAATGGTTATTTAGACTTGAGATTAATGATTGTTGATCATTTAATTGCAAATGAAAGTTTGTTCTCAATTAAGTGATTAGTACAGTGATTAATTCCATGGAAATGGATTAGTCAAAATTAGTGATCTAAGGCCTAAGGATTAACATTGATTGATTGTTTGAGTATCATGGTTTAGCCAAAGAATATCCAAGTCAATTACCATTACCCAAAGTTCGTTTGCTTTATCTTGTTTAAAAATCGTTTAAGCCTTTTAGTTCAATTCACTACTTGTTAGTCTTTTAATTGCTTTTGTTATATGATTTGATATTGTTTGGTTGAACTTTAATTCCATAGGATCTTTAGATAAAACTTATTTGAATCGTTTAGCTTAATTAGTGTTTCGCATTTTCGGTGTGTTGTTCTCGTGCTTCCTTAGATTGATTCTTAAGTATTGCAATGACATAAGCATGTTTGAGCAATTGATTTTCAACTTGCAAAAGTTCTCTTATCAGTAATCTTGGTTTTTGTGGATTCGATTCCTAGAATACTACTTCGTTTTGTTGTGCATTTGCATTAGTTTATTATAGGATTAAAACTATGTGTATCACTTTGAAGTATGATATGTCAAATTACGTTGGTTGTTGTTAATTATGTAAATTAAATTTATGTGTCATGGATGGTGATTTATCATTGATGAGGACTGAAATTTATGCTTTTAATGAGTAGACGACACCTGTTCATTTTAAGTAACGTACAATTTATATAAATCAATATTGTCGAATTTTTACTAAAATATTAGTTAATCGATAAATTGATATTTATTAAATTATTTTTTAATTTATAATAAGAATAATATAATCTTTTTTTTGTTAACATAATCATGGAAATCAACATAAGGGTCTATAAGTGGCTTTTGCTTACACGTTACACATATAAATTGTCAACTTATGAAAGCAAAGAGAGGTAGGTTAGTGGACTTATAAAAAGAATTCGTTGGAGTAGTTAACGAGTCAACAACATTGATAGAATTTGGGAAAACGATCTATTTCCACCTCGGAACTATGATATAGCACCAGTTCCACACAAAGTTTAACCATCGTACCAGATCCCCACGGTTTGAAAGTTTAAGACTTATTTCCCTACCGTTTGAAAGTACGAAACCAATTTCCCCACGGATTGAAAGTTCGAAACCAATTTCCCCACAAACCACGATTAATTTCGGTTTATTGTATACCAATCCTTAGTTAACCCAAATAACATGAAACAAACCAACATTAAACCAATTACAACCCGATTTTAAAGAATTAACCAATAATAATCCCCACCCACCCGATCATTGACCCAATTGGAAACCAGACTCTTAAACTTGCCCGACCCGTAAACTCGCCCCAATCTTCTTCTTCTTCACCCGCTAACACAAATAATACCATAGTATTTCAGCCCTAAGGCTTTTTCAACACGAACGTGAAGCTGTACTTATCGGGAAACATCGGGCCAAGAAGCATTTCACGAAACGCGATTAAAGCAATCTCAGGAGCATAGCTATTAGCATAAGCTCTGATGACAGAATTGTGGGTGAAGGCGTTAGGGCTCTCGATGCGATTGAGAATGGAGTGAGCGTAAGAGACTGTTTTGGGTTCTGGGTTTACGACGGCGAAGGCAATAAGCTTGCTAGCAGAAAACGTATCCCGAAAAAGACCTGTTTTAAGCATAAAGGCATGAGCTTGTTGAATCTCCGACAGAGATTTAGCTCTCTCTGTAAATGACAGAATCGGCAATGGAGTTGATGAACAAGCACTCATTTTTTTTCCAGTCTCGATCTATTTTTGAATGAAGAACATAGAAGAAACAAAATAGATATCTGGAACTTTAAATCTGAAATTGAAAAAAAAATAATTAAAGCCCCATAAACAATCTGAATTCGAAATCGTATCGAATGACATGTTTCACACGATGTCGAAGACCACCACATGCTTCGAATAAGCCCAATCGCTCTGCCCCTCTTCGAGCTGCTCCGCCGCGGCCTCCCTCACAAGCATCGACGGCTCTCGCATAGACGAATCTGGAAAACCAGTCAATATCGGTGGTGATTACTTCGTGGCTGATATTTCCGGCGAAAACTGGAAATCAAGACCACCGGTGAAGGATTTAGGCAACGGCACCTACTCTTTCTCCCTTCAGATTCATCCTGATTTCGCCGGAGATTACAATCTCACCGTCGTTTTGCTCTTCCTTCACTTCCAAGGCCCCGCGCGCTTCGTCTTCGACAGAGAGCTATACAATTTCTAACTACGCTTCATCAAGAAATTCGGCGTCGTGTTGTCAGAGCTCCGGAGATGCGAGCAGTCCGATTTTGCCAGAGACGTCTAGTCCGGCCGGTGGATTTGATCTCAGAAAACGAAATTGGATTTTTGATCGTGCAGAGCGAGGAAAGGAAGACGAGAGGAGAGAGATATGAAGATGATGTTTAAGAAAATCTCTTGATGTGGGGAGGACGAAGATGAGATCGTTTCAATTAAAAAAAAAAAAAAAAGTGAGATCGTTGCAGGTATTGTCGGAGATTTTTAGTTTTAAGGATCGGGTCGGGTTTTAAATCTACTCGGGTTTTCAATTGAGTTTATTAACGGTTTATGTGGTTTGGTTTCTGGTTAAGGTCATAAACCGATATAACCAACGTTAATGTGGAAATTGGTTTCGAACTTTCAATCTGTGGGGAAATTGGTTTCGAACTTTCAAACGGTGGGGAAATAAGTCTTAAACTTTCAAACCGTGGGGATCTGGTACGAGGGTCAAACTTTGTGTGGAACTGGTGCTATATCATAGTTCCGAGGGGGAAATAGATCGTTTTCCCATAGAATTTCTATAAATCAGTATTGTAGAATTTTTGTTAAAGTATTAGTAAATTGATAAAAATAATATTTGTTAAATTATTCTTCTTTTAAGTTAGAGAAAATTACCCAGAATAACACTAATCTTTAATGTAATTACTAGAATAACATCCCCGAAACCGAGTTGACTAGAATAACACAATTCTTTTGTTAAAAGACAAAAACCCCCTATTTGAGTTCTTTATTTACAGAATTGCCATTTTGATTTATTTTTTACAGAAAAAAAAATAAAAATATAAAACTAAAAAAAAAACCCTTCTCTCCCTTAAATCTATTCAGACCCAAAAAAAAAAAAAAACGTGCCTCGCCGCGCCTCGCCTCGCCCGCGCCGCGCCTCGCCTCGCCTCGCCCTAGCCGCCAGAACCAGCGACTCACCGCCCTCGTTCTCGTTCATCATTGTCGTCGCCGTCATCGTCTATTCTCTCTCTCTCTCTTTCTCTCTCGCGACTTTTCGTTTTCCTCTTAGATGCAGACTTGTTTTCATGTGTTGCAGACTTGTTTTTATGTGTTGCAGACTTGTTTTCAGCGTCCATAACTGTCCTCGTTCATCATTGTCGTCGCCGTCATTTTCTATTTTTTCTCTCTCTCGCGTCTTTTCATCTTCCTCTTAGATGCAGACTTGTTTTCATGTGTTGCAGACTTGTTTTCATGTGTTACATACTTGTTTTATTCCGCAGATTTGTTTTATTCCTTACAGACTTGTTTTATTGTTGTGTTGCAGACTTGTTTTATTCCTTACATACTTGTTTTATTGTTGTGTTGCAGACTTGATTTATTGTTGTGTTGCAGACTTGTTTTATTTGTTGCAGACTTGTTTTATTTGTTGCAGACTTGTTTTATTGTTGTGTTGCAGACTTGTTTTATTTGTTGCAGACTTGTTTTATTTGTTGCAGACTTGTTTTATTGTTGTGTTGCAGACTTGTTTTATTTGTTGCAGACTTGTTTTATTGTTGTGTTGCAGACTTGTTTTATTGTTGTGTTGCAGACTTGTTTTATTGTTGTGTTGCAGACTCTTAAATCATAAACCTCTAACCCTTAATCATAAACTCTAAATCTAAAACACAGTTTTTGTGACTAATTTGAGACTAATTTGCGACTAATTTTTAATAGTAGTCACAAAATAGTCCCAAATTTGGAACTAATTTGCAACTCCACTTGATTGTTTTTTAGAAATCAATAAATTCTAAACTCAAACCACAAACCCTTAACCCTAAACCCTAAAACTCTAACCCTTAATCATAAACATGATCTAAATATTAAATTGTAAACTAGATCTTACAAATAAACATCAAATAATATACAAAAAAAATTCAACACTTACATTTTTTTAAATATAATCATTTTATAAATCCTAAATTCTAAACCCTAAACCTCTAACCCTTAACCATAAACTCTAAATATTAAATTTTAAAATATAAATCTTAAATCATAAACCTCTAACCCTTAATCATAAACCTCTAACCCTTAATCATAAACTCTAAATCTTAAATCATAAACCTCTAACCCTTAATCATAAACTCTAAATCTAAAACCCAGTTTTTGTGACTAATTTGGGACTAATTTGGGACTAAATTTCAATAGTAGTCACAAAATAGTCCCAAATTTGGGACTAATTTGCAACTCCACTCGATTTTTATTTAGAAAACAATAAATTCTAAACCCAAACCACAAACCCTTAACCCTAAACCCTAAACCTCTAACCCTTAGTCATAAACTTGATTTAAATCTTAAATTGTAAACTAGATCTTACAAATAAACATCAAATAATATACAAAAAAAATCAACACTTACAATTTTTTTAAAAATAATCATTTTATAAATCTTAAATTATAAACCCTATACTTCTAACCCTTAATCATAAACTCTAAATCTTAAATTGTAAAATATATATTAAACATAAACATCAAATAATATACAAAAATATAACACTTACAAAAATTTCAATATAATCATAACATGTACTAAGTGTTACATGTGTTTTATAAGGAATGATTTTGAAAAATAAAATTCTCTCAAATTTTATTTATTTTTAAGTTTAAACATATTTTTGAATGGCTAGATACACAAAATCATTGTAAAATCATATTCAATTATTCTAGGTTTTTAAAGTTTAGGGTTTAGGGTAAAGGTTTTTGATTGTCACAAAATAGTCTCAAATTTGGGACTGTTTAGCAACCCCAATCAATTTTTTTTAATAGTAGTCACAAAATAGTCCCAAATTTGCGACTAATTTGCGACAAAATGACAAAAATAATGAAAGCTTCTCATTGGCTAGTTCATTAAGACGAAGATAGAGATCTTCCACCGTTGATTGGTTTAATCCAACGGACCAAATTTTATTTTTATTTTTTAATTGTTTTATCTTTCTCTCTCTCTCTTTCTTTCCTGCGACTCTTTTGTTTTTTTTGGGTCTAAATCCTGTGACTCACTCTCTTCCTTTGCATCTAACTTTTTTTTTTCTCTCTGTATCTATGATCTATGATCTAACTCTCTTCCTTTTTTTTTCCAGATTCTCACCGCCGGCTAGGCTGTCGTGTAGTTGGTCCGAGGAGGTGGCGGTTTGTGGAAGCGAGGTTTCTTCTTCTTCTTTTTCCAGATCTAGCCGCCGGCGAAGCTTCCTTCTTCAATGGTTTCTTCTCCAGCCGCCGGCGATGCTTCATCTTCTCCAGCCGCCGGCGATGCTTCCTCTTTTTCCAGATCCGACAAGGCTTCTTCTCCATCCATCGACGATGAAGGAGATGAAGAAGATCGACAATGGAGATGAAGGAGATCGACGATGAAGGCGATGAAGGAGAGGATGGAGAAGAGAAAGAGACCCACAGAAGAGAAGGAGACACTATGATCGACGATGAAGGCGATGTAACCTAGTGTCTGGCTCACCGTCCTCGCCGCTGGTGGGCTCACCGGCGGTGTCTCGTTTTTTTTTTTTTTTTTTTTTTTTTTAATTTTGTATAATTAATTTAATAAATAAAATATTTAATTTTGGGATTTTTTTTTTGTTTTTTTTTTAATTTTTTTTTTTACAAGTAGTCCCAAATCCGTCTTTAAAATAGGACTGCTATTAAGAGTCACATATTAGTCGCAAAAAAAATGACTGTTTTGTGACAACTTCATTTAGCGACCAAATATTTACGACTAATTTTTTTTGTCCCAAAATAGTCGCAAATGAGTCATTTGCGACTATTTTGAGACTATTTTGGTAGTCGCAAAAACTGTGTTTTCTGGTAGTGTTTTATTATTATTTTTACGGATCCGAATCTGGATATCCACGGATATCTTAATATTTACGCGAATATCCAAAATCCTGATATCCGGAAGCCCCGGATCCGGATCCGAATAATTAAAACTCGAATTCAGATACGGATCGGGATCCGAATAATTAAAACTCGAATTCAGATACGGATCCGGATATCCCAAAATTCCCTGGATATCCACTAACCTACCTCTCTTTGTTTTCATAAGTTGACAATTTATATGTGTAACGTGTAAAGAAAAGCCACTTATAGACTTCATAATATTAGTCTTGGATTTATCTTTTTAACCGCCAGTATTTTTTCAGGAGCTGTATGGGCTAATGAGATATGGGGTTCATATTGGAATTGGGATCCAAAAGAAACCTGGGCGTTTATTACCTTTATATTGATTTCCATTATTATATATTTTATTATTATATCTTAAAAATTAATTTAATAAATATTATTTTATCAATTAACTAATATATTAACAAAAATACGACAACATTGATTTATATAAATTCTACGTTACTAAAAATGAACAGGTGTCGTGGACTCAATAAAAACATAAATTTCAGTCCAAAACATTAATCGTATTTAGATTAGATTGCCTTAATTCGTAGTCTTCAAAAATCTCACTGTAAATTTTGTTACGATAATAACTTAAAGAGAAAAAAACTAGAATGACACTTATAAATTGGCTAAGGACTAGAATAACACATAATAACTGAGAAGGAAAAAGTCTATTTTTGGCCCATTTTACCTTTATTTTCGTTTGTTAGGAAAAACGTAATTATGAAACTGCCATTACGAAATTATTTCCACGTAAGCAAAAGTTTGAGTTATTTACAAAAATGCCACCGCGTTTTTCAGATTAAGTCTGCACAGACTTGTTATGTAGACTTGTTATGCAGACTTGTTATGCAGATTTATTTTTCAATGTTGCAGACTTATTAAGTCTGCAAACATCTGCAGACTTGTTATGCAGACTTGTTATGCAGACTTGTTTTGCAGACTTGTTATGCAGACTTATTTTTCAATGTTGCAGACTTATTAAGTCTGCGCACATCTGCAGACTTATTATGCGTGTTGCAGACTTTTTGACGCAGACTTAATGTGCTTTGTTGCAGACTTGTTTTGATTGCAGACTTATTATGCAGATTTATTCCCTTTGTCGCAGACTTATGTTCATTTGCAGACTTGTTATGCAGACTTATAACAAATCTGCAACTGTTTGTTGCAGACTTAAATGCTTTGTTGCAGACTTTTGGAAAATCTGCGACAAGAAGACAAGTCTGCGACACATGAAATGTCTTACTGAAATAACATCGCTTGTCGCAGATTTATTTACAATGTCACAGATTTAATGCTTAACGTCGCAGACTTATTTGTAAATTGCTTACGTGGCATTAAAAAACTGCAGACTTATTAGACTGTGTTGCAGACTTGTTTTCTGACTAGAATAACACTTTGTTTGTCGCAGATTTGTTATGTTATGTAGACTTATTGAATGCGTTGCAGACTTATTCAATTTGTTGGTCGTTGCAGACTTATCCAATGTGTTGCAGACTAATCCAATGTGTTGCAGACTTATTGATAGTTGCATAATTTAGCCCATTTTAGTATACATTTTAGTTAGCATTTTGTGACTTTTTGCATTCATTTCATTGTTTTTGGTCTAGTTTTTGCATATGTTTGTGTGCTATGGAGTCTTTTAGGTACCATTTGGAGCTTATGGAATCATTTTGGAGCTTGGAGCAAGATCATGGGGCAAAATAAACCCAAACAATCAAGAAAAATGTAGAAGCCATCCGATGTTCTCTAAAGATTGGGTCCGAAGAAGCTCTTGCGCTCAGATTCAGCTTTGGAACACTTGATAAAGTTTGTAGGTAATTGAGTCATCTTTCCAACGGACATTGTTTCATCAAGTTCTGAGCCGTATTGCCGAAGTTATCATCATTTCACTGAGCATACGTCCATCTGGCGCGCGAATGAGCTACATGGAGCATGCAGCGGGGTGCTACAGCGGCCAAGAGTCAACCGCTGTGAAATCTCCCGTCACAAAACCAGGAACTTCGCAGCGGGCATGCAGCGGTCAAGAGGAGGCCGCTGTGGTTCCCTCCTGAGCAAAAATACAGAGTCCGTCCGGAGTGCTTCAAAGATCGACTCGGAAAGACAGTTTCCATTCGTATTTAGCTTCAGCGTTCTTCATAAAAGTTGTAGATATGTGAGTTAGCTTTCCAATGGAACCAGTTTCAAGTCATTCCGATCTGTGGTTAGAGAGATACCACAACTTTACCAAGCACATGTCCGTCTAACCTGTAAACGGAGCAAAACCATAAATTCATATCGGCCAGATGTATCGGGCGGACGCCGACCGATGCAACCTGCACGAAAAGCTTTGTTATTTAAGCCAAAAACCTCATTATTTGGATATAACTCATTTTTAACTTGTAAAAACACTCTTCTTAGAGAGAGTTTGGAGATTTTAAGAGCTTCGTGATCAAGGGTTTGTGAGTAGTTTCTTTAGAACTTTGGGTATGGTAGATTAAGATGTTTTCTTGCTAAATCATGATGCTTAGGACTTATTTTATGAAGAATCCTTACTTGTTAGGTGTGATTAATGCTAGATTAGCCTTGACAAAGTTGATTTAGAACTTAAGGAATTTCATGCCCGGAAGTTTGTTCTCAGTGAAGGTTATAATAAGTCTGCAACAAGGTTATAATAAGTCTGCAATACAGTTAACATAAGTCTACATACAAAAGTTTGTGACAAAATGATCTAAGTACATAAACCAATATAAATAAGTCTGCAATACAGTTAACATAAGTCTACATATCTGGATCTAAGTACATAAACTACGATTGTACATAAAACATTGGTCAAGGAAGGCAATTCTTTCTGTCCGGAATGAGGTAGGTACTCGGAGAGACCTCTTCTGTAACAAATGCATGGAGGAGACCATATGCTGCAAAACAAAAGTAAGAAGATAAGTTTGCAACACAACAAATTAAACAAGTCTGCAACAAATTAAACAAGTCTGCAACAAATAAAACAAGTCTGCAACACAACAATAAAACAAGTCTGCAACAAATAAAACAAGTCTGCAACAAATAAAACAAGTCTGCAACACAACAATAAAACAAGTCTGCAACAAATAAAACATTTTTTTGTATATTATTTGATGTTTATTTATTTGATGTTTTGTATATTATTTGATGGTTTAGGGTTTAGAATTTAGGATTAAGAATTTTTTGTATATTATTTGATGTTTATTTAAAAAAAATCGAGTGGAGTTGCTAAACCGAAGCAAACCAGTCACAAATTTGGGACTACTTTTGCAAGTCATTAAACAGTCGCAAATAAGCGACTCTTTTCTGACTACTTTTTTAGTCGGTAATTTGGGACTATTGTGCATCTGCTTTATGGGTAGTCGCTTATTAGTCGCAAATCAGTCACAATATTGTCCCTTTTTTTGTGACTAAAAAAGTATTCGCAAATGGTAGTCACAAAAACTGTTTTTTCTTGTAGTGAAAAAATTAAAATAATGATAAAATTAAAATTTTAATTCTACATTATAAAGAGAGAAGAGAGCTCTCCAGCGTCGACACTTGCACTCCTCTTGCGTCGTCGAGTGTGGAGGAATGCCAGGGAGTGGAGGAGAAGATGTTGTTGACGGCGGCGAGATCTAGAAATAAGGGGATTAGATCTGCAGAAGAAGAGGGAGAAGAGGAGGAAGGAGAAGAGATAAGCAAATTATTTAAGAGAAAAAAAGAAGAAGATTTGTGTCTGTTAGATTTAATCTTATCAACGGTGGAGGATAAAAGAAATTGTGATCCTCGTGTTACTGTAGTAACCAATGAGAAGTCAGACTCTTTTTAAAAAGTTATTTGTATATTATTTGTAAGTGTTATTTGTATATTATTTGTAAGTGTTGAATTTTTTTGTATATTATTTGATGTTTCTGTGTAAGAGTTTACAATTTAAGATTCAGAGTTTATGATTAAGGGTTAGAGGTATAGGGTTTAGGGTTAAGAGTTTGTGTTTGGGGTTTAGAATTTAGGATTTATAAAATGATTATATTTAAAAATATCTAATATCTAATATTTAAATAGAGAAGTATTTACTATATAAAATTCATTGGTTAGTCTTATGCTCTTGAAAATCGGAGAGATAGTCATCGTTGACCAAAACATTTGAGAAAAAACAAAGGAATAGATCAAAGGTAAGTTATCAAATATATATGATTTCAAAAAAAATAAACATGAGTTCAATGGACTAAAGACTCACAACTAAAGAAATTGAAAACTATTCATAAGGAGTAAGATGAAGTACAAACTTTTAACATGGACAGAAACACACTTTCAACTACTTTTTAATAATGATCAATCCAAGCGATATTTCGTTTAGTTGGACTTGGGATCATTAGATTTACTGCGAGGCAAATATATTACATAGTCGGAAATAAACCACTAGATCTAGCAGCCCGACTTAATTGAATATTATAAATTAAAGTGTACAACAGCTAAACAAAGTCAAAGAAAAAAAATATGTCATGAAACAAAACAAGCAAATACAAATACACAATTAAAATAGTTTAAAATTAAAATACTCGCGCATTAGCGCGGATTCTCACCTAGTTTTTATATAATATTTTATAAAAAAAAAAATCTGTTATTATTAAAAAAATATTTTAATTTTATTTTAATCATTTATATATATATATATATATACATCTCATTATATTGATAAAATATATTTTTAATATATTTAAAAGATCCGGATCCGGACCTCATAATTTAACTATCCGGACCTCTTGTAGCAATATTTTCGAATTTTTGTTAAAGTATTAGTAAATCGATAAAATAATATTTACTGTATTAAATTATTGTTCTTTATTATCGTAACAAAATTTACTCTGAGATTTTTGAAGACTACGAATTAAGACAATCTAATCTAAATATGATTAATGTTTTGGATGCTAACAATTTCGTAATCTCGGTTTAGTCAGTTAATGTTCATCAAGAAAAAATAGCAAACTGTTTTTATTGTCGCAAAACTCGTTTATGCGATGTTTTTGCGGGTACATTTATAGTGGCAGGTTGGACGAAAATAAGAGTCAACGAGATTGTCTTAATAGAATCTCTTGTGTTTCACGAAAATAACAATTTCGTCTTGTGTTTCAACGAGATTGTCTTAATAGAATCTCGATTTCGTGATCATCTCTAATAGAGATTCTCTATTGTCGGAAAAGCCTTTACTGGAAAGTGGATATGTAATCCGATCTGTTTCATTTTTATTTGGATTTTCTGTTTGGTTTCATCTTTTTTACACTAAATTTATTTTCAGTTTGAAAGAAACTGAAACTACTTCAATAGTTTAGGGTCAATGTCATTTTATGAATGTGAAACTACTACAATAGTTTCTGCATTATTGGGTGTAGAAAGAATATTATTAAATTGCAGTCTTGACTTTGTTCTTTTCTCATCTAGTCAGGCCTTCCTCTCGCTCATTCATCATCCTTCTCTTATCATCTTGGCAGTGAAATCATTAGGTTTCTTTCTGAAAGTTTGAGCAAAGATGGGAGGCTGTGTTTCACTACAGGTATCATGTGATCAAGCGTTGACTCACGCCTGTGGCTGCTTATTCGGTGATGGAAATTACATTCACATGATGGAGGCTAATCTCGACGCTCTGCAGAATACTATACAAGAACTTGAAGATACGCGAGATGATCTGTTTTTTTTTTTCGGCAAAAGAAACTTTTATTAATTTCAAAGAGTAATTACAAAGACATTATACAGAATTACTGTAACACAAATTATTACATACGTAGATGTATGTGCCATACACTGAGAAAAATACAGCAGAAGGAAATTTGACGATGCTTTCTGAAGAGTAGTCTTACTCGCTAACCAATCATAAGATCTGTTATTATCCATCTTCATATTTGATTTTTCTCTAATACGATTTGTATGCAGCATCTCATGGCTGAACTTTCTTTTTACAAATCGCAGCTTAAAACCCGATGTGTCGAAAAATAATTCTGAAATGTAGACACAGTGGTACCAAAACTTATGTACCATGGTCCTTCTGAGATATCTCGACTCTGTAAAGTTCTTTAACATAATTCCAAATAGCTTTACCGTACTAGTATTTTTGACTGTCGTCTTAAAGAATTTGGGACTTCTTTGGAAACGTAGCAGATGTTGGGAGTCCAATGATGACGTAATTGATCCGAGTCCAAATCTGAATTCGTTGATGACATTGGCGATGCCTCTGAAATTCCTTATCCAAAAATCGAGTCCATGATCCTCTTTGATGTTGGTACTGATATATTGCCGAGTGGGATTTGCTTCTCGAATATTGGTGTTCATAATCGGTGTCGGGTACAATTTCATAGAAACCCATGTTTCGAATATATAAATTCCAGGATCCCAGATTTTGATGCGTTTACTGAACTTGTCAAGGGGACAAGACAAACACCGATCAAACCATCCAATCTGATGATATGCCCGGGACAAAACTCTCCTCAAGAGAAAAAACACGGTTCCTAAAACGAACCGACACCAATCAAAAGTGACCCAAACGGAATTTGAAGGAATTGCTAAAAATGGTGTATTGGACAGATGCTTCCGAATACAAATTCTTATTACAAATTCCGTTATTGTTTCCATAATTACCGCAAAACCCAGGACCAGCGACGAATCTAGCCTTGATTTTGTTATCGAAAAAACCACCGTTCTCGATACGCCGCAAGACAACAACACCATCGACACAAAAGTCAATAGATCGAACGTAACCACAACAACAACAACATGAATCAACAGTTTCCTTGCGACAGCCTCAGCACGATATAGTTGACGACACAAAGCCTTCTGGAGCATCGTCGATTTCTTCGGCCAAATTTTGCCTGTCTCACAATTAATTATCCAAAACAAAATCTATGCATAAACGAGAAGAAATTAAAGAAGGAGAACAAGGGGCCGACCAACGCCAGAGAAGCCGGCGCCGGCCGGAGACGATGGGGAGAACGGAAGTTTTCTGAATAGTCGCCTTTTGGAGAGAAAAATGAGGGTATTACACGCGAGATGATCTGTTAAGAAGGGTTTTTGCTGAAGAAGATAAAGGTTTGCAGCGGCTTGCTCGAGTCCAAATATGGTTTTCAAGGGTAGAAGATATTGGGTCTCAGGTGAAGGATATTCTTAAGGATGAATCAACTGAAACTAAAAGATTGTGTCTTTTTGGATATTGTTCTAACAAGTGCATATCAAGCTGCGAATATGGTAAAAAGGTATCAAAGAAGTTGGAAGAAGGTAAAGCGCTTCTATCTAAAGGAGTTTTTGAAGGGGTGGCGGATAAAATTCCTATTCCAAAGGTGGGGAAGAAACATATTGAAACCACAGTTGGTTTGGAGGCAATGGTTGAACAGGCATGGAAGAGCCTCCATGAACGCTGAACGAAGAACTTTAGGTCTTTATGGTATGGGGGGAGTAGGAAAAACCACCCTCTTAGCTCGTATCAACAACAAATTTGTAGATGAATTTGATGTTGTGATATGGGTCGTGGTCTCTAAAAATTTGCAAAATGAGGGCATTCAGAATCAGATTCTGGGAAGATTAGGTCTTGACAAGAATTGGAAATGAGAAACAGAGAAAGTCTCATCCATATACAATATCCTTAGCAGAAAGAAATTTGTGCTGTTATTGGACGATCTATGGAGCGAGGTTGACCTGAACAAGATAGGAGTTCCACCTCCAACTCGAGATAATGGATCGAAGATAGTTTTCACCACTCGTTCAGAGGAAGTTTGCAAAGACATGAAAGCTGACGATGAGTTGAAGGTTGATTGTTTGTCACCGGATGAAGCGTGGAAATTGTTTCAAAATACTGTTGGAGAAGCCCCATTGAAACGCCATGAGGATATTCCTGCACTTGCAAGAAAAGTTGCTGAGAAATGTTGTGGCTTGCCACTTGCACTCAATGTTATTGGCAAAGCCATGGCATGTAAAGAGGATGTACACGAATGGCGTCACGCGATTAATGTTCTCAACTCCTCTAGCCACGAGTTTCCTGGTATGGAAGAAAAGATCATTTCCATTTTGAAGTTTAGCTATGATGGTTTGAAGGATCAAAATGTCAAATCGTGCTTCTTATATTGTTCTTTGTTCCCGGAAGACTATGAAATTGAGAAGGAGCGATTGATAGAATATTGGATTTGCGAAGGATTTATAAATGGAAACAGAGATGAAGATGGAAGTAACAACGAAGGTCATACTATAATTGGTTCGTTAGTTCGTGCGCATCTATTGGTGGATGTTGATGTTGAATTTACAGAGAAGGTGAAAATGCTTGATGTTTTACGCGAGATGGCTCTTTGGATAGAGTCTAACTTTGGAAAACAGGAAAAAAAGCTGTGTGTCAAATCTGGTGCACAGTTACGCCATATACCAATTGACATCAACTGGAAAGTTGTGAGAAGGATCTCGTTGATGAGTAATAGGATTTCGAAGATATCTTGCTGTCCCAAGTGCCCCAACCTTTCGACCCTGTTACTCAGTCATAACAAATTGGTGGGTATTTCAGGCGAATTCTTTCAGTTTATGCAAGCCCTTGTTGTCTTGGATCTTTCGGAGAACAAGGATCTTTGTGAGTTGCCGGAAGAAATTTGCCTCTTGACTTCCTTGGAATACCTCAATTTATCATCGACATGGATAAAATCATTACCAGCTGGATTGAATGGGTTGCGGAAGCTAATAAGCTTGGACATGGAGTTTACTTCTCAACTTGAAAGCATTGCTGGGATAGGAACAAGCTTACCAAATCTTCAAGTGTTGAAACTATATGGTTCCAGAGTTTCTATTGATGCAGGATTAATGGAAGAGCTACAACTCTTAGAGCACTTGAAGATTTTAACAGCAAACGTAGACAATGCTTTGATTTTGGAAAGTATCCAAGGAGTGGAGCGATTGGCGACTATTATTCGAGGTTTATGTCTACGAAATATCTCAGAAGCAGTTGTAGTATTAAACACGGTAGCTCTGTGTGGTCTTCAACTCCTTGATATTCGGTACTGCAATATCTCAGAGATAAAGATAGATTGGGAAAGCAAAGAAAGAGAAGAGCTTCTATGTACAAGTTCTCAAAGCTTCAAGAACCTCTCCACTGTTTATATACATCGTTTTGAAGGTTCAAAGGACTTGACCTGGCTATTGTTCGCTCAAATTCTCAGGGATCTAACTGTGATGCGTTCATCAAGCATAGAAGAAATAATAAATAGGGAGAAAGGAATGACTATTAGCATTGTGCATCCAGATATGGCGGTCCCCTTTGGGAAGCTAGAATCCATCGAAGTACGTGGATTGTCTGAATTAAATAGAATTTGTTTGAATCCTCCATCTCTTCCAAGCCTGAGACATTTCACTGTCAAAAACTGCCCAAAGCTACCACTGAGTTTCCTGAGACACGAGCTTAGAATGGGAGAAAGAGGCTCCTATACGCCATAGCAATGTGTGTGATTGTGAGTGTAACCTCTAAGTTGTTAATTTGGTTTGGGTTTTCTTTTACTGCTTTTGCTTTGAATGACATTGTTGTCAAGTTTGCATTCCTCAAAGTTGGAAAACTGAACCAAAGAGACAATTGTCTTTTTTTTTGTGAAAATTACCCAGAATAACATGAATCTTGTATGTAATTACTAGATTAACACCCTCAGAACTGAGTTGACTAGAATAACACAACTCTTTTGTCAAAAGACAAAACACCCCTATTTGAGTTACTTATACACAGAAATGCCATTTTGATTTATTTTTCTCAAAAAAAAAAAAACTGCACGCTTTTGAATTCAAAACATTTTTGTCTTTCTAAAACATTTTCACTTCCCTCGTCTTCCCTAGAAACGTAAAAAATTGTTTTCACATTCCTCTCCCACACGAGTCCGTCGCCGTCGTCCTCCTCTCTTCTTCTTAAGCCTCGCCGTCGTCCTCCTCGCCGTTGTCCGCCACTCGTTTGCTATTTTCTGTTCTTCAGCCTCGTCGTCGTCCTCCTCTCTTCTTCTTCTTCATTCGCCGTCGAGAAACCCTAAAACCAAGCCGCTTCTCTTCCATCTTCTCTTTCTTCGCTGCCGTCAGGAAACCCTAAAACCCAGATTCCGGTATTCTTTGTCTATTATTTTGATTTTGATTTTGCCGCGGATTATGCAGATTTGTTGGTATTGTTGCAGAATTGTTTGTTTTGTGTGTTGCAAATTTGTTCCTTTTTGCAGATTTGTTATTATGTTGCAGATTTGTTTGTTTTGTGTGTTGCAGATTTGTTCATCATGTTGCAGATTTGTTATTTGTTGCAGACTTGTTTTTGTTGCAGACTTGTTTTTTGTTGCAGACTTGTTTTTGTGGCAGACTTGTTACATACAAAAAAAATATTTTCCGAATTGAATCGAATTTTTTTTGATCGGTTTTCTCGGTTTGGAAAAAATCTTATTATTTATTTGATTTTTTTTAAATTAAAATAAAGTTTAATGGACAGTAAGTGTTAGCCATATAGTGGGAAAACGGCCTATCTCTGCCCGAATTATTTTAAATGGTGCGGATTAGTACCTGAAAAATTAAAGTGTTCAATTCCATATCCTAACTCCTAAAAATTGGTAAATCTATACCCGTATTATTTTGTTTTTGGCCGATATAAACATTGAATTCAATCCCGTTAGTCAACATCCTTAATCCGTTAACGACGATGAGTCACATGCCACGTATGCTGTTCCGTTGTCACAGAATGACAAAACGACGTCGTATAACAAAAATAAATTCGAAAAACATTGATTCAAAACGACGTCGTTTTAAGATGAGTTTACAAAAAAAAAAAACAATTTTTTTTCTCTTCTTCTATCTTCCTTCTATTTTCTACGCTCTGTTAAAAATATGAAATTGGAGAAGAAGAGAGAAAATGAAAATTTCTGAATCAATATATGTTTACAAAATCGAATGCTTAGCCACTGAGCATATTTGGGAACTCACTGGAGGAGATCACGAATATACACTGGAGGAGATCACGAATATAAATCGAAAGTCTCAGGAAACTCAGTGGCAGTTTTGGGCATATTTGGGAATTTTCCGACAACAAATTCCCTCAGGTTTGGAAGAGCCTGGGAATTCGAGCAAATTCTCCTTAATTCAGGCAAATATCTTACTTCAAGGGATTCTAGCTTCCCAAAGGGAACAGGAATATCTGGATGCACATTGCTAATACTCATTCCTTTCTCCCTATTTATTATTTCTTCTATGCTTTCTGAATCCGTCACAAGTAGATACCTGAGATTTGGGGCGAACAACAGCCAGGTCAAGTCCTTTGAACCTTCCAAACCGGATATGCGAACATTGGAGAGGTGCTTGAAGCCTTGAGAACTTGTACATAGAAACTCTTCTCTTTCTTTGCTTTCCCAATCTATCTTTATCTCTGAGATTTTGGAGGAGCGAATATCAAGGCGTTGAAGACCACACAGAGCTACCGTGTTTAATACTACATCCTCTGCTGACATTTTCTCTAAGTGTAAAACTCGAATACAATTCGCCAATCGCTCCACTCCTACTTTCCAAAATCAAAGCATCCTTTATGGTTGTTGTTAAATTATGTAAGTGCTCTAAGAATTGTAGCTCTTCCATTAATCCTGCATCAATTAAAACACCAGAATGAAATAGTTTCAACACTTGAAGATTTGGTAAGCTTGTTCCTATCCCATCAATGCTTTCAAGTGAACGAGTACCCTCCAAGTCCAGGCTGATTAGTTTCCTCAACCCCTTCAAACCAGCTGGTAACGATTTTATCTCTGTGAAAGATAAATTGAGGTATTCCAAGGAACTCAAGCTGCAAATTTCTTCCGGCAATGCGCAAAGATCACGATTTCTCGAAAGATCCAAGACGACAAGGGCTTTCATAAACTGAAAGAACTCACCTGAAATTACCTTTAACTTGTTATCACGGAGTAATAAGGTCGAGAGGTTGGGGCAGTTGGGACAGCAAGATATCTCTTCAATTTGATTACTCATCAACGAGATCCTTCTCACAACTTTCCAGTTGATGTCATTTGGTATACGACATAACTGCGCACCAGATTTAACACACAGTTTTTCTTCCTCTTTTTCGAAGTTAGACCCTATCCAAAGAGCCATCTCGCGTATAACATCATGCATTTTCACCATCATTGTGAATTTACCATCCATCAATAGATGTGCACGAACTAACGAACCAATTATAGCATGACCTTGGTTGTTACTTCCATCTTCATCTATGTTTCCATTTATAAATCCTTCGCATATCCAATATTCTATCAACTCCTCCTTCTTAATTTCATAGTCTTCCGGAAACAAAGAACAATATAAGAAACACGATTTGGTATTTTGATCCTTTAAACCATCATAACTAAACTTCAAAATGGAAAGAATATTTTCTTCCATACCCGGAAACTCGTGGCTAGACGAGTTGAGAACAACAATCGCGTGACGCCATTCATGTACATCCTCTTTACATGCCATGGCTTTGCCAATAACATTGAGTGCAAGTGGCAAGCCACAACATTTCTCAGCAACTTTTCTTGCAAGTGCAGGAATATCCTCATGGCGTTTCAATGGGGCTTCTCCAACAGTATTTTGAAACATCGGGTGACAAACAATCAACTTTCAGGTCATCGTCAGCTTTCATGTGTTTGCAAACTTCCTTTGAACGAGTTGTGAAAACTATCTTCGATCCATTATCTCGAGTTGGAGGTGGAACTCCTATCTTGTTCAGATCAACCTCGCTCCATAGATCGTCTAGCAACAGCACAAATTTCTTTCTACTAAGGATATTGTCTATGGAAGACGCTTTCTTCTTCTCAGTTCCTATTTTCCATTCCTCGTCAAGACGTAATCTTTCTAGAATCTGATTCTGAATGCCCTCATTTTGCAAATCTTTAGAGACCACGACCCATATCACAACATCAAATTCATCCACAAATTTGTTGTTGATACGAGCTAAGAGGGTGGTTTTTCCTACTCCCCCCATACCATAAAGACCTAAAATTCTTCGTTCAGCGTTCATGAGACTGTTCCATGCCTTTCCAACCATTGCCTCCAAACCAACTGTGGGTTGAATATGTTGCTGCCCCACCTTTGGCACGGGGCTTTTCTCCGCCACCACTTCAAAAACTCCTTCGGATAGAAGCTCTTTAACTTCTTTCAACTTCTTCGATACATTTTTACCATACTCGTAGCTTGATTTGCACTTGTTAGAAAAATATCCAAAAAGACACAATCTTCCAGTTTCAGTTGATTTATCCTTAAGAAGATCACTGACCTTGGACTCAATATCTTCTACCCTTGAAAACCATCTTTGGACTCGAGCAAGCCGCTGCAAACCTTTATCTTCTTCAGCGGAAACCCTTCTTAAGAGATCATCTCGCGTATCTTCAATTTCTTGCATAGCTTTCTGCAGAGCCTCGAGGTTAGCCTCCATCATGTGAATGTAATTTCCATCACCGAATAAGCAGCCACAAGCTTGAGTCAAAGCTTGATCACATGATAACTGTAGTGATACACAGCCTCCCATCTTTGCTCAAACTTTCAGAAAACAAACTCACTGCCTTGAATGAATGAGCAAGAGAAAGAGGAACACCAATAATTAAATGACACTGTAGTCCACGAAATGATATAGACCATACAATTTATGGGCACGTTTCTTTATCCACTTATCCGGTTAAACCAATCCATACCGAACTGAAATATACTAAACCAAAATTGACTACGATGTATATAAAGTTATAACAATAATATAAAGTTCAAATATACACAATAACGAATAAGAAAATATATAAAAATGCTAATGTTTCAAGATGTTGACACAACAATTGTTTTATGGAAAAAGATGGTCTTATTAAGCATTTTTGTAGTCTATTTATATAGTTTTCGTTGTTGTGATATTTAAACTTTATACTATTGCTATAATTATATTGGAAGTGCTTACCAAACTATATTATATCATCTTTGCCCACTTTAGGGAACAAAAACCTTATGTTGATGTAATGTTTAACTGAGTTTAAAAAATTGATGGTGATGTGGTATTGGTTGTAGCCTTGAGCTCTATAATTCAGTAATCAAGGGGGAGATTGAAGAGGTTGATGCATCTCATGTACCAGTCGAGAAGTAGCTCAAGAAGTGATACATGCGAGCAGCTCAAGGCAACTGATGGCGTGGAACTAAAGCGTGAGCTGAACTGGGCTTGGTAGCTGAGCCCACACGAGCCAAGAGGTGAGCCAAGAAACGGTAGCTGAGTTGGACACATCTTGGAGAGGATAATTGAAGATTGGAAGATTTTCTTATTTTTAGAAGAAGAAAAATGAAATATTACTTATTCTTTGAGATTTACCTTTATCTTTAAGGGATGAGTTTAGGCTAGTATTGGTCGTGCATATTATGTATAAATAAGTGTGTTTAACCTTTGTATGAGGTCAACACAATATGAGAGAGAATTCTTAACATATGATTTTTGGTTGTTTTGTAAGAGATCAAAGCTAAGGGCTAAAGAGTTTTTCTATGGGGTTCTTGGATCGTGTATAGATATCCTTGAACGTGTTAGGCTAGTTAGACAAATCAAGATGTGTCTTGAACTTGTCGTAGATCATGTTAGGTTCAACTTGTATGGTTACTTAACAGATTGGCTAATAATACATTCTTGTAGAGAAATTTTCTATCTCAGATTGTGTTCTACTTCCTGTCTCAATAGCTCTTGCACTTTCACCTTCATGTGTCAGTTTTTTTCCCTTCTTTTTCCTTTTCAATTTTTTTTTTGAATAGTTTGGTAAGGACATCCAATACAATTCTTTGTTCAATTTTTTGGTTAAGCATTTTTGGTTGTTTAAGTATGGAATTAAAATTGAATCCAGTTTTGGTAAAGTTTAACGCGGTTTGGTTTTCAATTCAATATTTTTGAATCAGTTTTTTTCTAATTTCGTTGTTAATTCATTTAATTTGAATAGAATTTGTTAGACATCACATGTGTCAAGTAATTGTTACACTCAAGATTGTTCGCTCAAACCTCTGTGGTCTAAAATGCTTTACATACGTGCATGGTGCCTTTCTACAAATTTACTTGACCTTCGATTTAGACATCGATGGTCTATTTACGATTATCTTTATGTTTGCTTTCCATTCAGTGTTTGTTTATCAATTAAATCAGCAATCTTTTTTTTTAACATCAATTAAGCCAATCAATGTTCACCCAAGATGACATAAATTCGCTTTTGAATTTCAACTGCTCTGTTGAGCAAACCCAGATTCTAGAAAGTGATTTCTCAGCAGCGGAGATCAAGGAGGGTTTCTTCTCTCAGCCGAGAAATAAGACTTGTGGCCCTGACGGCTTTTCAGCGGAATTCTTTACTGGTTGCTGGAGCATAGTCGGCGCAGAGGTGGTGGCAGCGATTCAGGAAATTTTTCAGATCGGGAAAATTGTTAAAGCAATGGAACTCTACTGCTTTGGTGCAAGAGCATCTGACTTCAGACCCATCTCTTGCTTAAATACTTTGTACAAAGTGATCTCAAGATTGCTAACTACGAGACTGCAAAAGCTCCTAGTTTCCTTCATCTCCAACTCACAATCAGCATTTATGCCAGGGAGGCTACTCGCAGAAAACGTCCTGCTGGCAACGGAGATAGTTCATGGATACAATAGAAAGAACATATCACAAAGGGCAATGCTTAAAGTTGATCTCCGGAAGGCCTTGGACTCTGTAAGATGGGATTTTGTCATAGCTGTCTTGCGAGGACTAAATATCCCCGAAAATTTTGTGAATTGGATTTCGGAATGCATTTGCTCGCCTACCTTCTCTGTCTCGATAAATGGTCAGTCTAGCGGTTTCTTCAAAAGCTCTCGGGGATTAAGACAGGGTGATCCTCTATCCCCTTACCTCTTTGTGTTAGCCATGCACTTCAGGGGATATCCAATTTCATCCAAATACTTCAACTCTAAGCATCTCACATCTGATGTTTGCAGATGATGTTATGGTTTTTTCCGATGGAACCAGCTCTTCTCTTCACGGAATAAGTGAAACTTTAGATGTATTTGCTAGCTGGTCAGGACTGGAAATGAATCACGATAAGACCCAGCTGTTCACCGCGGGATCGAAGTAAGGGATATTTCTAGCTACGGCTTCCCTTTGGGTTCTTTACCAATTCGCTACTTGGGCTTACCTTTAATGCACCGCAAGCTAAAGATTTCGGAATATGAGCCTCTAGTGGAGAAAGTTGCATCTCGATTCAGATTCTGGGCGGTAAAATTATTATCTTTCGCGGGCCGCCTCCATCTCATCTCTTCTGTTATCTCTGGGACTGTTAATTTCTGGGCTTCAACTTTCTTCGTGGATACATTAAGAAAGTCGAATCTATGTGTTGTCGTTTCTTATGGTCTGGCGCTATAGAGGGTCACTTCATGCCCAAGGTGGCCTGGAAATCAGTCTGCTTACCGAAAAATGAAGGTGGTCTAGGACTGAAAAACTTCTCAACATGGAACACAACACTCTGTCTCCGCTTGATTTGGATGCTTTTCTCCAACAGCGGTTCGTTATGGGTAGCTTGGCACAGATTTCACCACCTGAGGAATAAGAGTTTTTGGGCTTTGGAGAAACGTGATTGTGACCCTTGGACTTGGAAAACTTTGCTTCAGTTGAGACCCTTGGCAGAAACCTTTGTCAAATGCCTGGGTGTAGAGGGACCAAGGATGACTCGCATTCCCATAAATTCAGTAGTTGCAGATGCCTGTGACACCTTCGGTTGGAAATTAGCAATTTAGCAGCGCCTCGATCGGATGCTGAACTTCACCTTCATACCCACCTAACCACTGTTCATCTTCCAGGCTTGATTTGTTTTCCTGGACGGTGGAGGGTACAATCTGTAATGGCTTCTCTGCAAATAAAACTTGGAATGCAATCAGACCCCACGAGGAGGAAAAAGATTGGTTTCATCTGATTTGGTTCAAAGGTTCAATCCGGACCATCGTCTCATTTACCACTATCAGGAAATTTTAATCAGAAATCTCCCTCTGTAGGGAAAAGTCGATTTTGCCCTTAATGAAGAATTGTAAAAAATAAGTAGAATTGAATTGGTAAGAAAACAAAGAAATGCACGGGAGCTCAGTGGTTGCGAGCTCCACGCGTGTCACCTGTGCTCGCGCGACCGGGGTTCGAACCCCCTCTGCGCGGTATAACTAGGTAATACTCGGGGTAATACTCGGATACAGTAATACTAGGGAATACTGGCGATGATACTCGGGTACAGTAATACTGGGTAATACTATGTTGTAATACTGGGGTAATACTAGGTTGTAATACTGGGTAATATTAGGGAATACTGGCGGTGATATTTCATTTAAAAAACTCAAGGGTATTTTCGTCGTTTCACTTAAAGAGAGTGGTATTGTGATTAAGTGAGGGATATTGTGATTAAAAGTTTCGACATAGTGGTATTATAGGTGAAAATCCGTTCAATCCCCAAACTCTCTTTTCTAATGAATAGACTACCTACAAGGGTTCGATTGTCTTCCTGGGGGATAAACATTGACACAAGTTGCTGCCTCTGCACTGGTTTTGAAGAATCGAGGGATCATTTGTTGTTGAATTGCGCTTTCAGTGCAGAAATCTGGACCTTAATGATAAAGTGGCTCCATTGATCCAAGGCTCTGTTCACTTCTTTTTGTTATCATGTTTTTTATTTCTTTTTTTGCCGTGATAGCAAGCTTATGTGCTGTTGTAAAAACTCAAAATTTTCCTTAATTTGATATTTACTTTTTGGCAAAAAATAATAAAGCAATTAAATCAGCAATCTTACATATATTTTGTTGCAACAACCTTCACCTCTACACCTTCAAACTTCATTGTCCAATTGATCTTTCAGTAAAAAAAAGTAAGCAAGCCATTTATTTTCTATCTTGGTCCGTAACTTCAGATGAATGTTGTGTAAGAGAATCCTATAATCTTCAAAAACTAAGCAATGTCATTTATTACTGGCCCAGCTTCTAAATGGTCGATACATCAGAACAGTCATGTTCTTTTTTCCTTCGCAGAGATTTGGAAAAACACATCCACTTTCATTTATTGATATGCCATAGTGAAGCCATAGATGTCGATAATTGATGAAACTCGTGTACCTCTTCCAGTATCATGAAAATCTGTCTCCATTTAGAGCGAGAAGAACAAGCAAAATCCAAAGTTACACAGAAGAATCAAGTGTATGACTCTTGTTCTGCAAAAACTTTATAAGGAAGAAACAAAAAACAAACTCACTGCCTTGAATAAAAATGAGCAAGAGAAAGAGGAACACCAATAATTAAATGACACTGTAGTCTACACCAATAATTCAGAAACTACTGGTGTAGACCATACAAATGAAGAGCATGTTTCTTTATCCACTTATCCGGTTAAACCAATCCATACCGAACTGAAATATACTGAACCAGAATTGACCAATAAGTCACGACTGCAATTTAATACGACATTGCATTCTGATTGGAGAATGTGATTGGAGAATGTGATTGGGAAAATGTGAGTGGAGGAGAATTTAAAGTGCTCTCAGAGACTAAGCTTGATTGGCTAAACCAACCTGAGACTTTGGCAAATTTAATGTTTTTAGTTTTTGTACTTTTTCATCTTTTCCATCTTTTCCAAATCCAAGATGTTCAATAGCAAACATAACCGAAGCTTGCACTATTATCTTTTCACAATGCTTTGGTAACAAACTTACAAACAACAGAACCAGTCCCTAACTCATTCTCTATATCTATCCCTCAGATTCATCTGAATCCTCTGCTGTAACATCAGATGAACCTTCTTTTTCCTCGATATCCTCATCTGCATCGCTCATTTTCACTTTATCTTCTTCTATGGTAACTCTTCTCAACAGATCATCTCGCGTTTCTTCAAGTTCTTGCATAGTATTCTTTAGAGCCTCAAGATTAAGCTCCATCATATGAATGTAATTTCCATCACCAAATAAGCAGCTCAAGGCTCGATCCGACATCATCTGGTCACATCGAAACGATAGTATGTTTCCCATCTTGCTCAAACCTTCAGAAAGAAACCAAACCAAACTTACTGCCTTGACGAATGAGCAAGAGAAAGAGGAATACCAATAATAAAATGACACTGTAGTCTACACCAATAATTCAGAAATTTAGGAAGAGGACTATGGTGGCGATAATCAGTGCCTTTGGTAACCGACGCTGGTGATGAGCGAAAAATACACAATTTTTTTGAAATTCGAGCCCGTCGAGTTGCGGTCGTCACTGGTCTCCGATGTGGCAAATACCCAAAACCCAACCAGAAGAAGAAGACGAGTTGCTAGGTGGGATAAGTAAATCTTTAGTGGACCAAACGGTGACTTATCCGTGTAATATTTCGGTTGCCTTAGATATAATTCACTTTAACCTCCACCATTGGTTGGATCGATGAGCCAGTTATGCAACGCAAAACATTAACCACTAAATAATGTTTATCGACAATTATTTTTTATCGGATAATAATACATTTACTCAACTAATATAATGTTTAGCTGGTTAAACACAATATATACCAATAAAATATGCAATTAGTTCCACCTTTTTTTAAAGGGAAGATATTTACATTTTAAAGTTTTCGTTGCATAATATTTTTTGTTTCATGTGAAGGTATTATTATTGGAGATCGAATATAGTGTTTCATGTACGATTCTAATCTTATTTATTGTGAGAAATATGTTTGTGACTTTTAAGTCTATTTGTTTTTTTTTTGTTTTTATTTTAAAATCGATTAACATATTTAACTCTAGAGAAAGATGGAAATTTAGCGAAGACATAAAGCTATTGTTAAGGGCTAAGCGCATTACAACAATAATAGATTTAACAATCGATCAACGTTGAATCATCTATCCCTAAATCTCGACGGGAGTAATTGAGAAGTCAGCGATGTCCCTAACCCCAAATAAAAAAGTATTTGAGAAGTCGATGATTAATCCCGTTATCATTAGAGGATCATCTCGCATGCAGTTTTAAAAAATTTCGCTAAAGATTGTGAAACTAATCACATATCAATTGATAGAATTTGTTGATTGTCGGATCCACCATCTAAGTCAGGAGCCAAGTTGAAGTCAATGATTCTTAATTCTCATGGTTGGTTTTTTGTTTTCCTCCAAAATGACAATATTGTTGTGACGTGATTGTCAAAGTGGTCGGAAAAAATAATAGTGTGTTTTTATTTTCTTAATACATGTTTGTTGATTTTTTTTTATAATATGTTCTTTTATTTTATGGTTCTATATCGGTTATATTTTGTGTAATCTATTAGATGAAGAATCTGCGTTCTGTGTTTGCTATAGTTTAATATTAAAATTTAGTTTTTGTGTTTTCTATCGATTGATATCTGAACATGTGTTAATTTCAGTTTTTGCCATAGTTCAAATTAGTTTGGTTTTTTGAAGCACATAAGAAATGGTGTATTTTTATTTTCTTAATACATGTTTGGTTTTTTTTTTATAATAGGTTCGTTAATTTTCTGGCTCTATATCAGTTATATTTTGTGTAATCTATTAGATGAAAAATCTTCGTTGTATGTTTGTTATAGTTGAATAGTTTAATATTGAAGTTTGGTTTTGTGTTTTCTATCTTTGTTTTTGTATGTTTGCGATGCGCGAGTTTTTTTTTTTTAAGTTTTATAATAGTTTAATTTATTTATGAGAACTTTTTTATTCATTTTTAGTAAAACAAACCATTGATTGTAGATTGTAAGCCTAATATTTTATTTGAAACTTAACTAATTGTTTCTCTTATTTTCACCTCCATTAAAATGAAAATGTAAATGATAGTCAATCACTTCAATATCTATGGTCAAAAACTTCTATATTATTTAGAAATAATCAAGTTTGTTTGGAATTTTCATATCTTATATATATTTAAAGACCAAATAAATCATGTTATCCAAATATAAATTACGGAACGTTTCATTTTTATTATTTAAAATTATGTACTTTAAAAAAAAAAATTCTTATATATAATTTATTTAACAAAGTAAACATTATTAAATGATAATGAGTTTATTTATTATTTATTAGATATTCTGTATTTTTTAAAAAATCTCTATATATTTTTGATATGTTTAATTAATATTGTATACTATTAGTTTGGTAAGCTTTTTAAAGCTCACGTTTGCTACAAAAGAAAATGGAAAATACAGAGTATTATTGAGGAGCAAAAACATGCTGCAAAGAAAGTGTTAAAAGGCGTTCTTTCAGGCCCGGCTCAAGACGGTTGGGGGCCCTTGGGCAAAAAAAATTTGTCACACAATAAATACATGCAGTTATAGTTAAATAGGCAACTTTGAAAGGCATGCCCAGGGCTATAGGGATCAATCTGGTAGAAACTGTCTGAACCAGAGAGATTTTGTCAGTCTTATGAGCTTAGCTTTGATGTGTGTGTGGATTTTAGAGCAACATAGATTCTGGGGTCTCGATGTAGCCCTTGAATGCTTTCAACCATTCAGCTCCAATCGCACCTGCACAAGGACGACTTACTATTAGACGTTCTCCATGAGATGCTGATGATAGGAATGCAGGTAATCATGTACCATCTATTACGCGGTGGTCACAGCTAAGTGTTACAGACATGTAAGAAGCAACGTTGAATTGGTCAGGGGCACTACCAGCAACAACTCTCTTTTCAGCTGTTTTGAGATTCAGAACACAACAATACAATGTTACAGGGAACAAACTTCAATGGATGGAGTATGTGTGCGTGTGTAGGGCTTTACCGGATCCGATTGCTAGAATAGCGGCTTGAGGTGGATTAATGACGGCACAGAATTGTTTGATGCCAAATGGTCCTCCCAAGTTGGAGACTGTGAATGTTCCTCCCTGTCAAAAGAAACAGTTTGAGCTGATTTGCTTTCGGAGAAGCATTATTTGTGAACAGTGACCGAATTCTAATCTAACCTCATAATCTTCAGGTTTCAAGCTGTTTTCTTTAGCTTTCTGAGCCAAGAATCGAACCTCTTCTCCAATTGTGGACAGTCCTTTCTTGTCAGCGTCCTGGAATTAAGCAATTTGATGAACTGAGTTTTTAAGAAATCTGAAGTTTCTGCAGAGGAAGGTTTATTAACTGTATTGAGTGTTCCCGCACCTTTACAACAGGAAAGTAAAGCCCGTTTTCTGTTTGTACTGCGACGTTGATGTTCACATTGCTAAATCTGTACATAAAGAGGGGGGAAAAGAACCAATAAAATTAGATGATTTGGGAAGTTGTCATGAACCTCCGAATCAGCAAAAACACTTACTGGCGGATGTATTCATCTGTCCATGAACTATTGCACTGAGGAACTTTCCGTAGAGACAATGCAGCAGCCTGCAAATTCGAATAAGAAAAGATTTCACAATGCAGGACATAGAAGGAGATTTGATTTGGCTTGCTTTCAGAAACAGAAGTACAATGTACCTTAATAACAAGATCATTTACAGATATCCGTTTCCCGCCGGTAGCCTCTTGAAATGAGTTCAGTTGACTCCTAAGACTGCATATAAAAATGGCTATGTTTAGCATCCATTGACCGGATCAAAATACATCATCTGAAACGTAATACTTACCCCATCATTTTGTCAACACATGTATCCACGGTCAAGTAGTAGTGAGGAATAGTTTGCTTTGAGAAAGCCAAACGTGAGGCTGTGACCTGTCAAAATCATACAATTAACAGATTTCAGAATCCTGAAATTTGGCATATAGTACAAAACAGAGAGAGATATACGGTCGAAGTAATCTAGATATCCCACAAGCAATCAAGATATAAGGTTGTATAGGTATTTGCCTGAGTGTGAGGAATATCAACATAGTCCAAAGCTGGAACCTTCAAATCGGTGAGCTTGGAAGGCTTGGCAGTAGTTTCTTCACCGCATGAAGCTGTACCATAGGAAGATGTATGAGGACACAGGGATTGTGTAAAATACTGTTAATAGAGACAAGAAAGACTCGGATGAAAATGTAAGGAGAGGGAAGAGCCTAAGAGTTATGTTACCTAAGAACTCTTCGACATCAGCCTTCACTATTCGTCCTTCAGGACCTGTGCCTTTGATGCTTGAGAGAGGTGCCTAATGTTTTTAAGGGAAAAGTATTTAAGAGCATGGAGATTAACCACAAGAGCTTTAGTAGTATTTTTTTTGGAAACTAACACTTTTGTCGTCAGCCAACTTTTTTGCAAGAGGACTAGCAAAAATACGATCTTCTGAGGGAGACGAGCTTGGCTTGGAAGTCTTGGCTTCAGGAGCACTGGCTGGCTTCTCGACCTTCTCTTCCTTTGGCGGGGTCTTGATTTCGTTAGAGAGAGAGCTTCCTACCTGATTTGCAATTTTCTGAAACAGACTCGACCAAATTAGGGTTTATCAGTTCCAGTATCTCTTGAACATTGTTGAAGTTTCGTCAGAGAGAGCTTCCTACCTGATTTGCAGCATAAGCCCTTTTAGGAGCATTATCAATGTGCTCCAACCCAAGATACTGCTCCCACGCACCATATACATCTCTTATCTATTCCCATTTTAATTTTCCAATAAAAAAAAAAAGTGTTAAAATCTCAGAATTTCTTCTTAAGAATCTAAGGATAACAACATGGGAAACAATAGATGATAGCCAAAATTAAAAATCGCATCACATTGAATGCAAATTTGAGGTATGAAATGATGGACACTTTCTTTGCGAGTAAAATTTCTTGGAGAAAAGAATTATCAAACTTTATTTTCGTTATTTTATTATCTTGTATTGTTATCCTTTTATGTATTTTTGATGTATCTTCATTTTCTATATAAATAAAATTAGTTGACAAAAAAAAAAGAAGTCCATTTACCTGAAAGCGATTATAAACCACATCTGTGTCCTGCAAGTAGTACGGTCGTCCCATTGAAATAGAAGCAAACTTCCACTGGATAACACAATAATCAAATAAATAAAAACGCATTAACAAAAAAATCTATTCTGCAGCCATTAATAACATTTCTGTAGCTATGGTCAAATCAGACAAAGACATGCATACCTTGGCAAAGTCCTCATCAGGGACATGGAGCTTCTTTTGGATACGGGTCTTGATTTCTTCTAAAGTTTCACCTTCGTGGATTACCAAAAAGAAGGGCTCGCCGAAATTTTCTACTTGCTGCTGCAAAGATTTAGTAAAATGGTACACGTGGATTAACCGATCATTGGGACCAATCTTCTTCTCTTCCTCAGGTATCTGAGAGATTTCACAAGATAGTTAAAGAAGAAAGTCAGCATTTTTGAAGTCATTATCAACCCATGTGATCTAAGCCTCTGAAAAGGCTCCACTGCATCGCAAAAAGCAACAAAATGATCTACTTCAATTACAAATATACTTTAACCGTAGCAAGACAGGCTATCACATCATTTTAATTCATTGATATACCTCTTCTGCACGTAAAGTCCAGTACTGGTCATTGATATTCTCAATTCTTTCAGTAGATGGAAAGATCTGCAAAGCGTACCCAAGCACATTGGATCAAAAGTTGCCAAGTTCCAGAAGATTGCCAAATTACAAAGCCATCATGTTAAAATAGTAAAAAAGATAACGAAATTGTAAAAGATAAGAAATTAGCCTGTTACCTTGTAGATCTTGTGGAAAAACACCTGAAGCAACCTCAGTTCTGCATCTTGATCCGAAAGCTCCACCTGATGCACATGTGGAACAGAATCAATTAAAAAAACAAGCCCTATGTAAGGAAGATGGAACCCTATATGTGGCCAATACGATCTAATTGCATGCAAGCTCCACCTAATTGCATGCAATAACAGAACAAACAAGATTGCAAATAGACTGAAAAACCTTTGTTTTAAGTTCGTTAATAAGATCTCCGACAGTACTCTGCTTAGGCAGTCTGATATTGTGGATTACCACCTGCAAAAATAATAGTTATAAGGATTGAAAGATAATTAATCACAAATACAAGTTCAACACTTACTTCGTCCTTTGTGGCATGATGGAAAGCTACTTTTAGAGTCTTAAGACCTTGCAACTCTGGCAGAGGAATGTCCAGAACTTCGTAATACAAAATGTCAGACGTCTGAAAAAACAAGAAACACTTATAATAAGCAAATCCGCATTGGCATAGAAAGACGAATATATAAGTTCACTCAAACCTACGTCAATCACCTGATTAAAGTGAGCTAAAATATCTGAAAGACAGTCTACTCCACAGTATTTGATAGGCTGAGGTTGGGGTTGCTGGGAGTAGCAATCTTGAGAAGTAAGCCTAATTTTCGATGGATCATCAAGGCCAAGCTTTTCAGCCAATCTTTCCACAACATCATCATAAGTGTGCAGCTTTGACCTGAAAGTGCAAGCATTATGAATTCCAGAATTGGAATTTACGATTTATAGTTGTCCATAGAGGTACTTACAGCTCAATAGTAAATGCATCTTCTTTTGGTCTTTCCAGATTACGAAAACGCACCACCTACACAAGTTATCACCAAATTAAGACACAGATCATCACAGTTTGACAGGGTGATACTGGAATATTTTCCAACTGTTACACCAAAAGAAAATAATATGGTGTATCCTCATATTTTTGCAACTTAATACTATAACAACCGTTGCTCTACTGTTAGTATAGCTCTAACACGACACTCTATCCCAGTCTAATTATACCTCTCGATTCCGTACATACTCCAAAAATGATGGCACATCCGGGTATGGACATTCACTCTCCTGGTTAGAAAAAGGTTTCTGATAGCAAATGATATCTCCATCTGCAATCTGAACGCGAGAAACCCATTTCAAAAAAAGAGACACCAAACCATGAATCATTACAGTTGATACAGTGAGAGCAACTTTACTTGACATAGTCTGAAAGAAGTATTCTTATCCAGATCTTCGCACATTACACAAGGTTCAAACCTTATTTCCTGAAAATTGGGCACAAAAAGTAACTCAATGGACTGTTTCATGGCCATAAGCATGATGGAAAGGTAGCATTAAAAGGCACGAGCCCCTACCTCAAAGAGTTCTATATCCTCATCAGGAGCAAATCCAGCCATTTGATTCAGTTGCCCTACTATATCCATGGGCTTACTGGAACTTTTCACCATGAGTCTGCCAACATATCTGCACCATATGGACAAAATTTTGTAACAATGATGAAAGATGCAAATTCCAGTAAAGAAAAATATTGAAAAGAAGAATAGGAGGAGTAAGGGTGACCAGCTTCTTCATTCAAGAGGAAAATGAAAGAAAGAGAGTACTTTTACAAATAAAGATTATAAGAGTAGTATACCAGCTTTGTTTGAACAGATGTCAAAGTGGAAATTGGTGGATACTAAAATTACCTTAGTACTGCATTCTCAGGGTCATAGAGCTTAAAGAAAAGGAGAATATCTTCAGAAGATTTGTCTGGGGGAGGAATAGGACGCTCATCCTGAATATATCAAGAATTAGTAAGACTATTTGCTTTCTCCTCTTTCAGAATTTCATTCAATGAATTGGCCTCATCAATTAAACTAGGCAACAAGGAACTATTACCGGTCCGCGCTCTATTTCCAAAAACAGCTTTAGTTCAGCATCGCTTGCCTTGTTAGATGCCTCTCTTATTTGATCAACCTACAATAACATCTTCAAAATTTAATATTCTAAAAGAAAAGATACTATTATAAGATATCTGGCTTATACAATTACAATTATTGGCAAGGGGGGTTCGCTAGTCCACTAATGATGAGTATGAAATAAGTAAAACATATGAGTCCATGGAGAACAAGACACTTTTAGTTCGTGAGAAGCAAAAAAATACCTAGGCATGACAGTTTATGACGAGACCCAAAAAGTCCCCACACCTAACACAAGGATAATCCCAACTAGTAATATGTCTTAGAGCAGATAATATAAATCAGCGACGGTTTTGATGTGTTGTATATCTAAAATGTCCAGTACACGAATAATCCCATATGAAAGAGGCAAACCATATGCATGAAAAGAATAACTACCGTCTGTAATTCTTCATGAGGTAATAAGGGGCGGTTGGGACGATAAGTATGATTTTGCCGCTCTGCCAAAATCCAGAACCGCTGTAGTTGAACCGGGACACCAAATTCTTTGGCCACCTCTTCCTACATAAGGATAAATTGTAAACAGTGTTATAGCAACAAATACACAAGAAACTAGATAACTAGCAACAACTGGAAAATTCCTATCAAAGACAGCATCTTATAAAAAACTTAAACACACTAAATTCCGAACGAAAGCAAAGATTTTTCTCATTAGAATCCTGATCACTATTCTTCTGCTCCAAGATATATTCAAGTAACCAAAAAAGAACTTTCTTCGCAAAACCCATCTCCTCCTGACGGGAAAACAATAGGAAGATAGAGGTATCTACCTTAAATTGTTGAAAGTGGGTCTGTTTCTGGATTCGAAAACTCCTAACTTTTTCATAATCAACAAGATCAAAATATATATTCTTTCCAATTTGCTCACTGATGTCTTCATCTCTTGCGACCTTTATAAAAAGCATAAATTGCATAAGTAACTTTAATATCAAATCTATACCAGTACTAGATCAGATAAGAAGACATTTTCAGACCGAATTTAAGAAAAGTAGAAAACCTTGATTGTTGTGAAAATGTGAGCTTGAGCCTTGTATTTTCTTTTATCTTCCTTTTCTTCTTGTTCTTTTTTTGAGTCATATGACCAGCAATCAAGAACTTCCCGCACAGCAACTTCAGCTTCAATCAGAACAGTATCATTCACTAAATATCCACGAGAGGGATCATAGAGCTCGCTAAGGGGCATGAATGATGTAAACCCCCAATCACTTTCTCTTGCATTGAATTGATGTTGGGACTCTGCAGCCATACAAGAAAGAAAGTAATTACAATGAAGACTGCTTCTACTTATCAGGTTGACCAGAAAAAAAGGTAACAAAGTCACTGGCTGTTGAGAAAGTTCGAAAGAGTACATAACCCACATATTGATCATTAGTCATGCTCACTTCACTTTTCCAGGTAAAACATGGTCAATATTTAAGAAAGCAGTAGCTTGACTCCGTTACAAGGTCGACCATATACTCCTCTTACAAATTCAACACTAACTTCGAGAAATAAAATTAATCAATGAAAGTACCTTTTCTGATGGAATATATGCTGTTGATTTGATTCAACACAGCCAGGCTGAACTGTGAATATCTGCTCCATCCAGACGGCAAATTCGCAGTGTCAGCAACATCCAAGTACATGGACAAATGGTCGACATTGTTTCCTTTGGGAAAAATCGATATTCGCCTGCAAGAGAAAAAATCAGCTCGCACGATGTCAACCAATAAAATGCAAAAATGCATCGTAAAAGTGTATATTATACCATTTATAACCTCCAACAACAAATATATCAGAGTAATGCTTCCTAGTGTTCAGCCTGGTGAAGTTTGGGATAGTCCACGTGAATTTCAGAGTGGGAGGGTCCTCGCCTGGCGGATTCATGCCCCTTATCTCCTCGTCCTCTTGCTGCTGTTTAAAATTGTAAGAAGAAAAATCCAAGCAATTTCATATATATCAGCCAAACGAAGAGAACAACGAAAACCCTAATCTCCCAACCCTAATGGATCAGCCAAACGAAGAGAACAACGAAAACCCAAGCAATTTCAGGTAAAACCTCTGAGAGTGGTTGACGTCGGATCGATAAGTGAAAGAGAGCGCCGAACAGAGAAAAAAATCAAAAGGGGAAGAAGAAGGAGTTTTCTTCTCTTCCCTATTTCTCAAACTCTTATATACCCCTGTTATAAAACTATTTTTGTTTTAAATTATTTTTAACTCGAAAAATGGGTTTATTACTTGAGAAATTGATCAAAATAGCACATTTTAAAAACTTTCTCACCAAACTAACACCCTAATAAAAAAGCCCCATTTTTAGCATTCATTAAAGACCCAAAAGACCATTTTATCCTTAGTTTACTTGCATTTATTATTAAAATAAAATACAAAAGAAATTTACCCAAAATTTTTTCTTTCTCTCCCGATCTAAGATCTGGGAATTTAGCGATCTCATCAATCATCGCTGATCATCTATTTTGCGATCTCATCAATCATCACCGATCATCTCTCGATCATCATCAATCATCATCTATTTCAGGCACGACTCAAAGAATCACTTCACCATCGCCGTCGTCATCATCTTCTTCTCCGATGGCTGAAACGAACGAGATTCTCGTGAAGCAGATTCGTGTCTATCAGAACGAGAACGTGTGATTCGGCTCTTTTCAACAATGGTTAGTCACTTTTATCATCTCAGTTTCTCTCGCTACGAGCTTCTCAGGTTTTTCGATCCCTTCTTTTCAGCTTGCGTGAAAATCCTTTCTTGTCGTTTGAAATTGATTCTTCTCGCTGTTGTTCGGATGAATCGTTGGATGATTCATATGCTTATTGTTAGAATTTGTTCCGATTGGTGTGGAATTGGCTGCCCTTGATGTCTTTGGTGATGGACGTTTTCTTAGTTTCCTTGATTTGACTTGCGAGGGGAATTTTGTTCTGATTCGTATGCTTAAGCTCCTCATTATTGTTTTCTATTTTTATTGCCTTGTTCAGAGTTTTCTTTACCTCAGATTTTACGGCCAATTCCAAAGACTACAAGAGTACTGTGATTGGTCTACACTAGCGTGGGTGGTTTTGTCTTATATCTCAAAGATCCGTGAGGCTTTGCTGTTTTTGTTTTGGTTTCACTAATTTGCTTTGACAAAGAAACTCGAGATCATTTATGGTTAGTCACTTGATGAAAGAGTCGTACAGCCACTTTCATCAAGTATGGTTCTCTTCTCTCAAACATTTGTACTTTAACCTAGCATTTAGATCATGATATGCATATTGTTACCTATTGTCCACTTGTGGAAGTTTCGAAGTTTTGATGGTTAATGGTGCAGCAAAATTGTATCTGTCAAAAGTAAACAGATCGAGCGGAGCTGCAATAGATATGTGGATAAAGGTGGCATTCACATTCTTTTACCCCTTTTATGTACTTCCCCTCAAATTCTTCACATGTACTGTAATGAATAATCCTCTGGTAGACCAACGAACTTGATGCAAATACTGAGTACTACATCGAGCTGCTAGCTAAGGGAACATGCAAATCCAAAGAGCAGATCAATGAGGACATCAAGCGACCTAAATATCTTCAAGCACAAGCAGCCATTGACTATGGAATTGCAGACAAGATAGCTGACTCGCAGGATAGTTCTTTCGAGAAACGGGTAACTTTCAAATTATACTTATATTCACCCAAAAAAAACAAGTAATCTTTGTGTTGGCTTCATTCATGCTAAAATGGAACTTACGTTTGGGTTTACGTTTGGGTTTAGGATTACGATGGGACTCTTGCCCAGAGAGCCATGGGAAGACCATGAGAAGGCAGTCTAACAGCTCCAGCCGGACTAAGATGATCAATTCACCAGAAGAAATAAAAAGTTTAAATCTCAATTTCCCTAGTCACTCTGGAATATGTAGCTGCTACAATCTATAAGCAAACAAATGTAGTATTAACATACAAAAGTGTTGGCAAAAAGAAGATATTTCTTTATTTCTTTGTGTAGACAAAACAACAACACAACAACACATTTGTTCTGATGTTACAATCTATCAGCTTTCATCATTTGAATATTTCTTTATTTCTTTGTGTAGACAAACCAACAACACATTTGTTCTGACGCTTCATTTAAGCATGGAAATCTACAGGAAATATCGTTTTCTGTTTTTGTTAATTTCAGAAGACTTTCCGAAATACGTTATATATGTTCCTAAATACGTTTCATTTTCAAGAAAGGATCAGTTTTAATCATTTTTTTATTTAGGAAGTCTTTCCGGAATACGTTATATATATTCCTAAATACGTTTCATTTTCAAGAAAAGATCAATTTTAATCATTAATTCATTTAGAAAGTCTTTCCGAAATACGTTATATATGTTCCTAAATACGATTCATTTTCAAGAAAATATCATTTTTCATCATTTGTTCATTTAGGAAGTCTTTCCGAAATACGTTATATATGTTCCTAAATACGTTTCATTTTCAAAAAAAGATCAGTTTTAATCATTTGTTCATTTAGGAAGTCTTTCCGAAATACGTTATATATCTTCCTAAATACGATTCATTTTCAAGAAAAGATCATTTTTCATCATTTATGAAAGCTTTCCTAAATACGTTATATATGTTCCTAAATACGTTTCATTTCCAGAAATGATCATTTTTCATCATTTAGGAAGACTTTCCTAAATACGTTATAAATGTTCCTAAATGGTTCCTAAATACGTTTCATTTCCAGAAAGGATCATTTTTCATCATTTAGGAAAGCTTTCCTAAATACGTTATATATGTTCTTAAATACGATTCATTTTCAAGAAATGATCATTTTTCATCATTTGTTCATTTCGGAAGACTTTCCGAAATACGTTATATATGTTCCTAAATACGTTTCATTTTCAAAAAAGGATCATTTTTCATCATTTGTTCATTTCGGAAGTCTTTCGGAAATACGTTATATATGTTCCTAAATACATTTCATTTTCAAGAAAGGACCAGTTTTCATCATTTGTTCATTTAGGAAGTCTTTCCGAAATACGTTATATATGTTCCTAAATACGATTCATTTTCAAGAAAGGATCATTTTTCATCATTTGTTCATTTCGGAAGACTTTCTGAAATACGTTATATATGTTCCTAAATACGTTTCATTTTCAAAAAAGGATCATTTTTCATCATTTGTTCATTTCAGAAGTCTTTCAGAAATACGTTATATATGTTCCTAAATACATTTCATTTTCAAGAAATGATCATTTTTCATCATTTGTTCATTTAGGAAGTCTTTCCGAAATACGTTATATATGTTCCTAAATACGTTTCATTTTCAAAAAAAGATCAGTTTTAATCATTTGTTCATTTAGGAAGTCTTTCCGAAATACGTTATATATCTTCCTAAATACGATTCATTTTCAAGAAAAGATCATTTTTCATCATTTAGGAAAGCTTTCCTAAATACGTTATATATGTTCCTAAATACGTTTCATTTCCAGAAAGGATCATTTTTCATCATTTAGGAAGACTTTCCTAAATACGTTATAAATGTTCCTAAATGGTTCCTAAATACGTTTCATTTCCAGAAAGGATCATTTTTCATCATTTAGGAAAGCTTTCCTAAATACGTTATATATGTTCCTAAATACGATTCATTTTCAAGAAAGGATCATTTTTCATCATTTGTTCATTTCGGAAGACTTTCCGAAATACGTTATATATGTTCCTAAATACGTTTCATTTTCAAAAAAGGATCATTTTTCATCATTTGTTCATTTCGGAAGTCTTTCAGAAATACGTTATATATGTTCCTAAATACATTTCATTTTCAAGAAAGGACCAGTTTTCATCATTTGTTCATTTAGGAAGTCTTTCCGAAATACGTTATATATGTTCCTAAATACGATTCATTTTCAAGAAAGGATCATTTTTCATCATTTGTTCATTTCGGAAGACTTTCCGAAATACGTTATATATGTTCCTAAATACGTTTCATTTTCAAAAAAGGATCATTTTTCATCATTTGTTCATTTCGGAAGTCTTTCAGAAATACGTTATATATGTTCCTAAATACATTTCATTTTCAAGAAATGATCATTTTTCATCATTTGTTCATTTCGGAAGACTTTCCGAAATACGTTATATATGTTCCTAAATACGTTTCATTTTCAAAAAATGATCAGTTTTCATCATTTGTTCATTTCGGAAGTCTTTCAGAAATACGTTATATATGTTACTAAATACATTTCATTTTCAAGAAAGGATCAGTTTTCATCATTTGTTCATTTAGGAAGTCTTTCTGAAACACGTTATATATGTTCCTAAATACGATTCATTTTCAAGAAAGGATCATTTTTCATCATTTGTTCATTTCAGAAGACTTTCTGAAATACGTTATATATGTTCCTAAATACGTTTCATTTTCAAGAAATGATCAGTTTTCATCATTTGTTCATTTAGGAAATCTTTCCGAAATACGTTATATATGTTCCTAAATGGTTCCTAAATACGTTGCATTTCCAGAAATGATCATTTCAACATTTGTATCTTTCTTTATTTGTGTAGGCAAACAACAACACATGTTTGGATGCTTCATTTACGCATGAAAATCAACATGTAATATAGTCTTTTTTAGTTTGTCTCTGCATGACTTTGAAATCATACTTTTTCTGTTTCTTGTTGATTTAGGAAGGCTTTCCTAAATACGTTATATATGTTCCTAAATGTTTCTTAAATACGTTGCATTTCCAGAAAGGATCATTTCAACATTTGTATATTTCTTTCTTTGTGTAGGCAAACAACAACATATGTTCGGATGCTTCATTTACGCATGAAAATCAATATGTAATATAGTCTTTTATAGTTTATCTCTGCATGACTTTGAAATCATACTTTTTATCTTTCTTGTTGATTGAGGAAGGCTTTCCTAAATATGTTATATATGTTCTTAAATGTTTCCTAAATACGTTGAATTTCCAGAAAGAATTATTTCAACATTTGTATCTTTCTTTCTTTGTGTAGGCAAACAACAACACATGTTCGGATGCTTCATTTACGCATGAAAATCAACAGGTAATATAATCATTTATAGTTCGTCTCTTCATGACTTAAGCGAAATCATACTTTTTATGTTTCTTGTTGATTTAGTAAGGTGCTGGGATGGGAACAAAGGTCGGCAAATCGACTTTGGATCATTAAATAGAATATCTTCAACAAGCTTGATCATCGACTCAACTTTGTTATTTACCTGAAATGATAAATAGATATATTCGAACACCAAGAAATCTTCCGATAAAAGAAGAAGACAAAGACAACACAGAAACCATCACAACCTGAAAAGAAAATCATGGGAAAAAAACGTAATCTCAATACCAGCTATATAACACTCAATAAATGTCCTTGATAACAACATTGGGACAAACTTAGCTATTTAGATCCAGATCCTCTGGACTATGCTTATCCAGCTCCTTCGCCACAAACACGCCTTGATTTACAATCAATACATCGATCGGCTCCGATTCGTCAATCGCCTTCGACACGGCGTCGTAATCGCGAACGTCGGCGGAAAACGTGGCGACTTCGACACCAGTGGCGAGCTTGATAGATTGTTTGGCCTCCTCGAGCTTTCCGGCGGATCGGGCGAGGATGGAGACGCGAGGACCCTCGGAAGCGGCGCGTTGGGCGAGAGCAAGACCTATGCCGCTAGATCCGCCGGTGATGAAGACGTGACGTGACTTGATTGGGATTCGGATGGGACGAGGGCGTACGTACGATTAAGGCTAAGATAACGAGAAGCGAGAGTGGGACAAGGGGTTTGAGGAAGAGAAGGAAGAACGTAGAAATTGCCGCCATGGATCTCGTCACAAGCTCGCCGATGTGAAGCTCCCTTCACTCAATAGAGATAACCACCGATCCAAAAATTCGGTTAAGGATTTCTCTCTGAACCGGTCAATGTGAACAAGGAGAATCAGCATCTTCGATTTTTTTTGTTTTGTTTGGGTTATCAATGATTGATTTTAGAGTATAATAGAGGATACATAAGTCTTTTTCCCTTTTAATGAATGCTAATTTTGGGATTTTCACCCTTGGGTGCTAAATTATTGAACTTTAAGTTTTTTGGTGCTATTTTATAGAATTGCCCTTATTACTTTGTTACCCTAGCCAAAACAGAAAAATTTAATCTATTAAAACAGAGTGTTATTTTGTGTCCAAACATGAAAATATCAATATAAATCTATTCATATCCTGCATAACTTTTAAACTTTAGATTTTTGTAGATAACTATCCCTGTTTCCAAACAGAATAATTTTGTTCAATTAAAAATTCATTTAATTAATCTGATTCAATTAAATAGTAGTTTAATTAATTAATTAATCTTATTATATACATTAATTTTAATTCGTAATTAAAAAAATTCAGACTATGTCAGGAATTAAATTAAATATTTAAAATTATAAATAAAATCGATTATTTAAAAATATGTAAATTAAATTTTCAAAAATAATTTAAACTTTTATTATTATTTTGTTACGAAAATAATATTAGTTATTTTGATTTTTTTAATTTAGATTATGCCAAATATTTTAATAATCAAGTTTTTTTAATGTTACATATTCAAAATTAACAATTTTCATTGAAAGATAATATTAAATTTTGAATTTAATGTAGATTTTCTAAGATTTTATCAACAATTACAAACAAAATATTCATAATTAATAAAAAAATATGTTTACTTATAAATTTAAATCTTATTAATACAATCAGATTTATAATTGAATAAAACTGAAAAAAGAATATATTATTAATTAGATTTGCACAACCATAAATTTGATCATGCATATGGACAACATTCAGTTACTAATACAAATTCAATATTTTTTATAGACATATATTAAATGATTAATATTTTAAAAATCACACAATTTTAGGAATTTTTAATTTAGAATTAAATTCTAGATTGTCCATATTATGTTAATATTTGTTTATATTAATAAAAAATTATTAAAAAAATATTATCTTAAAATCTAAACCAGAAATGGTTATTCTATTCAAATTCAAAATTAAGAATTTTACCACAAGCAAAACTAAAACATATATATTTTTTGTGTCCAATCATGAAAACCTTTATATTAGGCTATTATCAAAAATCACAAAACCCGTTGTTATTATATATTTAAAAAAAAATAAACAATATATTTAGATTTAATTTAAATATTCAAATTTAAATAATATTCTCATAATGACAGAGATCATAAACGATACCCGCTCTGTTTCATAATATAAGTTGTTTTGGCTAAAAGCACAAATATTAAGAAATTTCAATTTTCTTAAAAAATATATTATTTAATATATAAATTAAAAACAATTCAGCCAATCATAAAAAAGACTGCATAATATTATTGGTCACACAATATTCAATAAAGGTAAAAATTGCATAAAAATGTGAAAACAACTTATATTTTGAAACAAAACAAAACCTCTAAAACAACTTATATTATGAAACATATGGAGTAGTTATTGTATATATATTTTTTTTATCATAATCAATTAGTCTTAAATTTTAAATATTTGAAATTAGTAAATATTTATATTATACGATAATATGAACATGCGTGTTAGAATTATGTTTTTATAATCGCGGTCATTCTCGGATTAATATGAACGGACGGGTTAGAATTATGTTTTTATAATCACGGTCATATTTAATACTAGAAAAAATTAAATATACAAAAACAAAATATATCTAAACACAAAAATAAATCTGTCGCTTATTGAAAAAATTTATATCTATAACACAAATTATATCTAAATACAAAAAAAAATTATATTACAAAATTTGGTAAACAAAAAAACAAAAATTCTCGTGCGGACGCACGGGGTAGAATCTAGTTATAACTTATATCAGGGTTTTATCCGCCCACCCAAACCCTATCGGATCTAACCCAAAAACTAAACCCGATTTCTATAACTCTCAATTTGAAATCGAACAATCCCTATATTTTGCGAAATCAAAACCGTTTTCTCTTCAACACTCTTCGTAAAACTAGGGATATTACTCGAGTTCTACTCCCAAATCGTTCGATCGATAACCTATGTGTGCACGAAGATGGCTCCTAAGACAAGGTGGGGAAAGAAGAGGACAAAGATTGCTCGAAATGAAGAGGTAGATACTCAAGATGGAGAGAAGGTGGTTGAACCGGTTGAGGAAGTCCGAACGAATGAAGAGGTAGAAGAAGAAGGAGAGAATGAGTGATCTCCGGGACCGAGTGAAGAAGAAGGAGATAAGGATGATGTAGAAGAAAAAGGATCGAGTGAAGAGGTAGAAGAAGAAGGACCGAGTGAAGAAGAAGGAGATAAGGAGGAGGGAAGTACCAACTCGGGAAGAAGCAGCCAAACCGTGAGTACCAGCCGAACCGTGAGTACCAGCCGAACCGTGAGCGACCCTGTCGAGTCAACGGTAAGTAGTTGGATTCGATTGAATAATTATGTAGAACTAGAGAAAACTACTTCGTTTTGGTTATGAAGAGTTTCGTGATTTGTTTGCTCTTGATGTCATCTGTAATATTATATGTGCAAGATTTCTGTGAACACGAATTATCGAGGTATAATTTGTGAATTTCGGGTTGGTGTTCGTATTTGAATTTCTGGGTTTTAAGTAATATTGATATAAATAGGTAAAACTAGTGTGATTTTGTAATACTTGGTAATACTTGGTAAAACTGTTTGTTACACGATTCCGAGTAGGAAACGACAGCAGTACAACCTCTGAAAATGTACTTCCCACCGATGGAGTATAAGAAGAAAATTATGATATCGACGAGGTGTTATATCCACGAAGCTTTATAACGGTAGAGAATTTGAATCATCCGCTCACTTGTGTTGAAATTGATACCAACGCTAGGACAAACTATGTAGTTTTTTAAAAAAATTGATTTCGTACTACTGGGAATAACGAGATTAACACATCGATTCTTACAAAGAGAAAAGATAGATAAGTCTTACAAAAGAAAGATAGATAAGTCTTACAAAACAAAGATAAGTCTTAGACTATAGACCCCTACTGGATCAGATCTCAAACCGGTTTACTTCTTGGTCCTCTAGGGCTCTCTCCTTTGCTGGCAGGAAAGAACTCATCCTCTCGGTTATCTATGGCTCTGTCAACTTCTGGATTTCTACTTTTACCCTTCCAAAAGGATGCCTTAAACAGATTGAAAAGCTATGTTCCCGATTTCTTTGGAATGGTGATATCTCAAGGAAAGCAGTCGCAAAGGTGTCATGGGCTTCGATTTGCTTACCAAAAGATGAAGGCGGTCTAGGGTTGAGGAACTTCCAAATATGGAACAAGGCCCTCTCGTTGCGTCTAATATGGCTTTTATTCTCCAACAGTAGCTCTTTGTGGGTCCAATGGATTAAAGCTAACAGGATAAAGGATGGAAACTTCTGGAGCATTGATGACAAAAATCAATGCTCATGGACTTGGAAATCTCTTCTTCATCTGCGTCCCCTTGCTACTCGATTCTTGAGAGGGATAGTTGGCAATGGTGAGACAATGAGCTTCTGGTTCGATTATTGGACTCCATTAGGTCCCCTCATCAATCTGTTTGGTCCTAGAGGTCCTCGAGAACTTTGCTTGCCTCTGTCCTCCTCGGTATCCTCTGCTTGTTCTCCAACAGGCTGGAAATTGAGAGGTGCCAGATCTAGAGAAGCTGAGCTGCTTCATTATCACCTATCATCTATACCTCTTCCATCTCTTTCAATAGCGAAGGACTCCTTCATATGGCATGTGACGGAGACTGACCTCTGTTCCTTCTCGGCAAAGCTAACTTGGGACTCTCTCACAGAACGAGCTCCTCGTCAAGCCTGGACCGCTAATATCTGGTTCAAAGGACATATCCCAAGACACGCTTTCACAATGTGGGTTGCTCACCTTGATAGACTTCCTACCCGAAGCCGGCTTTCAAGATGGGACATACAAATCCCAAACTGTTGATGTCTCTGTAACTATCATGAAGAGACCCGCGATCACCTATTTCTCAGATGCGAAGTGAGTGAACAGATTTGGGGTTTCATCATCCGCAGGCTTGGCTACAGAACGTTCTTCTTTCACACTTGGACGTCCTTTTCTTCTTGGCTAGGACACAAGGACAACACATCTCCAAGAGTCCTTCGAAGACTAGCAGCTCAAGCAACCATCTCCAGCATATGGAGAGAGAGGAACGCAAGGCTTCACAACAACATCGCCACGGCTCCGCAAGTAACCTTCAAGGCAATTGATCGTCTTATTCGTGACACGATCCTCGCAAAAAAGAAGCGCAAAAGCATTGGTGATCTGATGCAAACTTGGCTTACTTTTGCCTAGGCTCTTTCCCTTTGCTCGTTTAGCACTATAGGTTCTCCCCTGTATTTTATTTTTTTTGGCAGGGAAAATCTCCTGGACTATTCGTTTTTGTATCTCGTTACAAACCTTTTCATTTTAAATGAATATTCAAATACTTAAAAAAAAAAGAAAAAAAAGATAAGTCTTACAAAAGAAAGAGAGATTATGATGAAGGGAAATAAAGGAGTGAGAGCTAGAAATAATGGAGGGAAACCCAAAAAAAATGGAGGGATTTCAATTTCCCATGTGCGCCGTCTTTTACTCACATGTGCGCCAAATTTATATATATTTATACAAAATATAGTAGTTATACGAAAGTTCCCAATAGTTTTACTTTGGATGTTTTCAATTTTAATTAGTATTACCTACTCTTAAAATTTGTTTTTTTAGTTTTACAGTTGATTTAAGTCGATAAACATATAATTTTAAGTGTTTTATGCATTAATATGTTTTAAACCTAGATTTATGTAATTTTTTCATCCTAAGTTGGTTATTATTTACAAAATGACATTAATAATTTGGCTGGCTTCCACACATGGTTAGCCTAAGATAATCTATTGGATTGTCTCCCTTCCGTTAAGACCCCAACCAAGAGATAAGTGCAAGTTTCAACTGATTTAAGGAGCATACTCTTAAGTTGGTTTCGGCTAACCAGTAGAGTAGCGAGAGATCAAAATTTATTACCCAGTTTTACAGCAGATCGAACATTGCAAATTGGACTTGTTAATGTAGCTGTATCATTCTTGCTTGACCTTTTTTCCAGAATCATGAGGAAGTGTTGCTTGTCTAGGGATCTCTGAAACCGTAGCGGTGAAGTATGAGACAAGAGAAGTTTGTGCGACTCCGGAATTGTTGACATCGGAAGTTGCAGATTCAGTATTCAATTCGTGAAGAAAGAGAGGAAGAAGAAATTTTTAAGAGAGAGAAGAAATTTTTAAGAGAGAGAAGTCATTTGGAAAGGAGAGCTCTGATACCATATAGAGAAAGATGATTGTATTTTCTTAATAATGATTTACACCGTACATCGCTATAAAATCGTTTACCAAAAAAAAAACGGTACATCGCTATATATAGGCTAATGAAAGAAGATCTATACATAATATTAACAAGATGATAATCTAGCTATGAGATAATAAGTTAAGATACGATATTATCTCTACATATGTATGTGTTAGATGTTTGGGTTTTGGATTTAAGAACATGTCTAGGTGTGAGCTAAAACTATCGTACACACGTTTTTACGATTTTCTAAATAATAATGGATTTAAGAACTTGTCTAGGTGTGAGCTAAAACTATCGTACACACATTTTTTACGATTTTCTAAATAATAATGGATAACTTTCATAGATATAGATATAGATTATAAATTTTGGATCTATATTGTTGTGACTTGAGAGTTATATAATAAGAAAATAGAAAATAGATTATTTTATTTAACATCTCCTTTAAAAAATTAATGTTTGACTTTCTGAAATCCGATTTTGCAAAATCAATCCAGAATTAGAGAAACGATTAAAATGAGCATTTCTCGTCGAATATGAATATTTTTGGAGCCAACTAATATTAATAAACCGGAATGAGATCTCATTTAGGTTAAGTCCGGTTTATATTTCAATTTTGGAATAAGAAAACCGCAAACTCTTACTAAATATTTTCCAGAAGATTCTGAGACGAAGACCCGAAATTTTCTCGGGAAAATGTTGTAAGAATGGGGATTCATCTTTTGGATTTCGATGCGAGAAACGATCTGATAAGGAATCTTCTTTCTGTTCTTGTGAATTCAGCAAGTGGTCTTGTGGAGATTGGAATGGAACAGTTTCTGCTACGAGCGCTTAGAGATCTCGAGAGGCGTCTTTCACGAGAAATAAACTTGTATAATTACAATAAGAAGCAATGCCATTTTGTGTTGAACTTCTTGTTCAAGATCAGCAATCTCGGAGCATGTTAAATATAATAGAATGGAATATATTATTGAGTTGTTTTGATACAAGATTATAAGACACACATATATAGTGTTTAACATTGCCATATTGATAATACCAAATAATGTAAATCTTCCTAATCATTATCACAATAGGATATCTATGAGAATATATTCCGGTTGGGTTCACGGGCTTCACTTCATAACCGGGCTCTTATGGCCCACAACACTTGGTTCGCATCTTGCTCCCCAAGATATCTCCAATACTCCCCCGCACGACAAAGGTGGAATGCGAAACACGAAATCCGCAATCACAAAGCAAAACACCTTTGTTGTGGACACTTGTCGAGGACGGACAAAACATGTCAACTGACTCCTCCGGATTAAACTTCAATCTTCAAAAAAATAGAGATGGAACTTTAGCTCGTCTTCGGTCTTGAAAAAGGGAATAATAACATCCCGTGGGTGCAAATCCTGCAACTCCACAAATAATCGTCCTTGTCTCGGACAGTCCATAAATCGGACTAAAGAATGACCTAAAAAACATGAGCGTTCCAATAGAACTCTCTAAAACCATAACCAAACTCCCCCGTAATAGAAGAAAATAAATATCATAAGAACTTCTAAAATTAAGAATAAATCTCATAAATAAAAATACCCGTGAAAACCCAAAGATTCAAAATCATTATTTCTATAAGAAAAACGATTTTCCCATAACTCTTGCACTCATTCCAAAAACAAACCTTATAAAAATAGAAATAATTTAGCTAAGAAGTAAAAATTACTTTTAGAAAAAAAGAAAAAAAAAAAAAAACACAAAATCGTACCACTTTAAGATAAAAAAAAAAAAAAAAAAAAAAAAAAAAAAAAAAAAAACCCAACTAAAGTAATAAAGTAAATTAATAAATAAATAAAAACTGTGTAATCGAACGATCAACTTCATCATCATCGTCCGCATCATCACCATCTTCAACACTGTCTCCAACACCATCACATCCGTTCGTCAATCTCTCCATGATCTCTCAATTTTAATGTGGAAACGTTAACTTCGATCCTCTAGAATCGAAAGCTCTGATACCATGTTAAATATAATAGAATGGAATATATTATTGAGTTGTTTTGATACAAGATTATAAGACACACATATATAGTGTTTAACATTGCCATATTGATAATACCAAATAATGTAAATCTTCCTAATCATTATCACAATAGGATATCTATGAGAATATATTCCGGTTGGGTTCACGGGCTTCACTTCATAACCGGGCTCTTATGGCCCACAACACTTGGTTCGCATCTTGCTCCCCAAGATATCTCCAATAGAGCACACACCATGGAGGCTGCAATGAAGATCAGTGGGATGGTTCATTCTAGCTACTAAAATCCAGCCATCAAACGCAGCCCATCTCTCATACAACAGCAACAACCACAGGAAAAGCCACAAGAACATGGAGCAGGATCTGAACGTGAATGGTTCAATCATTTGAACACCTTATCACCACTTAAAATCTTGAGGATCTTTGCGTCTAATGTTCTTGAAGAGAGGTCCAGAGATTTGGCAATCAGACGGCTCAGCCTCTTGCTCGCTGATCACACTTCGAGGAAGGTGGAGATAGACATTTCTGTGATGAAAAAGCTCCAGCCATTGCTCATCTATTGCCTCTCGAAAGACAGAATCTCAGACTGCATGTTCAAAGTCCTAGGTGAAGTGGTGTTCCACGTTCAACAATGGGGCTCGGAGATAAGAGAGATGTTTATCTCCACCTTTCGATTACTCCAGGAGACTATGTGTAATCGAAGGCATAAAAATGGAAAGCAGGATGGTGTTTGTGGAGAGAGGAGTGACCAAGCTGGCTAAAGAGCTCCCAGAGATTGGATGAAACAACCTTAGGCTGCTTAAGGGTTGTATAGTCTCATGCAGAGTATAGTTTTTGGTAGAGAGTGAGCGTGATTTTTTTTATTTTTTATTTTAGTTCTGAGTACTAGTTGGATTTGAAACCACAGCTAAAAAAAGACGAAGCTTAAGGTGGCTTCAAATTCCATGGAAGTGGAGATCGGAAGTCAAGAAATTGTGAAGAATCTGAGCTTGATCTGTGCTCCAGTGATGGCGGATTCAATACACAAGATGGTGACTGAAACGTGCAAAGCCCAGGAATTGGGTGCAGATTTGGTGGAAATTCGATTAGATAGTCTCAAGGATTTCAACCCTCTTGAGGATCTAAAAACCATCATAGAAAAATCTCCTCTGCCCACTCTATTCACCTACAGGTTTGTGTGTGTGTGTTCAAGCTTGGGAATTTTTTTTAGCCCGCTTGTGTCGAGCGCTTTCAATTAATGATTCAGCCTTCTTATTCTCTCAAGTTGTTCTTGTGCTGAAGTATTATTAATGTTATTGTTTGTATATGACTGTTCTCTAGACCAAAATGGGAAGGTGGTCAGTATGAAGGTGATGAAAATAAGCGGCTGGATGTGCTACGTTCGGCCATGGAATTGGGAGCGGATTACATTGATGTTCAACTTCAGGTCACCATCATAAAAACTGAAGAATTTTGGTAATATTCAGAAGGTGTTTTGATGCTAATTTAGTTTCATCCTCTGATTTCGCTGGATTCAGGCAAGCTATCATGGTGACAAAGAAGCTGCATTGCAATGTTGTGATGAGGTTGATCCATTGGCAAAGGTATGATTTGCTAATAAACACCAGATAATTTTGATAGTAATCCCAATCACTATCAGATAGATTAAATTGACATCCTGCAACTTTTCGCTTTATGAGCACCTTTAATATTCTATTACCGGCCATGCTCGGCCTTGACACTTCTCTTCATCTCCCCATCCCTTTTTGAAACAAATGATCAAAACAAAGTCATGACTCTATAAACGGAAACTAATTGCCCCTCACTAGGAAGCTGACCTCAAGAGACAAGTGAAGGGCACAACATTCGCTGCAAGTAAACTTGTTTTTCAAAAATGTTAATTCTTTTTTACTCGTATAAACTTAAAACACAAATGTAAAAATTGAGTTTGAAACAATTAAGGTTATAATGTAGGAGCGGCAAGTCATCCGGTGGAGACAGTAATAGACGCTATACCTTACACTATCTTCCATAGACTCTTGAAGTAGCTTCATCGTGCCAAATCTATGATTCCTGTAATCGTTATCTACGGCTTCATTGTATTTGTTTTCTTTGTGTGTTCTCTAAGTTTTCTTCTTTTGCTTCTTCTTCTTCGCCTGAAATATTCTTGAATTGTAGTGCTAATTCCTGCATTTCAGCAGAGAATGCTTCTGTTAAGAAATTAGATCTTTATTGAATGTAAAAGGAGAACAAACCCAAGCGCATACGCTTGCAAGCGATTCCTCTTGATCTCAACAAACTGAGAACAAGCCCAGACTTAACCAATTTTCTGAATAGTCCCTCTGTATTTATCTCAGGCCCTTTTATACTTAAGAACCTGATTTACAATTATTCAACGATGTAAATTGTAAGACTAAAGAATCAAGAAAACTCCAGCTCATTTAGTTTCCTCAGCATGACTTCGCTTCTTCTTCTGGCGGTAGTATCTTCTCCACGGCATATCAGCTTCATCAGAGAAGAAACCAGAGCTCGCACTACAAACTCTCCGTAAATAATTAGTACACATTGTTTCTCACGGCAGTAATGCAAGGAAATTCGAAAAATGTGAGGTTTCGAGAAGAGAATTCATGTTTTTTTCTCAATTTTTTTTTGAAAACGAAAGTAGTACAAGAAAATAACTCATTGTAGTATAGCTTCTCTCATTTTGATAAGTGTTTTAAAAAAAATTGGAAACAGATTTTAGAAAAGCTTTGAAATCCTGATATATAAAGATACATCCAATAAAAAAGGAATATCTTACCAAATACAGAGATATGGCATGATGCATTCTATACACAATCTCATAGATAAAACGATGTGGAGACTTAGCAAAGATTTTAAGCAAGATTGAGAGAAAGAATACAGAATTGTGGGTTTAGGGTTTATGGAGGAGCGGGTTTTAGATTTGCAGCAGAGAGAAAGAGAAACAAGGGTTTAGGGCTTAAGAAAATGATTTCTCCTTGAGTCACTGAGAGCTCGCGTTGACGAGTTGTGTGACTGTTATTTTTGTGGGTTAACAAAACGGAAGTATGTGCTCAAAAGCAATAGATAAACCACAACTACTTCATTTTTGCCTTGATAATTATTATTTCCAGAAACATTCAATCTTGTCTGTAAACAACAAAGCATAAACAGAGGAAAAAACAAACTGCAGATTATGAAAGACAATATAATATTATAGATGAAACCATAAACACTTCAACGTCTCACTGTTCTTCTGGTTTTAAAGAACCTCTCTCTGATTGAGATTAACTCCTTTGCGACTTCACTCGTTGCCAACCGGTTCATCGGAGATTCTTCACAACACCTAACTCCCACATCCAAGACCACTTTCAAGCACTCAGCAACAGGGAAACCGACTCTTAGACCATTGTGAAGAATCGATTTGTCTACAATGTCCAATACTCTTTCAGGCAAGGCAGACTTGGTGTAGCTGTGTAGGGTAAAGTTTCCGCCAAATGACTCATTGGTTGGTCTTTTCCCAGTGAACATTTCCAAAAGGAGAATCCCAAAGCTATACACATCACCATGTATCGACGGCTTCCCTCCCATTCCATATTCTGCTCCACAATTCAAAGAAAAACGCCAACAAGATTGTAATGAAAAAAGAATACATAAATTTTCTTCAAAGAATACACATAACTTCTGTTGTGTGATGGTTTTACCTGGTGCGGCATAGCCAATTGTTCCTCTAACGCCAGCTGAGCTTAGTTGGTTGAAGAAGGACTCCTGGTCAAATTTAAGGAGAAGACGAGCCTGACCAAAGTCGCTAACATGGGCAGTTAGATCATCGTTTAAAAGGACGTTGCTTGGCTTGAGATCACAATGAGCTATAGGTTCGTGGCAATGAACATGAAGATAGTCCAAAACAGAAGCCACATCTACGGCAATGTTGAGCCTTTCATGAAGTGTCAATGTTCTTGAGGGCCTACGAATCTCTTCAACTTCCTCTGGGTGCAGCCACATATCCAAGCTTCCACTCGGCATGAACTCATATATGAGAGCTCTGAATTCATTACCTTGGAAATCAATACTAGCACAAGCTGTCAATAGTTTCACAAGATTACGATGCCTTACGTCCTTCAAGGATTCACATTCTGCCATAAAACTCTTCATTGCTCCACCTCTCTGCATGTTTAGAACTTTCGCTGCAACGATCTTGTTCTCCGTCGGGAGCAATGCCTTAAACACAGTACCAAAACTCCCTGACCCAATCAAATTGCTCAAAGAGAAGCCATTTGTCGCATTCCGGAGGTCTCCATAACTTATCTTCTCATGGAAGACATCCAATGTTGAAGGAGCTGGATTATTGGTCTGCTGGTTCTTCTTTCCTTTTCTGAACCAACATAGAGAAACTAAAGCTATGACCACTAGCAAAAGCAAAGCTAAGCCAACGCTAACCCCGATCACAACTTTCTTCAACATAGAAAATTGCTTTGTCTCCAATGGTGGTGCTCGCACAATGCATGGCGTTAGTTTCAGTTCCTTGATACCTCCACATAGATTTTTGTTCCCAAATACCAAAACTATAGTAGAGTTCTGAAATTTTTCTTCTGTTGGCACGATTCCCTCGAATTTGTTAACGGATAGATTGAGATACTCCAACGAGGAGAAGTTTGCAAAGTATTCAGGTATACCTCCAGAGAGATTATTGTTCGACAAATCAACCCTTTTAACACCCACAAACCCCCTTATATCTGGAATGGCTCCATCAAAATAATTTCCTTGTAAATAAAGTTGTTCCATCGCGAGACAGTTTCCCAAGGTTTGTGGGAGTTGTCCTGAGAATTTATTATTCCCAAGTGATAGTTTAACAAGATTTTGTAGTCTTCCAACATCGTTTGGTAGAGAGCCGCTCAAAGAATTACCTTCCATGCTTAGGTTAACAAGGGTTGGGATTCGCATAATCTCCTTAGGTATAGTCCCATTCAACTTATTATACCCAATCTGTAAATGTAGCAAGTGACTACAGTTACCGAGACTTGGAGGAATGGTTCCTTCAAAACTATTGTTGTACAAATAGAGCTTTACTAACTGAGTGAGGTTGCCTATAGCAGATGGTATCTCTCCTGACAATTTGTTTGAATTCAGATCCAAAAGCCCAAGTCCAAAAAGATTACCAACAGAGGTTGGGAGTGGTCCAGTCAACATATTTCTACCCAACAAAAGTGTTTGTAGGCTTTTGAGATTCCCAATGTCATTAGGAATTCTTCCAGAGATGTAATTAATTTCAAGGCCTAAATTGAAGAGTTTCGCGGACAGATTGGCAATGGAAATAGGCAAGTCACCCCCAAGCCTATTCCGACCCATCCCTATGGCCTCTAGTTGGGTGCAATTAGTCAAAGAATTGAGGAATTCAACAGAGTAACTTCCCAAATAATTGGTATGAAGTATTAACCATTGCAAATTTGGTACATTTCCGAAGGCAGGAATACTTCCTGTCAGACTGTTGAGATTCATTCCCAATTTTTGAAGAGTCGAGATATTGGAAAGTGTTGTTGGAATGGATCCTGTGAGATTATTTAATCCCATATTTAATAATCTAAGATTTGGTAGCAGAATACCAAAATCAGGTCTCAGGCGACCCGAGAAATGATTAATAGCGATATATAACTCCTCAAGAAAGGACAAATTGTAGATGGAGGGAGGAAAAACGCCTGAGAAATTGTTCGCTCCTAAATCAAGATACCACATTCGACTCAGCCTAGCTATATCATCTGGAATTTCTCCATCCATATTGTTAAATGACAAGGAAAGTACTCGTAGAGATGTCAAGTTTCCTATAGATGCAGGGAGCTTCCCTGTCAGGTTATTAGAATACAACTGTAAATGAAGAAGCTTCGTCAATGACCCTAGTTCTGAAGGAACACCTTGTCCAAGATGATTTCTATGTAGATTAAGGTACAACAATCTAGAGCAGTTAAATAGCCCAACTGGAATCCCTCCTCCGAGAATATTTGAGTACATAAACAAGTATTCAAGTCTAAACAAATTTCCCATCTCTTGAGGGATGGTTCCACCAAAAGAGTTATTTGAGAGGACAAGATATGTGAGGAACGAAAGATTACCAATAGATGGTGATATCACTCCACCCAACTGCAATCCATCAAGGTCCAAACGAGTAACTCTCTTGTGTTTGCGGCCACAAGTGACCCCCTTCCAGTTGCAGAGAGGGAATGACTGATTTCATGAGGACAAGACCACTCTTTTGTCTTCAGAAACTTGAGACTTGAATTCGAGCAAAGCTTGCCTATCAGTTTCATCGGAAAAACCATGTGCTTCAAGTAGCATGAGGGCATTGAAAGCAAGTAAAAGAAACAGTCTCATGCTTCTCATTTTTTTTTTGTTGGTTAAAAGCTTGTGGTGCTTCTCATATTTTGCAGTATAAGAGACAAAGCAATTGCAAATTGCCTCTAACTTGTGGTGATAATGCAACTTGAAGAAAGAAAAATAGGGATAATAAACTGGCTGTAACCATAGACAAAACTGCCAGACTTTTCCAATATTTAAGTCAAGTAGTCACAACTGCCCAAAAAGACAAAAAAAAACATTTCACTAGTCTTCATGACTTTTCTATAGACATCATGTGGTGGCTGGATTATCTGTCCCATATGATGGGTTTGGAATCTGGACAATTAGCTTAAGAACACAAGCATGGAACATTACAATCACACATCAGTCATCTTTTGTCAGAAAGCACACAACATACGTTTATATAATATTCAGCAACCATACATGTGACAAGCCCTTTCATTGCTTGCAACTTCCTAGAGGAAACCAAAAAACACTTCAGCCTCTGCTTCTCTATGGTTTGATTCTACAGTCAGGTCAGAACCAATAGCTTGAGCGAAGGTGCTCGCAGTGATTCTGATATATCACTATATAATCAGTAACTAAACTATAACCCGTGCACCCGCACGGGTTTTTTTGTTTGTTTTTGTTTATGAAATTTTGTAATATAATTTGTGTTTATTTTTATGTTTAGATATAATTTGTTTTTGTAAATTTAATTTTTGTAATATGAGACACATGTTTATTTTGTGTTTAGATATAATTTGTTTTTGTAAATTTGATTTTCGTAATATGAGACACATATTTATTTTGTGTTTAGATATAATTTGTTAACAGTTTTATTTTTGGTATAGAATATATTATATAGTTTTCTAAAATTTTAATCCACAATGAGTGCATGCGGCAAATTTTTTATTTGTTTTTGTTTTTATGGTTTCTATTTTGTATGGAAAAATATATTTTTGGTATGACATGTATGATTCAAAATTAGTGATTTTAGCTACCCAAATTTTCCGACCCGTTTTGTTATATATATTTTCTGTTCTATATTTTATTTTAAATATATTTTAATACCTAAATTATCTATTCGGATTTTTTATACAAAAAACAATTTATAAAAAAATATATTGCCCCGCACACTTCACCTATTAAACATATTTCAGTTCTATATTTTTAACATGTGCTGTGTGCTGGGCAATATATTGTTTTTTGTATAAAAACGTTATGTAGACCAAATACTAACGAAAATATATAGTTTAACTTTAATTTTAAAGAAAAAAATCATGATTATGTGATTTTTATAACTTTAAATGATAGCAACATTTGTTATCTAACAAAAATGTAAACTGTTATAAAAACTATATGATATTGTAATATGGTGTATATTAGTATAGTAGAAATATAAGTTAGTTAAGTATATATCGATGTAATCGTAATTGTAATTTTTTTTATTATGTGAAACTATATTACTACACAACAATTGCAAATTGCCTCTAACTTGAAGACAAAACTGCCAGGCTTTTCCAATATCTAAGTCAAGTAGTCAACTGCCTAAAAAGACGAAAAAAAAAAAACATTTCACCAAGTCTTCATGATTATCTGTCCCATATGATGTTGATGGGACTTTCCCAGTTTTCTACAGACATCAATGGGTTGAAGAAATAGACCAATTGACGACAAGTTTCGTGTTTTATCACTCCAAAATAGTTTATTTGCAGTAACATTGTAAAATTTCAAAGAGCAATCAAAGTTTCTTTTGACGTTTACTCGCAATTTTTAGTTTTCTTGGACCAGCAAGTTCCCCAGAGACGATGTGTGTTGCTCAAAGCTCATACATTAATGGTTTTCGTTACCTTATGCTTTTCTGAGAGGGAAGCATAGTGCTCAAAGAAGACAGATAAACACTGTTTGAACCTGGACAATAATTAAGTGGAGCAAATCAATAGTGGATATTCTGATGAAAAAAGTTACCAATCGAAAGAAACAGAATCTCTATACCTCCGTTGTTCTTTTGACTCCTCACTGAAGTATAATGCAATCAGCTTGCCCAAAACAAAAGGATAAAACGATGCAGGCATGTTTGGGTACTTCTCTCCTAGAAGAAGAAATTTCGCAAATCCCTCCCCGACAGTGGCTTTAACCGACTCATATTCACTGCTCTCCAATCATCACTTTCAAGTCCAGCATACAGGAAATCGAGTACATTTATGTTCAAATCTTCTTTGGCATTGGACAAGTCGACGGGTACAAAATCAATGCTCACATCCTCAAATTGTGACAAGAGATCTTGTCCCATTGCCTTGTCAACTTCTGTTGGGCTCTGCCACATCCCAAGATCCACTAGTGCCTTGGAAGCCATAATACTAATCGGAGGAGGGCTTCTACAAAAGGCTATCTTTAGCTGCCTTACTAGCTCTTCGCTAGGCTTCTTCTCTAACAAACCAAGACACTTTATCGCAATCCTCTGCACATCCAATCCAAGTGAGTGTGTTTTGCCTGCGTTACATGAATTGTATCAGAAAAAAGTGTTTCTTTGTGCAGTCTCAGAAAACTGGAAAATGAAAAAGAATTGTAATTGTTGTAAAAATTAAGCAAACTGGAAAAACAAAATTACTCTGTTTGATGATTTAGAGTTAACTCAGAAAATAGTAAGTCAAGAATGCAAGATAAAGATATTGACCTTTCTACACCAATAATTCAGAAATAGCTGAAGAATTTTCACATCCACAAAATGATATTGACCATAAATATGAAGAGCACGAGAAAGAGGAAGGTGAATGCATTGAATGAATGAGCAAAGAGAAAGAGGAATACCAATAATTCAGTGACCTGATGAGAAATGTAAGAGTACGCTTCTCTATCTACTAAGCCACTGCAATTTGATAAGACTTCATTTTACACCATTAATAAAAATTGAATCAGAATTGAATCTAACAGAAAGTGAATTGACTGAACTGTTTCCTCTTTCTTCTTAAAACTCCAAATCACGAAAATCCTAACCATCTTTTTGGGATTTTTGTGTGTGTGTCAAAGAATGGTGACCAAACACTAATGTCACCATGAATAACTCTGGCTTAAAAATCTTAGACCATCTCAACCATATATCAGTCTATGACGGATCGAATCTCCTTTCATCAATTCATCAGTAATATGCTTAGGAAAAGATCTAAATTCATCGATACTTACGTCTTCTGAACTGTAAACGTGCTATCTAAACGAATGCAGAAACAATGACATGACACAAAATCTTAAGAAACAGTGCGAATACGAGAGTTACGTACATGTGGCAACCAAACTCGGTTCGAGTAGTTATTCAGTAGGTGATTGAAGCTCATATCCACCCCTGGGGATACTTGTATGAATCAATCCAAGCTTAAAAGGTATCAAATCATGAGACTTTAAAAGGTATCCATTTTTTTCTCTGTTTATCTCTTTTGAGTCAAGTTGAGAGGTGACATAGCAGAGCCACATGAACCACTCAGGCATTTCATCCAACACTTGTAATCTTTCCCTGAATCAACTGTTTCATTTGAGCCCCCAAAATATGTAGAGATTCTCTACATTCTTCCATCCTCCAATCGAAGTTGTCATGTTTTTTCCTGAGCAATATTAGAGAAATAAAATGAAATGAAGAGTTAACTCAGAGAGAAGATTATCAAAATCGTCGAATGTGAATGAGAGCTCCAAGGATCTTCTTTAGTGTTTCTGACGTTTTCGCTCTGTGATTGATTCTCCTCATCACTCTGCTGAATCGTGATGAATGAGAGATTCATAAGAAATATGAAATTGGAGAAGAAGAGAGAAAATGAAAATTTGTGAATCAAAACACTTATGTTTACAAAATCGAATGCTTAGCCACTGTCGTTTTCTTACTATTAGCAATATACACCAACTTATAGATACAACATTGAAGAGTATACACCAAAAGAGTCTTTGAATTATTTAAATGAATGTTTCCAACTTTTGAGAAATGCAAACTTGACAACAATCTCATTCAAAGCAAAAGCACTAACATAAAACCCAAACCAAATTAAGAACTGAAGAGGATACACTCACACAAATTGCAATGGCTTAGGAGCCTCTTTCTCCCATTCTAAGACTGTCAATCTATTCCTGCTGCTCGTGTCTCAGGAAACTCAGTGGCAGCTTTGGGCAGCTTTGGGCAGTTGTGGACATAAAAATGTCTCAAGTTTGGAAGTGCCCGAGAATTCGAGCAAATTCTCTCTAATTTAGGCAATGAATATACTCCAAGGACTTCTAGCTTCCCAAAGGGAACAGAAATATCAGGATGCGCATTGCTAATACTCATTCCTTTCTTCCTATATATTATTTCTTTTATGCTTCGTGAATCATCCACAAATAGACACCTGAGATTTTGAGCGAACAACAGGCAGGTCAAGTCCTTTGAACCTTTCAAACCGGATATGCGAACATTGGAAAGGTGCTTGAAGCTTTGAGAACTTGTATCTATCTTTATTTTTGAGATATTGCAATCTTCAATAATAAGGAGTTGAAGACCACACAAAGCTACCGTGTTTAATGCTACAACTGCTTTTGAGATCTTCCTTAGGTATAGACCTCGAATACAATTCGCCAATCGCTCCACTCCTTGGATTCTTTTCAAAATCGAAGCATTCTTTATGGTTGCTGTTAAAATCTGTAAGTGCTTTAAGAGTTGTAGCTCTTTCATTAATCCTGCATCAATAGAAACACGCGAGTATAATAGTTTAAACACTTGAAGATTCGGTAAGCTTGTTCCAATTCCAGCAATGCTTTGAAGTGAACGAGTATACACCAGGTCCAAGCTTATTAGTTTCCTCAACCCCTTCAAACCAGCTGGTAACGATTTTATCTTTGTGAAAGATAAATTGAGGTATTCCAAAGAACTCAAGCTGCAAATTTCTTCTGGCAATGCACAAAGATCACGATTTTCCGAAAGATCCAAGACTAGAAGGGCTTTCATAAACTGAAAGAACTCACCTGAAATAACCTTTAACATGTTATCACGGAGTAATAAGGTCGAGAGGTTGGGGCAGTTGGGACAGCAAGATATCTCTTCAATTTGATTACTCATCAACGAGATCCTTTTCACAACGTTCCAGTTTATGTCATTTGATATACGGCGTAACTGCGCACCAGATTTAACACACAATTTTTCTTCCTCTTTTTCAAAGTTAGACCCTATCCAAAGAGCCATCTCGCGTAAAACATCATGCATTTTCACATTCGTTGTGAATTTACCATCCATCAAAAGATGCGCACGAACTAATGAACCAATTATAGCATGATCATGGTTGTTACTTCCATCTTCATCTCTGTTTCCATTTATAAATCCTTCGCAAATCCAATATTCTATCAACTGTTCCTTCTCAATTTCAAAGTCTTCCAGGAACAAAGAACAATATAAGAAGCACGATTTGACATTTTGATCCTTTAAACCATCATAACTAAACTTCAAAATGGAAAGAATATTTTCTTCCATACCCGGAAACTCGTGGCTAGACGAGTTGAGAACAGCAATCGCGTGACGCCATTCATGTACATCCTCTTTACATGCCATGGCTTTCCCAATAACATTGAGTGCAAGTGGCAAGCCACAACATTTCTCAGCAACTTTTCTTGCAAGTGCAGGAATATCCTCATGGCGTTTCAATGGGGCTTCTCCAACAGTAATTCGAAACAATTCCCACGCTTCATCCGGTGACAAACAATCAACTTTCAGCTCAACGTCAGCTTTCATGTCTTTGCAAACTTCCTTTGAACGAGTTGTGAAAACTATCTTCGATCCATTCTCTCGAGTTGGAGGTGGAACTCCTATCTTGTTCAGATCAACCTCGCTCCATAGATCGTCTAGCAATAGCACAAATTTCTTTCTGCTAAGGATGTTGTATATGGAAGAGGCTTTCTCTGTTTCTTCTCTCCATTCCTTGTCTTGGCGTAATCTTCCCAGAATCTGATTCTGAATGCTCTCATTTTGCAAATCTTTAGAGACCACGACCCATATTACAACATCAAATTCATCCACAAATTTGTTGTTGATACGAGCTAAGAGGGTGGTTTTTCCTACTCCCCCCATGCCATAAAGACCTAAAATTCTTCGTTCAGCGCTCCTGAGGCTGTTCCATGCCTTATCAACCATTTTCTCCGCTGACAAAAACTTCTTAATAAAAACTTCTTTCAACTTCTTCGATACATTTTTACCATACTTGTAGCTTGCTTTGCACTTGTTAGAAAGATATCCAAAAGACACAATCTTTTAGTTTCAATTGATTTATCCTTAAGCAGATCACTGACCTGGGACTCAATACTTTCTACCCTTGAAAACCATCCTTGGACTTTAGCAATCTGCTGCAAACCTTTATCTTCTTCAATGGAAACCCTTCTTCTAAGATCATGCATAGCTTTCTGCAGAGCCTCGAGGTTAGCCTCCATCATGTGAATGTAATTTCCATCACCAAATAAGCAGCCACAGGCTTGACTCAACACTTGATCACATGATAACTGTAGTGATACACATCCTCCCATCTTTGCTCAAACTTCCAGAAAACAAACTCACTGCCTTGAATGAATGAGCAAGAGAAAGAGAAACACCAATAATTAGATGACACTGTATGATATAGAAACTACTGAAGAAGCGTTAAATCCACGAAATGATATTCGTTCCTGAAATATCACGTTTCTTTATCCACGAAATGAATATAGACCATACAAATGAAGAGCACGTTTCTATATCTACTTATCCGGTTAAACCAATCCATACCGAACTCAAATATACTGAACCAGAATTTGTTGAACCGTGTTCGAGCACGTCTTGTATCAGGGATTTCGGAGATTTTCAGTTGAGTAGAGCTTTACGGTTGAGTTCCGGTCGGCAAATGAGAAGAAGAAAATATTTATGGTTGTGCCTTGAAGGGCTGCCTACGTACCCCGGACTGGGGATCAAGCCATATCGTAGTTCATAGTTGGTCGGCATCGTGAGTTCGGTGAGGTCGGAGATTTAATCCTTGGCGAGTTCGGCGCGATGCATGGCGAGTTCGGCGTGGTGCATGGCGAGAGCGAGGTCGTGAGCTCGTCTTCGTCGTGGTCGTGAGGTCGTGTGGCGTGAGGTCGTCTCTTCTTTATCATGTTCGGCATGGACGTCACTTATATCTTATCATGTTATGTTACTTGATATGCAAGTTACTTGGTCTCTTCTCATGTTCGTTGATCATTGCTCGGCTCGTCGTCGTGATGGTGAGCGAGCTCGGTTCTCGTCATGGTGGTGATGAGTGAGCTCGGTTCTCGTCATGGTGATAGTGAGTGAGCTCGGTTCTCGTCATGGTGATAGTGAGTGAGCTCGGTTCTCGTCATGGTGGTGGTGAGTGAGCTCGGTTCTCGTCATAGTGGTCATGTTCGGCGTTCGGCGAGCTCGATCTCGCCGTGTCTCTCCTCGGCATCCACTTCTTTGGCGAGTTCGGCATGGTCTCATGCTCGGCGTGTCTCTTCTCCTTCATGCTCGGCGTGTCTCCTCTTTGTCATGCTCGGCGTGACGTTCGGCGAGTGGCGAGAGTGACGTCGTCTCTCTCGTTGTCGTGAGAGTGAAGTTGTGTCTCGTCTCGCGTGATCGTGGTCGTCCCTCTCCTCCTTGTCGTGGTGAAGTCGGCGAGCAGTGATGTTAGTGGTCGTGAAGGTGAGCTCGTCTCTCCCTCGTGGTCGTTGGCGTGAGGTCGGCTCTCCTTTTGTTGTTGTGGAGCTCGGCCTTTATTCCCCTCTCTCCGATCCCCCCTTGTTCAATATTGATGGCTCTGTATTTATAGTGAGCATGTAGGCGGTGATGATGACAAGGTGATGATGGGTTTCATTCTTGATGGACCGTAATTTGATTTGGATTGGGCTTAGGTGAGGGCTGTGCTAAGCCCACCACCAACAATAGCCCTCCTCCAAGTTCTGCGAATGAGTGTCGAAGTCGGCGGACGAAGCAAGTTAGCTCGGTGCAAATCAAGTTCGGTCAATTGTTGATCGCCGCTTGAATTGTATTTGATGAACGATCAAGTGATCGAACCGGAGCTCGGCTTTTGGGTTCAACCCGAGGTGCGAGGCGAAAACTCGGCTTATCCTTTGCGAGCTGGAGCTCGACTTTTGTGGTTGTTGTCGGTGAGTGAGTTGGTCGTGATAATTGTCATGTTCGTTGTTTGGTCTCCATACTTCGCCATGCTCGTTGCTCGTTGCTCGGTGTGTTTTTTCCCATGCACATTGCTTGGTATGCAAGTTACTCCCATGCACGTTGCTCGGTCGTCTTTTGTTGTCGTTAGAGTGAACTTGACTTATGTTGACACAATGAGGTCGGCAGGATGCCAAGTTACGAAGATGGTGAGTAAGAACTCGTGGTTGGCGAGGAGGTGAGCTCGGTACGTAATCATCTCGGCAAGTGGGTTTCATCGTGGGGTTGTCATTCTTGGCGTGTGCCATCTTTGGTACGTGATTATGGCGATGAGTTGGTGTTCATGCCCGTTGCTTGTCATGCAAGTTACTTGGCCTCTTTTTCTGAAAAAAACGAGTGCGCGAATATAAATCGACTTTAAGTCAAATGAATATGTGGTTGACTGGCTTATCTCGTAGGGGCGAATATTGGCATATCCTTTGCGAGCCGGAGCTCGGCTTTTGGGTATAACCCGTAGTGCGAGTGATAACTCGACTTTAAGTCTTATAGGCGCTAGGGGCGAACTCGACTTATCCTGTTTGACCGCAAGACTAGGCTCGGCTTTTGGGAGCAAGTTGCGGACTTGACTTATCCCATGGAATGCGAGATGAGCTCGGCGGTTCCGTTTTGATTGCGAGCCGGAGCTCGGTTTTTGGGTCCAACCCGAGATGCGACGCGAAAGCTCGGCTTATCCTTTGCGAGCCGGAGCTCGGCTTTTGGGTTTAACCCGGGGTGCGAGGCGAAAGCTCGGCTTAAGGAATATAAAAAGAGTAAAAAACAAGAATATGCTCGGCACTTATCTGTTAGGAGCTCGTCGGTTGCCGACGTCGTTCGGAGGTGATTGGGATGTTCCTGACATTTGTCGAGCTGCTCTTTGCGTGTAGAAAATCTTCAAGCCCCCTCTTTCTAGCGCCAATTGTTGAACCGTGTTCGAGCACGTCTCCCACAAATCAATTTGTATCAGGGAGTTCGGAGATTTTCAGTTGAGTAGAGCTTTACGGTTGAGTTCCGGTCGGCAAATGAGAAGAAGAAAATATTTATGGCTGTGCCTTGAAGGGCTGCCTACGTACCCCGGACTGGGGATCAAGCCATATCGTAGTTCATAGTTGGTCGGCATCGTGAGTTCGGTGAGGTCGGAGATTTAATCCTTGGCGAGTTCGGCGCGATGCATGGCGAGTTCGGCGTGGTGCATGGCGAGAGCGAGGTCGTGAGCTCGTCTTCGTCGTGGTCGTGAGGTCGTGTGGCGTGAGGTCGTCTCTTCTTTATCATGTTCGGCATGCACGTCACTTATATCTTATCATGTTATGTTACTTGATATGCAAGTTACTTGGTCTCTTCTCATGTTCGTTGATCATTGCTCGGCTGGTCGTCGTGATGGTGAGCGAGCTCGGTTCTCGTCATGGTGGTGATGAGTGAGCTCGGTTCTCGTCATGGTGATAGTGAGTGAGCTCGGTTCTCGTCATGGTGATAGTGAGTGAGCTCGGTTCTCGTCATGGTGGTGGTGAGTGAGCTCGGTTCTCGTCATGGTGGTGGTGAGTGAGCTCGGTTCTCGTCATGGTGGTGGTGAGTGAGCTCGGTTCTCGTCATAGTGGTCATGTTCGGCGTTCGGCGAGCTCGATCTCGCCGTGTCTCTCCTCCTTCATGCTCGGCGTGTCTCCTCTTTGTCATGCTCGGCGTGACGTTCGGCGAGTGGCGAGAGTGACGTCGTCTCTCTCGTAGTCGTGAGAGTGAAGTCGTGTCTCGTCTCGCGTGATCGTGGTCGTCCCTCTTCTCCTCGTCGTGGTGAAGGTGAGCTCGTCTCTCCCTCGTGGTCGTTGGCGTGAGGTCGGCTCTCCTTTTGTTGTTGTGGAGCTCGGCCTTTATTCCCCTCTCTCCGATCCCCCCTTGTTCAATATTGATGGCTCTGTATTTATAGTGAGCATGTAAGCGGTGATGATGATGACAAGGTGATGATGGGTTTCATTCTTGATGGACCGTAATTTGATTTGGATTGGGCTTAGGTGAGGGCTGTGCTAAGCCCACCACCAACAGAATTGACCAATAAGTCACGACTGCAATATAATGTGACACTGCATACTACACCAATAATTCAGAAACTGCTGAAATTAAATATGAAGAGCATTCATGTACCAACTACGATGTATAATCAGGTTAAATCAATCCAATCTCATATATTGATAAAACAAAATAACTTTGTAAATAGAACCAAAGAGAAATTGAACTTCACTAATTATAGCAATAATATAAAGTTTAAATATGTTAGGATTTAAACTTGAATCCTCTTTGTCCCAATCTATTTTCGATACACAAATTAACGAACACGAGAATTGTTCACCCAGTTCACGGCCTCTAACCGCTACGTCTGGGGTGGATCCTGGATCCACAACATCCACTATAAAGAATCAATCGGAAAACACCTCCGATGTGGTTCACAATATAGATCTCTCTCACATCCAACAAACAAGAAAGAACATAACTAGATTCCCCAGAGAAACTCATATTCTCTCTCTAGCTTTACGAGCCGCCTCTAAGGCGCTCGGAATCCCTGGAGTCTGGATTAGGTATTCCTATTGTTAAACACTTGTATTTATAACAAGGAAACCCTATAAACTTACTTGGGCCCAACTTGACACTAAGGCTTGTACTAAGCCCAACTGCTGGCCCAAGTCGTGAGTTGACTGAAGTCCGATATCTCACAATCTCCACCTTCGGATTCAGACAACCCTCAACTTCTCCACAAATCTTTGTTCCTTTGTCTTTCTTCCTGTTTGCTTCTTCTAGAATCTCCACCTTGATCCCAACTTGAAATCTCCTTGTGAATTGCCCTTTGAACCTTTGACTCATGGCTCTAGACTTGGCACTTTGATCTTCATGTAAACTTGTCCTTCTGCAACTTGATTCACTTTGGTGTTCTTTGATTCTTCTCCTGTACACTGAGCTTAATCAAACACTCTTTGAACTGTGAGCAGCTAACCCTGAATCATACATGCTTCAAACCTGAAACAATCCCTGATTCAACACTTTCTCTGACAAAACATATCAGCCTTGAACTCCTTTTGTACCGCTGTTACTCATAACAGAACACGCCATCCAACCATACTGCTGAACAGACTTTCGACACAACCATGTTCATGCATCATGCTTTACAGAACTTTGCTGACAAACCAATTCCTCTTGAATCAACTGCAGAAAACCTCTAAGTCATTTATGCTTCATTTCCCTGAAACCGTCTTTGACTTACCAAGACATCACTAAACCTGAACACCTCTTTGAACATCACTTTGCACAGCTGCTATTGCTTGCAGAACCCTCGTCCTAACTCCACCTGGCTAAGAAGACTCTCGATACAAATATCTTTGCTCAACATTTTGTTCAGAACCTTTCTGCACCAGCAGAACCATCCAACCAACAGACTCGAACTGTTTGGTAAACCTGTCTCACATCCACAGCCTTGTGAAGTACCCGAGACACCATGTTACAGCCCTTAGCACTTCATCTCTAGAACCCTTGAAGCCGCTTCCTTGCTGTAAACATACCCTGCATCACATCACCTGTATGCAAATCCACCTATCTTGACACTAGCATCTTCTCCCTTAGAAATCAACCTGAATCTTCACTTGAACTCCCTGCAAGTCCACCTGCAAAAATTCATCCACCAGACTTCTCTAAGATGCAAATAGGTATACCAGAACTCTGCTTGTTCTCCTTTCCCAATGCAGCTTTTGCCATCTGCATTCTGATCCTTTCTTGGATCCCTCTTCAATTGCTAAAAAAACCTGCAACTGATATCCAGATGTCTTCACCATCAGCAAGCAACAAAGCTCTAAAGCTTTCCTTCTAACCCCGGTTGCAACCTGATTATGCTTGAACCTGTAGACATCTCCATCTGCTCCTAGACCTCTATCCACCAACTTGAGACTACCCCTGCTAACCAAAACTCCTCAAACCTTAACCATACCAATCTGCCTTTGACCCCAACAGATTCCTTGATCTTGTTCCATACTCATCTGCAACTCTCCTTAAACTGAATCTAGAAACCTTTTCTTAATCCTCAAATAGCCAATAACACACAGACAATTCAAACTTCTAAGGCGTTCCTCAGTCCCATGAATTCTCTTCCAACGGCAAATTTTGAATCCTGAACACCATCTCTTGTGTTCTCCCAAGACTTCAATTCCCTGAATTTTGCAGATCCTGAGCAACCAGAAACAACCAATCAAAACATCACAAACTGTACCTTGTGATTCCACGGTTTGACCCTTGAGATTGACGATGCAATTCTGATTCTCTGATCTTAATCTGAACCAAAATCCATCTGATACCGGAAATTACTCCACCTTAAACCAATCTCTATGTTGCACTTTTCTGTCTCAACTTCTCTGAATATTTTCTGTCCCCTGAGCTCATGTCCATTCTCCTTGAACGATTTCTTTCTGATTAAAAACTGGGCTTGTTTTAATCCCTGGCACAACTGAAATTTCCTCCAAAATCTGCACAAATTCGGACAGGCCCACTGAAGAAAAAATTAATCTGGCCCAACTGAATTTTCTGCCTTCTTTTCTGATTTTCGGCCCAGTTAAAACAACTCTAACTCCATCCAAAAAATCAAAGAGGCCCATTTTTTTTTTCTTGCCTAAAACTCGGCCCAACAGAAATAAAACCTTAGTCTATCCATTCTGTCCTTGGGCCCAATTTTCCTTTTTTTTCTTTCTTTTTCATTCCTTTCGGCCCAACTCAGGCCCAGCTGGGAAAACCCTAGCTGCTCTCTTCTCTTTCGCGGAAGTTCTTCCCGACGCCGCCGATCTGCCTGTCGCCGTTCACCGGCAACAATCTCGGCGTCTTCATCCTGGCAATCCGCCCCTGTCGCCCTCTCCTCCTTCTCCGCCGCTCTCTCTGGTGACCGCAGGAGCTCGCGCCGACCACCACCGAAGCTCCGACGGAGCTTTCTGTTTCTTCCTCGGCGACAACCACCGGCGGCGGCGTCTCTTCGCGGGGCCATTCACCGGCGACTCCTTCTCGGCATCAGTCGCAGTGCTCCTTCTCAGCACCCTTCGCCGCCAACCACCGACGCCATCGAACCCCGACCCGAGAAGCACTTTCTCCCGAAGCTTCTCCTTCCTCACGCCACGCCTCCTTCTTCCGCGTGAACAGGTCCGATCGATTCTCGCCGGAATCGATTCCCCAGGCGATAACTTCAGCCGAACTCCACCGGAGACTCGACGCACCTCCATCTCCGGCGACCGCAAAACCTCTGGCGGTTCCTCCCTGAAGACTCGAACCTCCGCGAATCTTCTTCTCCGTTGGTGATGGCGAGAAAGCGTTCGCCGGAATCTTTGCCTTTGCCGGCGAGAATCTACACATCCTCTATGTTGATTACACAAACGCCAAAACCAGATCGGAGAATAAAACTCTCGATCTCTTTTTTTTTTTTTGATTTTCCACGATCAGAATATTCCACGTGTAGCTTCAACCTTGACAAAACCTCCGCAACACACTAGTTCTTCAACTCGTTTGTTCTTTCCGTGAGATTTCCATGTTTTCGTCGAATCCATGAATCGAAGAGCCTAGCTCTGATACCACTTGTTAGGATTTAAACTTGAATCCTCTTTGTCCCAATCTATCTTCGATACACAAATTAACGAACACGAGAATTGTTCACCCAGTTCACGGCCTCTAACCGCTACGTCTGGGGTGGATCCTGGATCCACAACATCCACTATAAAGAATCAATCGGAAAACACCTCCGATGTGGTTCACAATATAGATCTCTCTCACATCCAACAAACAAGAAAGAACATAACTAGATTCCCCAGAGAAACTCATATTCTCTCTCTAGCTTTACGAGCCGCCTCTAAGGCGCTCGGAATCCCTGGAGTCTGGATTAGGTATTCCTATTGTTAAACACTTGTATTTATAACAAGGAAACCCTATAAACTTACTTGGGCCCAACTTGACACTAAGGCTTGTACTAAGCCCAACTGCTGGCCCAAGTCGTGAGTTGACTGAAGTCCGATATCTCACAAAATATACACAATAACGAAAAAATGTTTTAAAATGTTGACACAACAATTGTTTTTATTAAGCATTCTTTGTAGTCTATCTTGTGAAAGCTCCTCGCTTGGAGAAGCATCCAAAGATTTTAGTTGTTCAAGCACTTCCTTAAGAAGCTCCTTCTCTGAGCATACAGATTCTGCGACTCGGCTTAAAAGCTTTTTCATCAACTTTATCACATTTGGTTCTGATGGTTTCAGATAGAGTAGCACAAGTATTTTGCATAGTGCTGCAACGTATGCCTTCTCAGCAGCAGTCTTCTTTGCCTTGAAGCTTACACAATATTAGCAAAGGGGATGATAGCTCTTAGCCAACTATAAAGGGAACAGAGATTCTGAAGGTTAAAAGTACAAGAGAATCTTCACTCTCTACTATACCTTTCATGATCGTGAGGATAATAATGATATAGAAGCCAAAGGAATGCAACTAACCTCGATGGCTATGAGTATGACTAACCCTTCTTCTGTACGGTTTGCATCATCTGTAGGATAAATCTGGATTCTTGGACTGATCCACAAGTGCCTTGTCAACTAACCTCGATGGCTATGCCACATCCCAAGATCCACAAGTGCCTTGGAAGCCATAATACTAATCGGAGGAGGGCTTCTACAAAAGGCTATCCGTAGCTGCCTTACTAGCTCTTCGCTAGGCTTCTTTTCTAACAAACCAAAAAGACCAAGACACTTTATCGCAATCCTCTGCACATACAAGTGAGTGTGTTTTGTCTGCATTACATGAATAATATCAGAAAGAGTGTTTGTTTGTGCAGAGTCAAAGAAAGCAGGACAATGAAAACATTATGCCATGTAAAAGAGGTTCAACAGCATGATAAGCTGTTGCTTAGCTGCATAACTACCACTTCTTAAAAACGTTGACAGTTTTCAATGAAACAACATGGTGCAGAGGGAATTTCTGTATCTTAAATGGAAAATTGACAACCACAAATAAGAACTCAAGGGTAAATAAAACAAATGGCGCCTAAAGCAATGAAATATGACAATAAGAAACATACATAGGAGAGTAGAAAATATACCCCTGGAAGCAACAAAGCATGCAATATCTCTTCAGGTTCAATAGCCTTCCCTTGCAGTGAATGTAAAGATTTTCCATTTTCCAAGAGAAGACTTGTCAGAGAAAGCATGTGCATCCACTGCAAAAAATCCGCAGCCCTTTCCCTACAAGGTCTTGCTAGTTCTTCATATTCTCCAGGCGCGGCATGGACTTCCTTAGCTAATTTGGACACTGCATTGTTAGAGGGTGGATTAGCACCCCCTGGTTTAACTCGGTTCGAACCGAGATCGGTTCAATCAAGACCGGTCTACGATGGTTCGGATCAAAGACAAGTCGGCCCGAAAACGTTGGGCCGAGCTCGGAATCTCGCTGAAAGCCCATCTCGGCTACCGATCTAGGCCCATCACAAGCCCAGTCCGTTACAACAGATGAAACCGGGATATTTCCCTTTTCCCACCGACCTCGGAAAAGGAAATATTCTCTTCGGTCGACTCTTCGAGATATCAGGAACTTATCCTTATCTAAGAGAGAAAACCGGAAGATTTCCTTTTCCTAATCGAACTCGGAAAAGGAAATCTTCCTTTCAACCGCCTCAAAGACACTATAAATAAAGGAGGAGGCTCATTCGTTCGAGACATCCACAACTTCCGCAGAGACAGAGAGTACAAGAGAGAGCTCATTACCGATCTCAAGTCTTTTGTCTTTGCCTACTTACTTAAACTCTGTTGTAATCGCCGACTTAGATCAATAAACGAGATTCCGACCAAAAGTACTGTTTTACCCCTTTTTGTGTGATTTACGGATCAACAATTGGCGCCGACTGTGGGGAGCTTATAGAACAGTACTTTCGGATATCGTTTGATTGAAGTTCGGCAATGGTTCTTCCAGTCGATACCACCGCAGCCCTCGTCAACGGCTCAGAAACCGACGATCAAAACCCACGGATCGACGAGCTCAATCCTATCGATACCGAACTACAGACAACCGGAGGAGGACCCCCTCCGACCATACCTGTTAGAGAAGACAATCAGGTCAATCCATCTCGGACTCTTCAACAGCCTCCGGCTGCTTCGATATTTACGGATCCAACCGTCTTCATAGAAGCTATGACAGCGCAGTTCGCCGAAATAAACAAAAAGAACGAAGAACGGATCGCATCTCTCATAGCATCCCATTTTGAGCGCCGAAATCAGATCGGTATCCTCGATCCAAACCCGGTCACCCCCCCCCCCCCAACGAAAACACGTTACGCCGAAATCTCTTGTCCGATTTAACCGACGCTCAACCCCCAGGCACGATCGACCCGCCGACAAGAAGATCCTCCGCGACCGGTTCGGAAATCAACATCACGGACCGAGCCGCCCTGAATTTGGAATTCGCCAAGGTCCAGGCCCAACTACAAGATATGCGGACCAAAGTCCATCAGGCTACGAGTTCGGCGCCGGAGATCGACCGGGTAATTCAAGAGTCACAGAGGACGCCGTTTACCGACAAAGTCGTCAGTACTCCAGTCCGACGATTGGAAAGAGTCAAGATCACATCATACGACGGGTTTACCGATCCTAAACACTTCTTGACCTCGTTTGTCATCACAATGAACCGATTTCGTTTCGGCTCGGAAACCGAGAAGGACGCAGCCATGTGCCAACTATTCGTGGAGAACTTATCCGGAGCCGCGCTCGATTGGTTTTCAACGCTCGAGCCAAGTTCGGTAAACAGCTATAACGAGCTCACTACCAAATTCCTCAAACGCAATCACGAAACAGCTCGCCACTAAGGACAAACTGTACGTTCCCCCAAAACAACCCGTCAATACGGTCCAAACTCAGCAATCCTGGTCAAACACTTGGGTTCGGTCGGATGAGCCAAAAGAGCCCGACACCACTGAATCCGCGCCGTACTGCAATTTCCATAACCGGTACGGAAACCATTCGACCGAGGAGTGCCGACATCTACAGGAGTTCCTGATGATGAAGTACAAAAAGGGGGAAGTTCCAGTCGAAGGAGCCTTCCAACCCTCGAACAGACCGCGCCGTAACGATAACGGTAGGAGACGTAACTCCAAACCGAACAAGCCTGCCGAGCAAAAGAAAGACAAAACCGACGACGAACAACCGAAACGAGATCGGGAGGACAACGTGGAAACTCAACAACCTCCGCAGGTTCGAAAACGTGTCAACATGATCATGGGTGCATTGGAAACATGCAACTACTCCGTCCGAGCTCTGAAGACATACAGTAAGGAAGCAGTGGCCGCAAAACAGTCACATCAGACTACACCCTGCGGAACGCCGATCACCTTCTCTGAGGCCGACACGGAAGGACTTCATATGCCGCATAACGACCCGTTAGTCGTCGAGACACTCATCGGTGATGTCGTAGTCGGGCGAATTTTGATCGACACTGGAAGCTCGGTTAACGTGATTTTCAAGGATACCCTGAAAAATATGGATTTTCCCGACAACCAAATCAGACCAAACATCGAACCACTCACCGGATTCTCAAGCGAGTAAACCATGACAGCAGGAACGGTCAAAATTCCTATGTATACCGGGGGAATATGTCGAATGGTCAAGTTCTTGGTGCTAAACAAACCCGCGATCTACAACGTAATACTCGGCACGCCGTGGATATTCTCGATGAAAGCAGTCGTGTCAACGTATCATCAATGCGTCAAGTTCCCGACACCTTCCGGAATCTTCACCCTTAGAGGCGACCAAGTGATGTCCCGAACGTGTTTCATCAACGAATGCAAACTGAGGACCACTCCCCGCACCTGCATGATCAATAAGAAGAAAAATCCAAACGATCCCGATTTACCGCGACGCGAAACGATCGTCCAAGTCAATATCGACGATTTCAATCCGGAGAGATGCGTAGGAATCGGAGCCGAGCTCCACGAGGACATCAAAGCGGATTTAATCCGACTCCTCAAAAGAAACATCTCGACCTTCGCCTGGTCGATCACAGATATGCCTGGAATCAATCCAAGGATAATAAGCCACGAGCTCAACATTGATCCCACCTTCAAACCGATCAAGCAAAAACGACGCAAGCTCGGTCCTGAGAAGGCTCAAGCCGTGAACGATGAGGTCGAAAGATTACTTAGCGCAGGATCAATTACGGAGGTTCGGTATCCCGACTGGTTGGCGAACCCAGTCGTTGTGAAAAAGAAAAACGGAAAGTGGAGGATATGCGTCGACTTTACCGACCTGAACAAAGCCTGCCCAAAGGATAGTTTCCCACTCCCACATATCGACAGACTCGTCGAAGCCACCGCCGGGAACGAACTCCTCTCGTTCATGGACGCCTTTTCAGGTTATAATCAGATACTCATGCATTCGGATGATCGTGAGAAAACTTCATTCATCACGGATCGCGGTATCTATTGCTACAAGGTGATGCCCTTCGGCCTAAAAAACGCCGGTGCTACCTACCAACGCCTCGTTAATCGGATGTTCGCTAGCCAGCTCGGCAAAACGATGGAGGTTTACATCGATGACATGCTCGTCAAATCTTTAGTTGCGAAGGATCACGCCGGACATCTAAACACCTGTTTTGATATCCTGAACGAGTACGGCATGAAGCTAAACCCGACCAAGTGCACATTCGGTGTAACCTCCGGAGAATTCCTCGGGTATATCGTGACTCAAAGGGGAATCGAAGCCAATCCTAAACAGATCTCGGCAATCCTTGACCTACCATCTCCAACAACGAGAAGGGAAGTGCAAAGACTCACGGGACGCATCGCCGCACTCAACCGGTTTATCTCCCGGTCCACCGATAAGTGTCTCCCCTTCTACCAATTGCTGCGCGGAAACAAAAATCTTGAGTGGGATGATAAGTGCGAGGACGCATTCAAGCAGCTCAAAGATTACGTATCAACACCACCAATTTTGGCAAAACCCGAAGACGGCGAGACCCTCTATCTCTACATCGCGATCTCAACCTCGGCGATCAGCGGGGTCCTCGTTCGGGAAGACCGGGGCGAACAAAAACCGATCTTCTATATCAGCAAATCACTAGATGGAGCTGAAGGGCGATATCCGACTCTCGAAAAGCTGGCCCTCGCCGTTGTTGTTTCAGCTCGGAAATTGCGCCCTTATTTCCAATCACACTCAGTCACCGTGCTAACCGATCAACCACTCCGGACAATCCTACATAGCCCAAGCCAGTCCGGTCGGTTGGCTAAATGGGCTATCGAACTCAGCGAGTACGACATCGATTACAAAAGCCGGACAAGCATCAAATCACAAGTCCTCGCCGATTTCCTCATCGAACTATCTCCGGAATACGTCAACACTGATGTCATAACCGCCGAACGATGGATCCTTCACGTCGATGGGTCGTCGTCTCACCGAGGCTCTGGAATAAGCATTCGCCTCAAATATCCAACGGGAGAAATCTTGGAGCAATCTTTCCGCCTGACGTTCAACGCGTCTAACAACGAGGCAGAATACGAAGCGCTAATTGCCGGACTACGTTTGGCCAAAGCCATCGGCGTTACACGCATTCACGCCTACTGCGATTCACAGCTCGTCGCAAGTCAGTTCAGCGGGGAGTATGACGCCAAGAATGATCGAATGGACGCATACCTCAAGCTCGTCAAACAACTCGCTTCCAAATTCGATTCGTTCGAACTTACCAAGATTCCGCGGGGAGAAAACGCTCCAGCCGACGCACTCGCTGCCTTGGCTTCGAGCTCCGACCCTCACCTCAAACGAACGATCCCGGTGGAAAGTATATCAGAACCTAGTATCGAAAGCACAGAACAATGCATCGTCACGACTCGTAGACGGGATTACGAGGAAAATCCTGCGACTGAACCTGTCCTACGTCGACAGAGACGGACTCCAACCATCGAGCCCGATCAAGGCACCGAGCCCGAACATTCTAGTACCGCCGAAGGCAACAACGACACGCTGCAAGTCGATGAATCGGCCCGATCAGACGATGAAACGGAGGAACAGACGGACGGACTTCATGAGCCAATAGACCTCGAACAGTCCGACGAGCAGACTCCCGCCAATTGGACACTGGAGATAAAAATGTACATCATCGATGGCAAAATTCCGGCCGATAGATGGGCCGCTCGACGACTCAAAATGCGAGCCGCTCGCTACATACTTATCAAGGACGGACTGTTCCGTTGGAGTGCAGCAGGAATCCTCCTCAAATGCATCTCAGGCGATGAAATTCAGGAAGTCATAAAAAAAATACACGAAGGCGATGGCGGCAATCACTCCGGCGGCCGATCTCTAGCCCTGAAAATCAAGAGAGCAAGCTATTATTGGCCAAGTATGCAAGCAGACTGCGAGAGGTTCGTCGCGAAATGCGACAAATGCCAAAGGCATGGCCCAATGATACATCTTCCTACCGAGCTGCTAACCACTTCGACAGCTCCGTATCCATTCATGCGATGGGGGATGGACATCATCGGTCCTCTCAGACGATCCACTACGCAGAAAAAGTTCATCCTCGTCATGACGGATTACTTTACCAAATGGGTAGAAGCCGAGGCATATCCCGTCATCCTCGCCTCTGACTCAGAAATTCGTCTGGAAATTCATTATCTGCCGACACGGAATTCCGTACGAGATTATTACCGATAACGGTCCCCAATTCATATCAACACTATTCAACGACTTCTGCGCTAAGTGGAAAATTCGACTAAGTTTTTCTACACCAAGATACCCGCCGAGCAACGGTCAGGCCGAGGCAACAAATAAAACAATCATAGCCGGCCTCAAGAAACGATTGGATACTCATAAAGGGACATGGTCAGATAAACTCGACGGAGTCTTATGGTCATACCGAACGACCCCAAGATCGTCAACGGGGCAATCCCCCTTCTACATGGCCTATGGCGTGGAAGCCCTATGCCCCGCCGAACTCACCATCCCGACTATCCGTCGGACGATGCTCGTACAAAATCCTGATCTTAACGACGAAATCATGCTCGACAACCTCGACAATCTCGAGGAACAACGCGATCAAGCCTTACTTCGGATTCAGAATTATCAGAACTTGGCAGCACGCTACTACAACAAAAAGGTCCGCGGACGTCACTTCACCGACGGCGACCTTGTCTTAAGAAAAGTCTTCGAAGGCACCGAAGAAAAGAATGCCGGCAAGCTCGGCACAAACTGGGAAGGACCTTATCAGGTCATGAGGGTAGTCAAACCAGGCGTCTACGAGCTCATGAAGCTAGACGGAACCCCCATTCCTCGTTCGTGGAATTCCATGAACCTCAAGCGGTACTACATCTAGACCAACCCTCAAGCGCCAAAAAAAAAAAAAAAAAAAAAAAAAAAAAAAAAAAAAAAAATAACCGAGCTACTACACATACGCTCGATTCTAATATGTAATATGAACTACGAATGGCTTGATCCTTCTTTCGAAGGTACGTAGGCAGCCCTCACAAGGCGCAGCTATAACATTAATAAAATTTTACCAAGGCATTCTACCGAACTCCAATAGTTCGTACCTTCAAAGCCAAACTTTTAGTTTGCCGAACTCCAACAGTTCGTATTTTCAAAGCCAAACTTTTAGTTTGCCGAACTCCAACAGTTCGTATTTTCAAAGCCAAACTTTTAGTTTGCCGAACTCCAACAGTTCGTATTTTCTAAAGTCAAACTTCTAGTTTGCCGAACTCCAACAGTTCGTATTTTCTAAGTCAAACTTTTAGTTTGCCGAACTCCAACAGTTCGTATTTTCTAAGTCAAACTTTTAGTTTGCCGAACTCCAACAGTTCGTATTTTCTAAGTCAAACTTTTAGTTTGCCGAACTCCAACAGTTCGTATTTTCTAAGTCAAACTTTCAGTTTGCCGAACTCCAACAGTTCGTATTTTCTAAGTCAAACTTTTAGTTTGCCGAACTTCAACAGTTCGCATTTTCAACCACCAACGGTTACATATCAACGTCCTGGCCAGACGATCTGATAAAGCCGAGCTTAGCTCGCACGCATCCTCATGGTGCAATGGATAATACACTTTCCACATTCAAAGCCGAGATCAGTCTCGCACCAAATTCTCAGATTATCCGAGCTAAATAAGCCAAGTCCGTCTCGCACACTCGGATTCAATGTGAGAAACCTAGAGCATATTAAGATGGGCTGTTCACGTACTCTTAAACTAAACTCTAGGGTCAAGCCGAACGTCCTTCCTCGCAAATCTAAGCCGACTTCTCAACAGTCGCAAAACTAGTAAGCCGATTTCTCAACAGTCGCAAAAACAAGTAAGCCGATTTCTCAACAATCGCAAAAGCAGTAAGCCGATCTACGATAGGGATTGCCGACCTCGAACAGGTTCAGTTGAATTTATCCTCTTCACCCGGCTAAGACCGTACAATTTACGGCACCACTGTGTACGATAAATTCGAGAGGTTCGTATTATGTACGACTTCAAATATATCAGAACTCGGCATAAAAATAAATTGAGAAATAACTAAGTATAACACTCAAAATAAAAAGAAGATCGATAGAAATCAGATTCATAAAAGCCCCCCGGGCAAAACAACAAAACGGATACCGGACTTTAAAAACCCTTCGGTCCAAGAGGTCAAGTTATAAGCCCATTCGGGCAAAAGAAAACTAAACAAATCACAAAAAAGGGGCTTAGACGTTTTGCTTCCGCATCGCATCAGCGCGATCAGCCGACATGGAAGCCTGATTGGATCCAAACTCGTCGAGGCCCGGTGGAACCTCATTGCCCATCGACGTCGAAACCTCTGGATGCACCGGATCACTAAAAGGCGTGACAACCAAGTCCGTCTCATCCAGCTCACAGAGGTCGATCGCGGCATATTCCTTCACCTTTTCGGCCTTAAGCTCCTCGAGCCGATCGATACGAGACGAAGGGACAACAATACCGTGCTTCTTCTTGAGGCCCTCACAGAAATCAAGTACTCCCTGAACCTGATTGATAACGAGGAACGGTTTCTTCGCCTGCTCAACCGCCGACAAATGGTCCTTTACCTTCTGAAGCCGGACTTGGCACTTTTCAGTGACCGCTTTTCTCCTGGAGATCTGCTGGGTACGACCAGCCCTCAATCGCTAAGTTTCCGCGAACAGCTTTATCGAGAGAGCGTCTCTTTCCAACCCCAGCTCGGCATTGGATCTCTTAAGTGCGGCAATCTCGCGAGTCAGTTGGTCCACCGCACGATCGCCCGCCTCCACTCGGTCCTCGGATATGTGCAGCTCCTTGCGAAGCTCCGCCACTTGAACCCTCGCCTCGAAAGCTTTACGGCGCGATTCTACGAGCTCGCGGTCGTAAGACCCGACGATCTCGTTCGTCTGAGCAACCATCTGCAGAAATAACGAACTTTAAAAATAAGCAATCGAAAGAAAAAGGATAACGAACTAAAAAAAAAGAAAAGAGAGAAAGGTTTACCTCGGCAGTAGTCTGGGCCAGTTTCTTATAGGCCTCAGATTGGCGAAGGCAATCGATCGGCGGAAGGAAGTCCGGGCCGAAACTCAAGCGCCGATACGATTCGACGTAATCCCAGGAATTGACCTCGGGATCTGACGTCCGACGCTTCTTCGACACTGGAGAACTGTCCGAGAGGACAATTGTATCTCCATCAGCTTGTTGGGGTTCGGCAATCCCCTCGTCGCCTTCACCACCTTCGGCATGCTCGGTACCGACTCCAGCGGTTGAACCAGCAGCCCGCCGAGACCCCCGTTTTGTCTTCCTTTTTTTTCTTCTTCTCGGCCGGATGAGAAGTGTGCTCCCCAGCAGGAACGTCTCCTCGGCCAATCTCTTCGGCTGAAGCTTCCGGGTTTGCCCGTTCGGTCACCGAAGGAGTCCGATCCCCAGCAGGAACCTCCTCTTGGCCAACCTGTTCGTCAACGGCCGTAGCCTCGGGATTCACTTGGTCATCAGGCACGGGAACATCCACGTCCATCTCGTCACCGTCCATCTCGGCTGAAAGATTAGGGATATCATCGAACTTCATTTTTCTCCGACGATGTGATGACTTTGCTGCGAAAGGGAAAAAGCGATATGAACACCGGAAAAATGAGTATCGGTATCGAACGATCTACAAAAATGACAGATTTATACCTCTGAGAGCTCTCTTCGCCTTCAAATCAAGCTTTTCCTGGTAAGCTTCTGGCCACCGAGCTTTCCCTGCCGCACTTAATTTCTTCACGTGGATAAAGGTGAATCCCGGCGTGGTGATAAGGAAGCCCGGTATGTGACGATCTGAAAAAGAAACGAAGAAATATAACTTAGGCAAAATAAAGCACTGAAAGGAGTCAGGAACGAATATCTACCAATAGGCGTCCTCCACTGAGTTCGGTAACTCCCGTTTGGATGCTCGACAGAAGACTCGTCAATCTTCACATAGAAGTACCGAGCATTCCAGTTGTTAACCTTGCTCGGTTTATTCCCGGTGACGAGGTCACACTCCGGCTTCGCATTAGCTGATAAGTACCAAGGTTTCGCCTTCGACAAATTAACCCGGAACAATCTTTCAAAAATCTTCGCCGAGATGGGTATGCCGCACTCCTCCCCAAGAGAGAGAAGACCCATAAGATTTATTACCGTGGCCGGCATCAACTGAGAGATCGCAATATGCCGCCTCTTGCAATACTTATAGAAGAGTTCTGGGATGGGAAACTTAAGACCGCAGCTCCTAAAATACTCCTCGTAAACACAAAGGTAACCGTCAGGAGCGTCCCACGGGCGGTCGGTCTCCTTCGGGATCTTGATAAGGATACCATCCGGAGCATTGCATCTTTCCAAAGTAACTTGGACCGTCTCGGCTTTGGAACGAGACGGCCCAATATTCGCGGGCTTTTCAACCACCCATCCGGTAGCCGACCTGGAAACATCATCCTGACGAGCCGCTGGCGGTACAGCGTAATCGTCCAGACAGGCAGCATCATCCCCTATATCTGGCCGAACAGTCGGAGAGAAAGCTTGATTATCGAGACCAGCTGCATCCTCGTCCTCTGCAAGCCGAGCAGCAAATTCGGCATCCGCCCGAACTTGATCGAAAGATGCACCACCTTCCTCTTCAGGAAGATCTTCATCAAGGAGATGCGGAACTTCGATCGTAACCCTTGAGCTGCTCGGTCCGGCCGCAGCGCGCTGAGAGTTGCGCCTAAACATCTCCCGCTCTATGTCACCCAGTCCGTCCGAGCTTGAATCAGAACTGTTGATAAATAACTCAAGATCGGGAGACTCAAGTGGAGAAGCTCGGTCTTTAACAGAAGGAGAAGAAGTCCTTGAAACCATCTCGATCGAAAGAAAGAACTGATGAAGAACAACTTGAATACTAACGAAGAACAGCTTTAAGATCGCCCAGAAAGTTCGAAGATCTTCAAACAGATCGGAAGAATCACGGCGGAGAAAGGATCGGAGAACGGAAAGAAAAATAAATTCTAGAGAGAAGGGAGAGCGTTTAGAGAGAGAAAGTACCTTTTTCTTTTCGGAAGCAAAGCAGAAATAAAAACAGAAAGAGGGTCGAGCGGTATTTATAAGGAAAAACGCAATGATGACGACTCTTCGAGTTCTGTGGCCAAAGAATACGAATCGACACGCGACTCCTCGAATTCCGCGACTAAAGAAGATAAAGCGGCACACTTTTCCCGAGAAAAATCTGCCGAACTCGAAAGCTCCAAAATCTATTCGATCACGGGAGTTCCGATCTTCACTTTCGAAAGAAGTTCGCCGAACTCAAAATTCGCCGAACCCGAAAATCCGCCGCACTCGAAATAGAATCTGATCAGATCGTACCGATCTCAGTTTTAACCGAGCTAAAGAATACTCCCCAAAAATTCACCGAACTCATAAACTCCCTCGCCGAACTGAGGGGGGGACCAATTGTTAGAGGGGGGATTAGCACCCCCTGGTTTAACTCGGTTCGAACCGAGATCGGTTCAATCAAGACCGGTCTACGATGGTTCGGATCAAAGACAAGTCGGCCCGAAAACGTTGGGCCGAGCTCGGAATCTCGCTGAAAGCCCATCTCGGCTACCGATCTAGGCCCATCACAAGCCCAGTCCGTTACAACAGATGAAACCGGGATATTTCCCTTTTCCCACCGACCTCGGAAAAGGAAATATTCTCTTCGGTCGACTCTTCGAGATATCAGGAACTTATCCTTATCTAAGAGAGAAAACCGGAAGATTTCCTTTTCCTAATCGAACTCGGAAAAGGAAATCTTCCTTTCAACCGCCTCAAAGACACTATAAATAAAGGAGGAGGCTCATTCGTTCGAGACATCCACAACTTCCGCAGAGACAGAGAGTACAAGAGAGAGCTCATTACCGATCTCAAGTCTTTTGTCTTTGCCTACTTACTTAAACTCTGTTGTAATCGCCGACTTAGATCAATAAACGAGATTCCGACCAAAAGTACTGTTTTACCCCTTTTTGTGTGATTTACGGATCAACATGCATCAGCCCAATATTTATCACCACCAAGTTTATACCATCTGCAATTACAATACTGTTCCCATCTCCAAGTATAATTCTTGCTCAAAAGGTCTGTGGAGCAGCTCCTGGACAAATGAACTTGTAGTTTTGTGGAGCATAGCATCAGAGAAATCAAGCATTGTGCCGAGCAATAAGAGCTGCCTTGAAGCAAACTGATGATTTGGTCCTGAAAATTATATGTAAGCAGCGGGTATTTCCCAAACAAAAACAAAAGTTTTGGTATCAAAAAACATATTTGGACTCACCAGCAACATAATCAGAAACTGTTGTAGTAAGAATTCTTTCCAGCAAATCATTAGCATAGGATGCTTCAGCAGCATAAACTGTTGCCTCAGCTCCCATTGCAGTAGCAACATCAGAACCCTTTGCATGTGTAACAGTCTCATCATTTAGTGGAATCATTACTCGTCTTCTTGAACAAATCATTCGTAGTTGGTAAGTTGCAAACTTAGTAAGGAAAAAGAGACCGATCAAATCCTCAAGATGGTGGACAAAAGAGAGAGAGATCTACACAACTTTAATTTATCTACAAGAAGAGCTTCGTTTTATATCATCATGTTATCACCACACGCCTCCCTTGATTTGCAACCATCAGTCTGCGGGGATTTCATCTACCGATTTCTGCAGAAACTCTTAGAGGAATATGACAAATTCACACCACAAAGAACTTGAGGCCAAGGTTCATTTCAACGGGGGAGTAATGATGCGAGTGCAGATCCACCAATCAGATCAAACCGGAGATTTTAAGATTAAAACTAGCCTCATGATCAGGAAGCATTTGAGGTTCCGTAAATTCTATTGTATATGAATCATTATTATAAATAATATGGAAGTTGAATTGATTCTAAAGATTTGTTTTATCAAAATTGTTAAATTTAATTCACAGAAACCAAATACAACCTTGCTGAATATCATAGTATGATGATATCTCTTCAATCATTTACTCGTCTTCTTTAACGAACTGGTATTGTTAAGCAATGAGCAGGGGTCTGTGGCACTGTTGTAGTTGCAGTGATCTCTAGGTTGTAGCTTACACTCCTACTGGTTCTGTATATAAAGAACAATTTGTGACATTTATAATATGGCTTTATATATGACAAAAGAGAGACTCTAGATGAAATCATCATGATATTAGTTTCTGACACCTAAAGTTTCGTGACCAATGACCAAAAAGCAAACTAGATCTTTCCACTATCCAAAAGATCAATTTACCAAAGATGGAATTTGCTTCCTCTTGAATATCTTTGGATGTTCAAGCTTTAGTTTCACTTCCCTGAGAACCTCCTTTCTCTGACTTAAAAAATATTTTCATAAACTTTTTATCACTATGTCTTGTTCTAATGGTTTCAGACGGAGCAGAATAAGTATAGTGTCAGTCTTCTTTGCTTTGTACTAGACCATCACGGGAGTTGCAAAGAGCTTAGCGATTGTGTCCTCTCACTTGCACACAACGATCCAACTTATAGAAATGAAAGTCACAAATATACGTCTTTGAATTTACATCATTTTTAATGAAAGTTTCCAACTTATAGAAATGTAACTTGACAACAATGTCATTCAAGCAAAAGAACTAAAATAAAACCAAACAAAATTAAGAACTGAGAGGATACAGTCACACTCATTGCAATGGCTTAGGAGCCTCATCCTGTTCATCTATTATTCCTGCTCATGTCTCATGAAACTCAGTGGCAGCTTTGGGCATTCGTAGACATAAAATTCTCTTTAATTCAGACAAATGTGCTGCTCTAAGGGATTCTAGCTTCCCAAAGGGAACAGAAATATCTGGATGCACATTTTTAATTCTCATTCCTTTCTCTCTATTTATAATTTCTTCTATGCTTGGTGAGCCAACCACTACAACCTCGAATACTACTCGCCAATCACTCCTCCTTGCATACTTTCCAAAATTAAAGCATCGACTACTGTTGCTGTGAAAATATTTAAGTGCTCTAAGAGCTGTAGCTCTTACACTAATCTTGAATTGTTGATGGGTTTGGCATAATACACACATGTGGGGCTCTGTTGGGCCAGACGAGACTACAATTAAAAGGAAGAAGAGATAAGGTTTTGGGTGATGTCATTGGCCCAAACCTGTTTACCATATATATGTTGCATTACAACGTAAGATATGGTGGTGGTTGAGACAAGACATCAGAGAGTTCTAGAGAAAGAGAGAAACAGAGGGTTTTGCTACAGCAAGTTCTTTCTTTCTTCTTTGATGTGTCTTTGATCTCTGTCTTTCTTGATTGTACCTGAGAACCAAGAGACATCACAAGTTAATGGTGTGTGTGTGTGTGTAACTTCTCTTTCATACTGAAGATTGGGAGCAAGAGTACTCCCCCGAGATGTACCGGTTAGAGTCGGGAACTCGGTTATCAAACCGTGTGTTGTTTTACAAGCAATCGGTACACAAATATCCTTACAAGTGGTATCAGAGCACCAGGTGTGGTGTAAGATTGAAGAAAAGGTTCAGGTCAAGGGTTTCAAGAAGACAGCCAGAATGAGCAACAATCGGGTTGATGTGGACATGTTTGATGGAACTGGTGACTTTTCTCTATTGAAACTAAGAATGTTGGCTCACTTTGGGGTGCTAGGGCTGAAAAGTGTCTTGAACGATGAGCAGCTGCGGAAGGATCCACCTGCTACTAAAGAAGAAGTAGCAGCAGCAACAAAAGACCATCAGACAGGTACATCAGAAGGTGTTGAGCTCCCTCCAAGCATTGATCCTGTAAAGTTTGAAAAATCAGAGAAGGCAAATGATATAATAGTACTAATGTGGAAAATCAAGTACTAAGGAAGATCACACACTGTGAAACAGCATCAGCCATGTGGTATACTCTAAACAGGTTATACATGGAGACTTCTTTGCCTAATCGCATCTATTTACAGCTTCTATACCTTCAAGATGACAGATTCCAAGAGTATAGATGAAAATGTAGATGATTTTCTCAAGCTGGTGGCAGATCTAAACAATGTAGGAGTGGATATTACAGAAGAGGTTCAAGTTATACTGTTGATGAGTTCATTATCTTATAAGTATGACCAACTAAAGGAAACACTCAAGTATGGAAGAGATACCTTGAGGTTGAATGAGGTCATAGGAGCTGCCAAGTCCAAGGAGAGAGAGCTGGCAGAAAGTGGAAAGCTCTCCAAATCACAGAGTGAAGGGATGTATGTGCAAACAAGAGGCAGGTCAGATAAGAGAACAGACAAAGGACATGGTAAACCTTGGAGAGGACGATCAAAAAGCAAAGGTAGATCAAAATCAAGGCCTAAATACAACAAGAACAACAAAGGTTGTTTTATATGTGGTAAAGAAGGGCATTGGAAAAGAGAATGTTCTGAAAAGCCATCAAACAAACCATCAAGCTCAACAAATATGGCAACAGAACCAAGATAACCACTGGTAATAACAGTAAGCACTCAAGACACAAAAGAAGAGTGGGTTATGGATTCTGGATGTAGTTTTCACATTACACCAGACAAGGAGTCATTGTTTGACCTACAAGAATTCGATGGTGGCAAGGTCTTGATGGGTAACCTGACTCACAGTGAGGTAAAAGGGATTGGCAAGATCAAAATCTTAAATCCAGATGATTCGGTCGTTATTGTAACAAATGTCAGGTACATACCTACAATGGGAAGGAACCTCATATCATATGGCCAGCTAGAGAAGAGTGGCTGCAAGTATGAAGGAAAAGATTTCGTAGTTACCTTCTACAAGGATAGACAGAGGGTTATTTCTGGCAGATATCAAAATGGACTGTACTACTTACAAGGGAAGATAGTGAAATGAGAAGTTGATGTGGCCAGACCTGAAGCTGATATGACTACTATTTGGCACTCTAGAATGGGACATATTAGTTTAAAAACCTGAATGTTCTGGTTAAAGAAGGTTACATGCCATCAAAGGAGGTAGACAAGTTGGAATTTTGTGAGAGTTGTGTACTTGGGAAATCTCACAAGCAGAATTTTCCAACATGCCATCACACCACCAAAGGTATATTGGATTATATATATTCTGACCTCTGGGGATCTCCATCTACCCCAGAAAGTCTTGGTGGATGTCGATACTTTGTAAGCTTCATTGATGATTTCTCAAAGAAGGTATGGGTTTATTTCTTGAAGACTAAGGATGAAGCAGTTCACAAGTTCAGGGAATGGAAACAAGCAGTTGAAAATCAGACAAGGAAGAAGAGTATCTGAGAACTGATAATGGTCTTGAATTCTGTAATGCACAATTTGACAACTTGTGCAAGGATGCAGGAATTCAAAGGCACAGAACGTGCACCTATACACCACAACAAAACGGTGTATCAGAGAGGATGAATAGGACCATTATGGATAAGGTTAGAAGTATGCTTGCTGAAACAGGATTGGGTCATGAATTTTGGGTTGAAGCTACTTCTACAGTAGTTTACTTAATCAACAGAACGCCAAATTCATCTATTGGGTTTAAGCTGCCTGAAGAAATATGGACTGGTTCAAAATCAGATTTGAGTCATCTAAGGAGACTTGGGTGCTCAACTTTTGTTCATGTCACTCAAGACAAGACAAGTCCAAGAGCAGTTAAAGGTGTGTTAATGGGATATCTTTTTGGTATCAAAGGATACATTATCAGTTACCAGAGGAAGGAAAATGCACTACAAGTAGAAATGTGGTGTTCAATGAAAATGAAGTGTACAAGAACACACTAAGTAATGCAAATGGAAGAGTAGAAGAAGCTGATAAAGAAGCAAAAGGGATGAAAAAGAAGGCTGGAAAAAGGGTGTCTTTCAGACATGATCTTATCAGAGGACCTTCTACTGGTTATTCTGATGTGGAAGACGCATCTTCTCAAGGTGGAGATAGCTCATCATCAGAAAGTTCAGAAAGCTCAGAAGAATCTGAAACTGATGAAAGAGTTGATGGATCAGAAAATCAACAGTCTCTAGATGATTATGTGCTAGCTAGAGACTGAAGAAGGAGGAGTAATATTCGACCCCCATCCAGATTTGAAGATGCGGATTTTGTAGCTTATGCATTGTCAACAGCTGAAGACTGAGAAACAGATGAACCTAAGTCTTATGAAGAAGCCATGAAAAGCACAAAGAGAAAGTATTGGGAAAATGCAATGCCGGAAGAGATGGATTCTCATAAGAAAAGTCAGACTTGGGATCTAATTGAGAAACCAGAAAAACAGAAGCTGGTCGGATGCAAATGGATTTTTAAGCTGAAACCGGGAATACCAGGAGTGGAGAAACAGAGATACAAGGTCAGACTAGTTGCAAAGGGTTACTTGCAGCAAGAAGGTATATATTATAATGAAGTGTTTTCTCCGGTGGTTAAGCATGTCTCCATCAGATTAATGTTATCTCTTGTGGTCAACATGGATTATGAGTTAGAGCAGATGGATGTCAAAACAGCTTTTCTGCATGGGAATCTAGAAGAGAGGATCCTAATGACTCAACCAGAAGGATTCATATAAAAGGGAAATGAAAACAAATTATGTTTGTTGAAGAAGTCCCTGTACGGCCTAAAACAATCTCCTAGGCTGTGGAATCAAAGGTTTGATGGGTTCATGAAGGATCAAAAGTTTGAAAGAAGCCGTTATGATCCGTGTGTCTACATGAAAGACACTCAGACTGCTCAGGCTATATACTTGTTGCTCTATGTTGATGATATGTTGATAGCATCAGGAAATATGAGTGTTATTCAGAATCTTAAAGACAAGCTAAGTAGTGAGTTTGAAATGAAAGATTTGGGAAAGGCTTCAAGGATTCTAGGTATGGATATCACAAGAGATAGAGACAAAGGAGAGTTGATTCAGTCTCAAGGAGTTTACCTGGAAAAGGTGATGAAAATATTTGGAATGTTTGAAGCAAGGCCAGTGGTTACACCAACTGCTTCTCACATCAAACTCAGAAGTTTATCAGAGGAGGAAAAGAAATCAGAAGCTGTACACATGGAGAGAATTACATATGCAAGTGCTGTGGGGAGTTTAATGTATGCAATGGTTGGTTCAAGGCCAGATTTAGCATTTGCAGTGGGTTTTATCAGCATGTTTATGACAAATCCAGGGAGAGATCATTGGTATGCAGTGAAATGGGTGTTAAGGTATTTAAAGGGTTCATACACTCAAAACTCAAAACATGACTTTTAAGAAGGATTCTAAATTCTGCGTTGAAGGGTTTTCAGATTCAGATTATGCAACTAATTTAGACAGAATAAGATCAGTTACAGGTTTTGTGTTTAAAGTTGGTGGAAACACAATTTCATGGAAGTCATGTTTACAGTCTGTTGTAGCTCTTTCAACCATTGAAACAGAGTACATGGCTCTTACTGAAGCAGTGAAAGAAGCCATTTGGTTGAAGGGTTTGTGTGCAGAATTGGGTTTTAAGCAAGATAATGTTATGGTTAACTGTGATTCACAAAGTGCTCTAGCGCTAGCAAAGAATTCAGTTCACCATGAAAGAACAAAGCATATAGACACTAAATTTCACTTCATCAGGGATATAGTGTCTCAAGGTGATGTGGTTCTACACAAAATCCACACAACAGTAAATCCTGCAGATTTCCTAACTAAGACGGTACCTGGTCAGAAGTTCCAGCTTTGCTGTGAGCTTCTCAACATCCACTGAAGTGGAGCAGCGGCTCCAGGTAACTCCAATGGCCTCGCAGAACATGAGAATTAATCTGAGTTAGCTTTCTGTGAGTTGTTTGCTCAAGTGTCAGAATTGAGTAAGGTTCTTAATTTGAAATGGAGTTACCTTTAGAAATTCTGGAACTGTGCAGAAAGAGTCACAGGTTCCAGGTGGAGTATCTGACAAAAGAGTTTCAAGAAAGAAACGTGGTTAGGAAATCATACCATGTCTTAAGATTGAAGAAATCTGTCAAGAAAAAGGGTGATTCAAGGCATATTTGTTACCTGAAGATCTGTGCAGTCAGGTTGCAAGAGATTTAGGATTCAAGTAGAGTCTTTGTTGAAAAAGAGGCTGATAATTTCAAGGTCAAATGGTGCTCCTAAATTTGATATGACTGTAGAGAAGGAGCTAAGTGATCAACATGTTACCAGCGTTTCTAAGCAGCCAGATGGAAGCGCTTGATATCGAGAATCTGAAAAGTTGAAAGGAGAATCGGGTTCTGACTCTCAAGTAAAACCAAAATCTGAAATTGGTTCAGCCACGGCTAAAGAGGAATCACCTGAGGATTTTTTTTTTTTTGGGGGGGTTGGTCGAGACATGTTGAGATCGCCGATTGTCTGAGCAAGCTGAAGCTCGCCGGAAATTCAGAAGAAGTCAGCGGAGGGTGATGAAGCTAATCACCTGAAACGCATCAAAACAGGAATCGGGTTTCGATTTTTCTGGAAAATCAGATATGCCTAATCTAAAATCGTGACAGTCACGAGGAATGAGAGAGATTAGAGGAGATACATGATTGGAAGTGACGCCGGCGTTCCGGTTTGCCGGAAAATACAGAGAAGGTCACTAAGGGGAAAGAAGAGGAAATCATGTCTCAGGTTTACGACATCGTCAAAGTTGGTGTATTTGCAAAAGGTGGAGATTTGTTGATGGGTTTGACATAATACACACATGTGGACCTCTGTTGGGCCAGACGAGATGATAAGATTGAATCTCAGAACTCTTGTAAAACTGTGTATGTATTGAATCGGTATCAAAGAGAAACATCCATTGTTACGATCTCATAGCGATCGCCAAGCAAGTAAAACTCATCACGTCTTTACAAGTTTGTTACAACTGAATGGATACCGTTTACAACGAGCTCAGCTCTTATTTAAGTAGAAAGATAAGCTACTAAACACTCCAAATCAGCTGGAGTCTTCCTGGTCAACACTGAAGGTTGACTTTTCTTCTTCTCTACTCTTTTCTCCCTTAGATCCTTTCTTTCTCTGCCTCACATAGATGTTACGAATCCTATCAATACCCCGCCCTATCAGACGCAGCTTGTCCTCAAGCTTAAAATCAGGATATTGCTTCTCAAATTCCGAAGCTGCGAACCAAGTGGCTTCATGAGGAGGCATATTTTTCCAATTGATCAACACTTCTAGTCTTCCTTGATCATTGTAGCGAGTATCTAACACTGATTCTGCCTCTAACACAAACTCACCAACATCAGAGAATGTTTCTGGAAGAGGCGTAACCATAGCCTGCTCTCCCACTACTGCTTTCAACTGTGATACATGAAAGACAGGGTGTATTTTTGAGGAAGTTGGTAACTTCAGTCTATAAGCAGCTTTGCCAATCTTTTCAAGTACTTCAAATGGACCATAGAACCTGGCAGCTAACTTTTGACACAATCTTCTCGTCACTGAGTGTTGTCTATAGGGTCGCAACTTCAGATAAACCATCTCCCCTACCACAAAGGTCACATCTCTTCTGTGTTTATCCGCTGAAGCTTTCATTAAGTTCTGAGCATGCATCAAATACTCCTTGACCTGTGCCAGCATTCTGTCTCGATCCCTTAACATTGATTCTAGCTCAAAATTAGTAGTAGAACCCTCCTCAAAGAACAACAATGTGGGTGGATCTTGACCATACACCACATTAAAAGGAGTTGTCTTTAACGCAGTATGGTAATTCGTATTGAACCAGTACTCAGCCCAATGAAGAAAATCACACAATGTGGGTGGATCTTGACCATACATAACTGTTGATCCGTAAATCACACAAAAGGGGTTAAAACAGTACTTTTAATCGGAATCTCGTTTATTGATCTGAGTCGGCGTTACAACAGAGTTTAAGTAAGAAGGTAAAGACAAAAGGATTCGAGATCGGTAATGAGCTCTCTTATGTTCTCTGTCTTTGCGGAAGTTGTGGATGTGTCGAACGAATGAGGCTCCTCCTTTATTTATAGTGTCTTTGAGGCGGTCGAAAGGAAGATTTCTCCTTTTCCGAGTTCGATTAGGAAAAGGAAATCTTCCGGTTTTCTCTCCGAGATAAGGATAATTTCCTGATATCTCGAGGAGTTGACCAAAGAGAATATTTCCTTTTCCGAGATCGGTGGGAAAAGGGAAATATTCCGGTTTCATCTGTTGCAACGGACCGGGCTTGTGATGGACCTAGATCGGTAGCCGAGATGGGCTTTCAGCGAGATTCCGAGCTCGGCCCAACGTTTTCGGGCCGACTTGTCTTTGATCCGAACCATCGTAGACCGCTCTTGATTGAACCGATCTCGGTTCAAACCGAGTTAAACCAGGGGGTGCTAATCCCCCCTCTAACAATTGGTCCCCCCCTCAGTTCGGCGAGGGAGTTTATGAGTTCGGTGAATTTTTGGGGAGTATTCTTTAGCTCGGTTAAAACTGAGATCGGTACGATCTGATCAGATTCTATTTCGAGTGCGGCGGATTTTCGGGTTCGGCGAATTTTGAGTTCGGCGAACTTCTTTCGAAAGTGAAGATCGGAATTCCCGTGATCGAATAGATTTTGGAGCTTTCGAGTTCGGCAGATTTTTCTCGGGAAGGGGGCGTCGTTTCGTCTTCTTCGGCTACGGAATTCAAAGAGCCGCGTGTCGATTCGTACTCTTCGGCTACAGAATTTGAAGAATCGTCATCATTGCGTTTTTCTTTATAAATACCGCTCGATCCTCCTTCATTTCTCACTTCTGTTCATTTTCTTCAAAAAGGTATTTCTCTCTCTCTCTAGAGCTCTCCCTTCTCTCTAGAATTTATTTTTCTTTCCGTTCTCCGATCATTTCTCCGCCGTGATTCTTCCGATCTGTTTGAAGATCTTCGAACTTTCTGGGCGATCTTCAAGCTGTTCTTCGTTAGTATTCAAGTTTTTCTTCATTAGTTCTTTCTTTCGATCGATATGGTTTCAAGGACTTCTTCTCCTTCTGTTAAAGACCGAGCTTCTCCATCTAAGTTTCCCGACCTTGGGTTGTTCGTCAACAGCTCTGATTCGAACTCGGATGGGTTAAGTGACGTCGAACGGGAGATGTTCAGGCGCAACTCTCAGCGTTCCACGGCTGGACCAAGCAACCCTAGAGTTTCGGTCGAGGTCCCGCATCTCGTCGATGAAGACCTGTCTGAAGAAACTGCTGAGTCGAATGAGCAAGTTCGGGCAGATGCCGAATTCGCCGCTCGGCTTGCCGAGGATGAGGATGCGGCCGACCTGGACAATCGTGCTGCTTCTCCAGCAGGTCGTCCTGACGAAGGAGACGATGATCCCGTATCGGCTGCTAGGCGGATGGTTGAGAGGCCGGCCAATATCGGCCCATCTCGGTCCACCGCGGAGACGATCCAGATCACCTTGGAGCGGTGCGGTGCTCCAAATGACTTGCTTTTTAAGACCCCGAAGGCTACGGATCGGCCGTGGGATGCTCCTGACGGTTACATTTGTGTCTACGAGGAGCATTTCAGAAGTTGCGGGCTTCGGTTTCCCATCCCAGAGCTCGTCTATAAGTACTGTAAGAGGCGGCACGTCGCGATCTCTCAGTTGATGCCGGCCACGGTGATAAACCTTATGGGTCTTCTTTCCCTCGGGGAGGAGTGCGGTATCCCTATTACGGCGAAGGTTTTCGAGAGGTTGTTCCGGGTGAACCTGTCGAAGGCAAAGCCGTGGTTTCTATCGGCGAATGCGAAACCGGAAGCCGACCTTGTTACTGGGAACAAACCGAGCAAGGTCAACCATTGGAGCGCCCGATACTTCTTCGTGAAGATCGACAAATCTTCCGTTGAGTGTCCGGGAGGGAATTACCGAACTCAATGGAGGACTCCCATTGGTATATACTTGTTCTTGATTTCGTTTTAGTACCTAATTTTGCCTGAATTATATTTGTCTTTTCCGTTTTCAGCTCGTCATCCTCCAAGCTTCCTTATCACCACACCAGGATTCACTTTTGCTCATGCGAAGCAATTGAGTGCGGCTGGGAAAGTTCGGTGGCCTGAAGCTTTCCAGGAGAAGCTCGATTTGAAGGCGAAAAGAGTTCTTAGAGGTTGGTCGGTCGACTTTTCTTCGTAGTCTGTTGATACCGATCTCCCCTTTCCCTTTTTTTTATTTACTTATCGTTTTCCCCCTTTTTCAGCTAAACCGTCTCGTCGTCGGAAGATGAAGTTCGATGACATCCCCGATCTATCTGCCGAACTTGACGGTGACGAGCGGGAGATGAATTCTGAAATTCCTCCTCCGCCTGAAGCCGAACCGGTAATTGTTGATGAAGGCATCGTTGGGAACGATGTTCCTGCTGGGGAGCAAGTTCCTACTGAAGGGCACACCTCTCCTCCCGCCGAAAAGAAGAGGAGAAGGAAGACTAAAAAAGGAGCCCGGCAAAGGGCTGATCACACAGCTGGGGTCGGCACTACGCCTGCTGAAGGCAACGAAGGGAATACCAGCCCCCAAAATGTTGGAGGTGATGATGGGGGTTCTGAACCCCAACGAGCCGAAGAGGAGACGGTGGTCCTGTCGGACGATTCTCCTGTCTCGAAGAGGCATCGGGCTTCAGCACCGGAGGTCGAGTCATTGGGTTTTGCCGAGACGTATCGGCAGGTTAGCTTCGGCCCGGAATTCCTCCCTTCGGTCGATCGTCTGTATAAGTCTGATGAGTTCAAGAAATTGGCCCAGACTACTGCCGAGGTAAATGCCTTTTTCAAGTTCGTCTCTTCTTTCTTTCAATTCTTCTTTCTGATATTCGCTGTTTTTGACAGATGATTGCCCAGACGAATGAGATTGTCGGGTCATACGATCGTGATCTCGGAGCTTCGCGCCGTAAGGCTTTCGAAGCGAGCGTCCAAGCCGTGGAACTTCGCAAAGAGCTCCGAGTCTCTGAGGATAGAGTGGAAGCCGGCGATCGTGCAGTAGCCGAGCTGACCCGCGAACTAGCCGTGCTGAAGAGATCCAATGCCGAGCTGAAGTTGGAAAAGGATGCCCTTGCGACGAAGCTATTCACAGAGACTTCAAGGTTGCGGGCTGGCCGCACTTATCAAATCTTGAAGAGGAAAGCGGCAACTGAAAAATGCCAGGTTCGTCTTCAAAAAGTTAAGGACCATCTGGCGGCGGTTGATCAGGCAAGGAAACCATTCCTGGCCGTTAATCAGATCCATGGGATCCTCAGCTTCTGCCAGAGTCTGAAGACGAAGCACGGTATCGTCGTCCCGCCGTCTCGTATTGAAAAGCTTGAGAAGCTTAAGGCTGAGAAGTCGGCAGAGTACGAGGCGATCGACCTCCGCGAGCTGGAAGATGCGGATCTAGTCGTCTCGCCCTTTACTGATCCGGTTCACCCGGGAATTTCGCCCTCGATGGGTAATGAAGTCCCACCAGGGCTTGATGAGTTCGGTACTAACCGAGCTTCGATGTCGGCGGACCAAGCTGAAGCGATGCGGAGGCAAGGTGTTTAGGCCTTTTTCCTACTTCATGTAATTTGTTTTTAGTTTTCTTTTTGCCCGGATGGGTTTATGACTTGAACTCTTGGACCGAAAGGTTTGTAAAGTCCGGTATCCACTCTGTTGTTCGCCCGAGGGGATTTTGAATGAATCTGATTTTTATCGATCTTCTTTTTATTTTGAGTGTTATACTTAGTTATTTCTCAAGTTATTTTTATACCGAGCTCTGATATATTTGAAGTCGTACATTATACGAACCTCTCGAATTTATCGTACACAGTGGTGCCGTAAACTGTACGGTCTTAGCCGGGTGAAGAGGATAAATTCGACTGAACCTGTTCGAGGTCGGCAATCCCTATCGTAGATCGGCTTACTGCTTTTGCGATTGTTGAGAAATCGGCTTACTTGTTTTTGCGACTGTTGAGAAATCGGCTTACTAGTTTTGCGACTGTTGAGAAGTCGGCTTAGATTTGCGAGGAAGGACGTTCGGCTTGACCCTAGAGTTTAGTTTAAGAGTACGTGAACAGCCCATCTTAATATGCTCTAGGTTTCTCACATTGAATCCGAGTGTGCGAGACGGACTTGGCTTATTTAGCTCGGATAATCTGAGAATTTGGTGCGAGACTGATCTCGGCTTTGAATGTGGAAAGTGTATTATCCATTGCACCATGAGGATGCGTGCGAGCTAAGCTCGGCTTATTTCGATCGTCTGGCCAGGACGTCGATATGGGAACCGTTTGTGGTTGAAAATGCGAACCGTTGAAGTTCGGCAAACGTAAAGTTTGACTTAGAAAATACGAACTGTTGGAGTTCGGCAAACAAAAAGTTTGGCTTAGAAAATACGAACTGTTGGAGTTCGGCAAACAAAAAGTTTGACTTAGAAAATACGAACTGTTGGAGTTCGGTAAACGAAAAGTTTGATTTGGAAGATACGAACTGTTGGAGTTCGGCAAACTAAAAGTTTGACTTAGAAGATACGAACTGTTGGAGTTCGGCAAACAAAAAGTTTGACTTAGAAAATACGAACTGTTGGAGTTCGGCAAACAGAAAGTTTGATTTGGAAGATACGAACTGTTGGAGTTCGGCAAACTAAAAGTTTGACTTAGAAGATACGAACTGTTGGAGTTCGGCAAACAAAAAGTTTGACTTAGAAAATACGAACTGTTGGAGTTCGGCAAACAGAAAGTTTGACTTAGAAAATACGAACTGTTGGAGTTCGGCAAACAGAAAGTTTGACTTAGAAAATACGAACTGTTGGAGTTCGGCAAACAGAAAGTTTGACTTAGAAAATACGAACTGTTGGAGTTCGGCAAACAGAAAGTTTGACTTAGAAAATACGAACTTGGAGTTCGGTTGCAATGCCTTTGCGTAATAAAGTTTTATTGATGTTATAGCTGCGCCTTGTGAGAGCTGCCTACGTACCTTCGAAAGAAGGATCAAGCCATTCGTAGTTCATATTACATATTAGAATCGAGCGTATGTGTAATAGCTCGGTGATCTCTTTTTTTTTTTTTTTTTTTTTTTTTTTTGGCGCTTGAGGGTTGGCCTAGATGTAGTACCGCTTGAGGTTCATGGAATTCCACGAACGGGGAATGGGGGTTCCGTCTAGCTTCATGAGCTCGTAGACGCCTGGTTTGACTACCCTCATGACCTGATAAGGTCCTTCCCAGTTTGTGCCGAGCTTGCCGGCATTCTTTTCTTCGGTGCCTTCGAAGACTTTTCTCAGAACAAGGTCGCCATCGGTGAAATGACGTCCGCGGACCTTTTTGTTGTAGTAGCGTGCTGCCAAGTTCTGATAATTTTGAATCCGAAGTAAGGCTTGATCGCGTTGTTCCTCGAGATTGTCGAGGTTGTCGAGCATGATTTCGTCGTTAAAACACGTTCGGGACATCACCTGGTCGCCTCTAAGGGTGAAAACTCCGGAAGGTGTCGGGAACTTGACGCATTGATGATACGTTGACACGACTGCTTTCATCGAGAATATCCACGGCGTGCCGAGTATTACGTTGTAGATCGCGGGTTTGTTTAGCACCAAGAACTTGACCATTCGACATATTCCCCCGGTATACATAGGAATTTTGACCGTTCCTGCTGTCATGGTTTGCTCACTTGAGAATCCGGTGAGTGGTTCGATGTTCGGTCTGATTTGGTTGTCGGGAAAATCCATATTTTTCAGCGTATCCTTGAAAATCACGTTAACCGAGCTCCCAGTGTCGACCAAAATTCGCCCGACTACGACATCACCGATGAGTGTCTCGACGACTAACGGGTCGTTATGCGGCATATGAAGTCCTTTCGTGTCGGCCTCAGAGAAGGTGATCGGCGTTCCGCAGGGTGTAGTCTGATGTGACTGTTTTGCGGCCACTGCTTCCTTACTGTATGTCTTCAGAGCTCGGACGGAGTAGTTGCATGTTTCCAATGCACCCATGATCATGTTGACACATTTTCGAACCTGCGGAGGTTGTTGAGTTTCCACGTTGTCCTCCCGATCTCGTTTCGGTTGTTCGTCGTCGGTTTTGTCTTTCTTTTGCTCGGCAGGCTTGTTCGGTTTGGAGTTACGTCTCCTACCGTTATCGTTACGGCGCGGTCTGTTCGAGGGTTGGAAGGCTCCTTCAACTGGAACTTCCCCCTTTTTGTACTTCATCATCAGGAACTCCTGTAGATGTCGGCACTCTTCGGTCGAATGATTTCCATACCGGTTATGGAAATTGCAGTACGGTGCTGATCCAGTGGTGTCGTGCTCTTTTGGCTCATCCAACCGGACCCAAGTGTTTGACCAGGATTGCTGAGTTTGGACCGTATTGACGGGTTGTTTCGGGGGAACGTACAGTTTGTCCTTAGTGGCGGGCTGTTTCGTGATTGCGTATCGCCTATCTTTCTCGGATCTTTCCTCCTCCTCCATGATGAAGATATGCGCCCTGTGCAGGATGTCCTCCAATGTCTTTGGATTATTGCGTTTGATCTCCCTGTGAAAGTCCGATTCGTACCAGGTGGCTTTGTAAAGAGCCTCGATTGCGGCTTCGTCGTCGATCGTGCAATGGGATACAACCGCTTTGAAACGTTCCATGAAGTTGCGTAGGGGCTCGTCCTGCTTCTGCTCGAGGGCCCAGAGTTCGGCGTTCTTTGTTTTCTGCTTGATAAACATGGTGAAGCGTTTGAGGAATTTGGTAGTGAGCTCGTTATAGCTGTTTACCGAACTTGGCTCGAGCGTTGAAAACCAATCGAGCGCGGCTCCGGATAAGTTCTCCACGAATAGTTGGCACATGGCTGCGTCCTTCTCGGTTTCCGAGCCGAAACGAAATCGGTTCATTGTGATGACAAACGAGGTCAAGAAGTGTTTAGGATCGGTAAACCCGTCGTATGATGTGATCTTGACTCTTTCCAATCGTCGGACTGGAGTGTTGACGACTTTGTCGGTAAACGGCGTCCTCTGTGACTCTTGAATTACTCGGTCGATCTCCGGCGCCGAACTCGTAGCCTGATGGACTTTGGTCCGCATATCTTGTAGTTGGGCCTGGACCTTGGCGAATTCCAAATTCACGGCGGCTTGGTCCGTGATGTTGATTTCCGAACCGGTCGCGGAGGATCTTCTTGTCGGCGGGTCGATCGTGCCTGGGGGTTGAGCGTCGTTTAAGTCGGACAAGAGATTTCGGCGTAACGTGTTTTCGTTGGCGGGGGTGACCGGGTTTGGATCGAGGATACCGATCTGATTTCGGCGCTCAAAATGGGATGCTATGAGAGACGCGATCCGCTCTTCGTTCTTTTTGTTAATTTCGGTGAACTGCGCTGTCATAGCTTCTATGAAGACGGTAGGATCCGTGAATATCGAAGCAGCCGGAGGCTGTGGAAGAGTCCGAGATGGATTGACCTGATCGTTTTCTCCAACAGGTATGGTCGGAGGGGGTCTTCCTCCGGTTGTCTGTAGTTCGGTATCGATAGGATTGAGCTCGTCGATCCGTGGGTTTTGATCATCGGTTTCTGAGCTGTTGACGGGGGCTGCGGTGGTATCGACTGGAAGAACCATTGCCGCACTTCAATCAAATGATATCCGAAAGTACTGTTCTATTTGTCCCCACAGACGGCGCCAATTGTTGATCCGTAAATCACACAAAAGGGGTTAAAACAGTACTTTTAATCGGAATCTCGTTTATTGATCTGAGTCGGCGTTACAACAGAGTTTAAGTAAGAAGGTAAAGACAAAAGGATTCGAGATCGGTAATGAGCTCTCTTATGTTCTCTGTCTTTGCGGAAGTTGTGGATGTGTCGAACGAATGAGGCTCCTCCTTTATTTATAGTGTCTTTGAGGCGGTCGAAAGGAAGATTTCTCCTTTTCCGAGTTCGATTAGGAAAAGGAAATCTTCCGGTTTTCTCTCCGAGATAAGGATAATTTCCTGATATCTCGAGGAGTTGACCAAAGAGAATATTTCCTTTTCCGAGATCGGTGGGAAAAGGGAAATATTCCGGTTTCATCTGTTGCAACGGACCGGGCTTGTGATGGACCTAGATCGGTAGCCGAGATGGGCTTTCAGCGAGATTCCGAGCTCGGCCCAACGTTTTCGGGCCGACTTGTCTTTGATCCGAACCATCGTAGACCGCTCTTGATTGAACCGATCTCGGTTCAAACCGAGTTAAACCAGGGGGTGCTAATCCCCCCTCTAACAATAACCTTTTCTTATACCAAACTCTGCCCTCTTTCAAAGCAAACCCATGGTTGACCTGCTCCCCATTCAACAGTTTCTTCTTAATACCCTGAATATGTACATCCTTCTCAATTTCCTCATATAATTCCTGTAGTTGAATGGTGTGAGGAACTGTGATGGCCAATAGCACCGAAGAATTTACCTCCACTGCCCCGTGAGGAATACGAGATAGACCATCGGCAGCCTTGTTGTCTACTCCCGGTTTGTACACAATCTCAAACTGATACCCCAACAATCGTTGCAACCAACGTTGGTAGTCCATCGAAACCTCACGTTGTTCCAACAAGAATTTAAGGCTCTTCTGATCAGTATGAACAACAAACTTTCTCCCCATCAAATAATGCTTCCACTTCTGAACCGCGAGGACAATTGCCATTAGCTCTCTCTCATAGATCGGTTTCAACTGTTCTCTAGTGGTTAAACCATGACTGAAATAGGCGATGGGTCTCTTCTTCTGCATCAGAACAGCCCCCAACCCATAGCCTGATGCATCCGTTTCAACAACAAAGAGTTTATCAAATTTAGGCAAGGTTAAAACTGGAGCAGTAATCATAGCCTTCTTCAAAGTATCGAAAGCTTCTTGTGCTTTGTTGGACCACTCAAAAGAATCCTTCTTCAATAATTCTGTAAGCGGTCTTGCTAGGCACCCATATCCTTGAACAAATCTCCGGTAATACCCTGTCAACCCCAAGAAGCCCCTTAATGCTTTCACATTCGTTGGAGTAGGCCATTCTGTCATTGCTTTAGTTTTCGCCGGATCTGTAGCAACTCCTTCTTCCGAAATTATATGTCCCAAGTAGTCTACTTGATGTTGACCAAATAGACATTTCTTCTTGTTAGCAAACAACAGTTGATCATCCAGCACTTGTAACACCATTCTCAAATGACTTTCATGATCTTCTAAGGATGAACTGTAGATGAGAATATCATCAAAAAATACCAGAACAAACTTTCTCAAGAACGATCTGAAAATCTGATTCATAAGGGATTGGAATGTTGCAGGGGCATTCGTCAATCCAAAAGGCATCACCAAGAATTCATAGTGACCCTCATGTGTACGAAATGCTGTCTTCTCAATATCTGCTACTTCCATCCTTATTTGATGATACCCTGACCTTAGATCCAACTTAGAAAAAAAACTTGCACCATGTAACTCATCTAATAGTTGATCTATCATCGGTATAGGGTATTTATCTAGCACAGTAGCTCTGTTCAAAGCTCTGTAGTCTACACAGAATCTCCAGCTGTGATCCTTCTTTTTTACCAACAAAACTGGACTAGAGAATGGACTTTTACTTGGCTGAATAATTCCAGAATTGAGCATCTCAGTGACCATCTTCTCCATTGCCTCTTTACTAGCATGTGGATAACGATACGGCCTCACTGACACTGAATTCACTCCAGGAAACAGTGTGATGGAATGCTCATGACCCCTAACTGGTGGTAAACCCGAAGGCAATGCGAAAACCTGTTGATATTGATCCAGCACATCCACTAAGGATGTTGGGACCTGTATCTCGGTTTGCTTGATTTCTTGGTGACTGAATTCAATGGTAACTCCTTTGTGTTTCACGGCCAAAACAGGAGATAAAGATTTCAGAGAAATTTTCTGAAGTTGTAAATCCATATCACCTGTCAACGTCACTCTTCTGCCACCAAAATTAAAACTCCATTCATGAATCTCCCAATCCACTTCACATTTCCCCAAAGTTCTCAGCCATTGAACCCCTAGAATCACATCTGCACCCCCTAACTCCAGAGAGATGAAATCAGATACAAACTCCACCCCTTGTAAACAGAATCCCACACGTTTGCATACTCCTGAGCCTTCTGCCATGATGCCAGTTCCCAGCTTCACTTGTAAGTTCTTATTGCTTTGTAACTGTAGCTTTGCCTTTTTTACCACTTGAGGATCAACAAAATTATGCGTAGCCCCACTGTCTATCATAAAGATGAGAGTGGTTTTGCCAATAGTACCCCTTAGTTTAGTAGTGGAAGGAGAGTCCATTCCCATGAAAGCATTAAAAGATAAATGCATCATCTGCATTTCTTCTTGCGTCGTCTCTTCCTCTAGTTCCATCATATTCTCGTCTAGAACCTCTAACTCATAACCATTTACCACCGTAATGATCTGAAGTTCTCTCTTTGGACACACTGCTCTATGCCCCATAGTGTACTTCCCATCACATTTAAAACAGATTCCATTCCTTCTCTTCTCATCCAGCTCAGAATCTGTAAACTTCTGTCTTGGTCTGATGTTAGTCTTATCAGTCAAAGCCTTCCTTTGAAGTTGTCCTGTATCAACTACGCCAGTTGTAGAAGACTGATTATGATCTTGGAACTTACTCCACGGCTTAGGACCCACAACAGATGATCTGAAATTTGTGGAAATGGCTGATTTCTTGTGTTTCCAGTCAGGTTGATAAACCTGTCCCACCACCTTACAGAATGCACTGGATTCCATTTTCAAAACTGCTATGATATGATTACGCAGACCCTTAGGTTCTTTCATCCTTATGACTTCTTTCATCTCTGGTTTTAAACCATTGTAGAATACATTTGTTAAGCTCCTGTCATCCATCCCAGCTACTTGAGCAGATAATTCTTCAAACTCTGTCACGTACTCCTTAATAGATCCCGATTGCTGAATACAACACAATCTCTTTCCCGGTTCTTCATCAATGGAATCACCAAACCTGTCAAACAATCTCTGCCTGAAATCCTCCCAATCTTTAAACACCTCCTGTGTTATCTCCCAATTGAACCAACTCAAACCAGGTCCTTCCAAACTAATCGAAACAAGATCCAGCTTATGCTCATCTGTATAATCACCCAGCCTAAAGAACCTCTCTGCTCTCGCAATCCAACCAAACGGAAGTGTGCCGTTGAAGATCGGCATATCCACTTTCCGTAACAGACTATCACGATTCGATAAAACACTAGCAATTCCCCGAGAACCTAGCGGAATATCGTTCCTGTTAGAATCAGTAGGATTAGATGAAACCTGAAATATTGGCAGAGATGAAATCGGAGGATGAGCATCGGAAGATGTCGCTATTGATTTTGATGTAGCTCGGTCTTCACGATTAACCGGATCTAACTTTTGCAGTGTTGTCGCGATCGATTGCAGCATTTGAGATTGTTCGTGCATTTGAACAGCTTGATTCTGCAATTGCAGCTCCATCGCAGACATTCGACGCGTCATTTCTCCGTTCGCCGTCGTCAATCTTTCCCAACCTCCGTTGACAATCGCCACTTCCGATCGTACATCCCTCAACGTATCTTCCACTGTCGACAATCGCGCCATCGGAGCTTCTAAATCTCCCATCGCTTCGGTTCGAGACGTCACAACGCACCAATTTGATAAGATTGAATCTCAGAACTCTTGTAAAACTGTGTATGTATTGAATCGGTATCAAAGAGAAACATCCATTGTTACGATCTCATAGCGATCGCCAATCAAGTAAAACTCATCACGTCTTTACAAGTTTGTTACAACTGAATGGATACCGTTTACAACGAGCTCAGCTCTTATTTAAGTAGAAAGATAAGCTACTAAACACTCCAAATCAGCTGGAGTCTTCCTGGTCAACACTGAAGGTTGACTTTTCTTCTTCTCTACTCTTTTCTCCTTTAGATCCTTTCTTTCTCTGCCTCACATAGATGTTACGGATCCTATCACGAGACTACAATCAAAAGGAAGAAGAGATAAGGTTTTGGGTGATGTCATTGGCCCAAACCTGTTTACCATATATATGTTGCATTACAACGTAAGATATGGTGGTGGTTGAGACAAGACATCAGAGAGTTCTAGAGAAAGAGAGAAACAGAGGGTTTTGCTACAACAAGTTCTTTCTTTCTTCTTTGATGTGTCTTTGATCTCTGTCTTTCTTGATTGTACCTGAAAACCAAGAGACACCACAAGTTAGTGGTGTGTGTGTAACCTCTCTTTCATAGTGAAGGTTGGGAGCAAGAGTACTCCCCCAAGACGTACCGGTTAGAGGCCGGGAACTCGGTTATCAAACCGTGTGTTGTTTTACAAGCACAGTACACAAATTTCCTTACATGAATCAATACAAAGACGGGAATCATATAGTTTCAACACTTGAAGATTCGGTAAGCTTGTTCCTATCCCAACAATACTTTTAAGTGCATCAGTATACTCCAGGACCAAGCTTATTAGTTTTCTCAACCCCTTCAAACTAGCTGGTAATGATTTTATCAATGTGGCTGACAAATCGAGGTATTGCAAGAAACTTCTTCCGGCAATCCATGCATAAATTGATTGAATTCACTTGACCTTTCTACACCAATAATTCAGAAATATCTGAAGAATTTTCACATCCACAAAATGATATTGACCATAAATTATGAAGACCACGAGAAAGAGGAAGGTGACTGCATTGAATGAATAAGCAAGAGAAAGAGGAATACCAATGGAAGAGTACACTTCTCCATCTACTAATCCACTGCAATTTAATGAGACTTCATTTTACACCAATAACTAAGAAACGATCAATATGAGACAATGATTGTGCCTTCGTTCTACATTTCTCCATCCAAATTTCTAATCTGGTTATACTAAAATATAGTGAAAAAATTAGCTTGTAACCTGAACCAAAGAGAAACTGAATCAGAATTAAATCGAACAGAAAATGAATTGATTGAAACTTCAGGTTTTACTAAAAATAAAAGTCTCCTATATATATCTTGGTAAAAAGCTGAAACCAAATTAAAATTGCAGTAAAAGACTTTACCGACATTAAAATCAAGCAATGGGATGCTACTGAAAGAAAATTCCAGTTGACTGTTCAAGGAAAAGTAAAAAGCAAGACATTCTATTCACAACACTAATGTCATCTTAAAAATCTTAGACCATCTCAACCAAATATCAGTCTATATATGACGGATCGAAACATATTTGATCAAAACGACGTCTCCTTATTCATCGGTAATATGCTTAGGAAAATATCTAAAAGCATTGATACTTACGTCTCATGAACTTTAAACGTGTTATCTAAACGAATGCAGAAACAATGACATGACACAAAATCTGAAGAAACAGTGCGAATACGAGAGTTACTGACCTGTGGCAACCAAACTCGCTACATGAACCACTCATGCATTTCATCGAACACTTGAATCAACTGTTTCATTTTTCAATCGAAGTTGTCATGTTTTTTCCTGAGCAAATTAGAGAATTGAAATTAGATTTTTGCCTTGATTGCTAGATTCTGAATTGTAATTGTTCTAAAATTAAACAAACAGGAAAAATAAAACAAAATTACTCTGTCTGTTTGATGATTTAGAGTTAACTCAGAGAGCAGATTATCAAAATCGTCGAATGTGAATGTTCTCGAGAGCTCCAATGATGTGAATGTGAATCCAAATTGCAGATCGGTCTTCTTTGATGTTTTCGCTCGCTGATTGATTCACTCTACTGAATCTATAAAGGATGAAGGAGAGATGAAAATTTCTGAATCAAAAGCATTTGAAGAAGGCCAAGAACATGCCAACTTGACAACAATCTCATTCACCAAAAGAGTCTTTGAATTATTTTAAATGAAAGTTTCCAACTTTGAGAAATGCAAACTTGACAACAACCTCATTCAAAGCAAAAGCAGTAACATCAAACCCAAACCAAATTAAGAACTGAAGAGGATACAATCATACACTCACACAAATTGCAACGGTGTAGCGTAGGAGCCTCTTTCTCCCATTCTAAGCATATCCATCTATTATTGCTACTCGTGGCTCAGGAAACTCAGTGGCAGCTTTGGGCATCTTGGGCAGTTGACGACTTTAAATTCTCTCAGGTTTGGAAGAGCCTGAGAATTCGATCAAATTCTCCTTAATTTAGGCAACTCATTTACACAAAGCTCTTCTAGCTTCCCAAAGGGAACCGCCAAATCTGGATGCACAATGCTAATACTCATTCCTTTCTCCCTATTTATCATTTCTTCTATGCTTTCTGAATCAGTCACAGCTAGAACCCTGAGATTTTGAGCGAACAATAGCCAGGTCAAGTCCTTTGAACCTTCCAAACCAAATATAGAAACAGTGGAGAGGTGCTTGAAGCCTTGAGAACTTGTACATAGAAGCTCTTCTCTTTCTTTGCTTTCCCAATCTATCTTTATCTCTGAGATATCGCAATACAGAATATCAAGGCGTTGAAGACCACCCAGAGCTACCGTGTTTAATACTACAACCTCTGCTGACATATTCTCTAGGAATAAACTTCGAATACAACTAGCCAATCGCTCCACTCCTTGGATACTTTCCAAAATCAAAGCATCCTTATGTTTGCTGTTAAAATCTTCAAGTTCTCTAAGAGTTGTAGCTCTTCCATTAATCTTGCATCAATAGAAACACCGGAACCAAATAGTTTCAACACTTGAAGATTTGGTAAGCTTGTTCCTATCCCATCAATGCTTTCGAGTGCTAAAGTCCACTCTAGGTCCAAGTTGATTAGTTTCCTCAACCCCTCCAAACCAGCTCGTAACGATTTTATCTTTGTCCTTGATAAATTGAGGTATTGCAAGGAAGTCAAACTGCAAATTTCTTCCGGCAATGCGCAAAGAGCATGATTTCCCGAAAGATCCAAGACGACAAGGGCTTTCATAAACTGAAAGAACTCACCTGAAATAACCTTTAACTTGTTATCACGGAGTAATAAGGTCGAGAGGTTGGGGCACTCGGGACAACAATATATCTCTTCAATTTGATTACTCATCAACGAGATCCTTTTCAAAACGTTCCAGTTGATGTCATTTGATGTACGGCGTAACTGTCCACCAGATTAGCCTCCATCATGTGAATGTAATTTCCATCACCGAAAAAGCAGCCACATGCTTGATTCAACACTTGATTACAGTCACATTGTAACTGTAGTGATACACAGCCTCCCATCTTTGCTCAAACTTTCAGAAAACAAACTCACTGCCTTGAATGAATGAGCAAGAGAAAGAGGAACACCAATAATTGAAATGACACTGTGGTCGGCACCAATAACTCAGAAACTACTAAAGAGCACGTTTCTTTATCCACTTATCCGGTTAAACCAATCCATACCGAACTCAAATATACTGAACCAGAATTGACCAATAAGTCACGACTGCAATTTAATTTGACACTGTAATTTAATCCAAAATAAACTGTTGTACCCACTACGATGTATATATAATCTCAATCCCATCTCACATACTGGAAAACAAAATAACTTTGTAAATAGAAATTGAAATTCACTATAATTGTAAATACACAATAACGAATAAAAAAATATATAAATAGACAAGAATGCTAATATGTTTGAAGATGTTGACACAACAATTGTTTTATGGAAAAAGATGGTCTTATTAAGCATTCTCTTGTAGTCTATATATATAGCTTTCGTTGTTGTGTATATTTAAACTTTATAGTATTAATGCGTATAAAATTTATGAAAACTAAGTACTTGCATACAAACTATGCTAAGTACGCACAAAGGTTTTGAATGAGATTGTTGGCTGAATCCTCAGCTGTAACATCAGACAAGCCTTCTTCTTCCTCAATATCCTCATCTGCATCACTCATTTTCACTTTGCTTGCCATTATTTTGGCTAAAGCAGCAGTTGAAGAAAATAAGAAATAGACCAATGGACGACAAGTTTCGTGTTTTATCACTCCCAAATAGTTTATTTGCAGTAACATTGTAAAATTTTCTTGGACTGGCAAGTTCCCCAGAGACGACTTGTGTTGCTCAAAGCTCATACATTAATGGTTTTCGTTACCTTATGTTTTTCCGAGAGGGAAGCATAGTGCTCAAAGAAGACAAATAAACACTGTTTGAACCTGGACAATAACTAAGCGGAGCAAATCATTAGTGGATATTCTGATGACAAAAGTTACCGATCGAAAGAAACAGAATCTCTATACCTCAGTTGTTCTGTTGACTCGTCACTGAAGTATAATGCAATCAGCTTGCCCAAAACAAAAGGATAAAACAATGCAGGCATATTCTCTCCTAGAAGAAGAAGTTTCGCAAACCCCTCCCCGACAGTTGCTTTTGTTGGTTTATAATTGAGTTTGGTCTAAATATTATTTAATTATTAGTTAAACATGTATGTGTATCAAAAGGTGTTTGTGAAGAGTCGTGACTCTAGAATAGGCAGCTATGTCACAATTGTAAAAAGTCACAATGTTTAGTTAAGTATTGTAAAAACTATATAAATGTACTTGTGTTGTTTTAATTGTTGGAGGTGGGCTTAGCACCCCCGATTAGCTAGGCCCCTCTCGATAACATCTCCGAGCTAACCGTCCGGACTAGTAGCCCAGTCCGCCGAAGTCAAACCCCACCGAACCCATAGGAGCGCACTCCGGGCTCCGACCGACTCCTCACTAACTCCAGTCAGAGGAGGGGAAGGAGAAAAGGACGCGTGGAAGGTAGTTGACCGAACAGTGCGCTATCCCGTAGGAGGATGACGTTGATTTCGACATCTCACCAACTCTGCACGAAGATCCGAAGAAGAGGCGACACGTGGAAAGCAGTTGACCGAACAGTGCGCTATCTATGTAGAGGAGTGGCCCGAGCTCATCATGACCCCTCGGCCCAAAATCAGGGCACATCTCCTGCGACATCTTACCCGCAAAAGAGGCTGGAAACGCCGCGTGGCCCGGAAATCCCGGGGAGCAGGAAGTCAACTCCCGCTATATATACTCCTTTGTATGCAATAAGAAAGGGACTTCTTTTCGGACTTTTCACTCATTTTCTCTACGAAATAGACCCGACCTCTCCCGTTTGTAACAAGGCGGCGTCATTTAGAACACCGAACTGGATTCCCGTCGGAACTAGTTCGTAAATCTAAATCGTTCGCCTCTCTTCATCATTAATAAAAAGAATACAGTCCCCGACCTGTTCATCACAATCCCCGGCCTGCTAAAAGTTTAGGTTAACTCGTTCTATCCAACGGAAATCTCGCCTCTCTACTCTCTAATCATCTTCTAAACAGCATTAGTGATCGTTTGGATCAACATTAATAAAAGTGTGTTTTTCAGTAACTACTCTGTTTTTTCTTTCTTTCTTCGTGAAACAACCAAAACAGAGAATAACTTGTTATCTTTCTCTTACAACAAGTGAAACACTTGTTGTGTTACTTAAAGAAGAAGCACTAGCGTTCAACATGGTATCAGAGCCCTACTGATCTGAGGGCAAATTCAAGTACAAAGTTCAAGCCAAAAAAAAAAAACAGAGACGATGGAGACATCATCTCATCAAATAATTTCGATATTTGATGGAGAAAACTACGATTTTTGGCGTATCAAAATGAAGACAATATTGAAGACAAAGAAGTGGTGGGAAGTAGTGGAGAATGGTGTTCCAACCAAACCAAGACAAGTTGTGGAGGAAACATCAATGAAATATATGATGGCTCTGCAACTTTTACAAACGGCCGTTTCGGAGAATATATTCTCCCGCATAGCACCAGCAGTTACTTCAAAGGAGGCTTGGGATGCGTTGCAATCTGAATTTCAAGAAACTCCTCAAGTTCGACTGATAAAACTTCAATCGCTGAGAAGAGATTATGAAAATTTGAACATGAATGACGGTGACAATGTCAAAGTCTTCATGGGAAAATTGATTGATTTGGGAAATCAATTGAGGTCCATGGTGAAGAGAAATCGGACTATCAAATTGTTCAGAAGATTATCATCTCTCTTCCTGCAAGGTTAGATAGTATTGTGGGCGTAAAAAATGGCAAAAAGTGGTGTGGTGTTTGTAAGAAGAACAATCACACGGAAGCCGACTGTTGGAAGAAACAGAGCACGACTGATTGGCAAAAAGGTTCAAGGAACAAAAAAGAATGTTACAAATGTGGAGAAGTTGGATATTTATCGAGTGAGTGTCGTTCGAAGAAGTACGAACGGGCACAAATGAGTCTTGAGGATGAAGATGATGGAGTTCACATGCTTTTTAGTGCAAGTGAAGAATCACCGAAAACCATAAAAGAAGATGAATGGTTGGTGGATAGTGGCTGCACAAATCACATGATGAAGGAAGAGAATCACTTCATAAGGCTAGACAGAAGCATTAAAGTTCCAATCAAAGTTGGAAATGGAGAAATCGTAATGACTGCCGGGAAAGGAGATATAACTATTGATACGGGATATTTTCGTGTCAATTATCCCAAGTGTACTCATGTCATTGTAGTACTTGAGATGTCAATCCATAAGGGGTTAAGATTGAGGCACTAAGAATGCAAGAAACTTCTTAAGCTAGAGCAAACTTTGTTTTTGGTTTTTATATGTTTATGGGAAAAGAAAACAAATGCAAGAAGGAAAACAAAACACAAAGACACAAGACAAAGTGTTGGATCAAGAACTAAGCTATCAATGAGATGGGTAACAATCAAACAATGAATCATTTAGAAGCATTAATCACTATCTTAGAACATGGAATTCTCAAATATGACTAATCCATTTCCATGGCACTAATCACCTTGTTAATTATCTAATCAAGAACAAATTTCCATTTGTGATTAAATAATTAACAAGCATTAAGAAACAATTCCAATTAGTTCACTAAACACCCTAAACATCAACTTCCGTTGGCTAGGATATGCATAGCTCACAAAAGGTTCGGATCAAGCAATTCATTTAAACTCGGGTCATGAGTGAAATGCCTAAGATCTAGAAACGAATGAACATACCTAATCTAGTACTAACACCGCTTACTCGAATCTATCCCTAATGCATGGGATGAGACCAAAAATCTAACTAATCTAAGGTGTAGTACTAGGTTTCGGTTTATCATGACAAATCTAGCGTTACGAACCAACCTAAGTGAAAGACTCATCCAAGATCATCTTAAATAACCATTATCTAACCATCAAGACAATTGACTAATGATGCCTAAACATTCAATGCACATTCATTCTTATGACATGGATCACACAAGTAGATTAGTTCACTTCCATGATACTAATCCATTTACAAAATCATCTAGTTATCAAGAACTTCCGTTCGAAACTAAATGATCCATAATTATTAAGCATTAGTCCATACAAGTCAACAATTCACCTTAATCATCAATTTCCATTGGCTAAGAATTGAATTGCATGCTTAGAAGTTTTCTAGACATTTCATCGAACACCTTCCGGGCGAGAAATGTCTTAAGTTCTAGAAATGAGTTGTCAATTCGATTCTAGCATTAAGATCCCTCCTAACATGAGAACAAATGATTATCTAAGCCTAAACATCAACAATCAACCATCAACCATCCAAATCAAACATTATCTAAAATCCAACAAAAAGTCAACTCACAAGAACATGAAGAACACAAGAGAAAAAGACATAGAAATGAAGAACAAGAATCAAATAAGCATAATATAAAGATAGAGTGAAGAAATCTTCTCTAGAATGGCATTTGTATGAAGAACAATCCCAAAACATCAAGAAGAGAGAGTTGGGGACGAGCCCCACTCTTAGAAGAAGAAAACTTCACAATAAAATTAGGTTTTTTGGCTTTTAATAGAGTTTGGGTCGAATTTTTGAGTTTCAGATGATCCACAGCGGTCAGCTCATACCGCTGCATGACCGCTGTGATTCTCTGTTTTTTTTCGACGGATGAACCCGCAGCGGTCACTGTAGACCGCTGCGGTACACCGCTGCGAGCTCCACTGAGTTCCTTCGCGCGCCAGACTGGACCGTCGTCACGGAAATTGGCATAACTTCTGATCGCACCGTTGGAATTGCCTCAAACTACTTCCAAATGAAAGCTAATCCATTGATATATCTCGTGTTAAAATTTGAGCTCAATCCATCGGTGGAAAGTCCTTCATCCAATGCCAAACTTATGACGTCTCAACCTGATCCTGCATCTTTGTATTCCGAAATGAACTTTTTGATGGCTATCTTCACTCCTCCAACTCCTATGACTCCAAGAACACCTGAAAATGGCTCAAGCAAGCCAAAAAGAATGCAAAGACAACCTAGGACATCTAAAATGCAATGAGACTCAAGTTGGACCTAAATGCATGAAAATATCCAAAAACTATACAAATTGGAACTAAAAACCTATGAAACTAAACCTTAAAAACATGTAAAATATGGTGTTATCAACTCCCCCGGACTTGCCTTTTGCTTGTCCGCAAGCAAACAAGAAAAGACAAACCGAAAGAGAGGTTTTAAAGAGTGGGAATTCATAACTAAAGGACATGTCAAAGCATTCAAAGTGGGAATTCTATGCCCAAGATAATACCAAGACATTGCAAAAACGTATCTCAATTATGACTCTAACTTCTCTAGACTTATCGCAACTCCTAATCTTTTCTCTTAACAACAATGCCTCATGCCTACAAGTCCTCTTCTCAACCAACCCTCACATTCATTTGATCTTTCTAAAGGTGCGGTCTCACAAATGGGCAAGTGATCAAGTCCAATCGGTTTGGAAGAAAAGGCAATTGGCACTAGTAAATGTGAGTGCAAGGAGGTTCATTCTCTTTTTGGGTGACTTACTCTCAAGAAAAAGGAATGCTATATGTTATGCAAAAGCAAGGAAGACTAGAAACAATTTATGCATACAAAGTTAAGCTCACATTGTTCTACCCTCCTAGCAAAGCATTCTACCCAAATGGTGATTCCATTTCCTCATCTTATCTTGCTTCCTTGAAGCTCATTAAACCCCCAAAGCCCTTTTGGCAAAGCCCTTTTGGCTAAATCAAAACTCCCTTTTTAACCCCCTTTTCTTTTCCAAACACCAAACTCCTAGAGACATTTTTATTCGACCCATTTCTTTTCTTTTCACTCTCCCTAAACTTTTTGTTCTTTCTCTTTTTTTTTCAAACATGGAGAGTGTATTTTCTTTTCTTTTCCTAGGGTCTTTCTTTTAATCTCTTCTCTAGAGTTTGCTTTTTCAACCATTTCTCATCTCATATTTCATACGTTCATGTTCCCCAAAACCAAATACCATTCAATCCATTGATCCCCATCTTAATGCTAGCCTCTTTTCTTTGAACAACAATGACTAGCTAAAAATGAAAGCTAACCTTTGTCGTTTCCGATACTTACAAGATTTTACACACAATAGCATATCAAGAAAAGGCCTCACTCAATCAAACAACGAGGGGTGGAAAGAAAACGGTTAAGGTGAAAGGTAGGGAACCATTCTAAAAATGAGAATGGCCACTCGGGTTATTAGAGAGTGGTAAAAGTGGATAAGATAACCCGAATGTTTTCTTTGAACCATGGTTATGTATCACAAGCCCATAAGCAAGAAGATTATATTCATTTAAGTCCAATTATCAAGGGGTTTATTTCAAATTAAACAAGTATTTACAAGACAAATAGTTAAGAGTAGAGAGATCAAAGTACGAAGTTTTCAAGTCTTTTGAAATCGTTTAAGCAGTATAAAACCATTATCGAGAGCATCACAATGAAAGCTTATCATACATGTTTTATGAACTCCCATGCACATGAATGCAACCTATGTCATCTAGATATGAGTAGCTAATTCAATTCTAGAATGAACAATGGTGCAATGCAAACTACATGATATTTTTGGATTTTTGAAAAAATTTGATTTTTTTTTGGTTTTTCTATGCAATAGAATATGTACAATGCAAGACTCAAAAATATAAAATAAGACAAAGAAAATGACGTTAAATGACAAAGACCTCTCCCCCGGACTTAATTCACACTGTCTCGGTGTGAAACGAGTCCAAAGAAGAGTAAAAAACAAAATCAAAAAGTATGTACAAGGTGTTAAGTGAAGTACCTTGGAGTTGTGGAGATGAAGAGTTTTAGCATTCCCTTGACTACGTGTCGCGATCGGTTATAACCGATCGATGAAACCGATCGACGAGGCGTCGTAACAGGTCGCATTTTTGTAACCGATCGGCATAACCGATCGAGGCACATTCCGATCGGTTATAACCGATCGTCGTGACCGATCCAGCATGTCCGGACTTGCGATTTTTCTCGTTTTGATCCCGAACGTTCTCCTGCGAATCCCGACGCCCTTGGAGTGGAGTGGATTCACGAGGAGGAAGCATTGTGCGTTGAAGCTCACGGACTTTGACCATTCCATCCGTCCCATTTATTCACCCTTATTGCTCCTACAAAAAACATGAAAACAAAATTTATCAAACAATAAAAGGCAGAAAACAAGAAGTAAAGGATAGGATTGCTTGTTTTATGTCTCTAGCATTGACGAGGGATAGGATTGGGGAGGTCCCCAATGGCGCGTTTAACGTCACTAGCTTGACGGTTGTGTCCTCTTACTCCTTCTCTCCTTGCATGTCTCCTTTACTCCTAGTTACCTAAGAGATCAAGATCACAAGAAAAGGGGAAAAAGATTAGCAACAAAAGAAAATAAAAAGCTCTAGTCTCAAGAAGAATCCAAATCCTAATGATCAATGCTAAACCCCAATGGCAACGGCGCCAAATTGATACAGAACTTTTTTACGGTTCGCACAATTACCCACTGTGCACAATGCCTCAATCTAATGGCATGTCATTGTAGCACTTTGGGATCGAATCCACAGGGAAATAAGAACGACGCACTAAGAATACAGGACGCTATCTAATCTAAGCAAATATCGGGTTTTGGTTTTTATCGGACAATTTGAAACGTGCAAAATAGAGAAATAAACGAGTAGCAAAGCAAACAAGAAAACGATTAATATCAAATTTAAACAAACGAATTCTCGGGTAAAGCAATCGACTCGGGTGATTCTTTAATCTACTCAAGATGCTCAAACATTCGACTAAATATCTCCCTAGGCCTTAGAACACTACTAAAGATTAATCCACTTCCATGGTATTAACCCATTTCTTAGTCATCAATCGTCATAAACTTCCGTTCGCGATTCTATGACTAACAAGCATTAATAACAAGTCTAAATAGCCATTAAACACCCTAGACATCTATTTCCATAGGCTAGGAATGTAAAACACTCATTGAATTGGTTGGGGAATTTCATCGAACACCTTCCGGGCGAGAAATTCCCTATGATCTAAATCAACTTTGTCAAGGCCAATCCAGCATTAATAACACTCAATGAGAAAGGATATCAACTAATCTAGTTCTTAAACATCAAGAACAAACCTAGAATCACCCTAATCTACTTCACCCAAGAATCCTAAAAGAACTACTCACACATAGCTAAATCACAAATATAAACCGTACAAATGAAAGCCATAAGCAAAATAAGAAGAATGGTAAAAAGAGTTTAAGAAAATCTTCACTAAAATGGTTTGGATCTTGAATCCTTCATACAAAACAAAAACAAGAAAAGAAAAAAAAAGAAGTGGCTTAGAACCCTAAAAAGAAGCAGCCAAAAAAACTCCAAAAAAGAAAAAACTCTTTGTCTAATTAGGTTTAATTTGCTTAAGTAGATACAGATCGGGTCGGGTCAACCCGGGACAAACCGGGTTTGACCCGACAATTTTTTGGTCCGAGAAGGTTCACAGCGGTCAGCTCATACCGCTGCATGACCGCTGTGAACTGCCTGCTGTTTGCTTCGGATGGATCCGCAGCGGTCTGCTCGTACCGCTGCACCTGACCGCTGCGGACTTGAAAGTGCAGCGGTCTCCCTAGACCGCTGCATGCTGGCCGCTGCGCTTCCTGATTTCCTCCTCCATCACTCGATCATCTCCGTTCGCTGCGGGTACGTTCCTCCTGGTCCATGATCTTCCCCAAGCTCCAAAAAGCACCTAAAAGACTCCATAGCACACAAACATATGCAAAAACTAACCTAAGACTCACTAATTCTAAAATGGATGCAAACTATACCAAAAACAAAGAAATGAATGCAATAAGTCACAAAATGCTAACTAAAATGTATGCTAAAATGGGCTAAATTATGCAACTATCAACTCCCCCGAACTTGCCTTTTGCTTGTCCTCAAGCAAACAAACATAAACAAGTTGGAGAAAATGATTGAAAGCGGGAGCTCAAATCAAAAGAAGCTAGCAAAGCATTCACCATGATGTCCTTAGGAAATTATAACATGTTGCAAGAACAAACTTCTTAATCCACTCTAGCTTCTCTAGGCTTATCGCAACTCCAAATATTTTTCTCTACACTCAAAGTCAAGCATCCGACTACCGTCATATCGACCAACTCTCACATTCAATTAATCGTTTCAAGGTTGGGTCTCACAAATGGGCAGGTGATCTATATACCAATCGGTTGAACAAGAGAAAGATTTATCAATATAAACAAGAGATCAATTTAGTGGTTAACTCTATGAAAAACGGAGTACAAACACTTCGCAAAAGCAAGGAAGATCGGAACAATTTACGCATACAAAGTATTCACTTCCATTGTTCTACCCTTCCCTAAGCTTTGAGTATCCAATTCACTATTTCTACCCAAGTGTTTTTCTTTTTGCTCTTTGCCAAACTAAATCTCTACCCTTTTGGTCATTTCTCTTTTCAAATCGTTCTTTGAAAATTTCCATTCGCTCTTTCGATTCCTTTTCTTATCTTTCATCACTACTCCTTTCCCTTTCTTTTTCACACGTCTTTTCTTTTATCTCTAGGGGGAGTCTCTTTTTTTTTTTTTTTTTTTTTTTTTTTTTTTTTTTTTTTTTTTTTTTTTTTACTATTCCCCAAACATTGGTAACTCTTAACACCATTCTCAATCTCCTTTCTAATCACTAGCCAATTTCCCAAGAACAACAAACCTAGCTAATGGAAGCTATCCCTTGTCGTCCTCGATACTTACAAGATTTTACAAGTGTAGTACTATCAAGAAAAGAGGCCTCACTCACAAAATCATCAAGGGTGGAAGGAAATGGTTGGGTTTAAAGGTGGGGAAACCATTTATAAATGGAAATGGCCACCCAAGTCAACAAGAGTGGTAAAAATTAATGCAAAGATGACTTGGATGTTTTTAGGTGACCATGGTTAAGCATACACAAGCCCATAAGTGAGAAAATTAAATTCAATTAAGTCCAATAGTTAAGGAGTTGGTTTCAATTCAAGCAAACATCAACAAGACGACAAGTTTCAAGTGGAGAGATCAAAGCACGAAGTTTGCGAGTTTTTTCAAGAGATGTTCAAGCAACATGGTATGATTAACAAGGGCATCACATTGAATGAAATGCTAAGCTTTAGTTACTATCATTGCTCCCTATGCATATGCAATGCACTCCTAAATGCTTCTAGACTCAATCCTAAAAAGAAAAGAATGCAATGCAAAACTATATGATCAATTTTTTTTATGGTTTTTATATGCACTTATATGAATGAATGAGACTCAAAGATGGAAAAATAAAAATAAGATCACAAAACACAAGATCAAAAGACACAAATCCTTCCCCCGAACTTGAATTGCAACGTCTCGGTGCAACACAAATCAAAGAGAAGGTAAAAATATGCAAAAATATGTACAATGAAATGGAGTTTGGATCATACCTTTGGATTGGAGAGGAGTGTGACGTGCTGTAGCTCTACCCATTCATGCATTAAGCACCACGACCTTGGACCCAAGAAAACTATAAACATTAAACAAAAACATCAAAAGGAACAAGAAAGAACGAAAATATATACAAAGATAGTCATGGGAATGCCTCCCAAGAGCGCTTGTTTTACGTCGCTAAGCTTGACGTTTCAACTGTTAATCATGAGAATCAAAAGGTTGAGCCAATGCACCTTTGGTCCTTCTCTTGTCAAGACAAGAAACAAAATATGCAACATGGCACACGACTATCCATGGCAAAGAGGCATAACTCACATCAAGAAAGGTTACTAAAAATATAGCATACATCTTGGAATTTTCCTTGATGATGAGATGTTCACGAGGACCAAATGCATTTGATGGAAAAATGAAGTCGATTTCATGTTTAAACGAGTTAATCACAAAATAGTCAACTTCATCTCCATCAATCATGTAAAACACATCCTCTTTCCTAGATTTCATCTCAACCTTAGGGTCATCTATCTCATTCAAGATCTTATCTACATCAAGCACATCCCCTAGGTAAGATTTTTCAAGAAGAGAACTAGATTCCCCAGGCATTGAAAGCTTAAACTCGATATCATGATCATTCAAAGCACATAGATAATTAATATCAAAACATACTTCATGATAATCACTAGCAAGCTTTTCTACTCTTAAGGTTTCTAGTATTTGAGACTCACATATTAAATCACAGCATTCATTAATGAGCTTGAGAGCATGTGAACTAGAAGCTACATCTTCAATGCAAGGCAAATGACTATCCTCATAATCAACGATTTCAAAGGTTGTGTCAAAAATACCTTCTAGTTGGCATGGTGGAACCCAATAAATTACCTCTTCGAGTGCATGAGCTATCTTTATCTCAATATATGTGAGCTCCCTTCCCTCAAGCGCTGCCCGACGTGACATGAGGTTCAAACGGATCATAATCGCGAGATTACTCCTTGTCAATGCTGGGTTTTCTTTGCAAAGCTCATCCAACTCTACTTTTTGTTCTGATGTGACTACACTTTCATCAAATGGTGGCTCCACATATGGCTCATCATCAATGCTTTCATCAAATGTGGCATCCTCTTCTTGTGGCCAATCATTGTAATCCATGGCCATCGACTCTAAGAAGCAAAAAAAAGAAGAAAATAAAATGTTAGTAGAAGTCAAGAACTTAGTCTCAAATAGTATCCAAATCCTAATGGCTATTGCTAATTTCCCCGGCAACGGCGCCAAATTGATACAGGATATTTTCGTGTCAATTATCCCAAGTGTACTCATGTCATTGTAGTACTTGAGATGTCAATCCATAAGGGGTTAAGATTGAGGCACTAAGAATGCAAGAAACTTCTTAAGCTAGAGCAAACTTTGTTTTTGGTTTTTATATGTTTATGGGAAAAGAAAACAAATGCAAGAAGGAAAACAAAACACAAAGACACAAGACAAAGTGTTGGATCAAGAACTAAGCTATCAATGAGATGGGTAACAATCAAACAATGAATCATTTAGAAGCATTAATCACTATCTTAGAACATGGAATTCTCAAATATGACTAATCCATTTCCATGGCACTAATCACCTTGTTAATTATCTAATCAAGAACAAATTTCCATTTGTGATTAAATAATTAACAAGCATTAAGAAACAATTCCAATTAGTTCACTAAACACCCTAAACATCAACTTCCGTTGGCTAGGATATGCATAGCTCACAAAAGGTTCGGATCAAGCAATTCATTTAAACTCGGGTCATGAGTGAAATGCCTAAGATCTAGAAACGAATGAACATACCTAATCTAGTACTAACACCGCTTACTCGAATCTATCCCTAATGCATGGGATGAGACCAAAAATCTAACTAATCTAAGGTGTAGTACTAGGTTTCGGTTTATCATGACAAATCTAGCGTTACGAACCAACCTAAGTGAAAGACTCATCCAAGATCATCTTAAATAACCATTATCTAACCATCAAGACAATTGACTAATGATGCCTAAACATTCAATGCACATTCATTCTTATGACATGGATCACACAAGTAGATTAGTTCACTTCCATGATACTAATCCATTTACAAAATCATCTAGTTATCAAGAACTTCCGTTCGAAACTAAATGATCCATAATTATTAAGCATTAGTCCATACAAGTCAACAATTCACCTTAATCATCAATTTCCATTGGCTAAGAATTGAATTGCATGCTTAGAAGTTTTCTAGACATTTCATCGAACACCTTCCGGGCGAGAAATGTCTTAAGTTCTAGAAATGAGTTGTCAATTCGATTCTAGCATTAAGATCCCTCCTAACATGAGAACAAATGATTATCTAAGCCTAAACATCAACAATCAACCATCAACCATCCAAATCAAACATTATCTAAAATCCAACAAAAAGTCAACTCACAAGAACATGAAGAACACAAGAGAAAAAGACATAGAAATGAAGAACAAGAATCAAATAAGCATAATATAAAGATAGAGTGAAGAAATCTTCTCTAGAATGGCATTTGTATGAAGAACAATCCCAAAACATCAAGAAGAGAGAGTTGGGGACGAGCCCCACTCTTAGAAGAAGAAAACTTCACAATAAAATTAGGTTTTTTGGCTTTTAATAGAGTTTGGGTCGAATTTTTGAGTTTCAGATGATCCACAGCGGTCAGCTCATACCGCTGCATGACCGCTGTGATTCTCTGTTTTTTTTCGACGGATGAACCCGCAGCGGTCACTGTAGACCGCTGCGGTACACCGCTGCGAGCTCCACTGAGTTCCTTCGCGCGCCAGACTGGACCGTCGTCACGGAAATTGGCATAACTTCTGATCGCACCGTTGGAATTGCCTCAAACTACTTCCAAATGAAAGCTAATCCATTGATATATCTCGTGTTAAAATTTGAGCTCAATCCATCGGTGGAAAGTCCTTCATCCAATGCCAAACTTATGACGTCTCAACCTGATCCTGCATCTTTGTATTCCGAAATGAACTTTTTGATGGCTATCTTCACTCCTCCAACTCCTATGACTCCAAGAACACCTGAAAATGGCTCAAGCAAGCCAAAAAGAATGCAAAGACAACCTAGGACATCTAAAATGCAATGAGACTCAAGTTGGACCTAAATGCATGAAAATATCCAAAAACTATACAAATTGGAACTAAAAACCTATGAAACTAAACCTTAAAAACATGTAAAATATGGTGTTATCAACTATCATGACGATTAGAGGAGGAAGAGTGATGAAGGATGTCTTTCTAGTTCCTGGATTAGAAAAGAATTTGCTAAGTGTTCCGCAAATTATATCTCATGGATATAGGGTTTTGTTCGAGAACAAGCGATGCATAATCTATGATCCTAAGGGGAAGAAGGTTATGGAGATATAAATGGTTCAGAAAAATTTTCCAATCAAGTGGAACTCTTCTCAAAAAATGCAAAAATTTCCCATGAGGAAGAAGACGTGAAGAATGTGGACAAAGTGGAGATTTCACAAAACGTGTCGTTGAAGAACTGTGATGAAAGTTTGGAGTAAGACCGAAACTCAATTAAGAGGGAATGTTGGTTTATAATTGAGTTTGGTCTAAATATTATTTAATTATTAGTTAAACATGTATGTGTATCAAAAGGTGTTTGTGAAGAGTCGTGACTATAGAATAGGCAGTTATGTCACAATCGTAAAAAGTCACAATGTTTAGTTAAGTATTGTAAAAACTATATAAATGTACTTGTGTTGTCATAATAAAAGTGTGTTTTTCAGTAACTACTCTGTTTTTTCTTCCTTTCTTCTTTCACTTCGTGAAAGAACCAAAACAGAGAACAACTTGTTATCTTTCTCTTACAACAAGTGAAACACTTGTTGTGTTACTTAAAGAAGAAGCACTAGCGTTCAACAGCTTTAACCGACTCATCTTCACAGCTATCTGTGTATGCTCTCCAGTCATCACTTTCAAGTCAAGCATACATGAGATCGAGCATCTTTAAGTTCAAATCTTTAGCATGAATGTTTCTTATGCACATATCGACGTGAACAAATATTTTATACATATATCCATTATAGTTGGTTTTACAAATAACCTTTAGAAACAAAATCAACGTTGTTTGGATTAGTGGTATGCAAACGTATGAATTGTGAAAGTAGTGCGGGTAGATGATTTTAATGTTGTTTGGATTTAATGTGTTTCGAAGAGAAAATATTTTTAACCTTAAATATACGAATTTCAGATACAATGATATGCAGTAACTAAGTTATCCATATTACATTGTCTACAACTCATTATCCAATGAATTTCTTGTTTTGTTATGACTAGACTAATGCTTTTTTTTCTTAAAGATTTCTTGTTAGCCACTTAAATTATAGTAAAATGAGTCTTAAAATATAGAAAAAATAAAATTATAATTCGTTATAACCAAAGAAATTGTTTTATGTTTTTTCACAATATAAAAAAATTAGAAAACAAAACATGTGAGGATAATAATTATTTTTACTCAGAATTTTTATTTATCATTCGTGTTCACCACATTGCATCCACCGAAACCATGAATGGAATGTTGGTTTAAAGAATATAAAAGATTTTTTACTAACACAAAGTATCTCAATAGGTAGAAGTGTCTATTAATATAATATGAAATAATAAAAGTGCATATTAATGTAATTTTCTCAAAAAGAATTATACATGTCCCATAGTAGTGATGACACAGTTAATCGATACATAAATTATAAGTAAGAGAGAATTAGAAGAATAATAATTAAAAGTCAACGAATTGTGGAAGCCCCTTAATCCAGTGGTCGACTAAAGGTTAATTAATGATTTTACACCAAGAAGTCTGAGTTTCAATTTCCAGAAGATGCGATTTATACAGATTATTAATGGAGACAAGCTTATAAGGAAATTTTCAGCGTGGTGCAAGGAGAAACATTCGGTGTGGGTCCAATCTACGTGGATTCTTGTGGAACATATATATTGTTAGTTAAAAAAAAAATTCTTGTAATAAAAAAAGATTTCAGACAGAAAAAAAAAATGTCAACGAATTTAAACTTCAACCCACCTTATATAAAGGGTGGGCCAAATCATCCTTGACCAATGCCGGTCATGAGCGGCCTCTTACATGCAACAACAACAAAAATCAACTCAACTTTATAATTGGACATAACATATACGTTCAATATAGTCCACACACAAAAAAATCAATTAGAATATTTTGGTTTGTATTGGTGAGAGTTTAGAGCATCTATAATTTCTTTCTTAATCAGTTTCTTGTCAAGTTTGGGTTGAAAAGTCATTGCAGAAATTTTTTAGAAAAGATTCAATATCAAAAAAATTGAGGGATAATAATGACTATGTGATATCGATAAAATATCGTAATTGTTTTCGTAACATGTTATTTTTTATATAGATACTGTAGAAGGCTGCCACATCATGTAATTTGACGCCGTGAGTTTGGTGACATTCGTTATGTTGACCTGAAGGAGATGCTGCGCATCGGAGACAGCGATAGTATCAACCGAGGAGGTCTATGTTGAAGACATAGCGACACAGAGAAGAAAATTTTTGAAAAAAGGAAGTGGCGGCTGAAAAAAAAATTTAGGTTTTAAGGTATTGTATGCTCTGATACCATGTAGAAGGTTGAATAAGTTCTATTAGATGACGTGCTTACAATATATACACATAAAATATCTAGGGATTGACTAATGACTAATATATCCTTTGCATATATACATTCTACAGATACTAGATTAGGTCTCGCATGATACGCGAATACAAAAAAATTATATTATACTCTAAAATTGGTAACTTGCGTAAATATGACCCGTATAATTAGATTCTAAATTAAGTTTCATGTTTAGTTATCTAAAAATTATGATTTGTAATTCACAACTAAGAAAATTCGAAATTGATTCATATTACTTATAAACATGGTAAATATTTCCTCTATATGAATGAGAAAGTTCCAACAACAAATTTCAAATCTTAAATTTTTTGTCATTTGATTCTTATAAGAGAATTATCAAACATGATAACAAACTGTTATTAATCTAATTTTATATAGTATGAATCTTATATAAGTTTTATTGTTTATATTTTTTATTTTGTAGTTTCTATTTTTTATCTTACTTTAATTTTTTTTCTTTATTAGTTTCTATTTAAATAAAACACAATTTATTTTTCCATTTTTATTATTTTGTCTTCTTAAGAAATAAATAACTAACAATAGAAAAGTTTATATTATTATTACATTGTTATTTTCCGTCTTTGACACATGTCACGATCTCGTGAGTTATAATTTTCTTAAAAAATATTTATTTAATACTTTTTTTTAGATTATTATTTTGACACATGTCACAATCTTAATTAACAACACAACACATGTCACAATTTCGTGAGTAATAATTATCATACGTGTCATGCTCATGTTGACGCGTTCAGCTTTATATAATAAGATTTAATACTCTCTATGTTTCTAATTAATAGATGTTTTAGAATTTTCACACATATTAAGAAAAACATTAAAACTTGATTATAAATACATCATCTTTAATTACTAAACAATTTTCCACAATTCTATTTCTAAACCAATAGTAATTCAATAAATTCAGTTATTTTTATTGAAGTTTACAACTTATCATTATTAACTAATAAAAATGCATAACAAACCTAAAAAATCCATCTTTATGAAGAAAAAAACTACAAAATTCTTCTTTTAGAAACAGAGCGAGTATATTATACATCGTTCTAACAATTGTTTTTTAGTAATTTAACATTTAACCCAAAAAAAAAAACAATTAGTAAAAAAAAACAGAGAAACAAAACCATAAAATCCAGAGTCCTAAACTCCTAACTTCCATTTAATAAATTAGACACTCACATAAGAAATAAAATGATACAAAACAAATAATATGTAATGAACAAAAAAATCACTTATCCCATAACAGTTAAATAAATAAATAAAACACACCCATCCAATAAAAAATTTAAGTCACATCATTACTATTTTCTAAACTACTACCTTATTCATTGTTAGTTTTATCAATTACTCTAGAATATTTGGTTTTGTATTGCTGAGAGTTTAGAGTATCGATGGTTTCATTGGTACTCGGTTTCTGGTCAATAAGTAAAAGTTTTGGGTTGAAAAGTCCTTTGTGGAAGAACTGTAGAATAAATTAAAGATCGAAGATTCGATGGACAAACAACAATGACCCTGTGATGTCGATATGACATCGTGAAATATCCACCTAATTTCTCTCTTGATTCTTATTTTGATGAATTACCTCAAAACCCACAAAAGTGATTGTAGTGAAACTGGAGATGCCTAGCTAAATATTTTGATCTACTACTACATTAACAAATTAGCGAACCTCCTTTAGAAGTAATCATCAAAGTAGGTTCACATTTAAAAACATATATTAATTTAAATTAGGAATTGATTAGAGTATATAATCGTCATTGTAAGATACAAATATCACACAAGGGGTAAGAAGGTAAAAGGGAACGGGATCTCGTTTTATGAAGTAATATATCAGCGAAGTACAAGGAAAGTTAGGTCTTCGAAGATCGACGAGCTAATCGGAAAATGAGTAAGAACTAAAAAACTAAAGCCGGAAAACTTGGAACTAATCGTCTTTTAGGTCTCGTCATTGAATTGTAGGATCCTGTTCGAATGAGGAGAGTTTTCCTATTTATAGGATCTTATGTCGGCTTAATTTTCACAATTTCTTTTTCCTTTTCGAGTTCGATAATGACAAACTTCCTTTTTCCTCGGCGATAATTTTTTTTCTCGGAAGTGATAAGGATAGTTTTTTAAAAAAAATTAGAGGTCGTGCCTACGTAGATCAGCCGGGCTTAATGGGCCTTGAGACCGATAACAGAGCCGACGTTAGCTGAATCTTCTGTGGTTATGAACTGTCGTGGACCGGAATCAATTGGGACGATATCTATTCAAACTGGGTTAAACCGGCCACCTAATCACCGTCTACACTCTACACCATTGTATCGATTCAATGATGCATCAATGATTTTTGTTACCAAATTGATATTTCAGCCATGCTATGAGCCAATATTTTTAATAAAGATAAGTCATAAGAATAATCATCTTTCGTTGGAAAAGAATAAACAAATGACATCGAGCGATTACTTATTGTTGTTGGAGAAGATACGTAAGCGAATTAGTTCGAGGACAGTTCGTGCTTTATCGATTGCGGGAAAACTGCAGCTTATTAGTTCAGCACTTCACAGTATTTCAAATTTTTGGTTGTCGACATATCGACTACCGAGAGACTGTATTCGAGAGATCTAAAAACTTTGCTCGTCTTTTTCTGGTCGGAGTCTAAGTTAAATGATACAGGATATTTTCGTGTCAATTATCCCAAGTGTACTCATGTCATTGTAGTACTTGAGATGTCAATCCATAAGGGGTTAAGATTGAGGCACTAAGAATGCAAGAAACTTCTTAAGCTAGAGCAAACTTTGTTTTTGGTTTTTATATGTTTATGGGAAAAGAAAACAAATGCAAGAAGGAAAACAAAACACAAAGACACAAGACAAAGTGTTGGATCAAGAACTAAGCTATCAATGAGATGGGTAACAATCAAACAATGAATCATTTGGAAGCATTAATCACTATCTTAGAACATGGAATTCACAAATATGACTAATCCATTTCCATGGCACTAATCACCTTGTTAATTATCTAATCAAGAACAAATTTCCATTTGTGATTAAATAATTAACAAGCATTAAGGAACAATTCCAATTAGTTCACTAAACACCCTAAACATCAACTTTCGTTGGCTAGGATATGTAAAGCTCACAAAAGGTTCGGATCAAGCAATTCATTTAAACTCGAGTCATGAGTGAAATGCCTAAGATCTAGAAACGAATGAACATACCTAATCTAGTACTAACACCGCTTACTCGAATCTATCCCTAATGCATGGGATGAGACCAAAAATCTAACTAATCTAAGGTGTAGTACTAGGTTTCGGTTTATCATGTCAAATCTAGCATTACGAACCAACCTAAGTGAAAGACTCATCCAAGATCATCCTAAATCACCATCATCTAACCGTCAATCAACCATTGACTAATGATGCCTAAACATTCAATGCACATTCATTCTTATGACATGGATCACATAAGTAGATTAGTTCACTTCCATGATACTAATCCATTTACATATCATCTAGTTATCAAGAACTTCCGTTCACAACTAAATGATCTATAATCATTAAGCATTAGTCCATACAAGTCAACAATTCACCTTAATCATCAATTTCCATTGGCTAAGAATTGAATTGCATGCTTAGAAGTTTTCTAGACATTTCATCGAACACCTTCCGGGCGAGAAATGTCTTGAGTTCTAGAAATGAGTTGTCAATTCGATTCTAGCATTAAGATCCCTCCTAACATGAGAACAAATTATTATCTAAGCCTAAACATCAATAATCAACCATCAAACCATCTAAATCAAACAAAATCCAAAATCCAACAAAAAGTCAACTCACAAGAAGAACATCAAAATCAAACCATAGAAATGAAGAACAAGAATCAACAAGACATAATATATATAAAGGGGTGAAGAAATCTTCTCTAGAATGGCATTTGTATGAAGAACAATCCCAAAACATCAAGAAGAGAGAGTTGGGGACGAGCCCCACTCTTAGAAGAAGAAAACTTAACAATAAAATTAGGTTTTTTTGGCTTTTAATAGAGTTTGGGTCGAATTTTTGAGTTTCAGATGATCCACAGCGGTCAGCTCATACCGCTGCATGACCGCTGTGATTCTCTGTTTTTTTTCGACGGATGAACCCGCAGCGGTCACTGTAGACCGCTGCGGTACACCGCTGCGAGCTCCACTGAGTTCCTTCGCGCGCCAGACTGGACCGTCGTCACGGAAATTGGCATAACTTCTGATCGCACCGTTGGAATTGCCTCAAACCACTTCCAAATGAAAGCTAATCCATTGATATATCTCGTGTTAAAATTTGAGCTTAATCCATCGGTGGAAAGTCCTTCATCCAATGCCAAACTTATGACGTCTCAACCTGATCCTGCATCTTTGTATTCCGAAATGAACTTTTTGATGGCTATCTTCACTCCTCCAACTCCTATGACTCCAAGAACACCTGAAAATGGCTCAAACAAGCCAAAAAGAATGCAAAGACAACATAGGACATCTAAAATGCAATGAGACTCAAGTTGGACCTAAATGCATGAAAATATCCAAAAACTATACAAATTGGAACTAAAAACCTATGAAACTAAACCTTAAAAACATGTAAAATATGGTGTTATCAACTCCCCCGGACTTGCCTTTTGCTTGTCCGCAAGCAAACAAGAAAAGACAAACCGAAAGAGAGGTTTTAAAGAGTGGGAATTCATAACTAAAGGACATGTCAAAGCATTCAAAGTGGGAATTCTATGCCCAAGATAATACCAAGACATTGCAAAAACGTATCTCAATTATGACTCTAACTTCTCTAGACTTATCGCAACTCCTAATCTTTTCTCTTAACAACAATGCCTCATGCCTACAAGTCCTCTTCTCAACCAACCCTCACATTCATTTGATCTTTCTAAAGGTGCGGTCTCACAAATGGGCAAGTGATCAAGTCCAATCGGTTTGGAAGAAAAGGCAATTGGCACTAGTAAATGTGAGTGCAAGGAGGTTCATTCTCTTTTTGGGTGACTTACTCTCAAGAAAAAGGAATGCTATATGTTATGCAAAAGCAAGGAAGACTAGAAACAATTTATGCATACAAAGTTAAGCTCACATTGTTCTACCCTCCTAGCAAAGCATTCTACCCAAATGGTGATTCCATTTCCTCATCTTATCTTGCTTCCTTGAAGCTCATTAAACCCCCAAAGCCCTTTTGGCTAAATCAAAACTCCCTTTTTAACCCCCTTTTCTTTTCCAAACACCAAACTCCTAGAGACATTTTTATTCGACCCATTTCTTTTTTTTTCACTCTCCCTAAACTTTTTGTTCTTTCTCTTTTTTTTTTCAAACATGGAGAGTGTATTTTCTTTTCTTTTCCTAGGGTCTTTCTTTTAATCTCTTCTCTAGAGTTTGCTTTCTCAACCATTTCTCATCTCATATTTCATACGTTCATGTTCCCCAAAACCAAATACCATTCAATCCATTGATCCCCATCTTAATGCTAGCCTCTTTTCTTTGAACAACAATGACTAGCTAAAAATGAAAGCTAACCTTTGTCGTTTCCGATACTTACAAGATTTTACACACAATAGCATATCAAGAAAAGGCCTCACTCAATCAAACAACGAGGGGTGGAAAGAAAACGGTTAAGGTGAAAGGTAGGGAACCATTCTAAAAATGAGAATGGCCACTCGGGTTATTAGAGAGTGGTAAAAGTGGATAAGATAACCCGAATGTTTTCTTTGAACCATGGTTATGTATCACAAGCCCATAAGCAAGAAGATTATATTCATTTAAGTCCAATTATCAAGGGGTTGATTTCAAATTAAACAAGTATTTACAAGACAAATAGTTAAGAGTAGAGAGATCAAAGTACGAAGTTTTCAAGTCTTTTGAAATCGTTTAAGCAGTATAAAACCATTATCGAGAGCATCACAATGAAAGCTTATCATACATGTTTTATGAACTCCCATGCACATGAATGCAACCTATGTCATCTAGATATGAGTAGCTAATTCAATTCTAGAATGAACAATGGTGCAATGCAAACTACATGATATTTTTGGATTTTTGAAAAATTTTGAATTTTTTTTGGTTTTTCTATGCAATAGAATATGTACAATGCAAGACTCAAAAATATAAAATAAGACAAAGAAAATGACGTTAAATGACAAAGACCTCTCCCCCGGACTTAATTCACACCGTCTCGGTGTGAAACGAGTCCAAAGAAGAGTAAAAAACAAAATCAAAAAGTATGTACAAGGTGTTAAGTGAAGTACCTTGGAGTTGTGGAGATGAAGAGTTTTAGCATTCCCTTGACTACGTGTCGCGATCGGTTATAACCGATCGATGAAACCGATCGACGAGGCGTCGTAACAGGTCGCATTTTTGTAACCGATCGGCATAACCGATCGAGGCACATTCCGATCGGTTATAACCGATCGTCGTGACCGATCCAGCATGTCCGGACTTGCGATTTTTCTCGTTTTGATCCCGAACGTTCTCCTGCGAATCCCGACGCCCTTGGAGTGGAGTGGATTCACGAGGAGGAAGCATTGTGCGTTGAAGCTCACGGACTTTGACCATTCCATCCGTCCCATTTATTCACCCTTATTGCTCCTACAAAAAACATGAAAACAAAATTTATCAAACAATAAAAGGCAGAAAACAAGAAGTAAAGGATAGGATTGCTTGTTTTATGTCTCTAGCATTGACGAGGGATAGGATTGGGGAGGTCCCCAATGGCGCGTTTAACGTCACTAGCTTGACGGTTGTGTCCTCTTACTCCTTCTCTCCTTGCATGTCTCCTTTACTCCTAGTTACCTAAGAGATCAAGATCACAAGAAAAGGGGAAAAAGATTAGCAACAAAAGAAAATAAAAAGCTCTAGTCTCAAGAAGAATCCAAATCCTAATGATCAATGCTAAACCCCAATGGCAACGGCGCCAAATTGATACAGGATATTTTCGTGTCAATTATCCCAAGTGTACTCATGTCATTGTAGTACTTGAGATGTCAATCCATAAGGGGTTAAGATTGAGGCACTAAGAATGCAAGAAACTTCTTAAGCTAGAGCAAACTTTGTTTTTGGTTTTTATATGTTTATGGGAAAAGAAAACAAATGCAAGAAGGAAAACAAAACACAAAGACACAAGACAAAGTGTTGGATCAAGAACTAAGCTATCAATGAGATGGGTAACAATCAAACAATGAATCATTTGGAAGCATTAATCACTATCTTAGAACATGGAATTCACAAATATGACTAATCCATTTCCATGGCACTAATCACCTTGTTAATTATCTAATCAAGAACAAATTTCCATTTGTGATTAAATAATTAACAAGCATTAAGGAACAATTCCAATTAGTTCACTAAACACCCTAAACATCAACTTTCGTTGGCTAGGATATGTAAAGCTCACAAAAGGTTCGGATCAAGCAATTCATTTAAACTCGAGTCATGAGTGAAATGCCTAAGATCTAGAAACGAATGAACATACCTAATCTAGTACTAACACCGCTTACTCGAATCTATCCCTAATGCATGGGATGAGACCAAAAATCTAACTAATCTAAGGTGTAGTACTAGGTTTCGGTTTATCATGTCAAATCTAGCATTACGAACCAACCTAAGTGAAAGACTCATCCAAGATCATCCTAAATCACCATCATCTAACCGTCAATCAACCATTGACTAATGATGCCTAAACATTCAATGCACATTCATTCTTATGACATGGATCACATAAGTAGATTAGTTCACTTCCATGATACTAATCCATTTACATATCATCTAGTTATCAAGAACTTCCGTTCACAACTAAATGATCCATAATCATTAAGCATTAGTCCATACAAGTCAACAATTCACCTTAATCATCAATTTCCATTGGCTAAGAATTGAATTGCATGCTTAGAAGTTTTCTAGACATTTCATCGAACACCTTCCGGGCGAGAAATGTCTTGAGTTCTAGAAATGAGTTGTCAATTCGATTCTAGCATTAAGATCCCTCCTAACATGAGAACAAATTATTATCTAAGCCTAAACATCAATAATCAACCATCAAACCATCTAAATCAAACAAAATCCAAAATCCAACAAAAAGTCAACTCACAAGAAGAACATCAAAATCAAACCATAGAAATGAAGAACAAGAATCAACAAGACATAATATATATAAAGGGGTGAAGAAATCTTCTCTAGAATGGCATTTGTATGAAGAACAATCCCAAAACATCAAGAAGAGAGAGTTGGGGACGAGCCCCACTCTTAGAAGAAGAAAACTTAACAATAAAATTAGGTTTTTTTGGCTTTTAATAGAGTTTGGGTCGAATTTTTGAGTTTCAGATGATCCACAGCGGTCAGCTCATACCGCTGCATGACCGCTGTGATTCTCTGTTTTTTTTCGACGGATGAACCCGCAGCGGTCACTGTAGACCGCTGCGGTACACCGCTGCGAGCTCCACTGAGTTCCTTCGCGCGCCAGACTGGACCGTCGTCACGGAAATTGGCATAACTTCTGATCGCACCGTTGGAATTGCCTCAAACCACTTCCAAATGAAAGCTAATCCATTGATATATCTCGTGTTAAAATTTGAGCTCAATCCATCGGTGGAAAGTCCTTCATCCAATGCCAAACTTATGACGTCTCAACCTGATCCTGCATCTTTGTATTCCGAAATGAACTTTTTGATGGCTATCTTCACTCCTCCAACTCCTATGACTCCAAGAACACCTGAAAATGGCTCAAGCAAGCCAAAAAGAATGCAAAGACAACCTAGGACATCTAAAATGCAATGAGACTCAAGTTGGACCTAAATGCATGAAAATATCCAAAAACTATACAAATTGGAACTAAAAACCTATGAAACTAAACCTTAAAAACATGTAAAATATGGTGTTATCATTAAACCCAAGAAAAACGAAGATTGCATGGGAGGAAGTATGCAAACCGAAGCAAGAAGGAGGCAAACCGAAGCATGAAGGAGGTCTTGGACTTCGTCTTTTAAAAGAGGTAAACAATTTATGTTGTCTTAAAATGATTTGGAGAAATGTTTAAGCTCACCCATCATTATGGATCAAATTGATCCAAACATATTTGATTCGTAAGGGTCTTTCTAGTCGGTTCGAGAAACCATGAATATATGTTCTTGGTTCGAGAAATCGAAGAAGAAGAAGACACAGAACATAGGTGTTGAACAGTTTGAAGAAGTTCTAGCTTCTCAACAACGTCGAGCTCAATCTGAACAGAAGATGTAGCTCATTGGAAGAGTAAAGAAGATAAATTTAAATCGGTGTTCAGTTCAAAAAAATACATCGCTGCTCACAAGGGCAACATCGCCTCGGGTCAAGTGGCATAAAGGAATTTGGTTCTCTCATTCAACTCTGAAATACTCGGTGTTCGCATGGCTCGCAATCCACAATCGTTTGTCGATGGGAGATCGTATGATAAAATAGAATGGAGGAGTGAATCCAACATGCATCCTCTGTCAAGACCCCTTGGAGACTAACCATTTCTTTTTTCCTGCCGATTCTCGAAAGAAGTTTGGACTCGACTATCGAAAGGTTTGCTCAAAGGCTGCTTCTCAACGGACTGGGACACTTTGATTCAACTCATCAGCGATCCACACCTTGGTTGTATTCCTCTATTTTCGCTCTGTTATGCCTTTCAAGCCACCATCCACTACCTTTGGAAGGAGAGGAATGGTCGCCGTCATAGTGAATCCCATGTTTCCTCAACTCGAATAGTCAATATCATCGACAAACATATCCGCAACATGATATCTTCAATTCACGAATTAGGAGAGTAAATTCGACGAAGCTCTTGAAATCATGTTCAAAGCAAGAAATTGAGGAAGATTCAGTTTTTTTTAAAAAAAATCTATTAATCGCTCAATCAGAGAATCACATATGTTGTAAAAGCGATTTTTTTTTAATCTTGAATAATTTTACATTCATTTAAAAATAATAATAATAATATGGTGCTACATTGCAAACACAATTTCAATTGATTAAGAGGTTTTGGGTCAAGACTTGTATATTCTCCAGATCGAAGATTAAAATATGTAATATGATTCTATTTCAACTATCACTCGATATTATGACTTCTAGATATGTTTTGCGCTTGATACTTTTCCAAAAAAATTAATGATACTTAATGGCAACATATTATAGTAAACTGTCTGAATCACAATTTGCTGACCAAAAGATTAGATCTCCAGTCTCAAACTTTGAGCGTACATGTTCTTCCTCATTAAATGCGCAAACACTTCCTCATTAAATGTGCAAACATCCTCAGGCTACAACAACATAAGTAACAATTGTCGAGATTCAGACTTTGAATGGTGACATCGGTTTGAGCGGTGTGGAATAAGCGGTTTAGGAGGTGCAGTGCGGTTTTAGTGTGGTGCGGTTGGAAGAAACGCATCATGCGGAACAAGTGCGATTACTACAGAACAAGCAGTGCGGAACAATATATGAATGGTGAACAAAACAACATGCGGTGCGGTCTAAATGTGTGAATGGTGAAAATGTAAAAAGCGGTGCATAATATATATTTTATAAATAAAATGGATTAATGATATTAATATAATTATAAATTAAAATTATTAATTTAGTTTGACATTTTACATTATTAATAAATTATCCCTACCAATGAGAATCAAACTAATGTTCCTTTAGGTGTCTACATTTTTGACTTATATGGGTTCAAGCACTAGTCCAACCTCACGTTGGTAATGACATTTTTTTATTTTTTCAAATAGAATTTTGTTATTTGATAAAGTTAACATATATGATTTATTTCAAAATTTTATGAGCTTTAAAACATGTATGTATATATATAAAATTATAAAACTAAAATATTATTATCGTGTATCGTAAAGTTAATAACATCAGCTAGACAAAGAATATAATAATTCCCAAAGCTAGAATCCAAATATTCTTGTTTTTTGAATTAAAATAAATATATAAAATCAAATATTATATGATACATATATACATAAGTCAACTGTAAACCACACCTAACCGTTGACAGAAAAAAAAAAAAACCACACCTAACCACAACTATTTTGATTCTTCTGGAACAGCACGAGCGTTTTATTTTTTCTTTCTGTTTCTGAAACGCAACAAATTCTTTTTTTTTAATTAAAAAAAAACTGATAAAAAGAATGGTGAATGGTGACATGTTTTGTTAAACGCACAGCGTTTCACTTAACAACAGCAAACATTCAAGGCCTCAGTCTCATTTTCTCAACTTTTCTAAAAATCCATAAAATTCCTTGATATTTTGAGGATCCATCATTCTTAAACACATGAAGTCATCTATACACTTTTATTTCTTGTTTTTCAATTCTTTTATGTTCCCAATGTATCACTACTGTGGTCTTTTTTTTGGTAATTTACTAACTTGAGTGTTACAGAACATCATAAAACACCACACCATCGTATTTTTCAAGCTCTAACGTTTTTTGATATTTGTGTAAAAGACGTGTCTCCGAGAAAATGAAAATGACCTCAATCAATGTTTAACTGGTATATCAATTTCTAAAATTTAGTAAATTTGTTATTTAAAAATCAAATAATAAATAGTAGTCAAAACATTTATTTGGTAAAATTTGACAAATACTAGTGTTTTTATAGTTTCTATTGGAGCTTCTCTTGTAATATATATAGAGATACGTTTTACCTTAAATAGTTATATTCTCTTTTTCTCAATACCTCATGGAAATTATAACTTTGTGTATATGTAACAAAAAAAAAAACCAATATGTTAACTTTATAAATGTTACAATATATAGGAGTATTTACATCTAGTGTCACTTAATCAATACATAGTTTGTGTTCTAACACTTTTCAAATTCTGAAAAAAATAAATAACATTTTCTCTGTTGAAAAGACGATTTTGCCTCTGTTTGTTATTGATATGTGTACTGTACACCGTTGATTTGCGCAGTACTATAAATGGATACGACTAGAAAGTCAAAGCGTGAATAGTACACAAAGTGTTATTTTTTCTCCAGTTTTTGTAAAGTGTTAGTACACAACCAATGTTTTCACTAGAGCTGTCAAGTGGGTTAAACCCGCCCCGCGCAGATTAATTTTTTTTTTGACATGCTTTAACCCACCCTGCCAAATTCATGAACATAAATTTTCCGACCCGCACCCGCCCGCTTGAATTCGCGGGTATCCGCGGGTAACATGTAAATATTTAAATAATAAAAAAATTATAATGTTTTTAAAAAAACTTATAATGTTTTTAATAAAAAATATATGTTTAATAAAATAAATTACATATGATAAAACATAAATACACAATTTTCTGAAAAAAATAAACAAAATAATTAATTAATTTTTATATATTACAAAATATTTCAACATTTTAATAGTATTTAGTAAATACATATTATTTATTATTTTTTTAAAAAATTGCGGGTAACCTGCGGGATCCGCAGAAAAAAAATTTCAATCCATACAAAGTGCGCATTTTAAAAATCTCGACCCGCACCACTTTTTTGCAATTAAATTTTTTTGATCCATATCCGTTCTGCAAAAAATTAAACGGGACAATACCCGCAGATAATGAATCAAATTGACAGGTCTAGTTGTCACAAAGTAACTCTACCAGAACCCCCTATATATGCCCAAAAAAAAAACTAAATATCTATATAAGATTCCATTGGGCCGTAGGAGAATCTTTATATTTTATTTCTGATTATTTACGTTTTGTAATTTTGTTATTTTATGTGGAGAGCCAAAAAGTCTCCTAAGTCTTCACGTCACCCTCTCTTCCTCTTTCCTTCTCGATCTCTGCAGCCTCTTTCTATAAGTACTCTTCACATTCCACCAATATCAACACAGAAACCAAAACTCGAGACAGATTCGATTCGATTCCATTTTAATTGTTACGATCAACCAATCTTGTTGTTCGTAGCCATGAGTCTTCTTGCAGATCTCGTTAACCTTAACCTCTCAGAGACCACTGACAAAATCATTGCCGAATACATATGGTTCGTCTTCTTCTTCATTCATAAATATCGTTTTATGTATTTGATCGTATACGTGCTCATATCAATCGTTAATCCAATGGGCTCGTGTTATTTTTCCAACTTTTGACTCTGTTTTTTATATATATTTGGATTTGTATGGATTAGATTCTGCTAGACTTATAATGTTTAATTTTTGATTTTGCGCCTTTGATCGTTCTTATTAGTCCATTAGATCCAATTTTTTTTGTTTAATTCTCGAGATCTCTGTTTAATTTTCTGATTAATTCTACTAAGTTTCTGAATCTTCTGTAAAACTATGTTTGCTCTGTTTTTGGCTCTGTTCTTAGAAAGTAAAGATCGATTTTTTTTAATAATTTGTTACTCGTTTGTGTTTCTCGATTCACTAATTTGTTACTCGTTTGTGTTTCTCTGTTTACTAATTTGTTACTCGTTTGTGTTTAACCGTTTAAATGCTATGTTTAATTTGCTGATTTTTTCTATCTGAATCTGCTCTAAAACTATGTTTACTCTGTTTTTACTCTGTTCTTAAAAAGTAAAGATTGGATTTTTAAAATAATCTGTTATTCGTTGGTGTTTCTCTGTTTACTAAATCAGGGTTGGAGGTTCTGGAATGGATATGAGAAGCAAAGCAAGGGTAATTTTGGCAAAAAATTAATTTTTTTGACAATTTCTATTTTTTATTCTAAATCAAATGTTTGGTTTATAGTAATCTTGTTTATATGTAGACTCTCCCTGGACCAGTGAGTGACCCTTCGAAGCTACCAAAGTGGAACTATGATGGTTCAAGCACAGGACAAGCTCCTGGTGATGACAGTGAAGTCATCTTATAGTTAATAATATTTTCTTTCTGTTCTTAATTCAATACCAGTTTTCTTCACAAACATGTCTCTTTCGTTTTGTTTTTTCGATTCTTGGTTATTAATCGTTTATGTTTTATATCATGTCTTTTTAGCCCTCAAGCCATATTCAAAGATCCTTTCCGTAGAGGCAATAACATCCTTGTGAGTTCAATCAAAGTTTTGATCTTTCTTGTTGTTGCAGACATACGTTGTTGTTACATCCATCATCTATAACCTTTTTAACGGTTTTGATCAGGTCATGTGCGATGCTTACACTCCCGCGGGTGAACCAATCCCGACAAACAAAAGACATGCTGCGGCTAAGGTCTTTAGCCACCCTGATGTTGTAGCTGAAGTGCCATGGTGAGTCTGTATTTGATGATATCGTTTTAGCCGGTTCTCGTAAAATGCGGGAGTTATTGATGATCTTACTTTGAAAACCAGGTATGGTATTGAGCAAGAGTACACTTTACTTCAGAAAGACGTGAAGTGGCCTGTTGGTTGGCCTATTGGCGGCTTTCCCGGCCCTCAGGTGAAGAAGATGGATAATAGGTTTTGTTTCTTTTCGATGTTCGGTTTTCTAATTTTTTTTACGCCGAAAATATCGTGCAGGGACCGTACTATTGCGGTGTTGGAGCAGACAAATCTTTTGGGAGAGACATTGTTGATTCTCACTACAAGGCCTGCTTATACGCTGGAATCAACATTAGTGGCATCAATGGAGAAGTCATGCCGGGTCAGGTAGTTTTCACAACCAAGAAAGCTTGGATCTTATTCCTCTTCGATGTTCACATTAACGACCTTAAAGTTCAAAAAAAATATATCTTTGACATTATGTTCTTAAAGATCAAATCTTTTTCATAAAGCTTTGATCATTTTTCTCTTTGATATTCAATTATGATCTTAAAGATCAAATTTTATACAAAAGTATTAATTACCAAATCTTTTGTGTTGAGAACAGTGGGAGTTCCAAGTCGGTCCAGCTGTTGGTATCTCGGCAGCCGATGAAATCTGGGTCGCTCGTTACATTTTGGAGGTAAGTTTTAACGATTAAAACATTCAAACATCAATGTTTGTTCTGTAGATTTCGATTAATAACACTGTGCTCGTTCTAAAAACAGAGGATCACAGAGATTGCTGGTGTGGTGGTATCTTTTGACCCGAAACCGATACCAGGTGACTGGAACGGTGCTGGAGCTCACTGCAATTACAGGTACATTGTCAAGAATCGATTTCGATGTTTTGTCTTGTGATCTTTTTATGCTGATTCAAGAATCCAAATGGGAATTGTTTCAGTACCAAGTCAATGAGGGAAGATGGCGGTTGTTGATCCCGTGGACCACTAAGTGTGTTTAAAGAATGATTAGGAGATGGGAGGTGAGATTTTCGTTAATAGAGCAATTTAACCACGTTTAAGACAGGTCGGGAGAAATATGAGTAGGCCGGGGCCGTGTTTCGCTTTATTGATGAGAGAGAAGTAAACGCTTTAGAATTACGAACTGGTTCCGAAGGACGTTCAGTTCGGCGTTCTAAAGTGTTGTCTTGCTTACAAAGAGAGAGGTCGGGTAGTTTATAGTCTGTTCTCGAGTCAAAATCAGAGAGTCTTTTTCATTAATGACATATGAGGGGTATATATAGTCGGGATCGGCTTCCTGCTCCCCGGAATCTCGGGCCACGTGTCGCCTGCGGCCTCTTTTGCGGATAAGGTGACCTAGGAGGCGTGTCCCGGCTTTCGAGGGGAGAGGTCATGATGAGCTCGGCGTGGCGTGTTGCAGAGCAGTGCACTGTTTTACCAACTCTGCTCCACCTGCTCCCTCCTGCCCTTGTCAGCTCTGTAGAGTTGGTGGGACGTCGGGTCGAAGGTACATCCCTACGCGGGTAGGGTACTGCCTTACCAACTCCCACTCGCCTATTCTTCTGACACTTCCTGTTCTGGCGGGGCATCAGCGCGGGCCTGGGGCACGTTGCTTTCAGGTCGGCTACCGAGCTGAAGAGCGGTCTTGCAGGTCGGTGGCATTGAGTCCGGTGACCGTACTGAAGAACGACCTTTCCTAAGATGGGCCTAACTAATTGGGGGTGCTAGGCCCACCTCCAACAATAGGCCCTCCCCCAGTTCGGTATCGCGAGGCGAAGTGAGGGTGCCGAAGTTGATCTAATGTTAGTTCGGCGCATCTTAGGACGGTCCTTCCGGGCTCAACTGTGTTTACCTTTTCCGAAAAACCCGTAGGAGGTTGGCGCGTGCTCACCACGTGGGACGACAAAGGACGCTTCGTTTTTCGCGTGGACTGCCCACGCGCGGCGTGTAGAAGACGCTTCGCGTTTATCGAGGCGTCCTTTGCTTTTTGGCGTGGGGAAACGAAGAGACGTCATCATTAGGTTTTTTGGGCAGCCGTGCTTCTTTTGACACGTGTCCAGGCGTCGCTTCACTGTCCCCCTTCCTCTATTTAAACCTTCTTCCTCCTACTGTTAAAACCTTCTGCGCATACTCCTAAGGTAACCTCCTTTCTCCGATTTCCTTCTTCTCTTCCTACTTTCTTCCTGTCTTTTCGATCTCCTCCTCTCCGTGCGATGGCTCCGATGTTAGACGGTATCCGAGCTGAGTCGAGCGAAGAATCGGCGTCCCGCGGTGGCGGTAACGACTCTCCGAGTTCCTCCTCCGGTGATTCCGAGCATGCCTCTTCTCCGCGACGAGGGGCAGACAGTGGGGAAGAGTTGGCCCCCTCGACTTCGGGGGCCGCCCCGTCGCTTCCGGGGACCCGTCTCCGGCCGAAAACGGTGGTTAGATCCTCTGGCGGTCGCGGTGCTGGCCAAACTGGGGGCAGAACCGGGCATCTGGGCGGCCGCGGTGGTCGTCAGGGCGTCCGTGGAGGCGGAGCTCGAGTGGCCAGGGTGAGGTCCCCCCTGGTCTCCTACGAGCAGGGAGGGTCACCGACCTGGAGTACAGCGGAATCGGTGACCCTCCTGGGGAATCTGTGTGGTTTTTCCGCCGGCGTTGAGCTCAGGATACCCAGGGCGGAGGAGCGCCCGTGGACTCCTCGGCCGGGCTTCGTCTGCTTGTACGAGTCGTTCTTTCAGAAGTGCGGCTTGCGCCTTCCTCTCCCCGAGCTGTTCGTCCAGTACTGTCGGGCGCGGGGCTTGGCCTTCTCGCAGGTCTGCCCGTCCACGGTCCAGGGGATGATCGTGCTGCTGACCTTGGGGCATGAATGCGACATGGAGGTGACGTTGCCTATGTTCGAGGCGTTCACCCAGCAGAAGGCAAACCCCGGGATTCCTGGGACCTTCTACGCCGCTTTCAAGCCCGCGGCGAACGTTCTGGAGGCACCCAGCTCGGGGTCTAGGGCGAGCAAGCTGTCGAAGGTCGAGGACTGGTCTCGCAGCTACTTCTACGTCCGGGCTACCGCCGTGGCTGGGCTCGATCCGTTGGCGAGATATACCCGGGATTGGAATTTTTCCCCGGGTAGGAATTTGCAGGTCGAGCTGACTTCTCTTTTTTGGTTGTCTGACTGATGATGACTTTTTTTTGTCTTGCTCTGCAGGCCCTCACTCCTCTAGATTCAAGCTACCGGACTACGAAGGTCTGCTTGCCGTGCTCAGGACAGTGCGCCGGAGAGAGTGGAAGTCCTTCACCGCTGCGAGAATCGAAGCTGCCATGACCGGAGGTTCATTTTTTTTTTTTTTTTTTTTTTTTTTTTTTTTTTTTTTTTTTTTTTTTTTTTTTGTCGAACTGACGGCTCTTCCTTCGCAGGTAGAGTAAGGTTTGTCAATCCGCAGTACGCGGATTCGTTTGTTGCCCCGCCGCCGCCGATACCCGAGGTGCCGGTCAGGCGAGACCCGGCACCACGGGTTGCGGGGGATTCCTCCGCGGCGACTCCCTCGAAGAGGAGGGAAGACCGGGCTGCCGCCGGTGAGGCCGGCAAAAAGAAGAGGAGGACGGGAGAGTTCTCTTCCGGAGGTCGGGAGGTCACCCGGCCTACATTGACCGGGCCGGAGCCCGAGGTGCCTTTGGCCGTTGGGCCAGCAGGGGGGGTTGATGAGACCCGGGCCCAAGGGGGCGATGGGGTCGGCGAGACGATCGTCGGCGCGGAGGATCCTGCTGCTGTGCAGGAGGCCGAGGATCGCAGCGCCGAAGTGGGCGGCGCCTCGGGAGGTTCCGACGGTGGGCCTCGGGACTACAGCTTCTCCTTTACCCACGAGGATGGAAGCAACCAGGTAATCGTTGATCCGGACGAGTGCGCCGAGCTGGCGCAGGCCATGATGTTCGGGCAGAGGTACCCGCACTTCGTTCCGCTGGAGATGGCGGAGTTCGACACCTTCCGTCAGGTGGCGCGATCCGCAGCTCGGGTAAGCTCCTGCTCTGGTCTAACTGTTTTTAGCTAGACTCGTTGCGCGTCTTTGTTAACAATTTGTTTAATGCAGACGATGGCCCTTAGTGCCTTTCTGGCGGAGGCCTACGAGAAGAGGCTCGCCGAGCAGGCCGCCTCGATTAACTTCCTCCGGGAGTGCCGGGAGTCCAGCTCGCAGATCCAGTCTACCCGTCTCCACGGGTTCGAGAAGGAGCTGAGAGATGAGAAGGCCCGATCTGCGGCGCTGGAAGAGGAGGCGGTGCGGTTAAGAGCCCGGGAGGTCGAGGTGGCCAGTCTGCAGTCTGCACTAGAGGCCGAGAGGGACCGTGCTGCAGCTGGGTGGGATCGGGCGTCGGGGCTCGAGGAGGAGAACGGGCTCCTGAAGGGGGAGCGGGAGACACTCCGCTCCAGGGTGAAGGGGCTGGAATCCGCCATAGGCCGGGCCAAGGTGGCCGTGGGAAGCGCGGAACCGGAAGTGGTCCGCGAAGATGGAGAAGATCCGCGCCCACCTGGACGGGCGCCGCCGGGCCTTAGAGCCTCACCTTCTGTACAGCCAGGTGACTGGCGTAAAGGCCTGCCTCAAGAGGATGGAAGCAGAGGACGGGGTGTCGGTACCGTTCTACCGGTATCAGAAGCTGGACGAGGACGAGGCGGCATTCGGTGCCGTACTGGACGGGATGGTCTTTCCGGATTTGACCCCGGAGGATCTGGAAATCCCTCTGGACCGTGCTCACGGCGTTCTGCTTGAGCACATTATACCTGTCGCTTCTTCTAGCACCCCCGTGGTGGATCTGACCTTGGAGGCTCCGCTGGCTGCTGAGGACGCTCTTGCGGTCGCTGAGACCGTCCAAGCAGATCCCTCGATCCTGTCTGCTGACGAGGGAGTCCCCGAAGCTGCTGGGATTGTGCAAGCAGATCCCTCGGTCCTGTCCGCCGCTGAGGCCGACACGGATGCGCCGTCCGGTGAGACCGGAACCGACGTGCCACCCGGTGGAGTCGTGGTTGAAGAAGGGTCTGGGCAGCCCTTCCTTGGTGAGTATGGGACCAACGCGAGGATGGTGGCCCCGGCTGATTTAGATGGTACCCGTGCTGACGGGAGGGAAAACCGACCGGCCGATGCGGCCTTGTAAAAATTTTTTTTCCTTTTTGTTTTCTTTTTGTAGATGGGCCGTAGGCCGTTTTTCTTTTTGTAAGGACTGGGCCGTAGGCCGTTTATGCAAAGAGCAGGCCGTTGGCCCCTCTCTTTTTGTAAGTGCCGTTTCGAGGCTTTTGTAACGACTAGGCCGTGGGCCATTTTTATAACAGACGAGGCCATTGGCCCTTTTGTGATAATCGAGGCCGTTGGCCCTTTCTTCTTTTTTTTTTTTTGTGTAAATGCCATTTCGAGGCTTTTTTGATCGGTAGAGTAGGTCGTAAACCGTACTCTGTCAAGTAAGCAGGTCGTGGACCGTGCTCTTGTATTGGGTGCGAGGTAATCTCGGCTTAAGGCACTTATTGCTTGTGTACCTTGTTTTTTTGGTGCGGGTAGCGAGCCCGGCTTAGAGACACTTAATGCTTGTGTGTCTAGTAGAGGTGCGAGCCCTGGGGCCCGGCTTTGGCACTTATAACTTGTGTGCCGGGGAGAGCGAGCACCGGAGCTCGGTCCCCTTTTTTTTTGTAGTGCGAGCGTTTGGAGCTCGGCTTATTATTTTTTTTTTTTTTGTAGTGCGAGCGTTTGGAGCTCGGTTTTTTTTTTTGTAGTGCGAGCGTTTGGAGCTCGGCTTTCTTTTTTTTTTTTTTTTGTAGTGCGAGCGTTTGGAGCTCGGCTTTCTTTTTTTTTTTTTTGTAGTGCGAGCGTTTGGAGCTCGGCTTCTTTTTTTTTTTTTGTGTAGTGCGAGCGTTTGGAGCTCGGTTTTTTTTTTTTTTTTTTTTTTTTTTTTTTTTTTTTTTTTTGTGGTGCGAGCGTTTGGAGCTCGGGAGCGTTTGAGCGTTTGGAGCTCGGCTCGTGTGCGCAGGTCGGGGACCGTTTTCCTTTGTCTAAAAGGTTTTATTAGATTAATAGCTGAGACCTGGTTAGGGGTTGCCTACGTACCCTTTAGTAGAAGGGATCAAGCCAATCGTAGTTCGTTTGTGTACAAAAGCGGAGAGCGGATTGGAGCCCGGGGGCTTAATAGTAGAACCGTTTGAGGTTGATCGAGTTCCATGAGCGCGGGATGGCGTCGCCGTTCATCGTGACTAGCTCGTAGACGCCTGGTTTTACGACCTTGGAGATGAGGTAGGGGCCCTCCCAATTGGCACCCAGCTTGCCTGCGTTTGGTTCGGCGGTGTTTTCGAAGACCTTGCGGAGGACCAGGTCGCCCTCGGCGAAGAACCGGCCTCGAACCTTCTTGTTGTAATATTTGGAGGCGAGCTGCTGGTAGTTCTGGATTCGGAGCAGGGAATGGTCCCGCTGCTCCTCAAGGAAATCCAGCTCGCTGAGTAGGACGGCGTTGTTCAGTGCGGGTTGCTGGGTGAGCATAGCGCGGCGAGGAGTGGGGAGCCCGACTTCGGATGGGGCCATTGCTTCCATGCCGTGGGAGAGGTTGAACGGTGTTCGGCCAGTCGATGTCTTTGGTGTTGTGCGATGGGACCAGAGGACTCCATCGAGCTCGTCGGCCCAGGACCCTTTCTTGTCGTCTAGTCGCTTTTTGAGGCCGTCGAGGATGGTCTTGTTGGTGGCCTCGGCTTGTCCGTTCCCCTGGGGGTACCTCGGAGTGGACTTACTTAGTCTGATTTTCCACTTCGCGCAGAAATCTTTGAAGAGGGCCGATGTGAACTGGGCACCGTTATCGGTGACGATCTCGTACGGGAGCCCGTGCCGGCAGATGATGAACTTCCAGACGAACTTTCGGACGTCCTCTGCCTTGATCTTGGCGTATGATTCGGCCTCGACCCACTTGGTGAAGTAATCGGTCATGACTAAGAGGAAGCGCTTTTGGCGAGATCGGGGAAGGGGCCCGACTATGTCCATGGCCCATCGCATGAAGGGGTAGGGTGCCACCGCAGTGGTGAGGAGCTCGGTTGGACTATGAATGAGGGGACCGTGGCGCTGGCACTTCTCGCACCGGGCTGCGAATTTGTCGCAGTCTTGGAGCATTGTCGGCCAGTAGTGGCCTTGGTTTCGTATTCTCAGGGCGAGAGCCCGGCCACCGGAATGGTTGCCGTCGGCGCCCTCGTGCATTTCCTTCATCACGTCGATGGTTTCCTGCCCGTGGAGGCAGGCGAGCAGGGTTCCCGAGGCGCTCCATCGGAACAGACTGCCGTCCAGCATTGTATATTGGGCACACTTCTTTCTTAGCCGCCGGGCGGCCCATCGGTCTGGGGGGCGAATGCCGTCTGCGATGTATAGCAGCAGATCGATTCGCCAGTCCGGCAGTTCGGGCTCGGCCGGGGGCGGTGGTAGGTTCTCGGGAGGTTGGGCGTCTTCGTCAGGATCCGCGACCTGGGGACCGATCAGATAGGCTCCCTTTGGCAGCTCGATGCTGGGGAGGTCGATACTTTCCACCGGGATCACCCGTCGTTGCTCTGGAGCCGAGGTGGAGGCTAGTGCTGCGAGGGCGTCTGCGGAAGTGTTATCGCCTCGGGGGATTTTTGTCAGGGTGAACTCGGAGAAGTCTGCGGCCATGCCTTGAGTCACCTTGAGGTAGGCGTCCATGCGATCATTCTTGGCCTCGTACTCCCCGCTGAATTGATTGGCGACGAGCTGGGAGTCGCAGTAAGCCTGGGTTTTCTTTGCGCCGACCTCTTTGGCCAGGCGCAGGCCGGCAATCAAAGCTTCGTACTCGGCCTCGTTGTTTGATGCCGGGAAGGCTAGGCGGAAGGACTGTTCGAGGATCTCCTTGGTCGGGGATTCGAGGCGTATGCCGACGCCGGACCCGTGCTTGGAGGCCGATCCGTCGACGTGCAGAGTCCACACTTCGGACACCTCGCTGACTGCCAGCTCGGGTGCTAACTCAACTAGGAAGTCGGCCAGCGCTTGAGATTTGATCGCGGTCCGACCCCGGTACTCGATGTCGTATTCGCTCAGCTCGACAGCCCACTTCATTATCCGGCCTGACCGGCTCGGGCTGTGGAGGATGTTCCTGAGGGGGTAGGTGCTTAGGACGGCAATCGCGTGGGATTGAAAATAAGGCCGGAGCTTCCTAGCTGCGACGACCACCGCCAGGGCGAGCTTCTCCAGAGTCGGGTACCTGCTCTCCGCGTCGTCGAGCGACTTGCTGATGTAGGAGATGGGTTTTTGGTCACCCCGGTCCTCCCGTACTAGCACGCCGCTAACTGCTGACGTGGAGATGGCGACGTAGAGGTAGAGGATTTCGCCTTCTTCGGGCTTAGACAGGACGGGGGGAGTGGATATGTACTCCTTCAGCTGTCGGAGGGCGTCCTCGCATTTGTCGTCCCACTCAAACCGCTTGTTAGCCCGGAGTAGTTGGTAGAACGGGAGACACTTGTCGGTAGAGCGGGAGATGAATCGATTTAGTGCGGCGATTCTCCCGGTGAGTCGTTGTACTTGACGCGTGCTCTCCGGGGACTTGAGCTCAATGATAGCTCGGATCTGCTTGGGGTCGGCCTCGATCCCGCGCTGGGTGATGATGTACCCGAGGAATTCGCCTGATGTTACGCCGAAGGAGCACTTGGCCGGGTTCAGCTTCATGTTGTATTCGTTCAGCGTGCGGAAGCAGGACCGGAGGTGTGTGACGTGGTCGGTTGCCACCAGAGACTTTACCAGCATGTCATCTATGTATACCTCCATAGTGCGGCCGATTTGGTCGGCGAACATCCGATTGACGAGCCGTTGGTAGGTGGCCCCGGCGTTTTTTAGTCCGAAGGGCATTACTTTGTAGCAGTAAATGCCTCCGTCCGTGATGAACGCGGTCTTCTCCTGATCATCAGGGTGCATGGGGATTTGGTTATACCCCGAGAAGGCATCCATGAAGGAGAGGAGCTCGTTTCCCGCGGTGGCTTCAACGACCTGGTCGATTCGGGGGAGGGGGAAGCTGTCCTTAGGGCATGCCTTATTGAGGTCGGTGAAATCCACGCAGACCCTCCATTTTCCGTTCTTCTTCTTGACTACCACTGGGTTGGCTAACCAGTCCGGGTATTTCACCTCGGTGATCGAGCCGGCCGCGGTGAGCCTCTCTACCTCATCATTGACCGCTTGGGCGCGCTACGGGCCAAGCTTCCGCCGCTTCTGCTTGACCGGCCTGCAGGTTGGATCCACGTTGAGCTCGTGGCTGCACGTGTCCGGGTCAATGCCGGGCAGGTCGCCAGTTGACCAGGCGAAGGTGGAGACGTTCTGCCCTAGGAACTCGACCAGCTTTCGCTTGATGCTTTCGTCGAGGTCGGTGCCGATGCCGACGCAGCGGGCGGGGTCGCGTGGGTCGATGTTGACCTGGGTGACAAGGTCCCGCCCGGGAAGATCCTGGGCGCCGAGCTCGCCGGGCTGAAGCGCATTGATGGCCAAGCAGGCCGGCGCGGCGCGGCGCAGCTTGTGCTCGATGGCGAAGCAGGCGCGGGAGACCCTCTGGTTACTCCTAAGAGTGTATGTGCCGGCCTGGTTGGGGAACTTGAGGCACTGATGGTACGTCGACGTGACCGCCTTCATCGAGTGCAGCCAGGGGGTTCCGAGGATGATGTTGTAGATCGGGGTGGTGTCGAAGACCACGAACTTGACGATTTTGGTGACCCGACCTACGTAGACCGGTAATTCGATGGTGCCGATTTCGTTGACGGTGTCCCCGGCGAAGCCGGTTAGCGGGATGGAGTGCGGCTTGATCTCGACCCCGTTCAGGTTCATCCTGGCGAGGGTATCCTTGAAGATGAGGTCGACCGAGCTGCCCGTATCGACGAGGACTCGGTTAACGTCGCAGTCGGCTACGCGGACTTGTACGACGAGGGGGTCGTTGTGGGGCTGGTGGACCCCGGCCGCATCGGCCTCAGTGAAACATATCCCCCTCTTGCTCGTGTCCTGGGCGTCGATCTCCGGCCCGGAGTGCCACTTCAGGGATGCGTCGGTCCTCCTCTCGTGACGCTTGATGGACCGCACTGAGTCGTTGCACGAGAGGAGACCTCCCATGATCATCCCAATCAGAGTGCGGGCCGGGGGAGGCGATCTACCTGTTTCCCGGTCTCGCGAGGGAGATCGTCGCCGCCGGTCGTCGTTCTGGGCGCGGTGGTAGGGCCTAGTCCGGTTATCCGCGCGACCTTGGTTGTCGCGGGGTTGGTCGTGATCGCCGTCCCGAGCATTCGGTCGCAGCCGCTCTGGGACGCTGATTTCTCCCCGCTGAAATTGCTTCAGCAGGACCTCTTGAAGGGCGCGGCAGTGAGAGGTCGGATGCCCCTTTCGCCGGTGGAAGTCGCAGAAGGCCGTCCTGTCGTATGGCTCATCTGGTCGGAACTCCCTATCGCTCGGCTCGTCGGGACGCCGATCCTGCTGGCGGGGATCCCGTACGTACTTGTTCCAAGGCAACCCTGGGGCGGGGGTGTGGGGAAGTACGGGATCGTGTAGGCGGAGGCCGGAGGGCGGTCCGTTGACAAGGAATGCAGCGGCCTGCTTTCCCTTGCTGCGATGGTACTCGTCGTCGTAATGTTGGCGGGGCTCCTGATACCTTTCCTGGGGCCGCTCCTTTGGGGCCGGGGCCTTGTGAGAGGCACTGTTTCTTGATTCAGCCGCCTTCTCTTCTTCGAGCTCCACGAAGAGTCCAGCGCGGTGCAAGGCGTCTTCCAGAGAGCGCGGCCTGTTGAGCTTCATATCGTCCTTGAAGGCCGAATCGGCCCGCAGTCCTTTTCTCAGAGCGGGGAGCGCTGACTCGTCAGTCACGTTGCTCTGGGAGGCCGTGGCCTTGAAGCGCTCGATGAAAGACCTGAGCGACTCCTTTGCTCCCTGATTCATTGCCCAGAGGTCCGCGCTGGATGCGGACTGGCGGATGTAGATGGAGTAATGCTCGAGGAAGGTGGTCGACAGGTCCCTGAAGCTGTCGATGGAGTGCGTCTTTAGCCGAGAGAACCACGTGAGGGCCGGGCCGGTGAGGTTTTCCACGAAAAGCTGGCAGTGAGCGGCTTCACGCTCGTCTGGTGAGAAGTGGGCGCGACCCATGGCGATGGTGAACGCCGTGAGATACTGGGCCGGGTCGGTGGTGCCCGCGTAGGGCTGTAGCTTGAGCTTTCCGAGGTGCTGGAGTGGGACGGAGGCGATCCGGCGGGTGAACGGCGTGTTCTGCGTCTCTCTGAGGACGCGATCGATTTCTGGGGCCGCGCTGGTGGCTTGGTGGATTTTGGAGGACATCGCACGGATGGTCTCCTTCATAGCCTCGAACTCCGCGTCTCTTGAGCGCTCCGCGCTGGATCGGAGATGGTGGGCTTCGTCGCCCGGGTGGCTTCCTATGGCCGGGACGAAACGTCCGTCCGGCCTCTCGGATCCAGACGGCGAGTCGCTCGGTCGGCTTGTCCGGAAGCGGGGGGTTTCTTCCCGAGAGACCGGTTCTCTGGGATGGACGTCGGGGGACCCGACATTGTCCGACCGGTCGCGGGAGGCCCCTAACGTGGCGAACCGCTGGTCGGTGGCTCGCGTTAGCTCATCGATCCGGGCGAGCAGGGTCTGCATCATGACGGACGGCGTGGGCTGGTCTTCCGGTGCTCGTGGCGCGTTGTGGGCGGCGGAGCCGTCGGAATGGGCGGGTGCTGACGCCGGGGGCGGGGCCCTGGAGAATTGCTCTCGAGGAATCGCTTGATCGGCAGCCGCTTGGGCTGATGACGGAATGGTCGCCGTCGTTCGAGTCGTTGGCGGGGCCGTTGTCGGGGCCTGGGCCGTTGTTTGGGCCGGAGTGTCTTGGTCTGACAACACTCTTGGGGTCGGGATTGCCATCGTTGCTTCGGTCGTGTCGGTGGTTGAACTGCTCCTTGCGTGTAGAAGAATCTCTTGCCCCTCCTTCTAGCGCCAATTGTTGATCCCGTGGACCACTAAGTGTGTTTAAAGAATGATTAGGAGATGGGAGGTGAGATTTTCGTTAATAGAGCAATTTAACCACGTTTAAGACAGGTCGGGAGAAATATGAGTAGGCCGGGGCCGTGTTTCGCTTTATTGATGAGAGAGAAGTAAACGCTTTAGAATTACGAACTGGTTCCGAAGGACGTCCAGTTCGGCGTTCTAAAGTGTTGTCTTGCTTACAAAGAGAGAGGTCGGGTAGTTTATAGTCTGTTCTCGAGTCAAAATCAGAGAGTCTTTTTCATTAATGACATATGAGGGGTATATATAGTCGGGATCGGCTTCCTGCTCCCCGGAATCTCGGGCCACGTGTCGCCTGCGGCCTCTTTTGCGGATAAGGTGACCTAGGAGGCGTGTCCCGGCTTTCGAGGGGAGAGGTCATGATGAGCTCGGCGTGGCGTGTTGCAGAGCAGTGCACTGTTTTACCAACTCTGCTCCACCTGCTCCCTCCTGCCCTTGTCAGCTCTGTAGAGTTGGTGGGACGTCGGGTCGAAGGTACATCCCTACGCGGGTAGGGTACTGCCTTACCAACTCCCACTCGCCTATTCTTCTGACACTTCCTGTTCTGGCGGGGCATCAGCGCGGGCCTGGGGCACGTTGCTTTCAGGTCGGCTACCGAGCTGAAGAGCGGTCTTGCAGGTCGGTGGCATTGAGTCCGGTGACCGTACTGAAGAACGACCTTTCCTAAGATGGGCCTAACTAATTGGGGGTGCTAGGCCCACCTCCAACAGCGGTTACGAGATTATCAAGAAGGCAATCGATAAATTGGGACTGAGACACAAAGAACACATTGCAGCTTACGGTGAAGGCAATGAGCGTCGTCTCACGGGTCACCACGAGACTGCTGACATCAACACTTTCCTTTGGGTAACTAGCTAACACTTTGCGGTTTTCGAATAGTAAAAAGTTGAATGACGTTTGGTTTGTTTTTATCTGAAATTGTGTTGGAATGTTGAATTTAGGGTGTTGCAAATCGTGGAGCATCGATCCGTGTAGGACGCGACACCGAGAAAGAAGGAAAAGGATATTTTGAGGACAGGAGGCCAGCTTCGAACATGGATCCTTACATTGTCACTTCCATGATTGCAGAGACCACAATCCTCTGGAATCCTTGATCAGATCACGAAAATCTTGAAAATCTCACTCAATTGGGTCTCTTGCAAGATTCAACGTTTGTGTGTTTCTTCTATCAAGCAATGTCTTAGAACAAGTCAAGATTTGCTCTGTTCTTTTTCTGCCTTTTATTATTTTCCATCTATTGAAAACCTTTCTTTGTATTATTATGAATAATCACTCTCTAGAAAGGGTTAATTCATTTCACTAGCTCTTTTACCACTTGACTGGGACTAAAAAGGTGGCCAATTTGGGTTTCAGTTTAGGGTTTTCTATTCTATTTTTTTGGTTTATTAGTAACTAGATTAGGATCCGCATGATGCGCGCGGATAAAAATACAATATTTAGACATTGAATTTGATAACATGCATAATCTATTGACTTAAAAACAAATCTTAGGAATGTCTTGATAGAAAAAGTTACATCTTAGGAATATATTGGCATAAAACAAAAGGGTTACATCTTAGGAATGTGTCTGATGGTGCATACGATCAGAACCCAAAGTAACCGAGCTCGCTGGATTTTTCCTTGTCAAAAATCTCGAAACACTGATATATGGTTGAGACGGCAAGCAAGATTCCGGTCCCTGGCCCAATAGCTCCCATGAGGTGTGTGAAAAGTATTTTTTATCTTCTCAACCTAAAGATGGGGCGCACGAAAACAATCCAAAACACTCTCTAGCATTTGCAGTAGGAGTGGAACGAATCCGGATATAACCGGAAATTTTAAAATATCTTTATCTGAGTTTTAATCATCCGTATCCCGATCGGTGGCCTCTGGATATCCAGACTTTAGATATCCGCCTAGATATTAAGATATCCACATATATCCGGATCCGGTTCTATAAAAAATAATAATAATATTAATAATAAAATATTCAAAATAATGATAAAATTAAAATTTTATATAATATTTTGTATAAAAAATCTGGAATTATAAAAATTATTTACTTTTATTGTCATTATTTTTATATATATATATCTCAAAATATTAAAAAAACTATCAATAAAAATAAAAAATTTAATATATTTAAAGGATCCGGATATCCAGACCTTATAATTTTACTGTCCGGATCCGGTTTTAACAGATCCAAAATTTTACTATCCGAATCCGGATCCTATCCCCTCGGATATCTGGATTTTCATAGCATATCAGATCGGATCTGTCATCCCGAATAATAGTTCCACCCCTAATTTGTAGAACCTAAGAACTCAATTCATCAGACAAAGAGAGAGGATCTTTGGCGGCCAAAACCTCTGCCTTCTCCTTCTCCAGCTGATCTTCAAATCTTTCAACTCTTCCTCCATTTTCTGCATCTTGAATCTCACCAGCTTCCTCTTTCTCCTTCCTTTCTTTAACTTGGTCAAGTTTCTTCTCCAACCAATCCAGTTTAAACTCTATGTTTGTCATGTATGCAAGAGCAGCTTCTGCACCAGACATATCATCCTTGGAGATTTTCTAGGCAATCGGCGCAGAGACTTGGTCAAGCTGAGTAGGACATTCTTCACAGCCTTTAAATTTTTATTCGTTGGGTAATTCAGTTTTTAAAAATTTCACCGAATATAACAGGATTTTTTTGGTTTTTGTGTTGAAATTTGGTTAAAATCGAATAATTTCAGTTATATTTGGATTGGTTTTGTTATCCGGTTCAAAAAATTTAAATATATTTTCAAAAAATTGGTATAATTCGATATAAGTCGGGTTGAGATTTTTTTAAAAAACAACCGAAGAACCGATAACCGATCCCAGTTTTGAAAGTTACTGATCAGTTCGGACCTCAAAATCGAACGAAAAACTGAAGAACCGATCGGTTCGATCCGATAACCGATCCCAATTTTAAAAGTTGCTGATCGGTTCGAACGTCCGAAACGAAAATCAAAAACCGAACAGTTCGGCTGGGTTCGGTTTGCTCTCGGTTAAAATTCCCGGGCCTAGTGCATGTGTAATTTCGTCGAACACCTGGTGAACAAACTTAGCGCACCTCACAAAACTCGAGAGGGTTTAAGGATTTTTCGCGTCTCGAGGAAGAAAAAACTTCCAAAATGTCGAAAATTCGAATTTTGTCGGCTCTTCTTAGAGGAACATCACGCTCCTTTTCTTCTTCTCGGGCTCCGATCTCCACTGCTTTTGCTGATTCACTCTCCGGTAACTTCCCTTAAATTACTAATCTTTCTTCGCTTTAACAAAGCCGATTATAACATTTCCTGAAAGATTCATTCTTTCTTGCTTGTGTGGCTTAGATTTCTGAGTTGTTCTCACAATGATCGAATTTGATAAGTACCCTTTAACTGGAAAATTGAATCAAAAGCGTGTAAATTTTAATCGATATGTGAAATGTTTGTATTGTATTGGTGTTCTATTTGAATAAAATGATACACTTTGATTAAAATGTACTTAAATCTGAGAATGAATGTTGTTTATATTCTAAGTTTTTTTCATTACAAAGCTTTGGATTTGTTGGCTTTCTATCTTAATGATAGAGTTTTGTCAAATCTTCTGAAATTGGACCTAAAAGGATGAGTCTTTATTTGCAGGGAAACCGAGGATTCCGTATCAGAATGGTTCTGGAGGTCACTTGGATCCTCGGCTATGGATGATCTTTTCAGGACAAGCCGGTGCGTATGTATCTATGCTCAATGTTGAGATTTTGTGACGTTATGATTCTAATTTCTCACTGTTGTTTTTGTATTTTGATATGGTTCCTTCTTTTTCAGCAATCCTTGGATTTTGTGGGAACGTTGTATTGGCAGATGATGAGCATATTAAGTCAAAACCTGGAGGTAGTACGGATGAGAGTGGCGATACTGGGCTAGAAATAATTGAGGACGGTTCGGTTGTATCTAATATACACACATCTAAGTGGAGGGTGTTTACTGATAGTGGAAGAGATCATTTTTTTCAGGTAGGTTGATTATTTGAAGAATGAAGCTCAATCTGTTTTTCTTTGAACAAGCTATTTTTTTTGTCTTCCTTGATAATATTCTCATATCTTATAGGGGAAACTGGAGCCAGCCGAGAGGCTTTTTGGTTCGGCAATACAGGAAGCTAAGGAAGGTTTTGGAGAGAGGGATCCACATGTTGCATCTGCATGCAACAATCTGGTTGGTCTCTGTGTACTTCATTAAGCTCTTATAGTTTCTATGTTTAGTATCCTAGATCATAGTGCATGAACAGTGTATCCGCATCTCGAGTATGGACCTCTTAAGGATAAATGTACCATTTTTACCGTTTTCAGGCTGAGGAATATAGCATCATTTATCCTTGTTAATTTACAAATTCTCTTGTCTGTTGATATAGGATTTAGCACTATGGTTTCCTGATCAATCTCTTTCTGAGAAGTTTCATTCTTATTTGAGAGAGTCATCTCTTCCCTAATTTTTCATTTCACATTGCTCTGCGTTTCAACACTTGTTACTTCTTGTTTTCTTAGACTAATCGCTTTATCTTTTCCTTCCTCTATGTAAGGCAGAGTTATATAGAGTTAAGAAAGAATTCGACAAAGCAGAGCCCTTGTACTTGGAAGCTGTTAGTATATTGGAGGAGTACTACGGTCCTGAAGATGTGCGGTGAGAAATCATCATCTTTTGATCTGACACTTAGTTACATGATTGCCATTCGCTTGAACTTCTCCACATATATTGTAAAATCTTACTTTTGATGCTATCTGACTAATGCTATTGTTCTGAAGATTTATATATTTAAGATCACATTCATAATATAGCCGAGACATCACATTTCTGGAATCTGGCTGAGTTTTCTGGTACATTTTAGTTATATGCCCCTGTTAGATCGCACACTTTTTTCCCCCTTTAGGCCTCTACCTGACATGAATTTTTTTTTTAAAAAGTCCCTAACTTTAAGTCCTATTTATGCTCATTTTCGTTTGGCCTTCTTAGTGATTATGAATCCCACTGGCTAGATTGGAAGTCATGCGACATGTAGAAACATGAGAGTTCTAGCATTCCATATATTTTTTGGTGACGGGTTTGAAACCCTTGTTCCCTTCATTCATCCAACAATATCCTTAACAATGCAGTGTTGGTGCTACCCTACATAACCTTGGACAGCTCTATCTTGTCCAGCGAAAACTTGAGGAAGCTCGTGCGTGCTATGAGGTAATCACCATTAATCTTTCGCCATATATCTCAGCAAAACAAGGCATCAAAATAGGGATTGTTCTTTACAGAATCATAAGTCATTATAAAAAAAAGTTGTGCGCAGAGGTCATTTATGGCCCCTTGCTTGACTATTTGGGTAGCTATGTTGTTGTTCCTTAGGATGGACGGACTTATGAATTTTACAGGTTATGTACACAGAAATGAAGTTGTTCATGACAAAAGAGCATGTCACATTTCAGACTCTAGAATTTGGGTTTATGCCAAAATCAGATAATGGGTCCAAATTTAATTTCACCCTCTTGCTCTGAAAGAGTGGATCCTAATTAACCAAAGATTTACAAAAAACATCCCTAGCAATTGTGCTTGTCTGCTTGTTACTTTTAATTGTTTTGCCTGTTTTTATATTATCCATGATCTTTTGATATACTGCCACCAAGTGTTAAAATGATAAACTTTACATTCTGTATGCTAACTACTTATTCTTAATTTTCTTGTTGATCCCTCCCTGTGCAGCGTGCTTTAAAGGTATGGATGTGCTGATTAAGCTTCATTATTTTATAATTCACACTTAGAAATTGTTTATTATGATTTCTCTTCTTATTATTTCTTGTGATCATAATATAGATGAAAAGACGGGTCCTGGGACAGAGTCATCCCGATTATGCAGAGACAATGTATCATCTTGGAACGGTATTCTCATGTTTCATTTTTCTTGTTGTTTTATTAATCTTCACTAGCTCTTTTAAACATGAATGAATGGTATGCTTCTTTTTTCTTTTGTTCTCAAGTTCTTAGCATATTTATCCACATAAATATGAAGTTTCCATCTATAGAAGACTGTGATATCCTGCTTAACTAGGAATAATGTTGTGTTTATCGTCACCCTAATAATTTCCTCTCGCCCATTCAGACATGTGATGAATTGCATCTAATATCACACTTCCAAGCTGACATGAAGTCTAATTCTATCTTTCATTTTAAACTTCCTTCTAACATATGATCTGATACGCGACAGGTATTACATTTGCAAGGAAAAGACACAGATGCTGATGCTCTTATCCTGGATTCTCTTAAAATACTTGAGGCATGTCGATATTTTAATGATAATTGATATAAGTGATATCTTGATGGTTGTATGCTTTTTTATTTTTGTATTTTGGCTTTGTGATGTAGGATGTTGGTCAAGGAGAGTCAATGACATATATCAGGAGACTGAGATATCTTTCTCAGGTTTGTCGCCTTAAACTTTGCATGGAATTTGGATGTTGCTTTCTATTTTTACAGTGCATTGACTTGAACACAGCATGAACTGGACTAGATCCACTCTTGATGAAACCTGCAGAAATTGTTGGCTTATAAATTTCACATTTCTCAACATCTGTGTTGTTAAATAGATTGATCCATTATGTGATTCTGAAATTTCATTGATTTTACTTTCTCGTCTGTTGCTCCAGATATATATACGATCCAATCGTCTGGCCGAAGCTGAAAACATACAGAGGAAACTATTGCACATGATGGAATTATCAAAGGTGTGGTTTTCTCTTACTTGACTTTCCGTTAGCTTGTTCAACATATCACTTTCCTTCCGTTTTATAGTATATTTTTCCTTTCCTTACGAACTCCAACTTTCCAATTTAGTACCAAAGAAAAAAGGTTCCTACTACTGATATTTGCATGGTGAAATGCGCAATTCTCTAATGTATAGTGCAATTAGAGAGGTTGATAAATTGGAAAGATAGCATTTCGATTAAGTTAAGCTTAGTTTGTAATGAATGGTATGCTTCTTTTCTTTTTTGTTCTTAGCATAAATTGTTTATTATGCATCAATCATAAGTTGATGAGATCACAATGGCTAAAATCTATCACAGGGATGGAACTCAATGGAAGCAGTAACTGCAGCTGAAGCATTAGCGCTTACGTTACAATTATCTGGGCAGCTAAGAGAAGCTCTAGAACTTTTTGAAAAGTAAGCACATAATAAACTCTTGATCGGTTTATCAGAGCCATATGAAGATCCTCAAATGTTTATGACAATTTCCATGTTAGGTGTCTCGATACTCAAAAAACTTTACTTCCAGAAGGACATATCCAGGTTCACTCTCTTCTCTCATAAAATTCATCTTTTGTATTGGCAATAGAGTGTTCATCTTCTCTCCTCTCCGGGATCGATAGATAGGTGGAAACTTGCTGCACATTGCAAAGACGTTTATGCTTCAGGCTAGTCAGTTGAGAAGAACTGATAACAGTGAAGCTCTATCTAAACTAGAAAAAGCAAAGAATTCTCTTGAAAACTCAGCTAGGTTGGTATCTATATATCTTTCTCTCTCTTGTCTCAGCTTAAACTAATAGTTGATCTTTGATGTTCTTTAATCTTCACATAAAAGAATGTAACGAGAAAAACTTGTTTGTGGTGGAAATCAGGATAGCAAAAGACGTTCTGATTAAGCTGAAAAACCAAAAGAGCAAAGAGCAGAAACACGGAAAATCCAATGCGACTCTAAGGAATTATGAACGTGCAGCTTTAGTCATACTGGTAGGTCTCGATAGAACCAACACTTATACGTATATTCGTGTTTGAATTTCTTAAAGAACATCGCGTTTGGAACCTTTTCTGTTTCTTTACAGCTGCAATCTCTTGAGAGTCTTGCAGTTTTGGAGATGAGCAAAAATGAGATCGAGGAGCCAAAGGTTAGTACTGTAATACGAGATTACCAATGCTGTCAAAATGCAGATTATTATTATAGATTCAGACACAATCTTTCAGCTCATTTCACTAGGTTCTATGTACTTGACTTGGTGATGAACACTGACTTGACTTTGTATTGATTTTCGTACGCTAAATTGATTCATTGCGTTGCAGGAAATGCATCCGCATGCAGCTGAAGATGCACTTGTCCAATGTCTTTCAGCTTATAGAGAGGTAAAACAATTGATCTCTTCTCCAAAAAACTGAAACCGGCTTACGAACCTAAAAACCTAGAGCTTGTTTCGAGAGAAACAAAACTCTGGATTGTCTTTAAGTTTCTTGAATCCACTATATATGCTAATCTTTATACAGTTGATGAACTTTGCTCTGTTCCTTACCACTGATCAAAATCATCGACTCGATGATCTTTAAGAATACTTGTTCTTCATCTTTTCTTTTCTGTAGTTTGGTTGTGGAACTCAGCTACAAGATTCTCCAGAAGTAAAACCTGAATACCTCTCGTGTCTTAAGCACCTCTCAGCTTTATTAGCCAACAAAGAGACAACGCTTAACTCGAAGGCAAGTCCTATTTCTTTACCAGAGCTGAAGGAAGAAGTTAGGCGAATTGAAATCGATCTTCGTTCGGATAAGAAAGGCTAAAAAGCTTGTCAAAGAAATGGTTCCCCCTCTTCTTTAGAATCTCATATCAAATAAAAGATTATATAAACGTCCAATTGTCGAATACTAATCATTTTTTTTTTGCTAATAATAATATGAAGAACTGACGTCTCTTCTCCGTAAAATATTTTCTACGCTTTTGTGTTTTGTTTCATTTTCTCTAAAAACTATCGAATTTAATAATTAGGTCTGGACAAATTATCTTGAACCGAAAGAATCAAAATCAAATCGAATTGGGAAGAACCGGGTAATCATAAATATCCTATATCCAAACCGAATGGGTGTCCGAAATACAATTGTGCGGGCAGGTTGTTTTCTAAAATTAAGAAAGAAACAATCCTAGTATATGATCCAAAATTGACATTATAATCAATTGTCTAATTATGCTAACTGAATATAGCGACATTATAATCAATTGTCTAATTGTTCTAATTGAATATAGCGTTATAAAAATGATAAACCGAATGGTTATAAATATCAGTGTTGATTACGCATAAATATTAGCCCTGGGCATCAGTACTCGTTACCCGCCCGACCCGCTCGACCCGTCCCGTACTCGACCCGTAAAACCGGGTACCCGACTCGTCCAAGCCAAGTATCAAGGCGAGTTAACCAACTACTTGCAAGTAACGGGACAAGTCCAAGGCGAAAATTTTTTTTGACTACTTGTCCCGTTACCCGGCTTGTTTCCGTTACCCGGCTTGTTCCCCGTTACCCGATTTGCTACTTGTACCCAAGACAAGACAAGTAATGGAAAAAGCAAGGCAATGAATGAAAAACAAGACAAGTAATGGAAAAAGCAAGGCAAATAATTGAAAAAACAAGGCAAGTAATGGAAAAAAACAAGACAATTAATGGAAAACAAGGCAAGTAATGGAAAAAACAAGGCAAGTAATGTGATTACTTGTTGAGTGGGGACCCGTACTTGCAAGTACGGGTACGGGTCAAGGTACCCGCAAGTATCAAAAATCTGGGCGGGTACCTTGAATCAGCGGGTACCCGTTTTTGCGGGTCCAAGTACGGGTCAATATTTTCATTACCCGTACGGGGCGGGTCAAGTAGCAAGTCGGCCAAAATAAGCGGGTACCCGCCCCGTGCCCAGGCCTAATAAATATAACATCAAAATCAACAATCATATTTAACCATATCGATAAGCACACGATCTTTAAGAAGCAAACGACGTTTAGGAACAGACAAATATAAAACACCATACACACAATATATAACAAAGTTGATACATAAATAAATAACAATAAAACTAAACATTAAGGTTCAGATCGAAGGCTTCAATAATACAACGGAATTAGAGTAGGTTCAAAATACATCCGTTTTACAATCGAGACAAAAAACAAAAACACAACCATAAACGATCACCGTGGATCAGTTCCGTGCACGGAGTCGCCTACAAACACAAAGATCCAATACATTAAAAAAAATAAAAATAAACAAAAAGATAAAAATCACATTTATTAATAAAAAAAATAATCCTTACGTTGCCTTAAACTCATCAACCTCCTCTTCGATAGGATTAAACATAAATTCAGAGCAATGATGATGAGAGCGCAAGACGACTGAATCCACATCAACATCTAAGAACAAATAAACATCAACATCTAAGAACAAATTCCAACACATAGAAAAAGAACATACAATAAGAAAAAACTATACCTTGATCGTTTGTCATTCTCCAAAATCTCAGTACACAAACGCTAGATTCACATGTGTTTCGTTGGTACACATCATAGGGACTACTTGCCAAGACACCACGAACAATACACGTTAGACGACCATCCCTCCTATTACATGCATATATCACCAACAAATCAGAACCCCAAAAAATAAATATTTAGAAAATAATTACAAAGACACAAAGTAAGCATTTTACCTCGCATCAGTGAGCTCGAACCGAACATAAGATCCTCTTCATAAGTGTCGTTGCTAACATGACAGAGTTCACCCATCCTCAACATAGTCCCCATAATGTCTATTATAAAATTCATAGAAAAATAATTCATTAGAAAAAGATTGATTAAGTCAAAATAGAATAAAACTTGCACATAAAAAATGAACCCATACATTCTCAACAAAAAAGGGAAAACAATAAAAGTATGATATTACCAATCAAATTTTCAAAATCTAACAATCGGGTCAAAATATCGATAAATCAATAACAATTGAGAAACATGATGTAGGAACTCGACCAGATAGGTATAATAGTGGCAAAAGAAAGGAACTGAAGATGAAACCGATGGATGGTACTACGAACTGACCTTAAAGCATTCTTAACAATGAACCCACAAATTCTAAACCAAGAGCCCTATTTTAGAGAACCCTCATGCTTAGGAACTTCATCGGGCATAATAGTGGCCGAGATATGCATGCCCTAAAATCATATCTAATTAGGAAAGAAATAAAATACTATAAATACACGAACGAAAAAAACACCCGAAGGAACATGTACCTTTTCATCGGAGAGAAACATCTCAATGGTGTCACCGAAGAAAGTAACATGTTTCCAAAGCCTGACCACTTTAACGCAAATGTGCCATCTGGTTTTGTAAGACTCTAGGCGAGAAACATCCACGACGTCGAACATATTAGTAACTGATTCGATTTGGTGTCTGAAGAAAATGAAGAAGAGATCTAACACAAAGAAAAACCTAGATAGAATATATATTGATTAGGGTTTATTCCCGACTATCCGTTTTCCATTCATAGATTCATTCAAATAATAAAATCTCCTAAACCTAAACTGATTTTGACTATCTATTATAGAGGTAAAATCCATATCTTACAATTTTATTTTCCCTTTTTAGCTAAATACAACCCGAAAAAAACCAACCGACATAATACATATATAAATAATGAGATCAAAATATTAATGTTAATATTCCCAATTCCTTTTAACTTAAAACACAAAAGACAATATTTAGTTTAATTACATATAGATTATCGTAAAAACATAAAATCGATCCAATTTAAAGCTTTGTTGACAATGAATAAATATTTGAGATGTCTATCTAAGATTTTATTGGCACGCTCATGGATTTAATTTAAAGTTTGATGGTTGTTAACTCTTGTCATGTTGCCATTTATTCTGAGTTATACCATTCCTTTAATCTTTATTAACGACGTGAGTAATATTTTTCTTGCTTTGGATCAAATCGAAAATCAATAATCATCTTTGTCCATATGTGTATTCCCTAGAAAAAAATGTCTCCTTGTGTAATGATTTCTGATCTAGATCTCTCATCTGAACGATGATGCATATGTGTGCAAATCATCAAAGGATCAGAAGAAAACGTTGGTTCATGGAGTTCAAAAATCATTTATACTGGCCGATGAGCATGTAAGTGTAAATATTTTCTTTTCACTTTTTATTTTATTTCTCTGTCAGATATTGATTAATGTTTTGATCTACTTGAGTTAGGGTGATAGAATCGGTGCATCGATTCCTAATCGTCTGTTGGGCCATTACGAAGATCTTATGTGTGAATGGGATTAGTATTTTATTGGTGATTTTAGAGTTACATTGCAACCGGGATTATCGAGGATGACTCTTAACGACTTCCACATATGTATCGATCGATGAAAATAATCGTGTTCAATTAACTTCTCCAAAATCAGATGATCGGTTTCTACTCATTTTCACCATTCAGAACGGTTTTCGACAGATCTCTGTTGCACCGCATTGATTATGGTATATTTTTGCTAGACCATTGATTATATTCAGTTGTTTTTATTTAGTAGTTCTCTTGACCTATGAGATATCTTTGTCTTATTTAGTTGACTTGATCGGAGGTGTAATCAAAGTCAGCAAGCTGCGAATACAAGACGGGTTCTCAACCGAAACTTACAGAATCAATGCACATAATTTTATGAATTTCACTATCAGAGATTTCAAGTAAGTCTTAATATTTGGGTTATCATGTTTTTGAATAACATTGTTAATTAACTTATTAGTTTAGTTTTATTTTGGATATCGTGTTTAGGGGTGTTGAAATTATGTGCGTGGTTTGGGGTAAATATGATAATTATTTTGAATTCCTATGGAAAAACGTCCCACGCGGCAAAATTGTTTTCTGTTTATTGAGGTTTTGGAAGATGCGTCAATACGGAAGTGAATATTTGATATTTTTTATATTATGTATATAAACTTGCCCTTTTTGTTTTCGTTATATTAATAAATATTATTTTGTAGATGAAATTAATGTGCATTATGGTCGAGAGTTCTCAGAAATTTTATTCACCCTCCGTTCCAAGAAGTATAAAATCCACATTTTATGTAAGGAAAACTCCCCACTTGAATTTTTCTACTCAAACTAAAATTGTGCAGTTATATATATTCATAATTGATTTGTGTACATGTTGGACTATACTGATGATTTCAAGAGCATCGACGATGAATACACCAATCGTGAATTTATTTTATTTTCTACCAATTATTGAATAGAACAAACGGTCTTACGATATGAATATTTGTATTTCTGGTACTTATATAACCTTAACTATCTATTAGACGTTTTAGTTTAATATATCGAACTGTTACTTTATTTATAGATCCAAATTATAACGTACCACTCATGTTTTCAAATTCTAACGTATATAAACTAAATATAAATGGAAACCGAAAAGATTTGAGTATGATAATCACATGAGTATATCTGAGTATAATAATCAAATGAGTATATTAATAATACAAAAATTATCACTTGATATAATTTTATATTCATCTGGGGTAAGTATAATGAGTAAATGAGATCCACAACAATCCACGATTTATGAACATACAAATAATAAGGCAAATTGTTGTAGTTATCGAAATAAAAATAAATGAAAAGTTGAGAGTTGGTTTATATCTAATCCTAACTACAATTACGAATTGTAACCAAGAGTCATAAATATTTTTTTTAAAGAAAATCAAAAAGTATGATACCAAACCAACGGAAACTGCAAAGTAACAAAAACAGAGACACACAAAAAACTCAAGAAGTTTAGACAAACATTAAGAACAAAATTAAGGTAATTCAACAAAAATCTTAAGTTAAAAAAAGTATGACAAAATAAACATAAAATCAAATAAAATTTAGAAATAAATCATAGTGATATCAGAAAACATTAAAAAAACTTTGAAGCATATATCTTCCATCACTCATCGTTTTTCTTATGGGAGGAACTTGCCTCATCAATCATGTGATTCCCATGATTGAATCTTGAAAAGTTTTTCTCATGTTTCACAAACCTGAAAAGAAATAATTATTGTTATTTTAATATACATGTAAACACATGATTATTTGAAATATGTATAGTTTTACCTTCACATAAAGCTCCAAACTTGAGAAATTTGAGGATGAAACTGAAATATGGAAATCTCTCCCTTACTCTTAACATAGATACATCCTACAACAGTTCTCAAATAATATATTGAAATAAAAACAAATTTTTATAGACGTAAAGTACTTCAAATAAAACTAACATTCTTCGTTTACAACATGCCAATCCGTTAAAAGACAAATGATCGGTTATTGATTAGCTTTCCAAAATTTATCATTGAAATCAAGGGCCAATTTTCCAATTGCGAAACATCTAAGCTCTAGACCTCTTTAACATAACACAAAACAGTAAATAAACGCTACCAATTTATATGTTTTAACAACTAACAAAAACATATCAATTATCTATAATACTCACATGTGGTTTTTCATAACGAAAGTGATAAAGATTGTCTTTTTCTCTTTCATTTGATTGTAAGAATCATCATTCATTGTCTGGAGATTCTCAACAGCAACAACCATATCCAGTAGGTCTGATAAAAAAAAAAAAATCTAAACACAATTCATATTATTATAACGAAAACTCACAGTTTAATAGTTAAATAATTTATGTCATAAGAATATAAATATGTTTACCCATAGGAAGATCATGATCCGTTTTCCTACTAAGAACTTCTGTAAAAGTTGATAACTCTATCTCACTATCAACTGATCTTGAGTCGGTATAAGCGATGCGAGTGTTCTCACATAACCTGATAGAGCGACCAAGTGATGCATTGGGTTCTTCTAATAGATCCTCAAAGACAATAAAATCTGTAATGCTTTTCCATTCACCTTCTTCGATTTTTCTACTGAATTTTTTCATTAGATCCGGGTGATGAATAGAGGCATGTATCGTTTCACCCTTAAGGAAAGAAAGCAATATAGTTATATAACCAAATCATTCTTTTAATGTAGATTTTTTAACAATAAACATAAGACTAATAGTCTAACCTACTCATCCATGAGCAAAAATTGCAAAGAATCATGATCTACTAAATTGCATTATTCTCATTTCCTTAACACTTTCACTCTAATATTCCAATTAGTTCTCCTTACGTGCAAATCAGCAAACATGTCGTAGGCAGGCATTAAAAATTACAGATGTTTTTGAACAAAAGCAAAATAGAATAAAAACATTTCGTGAATCTAAAATTCCTCTCAATAAAAAAATTAGTTTGCTTTAAAACACAGCCGCAATTTTAACGAATAAGGCTTTGGTATTTGCAAGCAGTCCCCCGAATATGAAAAGCAAGATCGAAACGGATGCTCAATGCATTGAGAAAATAAATTTGTGCAACTTTTCACATAACTTTCTTAGAAGGAAATAATAGTTACCATGACAAAGTAAATTGTAACAGTTGAAAATGACAAAACAATAAAAATAAAATCTAACAAATTTAATTTGAAGTTATTCACCAACACGGTATTGTTGGATACCTTTCTGGGTCATTTCGTGGTCAACATAACTCACTTGTAAGGCCCATTTAGTTATCAATGACTCAATTCGTTTTGTCATGGATTCGACGGCCCAAAAATGCAACTCTTCGCATAGCCCGATGAACCGTTTTGATTCCCCAATACATGACAATAGATTCATGTTTAATATTTGGAGAGATAATTTATTTTATTTTCGATTATCTTTCACAACAAAAAAATATGTCGCAGTTTTCACTAATATCAAATTTAAATGATTCAAGAAATGATTGGACTCTTAAAATCAAGATGCTCACTAGCGTAAAAACAGAGATGGAACAACTCAAACAACCTGGTTTTTCTGTCGGTTGAAGAAGTTGTTCCCCATCAACAGAACATCAAACTTGGACGGCTCCCGAGGTAACCAATTCCATTCTTGAAGCTCGGTGACATTATGATTCGGGTTCAGATATGTTATGCTGCATTGGATCAGACACTCTGGAATAAGCAGTCACAAGTTGTTTCTTGTTTTTTTTCTCTCCGCATCTGGGACATAAAAGAGTTTGATGTTATTATGTTACACATGTATTTTATTATAAATAATCGATCCAACATCACCCAGATGTCAAATGATTGGATTTGATTTTGGGCGATGAACATGTAAATAAAGCTAATATATTAAAATTTATAACATATTTTGATTATTATTTATTATTTATATTTTATAATTTTATATATTTTTAGGGTTTCAATATCCAAGCACTAGTGGATACAGGTTTTGCTGATCATTTTTACTCAATTTTTGATGAAAGGAAATTGAATACAATAAAAAAAAAATTGAAGTTGTTCATGATCTTGGTTCGATTAGGAACATTGTTAGCAATTGGAACATAAGGATTAATGTTCATACATCTGTAACAATATCTGAGGTATTAAGCGATGATCATATGTTTGTTTTTTGTCCACTTGCTAAACTTGTAAACTCAAATATTGATGACGGTTTTCATATTGGTAACCTTTGTGAATTTGTATATTAATTTTAAAATTATTTTCTTATGTTTCTTTTTCTACGTAGATGTCATTGGATAAGTTTGTTATGTTGGTAGTCTGAAGACGTTTGTAGATGATCCGTACGAAAACATATTCGGTTCAGTTGCACGCAGAATAGAATTCTGAACTATAGACATGGAGTACGTCAATCTCTATATTTTATTTCGTGTATTGATCTTTAAAGATTTTGTTTTTGTTTTTATTTTCCATATTTTTAGCTATGTTATAGTCAAATATGTTGCATACAGTAGAGTTGCAACCGAATTCATATAAAATAAACATTGTATGAGAATTATAAAATTGTTCAAGTTTTGAGGTTCTAGCGTGCTAAGTATTTATCAGAAGGTAAGAAGTATAATAAACATGGTTTGATTCGAGTATATTGTTTTGAAATATACTAAATACTTTATTACTAATTGATAGGCGAAGTGATCATAACAGATGGAGGAGGTTGTTCTCATTTTTTATTTGATCATGAGAATGAAAAAGTATCAAAATATAAGAGATGATTCGTAAATACTTAAAAAAATTTTTATAGCTTATTGTCTTATTTCATATGGAATTCTAATATTTTGTATGGTTTCGTTTTGTTTCTAAGATGCAGTTTTATGATGAAATTGACCAGTGAACTAAAACAAGGAATGTGTAATCCAAACTCTTTTTCATCCATTTTTGTTGATACGATTAGCATTTTTTGTTTTATTTTCAATTTTATATTATTATTATTATTATTATTATTATTATTTGTTCTCGGTTTATAAAATGTTCAAGGTCATATAATTTATTATTTCCAATTATACATATATATATATATATGTGTTTGTTTAAATGTCATAATGTATTAATACATTTTTTACTATCGTAATAAGTAGCTATCTGAATAATAAGTAGTCTCGTCCCATTACACAGACCATCCAAACCATTGTAATTAGGTAATCCAACATGATAGAGCTTACCATTTAATAAGATTTCTTGTTTTTATAATGGCAAGATATAAACTAAACAAAACAATTCCAAAATAACATACTAACAAAACAATCCAAATCAAAAAGTCATGTCAGCAGTCTCTAAAATAATAAATCAATCGTATATAATAAGATCAAAATATGAACAATACTGAATATAAAATATACATGAAAAACAAAAACCAAAACATAACAAAAAAAACAATAACTCTTGAATCATATATACAAAATAAGCATAAATAAGATGCATCAACGCGCGTCATTTTTACAAATAAGCTAATCCCAATGCCTCACATGCACCTTTGAAAGTAGGATAGACGACACCAACAACAATCCTTATATCCTTATAACAGCATGGTCATCTTCTTAATTACACCTAACAAAACCCGCAGGTAGTAAGCCTCGCCATCATTAATCGAACAATCCTCTTCAACACATGCACCCGACAAACCCCTGAGACATGGTCTCCATTCTCTATTCTTGTGAGGCTTGAAATCCTATACTTGGCATCAAAGACATCACAATTGATGTTGTTTCCTCTGTAACTTGGCAGTTGTATGCCGTCTCTCTCCTCGAATGAGTCTGATCTAGGTTTGGAAAATTGAATCACCATTATTCCAGTCTGTACCTAGAAAAAGACCATATTAGCTTGATTAGTTTTCCAATTAGGGTTTAGCAATGGTTTAGTCGTTTTATCGATAGGGATTAAGAGACCGTTGCATTCAAATTAATCCAGAACGAACAGTTGACTCATGATACCAATGTGAGATTCTCAAAACCAATCAGTTAGCTAGAAAACAACAAACGATTGATTGAATCGAATGAATCGTACCGAGAAATTGTACCTGGAAAATGGGAACCTGACCGCCGAACAGCAAAACGGAAACCATATGGCGAATAATCTTGAAGGTATCACTAATGTTGCTAGCGCTAAAATCTTTAAGCTTTCTACAAATTGTTTGACGAACTTTACGCAATTTCTAAAACAATTATAAGCAACGAAAAACACCAAAAAGAGATGTTTACAATAGGGAAATCAAGATGGTTGTGGTAATTGAGCTTCTCCGTCTCATGAACCGCCATACCCACCACCTGCAAGTGACAATGATCCCATATATATGTGCTTACATAGACACGTATTGAAACCTTTTGACCTAAATTCTCTAATGCTATGAAATTGGATTTTAACTTATATGAGTTATTTAAAATCTAAGATATATGAGTTATCTAAAATTTAAAATACAATGACAGTGTATTTAGAAAGTCAACATGATATCATTTGAATTCTAATATAATTGAATTTTTAATACTAAATTTTATTAATAAAAATATCAAAGCAAAAAAAAAACCTAGAAACACAAAAGAAACGTAACAAACAAAATAAAAATAAAAAAATAAGCTATCTAGGAAAAAAACCCACATTAATTCCATATTGGTTTGAATCCACCCCAACCTTTCTTCCACTGACATACTCACAAAAACGTCTTGTATTCCCAAATGGTAAATCTTGGTAAGTGCTTTGTAACGAATACGTTGTTCCAAATCCGAAATTTCTTTTATAGAATCCCAAACATTATTCTTATTTTTCTCCGCTTCCTTTTGTTGTCTTTCTTCTTTTTGTTGTATTAGATTCAAGATTTGATTGTTGATCGCCATCACTGGATTTTCATCTTTTTTTGAAGCACTTCTCTCAAATCTAGCTCTTTTTTGTGGTTGAATCTTCTCTCTACGATATTCTGAAGTTGTCTGAGAATCAAATGGTACAAAATGTTCCCGAGACTCATGACGATGAGTTGTTCCATCTAACTCATATATGTCATCTATACCAGGCACATAATCTCCTCTAGCTTTGTTTGTACGTGCATCCGTACTATCACCTAATCCAATTGCATTTTTTCCAGTAGCAACACCTTTCCCAAATATGATTTGAAATTCATCAAAAAATTCAAATGTTTCATAACGTAGATTTTTCTCAATGGGATGTGCCTATGAAAACAAAAGAACATATTAATAACATGTAAAAAAGATAGTATATATAATAATATTTTGTTTTTAACGAGGGACTTACTTTTAAATAACCATCCCAAACTTCATCAGATGCTGTGAATCTTTTTGTTTGAGGATCCCAGCCAAAACCAGAAGAATAACGTTGAAGATCGGCACAACTTTGGTATTGTTGTTTTAAATATTTCATTCTGCTTTGATAATGTTTGTAATCTTTTGGACGACAAACACCTTTGTTGAGATCTGGTAGAAGCTTCGTCTCAATAGTTAATTTGCTTATACTACCATTAGAATCACGCCAATTATGGTTGATCCCTTCCACTAGAAGCTGTATTAACAAATATTAACAAATATTAGATATAATTTCTAAGCAAATACAAAACAAATATTAGATATAATTTTAGATCGAGGTTAATATAAAACCACCAAAACAAAACATAAAAAAAATAAGAACAACAAATATTCAGAATTATCTCCTCTATATTCATGTTCTTCGGCTTCTTGATCGAAATCTTTCGAGTGATTGACTTTCCACACACGCATATTCTTAATAGGAAAACTAAAACTATATCTAAATACAAAATGGATGACATGGTGGTTGATATTGCTATGATCTTTTAGACAGAGGTTAGAACAACTAACTATATTGATAAGAGATTCATATGAAGAAAATAAAAAGATAATCGATTAACGTGCCAATTGTCTGTTTTGGGTTTGATCGTTAGCTACTCCTTCCGATTGGCCATCTTTCTACACGAGGTGCCAAACCTTCCCTTCGATGTGAGCTCTTGGGGATGATCTTGCGGTCGGAACAGTTGTCATGGTGTACGCCAGCGAGGTGGCAGGTGGAGGACCAACGCCGAGTTTGGATCAGTTTCATACCAAATTAGGAAAAAAGAATTTATGCACAAAACCCTAAAACAAAATTAGAACGCGGAAAAAAACATTCATATAAACTCTAGAACAAAACGTAATGAGAGGAAGACCAACATATTTCTATGCAAAAATATTTAGGGTTTAGGCGTTTCCTTTTTTTGGTTATGTTAATTCTTGATATAACCGAATATTCCTTTTTGATTAATCAAACCTCGATTTTGCTCTTTTTTAATAATCCAATAAATATAGATACGACTATATCTTTTTTTTTTAAAAAAAGATTGACCTTTTATGATTAGAAATTATCTTTTTCGGATGAAAACAAAATAAAAAGACATATTTACTTTCGAATATACGAAAATCTGTTTTTTTTTAATTCGAAATCATTAAATAGGATTAGTCGATTTAAGGAAGGGTATTTTCATTAATGGCATAAGAGTAATTTAACATTTTCAACTTTTAATCTCAACCCGAATCACTTGACAAATAATAATATGATACCCAAATATATTAGTTATGTTTAGATTTTTTTTTAAAAAATTGAAATTATAATTATAAAAACCGGAAGATATTAGTTATGTTACCAAAATATCCGAATGTCCTTAGTTATATTTGTCAAAATTAAAATTTTTTTTACAAAATTGAACCAAAATTTAATTTTGGGTATATAATTGTATTTCAGATATTTCAGATATTTCAGATAAAAATATGGGATAGTTTAGATAATTTAGATAATTTTTTCCGGTACTTGGGTTAAAAATATATAATATGAACCGAACACGAATAAATTATGGTTCAATATCGGTTCTCAATTATATTATTCAAACCAACCCAAACTCCAAAAAAGCGAACCGAGAATGGAATGCCCATGCCTGGTGATGAACGACGTCGTTTCATGCAAATAAACAAAAACCGCTGGAGACTAGACGGTGTCGTTTTCTTAACCATCCATGTACCAACAGATTCCTCCTCTATTGACATGGCTTCGACTCCAGTTTAGGGATATTTGCCTGAGCTAATCTGCAAAGCTTCGATACTTCAATCTCGATTCTCCCTCTCAATTTTTGTGGGTGAATCTTCAATCGAATCGAGGGTCTTACAGTAAGTATCCCCAATTTCAAAATTATCTGCAAAAGCTTCGATTGTTAGAAAGATCTATTGCGTAAAGTCTTCTCCTTTCCTTAGACATTGCAGATCAATGGCCTCTGATAGAGAAGACTTTAGCCTCTGTGGACCCTCACACCTCACAAATCTTGATTGGTATGTTTTTGTTTCTTGCGACAATTTCAAATTATCTGCAAAGCTTCGATTGTGTTAAGAGGATCTATTGTAAAAAAGTCTTCTCTTTTCCTTAAGACATTGCAGATCAGCTTAGGAAACAGACAGAGATCAATGGCCTCTGATAGAGAAGACTTCAGTCTCTGTGGACCCTCACACCTCACAAATCTTGATTGGTTTGTTTTTGTTTCTTGCGACAATACTTTGTCTCATGATCTCATTCAATCTGATGTAATATTGTGGTATGAGACTTGATTGATTTATTGATTTCATTGATTCGATTCCTGCTGAGAAATCAATCAACCAATCAAATGGTTCATGAGATTGTTGTCTTTTTGTATTTTTTCAGGGAAAACGAATATCACCAACGTTGTGTAGCAGCTTGTTTGGTTCAAGGAATTTACATAGTAGAGCGTGACCGTCAGCTTAAACGTGAAGGCCATGAAGCTCTTGCATCTCCGTGGTGGGAATTTTTCAGCTTCAAACTGATCCGTCACCTCGTAGACGATGCCGATTTCTCCATCTTTGGTGGCATTTATGAATTCAAACCTCCAAAAACTGAAGAAGGCACCGTCGTTGTCTCTGGAGCTCCGCGGTATGTCATAGCCTTTAGAGGGACATTGACTAAACCGGACTCGATATCCCGTGACATCGAGCTGGACATCCACATTATCCGGAACGGGCTCCACAGAACATCCCGTTTCGAGATAGCTATGCAAGCCGTGAGAAGCATGGCTGCTTCTGCTTCTGCTTCTGCGGGGGCCTCGAGCCTCTGGATAACGGGGCATTCTATGGGTGCAGCGATGGCGCTTCTCGCTGGCAAAACATTGGCAAAAACTGGGGTTTACATCAAATCATTGTTGTTCAACCCTCCGTTTGTGTCTCCCCCAATCGAGAGGATAGCAAATGAACGTGTTAGGAGCGGGATTAGAATCGCGGGGAGCATCGTCACTGCAGGACTCGCTCTCTCCAGAACCCTCAAACAAACTCAGCAGCCGCAACAGCAGCAGCAACTGCAAGTACGAAACTTGACTGAAGATCCGCTAAAGGCGCTATCTTCGTGGCTCCCTCACATACATGTGAATCCAGGGGACCATCTATGTTCCGAGTACATCGGGTTTTTCGAGCACCGGGGAACAATGGAACAGATTGGCTATGGAGCCGGAATCGTTGAGCGGATGGCGATGCAGCATTCCTTGGGAGGCTTGCTGATGGATGCGATGGGAGTGAGTAACGCAGTGGCAGTAGAAGAGCCGGTTCACGTGATCCCATCTGCTAAGCTAATAGTAAACCGGACCAATTCTGAAGATTACAAGGAAGCTCATGGGATACACCAATGGTGGAGAGATGACCAAGATTTGGTTTCCCACATTTACTTGTTCAAATAGCTCTCTCTCTCTCTCTTCTTTCCTTACCGAATCAGACCCAACCTAACCGAAAAATGATTTGGTTTTTCGATTGAAATACCCTTCATTTTGTGTTTTGTGTAATACCATATTGTGCAGTCCAAGGCAAGGAACCGTGCACCTTGAATTTAACATTGCAACTAGAGCGTCCTGCTCATGAGAATTTCCAAAGGCAGCTGATATCTATATCTAAAATCGCACGACATATCCACTGATTCATACGATCTGAATCAATGAATCAACATTAGTTTTACACTTGAGGGAAAATTTCTCTATGTGAGAATCGCCATGCAAGGCCAATACTCTATCCACAAAATCCATGAAGCTCTGCAAGACACAAGATATGGCAAAGAAGCTCGTCCCGTGGAGCCGGTGATTGATCACTTTATCGGCCAAACTTGATCTAATAAAATGGGCAATTGACAAAAAAAAAAAAAAAAAAAAAAAAAAGCAATCAAGAACATGAAACATAATTCTATGAAGCTAATTAAGGAGGTTACTCGGCGGAAACTACTTCTTAAACAAAATTCTGTGAATAATTTTCTTAAAACAAATGTTTTTCTGATCGTCTAAAATTGGTTAAACCAAATGTTTGTCATTTATCATTCACGCTATGAATTAGGGTTGGGCTCTAATACCCGTTACCCGTTACCCGTTTTCGACCTGTTACCCGACTCGTACTATCTTCAAAAAAGGTATTTGTGACCTAAGGGTCGGGTAAATGCTATCATAATTCTATTACACATGAATAAAGGTCGGGTATCAACTTTTGTTTCATATCCGTCTCGTTACCCGATCCGTTACACAACCCGTAAATACCCGATTTAATTGTATTTTATAACATTATCAATAACATATATATATATATATATATATATATATAAAGTTAGCTTTTCTCTCTTCTCATGTTGCCACCTCATCATCCACATGTCAAATTTTAATTGCTCATTTTTTAACATCATTTTAATTATTATTTTTTTAACAATTGGTTTTAATTACATAACTAAGATCATTAATGAATAAATTTTAGTTATACATATAAAACAAAAAACATATTGATAATTAGTTTCAACAAAAATTGAAATCTATTGATATCTACCACATTTTTAATATTTAATTTATAAAAACATCCTCAAAATAAGCTTAAATATCAAAATATGATAATTTATTTCAACTCTTACATTTTGATAGACACAACAAAATTACAACTAAATACAAATATAAATTAAACACCACACAAAACAAAACTTATAATCTAATAAAATTATTAAATAAACATCGAGGAAAAAAATCCACACCAAAACAGCAATCCGAATGAAATCATAGAAATCTTCTCTATGAAGATGCAGCAAAATTACTCAGCTACTACATGACACAAGCAGGACCGGCTCACTAATAAAGTGGACCTCGTGCATATTATAAAAAAAATTCTAATTTTAGGCATATAAACAATTTTTTTTTATAAAGAACCCTTAAATATTTACAAATAAAACCTTCAAACATGACAAAATTTTGCAAAAATCAGGTGGTCACTATGCATTTGCACCTTCAGCACTTGCCTAGAGCCGGGCCTGGACACAAGATACAAATGAAAAATATGTGAAAAATCATAATAAATCAAGACTTGGATATGTATGTTATATTATCATATTTATCTACACTTGAAGACTTATTATTTAAAAATTGAAAACAAAAAGGGTTAAGAATTAGAAACATATTTTACACAATAAAGAGGATTAGAATCGTACATCAACAATATTGGAAATAATACTAAAAATAAAACAAAAAAATATAAAACGAAAAACACAATATTACTCGAGGAAGACAAGAGCCACGAACCTAAAATTCGGTGCAACTAGCTCCATCCCAAAGCACAATATCTAATTCTAAGCAATGATAAATCCAACATCCGCCACATATGCTTCAGGACTAAACTCTCAACCTCCTTCCGCAATAACTCTAAAACAAAACAACTCCTTTGGTGTATTTTTATCTTTTTGGTGCATTCATTACGCTTTAATGTAACTACTTCAAAGATGAACTTTGCAACAGCAATTAACATATAATTAATACACTCTAATTGGTATAAATTAAAATAAAATGTATTATTAGAGATTCCTAATGTTTTCTACTAAAAAAACACCAAATAACAAACTTTAAAAAAAAAATTAATTGCATAAATTGACAACAAACGTAAAAGATAAAAAATGTACAAAGACCTTCAATATTTATAAGAAAAAACAATATTGAAAATAATATATGTAACAAACAAAGATAAAGTATTAAACTATCAAAAACAAAATATATAAAGAACAAAAGTTAACACGCCCGCGCGTAGCGCGGATCACATTCTAATTATATATATAATTAATAATACTATAAACCTAATTATTTGTGGATCGGATAGAGGTAATTTATTTATTTTATCCGTAAGGATCGGGTCGAGTAAAAAATACTCCGAAATTTAAGGGTACCCGAGCCATTCCTACTATGAATGGTGCTCTTGTAATTTACAACCAATAGAATCAAATAAGACCGCACCGATTTTGGTTTAACCTAAAATAAAATTAAACCAATTTTAAGTTTTTAACTTCAAACAAAAAATAAACCATATAATCACATAAAATGATTTTGTTTCCAAGAAGCTAAAACCTCAAAGCGTGGAGCGAAAGAACGAGCAAGCTAATTTATAAACCCTAAAAACCCTCTCCTCCAAGGATTCAACTCTTACAAATTCCACTGTATTCTCTTCTCACAAACAACCATTCTTGTCGGAATCTATGGTAAATTGAAACTCCCACCAAGATTCTTGTGATGAAAAGAGCATACACACACATATACATATACATATGCGTGATACATTGCGAGCCGAATGATCCAAAGATCATCATCATCTTTCCTTTCCTCGGCGTCGATCATAACCCTTTTGAGGCTTTGCAAATCTGAGATTCAGCTTCATCAAATCCATGCCAGAATCATCCGTAAAGGTCTTGAGCAAGACCAGAATCTCGTCTCCATCGTTTTGTCTTCGTCTTCCTCTCTCTCTTACTCTTCCTCTGTTTTCGAGCGTGTTCCTCGTCCTTGCACTAATCTCTGGAACTGTTTCATCAAAGGATACTCGAAAAGGTTTCTCTTTTTTGAGACGGTTTCGCTTCTCGTGCGTATGATGAGACAAGGCTTGGCTCAGCCTGATGAGCATACTTTCCCTTTGGTTATGAAAGTTTGTGCTAACAATGGACAGGTCCGTGTTGGGTCAACGGTTCACGGATTGGTTCTGCGAATTGGGTTTGATAAAGATTTGTATGTGGCTACAAGTCTTGTTGATTTCTATGGCAAATGCAAGGATTTGTTGAGCGCACGCAAGGTGTTTGGTGAAATGCCTGAGAGAAATGCTGTTTCCTGGACAGCTTTGATTGTAGCTTATGTGAAATCCGGGGAGTTAGAGGAAGCGAAGAAGATGTTCGATGTTATGCCTGAGCGTAATCTGGTATCTTGGAATGCCTTGATCGATGGGTTTGTTAAATCCGGAGATTTGGTGAATGCTAGGAAGTTGTTTGATGAAATGCCTAATAAAGACATTATTTCATATACTTCCATGATTGATGGATATGCTAAAGGTGGCGATATGCGTTCCGCTCGGGTTTTGTTTGGGCAAGCGAGAAATGTTGATGCTAGGGCATGGTCAGCTTTGATATCGGGTTATGTACAGAACGGCCAGCCGAATGAGGCCGTAAAGATTTTTTACGAAATGTGTGAGAAGAATGTCAAACCTGATGAGTTTCTAATGGTGGGTTTGATGTCAGCTTGTTCTAAGATGGGTAACTTTGAATTATGCGAACAGGTTGATTCTTTTCTGCACCAACGCATGAACAAGTTTTCTAGTCATTATGTTGTGCCTGCTTTGATAGACATGAATGCCAAATGTGGCCACATTGACAGAGCAGCCAGATTGTTTGAAGAGATGCCTCGGCGGGATCTTATTTCGTACTGTTCAATGATGGAAGGATTGGCTATTCATGGGTGTGGAGCCGAAGCTGTTCGGTTGTTTGAGAAAATGGTAAATGAAGGTATCGTTCCCGATAAAGTTGCCTTCACAGTAATATTGAAAGTTTGTGGCCAAGCGGAGCTTGTTGAGGATGGCTTAAGGTATTTCGAGTTGATGCGAAACAAATATTCCATTGTGGCGTCTACTGATCATTATTCCTGCATTGTGAGTCTTCTTAGCCGGTCTGGAAAGCTCAAAGACGCCTATGAGATTATTAAATCCATGCCTGTGGAAGCTCATGCTAGTGCATGGGGTTCGCTTTTGGGTGGTTGTAGTGTACATGGGAATACCGAGATTGCTGAAGTCGTTGCAAGGCGACTCTTTGAGCTTGAACCGCAAAGTGCCGGTAGCTATGTGCTTCTGTCAAATATTTATGCAGCTTTAGACCGGTGGGCAGATGTCGCTCATCTTAGGGATGAAATGAAGGAGAATGGCATTCAAAAGATTTCAGGTCGAAGTTGGATAAGTCGATAAGCACTTGTCATCTAACCGTGTCAATGGAAGACTTTGCTTAACTTCACAAGACATTCAGGCGAAAGCACCAAAGGTAGTTCTATCATTATGGCTTTATTCATTTTAAGGTTGTTCTTGCAAATGAAAAGTGGAATATGAGTAAAACTGAATATTGTGCTCATGTGGTTAAGAATATAAAAGATCTATGTTTGGACTTCACAATTCACATGGAAGCTTCTTTTGCTTTCTTACAGATACAATCCCCTTTGGTGCTTTGCTTTAAGGGTGTCTAAGGTAACAACCAAGAATGAGGCATGATTAGAAATGAAGCTCATAATAAGATTCTGCATTTATGGTTTGATTTGTCTAAGAGCTCTCTCATTACTTCTCCATTATTCAAGAAGGATGAACTACTCTTCAGGTGCTTGACAAAAATTGGAGGGGACAAAGATCTCTCTTTCTCTCAACTGTCTAGTTAACAACTTTCTTGGCGCATCTCTCCTGTGAATAAGTGAAAAGAAAGTTAACATCTTTGGAGTGGTTTGAATCTTTTGTAACTATGGCAATGTAAGTTTCATGTGATAGTTAGACCATCCGCATCGGTGATGGTGTCTCACCAAAAAAAAATTAATTTTTTTTTTAAATTAAATTAAGTAAAGTGAATGATGAGCTGGCAATGTCTCAGCGTGTCTCAGACGAGACACAAGTCTCGTAAGAAATTTTTTTTTTTTTTTTTTTAATAATTGCTTAATGGAAAGACATCCCTGTTTAATGGGAAGACATCCCGATGCGGACGGTCTTAAAATCAAACCTTTTTGTGTCAAAAACAAAAGCACCACCAAAACTGCCAAATTTTAAACCCACACAAAAAAAATGGTTGAATCCATCTCACACCTAGATTGGCATCCAAACGCTATTAAAACAAACGTTTAGTGGAAGATAACCCACTGTAAGTGTCTAGATTAGTTTTTCTTCATTTTGTTTTTAACGTTTTTGGTGTTGTGTCTTGGAGAAAATTCGAACAAGGGCTGGCCGCAGGAAAGATCGATCGATCCCACCATGAGACCAATCGATGTGTCACGTTGATCTCTGTTAATCGAAGAGGTTGAATCTTTTTTTCTGCATTTCCGGGATCTGAATTTGGTTCTTCTTCATCTTTGACCATGAAAGCGCAATAAGTACGTTTCGTAACTGCATATGAAGGAATAGCTTCATAGAATACTCATTTGTTGATGTTTGAGAATGTGACCCTCTTTTTGGGCAAGTCTATTACTGGCACCAATCGTGACTAAGAAAGATCTTCCAAATACTAGAGGTGAAGTAGCTACATCTCTATAATATTATTTATGAAAACATTTTTAAAAATAAATTTTGTTTTGTAAGTTATTATATGAAATGTCATTACAAATAATAAAAAATAATTGAAATAGAAAAGTATATAATAGTCTTTTAAAATTATTGATTTAAATATGGAAAATATATATTTTGCATTAAAGAGGTTATTTATTATTTAATTTTTTAATTATTTTTAATATTATATCTTTTTAAATAATAATCAATTCATCTATATTCAAAAAAAAAATATATATTCATAATCTTGCTATCATTTGACGGTGCATATTAGAATTATGTTTTCAAGATTATAAGTTTTTGCGGGTTAACCCGAATAATATTTTAATATACTACAAAACGGGTTAATAGACAAATTCAGATAAAATCAATTTTCTTAAATTTTAAAATAATTTCTTTTAAAAAAAATTACTTCGCGCTATAATTAGCGGGGGTTAAATCCTAATTTCATATTATTTGATAAAAAAAAATATTTATAGAAGGAAATATTTTATTGTATAGAAAGGAATATAGGAAATGCAGAATATACGTCCAACAACAAAAATACAACACTTTCTCTATGTATTAACCAATGGACCCAAAACCAAACACAACAACAACTACTCTCTCTTTTTATTTTGGGCGACAACAACTACTCGTTTTCTCGTTTTTATTAATAATTTTCACACACCTATACTTATTTATTTATTTGAATCTTTCTTATCCTTTCCCTTAGCCACTATTAACGTGTACCTTCCAAATTCCACAAACCCAAGAAAATTATAATCGATGAAACAATGCTTTCATTCCCCAACTACTACATTTCAACACCAATTATGTCCGAGAAGAAAAAGATCATCAGCAGCAATAGCAAGAGCAGAAAGAAGAGATGGACACCGACTCTATTCACCGGAGGAGGAGGAGGAGGAGAAGGAGGAGGAGAAGGAGGAGGAGATGAGCTGGCGACAGTGAAAGCTGCGGCGTGGGCTTGGTACCAAAGAAACGAAGGAAAACCAATGATTAGAGAGTTTGATCTCACGACAAGAACCACAAGAACAACTCGACCTTCACGGTACAAGCTCGAGGCCGACAAGAACATGATTCTCCTCTCCGAGAATAAGGTTTCTAAATTGTGCACTAATCATTTGTTACGTGGAGATCAAGACACCAAATTCTCTAGTCTTCTTGACTCATATGAAATCAAGAGTATTTCCAAGAGGATTGATGAGGGTTCTTCACCCGCTAATCGGGCCAGTGCTTTCAGGGATGATCTTGATCATGTTTTGTTGAAGAAGAAGCTTGAATATGATAGTAAGAAAGAGAATGGGTTGGTGACAAAAATGAGAATGGGAAATTTGTGGAAAGGAATGATTCTGATGGCTCCAAGGACAGTTTGTGGCAGAAGCGATGACGTGGATCTTGGGGCTTATCGGGCTGGCCCAAGAACAGTAAAGGTTGCACCGACGAGTGTCAAGACGCGAACCGACCGTCGCTAACTGTATAGTTTCTAGTAATATATGTGTTTGGACATTTTAATGCTAAAAGTAAAAGGTCTTCTTTTTCTATAACCTTAGATGGATTTTAACAAAAAAATAATAATTATGTAGTACTATTAATTAACAACATGTGTAATCCTCTGAAATTATTCTTCTTTCTTTATGTTGTTGGAATCTCAAAAGAACAATGTAGGAACCTGAAGTGACTAGCGCCATTCTCATATGCCACTTTTGTTGGAATTTTTTTTTTCCATGACATGTACTAATTTACATGCCACTAAAGATGTGTAATGCCAATTGTAACCTTAATGATATTTGTAAAAAATAAATAAATAAACGAAAAAATAAAAAAAATAGATGCCATTAACGAGTCCGCCATTAACCCACGACTCGTCCCGAGGCCGTTCCTCACCTTCCCTCCTCCTCCCGAGACGCCATTTTTGCTCAAACCGAGCTCCTTCAACCACGTCCTCCGTCACCTCCGGCGACTTCTTCGTTCTCGTTGGCGTCGGTTTGTTCTCCTTTCTTCATCGGATTTGGTGAGTTCTTGGATAGGGGATTTGGGGATTTGTTAGATTTAGGGATTTGAAAAGGAATTTGGTTGTTTTGGTAGCACATTTGGTTTGTAATCATGTTTAATGGTAAGAATAGCTATTTCCATAGGTTATTTATCGAATTTAGCTGTTGAATGGTGGTAAATCTAGAGGAAACCACGATTTAGAATTGATCCCAAATCTGGAAATCTGCAGATGTATGACAACTGGAACATATGGTATAACTGAGAGATAGAAGGACAACTGGTTCAAATGGTATATAACTGAGAGATATTAGGACAACTGGAACAAATGGAATAACTATGACAAATTGTGTAATTCGTAATTTGTGTTTTTTTTATCTTGTTTCCAGGAGGCGATGAGGAAGAGGCACACAAACGTTCATTTTAACTATGGAGGGTACTATACAGAAGAGCATGAATGGGTTTCAATAAATTTCGTATACGCTATATCGTTTAAGACCGCATCTATGGAAGAGATAACTTATTCGATGTTAGTAGAGAAAATATGCAGGAAGATTGCGTTAGATGAAACCCCGAGGAAGCTGAAATTGAGTTATAGCGTATCTAATGCTGCGAGGGAGTCATATATTGTAGATGACGAGGACATTTTTGTTTATTTGACGACATCGGATGAAAAGGGACTTCGACATGTTATGCATGTGGAGTTGTCGAATGATGATTTGGAAAAAAGTCTGTGGGTCGATCAAATTTCAAGAGCGGGGTGAGGAAGTTCATTTGGTAAGAATTATGGGGAGCCGGCTTCAAATGGGAGAGTTGATAATGCAGATAATGGTGGAATCCTTACTATTTGCAGAGCTGGCGAAATATCAGAACAAAATAACGAAAATATCAATGAAGAGCCGATGGATGGTAATGAAGGTTGTGAGAAAGATTCACATAACGATTTTGAGGCTGTGGATAGCCCAGTGGATAACCATGTTGATGACAGTTTCGATGGTAGGCATGAATATGTTGAGCTGCCACCTCCTGTAGAAGATAGTCAATATGTTGAAGAATGGGAAGATGGTACAGGTCTTGAAAAGGGTCAAGAATTTTGTTCAAAGGAGGCAGTGCAAGAACTGGTTCATAGAGCTGCAAATTTGAACTGTCTTGGGATTCGTACGGTTAAGTCAGATACGGAGCGACTTATGCTACGATGTGGTCAAGCTGCACAAAGTTGCAAATGGTATTTACGAGCTGCGAGAATTCAGAAATCAGAATTTTTCAGTGTCAGAGTACATAGAAAGATGCATAGTTGCTTTCGGGCTGTTGCGAGCACAAGCAGTTGTAAACAGAAAGGCACACCAGGAATGGTAGCAGCTCTTTTGCATGAAGACTATCCAGGTCTATTAGACACCCCGAGTCCTAAAAATCTCATGAGTATTGTTCAAGGAAGACTCAGTTTGCATTTGTCTTACGCTACGGCCTGGAGAGGAAAAAAACAACATGTAAGTGATGTGCGAGGAAGTCCTGAAAAAAGCTACAAGATGTTGTATTCCTATCTGTACATGTTAGAGAAGGTGAATCCTAGATCAGTAACAGCTGTGGAATTGGATGAAAAGAAAAGGTTCAAGTACCTATTCATTTCTTTGGGAGCTAGCATTGAAGGGTTTAGGGCTATGAGGAAAGTGATAGTTGTAGATGCAATTTTTCTTAAGTCTGTATATGGTGGTATGTTGGTTTTAGCAACAGCTCAGGATCCCAATCATCACCATTACCCCATTGCGTTTGGTGTAATTGATAGTGAGAAAGATGCTAGCTGGACCTGGTTTTTCAAAATGCTGAAAACAGTTATACCAGATGTTCCTGGAATGGTTTTTATAAGCGACAGACATGCAAGCATCATCAAGGCAGTCTTTGAGGTGTACCCGAGCGCACATCATGGACATTGTATCTGGCATTTGTCTCAAAACGTGAGAGGAAAGGTGAACAAACAACACAAGGATCATGTCGCGATGAAATTCAGGGATTGTGCTCATATTTATACGGAGAGTGATTTCAACCGAGAGTATGCTGATTTTAGGAGTAGGTTTTCTAAAGTCGCCGAATATCTCGATAAGAGCATAGAGCTGGATAAATGGGCAAGGTGCAAATTCCCAGGAGACAAGTACAACATAGACACCAGCAATTCCGCAGAGTCAATGAACAGTGTGTTTAGGGAAGCAAGGAAGTACTCTCTATTACCTATGATTGATGCGATTCTTGAAAAAATTTCTGAATGGTTTCACAAACATAGGAAAGAAGCTGATGCTGCATCGGACCACAAGAGAGTGGTGCTTTTTGTGGAGAACGAGCTGCACACACGATGTGAAATTGCATCGAAATTAGTGGTGACTGAGCTAAACGGCTTCCAGCTTGAATACAACGTTATTGGACGCGATGGGAAGAGTTATTTGGTGGACCTGAAAATGAAAAGTTGTTCTTGTAGATGTTTTGATATAGATAAGTATCCGTGTATCCACGCAATAGCCGCAACGAGAAACCTCATGAGGAAGGATGGGAGAACCGTGAATATCCAAATCTATGATCTCTGTTTTCAATATTACTTGATTGATACATGGGCTTTGGCATATTACAGAACGATTTATGTCGTCCCGCATGACTCTAACTGGATGGTTCCTGCTGAAATAGAAGAATTGTTCGCCTTACCGCCGCAATACACCAAACGATCTGGAAGAAATCAGGAAACGCGGTTTCCATCTACCGGAAAAGGTAGCAGGAAGAGGAGAAACAAGTTTGTCCCTGGCATTAACTTGGAGAGGTGGTTGCAACCTAAAAGTCCTGATGAGTAAACATATTTTCTTTTTTGTAATTCTCGAATTTAACTAAGAATATGTCTGTTACTAAGTACTACTAAGAACATGTATGTTGCTGTATTTTTTGGATCTTGACAACCAGGTTTAACTAAGTACTACTAAGAACATGTATATTGCTATATGGCATCGGATTTGTACAACAAGGTTTAACTAAGTACAAATAAGAACATGTCTGTTCAGCAGTTCTCAAATTTGTACAACCAGGTTAAACTAAATACAGATAAGAACATGTATGTACTCGGATTTGTACAACCGGGTTCAATTAGTACAACTACGAACAAAATAATTATAGAATCATAATTATTAATATAATATCCAACTAATATTAAAAATGGTAAATTAAGTTGTAAAAGGATTCGTAATACCTTAAGAAACGATTTATAATCAATAAAAAACGAATTAAACATTTTCCTAATACATATGCTTGTTCTCACATCAAATACTCCTTATAGTATAATGAAAACTTTGTTAATATTCACCTCTTATGATGGAAAAGAGTTGAAAAATTCAATTTGTGCAAATTGTCTTATGAAAACCTCCTAAATGGTACATAACTATGGGAGGTCACGTGGACAACTACAACATAAACATATATATTAAGGTCCAACTTAAAATACGTAAATATCCCCAAATGCACAACTATGATGTTTGGTGAACAATTGTACATCTAAGGGAAAACTATGTACATTTTTTCGGAACTTCCCTCCATTTTTTTCGGAACTTCCCTCCTTCTTTTCCCCAATTGGTTCAATTTTTAATTTTTTTTAATCAATATACCGCCTTTTTGTCTTTTTCTTTTTGTCGACATACTCTACTCTCACTCTCATTTCTCACCATTTTCCGATTCTTCCTTTTAAAGTGAGAGAGAGAGGAGAGCGAGCGATTTCTAGGGTTTGAGAAAAAGGGGAAAGTTATGAAATTTTCCGATTTGGAAGGTGGAGTTCAACAATCGACAAAGGTAAGTTTATGGTATTTCGATTTCTCGATTTTGCGAGTACCATTTCGCGATTTCGTGATTCTCGATTCTCGATTGCGAGTTTCGTTTTCGTGATTTTTTATTCTCAAATTCGCGATTTATGGGTATATGATTATTGGGTATATGATTGCTGGTTTCGATTTCTGGGTATTTGGGATTTCATTATATGCTCGACTGATTCGTTAAATAATATGGGATTTCTGGTTATATGGGATTTCTGGGTATATGATTACTGGGTATATGATTGTTGTTTACAGTGACAGATTGTTGTTTTTGGGTATATGATTGCTGTTTTCCCCGTTACAGTGACAATGCCAATTAGTGCAAGAGAGACCGATTCCTCAGAAGAAAGTTACGAGGATCTCTACGCAAGAGAGGACGCTAATTTCGGTATTCCTTCTAAGTGTTGGTGCGGTAAACAAGTGAGAGTCGACGTGGCTAAAACTCCGGGGGATGAAGGAAGAAGATACTACCATTGCTCAGCGACTGGTGGTGGAGACCTTTGTTATGGTGGAGACCACCTTTTTCAGTGGTGGGATCATGCAATCCAAGAGAAGTTTACAAGAGTAGAGCTCCGACTAGATGAGCAGAGAGCTTCATCTCACAGTGCTTTCAAACTCCATTGTGAGATGCGTATGGCCGTTGCCCAAATGCATCAAGAAATTGATGAGATCAAGGAAAGCTTAGCCAAGAAGGACCACGAGATCCATATGCTGAGGGAGAAACTTTCGGGGAGAATGAAGTGATTTTAGTTTATGCGGCTGAAGGTCCTTTTGTATTACGAATCTTATGTTTATGTTTATGTTTATGTTTATGTGGCTTTATAAGACTTGAAAACCTTATGTTTATGTTTATATGTTTATGTTGTTTATATTTAAGTTGAACCTATATAAACCAGTTGTTCCAAAAAACTTAATTAAGTTGAACCTATATAAATCAGTTGTTCCGAATGAACTTAATTAAGTTGAACCTATATAAACAAGTTGTTCCGAAGGAACTAAATTAAGTTTAACCTATATAAACCAGTTGTTCCAAAAAACACAATTAAGTTAAACCTATATAAACTAGTTGTTCCAGAAAACACAATTCAGCTGAACCTATATAAACCAGTTGTTCCAAAAACTGAATACATAAAAACGATAAGTAGTGTGTTTCCACCCAACCAGTTCATAACCAAACTACTACAAAGTACTAGATGCTAAACACCAAATAACCAAACTACTACAAACCCTTACTTCTTCCCAGTCTTCTTCCTAGTCTTCTTTCCAGTCTTCTTCTCAGGCTTCTTCTCAGGCTTATTCTCAGGCTTCTTCTCAGGCTTCTTCTCAGGCTTCTTCTCATCAACCCACGGTGGCCTTAGATAGTCAGACTCTCCCCTTCTTCTCTTCACTCCGGTTGGTATTGAAGTGACAATGGGATCCTTCGCCTTCCTCTTATTGTCTTTCTTTCCTTTTCCTTTCTTCTCCTTCTGAGCCTCTACCTCAGCTGCATAAAAAGATAAACAAAGTTAAACACAACAAGAAAATCACCCAAAACCGCAAACCCAAATAACTCACTTATATCCTCGATGATTGGTGTAGATGGGTCAGGGACTCCACTGAAAAGAACCACACCACCTGCATATGGAGTCTCATAAGCTCGACTCTCTCGAGGTGTTGAGCCAAAATTCTCAAACTCACTTGTCTCCTCGATGATTGGTCGAGTTGGCTGATAGGATGGAGTCTCATAAGCTCGACTCTCTCGATGTGTTGAGACAAAATTCTCAAGCTCTTTCAGTCTCGCATCCATCGCTTTCTCCATGTCCATAACCTTCTCTGTTATCTTCTCCTTGATCTTCTCAAACCCTTTCTCCATCGCTTTTTCCATCCATTTCCTCAGCTTCCTCTCCAAGGCTTCTCCAGACTGTGCAGGTACATGCCCAGGTACCTGAGAAACCCTGTCAAGGCCATCATCAATTCTCGCAGTATCAGGGACTGCATCACTCCACGAAACCACGTCCAAATCAAAGAGATCTCTCCAACTTTCAACGATGGGATCGATGAAACCTATCCCATCATCATAGTCATCGTCTATGATCTGCTCCAACAGACCATTCTCCTCTGAATCTGGTTCCAAGATGCTAGAGATGTCCTGTAAAGATTAATAATTCGAACATCAAATGAAACTCTAAAAGATTACAAATATTACCAACTAACTATGTTCACAAACTCTTACCTTGCTGAGACCGACCGCTTCATTGATGTCACCCAAAGGATGACCTTTCATTAAACTTTCTGAGAATTTACTTTTACAACACCTTGGACATTCATGCTCTGCGGGTACAGATTCCCGAAATCTTCGTCCAAGATTTGGAATCGCCTCATATGCCATAATCTACACATATCGTTATATTATCTCAGTGTTAAAATCTTTAAACTAATATTTAAAATCATAGATTACTCCTAAATATTAACCTCGAGAGGAAGAACAAAGCCACCAAACGCCGCTTGCTGTTTTGGTTTCACGACGCCTTTGAAGCTTTTCACAAAGCGTCAGATCTCTTTCATGGTTTCGTCGAATGTAAAACGACCCCAAGGAAATGTCTCACAAGCGTGGACATCATCAACAACACTCAGCAGCCACAAATCTATATTACCATCAACCTTAGACTTGGCTTTCACTACCTTGCATAAGAAATACAAGATAGTGAGCTTCAACCTGTCTCCCAAGGTCTTCCTCACTGCTGAGGTCTTCTTTTTCACTCCTTCGGTCTTCTTCTTAAGTTCCTCAAGCTTTTCCTCCACATCTTTGATTGTTACCTTCAGGTCCTTACCAAACATCCGCTCAGCAAACTCTAAATCCCCCAACGCCTTATAGTTATCGGGGTAATCGTGGCAGTCCAATCCAGTAAGGAGGGCGTGCTCTATCAAAGAGTACCTGATAGGCACTCCGTTCACCACAAACCAGCACTCTCTCTCCTTCTCCGTAGATGCTGTCCGAAGGAGAAGCATCCACATGCCTTGAAGCATGTGGTTTGCCTCCTTAGGCATGTAGAACAAATGCTTGAATTGAGAATGATTTCGAAACCATTCCAATTCTTCACCAAGACCATCCTCAATGTACTCCACCGTCGATTTCAGCTTACACCTACTTTCGACCTTGCAAGTCTTGCTGTACTCGCTTGGACCAAAAAACATCTTCTCCGGCGGCAGTGGTTGGCTCTCATCATCATCATCTTTATCAGCATCACTATCGTAGTCCTGCAAATAAAAAAAATCACTTATTACTATCACTTATCCACAGTTGAACTCAGATGTTCCAGTTAGCCAGAGTTGTCTCTACATCACTGTTGAACTAAGATGTTCCAGTTAGCCAGAGTTGTCCCTACATCACAGTTTCGATGTTCCAGTTAGCCAGAGTTGTCCTAACATCACAGTTTCAAACCTAAGATGTTCCAGTTAGACACATTTGTCCCTACATCACAGTTTCAAACCTAAGATGTTCCAGTTAGCCAGAGTTGTCCCTACATCACAATTTCAAACCTAAGATGTTCCAGTTACCTCTTTTTCCTCTTCTTCCTCCACAACATTGTCTTCCCCTGCGATAGCAATGTTTTCTTCAACGTTTTCAGCAACGTTTTCTTCTACGTTTTCAGAAACGTTTTCAGCAACGTTTTCTTCGTCGTCAGCAACTGTTTCTTCCCTTTCATCCACGTTTTCTTCCTCTACTCTCCTTCCACCCACGTTTTCTTTAACTAATTGCTCTTTAGTAACTTCTTCTTCTTCTCCTTCATTAACCGTCACTTTCGGATTGGTTTCATGACAATCCATTGCTTCTCCTTCTATAATTGCTTCTAGGTAATTCCTAAAACAACCAAAACTAGATATAAGTTAGACAACACATTCACATACCATTTGTGAATAATCCAAACTAATTCGAGAACAATTTCATATCAAAACCGAAAGGAGTGAAGGTAGGCATAATGGCGCTCATCGAAAATCGAAAACTAAGGCATCAGAACTACCATTTGATTCCGTTACCTGTTGAGAAAGAAAGATATGAAGAATCGCGTGGGTCTGAGGGAGGGCTCGGATTTCTCGGCAAGAGACGAAATCTGGAAATCTGCAGACGAAATCGAAGTCCGGAGTTGAGCTTGGGAGTTCTCGGCTTCGCTCTTGTCAGATTTCGTGGTCGGAATGGGTTCCTCAACCGATGGGTTCGCGAAGCATGGGGAAGTGGGAGAGATTTTATGGTTTTTATTTTATTTTTTCAAATTTTAATTAATTGAATTTGGGTTTGGGTCGGATTGTTGGGTCTGGGTGGGTTTTTCGTCGGATCCAATTGGTTGGATATGTAATTTTCTGTTTTTGTATTGGGGTTTTGGGTTTTTCCCTCAATTTTGATTTAAAAATAATTGTTTATTAAAAAATACCAAAAAAGTGGCATATGGGAATAAGTTTTGAGAAATGGTGGCTTTCCAGCAATTGTTCCTGAAGTGACAAAAAAAAAAGATAGGGAATCCAATGGGCCATCAAGTGGAATTAAGCCCAATTGTTTAGATGGGTGTCGTTTAGTATAGTGAATAGAAAGAAACCCTAGGAGAATAGTACAGATCCTTTCAGTCGAGTTCCATTAGACCTCTCCCAAGAGTAACTAGCAACTCGATCAGTCGTACTTGCCAGCCGTATGGATGGTAAGAATTGCCTAAAATTCATTTTCCCATCATTTTCTTCCGACGAGAAGGGTTAGCTGACAAAAATTCTAAGTATTAGAGACATCATTCAGCAATACGATAGATCCTAGGGTAAAATTAGGTAATATTTCATGTAATATTGATTATGATTTTTAATTGAAAATATAATTTTATCAATTTTATAATTTTAAATATAATGGTAAACAACCAATGTAAAGTCACTTTAGCAACCAATTAAAAGTCAGTTTTATAAAAATGGCAATTTAGGTATTATAGAAGGAAAAAAACTATGTCAAAAATAGTTATTTAAATAATTAAAAAAATCAATAGAAATCTCCTTGGTCCAGTTGTTGACCAAATGGTTCATTAATATTTCTACACCAGGAGGTTCGGGTTTTAATTCTCAGAGGATGTAATTTCTGCAGATAAGATACATTTCTTGATTTTTTTATTTTTATTTTTATTTTTAACACTGATATAAATTATGAAAACTATTACAAAGACAAATTTAACGTTACCCATTTCAGTAGGAACCACAACCACGATGAACATGTTATTTTAAGTAATTTTTTTCTATCATAATGCAATTTTGACTGTGGACGCTTGTAGGGCTATATACATTGGTTTTTTTATTCAACAACCTACTTTTTCTCTTTTAACATTCCACATCATTTTATCTTTCTTCCACCTAATAATTCAACACCCACTCAATTTTTACATTCTACAATGGTTTTGTTTAATAAATTTTCAACACCCTACCCTCACTATTTATATTTTTTTCTTTATTTTCTTTTCTGTTTTGTTTTTTGTGATTACATATTATAAATAAAAATTATCGATTAAAATTAAATTAAAATAATCAAGAGTTAAATAATTTTGTATAATAATTTTTTTAATTTTATATATTAATTAAAAATTTGCAATTAATAACGATGAGAAATAGAGATAGTCATTATAAAAACAAATATAGTGACAAAAAACTTAAAAGACAATACAATAAACTAATAAGCACACAACACAACTAATAAAATACATATAGGGTGTTAAAAACGTTTTTTTTTAAAGGGTGTTGGGATCCATTTCAAAAAGGTGTTAAAAACATTTTTTCTGTATCCAAATCAAATGAAACAAATTTTTATTTATAGAGTATGAAAAATGATGAATTTTGGTATAATTTTTTTAAAAAAAATATATATATATTTACTATGTAATAATTGATCTCAAATAATTCGGATGAAAACAAATATCAAAAATCTCAACAACCAATAAGAACACAATAGGTGTTCCAATCCATATTTTAATTAAAAATAATTTATTCGCCCAATTAATGAGCGCCACATGACCTTTTTGGGATCCATCCTCACCGATTCAACATGTTTAAAGCCATATCATCTTCAAAAAAAAAAAATCAACAATCCATTGCACTATTTCAACTATTGAATAAAAAAATTCAACAGTTCATTGTAAGACCGTGTACAATGGGGCTGTTGAAAATAAAATTCAACAGTTTAATAGGTGCAATGAGGTGTTGAATAACTGTGCAAACATGACGTGGATTCTCAAGTGTTGAAACAATTCAACTAGTTGAATTGAGAAAAGTTGGACAACTGGTCTTTTTTCATTAGAGGAAAAAATTTCGGTGCTGAGTGTGCCCCCATACGTAATTGAAGAGAGAATGAGGTGTTGAGAATTATTTTTTTTTACAAAAAAAAACCATCTTCTTGACAATAATTTTCTATTTATCTCCATAAACTCTCGTTTTTATCTTTATCCTACTTTCGACAAATCGATTAGGCTTCCTCAAAGTGAGTCGGACAAGTTATTTGCAGAAGTTCAAGAGGGATGTCGGAAGGACATCGAACGTGCATTTGGAGTGTTGCAAGCTCGATTTAAAATCATTCGTGAACCAGCTCGCATGTGGGACATAGCCGATCTGGCTATCATTATGAGATCATGTATCATATTGCATAATATGATTGTTGAGGATGAACGTGATACATATACTCAACGATGGAACGATTATGATCAATCTGAGGCAAGTGGGTCTAGTACACCGCAACCATTCTCGACCGAGGTGCTACCTGCATTTGCAAATCATGTCCGTGCTAGATCCGAGTTGCGTGATTCAAGTGTGCATCACGAATTGCAAGCAGATCTAGTCAAACACATATGGGCAAGATTCGGAATGTCTCGTGATTAAAAAGATTTCCAAGTTTGTGAGTTCAGTCTATTGTACTAATTAAGTTATGTGTGTTTTATTGGTTGTATTGTGTGCTTCTTATTGTATTGTATTGCATTTTAATTTTTTCGTAATTTTTTTGTTTTAATAATGACTTTCACTATTCTCATTTTTATTACTTGTATTTTTTTAATTAAGAATATAAAAAAGCAATAAAAAATATAAAAATATTTAAGTCTTATTTACGTTAATTTAATTATAAATGGTATCTGTTACTAATAATAACTAATAAGAAAAACTAAAGCATAAATGAAAATAAAATATAGTAGGGTATGGTGTTGAATCTTATTAAACAAACTATTGTAGTGTATAAAATATTAGTGTGTGTTGAATTATTAGGTAGAAGAAAGAGAAAAAGATGTCGAAGAAAAAGAAAATGATGTGGAGGGTGTTGATAGTTGAAATTATTGTACATAGTCTAAGTAGCCTAACAATGCATATACATACCATCTTGCATAAGTATTGTGTGTTTTTCTATCAACTAGTACATAGAAACCTTTTTTTAAAAAAAATTAACACATGGAAACTTTACAAAGAAAAAGCAATTAATAAATTTTAAGGCCATGACATGAATTTTTATCTTTGAATTTCTTTTGAACTAAATAATTTGAATTATTTGAGGTCACTGATTTTGAACTAAAATATGACATGAAATTTTTTATCTTTGAATTTAATTTCTGATTTTTATTCACGCATTTTCATGTTTTTGCATTGCTTATCCCAACTATTAATTACATAAAAATCTATCTTGAAGAAATTGCTTTGACACTGCCATACAATAAGTCCAATTTATATGGGATATACATTAGATTTTGTGGATCTCTAGCTTCATCAAAAAGCTAGGAATTAAATGAAGGTGAAGTAATTCAAGAATTCATGGGTTACTGGATTATTACAACTGGCACTTTGACCCATGATTTATCCACTTTACTTTGAGTTTAGTGGTTATATAATATAAACTTTTTAAATGTGAAATAGCATGAGTCCGCTGCTTTTGACTATTTAACATACCAGCTGTTCGTAGATATGCACCAGTAGAATCACATACATACATATCCTTTATATATACTTAACTTCACAATTGTAAATCGAAGATGGTCCCTCATAAATGATAGCTCTATGTGTGGCAGTCCCAAAAGACGTGGAGTCATTCAGCTATCTATATGCATCATTTATCTACAGGAGAAAAACAAAAAAAATATTTTTACTTTTCTCGTTTAAGTTATGAAATTTGTACCGGTTTCTATCGAGTTTTCGGTATTCAAATTTACCATAAAAAGACGGGTTAAAACAGTTCTTCAACCCGGTTTATGGGATTTGTTTGGCTTGACTTTGAGGTTGCTTGGCGTTAGACTTTAATAATTTTTAAAGTATTTAACAGTTCTCAAAACTATTTTTTAGCCAAACATACTTTTTTTTTTTAAGTTTAAAGTTTCTACATCCAAACTTTACCATTTTTTGTTTTGTTTTGAAAAATCTACTTGAGAGAGACTTTTCTCTAAAAACTAAATAAAATAAATAAATAAATAAATTTCTTTTTTTTTTCTTCTTCCCCAAAATTATTCAAAACTCTTTATAGATTTATATATAATTTATCACTAATAAATTTTAATTGATTAAGAATTATCCCTTTTTCTTGTTATTTTGAGATCCATTTTTTATTTTTTTTAAAGTTTCACTTAATATTTCTAAATTGAACAATTATTATATTTTAATAAAAAAAATCTACAAGTTTAAAAGTAACAGCCACATTTTAACAGCATAAATTTCTACAGCTAAAAACCTACAGTAAAAGCTCACATTCAAAATCTTTACCAAGCTAAGCCTTTGTCTGCTTGTGGTCCCAAAAAATTCTTTTTTATTTCCTTTCTTTTGACAACATAAGAAGCACATGATCTCTAACAGCATGTTCAATGCGAGTTCTTAAGGTTTTTTAGCCAAAAATTAAATCAAAATTAAAACAATAAGCAAGAATTGATTCTTAATTAAGACCCGTAAAAATCGGTTCTTACGGGGCACGTGTCATTGCGTTATTGGAGCAATGAAATGAGAAGAAAAAGATTTTGTTTTTTTTCTTTCTTCTTCGAGCAAATTTTTTTTCTCCGACTCATCGATATCTCCGTCACTATGCATGTATCTTCCGGCTGCCGATGGAAATCGATCTCTTCTCTGTATCCGCTCTTCGTGAAATCAAAGAGTATGGAGGAATCAGAGCTTTAGGTTCTCTCTTCTCTGTATTTCTTCTTTTTGTTTGTTTTGGTTTATTCGCTTTTTTTGGTACAAGTCGAACGTAATCGCAATCGAAATTTCTCCGTCTGCGTTGTGAATTTGTATTCTTTGCTCTTTTATTTGTCTCTCTATTCGATTTTGATCTGATGGTTTTGAATTTTAGGATTTAGTTCCATTTCACTCCTGATTTTGTTTAGGGATCGGCTAGCATGATTGATATATTTGAAGGATATTGCTTATGTAGAAGAGAAGTTTATCTAGTGAACACGAAGGCGCTGAATTGATATGTTATTGTTTTACGGTTGAGAAATTGTGTTGCTTGTTATATTTCAATTGTTTGCTTGAATTTCCAAGTTTCTTTACTTGTTGAATGTGATAGGATTATTTGCTAATTATGTGTGTTTTTTCTATGCAAATCATGAGCTGAGAGTGGGGTATTTTCGTGTAACAAAGCTACGGATCCAGCAAAAGGCAACGAACATCAATAGCTACAAGCATTTCCTCTTCGCTTTGCAAACTGTTCATGTATGTTTTCACATCTTTTCGATGGTAATAAATGCATCTTAGTGTTAGATAATGTTTGTGTTAGGTAGTAAATGGATTTATTAGATAGGTGATGAATGGTTAGATAGGTGATTAATTCTATATCTACTTGTTAGATATATGTCAAGTCGATGTGGTTGATAGGTGATGAATGCTCCAAAGCTTTTTTCCTTTGCTTCTTCTCTTCCTCTGTTTTCTTCTATAAAAACAGGTGCTTCTTCTCTTTCTTTTCATCTTCTAAACAGATTCCTTCTTCTCTTCCTCTGTTTTCTTTCTCTCTTCTTTGACCTTTATGGATTTCCCTTCTACGAATCCATATACTCAGTCCTCCAATTTCGTTGAACTGTTGAACAGTCAACAAGAACATACCATTCATGATCCCTTTCCTGCTCTCGACCAAGTCCCTCTCTTTAGTAGTCAATGCACAGAAGCTTCAAGCTACGGTGAAGACACGTCTGCAGAGCATAGAGAAAGAAGTAAGTGGACCCCTACAGATGATGTCTTGCTCATCAGCTCATGGTTAAACACGAGCAAGGACCTTGTTGTAGCCAATGAGCAAAAGTCAGGTGCGTTCTGGAAACGCATTGCAGCATACTTTGCCGCAAGTCCCAAGGCTGCAGGAAGAGGAACCCGTGAGGCAAGTCACTGTAAGCAACAGTGGCATAAGATTAATGACCTGGTTTGCAAGTTTTGTGGATCCTACGAGGCTGCAACAAGAGAGAAAGCTAGTGGACAGAATGAGAATGATTTCCTTAAATTCGCACATGAAATCTTCTACAATGACCATAAGATGAAATTCACCCTTGACCATGCTTGGAAGGAGATGCGCAATGACCATAAGTGGTGTTACCTTTCTACTAATAAAACTGAAGGAAGCTCTAAAAGGAGAAGATGTGAGGATGGTGCACAATCATCAAGCTCTCACGCAGAGGAAAGGAACATTGTCGAAGATGATCAAGGAACCAACCGTCCTCCTGGTGTTAAGGCAGCAAAAGGCAGAGGTAAGAGGACAACGATAGAGGGCAAGGCTTTGTCGGAGTTTCAGAGCATGTGGTTGATTAAAGAGAAGGACTTGGCGATGAAAGAAAGACTGTCAAAGATGGGACTAATTGATAGTCTCATTGCAAAAAAGAACCAGTATCTGAGTATGAAGAAACTCTAAAGAAGAAGCTCATTATAGACATGTTGTCTAATTAGTGATCAACTCTCTTTTATTTGAATCCTTGAAGTTGTGTTATAGCTTAAGTTGTCTAATTAGTGATCTCATCTCTTTAGTGATCTCATCTTAAGTTGTTGTTTGTTTTATTTTAATTTTTTGTGTTATAGCTTTGTATGTTTCATGTTATGTTTTAATGTAATGAAACACTTTGGTTAAGGGCAATGTCTTATATTTGTTGTATCAACTCTCTCTCTTTTAGCAGATATCATTCGGTTTGTATAACATTGGAGTGATAAAAAATTTGTGTTTGTGTTTGTGGTACAACTTTGAGTTCTCGGATGGAGGCAAAGCCAGAAGATTCTCGGATGGGGGCAAAGCCAGAAGATTCTCGGACCACAAACGTTTTTTTGTTGGACTATGATTTGGGTTTTGTTTATTTTCTATGTAAAATTTGAGACCACAAATGTTATGTTTATTTTGACACCATAAATTTTATTCATTGTATCATGCCTCTTCTATTTATGAAAATTTTGATCAACATTTTGATCAAGTATTTGATCAAACATTCGAGAATCTGTTCATTGATTTTTTTTTTTATAATTTTTTTTAAGAACCTCTAATGGGGTTCTACCATTGGAGCATACAAAATCAAAGTTTTTTAAGAAAGGTTATAAACTTAAAATTTATAATTAAATATTTATTAAAAACCCCATTAGAGATTCTACCATTGAACATGCTCTAAGGGTTGTGATATGAATTTTTTTTTAAAGCCTAAAATGATGATATTTTTAACTACAACAATAATTAGTCATGAATCAACAAAATGGGAATGAAAACAAAAAAGAGCAAGTATTGTAAAGTATGAATAAGGTCATTGTCAGGAATATAAGACAAAGTAAATCTAAAGCGAGTTGAGTTCGGCGAGAGACTTGAAACTAAGCTGTCGGCTACTCCCCAAAATCTATCCAGCTCATCTTTGGGCCCCATCTCTCCCCTTTCATTCAAATTTACTATTTTGATTCTTCTTTTTCAAAGACAAAATTTTAAAATTCTAAAACAATTCACATAAGTTTTCAAGTGTTATATCTCCAATCTCTTGTAAGAAAATCACTATTTAGTGTTGTGATTTGGTTTGAGGTAGGGATTTAAAGCTTAAAGATTCTTTAAACATTGGGATGAGTTAAAGAATGTTTAGCGTTTTAAGTATACAACTTAAATCGATTATAAAACAAAGTTAATTTTTGTGTGTACTCGATTTCGCAAAGCTTATAAGCCAAAACTTGAGAGACTTGTACATTTGAACATTTGCGAAAGTGGAATTCTATTAAAAAACGGCATGGAAAATGGAAATTGGCATCAAACTTGTAAACTAGTGTATCATTTTTTTATCTGTTCTTTTTTTGTGTGTGTGTTTCAATTTTTGTCAAGATCGTGTGACTTACTTAAAAATCGTGAGAGACTTTCGCATAAATTCTTAGGGAAAATCAACATATAGTCTTTATCCTAGATCGATCAATAGTTAATTAACCTCACATATTTTTGTTAATTTGTTTGGGATAATTTTTTGAGATATATGCATCTAGTGTTACTTAACCAAAACATAATTTGTGATCTAACACTTTTAAAATTCTGTAAAAATAAGTAACACTTTATATTTGGAAAATACGATTTTGCCCATGCTTGTTATTGGTCTGTGTATTGTATATCGTTGATTCGTGCAGTACTGTAAAATGGTACGATTGGAATAGTCAACGCGTGTACAATACACTAAGTGTTACTTAGTTTTCCAGTTTTTGTAAAGTGATAATACACAAACAATGTTTTCATTAAATGATCGTACACGCAAGAACTCTTAATTTTGTTTTGTGGTTTCTTTGTTTAGCGTTTCTTATAAGAGACTCTTAATAATTTTAAAATCTCAAAACCTGAACTGAATTAATAGCAAAAAGTACATAGCTAATTAATGTTATCTATATCAAACGGGTTGATTCATGGGGAAGAAAGAAAAGAAAAAGAAAGAAGCTAGCTAGGTTGGTTCTTTTAGAGTTTAAATAGAAAATGACGATAGACAAACAAAAAAAGTGACGTTGCCGACTTGCCGTATATCAGTGGTAATTGATTAGTAGTGTTCTGCTCGATTTCATCATCATGTGTCATTGTCTTCATTTGCATCATGTGTTTTTGTTGGTTCTGACATTGCATGCATATCTCCCAAAATCCATCACTTGTATATTTTTTTTGTCAACGCGTATTTATCTACCCTCTTTGATTTCTAATGAATACACTTTCTATCATCTTATTATGTGATATCTCTTTTTATTTGTTTTATATCTCTAATTTTTTTGTTTGTCTTACTAGTTTTTTTTTTTGGTAAAAAATGTTAAGATTATATTACCAGTTTTCAATTTTTGACAGAAATACAAGGGAAACAAAAAAAAGAAAAGACCGAAAACAACATAAGAAAACTATGACAAACGAAAATAACAGGCAAGACTAGAAAAAATAGCCTATCAACACAACATGAAACTGAACCAAAAGAGAGGTCGTGCGAGGAGGAAAACGCGGAATGGGGAAGCTTAGAAGCCTAAAACTCCGTTGATGTTGCCACGAGATCCGAGTTCCTGGCCCGTCCTCAAAACCTAAGAAACACGAAGCTTACAGTTTCACCACGAACAAAATAGACCATCTTTAAGACTTACTAGCAAGCTGCGGTTATGAACCACTCGCGGGTAAAAAGCGCCGTACCCCGCATTCGAAAACTAAAAACACTTACTAGAAAAGCCTCGCTGAAGCCGAGACCACCAAAAATCCCCCCGCGAGCCAAAGACCACAAGGGACATGAGCAAAGAGGCCAAAACCGAGCATTTCCACCAAAACACAAACCAACCTCCTTGAAAACCGTCACAAATATAAGTTGTTTTACTTAAAAGCACATTGATTAAGAAAATTATTTTTCTTGGAAAAGTATTATTTAATATATAATTAAAAACAATTTAGTCAATCATAACAAAACTGCAAAATATAATAGGTCACACAATATCAAATAAATGTAAATGTTGCATAAAATGTGAGAACAACATATGTTTTGAAACAAAAAAACCTCTAAAACAACTTATATTATAAAAAATAGAGTATTTATTAGGAAACATTGACAATGCAATAGACGACTATAAATTGGAAGTTTTTTTTATATATTACAGCATAAATATCAAAAATGATTTTTTAATCCAGATGGTATCAAGTTTACATATACAATATCATTAAGGTATACACGCATATTTCGTACTAACTTGTCTGATTTTGTGTTGTTTGTGCGTATGATGAGCGAGATTGAGAAAGAGTAAACATTATATGCACCAACTCGGAACATTATATTGCAAAATTTATCGCCGTCTTATTTGGGATCATACAATACATAGCCTAAATGAGTGCTTCTAATTCAACGTGTAAAGAAGAAAAACTTCTTCATAGATTCCTTGCACTGATTAGGAATCTTTCGACGCTTTCACTACAAGAAAACACAGTTTTTGCGACCACTTTTGCGACTCTTTTTTTTGTCGCAAAAAGCTGCGACGAATTTGCGACTCTTTTGCGACTGTTTGTAAATTAGAAGCAAAAGAGTCGCAAATTAACGACAAAATTTAATAGTCAGAAAAGAGTCGCTTATTTGCGACTGTTTAGTAAATGTCGTCCCAAATTTGCGACGGATAAATGTAGTCTCAAAATTAGTCCCAAATTTGAGACTGGTAAATTTGGTTGCAAACGTTGTCGCAAATTTGAGACCAATTTGCTACGGAAAATTAAAGAAAAAAGTGGTCGCTAAAAGTTGGTAGAAAACGTGGAAAATACGTGAAATAAGTTGGTATACCAAACTTTTGTGACTCTATTTTAGAGTCGCAAAAGAGTCTCAAAATTTTGCATATAAATATAACACACCCCTTGCTCGACATATACATTCATCGAAGGAAAAGAAAAAAAAAAAAAAACTCGAGTGAGTCACAAAAACTAAAAAAATGTGGAATTCATCACGAAAGTGGATGTATAATAGGATCGATCCACACACAAATCATATCTCCAGTGAATTCTTGGCGGGGGTGGATCAGTTCATGAATTTTGCTAATAGCCAACCACTAGCGCAAAGCAGTGGAGGTAGGTTTCACTGTCCTTGTATTAAATGTAAAAATTCCAAATTTTTGCATGGAAATACAATTTCGAAGCATTTGCATAGTAGAGGATTTATGCCAGGATATTATGTATGGTGTGAACATGGTGAAGATTATGATGTGGTTGGGGGAGGATCGAATAGTCATTATGCTAATGTAGATTATACTAGTGGTAATCATCAACCAACAACATATGATGGGGGGAATGTATATGCTGGGATGGTGAATGATGTATTTCATGGTGCTACGTCATTTAATCATCATCATGAACATGATGAAAGTGGATATGATCATCATGTTCATGAAGAACCTACCCAAGAGGCAAAACGGTTTTACGACATGTTAGATGCTGTAAATACTTCACTTTATGATGGTTGTCGTGAAGGTCTGTCGAAGTTATCTTTGGCTTCTCGGTTCATGAACATTAAGTCAGACCATAATATGGCCGAAAGCTGTATGGACGCATGGTCTGAATTGTTTACGGAGGTTTTACTAGAGGGTAATCAATCACCTAGTTCGTACTACGAGACAGAAACTTTGATGCGAAAGCTAGGATTGCCGTACCATACATTTGATGTATGTATAGATAATTGTATGCTCTTTTGGAAAGAAGATGAGAAGTTGGAGCATTGCAAGTTCTGTGCAAAACCAAGATATAAGGCTAGTGAGGGACAAACTAAAATCCCGTTTAGTCGTATGTGGTATTTACCTATCACTGACAGATTGAAGAGAATGTACCAATCAGAGAAGACTGCATCATCGATGAGATGGCATGCTGAGCATGATTCAAAAGACGGAGTAATGTGTCATCCATATTATGCGGCGGAGTGGAAGAATTTTCAATATTTGTATCCTGCGTTCGCAGAAGAAACGCGAAACATATATCTTGGGTTATGTACTGACGGTTTTAATCCTTTTGGTATGTCAAAAAATCACTCGTTGTGGCCTGTGATCATGACTCCATACAACTTACCGCCATATATGTGCATGAATACTGAGTATTTGTTCCTGAAGATTTTGAATTCGGGACCAAATCATCCACGAGCCAGTCTTGATGTTTTTCTCCAACCATTGATCGACGAGTTAAAGGAGTTATGGTATAACGGAGTTGAGGCATATGATGTGTCATTAGATCAAAATTTCAACCTGAAAGTTGTTCTAATGTGGACTATAAGCGATTTTCCAGCATATGGTATGTTGTCGGGATGGACGACACATGGAAGACTATCGTGTCCTATTTGTATGGATGATACAAATGCTTTTTATCTTCCGGCTAGTAGGAAGACATGTTGGTTTGACTGTCACAGAAGATTTCTTCCTGCAAGTCATTCGTTACGGAAGAATAAAAAAACCTTTTTGAAGGGAAAGCACGCATTGAACGACTACCCACCACAATCTTTAACTGGCGAACAAGTTTTATATGAGCGTATAAGGCATGCAGAACCACCTAAAACATCTGAAGTCGGTGGAAATGGTCATGAAAATAAAGTGGACGGCTATGGAGAGTGGCATAATTGGCATAAAGAAAGCATATTTTGGGAGCTACCGTACTGGACCGATCTGACGCTACGACACAATCTTGATGTGGTGCATATCGAGAAGAATTTTTTTGATAACATCATGTATACTGTTATGAATGTTAAAGACAGATCAAAAGATACAGTAAAGTCAAGATTAGATATTGCAAAATTTTGTTCTCGGAAAGATTTGCATGTAGATGATCGAGGGAGAGCTCCATTTTCTATTTGGCGATTGACTTCAAAAGCGAAAGAAAGCTTACTACAATGGGTCAAACATGAGGTTAGATTCCCCGATGGCTATGTAGCAGATTTAGCTAGTTGTGCAGACATCAATGGTGGAAAGCTCTCGGGAATGAAAAGTCACGACGGCCATGTATTTATGGAACGATTACTTCCGTTTGTCTTTGCAGAACTTCTGCCGCGGAACGTGCACCTTGCATTATCAGGTATATGTATATATATATATATATATATATATATATATATATTATCATATATGTTTCACTTATATATATATATATATATAACTTATATGATTTTAATATTGTCGTATGGATTGGAGCATTTTTTCGTGACTTATGTAGTAGATCATTGGATCAAACCCGCCTCAAAATTCTGAAGGATAACATTGTCATGATTTTGTGTAATTTGGAAAAAATCTTCCCACCTTCTTTCTTTGATGTGATGGAGCACCTACCAATACACCTACCTTACGAAGCGGAGATTGGTGGTCCTGTGCAATATAGGTGGATGTATCCCTTCGAAAGGTTTTTTAAACGTTTAAAAGGACAGGCGAAGAACAAAAGATATCCAGCGGGATCAATAGTTCAATCATACATAAATGACGAGATATCTTATTTCTCAGAACACTACTTTGCTTCACACATTTCTACAGCTCGCAGAAGAAGGTATGGTGTTGAATATTTCTCCGTACACTAATTTCAATTTTCGCTTTAAATTATACGAGCTAAAATAAAGGTGACTATTTTTGTTCGTCAATATATATATTACTATTTCTCAGGTCAAGTCGGTATGATGAAGGTGAAGTACCCGTATATCCTATACATGTACCGGATATATTCACTCAAGTAGGTCGTCCAAGTGGCCAAAGTAGTGAATTTTGGTTAACTGAGAAAGATTATAAATGCGCACATGCATATGTCTTGCGGAATTGTGACTATTTTCAGCCGCTTGAGAGGTACTTTATATACGGTTCATTAACTTAATTGTGATTTTTTTATTAATTTATATTTATTATTCTTGTTAATTGGCAAATCAGATTGTTGGAAGCGCAGATTCGATTTGAATATCCGGAACTCTCTGATGATGAGGTGAAGTTAAAAGGAGATGAAGATTTTCATATAAGGGTTCGCCAATATGTACGTATTTAATTTACTATCCATCTATTGATTATTAAAGAATATTTATGTATTTATTTTTTAATTAATATATTTGCATATACATATATAGGTGAGTACAATGAAAAGTCAAGAAAAGTTTCCTCCTTGGGTTATTGAAATAGTGGAAGGTCCTGAAAATAAAATCAAGTCATGGCCCATGTATTTTACAAGAGGGTATTTTTTTCACACGCGAGACCATGGACTCACAAAAAAAACAATGAATTATGGAGTTTGGGTGCGAGGACAAAATTATTCTGAAGCATCTGAATTGGATGATTTTTATGGGACTGTGGAAAACATCATAGAGCTCGAGTATCCAGGATTTCTAAATTTGAAAATCACACTTTTCTATTGTGAATGGTTTGACCCTACGATTGGCAAAGGCACCAGAATGCGAGAATGAGGCGTTGTTGATGTGCTATCATCGAGGAGATATCAAAATTACGAACCTTTTATTATAGGTAAGTTTTGTTTAATTTAATTAAATATGTATATGTATGTGTATATATGTATACTTCTAATTTTACACCTACTTAATGTACAGGATCTCAAGCTGATCAAGTTTGTTATCTTTCATACCCATACATTAAACGACCTCGGAAGTTGTGGCTCACAGTTCTCAAAGTAAATCCAAGACAAGGTGTTCAAGGAAAGTTTAACGAGAAAGACCTGGTTATATTGCAGCAAACAGTTGATGATGGCCTCACGGATACGATTGATGAAATCATAATTGATAGTTTAGTAGAGGGAAATAATCCTTATGAAGAAATTGATTTTGAAATCGAAGACCAAGAGGCTGAGGACGAATTTCGTTTTAATTTATCATCTTCCGATGATGAAGATGAGGAATTTGAATAAAACTTTACTTTATATCTCTGTAATAAATTTTGTAAAAAAAAATATATCATGTATTGTAATATAATTATCATGTATAATAACTTTGTAATATAATTATCATGTATAATTATTGTCTATGTGTTGTTACAAAGAGTATTTATATATTAGTAAATGTTAACAAATAACGAATAATCGTAATGGCACTTTGGTTACACACCTAGTTTGTGGATCACATGTATGTGGTTCGAGACTCAGGGAAAACAATTTTTCAACAACTTTCTAATTAATAAAAAAGAGGCTTTATAAATTATAGTTAACGTATTTAAATACCGAATGATCGTAATGGCACTTTGGTTACACAGCAAGCTTATGTTTCAGAGTTCTGCGGTTCGAAACTCTGGAAAACAGTTTTTCTACAATTTTCTAAGTAATCACAAAAGAGTCTTAAAATACCCACTAATTTGCGACCATTTTCTGACCAACTCCTGAAAATGTGACTGATTTGCTACTGTTTAGCAACTACCCACAACAACCGCAATTAGCCAATGTACAGCCCGAAATCGCGATTCAACAACCGCAAATCTCTAATCCCCAGTCACAAGCTCCTCCTCTTCACATTCAGCAGCAGCAACCGCATCCTTATCTGTTTCCCCAACAACAACTGCCGCAATTTCAGATCCTAGAGCATCTCAATCCGCAGCAGATACCGAATAATCCTCCTCCTCCTAATGATCCAGAGCAACAATTGGACTACCAACAACTGTTAGATGATTTGTTGGCCCTTCCTGGCCGAGAACATCTAACAGTTTTGAGTCCACATCCTCTTTCCGAGGTTCAAAACACATGGTAAAGTCTTCCTTTGATAAAATTGTGGTTGCTGGATTGATTTGCTTGATAGATAGTTGCTGGTTTGAATTTGTAGGCTTTGATTGAAATAAATAGTATTGCTTGGATTGATAGATAGTTGCTGGTTTGAATCAGTATTGGCTCACCTCAGATTATTGAATCCGCTGATTTAGATGGAAGTCTAGGTCTCTCCGTGTCTCTTAACCAATCTGGTTTAGTGATTTAATTCAATGTGTTGTTGTTTCTGTCACTTCAGTTGTGTTAGGTCGAGTTTTTGGTGTGATAGATCTTCAAGTACTGCTTCAGTTTGTTGTTGGATCGAGTCTATGGAGTCTGATAGTTCAAAATCGTTTTTCAAAAACAACTGCAGTTTGTGTTTTCATTCTATTATTAGTGTTAACAGTTCATGTCTCATTAGTTTAGTGAGCTAATTCAAAGTTCTTAATAATCTGGTACATGTAAAATACTATAGCTAAGTGTGAATTGTGTATTTGTTTATGAATAAACAATCTGCTTTTTGTTTGTGGATTTTCATTTAACAGGTTTAACTGAGACAAAAAAAACTGTCTCGAGTCATTGCTGGCATATTTCGAAGGAAGTTTGATGGTCCGTACTATAGCTGGCGCAAAACCCCTATAGACATTCAAGAGAGATACTTCAGAACGTTTGCGGTAAGAGTCTTTATATAGTTTTCATTGTAAGTGACATATAAAATGATACTTACCATTATTGTATTATGTAGCGGAAGTACAATTGGGATAGCGGGATTACCGATCTGGTGAAAGCAGGCTTCTTGAAGAGAGCCAAAAAATGGATGAAAGGTATCGTTAGTCAAGCTAAACACAAAGGTGAGAGACCACCTTGGATTGGCGAGACGCTTTGGACTGAAATGTGGGCTCATTGGGACAGTCCGTATGCTATTGAGAGGAGCTCTACTGCGACACAGTGTCGTAACTCTGACCGTGGCGGTCTTGGTCCCCACAAGCACGTATCCGGCCAGAAATCGTACCTGCAAATTAAACAAGAAATGGTAAAACGTTTTTTGTTTATTTTATATATTGCCTTTCAGTTTTTTAATATGTTTTTGTATCGTTATAGGAGGAAGCATTAGGGCGTCATGTCTCGCTTTTAGAAGCGTTTATCAAAACACATACAAGGGCAGATGGAAGTTTTGTTGATCACAAGGCCAAAAAAGTAGCTGAGAATTATGACAAGAACATCGAAGAGATGATGTTACAAATGGAGGTCGATGGTTCTGCAACTTCAGAGAATTCTTCTCAACATTCTACTCATCGCACCCTCACCATTGAGGAAAAGAATGACATCTTTCTTAAGGTAATTTCTGTTTTCTCTTTTTCTGGTTTTGAGTTTTGTTTTTTTTGGTCAATGGTTATGTTAGATGCTGTATACTGTTTTTTTTTTAGTTTCCATGAGGTTTTGAGTTTGCATTGGTTCTGTTTGTTGCTGTGTATACTGTGGTCTGTCTGCTTTTTTTAGTTTGCATTGAGTTTCCATGAGGTTTTGAGTTTGCATTGGTTTTTTTGAGTTTGCATTGTAAACTGTTTTTCTTAATCTCAATTTCTTTCAGTCTGTTATAAGTTTGTTTGCTGTGTATTTTGTTATGTCTGTTCAGCAAACAAAACTTGAATTCTTTCAGTCTGTTCATTTTTTTGGCTGAATTGGTTGATTGATGATTGAGTGATTGAATTGGTTGTGATTCATTTTGTGTTTTTGTGTTTTGTTTTCCAAGTCTACTAAAACAGATGAGAAAGGAAATGCTTTTGGACTTGGCGAGCTTGGCGAGTTGTTCAACAACGGGAAAAGCAAAGAAAGTTATGCAAGCTCTTCATCATCGATTTTAGAGATGCAAAGCCAACTTCAAGCTGCAAATCAGAAGATCGCTGAACAAGAAGCGGAAAATGCTCGACGTGATGAGGAGCAACGACTTGCTCAATCTCGGATCTCAAGTTTGGAGGCGTACCTCAAGAAAAATGATCCCGCGTTTGCATTGTTTGTGGCTTCTCAAGTAGCCACCCCAGCCACCGCAGCAACCACCACACCAGCCTCTGTACCAGCCACCGCATGAACCATCAGACCAGGCACAAACAGTTCTTCAATCTCTCCCTCTTAAAAATACTATTAGCTTTGTTTTTGTTGATTAATCAATGTTTTGTTTTGGATATTGCTTTTGGATATTGTAAGTGTTTTTGTATAAAAAACCTATGTTTGAATGATTTTTTTGATTTTAGTTTTTTTTAGATTTTGGATTTGAATGTACATGATTAATCTGCGACAAACATGACAAGCCTGATTTGCGACCAACAAGACAAGAACAAAAAGAGTGGTAAATTGGTTGCTAATACGCGACGCTTTTGCGACTGATTTGCTAACAAGTAGTCTTAAATCAGTCGCAAAAATTTGCGACCACTTTAAGACCATCTTTAAACAGTCGCAAATCTACGACTACAATACCGTCCTTAATTAGTCTCGATAAAACGACTCATGAGTCAGTCGCAAATCTACGACTAAAATACTGTCCTTAATTAGTCTCGATAATACGACTCCTGAGTGAGTCTGAAAAGAGTCGCAAAAATAACGTAGTCACTATATAGTCGTTAATAAACGACCAATACTTTAAGTGTCAATTTAGTCGCTTATTAACGACTAAAATATGTAGTCACAAAGTGGTCGTAAATTTGCGACCATTATGAGACTACTTTATTTTGCGACCAAAAATTTGCGACCACTTTTAATAGTCTTACATGAGTCGTAAATACAGTTTTTGCGACCGTTTTGGGACTCTTTTGGGAATCGAAAAAACTGTGTTTTCTTGTAGTATTTTTTGGAAACCGTACCAATCTAGTCCGAAAAACTTAAATGTTTTTTTTCTTCTATAAATCATCTACGTAACACTAACACCCTTCATTACTCGAAATTTCCGGATAAACAATAATATTTTGAGATACTATGTGTTGATCATTAGGTTGTACAGACTTCATATTGTTACCTCAGTCTCCGTGATCTTAAAAACCTAAAATAGATTTCTATCCATATTTGAACAAAATATCATTTTTAACATTTTTAAATATACTAAATAATCTAGAAATTTTTTTTGTTCTGATAATCCAAACTGGAAAGTTTTATAATTTTTTTATAAGTTATATTGACCATAAAATATACAAGCGGCAGTGATCATTAACACATACATGAACCCATTTAATTATTATAGTACATATATAGTTTACAGGGCCTAATAAAGATTGAGAAGTTGCTTCCCAAAAAACTGATAAATAATATACACTGTCCGATCAAACATCATAAATCAGGTACAATTTCGAACCATACGCACGACCGTAGACAAATATTATAACCTTCTTCTCATCAAGGTAATAATCCGCTGCAGTCGGCTTTACTGAAACCCACTCTCCTATTGGTCACATCAAACTCAACCCATAGATTCTGTTGATGAACGTTCCCGATTATATTACTCGCTGCACCAAGCATGCTCGACCGTCCGATCCCAACACAGTGGACCCCACCTCCTACGTTAGCAAGAAGCCTTTGCTTTTCAACGAGAATCTCAACTCCTCTCCCGAATTCAAACACGAGATCGCCTATTAACCGTCCGATCTCCAAAGGATTGTTCCCATCGAAACACATGTCAGCTGTTGCGCCGTACACGTAACCCTTCTTTAATCTGGGTCCCACAAGCCTCACGATTTCTTCCTTCACTTTGTCATACGCCACATCGACCAAGTGAGTGAACTCGGAACCCGAATCGACCATGGTTTGACCCGACCCGCCTGCATCGGGTATAAAAACAGAAACTGAGATGTTTAGTCTCTTTTGTCCGATTCGTATCCCTTGCAAAGGTACTGTGTAAGCCAGAGGGTCTAGATTCGGCATGCGTTGACTCTGAGGAAAAGTCAAAAGAGAGACGTATTTGAATCCGCGAGAATTCGGGTTTTCCCCGAGGTAAAACGAACCGGTCGAAGATAAACCGGGTCGGTTCGACCGAGTCGGGATACAATAAGAGAATTTCGATATTTTAGCTTGAGACACGAAAGAAAGACGACCAAGATTCATTCCCAAAATACCCTTATCGTCATTAGACTCAGCAGCGCAACCTAGAATCAAAGGAGGGGTAATTTGGGTATTTGAGAAGGTGAATTTTTCTTTGACGAGATTACCCTCGGCGAAGGTTCCGTCTGCGTAGAAGTAGGAATAGTGACAGAGACGGTTCGAGTCGCAAGTCGTGGGGAGGGTAAAATCGGGAATTCGAGGTTTGCAGAGAGGATGAGAGCAAGGCAAATCGGAAAACGATGACGACAACGAAGGATCAAACGACGTCGTAGGCTTCTTCTTCTTGCGATGACACTGTATCCATGAGAGTTGGCTTCCAGTGTCAAGAACAAGCTCTTGAGTCTGAACCGGTGTTCCGATAGGAAGAGAGAGAATAAGAGCCATCGAGTATTTGAAATTTGATCGGAAACTGTACGGAGGAGACGACGGAGTCCGGCGAGAGACGAGGGAGGTTTGGAAAGAAGAAGAAGAAGATGAGTTAGTGGTTGGAGTGATCAGACGGAGGGATGTGAGAGGAAAGTGGAGAGAGAGAGGTGATGAGAGAGAAACTGAGTTACAGAGGAAAATGTAGAGAAATGTTACGAAGAGAGGCATTTTTTTAAGAGTGAGAGTGAGAGTGAGAGTGCGTGAGGAGAGAGAGAGAGAGATTATGGAAGAAGAGTGTGTTTATGTTATACTTATATGTATATATATATAAAAAGATAGAAGAGAAATTTTGAAGGAGATTGTGCAACTAATTAAAAGTGGTATAGGTTTATACTAATACTAGATTGTTATCCGAGTTATATGAGTCAATGGTAAATAATTTTATAAATTGTTTTTATTGTTTAATTAGGGTTTAATCCACATTATAATTAGTATTGGATAATTTTTTTAAAAGAAATTTTTTTAAAATTTAAGAAATATTACTTTTATTTGAATTTTATAATATGCATAATTAATGAGTATAAATATAATTGTCAAACGGAATAATTTATCTATTTAATCCGTTTTGCAGTCGACTAAAATATTATTCAGGCTAACTCGTAAAACATATAATCTTGAAAACATAACTCTATTAATTATTATGCACCATTTAATGACTATAGTTTTGTGGTTAGTTCATGAACTCTTAAAAAAAATTCGTGTGTCTAACTTTTCATAAAATTAGTAAAATATTTTCAACTTTTATTTTGATATAAATTCATATAAAATATAATAAACTATAGTGAAAAATATATTAAGATTTTGAATAGGTTTTTTTCTTTAAATATATATGTATTGATTATTATTTTAAAATATATAGTAGATTATACTCTTTCATATTTCAATTATTATTTGTTATTTGTAATGGCACTTTATGTAATAATTTACAAAACAAAGTTCATTTTCAAAAATATCTTCTTAAATAATATTATAGAGATATTTTTTTAGCCAACTTAAGATATGTGTATTTGTTTATTTTGTGTTTTTTTAATTTAATTTCTTAAATTATTTATGATCATCTATGTATTTATTTAGTGGATAATACACATTTTATCTTGTTTTTTTAATGGTCAATTTTATGCAATTAATTAGTTATTTTAAAGGAAATATATTAACATTTTAAAGTTTTCGTTGCATATTTTTTTGTTTTTTTTTGTTTCATGTAAAGCCTATTTGTTAAAACTCATATAGAATATGTTTCTAATTTATTTGATATTAACAAATTTAAGAATTTGGATTACTTTAATTTTTTTTAATTATAATTGTATTTTAAAATAATTCTCTGTTGTTTTTTTAATATGTTAGATGCTTACATAGACGTTGAGATGGCTGAAAGATAAGTGGAGAAAAATAACTTTATATATATCATATCATATGATTTAATTTTCGTTTGTTTTTCTGTACAATATATGATTTTAAGCTAGTGTTTCATGGATAAGACTAGTAATATATAACTAAATTTGTTTTGATTTTGATTTTGATTAATTATTGCGTGATTAGATGTTAATTAAGAGGCATCTAACGAAATTTGTTTTCTTGGGTTAGTTACAGTTTAGTCGGTGGGTTAGTTACAGTTTAGTCGGATCCAATCACTGAGACCATCTACTTCAAAGCCTTACAGATATTGTTGTAGTGGTGAAAATCCCGACTAAATTGAGTCCAATAAACAATGATAAAAATTCTAGAGAAGTGAAATACAGAAACGAGGTGAAGAGCCTAGATGGAAAGTACACCAGAGTCGCTTACGGTTAAAAATGGAATAAATGCTAATCAGTCAGTCAACTCTGCAATGTTCAAAAATTCATTAAAAATGCTTGAACGTAACAGATGAATCATCCAATTAAAGACCATTCATGGCAAATCAAGTGAAGTAAATGACAACGTTAAATACGGATTCCAAATATAAAAACAAAGGCAAAGACAAGGATCACAATAACTTCTTTTTCTCGTAATTAGCACTACTCACTTAGTTCTTACAGATGATTTGTTCTTGTTCTTGTTCTTGTTCTTGTGTAGAATACTTTCGATGGCGAAATACTAAACTCATTATACTCTTGTTTTTTGTGTTTAAATCGTTTCTTGATTCATTTAACTCACTCCGAGCAATATGTTTTTTGTTTATTGCTCAAAAACCATTTGATTCTTCTGTTACTAAAGATAACTCAAAGTTCTCCGATTATTCTTATTTACAAATTTTGACCATTGTAATTTCAGTTACAACAATTGTCAAGAAAATATGTTTCATGCAAAATTTGAAATGAGATGTTAAAAAATATTTTTCGATTAGTGATAAATAGTTGTTGAGTCAAAAAATTGATTCTAAGTTACGAAATGTGTAAACAAAACGAACATTCCGAAGTTACGAATCATATCCAATAATTAATCTAAAACTGATATATACTTAATTATAAGTTCTGATGAGTGTGGTTTAATTTGTGTTGCTTCTTTTTCACGTTAAGTTCAATATACAAAATAATATATTGTTGATGAAAAAAATACGTTGGACCACTTTCAGTATTTTTTTGTTAACTTTTCTAACTAGCTCTATATATACTAAATCAAGTTAGGCCAGTTTGGTGATTGTTTCGGGGGTATACTATATACCCTACCGGTTCAATATCTTACACAAGCTTTATTCGTTTGTCAGCAGTTAGTGGTTGCGATCTGTAAACGCTGCGATTGTTGTTTGTTTGGTGTTATGTGATTGATCTCGCAACAGTTCCAGACGCAATGCTGAATTTTTCCAGCGATCAGAAATTTCAGATACAAATCGATGCGTCTGGACACAGTATTTAACCGTAGAAGACTGTGTCAGGTAAACAAACACCGTTTGATCGCATATCACATCAAACAAACCCATAATAAAAAATATATATATATAATTTCGTGTACGCGTTTCTTTTGCAAAAAAAGGAGAAATTAAAAACAAGCTAAAAGCGTCAAAGAAACTTCTAAAATTACAAAAGAAAACTAATTCCGACTTGAATGATGGTCAATTCATCCGGTTCTCAATTATTTTTAACAAATCCAAATAATCCGTCACGATTCTAACTAATAAAACCCCATTTCTGTCTTAGACACCACTTTGGTTATAAAACTTATACTAATATATTTGACGTGACAAAGAAAAAACAAAAACCGACCAAGGAAGTAGTTGACACGTAGTCAAAGGCGTTAAAGGGAAGACGACAGAGATACTACTGAGAGCGAAAGAAAGCGAAATTCCGGAAACGCGTTTTCTCTTCGATTTCAGACAAATGGTCTTCGTTTTGAGACTTGGTGAGATAAAATAATATACATATATTTCGTTAATTGATTTTTGTTCATTACTATTCTAGAGTCAATTCAAATGTAGTTTCTACAACTTTCACGTAGTGGCTAAAAAGATTATTTAATGGTACGTCCTAAATACTACCATCTAAAAGTTTTGAATGGAGAAAATAGATCACGCGGTATAGATTAAATGGTTCAAACAGATTAGGTGGAACAAGTGCATATCAAGAAGATTAAACGAAACAAGTGCGAATCAAGCGGATCCAGTGGTTCAAAATATAATGTTGAATGGTGAAAGCACATAACAAGCGCTCCAAAATATTGTACATATCTATAATGATTTAAATTAAATTAAAAATTACTATTATATTTAGAATATGATTTTCTGAATAATGTAAACAAAATTGTTTCTAATTTTAAAAATAACAAATAAAAATATTTATTTTAAAATAATAAATTATGTCAAATGGGAGGATATAAATTTTCTAAATATGGTATAAAAATAAAATGAGAATCATAAAATAAGAGAGAATATAAGCAATAATTAATTAATTTCAAGAACTAATTAACAAAAAATTATAGTCAATAATTGATTTTTGAAGTGTGGTAGTGGATGAAATACTCTATTATTTTAATGTGTTTGACATATGCCTGAGCAAAATACCTGGAATCGAATAACCAAATGGGAACCGAATCGAATTATGAGGTACCAAACTAAACTGAATCAAACAAAATATCCGAACGGATCCTAAACTCCTATATCTGAAGAACTGAAACCGAACCGAATGGTTCTTCAATCTCTCATTATTTTGGTAAAGGATCAAATTTGTGATCGAGAATTTTGGATAGTTAAAAAAATATTGGATCAAATGTGTATCAAGCTAGCCGAACGTTCTAAAATATATGTTAAATGGTGAATATATAACAAATGGTACTATCGATGTAAATTATTTGTGTAATTTTGCTAATATTTTTTTAACCTTTTTAAATATTTTAAGTGATCTAAACAATTTCTTTTGAGTATATTTAAATTAACCTATAAATGATATATACTTTTCCTCAAAAATACTAAAATTTGCTAGAAAATAAAAACCCAGTACGAACCCAACCATTGGTGAAGCGTTTCTACTGTTCTTAGTGGAACTCAATTTTTCTTCATGAAATTGAATCACTGACGGTTTATTAGTTTTTTAATATTTAAAATAAGGAACACACTTCATCTTAATTAAAAGAGTTGAATGGAAAAAATAAACGGTCGAATCGAATCAACGGATGAACTACCTTTATACCGTTCTTCCATTCATAGCCTAAACCATGACTTCGATTAATAGAAAGAAAAAGAAATTCTTTACGTTTCAAGTTCTGTGATGTTTTGTACAAAAACATACCGTTAAATTAACAAAGTAGATAATAGTTACATAATTCTAAATATGATTTAACTTCATTTATAAGATTTTTTTATCTATATTTTCCTTTTTTAATTGTTTTTCTGATAAATCAAGGAAATTATGGGCATTCGGCCCATAATCACCCCCAGTACCCGAATTCAGCCTTTAGATATTTCGATTTAAAGAATAACCCTCCGTCCTGAAGAAAGTTTGATCCATGGCACAAGAAAACCAACCCCTTTGTACTACCAGCCACCACCAGTTTGGTATCTTTTTTAATTGTTTAAAATTCGTCGATAAATTTTGTTTTTTTAATATTCAAATTTTCTTAGAACCAATTGTAACTATTGTTCTACCATTTGATACTTGTTTAAAAAGATGTAATTTTTTTTGGAAATAATTTCTTAAGAATTGACTATCTAAAACCCCTCCTATTCTAGGAGCCCATACTATTTCTTCACAAATTAGTAAGCTCATCCTTATTTGGATTATCAACTTATAATTTGAATTATTAACCTATCCAAACTATTTAACTTCAAATTAATTCCACATTTCTAATAAAAAAACATGAAATCGACAGAAGAGACTACACGTTCCAGCCACCATATTTAATACTAATTAAACAGTTGAATTGATCTTAACTGAACTTAAAAAATATTGTACTTATTGAGCTAAAATATCGTATTAGTTGCCTATCTAAATAATAAAAGAGAGAATTTTTAAAACTAAAACCTACACCTTAAACAATCCAATGCTAAACCCAAAAAGTTCAATTTTAAAAAAAAAAAGATTATTCTAGCAATTTTCACAAACTTTTCACAAACTTTGTACTATTTTAACCTTTTTTTTTTATCATTTTATACTATTTTTGACCATTACCATATAATATAATCTTTAAAATTCCGAATTCGAACACCAACAATGAGGAAAAGACTAATAACCATAGCTCTTGTTTCTTTTCTTTTTTGTCAAAGAACCATTGCTCTCTGACCCGAGAAACTTATAAACTTAGATTCAGAACCTCTTTGTTAATACAATAAATCCAAAAACAATTTCCCAATTACATTACTCTCATGTAGGTAGATGAGAATATATGACGCGTTGATGTAAGCGTTGTTGATGCAATTATGCCTCAAACTTGTTATTCTATTCGGAAAGTTTTGGATACTTTTGAATTTTCTTTTTTTTGGTACATCAATACCATAGACCAGAGGCATAATTGACGAAAACATTTTTTTTTTGGAGTATCCATTCAAGAAAGGGAAAGAAAATAAAGAGTATACCTTGAAAAGGAGAGTACACCACTACACCTAACTCGACGATTTTTTTATTTTAATTTTTTGTGGCTTTAGAAATAACTATTGATAGCTGTTTTAATTTCAAAAGCGACAATAGTACTAAAAAATGCAATGTTATTTTACATTAAGCATAAAAAGCTACATTTATTTAATATTGATATAATAATTAAATATGAGATTGAATACGATATCCTAAAAGTGTATGATCCTCCAATCCACCTAATTCAAGAATTTTATATGTAGCTCCAAAAAAAAATTATACGTAAGCTAAACGAAGAAAAATGTGGTATTTTGCCTTATTTGCAAAGTTAATGGTCTAAAATTCAAAAATTAAATGTCAGCGTTATAGTTATATTTGCATGAGATATCATTTATTCTATTATTTTTTTACATTTTTATCAGTTTTTTTTCTATCTCCTTGTAAAATAATGATTTTGTCCTCACTTCTAATTGACCTGTGTATTGTACGCGAAGGAGCGTGCCGTACTGTACGAAGTTAAAAACGGAAAAATCATATGTGTATAATAAAAAAAGTGTTATAATTCTAATTATTTTGTAAAAGTGTTAAAAAAACTACGCAAATTTGTGGACAAATAATATTTTAGTCCACTGCAAAACGGGTTAAATGGAAAAATAATTCCGTTTGACAATTCTATCTATAATCATGAGTTAGACATATTATAAAATTCAAATAAAAACAATTTTTCTTAAATTTCAAAATAATTTGTTTTTAAAAAAATTACACCGCGTTATAATCTATGATATTATTTAAGAAGACATTTTTGAAAATAAATTTTGTTTTGTAAGTTATTACATAAAATATCATTACAAATAACAAAGAATAATTGAAATAGAAAATGATATCATTGTCTTTTACAATTAGTGATAAGTGATATATCATGGTTTTTACCCTATTTAGGCCATGATATAAGTCCTTTTTATAGAGTCTTTCTAGTGTTCTGTAGTCTTTTAGAGTCTTTTACAGGTTATAGCACGTTTGGAGCATAATTGGAGATATTGAAGCTTTCTGGAACATTCTGGAGCGAAGCAGAGATCCGTGTAGCTGAGACATCAAAATCACCTGAGTATCGATCGATACTTCCTAGTATCGATCGATACCCGTCGAGGAAACAGAAGGATCGCGACTTATTGAAGAGTTGAAGAATTGTAGAATTGGCCCAGAAGACTTTGATATTTACAAGATGGCCCAGAACGTGTTTTAGCTTATAAATTAGGTTTTCAGCCACCTGTTTAGGCAATGCTTTATTTTCTAAGCTTTATTTTCTATACTTTGGTTTGAGACAAGTCTGAATCTCCCTTCGTCCGAGATCAGATCTCAAAACCTCTTGTTATTCTTATTTTATTGATGATTTATTCAAACATGTTGATTGTTTCATTCTCCATGTCTGAGTAGATCCACTTTAGGTTTAGGGTTTTCTCATAAGGGTTTTCTCTGAATGCTAGGTTGATTATCTGTTTAGGATTCACCATCTGAATTAGTTCTTCGCTTAGGTTGTGTTCAAAGCTAATTCTAGGTTGACGAATCTGGAACTTAGATCTTATGATAATTGATTAGGCACGACAGTGCGATTAATTACCTGATAGAACCTAGGTGAGCAAATTGATTATTCACAAAGAGATTTGGTTTAATTGATTTGTGAACATATCAAACCTGATATTAAAGCTGATTTAGACTTTAGGATTCGCAAAGAGATTTGGAATTCCTAGGATTTAGATTTAGATAATTCTCGCAACGACAGTTGGTTAATTATACCTTAGTGATTTGAGTTCAAGAACTGCGCTAAATCTGAATCCTGCTAGTTAGTTTATCTGCATTCATTGATTTCCTGAGAAAAACCCTGGGCCTATATTCTCTCCATTGATTTACAACACTTTTAATTTGCATAATTTCTTTCAATACCATTGATCACTTAGCGTAATTCAGCATCTAGAATCTATTGTGTGTTTCCTTGAGTCTTTGTGGATTCGATCCCTAGCTATACTACGACTACTGCTTTAGTACTGTTAGGGTATTAATTTGAGCATATCAAATTTGGCGCCGTTGACGGGGACTCAATTCGCCATTAGATTTTAGTTTGAGAATTTCGACTAAGTTCGTCGGTATCGATCGATACTCACTAGTATCGGTCGATACTCAGGCGACTTTTTTGTTGATATCGATCGACACCACTTGGTATCGATCGATACTCAACGTATTTTTTTTGGTTACTTACGTCCCTTGTCTAGTGTTTTGTTTTCAGGGGTATGCCTGTTTGTGAAACCAGAAGCAACAAGAGCACTCAGCTAGTTGAACTATCATTGGAACAGCTAGCACTTGTGGAACGCACAAACAGAAAGACCAAGCAAACATCAGGGATGAACAACCCAGTGGTTTTAAGAGCTGATGAAGCTGGAGTTCTGAGAGACCAAGAGGGTCATGTGTGCAATGATAGAGGGCAGCGACTTGATGAAGCTGGAAACGTCGTTGTCCCTGCTGCTGTTATTGAGATTGTCGCGCCAGCTGGGCGCGCCAACGTTGGGAATGCTGCAGGTGTTCGAGCTAGGACACTTGGTGAGCACAACAGACCTGATCAGTTCTATGCCAATCGATCTGCGATTCGCATCCCAACTTTTCAGAGGAACGACTTCGAGCTGAAGCCTGAGTACTATGCTCTCGTGAGTCAGAGTCCTTTCCATGGCCTACCTCATGAGCATCCCATGGATCATATCGAAAGGTTCGAGGATTTGGTCACTGGTATGAAGTACAATGGAGTGCCCAATGAGTTTCTTTTCTGCAAACTCTTCCCGTACTCTCTTATTGGCTGAAGCAATTGGCTCCTGGTTCGCTAACTACATGGGATGAGACGAAGAATGCATTCTTGTGCAATTTCTATGATGATGCGAGATCTGAAGAGCTCAGGAACAAAATTTCTCAATTTTCTCAGGGTCCAACAGAGGCACTCAAGGCTGCTTGGATTCGCTTCAAATCTTATCAGAGAGATTGTCCGCACCATGGGTTCAATCAAGTTCAGCTGCTGGGCACATTCTACAGAGGGATCGATTGGAGGTACCAGATGGCTCTGGATACTGCGAGTAATGGAAATTTCAACACCAGATATCCAGATGATGCAGTTGTGCTAATTGAGAACTTGGCGTCTTGGCGTCTAGCAATAGCACCAAGAATGCTGATTTCGAGAGGAAGAAGCAGGCTGGAGGAATTGATGCATCGCAGATTGCTGAAGTTCAAGCCAAACTGGATTTCCTGATCGGGAAGAATCAGAAAGCGGTCCAGTTTGCTGCTGAGAATGAAGTAGAAGATGTTAACTATGTTGGTGGTTCTGGATTTCAGGGTCAGCAGTTTGGGTACAACAACAACCGGAACTTCAGCAACAACACTCGCAATTACAGGAACTTTTCGTACCAGCCCATCTCTCCAAAGTCCACAGACAATAAGATGGAATTTATGATGGAACAGATTCTTCGGGGATAAGAGAAATTGCAGGGGGATTTCAATGGGAAGTTTGACTCTCTGTACATCGATCTAAATGGAAAAATCGAAGCCATCAATCTTAGCCAGAGGAAGTTGGAAACTCAGGTCGCTCAGACAGCAGCGGCTGTAAAGAGACAAGAAGGCTTTCTTCCAGGAAAGACTGAGAATCCAAGAGCACACGTCAATGCAATCACCATAGGATGTGTTAAGGGAGCCACTGCAGTGGTAGAAAAGGCATTTGATGCAGGAATTTTCGACAATGCTGTTGAAGATGACAATTAGGATTCTGAAATCGCCCAAGTATCGATCGATACCAGCCAGTATCGATCGATACCAGTCCAGACACTTGCACGAGAGGATCCAAAATCACAAGTATCGATCGATGCTCCTTCTGTGTCGATCGATACTGAGGAGCATGTTGAGAAGAAGCATGAGATTTTCAAGGAGAGGGTGTATAGACCCAAGATGCCTTATCCTATACTTCCTAAGCTGACAAGGAATGAATGGGAGGACGCTAGATGCAAGTATTTGCTGGATAAGCAGAATGTGGAGCTTCTTTCTGATGATGATGTATCTGACAGGGACGATTCAACTGCACTAGTATCGATCGATACCCTACCTGGTATCGATCGATACCCCTCGCAGAACGAGCCAGAAATTTTGAAAACACCTGAGGTGATCAACGAAAGAGTTCGCAAGCACAAGAAGCTGAATCCTGTTCCTAAACACCTCAGAGATCCCATCTCTCCAAAGCAGCTGTGTGGCTTTGAGAAGATGGTAAGAAGGATTTCCCCTGATTCAACCTTTGAAGAAGCTCTAGAGTGCCGTCATCTGCTAAGTCACTTCAAAGATTGCAGAGAAACTGAGGAAGATATCAAGGCACTCTTCATTAAGGCCAGAGGTACACCTCCACTGAGACAGTTGACTAAGAGGGAAGACCCAGGGATCTTCTCAGTTCCATGCTCTATCTCTAGAGTTGAATTTAAAGAGTCTCTCGTTGACTCAGGAGCCTGCGTCAATGTCATGTCCAGGGCAATTGCAGAGAGATTGGGAGCTGATATTCAACCTCCAAAGACATCTATCACGTTTGCGAACGATTCCACCTCTCTTCCATATGGGGCGATTGCTGATTTGATGATCACAATAGGAGATTGCCTGGTTCCTACTGACTTTCAGGTTGTAGAGATGAATGCAAAATCTCATACGCAGTTGATTCTCGGAAGACCATTCATGGCTACAGTTGGTGCGATTATGGACACACCCAGCAAGCACATCTCATTCTCATACATTTACAAGGAGGTGTACTACAAAGCCATCCCTAGAGGAACTCCAGGACGTGTCTCCTGCATCGATGCTGTAATAGGAGCGACATTGATATCAAATCCTTTGGAAGAGCCTCCTGATGAGCCTACTGTCGCAGACATTTCAGCTGAACCGCCCAGCATACCCAAGAAAGTTATCAAGAAGGCTAAGGCAACAAAGAAGAAGAAGGCCAAGAGCAAAAACGTCAAGAATCCCCATGTCACTTTGATACCTCAGAAGAGTGATGGGAATTCGATTGAGTATAAGGTCAAGTGCAAAGGAGCTTCGAAGCCATTCTCTAAGGCTAGAATTCTTCTCACTTCGGAGTTGAAAGAGAAAGGACAGGAGTTTGTGGACAGCATGATGAGCAGAACTCTGATGCTAGCAATGTCAAGTTGTGGAGCCTGTTTTGATGCAATCTCGCACTCTTATCCAGCCTGAAGGGCGTTACAGTCAAGCTACTGATGTTAAACGAGCGCTTGGTGGGAGGCAACCCACTGGTGAGTCTTTTATTTTATTTTTTTTCGTTTTTGTGTCTTGAGTGAATCAGATTGGAGCAAACGAGGAGAAGCTGAACTGACCTTGACGAAATCTCCAGGGTATCGATCGATACCCTGTTGGTATCGCTCGATACCCTGCGGGCAATGATGAAATTCTGTGTCGATTTAAGTCTGTATCGATCGATACAGGTTGTGTGTCGGTCGATACTCTATGTTCCAGCAAGGTAACTTCTTGTTTTTCCCAATTTTATTCTGTTATTTTGTTTTATTTCACTGACTCTAGGCTAGATAACACTGGGGACATTGTTGTTCAAGTCTGGGGGAGGTGTCTGCTGACATTGTGTTTGTTTTTCTTAAAGTCAAAATTGTTTTATTGAGTCAAAACTTGTTGGAAATAATGATCATGTGCTTGAACCTATTGATTTGATTTTGTTTTTGAGTGCACATTGTTACAGGATCAGTTCTAGATCGACTAATGAAAAATCCAAAGACTGGCCAGTTGACTAGAAAACATCCATGTCTCCAGCAGAGTTCTTCTGAAGCCTGAGCCAAATTTTTGCATTTCATCAATGTGGTTAGTGTTTTTAGAGCTTGATTCATCATTCATATCTGATAAAGGAGCCCATGTGTTTAGAGTTATGGTATCTCTCTCCCCTGTTATAAGTTGATAAATAAGAGCATAAAAGATTGAAATGATTTTCTTCTAAGTAGAGGGCTAGGAAAATTTCCAGCGATCCCATTATTATACTCATGAGGGGTTGATCACACAGAGGATTGAAAGTGAGGCTAGGATTTTCCTATGATGCCATTATTCGCCTACATCTTTTGATACATTGAGAGGGAAGAACCGGGGATTTTGTGGCAAACACCATCAATACTCGCGTCTCATACCTTGATGTGTATATGCAAAGCTGAAAAGAAAATAAAGAACATAATAAGGAATAAGTCTGGGGGAGATAAATTAATACCAAAAAGTGTGAAAAATGGTGGTTCCTTGTCATGATATCGTATGGTAAAGAATCTAGAAGGTTCTTGAACATTGGCTACAGCGATGAAACTGGCGATGAGGGTTTTATTTGAACAATGCTGTGGGATAATGTGTGGAGTCTGGAAAAGCTACGAATGTCTACGGAGAAGTACATGGTGGTTAGATAAAAAGCTGGTTAGGTAACATTTGGGTGCTTGGGAAAAGGATCTCTGCAATGGTTCGTGAACAGGTGAGTCTCCGCGTTTTCAAACCTCTTTCTTTGTTTAGTATTCTATTTGCTTGAGGGCAAGCAAAGGCTAAGTCTGGGGGAGTTGATATATCATGGTTTTTACTCTATTTAGGCCATGATATAAGTCCTTTTTATAGAGTCTTTCTAGTGTTCTGTAGTCTTTTAGAGTCTTTTATAGGTTATAGCACGTTTGGAGCATAATTGGAGATATTGGAGCTTTCTGGAACATTCTGGAGCGAAGCAGAGATCCGTGTAGCTGAAACATCAAAATCACCTGAGTATCGATCGATACTTCCTAGTATCGATCGATACCCGTCGAGGAAACAGAAGGATCGCGACTTATTGAAGAGTTGAAGAATTGTAGAATTGGCCCAGAAGACTTTAATATTTACAAGATGACCCAGAACGTGTTTTAGCTTATAAATTAGGTTTTCAGCCACCTGTTTAGGCTATGCTTTATTTTCTAAGCTTTATTTTCTATACTTTGGTTTGAGACAAGTCTGAATCTCCCTTCGTCCGAGATCAGATCTCAAAACCTCTTGTTATTCTTATTTTATTGATGATTTATTCAAACATGTTGATTGTTTCATTCTCCATGTATGAGTAGATCCACTTTAGGTTTAGGATTTTCTCATAAGGGTTTTCTCTGAATGCTAGGTTGATTATCTGTTTAGGATTCACCATCTGAATTAGTTCTTCGCTTAGGTTGTGTTCAAAGCTAATTCTAGGTTGACGAATCTGGAACTTAGATCTTAGGATAATTGATTGGGCACGACAGTGCGATTAATTACCTGATAGAACCTAGGTGAGCAAATTGATTATTCGCAAAGAGATTTGGTTTAATTGATTTGTGAACATATCAAACCTGATATTAAAGCTGATTTAGACTTTAGGATTCGCAAAGAGATTTGGAATTCCTAGGATTTAGATTTAGATAATTCTCGCAACGACAGTTGGTTAATTATACCTTAGTGATTTGAGTTCAAGAATTGCGCTAAATCTGAATCCTGCTAGTTAGTTTATCTGCATTGATTGATTTCCTGAGAAAAACTCTGGGCCTATATTCTCTCCATTGATTTACAACACTTTTAATTTGCGTAATTGCTTTCAATACCATTGATCACTTAGCGTAATTCAGCACCTAGAATCTATTGTGTGTTTCCTTGAGTCTTTGTGGATTCGATCCCTAGCTATACTACGACTACTGCTTTAGTACTGTTAGGGTATTAATTTGAGCATATCAATACGGATATAAAAAGTATTTATTTTGCATTAATGATGTTATCTACTATATATTTTTAAATAATAATTAATCCATATATATTCAAAGAAAAAAAATATATTCAAAATCTTGAAATATTTTTCACTATAGTTTATTATATTTTATTTGAATTTATATCAAAATAAAATTTGAAATTTTTTACTAATTTTATAAAAAGTTAGAAACAAAAAATTGATTTTTTAAAGAGTTCGTGAACTAACCACAAAAATAGAGTAATTAAACGGTGCATAATAGAGTTATATTTTCAAGATTATAGGTTTTATGGGTTAGCCAGAATAATATTTTAATCCAATGCAAAACAGATTAAATAGATAAATTATTTTGTTTGACAACTTTATCTATAATCATGAGTTAGATATATTACAAAATTTAGATAAAAATATTTTTTTTTAAATTTCAAAATAATTTCCTTAAAACAATTTACTGCGCGCTAATTATATTGCGGATTAAGTCTTTATATATATATATATATATATATATATAAAGCATGCCGATATTTGAAAACATCATTTTCCGCCGGATGACTTATTAAGATGGTGTCCACAAAAGAGATTCATTTGCAAGTGACGTTGACAACATAACATAAAGTCATCAACTTATTTTGGACCGACTATATCTATGTTTTCCCTTAAGGTAAGTAAAAAGCATATCTCCAAGGTAAAAATATAAAATACATGAACTCATTAACTCATTATTGTTTCAAGAAACTCTCAAGAACTTACACTTCTAAAAAAAATGGATGGAAAAAGAAACAAGACTAGTAAAATTTAATGTTGGTTTCGCTATACACGATTTATACCTACCACATTAATATTTCAATTTTTTTTACAATTTTACGATAATCATCCTTTTATTTATCTGAATAATACCAAAGAATGTCTATATAAATGATCCGATTAGTTTGGTTTGATTTTAAATCAGAAAATAGCTTCTGTATAGAAAAAAAATTAGAACAGTTTTTTCATTTGTTTAATCTATCTATAATTTTTTTTTAAATAAAAAATTAATAAAAGAATACAAAACACTCTTGAAAATTGATCAAAATTATTCACTTTTTGGGTGGATAGATTCTGTTCATACCCTTTTTCCCAATAAATAAATTTCAATACAATGCTCTTTTCCATAAAACAAGGCACGAATCCGAGTGTCTTTTAAAAACAACTACTAACCGACCCTTTTCTTTTCATTTTAATATAGGTGTAATATTCTATTATTTTAATACAATGCTCTTTATTTGTAAAATCGAACTCAAGCTAACGAAGTTTTATGTATATCTCTTGGAAACGAACCTTACAATATATATACAAGAAAATATCTTTATCCCTAATTAAGAAAAAGATATCTAAGTTACCCGAAAACCGACTGCAGAATATACACCATATACAATATCATATCTCGTAATGATCTCGAAGAGATTCCCGTCTATGGGCCTCGTAGATGGGCCTCCAACACCCCCCCCCCCTCAAGCCGGAGCATACGGATTACACATGTCCATCTTAACTACATTAGCTTCAAACTCACGACGACCCAACGCCTTTGTGAAAACATCCGCGATTTGATCAGTCGTGTCAACCTTTCGTGTACGTATGACACCGGCTTGAATCTCATCACGAACAGTGTGACAATCAATCTCAATATGCTTCGTTCGCTCATGAAATACCGGGTTTGCGGCAATATGCATCGCGGCTTGATTATCGCAATGCAAATTACTCGGTTGTATATGTGATACTCCAAGATCGTAGAGAACACCTCGTAACCATTTCAGCTCTCCAACGGTTAGAGCCATACACCTATACTCCGCCTCAGCCGATGATCGAGAGACAATATTTTGTTTCTTCGTTCTCCAAGACACTGGTGAGCCACCAAGTGTCACAAGCCTCCCGCTAACCGAATGCCTCGTTAACGGATAACCCGCCCAATCCGAATCACACCAACCGTCCAATTGTAAATCACATTTGGAACTCAGAAATATTCCTTGACCAGGAGTTCCCTTCAAGTATCTAACCACTCTTAACACAGCCTCCCAATGATCCACTCGTGGTTGCTGCATAAATTGTGATAAAATGTGAACCGCATACGTCAAATCAGGTCTAGTCGTCAACAAATATATCAACCTGCCAACCAGTCTACGGTATCTTTCAGGATCTTTTAACATTGCACTCTTAGACAAAGCCAAACGATGTTGTTGTTCCATTGGAGTCGAAACAGGTTTCGATCCCAAGAACCCCACCTCACCAACGATGTCCAAGATATATTTCCTTTGACTCAAGAATATACCTTCATTACTTCGTGCCACTTCGATTCCCAGAAAATATTTCAAAACACCAAGGCCCTTCATGTGAAAGCATGTTCCCAAATAAGTTTTGAACTTTGAAATTGCTTCGGAATTATTTCCACCGATCACCAAATCGTCCACGTACACAAGAACATACATCTCCAAAGACTCTTTCCGTAGAGAGAATAATGAATAATCTCGATATGATTGGACAAACCCATAGCCGACAAGAGCACCGCGTAACTTCGCGAACCAACACCTCAGAGCTTGTTTAAGCCCGTATAATGACTTCTTTAGACGACATACCATATTCGGCCCATTAGCACGAAATACTGGTGGAAGTTTCATGAATACTTCCTCCTTCAAATCCCCGTGCAAAAACGCGTTGTGCACGTCCATTTGATGAAATTCCCATTTGCGCACCGCACCAACCTTGAGAAGGAGTCGAACCGTAGACATCTTAGCTACGGTAGCAAACGTTTCCTTGTAATCAATTCCTTCCTTTTGCTTATTACCAAGTGCCACTAGTCTTGCCTTATATCTCTCAATTTCTCCATCGGCTTTATACTTTATCGTATACACCCACTTGCATCCTATCACTTTCTTTCCCTTGGGCAATTCAACCACATCCCACGTCTTGTTTTCTTCAAGAGCACTTGTTTCCTTCTGCATTGCATCTCTGTATTTCTTGAGAGCCACAGCTTCACGAAACGTTGTTGGTACTGTTTCGTTTGTCACTGCCACTAGAAACGCCTTATGCTTTTGTGAGAACCGATGATAGTCTATATATTGTGAGATTGGATATTGAGTCGTCTTGCCCTGTTTTTCTTGTTAATCGCGGCATGTAAGACAAACCCCTTTAGTTTTGTAGACTTTATTTTCTCTCACTTTCCTCTTCCCAATTCCTCAGACAAACCACTGGGTTCTGCAATTATCACTTCTTCTCCAACAAATTCTGCATCAGGCAGGTGTTCGTCTTCACCCGTCGCATCACCCGTCTCTATCTCTGACGTTTCATGATTCAAATCATCATCAACGACCGTAGGATGCGTTCCCAACTCATCCACGTGTTCATCTTCACTACTTACCACCTCTGTTTCTGGCTCAGCCACAACATCATGATTTTCTTCAATATCATCTTCATCAGAAGCATTCATCGTGATGACTCGTTTGGTTTCTCTTCTATTTTGAAGCCCAAAAGGAAAATCGTTTTCCACAAATACCACATCACGTGATACAAACACTTCTTCAGTGTCGAAATCATATAGACTCCACCCTTCCTTTCCGAAGGGATATCCAACAAAGATACATCTTCTGCTGCGAGACTCAAATTTATCCCCTCCTCGACGCTGATTATGAGCGTATGCCAAACAACCAAACACCCTAAGATTATCATAAATCGGAGGTGTTCCATGTATTATCTCATATGGAGTTTTCCCTTTCAACAACTTTGAAGGAGTTCTATTAATCAAGTATGTTGCGGTAAGGACACTCTCACCCCATAATTTTGTTAAAAGTGACGATTGGAACAGCAATGCTCGCGCCACGTTGAGTATGTGACGATGTTTTCTTTCTACTCTTCCGTTTTGTTGCGGTGTTCCTACACACGAGAACTGATGTATGATTCCTTCCTCTTTAAATTTTGCAGTGAGACAAGTGAACTCTCGGTTCCGTTGTCACTCCGAACGACCTTAATCTGTTTTCTGAATTGTCTCAACACCATTGACATGAAGTCTTTCAACGTTTTTCCCACTTGTGTTTTATCTTTCAGCAAGTATACCCAAACACCTCTTGATTTGTCATCGACTATTGTCAGAAAACAGTATGAGTTGCATAAACTAGGATCTCGATATGGTCCCCATAAATCGCAGTGGATCATATCAAAAATCTCTTGACTTTTATTATCACTTTAAAGAAAAACATCTCGACATTGCTTAGATCTTAAACAGATGTCACAACTAAAAAAAATCCTTAGTCCTACTACCAACAGAAGGAAGCAAATCAATAACGCCATTAGATGGATGTCCTAGCCTTTGATGCCACACATCTTCAGCTCTATCCTTATTCATACGTAACACAGTGAATTCCGTCACTCTCCTAAAGAAGTATAGACCATCTTTCAGCTCACCCGCTTCAGTCAGACTCCTCGTTAAACGGTCCCGAAGAACACAACCCTTGTTAGCTACTTGCATCACTAAATCTGAATCATCAATCAGTTGGGAGACAAAAATCAAACTACATCTCAGATTCGGAACAAACAGAACATTCTTAAGCTTAAATCTGTCATCAAAAATCACTGTTCCCTTTCTTCTAGACATACTCTGTTCACCATTTGGCAGACCAATTACACAAGGTAACATATACTTCGAATCAACAATCAACTCTTCATAACCTGTCATATGGTTAGACACTCCGGTATCAAGTACCCAATCTAAAGAATTCTTACCATTCAGCCGAGAAGTCGATCCCTGCCTCTCTTCCAACAACTTAATCAAAGTTGTTCACTGCTCATTGTTCAATCCTGTGTATCCAAACCTTTCTGCTTCAGTGCTTGTTTCTCCAGGATCATGTGCGTTCTGCACCACTACTGCATTTGCTCGGAAGTTCCCACGACCTCGTCCTCCACCTCTGCCTCCTCCACGGCCAGGTTGTCGAGATCTCTCTTCCCACCAGCTAGGAAATCCAATGACTTGGAAACACGTATCTGCTGTGTGTCCTGTCTTTTTGCAAGTTGTGCAAACAAGTTTGCTCTTGTCCTCCATACCAGTTCTCACACCACTGGTTCGAACCGCAAATGCTGTTTGTCCACCTTGATGTTCTCTTCCACGCATCACCGTGTTCATCCGCTCAATGGACTTGACCTTTGAGTAAACTTGATTCATGCTTGGAAGTGGATCTGTGCTGATCACAGTAGCACGAACAGATCCAAAAATTTCTTCATTTAATCCCAAAAGAAATTGATGAATTCGATCATCTTCTCTCATTTTTTACCAGTTCAGCTGTCAGATTGCAAGAGCATCCGCTACAGGTGCACTTCAGCTGCTTCTCATAATTCATCATGTTCTCCCACAAGATCTGAAGTTTACCGTAGTAATCGATAACACTCAGATTTCCTTGTCTGCAATTTGCGAGCTCTGCCTTAATCTCCTGGTATCTTGGTCTGTTTCCCTCCGAGAAACGGTCCTTAATCTCCTTCCAGAGCTCCTTAGGATCTTCCTTGTTTGTCAATGTTCTTCTGATCTTCGGATCCACTGTGTTTAGAATCCACAGTGAGACCATCGAATTCACCGAGACCCAGTCTTCAAATTCAGCAGCCTCTTCTTTCGGTATCTTCACGGTTCCATCCACGAACCCGTATTTCTTCTTGACTCGCAACGCCGATCTCACGGCTTGAGCCCATTCATCAAAATTATCACCATTAAATTGTACATGTGCGATGATAGCTCCAGGATTTTCAGTTGTAGCCAATTGATAGATTGGAGCCACGTTTTTCTTCTGGTCAGTGTTTGCTTCGTTAGACATGATGTTCGTCGGGTCAGTTGATTTTTCAGAACTCAGCTCTGATACCATGTAAAATCGAACTCAAGCTAACGAAGTTTTTTGTATATCTCTCTTGGAAACGAACCTTACAATATATATACAAGAAAAGATCTCTACCCCTAATTAAGAAGAAGATATCTAAGTTACCCGAAAACCGACTACAGAATATACACCATATACAATATCATATCTCGTAATGATCTCGAAGAGATTCCCGTCTATGGGCCTCGTAGATGGGCCTCCAACATTATTGTTTTAGTGAAAATAATGGTGTATTTTTAATGTGTAATATTCTATTATTTTATATTTTGTTTTCTATGTTAAAACGATTTTACAAACGATTCTACAAAAAATAACTCTTTCCGTAAACACATAAATCTACGGTGAACAATTTTAACTGCATTACAACTGTCGACTAATATATGTAGCTTGTTAGAATCTCAGATAAACTAGAATCCATAATTTGTAAGAATTATCATGGTATGATCTAGAAATAAACTTGGTAAAAAAAATAATCTAGAAATAAACCCCCACACATAATGTAAAAATATCAAATATTTGATCAATCACTAGACTAATGGGAATTGACCTCCATCTATTTCGTTATAAAACCTCACACCTAGTGTAACATTAGAAAAAAATGATTAATCAATAGACCAAGGAGCTCTCACCTCCATCTCCATTTTATCCATTTTTTCATTTTATAGATTCTAAGTATTTTCTCCATTTCTAATGATTAGATTAAAAAAAAAAATTATTGTTTTAAAAAGTTAGTTTTTTAAAAAATTTTCTTAATTTACCTCTATAATATTTATTATTTAAAGATAAAATTTAAATAATATTTTGTAAAAATAAATTTAGAATGGTTTTTAAAATTCTTTTTAATAGTATTTTTCCGTTTACCTCTATAAAACTTTATTAATTAAATAGTAGCTAAATTTATAAAAATAAAAATTTAATAGTAGTTTTTATTTAAAATTTCTTAATTTACCTCTATAAAAAGTTTAGAAAATCTATTAATTAAAAACGAATGGAATAGTAGTTTTCCGTTTAAAAAAAATCGCAGAATATAAAACTTTGGAGAGAAAACAAAAATTTACCGACAGGGGTGCATTGGATCGTGATCTTTTGACACAGCACAGATACACACACTCACGTTTTAAATTTGTATGCTTTAAGTCTTTATAAATGGAGTGTCGTTGTTTTATCAAACACAAATCCGTGCGATTATTAAATTTGTAACCTGGTTATAAACCAATATCAATAACCAGTTATAAATGGTTATAAATGGCAGTTAGTTATACGTTGTGTCTTTTTTTTTTGTGACTTAACTCTATTTATGATTGTCATATTTGGAATTAGTTAGTTTGTCATTTTCTACAACAAATGTTAAGTTGTAAAATCTGTTACGTGACAACTGACAAGCTCAGTTATGATTGATGAACAAAAAATAATAATTATATATACTTTTTTGGGAGGCTAAGGGCTTCTCCAATCTCACGGGATAACATCAAATATGTTGTCAATGGAGCTCAAACGGGACGGTATACTCCACAGAAAAAAATGTTTTTTAGTGTTTTATGAACAGAATCACATTTGGTGTGACACTGTTCATAACACTAAACATTTAATTATTTTTTTTCATTCAATGAAATAATTAAATTGATATTTATCATTTGATTAAAATTTGTAACTAAATATTAAATGTATTTTAAATATTTTTGTATCTTTAATTTTTAATAATAAGAAATTTTAATTTGAACAAAATATCTAAATCAATAACCGAATTGATTAAGATTAAAAATATATTATTAATTAAAGTTCAATTAAAACACTAGAAACATAAAAATACAAAATTAAAACTAAACAAACATAAAAACTAATAGGAGATTTGGTTTAATATTCCAAAAATTTTATATATTTAGAAAACTAACCCATATTTAAAAAACTTTGAAAACTAACCTTTTTAACATCTAAAATTACCAAAATACCCATGATAAATAAAACAAATTTCCTCTTGTTATAAAATCTAATTATATTTATTTTTGATTAATTTAAAATTGAATACAAATATATTATTTCAAATTTATTAATTAAAATAAGAATTAAAAAAAATAATGGCTGTGAAAATTCGATCATTTTGTGCATTGAAACTAAAAAAACATTTACTTGGATATTTTTAAATTTTAAAAATGGATATTCTTATTATCAAATCCCCACACGATTATATCGTGGATATGATCTCGTAATTGAACTGATAAGAGATATTTTTTATATTCAGTTTGAGGAAAATTTAATTAATAAATAGACTTGAGTCGCATAAAAGAGTTTGCAAAAACCAAAGTAACGTGAATTTTGTTCTTCTTAAAAATGGTGCAGATTTTTGGAGTTTATGGAGATTAGGTGATGAGCAAAGGATCATGGAATTTTGTGATGAATCTAGTAGATATATATATATATATATAATATTATTATTGAATAGTTATTTTATAATATATATTTATTCCAAAAAATAAAAAATAAAATTAATTATTGTATTTGTATATTCTCAAAATTCAAGATGTGTATAATTGTCTTTTCACCTAATGAGAAAGCTAGTTTTCAAAGTTTTTAAAACAAGGGTTAGTTTTCAAAATATATAAATTTTTTGGAGTATTAAATAAAATTTCCTCAAAACTAAATGCAACAAGATAAATTTTAAGGACATAATATAAATTTCAACAATAATCTAATACCCGGAAAAACCATTTCCGCTAAGAAAACGATAGTACCTGAGAAAATATATTGTGTTGGTATTTATCAAAACTATTAAAAAATAAATAGAATTTTACATTTAATAATATAATAATAAAAATATTCTATTTAGTGTTATATTTGATGTTGTGGTTGGAGATGAAAAAAAAAATGGAACACTAAAACATCAAATTTGGTGTTAAAATAACACCCAATTTGATGTTGTGGTTGGAGATGCCCTAAATAGCTAAATGGTAAACGATAGAAGTCTGGGAGAGAAAGAGACATGAGACATGATTTCTTTTCTTAATTCACCTATTATTTTGGAATATTTATTAAAAACTCTTAAAATTAGAGAGTTTTGCATATATTGTCACTTATTTTAAGTTTTTTTTGTCATTTGCTTTTTTCTTTGGCAACATAACATTTTCTTTACCGTACAGATTAATTTCAGACGATTTTACTCTTGAAATGTGTACAATATGTGAGAAAAGAAGGAGGGGCAAAACAGACTTTACAAAGAAAAAATGTCAACTTATTTCCTCAGAATAATAAAAATATTAGAAAACTTAGATATAATCGACAATTGATACAAATATCTCTTAAAATTAACAATAGTTCTCAAAGAGAGAAGATGTAAACCAAATGATAGTGAAATTAAACAAATAAGATCTTCATTTGTTTCATGGATAATTTTAGTAAATGACCTTACTATATTCAATATTTGCAAAAAAGACATAGTCATTTTTTTCGTAAATAAGTTATATTATCTCTGTTTCATTATAAGTGATGTTTAAGGTTTTTGCACACATATTACGAAATCATTTAGCTTTGTTTTGTTTTTAAACTAAAACATTATTTATTATCTATCTAACCACAATTTAACAAATGATAAAATAATTTGCAAAATATAAATGGTGTTTCGGTTTGTTTTCGTCCTCTTGGGGCAAGTCTCCTGCACCATTAAGCAAGCGAGGTCAGAGTCGGAAACCCCGATGAAGGTGTGTTTTCCGATGACTCTCCGACGCTCAAGTCAGAAACAGAAATGAAAGACCACATCGTTAAGCGTCAGAAGTATGAAAGAGTCATAAAACGTGAAAGAGAGAGTTATGGTGACTCTGAGCTCTGAGAAATGATGGATCCGCAGAGTATTTGACAGTTTTAAGTGGATGAGAATCGGAGGTTTAGTTAGAATATTCGAGCCACAAGACTGAATATCCCTCAGAATCGAAGTGAGACAGTGTCTCAGAAGTTAGGAAAAGTTGTGTGTTTTGACACAGTTCTCTTAGACGAGAGTGAAAAATTGGATCCCCTCTCTCCGGGGAGTGAGGGTTATATTTATATGATTACCTGACCCGAACTCGTATACCGGGTTGCGTTGGTTTGTATGGGACGAGTCTTGGATCCTTCGTTGGGTTAATTACGGGGTACTTCAGTGCTTTTCTGCACACTTCATTTGTCATTTATGTATGTGCTCCCGACAAGGCGGTTTGCAGGGTGCATGCACCGCGCCGAGTCTGTGCTACTTCAGTAGTTTATGCGCTGCCACGCGTTCTGATCGCCCATGCCTTTATATTCCCAATGAACAATGATTAGTCGCTTTTGCCTATCATATAAGCCAAAAACGACCAGTTATGGGTTTAGTACGAGAGTCAACTTTCGTTTGAAATGTTATTGGAGAGAAAAGTGGAGATAATCATGCGCATAGTTGTTGAGTGTCATTTTACCTTTCCCAATAACATGTTAGGGGTTATCGGGGTTCTCTTACCTTCCCGGATATTGCTACCCGGTTACTGGAAGTCTTATCTTCCCAGGTATAGCTATCCGGTTTATGATGATTTAGTCGGGGAGCTGAATTGTACCTGAAACGACCGCACTTTTTTTTTTTTTTTTTTTAAAACATATAACAATAATAAACAATTATTAATACACAACCACACACGGTCTACAGCTTACACAAGCTCACGGTTACAATCGCCAAACAACACGTATCGATCGATACCCCCTGGTGTCGATCGATACCCCAACAACAGAAGCAACTCCCGGGTCCTAATCATCCCCTCCTCACCGCCTCGATTCCACGATCACGCCTTATCTTTACCTGCATCGACAAAAGTGATGCATCAACATTTGGCTAACCAAATGCTGAGTGAGATTGATCATCCCAACAACAGGCTATCAAATAAGCACAACAACAGCAATATCAAATAGCCAAACCAAGAATTAATTAACACCAAATAAACTTCCCGGAACGAAGCCACCGGTATCGATCGATACTCCACGGGTATCGATCGATGCCCAACAACACATGACCCCTCAACCAGGGTCCTGGTATCGATCGACACCCCAGCAACACACTGGTATCGATCGATGCCAACACAACTCAAGACCACCGACAAGGCCCTGGTATCGATCGATGCCCAAACAACACACTGGTATCGATCGATGCCAACACAACTCGAGTCTATCCACACACAACTCGAGACCACCGCCAAGGGACAGGTATCGATCGATACCCACATGGTATCGGTCGATACTCCCTGCGAAAACCCAAGCACCACCGCGAGATCTCACCCAGAACTCGCCAAGACCACACACATAACACACCAATCAAGCTTAACAACACACACACAAGCTCAATTGCTAACCTTTGGTCCCAACTCACCTTAAATCGGACGGATCGAGCTCTAGAAGACCTCCCACGCTTCCCTCTAGTTCACCACGACCAAACTCTTCCGATCTCTTCTTCAAGCTTCTCCCAAGCTCGAATCTCTCTCGATCTCGCAAGATCCAAGCTTCACCAAGCTTCACCTTCTCTCACGCTCTCCTTCTCTCTCTCTCTCTCTCTCTCTCTCTCTCTCTCTCTCTCTTTCTTGTGACCTCCTTGGTCTTATCCTCACAAGGACATCCTTTTATACTCGAAAGAAGATAAGAGAAGAAGATAACCACGAGAAAACCCGGCTGGTATCGATCGATGCCTGCCAGTATCGATCGATACCGCCCCCCGGAACAACCCGAATTAATTATTCCTCCACAATAATTAACTCTTCCGGAACACGGGCGTTACAATTCTCCCCCACTAACTTAGATTCGACCTCGAATCTTCGCTACCGTTCATCTCCCATGAACCGTCCATCTCCAATGAACCCTAATCGTCGCAACGATTACACAACCCTTGGCCAACCCGGCCAACGCAATACTCACACGAGGTCCAAAACTAACCTCCGAGGTTTCCCACTCAGTCCCTATGCTTATGACACCGCGGCATCATATGTACTTATTGCTCAAACACACGCCAACCCCATCACTCAAGACACCGCAGCATCTCTGAGTTCTGAGCGTCAGCCATATCCCGCAGGATATCCACCATACCTCGCAAGGTATCAACCATACCACAGCACCCAAGACACCGCAGCATCTCCGAGTTCTGGGTATCTGCCGTACCACTCCCCTCGGTAATATAACCTGACGAGTCTCGATACCCCATACCACTCAATTCTAGGCAATATATCCTCCATCCAGGACATACTCCTTACGAATCCACGGTATCACATATCACTCTAGGCTATAAACCTCCCGAGTCTGGGTACATCGCCACTCACACTCTCAAGACCGCAGTCCTGGGAGCTATCGGCACCAGAGGAGCATGTCCTCTCAACGAGCAATAAGTCACACATCTCTAAGCATCTCGACTGAACTACCTCTCGTGATCCGTGTAAATCCTCGCAAGGCAACACCGGCATCACCCATATTTCGTACCCGGAATAACTGCCGTGCATGACCAATAACCAGGCCATCGCACCTCCGTTGCGCACCTTCCAGTGTCGGCTTGCTTTAGAAAGACTTGTCAAGACAACTTTGACTAGGCTACCTTTAACACCCAACAACCCTCTGCAGTAGGTCATCAATACAAACGTAATAAAACAAACAAGTACCATACGCCCGCAATCCGACCCACCACATAGAACCGCTAGGTGAAATAACCCGGTCTCGTCACTCGACTCATTTTCCCGAACAAGCTTAACTGAAAACACGCAACGCTCACAATAGCAATAAGAACATCCATCTTATCACTCTCTTGCATTAACGTTTCTTACCCCAAACGTAATGCGAAGCCGTGACTCCCAAAGTCACCAGTAATAAGAAATACTCATCTTATTACACATCATAATGTAACATCGTTCTACACAACGGAAATACAAAATGATACACACATAGCACACAACTATAACCGAAACTGGAACCTCTCGATGGAACTCAAGCCGCAGCTTGCTTCTGGAACCACTCGTGGAACCACGTTCCATCCTAACCTCTGGCTCCCAAGTTTCCTCCTACACCCCGCCACAGCCCCACAGGACACGCATCATCGGAATCCTCTTCCGACGAAGCTCCTTGACCCTCTGCTCGAGAACTCTCAAAGGTCTCGCCTCAACGGTCATATTGGACTAGAGATCTGGCGGAATCTCAGCCAATACCTCGTCACCCCTATGCAAACACTTCCTCAGCATCGACACCTCGAAGACCTTATGAAATGCTTGCATAACCACGGGTAACTCCAACCGATACACTACCGGTCCCACACGCTCTACAATCCGAAACGGTCCCATATACCTCGGACTCAACTTAGTCACAGCAATGGACCTGTTCGGACCTCTCAGTAAAGCCATCTGGAGATACACACTACCTCCCACCTCAAGCTCTTTCCGCCCCTTATCAGCATAACTCTTTTGCCGATCTTGGGCCTCTTTCATGTTCAGCTGCAAAACCCGGATCTCTTCCGCGGTTTCCTGAACAAAACTAGCACCCAAAGTGCTCCTCTCCCCCACTTGTGTCCAACACAAGGGGGTACGACATGGCCTCCCATACAGAGCCTCATATGGAGCCATCCCACTACTCGCCTGGTAACTATTGCCATAAGCAACCTCCACCAAGCTCAAGTGATCCACCCAGTGACCACCCCCAAACCAGCACACACATCCTCAACAAATCCTCTAGAAACTGGATGGTCCTCTCGGACTGCCCATCTGTCTGAGGATGATACGCCGCTCAAGTGCACTTTCGTGCCCATCTGTCTGAAACGCATTCCAGACCAGAACTCCGCACTCCGCCCTTCTAAGGACAGCTCGCCACTCGGTGATCCATGCTTCCGCAACCAAAGCAACCCGGACCACCCTGACTACCTCTCGAAGCGCTCTCTCGCTTCCGCTTCGGTCCTTGCATCGGCTTACCGCCTCTGCTCGGACCGGACTGCTGCTGCACAGATCTCGCCTGAAGACTCGGTGTAACCACCACCACCTCGTCCTTCAGACCCTCCTCCAGCAAAGCCGCAGTCTCAACCAACTCATCAACCGTGCAAAAAGCCCTCACATGCAACGGTTCCTCAAGTCAACCCGAAGACCCATCAGGAATCTCTACACACGGGCCGACTCACTCTCAACCGCTCGTCTAACATAAGACCCGAGCCGGTTGAACTCCACCTCATACTCGCGTACCAACCGATCCCCCTGAGTCAAACTCGCAAGTCTTGACTCGACCCGGTTGAACGCCTCCTGAGGGAAATACTTGAAGTTAAACTCTTCCACAAAATCCGCCCAAGCCATCGCTGCCTGAACTCTCCGTGCTGCCACACCCCTTCCTCAGAGATGCGCATTACCAAAGATCACCTGGTATCCCGCAGGACACCTACTCGAGAGGAAATTCCTCTCTACCCTCCTCAACCACGCATCCGCGTCCTCAGGATTAGCACCTCCAGAGAAGAACCCCGTGCCAATCCTCTGCATCTGCTCCATCATCCTAAGGTAGGATGGGAGCTCCTCAGCAACCGCAGCTGCCACCTGAGGCTGAGCCTCCACAACTACCGGATCCACAGGAGCCTGAGCCGGTACCCTCTCTGGTAACCGCTCCAACAACCTCGCCAACAGATCCGCTATGCGATCATCTCGGGCCCGAGCATCACCCGCTGCTACACCCGCAGCACCCGCTGGAACACCAGCCACACTGGCGCTCACGCCAGCCCCAACGGCACTCACACCGGCCGCACCCTCAGACCCAATCTGACTCGCACGCGAATCCTCGACCTGCTCTGCCGGCACACGGCCACGACCCCTACCACGGCCACGACCTCTACCACGCTCTCTAGCCATCTGCACACGTGCAGAAGCACAAGCTAAGAACTATGATCAATCATCACAATAAAGATAATCACCGTGGAATCTCACAAGGCTCGAAGAGGATGATTCTAAGACCCCCACACAATACCCAATTTAATCTAGAACCACCTAGGCTCCTAGAACCGTAAGGGCTCTGATACCAAATTGAAACGACCGCACTTTTTTTTTTTTTTTTTTTTTAAAACATATAACAATAATAAACAATTATTAATACACAACCACACACGGTCTACAGCTTACACAAGCTCACGGTTACAATCGCCAAACAACACGTATCGATCGATACCCCCTGGTGTCGATCGATACCCCAACAACAGAAGCAACTCCCGGGTCCTAATCATCCCCTCCTCACCGCCTCGATTCCACGATCACGCCTTATCTTTACCTGCATCGACAAAAGTGATGCATCAACATTTGGCTAACCAAATGCTGAGTGAGATTGATCATCCCAACAACAGGCTATCAAATAAGCACAACAACAGCAATATCAAATAGCCAAACCAAGAATTAATTAACACCAAATAAACTTCCCGGAACGAAGCCACCGGTATCGATCGATACTCCACGGGTATCGATCGATGCCCAACAACACATGACCCCCCAACCAGGGTCCTGGTATCGATCGACACCCCAGCAACACACTGGTATCGATCGATGCCAACACAACTCAAGACCACCGACAAGGCCCTGGTATCGATCGATGCCCAAACAACACACTGGTATCGATCGATGCCAACACAACTCGAGTCTATCCACACACAACTCGAGACCACCGCCAAGGGACAGGTATCGATCGATACCCACATGGTATCGGTCGATACTCCCTGCGAAAACCCAAGCACCACCGCGAGATCTCACCCAGAACTCGCCAAGACCACACACATAACACACCAATCAAGCTTAACAACACACACACAAGCTCAATTGCTAACCTTTGGTCCCAACTCACCTTAAATCGGACGGATCGAGCTCTAGAAGACCTCCCACGCTTCCCTCTAGTTCACCACGACCAAACTCTTCCGATCTCTTCTTCAAGCTTCTCCCAAGCTCGAATCTCTCTCGATCTCGCAAGATCCAAGCTTCACCAAGCTTCACCTTCTCTCACGCTCTCCTTCTCTCTCTCTCTCTCTCTCTCTCTCTCTCTCTCTCTCTTTCTTGTGACCTCCTTGGTCTTATCCTCACAAGGACATCCTTTTATACTCGAAAGAAGATAAGAGAAGAAGATAACCACGAGAAAACCCGGCTGGTATCGATCGATGCCTGCCAGTATCGATCGATACCGCCCCCCGGAACAACCCGAATTAATTATTCCTCCACAATAATTAACTCTTCCGGAACACGGGCGTTACAGTACCTGTCTGGATCACTCATCTCCTTACTAGCGCACTCTCCAGGTAACATGGCACAAGTTGGCGATTTTAGGAGAATGTGACTCCTTATCATTTTGGGACCATTCATCCCCTTATTTCCCACTCCCGCTGTCCGAGAATGGTTTTGGGAGATGGTGGCGAGATATAACGTGTCCTAACCTGTCAAAAAGTGCGACCACTTAGCCTCTTATCCGCACCCCTTCGAAGTGGCACACTTTTAGGTTAAGTGGTCGTCTAGTCTACGGTGACACGTTCATACAACATGTCATAGAATGTCCTAAGGTTCGATTGCCTAGCCTCGTAACTGCACCCTCTCGAAGTGGCACGCTTTTAGGATAAGTGAATGTCTAGTCCATTACGACACGTGTCACCCTTTGATTCGCCAATCTCATGAGGGATTATTTAATCAATTTTGCATTTAAAATCTGAAAATCATATAATTTGAAACAAAATTTCTTTTTTGGATTGTGAAACAGAAAGAGTATATTTTGGGTGTTTTTCAAAAATTGCATGGATTTCACCCACATTTTTTTTGTTGGTATATGCTGATTATTTTATGATACGCTATTTTACATGATATCACCAACCTTGTTTTTGTTGGTATATGTTATTTTTTATGATACACTATTTTACATAATATCACAATTTTATTTTTGGGTGTATACCAAATTTTGTGCTAGTGTAAATTGGGCCTAAATGGACTAAATTGAAATCATAAAAATTGAAAGTGACTGAGAAATGGGGAAAAACTGGGCCTTCGCAAAAGCCTCAAAAGTTGACAAATTACATGTGGTGTAATTGATCATACATTGAAATTTTGAGGAAAAATCCTCTAGTATATATAAAGAGGGAACCTAAACATACGTTCAAAAGGCTACACTATAGTGTATGCTAGAGAGGAGAGACCAAATCACACACGCGCACGTCGCCGCCACCATCGTGCCGAGCCGTTCTCGGGTCTTGCCTAATAAGGTTATTTTTGGGCCAAAACTAACAAAATCTGGTGCCAATTTTTGAAAAAATTTGACTTGAGTGAATCAAAATCTCGTCCCAATAATCCGGCCATGACTCTCTCTCTCAGCACTGATCAAAGGTGACGTGAGATCGAGTCTCACGTAACAGTCCCATGTTGACTTCCTTTAGCAGATCTCGTCCCAATAATCCCGTTGACTATTCAGAACTATTCGATCTCATTCATTACTCACGCTTTTACACAACAAAAACAATGTATTTCTAGAGATTTTTCTCTTCTTAAAAGTAAATGATTCGAGAGTATATCGTAAATTATAGAGTTAGTAGATTTCATTTTTGGGTGTTGTGAAACAGTCTCAAACGCATTGACTCATGTAATTCAAAAATCATTATCGTCACACTCTACGAACAATTTATTGAGTTAAGAAAAGAGCAATCTCGCCTATAAAATGCTTCCTTAATATCATCTTTTTAATATATATTTAGTAGATTTAGTAGATTATAGAGTTAGTAGATTTCACCATCTTTATGTTTTCCTTCCAAAACTGATTACTACATGATATTCCCAAATATAGTTACTTGTTGATAATAATTTAGAGTCTCTGTCCCTAATAATAACCAAAGCTTCTTCAACACTATGTGATTGATGTTGAATGGGTTCTTGTCTTCTAGCCGTAGAAATCCATCTCTGCCTTCTTCAGCACGCATAAAACTTTTTCAAAGAACTCTGCTTCTCTTTCATTCACTTCCTCAAGAGTCTTAGCTTCATGTTCATCCGCCTATTACAACAAAACATCATACCTCAAAATGTAACAAAACCCGACCAAATCGATGAACTCACCTAATGATTCCAAGCTAAATAATCAAACCTCTTTAAACTTCAAAAGAATCAAGTTTGAGACTGATGCTGGCTTCTTTGCATCCCATCTGATTAATCACAACTTTCACATTATGTACTGATAATTTTTTTTAATTTTTTTTCGTCGAATTAATTGAACATACCTGACGAGCATCAACTCATTCATGGCTCGCCACATTCCTCTCCCAACATCTTTTGCAGCCTCATCTCGAGCACTTCGTCCATGCCACAACTCTTTCACTATGTACTTCACTTCCTCAACATCTACCTACAGAAAACAAAAGGAGATCAAATTTTATTTCATTTTCAGGAAATGTACCATAGTTTAGAGCATTTCTCAAGAACCTACTTTTAACTTCACAAGCAGTTTCAAGTGTCACATACGTTTCAGTTACCGTTCCTATTCCTTTACCAGTTTTAGCGACAAAGAGCACAAATATATTATCAGATCGAAAGTAAGGATATTATTGACGCAAATCTGAATACCTGGACTTCTGCAGATGTGCCATAAACTGTCTCCTCATGCTCAATAAGGCGTTGATGAAGCATTCGGTAATGATCCAAATCAAGATTTACGATAGGCTCCATCTGAACTTGCACATCTGCAAGCTGTGTTATTACATAGGATGCCATGATCTGTCCAAAAATAGCTGGGATGGTTCCGAGAACAGGAATTATCCGAACACGAAAGCCAGGAACTACCTGAAAATCACAAGCAAGCTATTAAGATCAATGACTAGTGTAAAGATTGGATGTAAATGTTCAGTTTTTCAGCTGATATTAGTTACTTGATAATCTGAAGGATTCTCGTCTTCCCCATTAGGCCCCTTAAAGGGAAGCAGCTTTGCTTTTGGTTTTTCCAGGGAAAACACAACAGGAATGCCTCCTTCAATGCCGTGTTCTCTCCTCAATCTGTGTCTTACCTGAAAAATCAAGAACCATGTAGGAGATTTTAATCATCAACCTTCAATACTTATCCATTTGATGAATGCCTTAATAAAGTATTTCAACAGAGGAAAGAATTAGAGGTGTTACAGATCGAGATAACGGGTCAATTGTCGATTCTCTTAAATCAGCCACTCTGATTCTTGTTGGATCAGCTCTAGCACCCGCACCAGTTGCAGACAGAACTTTCAAACCCCTTTTAACACATGCAGCCAAAAGTCCCACCTAACATTTTTTAAAAAATGAGGCAATTATACCAGAGATGCTATAATCTACAGCTCTGCGGAAATCAACGGATCAATTCAAGTCCATGAAGAAAGGGTACCTTCGTATCGATGTTGTCAATGCAGTCCAAAACGAAATCTGGGTTGCCTGAAAGAATTTCTTCTTCGGACGATGAGTCATACAGCATCACCTTGGCTTCTACACTGCATTCGGGAAATATTGAAGAGAAATGCTTCTTGAGACAAAAAGCTTTCGGGATACCAACATCTGCTCGTGTTGCAACAGCGTGTCGATTTAATGATGAAAGTGACACCTTTTCAAGTAATTAAGAATCAGCGCATGAATACAAGGAAGGAAAAAAAACAAGTGGATCAAATTTCGTATGCAAATTTTGAGTGAAACAGACCGTATATTCGTATAAAGAAGCCAAATATAACCCCAAAATACCTGGTCAAAGTCGACAAGAAGGAGCTTCCCAACACCTGACCTCAAGAGCATAGATGCAGCATGACTCCCTACACCTCCAAGTCCAATGACCACAACATATGATCCAGTTACTTTACGCTGAGCTTCAAGATCGAAAAACTGGATATTCCTGTAGAGAGAAATCATCATAAACCGTTTTAGAATCATTATAGCATCAGGTAACCTCTATACAAGAAGATTCACACATTACAACATAACGAAATAACAAATGTAAAAGAAGATTTCTTTTTGAGTCTTTTAATTGCCCTTTTCTTACAGTTTCCTAGCAACTTGTACAAACCAATACTTTCAGAAAGATCATAGCTTTGTGTCTCTTTAGTATCAGCTACAAACTTTTCAAGAAAATTGCTCCATTTCATTGAGATTAAGACACTAAAATTGGAAAAGGTACCTGGTTAAATGTTCAGAAACAATTTCATCTGTCAAAAGATCTTGACCAATTGCTGCAGTAACTGGTGTTGTTTCAGATTCAATACCATTTCCTGCAAAAAAAATTGCATTTTTGATATTGGATCCAAACAAAGGAAACTAAATTTTTCATCTTCTTCGTCTCAAGATGGAGAAAAAGAAGATACCTAATAGCTTAGTTCCTGGGTTTTGATCATGCGGCTTCACTGAGCTCCTGCGATAGATAAACACCGATAGAAACTCGAATCAGCCCGTCAATTATCTCGAAGCAACATTATCGAAGTCAGATACTTTGCCTGGAGAGAAGTTTAAGGAGAGCGACGGTGGAGAGGGATCCGATTAGAGCTCCGGCTCCGACGAGACTCAGATACTTTAATTTTTCTTCCATGACCGTTAATCTCTCACTCGGTTCCTTTTGCCTTTCTCGTTACCAGCCAAGACACAAGTAAGGGTTTAGGGTTTAATTTATTACTGATGAAATCAATCTTTTTCTTACCAAAATTTATGTTTTAAACCTCAGTTGTTGTCTTTTTTTTTTGTTTATTGTTACTTGATTTTTAGAACCCTAATCTCTAAAATTTGCAATAAAAGATGGTAAACTCTTTTTTTTTTTTTTTTTTTTTTTGGAAAATCGCATTTTAAACTTTGAGGAATGAAAAATGTAGCACTTCAAATTTTGAGAGATTCACACTAGCACTTTAAACCATCAAAGTAACGAAACTAACACATTAAATCTTCAATGTGGCAATTTTGTTCGCGCCGCCATAAAACATAACGGACCAGTTAACTCCGTTAACGGAAATATTAACTCCGTTGAATTAATTAAAACGTGGTGATTATTTTATTATATTTAAAATTGAAAAAAAAATTAAGTAAAATAATAGAAACATTATCCCCGACAAAAACAAAAACAAAAAACAAAAACCCCCAAATCCAAATCGATTTAGGGTTCTTGAGACAAAACACCCAGAAAATCGAAGAGAACAATATGGTGGCATGAGTTTGGATGATGTGAGTATTTAAATATATAACCGAAAAGACACTAATCAAAGATCATCAAGATCAGATTGGAGATATCGGCCATACTAATGCACCAGACGGACTTTGGATTTTGCTTTGTCATTTATATAATCTTCACTTGTCATATAGATTTCAAAATTCTCTTAATCAATTTAATTGAAGCTTTTATGTTTTAATTGGGAACAAGTGGACCTGCTTTGTGATGATATTATGCGGAAAAGTGAAAATCGGAACAGATAAAGTTTTACAATAAATTCGCAGTGTACATTTGTTTTCTTTTGTTCAAATTTGTCTTCTACAACAACAAAAATTTAGAGAGCAGATGAAGATTTTCTGCAACCAACCACCATTAAACCCTTCATATTCCTTTGACGAGATTTCTGCCGCCTCTGCTCGGAGAAGTGAGAGCTCACTAAGGGATTTTGACAAACACCAAGTGCTACAAATCCACCGTTCAGCATCTTCCCATTTCGAAGGTATCGCTCTGCCGCTGTAAACGGCGTCGTTAATTGCGGCGGTGGAAGTAGTAGACGAGGGATTAGGAACTCTCTCGGAGCTCCATCCTTTGTTATCGATGTAACTCGGAGCTCCAAGACTTAAAACCCCACCAAAGCTATTAGAAGAAGCATACGTCTTTCTCATTTTTTTCCAATTACTCCAGAAGAAAAAACAAAAGTCTCAGATTCAAGATGGAGAAAAACAAATCTGAAACTTTCTAAGAATTAATTGAGCTCATATTTTTGTTGACCGGAGATTGGAGAGTGATAAGAGAGAGTGATGTAAACTGAAAAGAGAGAATAAAGAAAAGGGAAAATTGAACCCAATTTGCTCTTCTTCGATTTTCTGGGTGTTCTCTCACTCAAGAACCCTAAATAGATTTTGGGATATATATATATATTTTTTTTGTCGGGTAAGGTTTCTATGATTTTACTTAGGTTTTTTTTTCTATTTCAAATATAATAAAATAATCATCAAGTTTTAATTAATTCAACAGAATTAATATTTTCGTTAACGGAGTTAACTGTTCCGTTATGTTTTATGGTGGCGCGAACAAAGTTACCACATTGAAGGTTTAATGTGTTAGTTTCGTTACTTTGATGGTTTAAAATGTTAGTGTGAATCTCTCAAGGTTTAAAGTGATACATTTTTCATTTATGGAGGTTTAAAATACGATTTTCCTTTGTTTTTTACAAACATTGCTTTTTTTTTTATCTCGCTCTCCTAAGCGATCGCAAAGGCGATCTAAACCGTTTCCTTTACATAACCGTTTCCTTCACGTGCCGTCTTTTCGACGTTGATTATGGCCAGTGAACGACACATCTCCGGTGTCGGCACGTAACAAGTAACGATTATGTGATGTTTTTTCTCAATCGATCTCCCTCTTCGAAGAGGTTCATTTCGTTTAATGATTGGTGGTATCTCCTTACCGTCATCAGCGACTATTGTCCGGTAAGTTCCGGTGTTATGTCTCCGTTGGTAATCTCCAGTGGATCTTTTATTATATCTTTGCAAAATTTGGAAGAAACCTTGATGGTTTTGTTCTGGAATCAACCTTTACTACTTATCATCTTATGGTTCAAGTACGTAATCTGGATTTTCGATCCGGGGATTAGAGAAATAAGGATCAATGGTCGGCGGTTCTGGGATCTAACTTTGATTTTCTTCGATGATTTTACTCTGAGGGAAACGGCATTACCATGGAATCAACCACTATGGAAACCGCCTTGGAAAGGATAAGGGTTTGGAGCAGAATTATCTTTGTTGTATGGTGACATTCGTACAGTCGTTGAAAATTGGCAGTCTCAAAGCTTATTTTCTTCGAAAGAATCAGTACACTTTTAGCTCCTAATTGGGAATTGGTCAATGTAATACAATATGGGAAAGGATGGACATCAGCCAAAGTTAAAGATCGCATCAGATTAAATGCGAATTTGAGGAAGGATAGAGTGGACACTCTATTAGCGAGTAAACTTTATCGAAATAAAAATCGTCAATTTCTCTTTTGTTTTATGGTATTGTATTTTTGTTTTTTAATGTATTTTTTATGTATTTGAATTTTATATAAATAAAGATAGTTACACATTGCTTCTTTTTTTTAACAGAATTTTAGATACATTGCAAAATTAATGAAATGGTTTGGTAAAGTAAAAGGTAAAGTAAACCATAGGAACAAAATTTAACAAAAACTAGAGTGACCAAATTCGGTTTTGGGCTAGATATTTTTTAAGTTTTAGGTTGGGTTTAAATTAAGAAATATCGATGCGCATAAAATTGGGATTAGGTTTTTTAGATTTTAAACCGGGTTCAAATTATTTGGATCATAAATAATTTGACCAATTTTATTTAGGTTCTAAAAGTTTTGGATTGGGTTATGCTTTATACTTTTACTAGTTGATTATCCGCGCTTCGCGCGGTATATTATATATTTAATTATTTATCGATGTAGTTAAAAATAGTAATAGCAAAAAAATTAATTAGATTTAGTATTTTTCAAAAAGAATTTTTAATAATGATTTAGTATATCTAATATTTGATGGGTTTATATATATCCAATAAAATAAAATTTGATTTAAAACATATAGTAAATACCATTCAAAACCTACGATAGAGAATAATTGATATATATACTTCTCTCTTTTGAAATACGGGTCGAATTTCCATTCATCTATATCAATCTCATTCTGAAATCATCTAATATTTCTCTCGCTTTTTCTCACTTTCTATCCTTTTTTAATAAGAATCTCACTCTCTATCTCTCACTTATGAACGCGATACATTGAACTACATACCACATCATACCACATATTAGTATGATTTAACCTAAAAATTTCCATTCATCTACATCAATCTCATTCTGAAACCATCTAAGATGTTTCCAATATGCACTTATAATCTCTCTCTCACTTGATCAGTCCCAACTTAACTAGGGGGCCAGCAATGCGACCGCCCCAGGGTCCACACCTTTTTTTGGTTCAAATATTTTACTGCACACAAGCCCTGAAATTTTTTTTATTGCCCAAAGGGCCCAAATTTTTTTTTTCTTACCCATGGACCCCAAAAAAATATATTTTGCCCCATGACCCCTAATAATATTGAGCCGGTGCTGCACTTTATCTCACTCTCTATCTTTCTTTTTCTAAGAATCTCACTTATTGGTGTCTACTTCCTGACTTCACCCATTAGTCCTCTTAATGATTGGCTTGAACACATTATCATTTTGGTATATTACAATTTGCCTCTCATAACATGTATTTTGCATACCCATCAAAAGATTAGAGTTGCAATTCGAGCTTGTAGAAGCTCTTGCGAGTATTCTTTTATTGAACAAATCTTTGTTCGCATGGTTAAACACCGATTTCTAACCATCAAAACGCATTGTTTCCCCCCCTATAAGCAACGACTAAATAATTATGGTTTTCTTACTTACAAATGTTTTAAGAAAGTTTTTAAATATTTTTATACATTTGTTTTGGAACTAATCTTTATTGGTTGTTTTAAATTATATATCACAACATTCTTGATTTTATTTATAAAAAATAAATACATAGATTATAAACACTAAATAATGCAATGGACAAGACTAAGAAGCCATAAGAAACTAATTACATATTTTTATATCAAATAAAATTATAAAATAAGATTAAATGTATATAATATTTATGTTAAATTTTATTTTATGATTTAATATTTTAGATTTTTTAGAATTTATATTATTGTAATATTTTCTGCTTTTTAACGGTTTTGGAATGGATTTAGATATTCGCGGATAATAGAAAATCTTGATTCTGAAAGTTATTTTTTGGATTTAGGAAAATCAGATATGGATCCGGTTATCCTACCCGTTTCTATATAATCTTATATCTTATTTTAATTATACATTAATTTATCATTTTAATAAATTTATATAATATATTTTCATAGAATCATAACTCTTTACTTTATATATAGCTAAGTTTATAATATAGTGAAATTATAATTGATATTTTCATGTATTCATCTCAAAGTAAATTTTTATCTAAACTCTATTAAAAAAATCTCATAAAACTAAAATTCATCAATTAAAATTTCTTTACATCAATAATATATAAAGTATCTTGTATAATCAAATGTCTTTTCATATTTTAAGGAAAACTATTATATTAATATATGACAATGATTATGAGAATGAAGATGTCATAACACAATTATTATGATAATTATGGTCAATTGGTCAACAACCGCTTTAAACGCTGGTGATGTGCGTCTAAACGTTGGTCGTCTGAGATGTGAGTTTTCCTCCGTGACGGTGTCAAAAATAATTGTTGGCCCATTCTGTGGTCCATTTAGAGTGTTTGTTGATAAATGGTTTTGGACGATGAATGTTTAGATTGGAGGAGTAAGTGAATGCTGATGTGTCAGAAATATAGATTAACAGTAAATTAGGATTTAATCCGCGCTATAATTAGTGCGGGGTAATTTTTTATAAAGAAATTGTTTTAAAATTTTTAAAAATTGATTTTATCTAAATTTTATAATATGTCTAACTAATGATTATAGATAAAACTATCAATTTATAATAATTTTTCTATTTAACCCGTTTTGTAATGAACTAAAATATTATTCGGACTAACCCGTAAAAACTTATAATCTTCAAAACATAACTCTAATATGCACTATTAAATGACTATGATTTTTGTGGTTAGTTTACGAACTCTTAAAAAAATAGTTTTCTTTTGTCTAACTTTTTATAAAATTAATAAAATATTTTTCAACTTTTGTTTTGATATATATTCAAATAAAATATAATAAATTATAATGAAAAATATATCAAGATTTTGAATAGATTTTTGTTTTTTGAATATATACTGATTGATTATTATTTTAAAATATAGTATTAAAAATAATAAAGAAATTAAATAATAAATAACATTTTTAATGCAAAATATATATACTTTCCATATTTTAATCAATAATTTTAAAAGACTATTATATCATTTTCTATTTCAATTATTCTTTATTATTTGTAATGACATTAATAAATTACAAAACAAAGTTCATTTTCAAAAATGTCTTCTTAAATAATATTATAGAGATGAGGTGGCAGTCTAAGAAGATACTAAATTCTCCTTTATATATCTCTATAATATTATTTAAGAAGATGTTTTAAAAAATAAACTTTGTTTTGTAAGTTATTATATGAAATGTCATTACAAATAAAGAATAATTGAAATAGAAAAGGATATAATAGTCTTTTAAAATTATTGATTAGAATATGAAAATTATATATTTGCATTAAAAAGTTATTTATTATTTAATTTCTTAATTATTTTTAATACTATATATTTTAAAATAATAATCAATTCATATATATTCAAAGAAAAAAATATATTCAAAATCTTGCTATATTTTTCACTATAATTTATTATATTTTATTTGAATATACATTATATCAAAACAAAAGTTATGTTTTCAAGATTTTACGGATTAGTCCGAATAATATTTTAGTTCACTATAAAACGGGTTAAATAGACAAATTATTACAAATTGACATTTTTATCTATAATCATTAGTTAGTTATATTGTAAAATTCAGATAAAAACAATTTTCTTAAATTTCAAAACAATTTCTTTAAAAAAAAATATTTCGCGCTATAATTAGCGCGGGTTAAATCCTAGTATATATATATATACTAGATAAGTACCCGCATATATGCAGGTTTGTAATTTATTTTTTTATAATCCGTTAAACAAATTTAAAATAAAAAAGAAGAAAACAAAAGTAGATCACCCGTAAAAATATATAATACATAACTTTAGAAACGAAGTTGCCGATGAAATAAATATATATCTTAAAGGAAAAATTTGGTGAAGCACAATAAATAACTTCAGATACGATTATTGAACTTTTAATTTTTTGGTGTGTAATTGATATACTACCAAATTGTAGTTTATATAGAGGTGAGAATCATTAATCCAAAAATAAAAAATATATATTTTAAAAGGTAAAATTATTAGTTTCGAATTATGCGCACTATAGTACGAAAAATATATATTATATATATATATATTTCTAGTTCCCACTTTCGAATTATGTGCACTATAGTACGACGATAGACCCTATTTTTTTTATCTAATTGATTCAAAGTAAAATAGCTTTGATCATTTTTTGTGTTTTAGAAGTCATGATTTGCTTGTTTAGAATTTGAATAAGAGAACTAAAAGATGGAAGTACATAAAAATTAGAAAGGTGTAGATCTTATTATATAGAGTTTCATTATGGTTGTATATTAATAATTTTCCTTTTTATATAGAGTTTTGTTTTGGTGGTGTTTCCTTTTATAATATTAAGTTTCCCTTTAACATTTTTATTATAATTTTAAACTTTTTTTTTTTGGTCGTGTTTCTTTTTAACATTTTTATTATAATTTTAAACTTATTATTGTTTTGGTTGTGTTTTCTTATTTTGGTCGTGATTATTATTGTTTTGGTCGTGGTTGTTTTTTTTAATTGGTTATTTTATAAGTTTCATTTTTTAAGGTGTAGATCTTTTTTTGTGTTTTATTCTTTTGGTCGTGATTATGATTTTTTTGGTCGTGGTTGTTGTTTTTTTAGTGGTTATTTTATAAGTTTCCTTTTTTTTAAGGTGTAGATCTTTTTTTTTTTTGTGATTTATTCTTTTGGTCGTGATTATTATTGTTTTGGTCATTTATGTGGTTATTTTATATGTTTATGTTTAAGTGGTTATTTTATATGTTTATTTATATTTTTAAGTGGTTAATTTATATGTTTCCTTTTTTAAAGATGTAGATCTTTTTTTTTTTTTAAGATTGCCTTTTTTAATATTTTCTTTAATTGTAAGTTTTCTTTTTTATTATAAGTTTTCCTTTCCCTTTAACATTTTTATTATAATTTTAAACTTATTATTGTTTTTGGTCGTGTTTCCTTTTAACATCTAAATTAAACATTTTTAATATTTACTTTAATTTTAAGTTTTTTTATTATAAGATTTCCTTATTTATTCTTGTTTTTATTTTTTTTAAATTGTCTTTTTTAAGTTAAACAATATAAGTTTTCCTTATTTATTCTTGTTTTTTTTTTTTTAAGATTGCTTTTTTAAAGTTAAACAGTTTTTAATATTTATTTTATTTCTTTTTTTACTTTGTTAATTAAATTGACACATGTCAAGATCTAAACTAACAACCGTGACACATATCACGATCTTGTAAGTTATAATTTCGCCTACGTATCATGCTCACGTCGAAAAATTCAACTTTATATAATAAAATATATATAGATATTGAAAGATGGTTTCGTTTATACTAACCTAATAGTTAACTTACGTAGCTGCAAGAGCACATCGATATGTAGTACTGAAAGATCAAATCCAAGAAAACAAGACTCAATAGAATTCGTAAACTAAAAATTAAGCTAAGTACCAAATAAAAGATGATTGTTGCCCGCAAAAAATAGTAAAAAGCAGTAAATTAGAACTAGAATAATGTAAAGCAATATTTGACTAAAATAATGTAAAGTAAGTATATTAAAAGCGTTGGATATTAAGGGAATTTTAGATCCATATCCATATACTAAAAATTAAGTTAAGTACCAAATAAAAGATGATTGTTGCAAATGGTTTAGGGTTCCCGGTCCTGTCAAGATCTATGCCAACACTAAAATGAAAAAAAGACTTGTACATATCGCCAATGCAATAAAGAGTACACGTGAAAAATTCAATCCTACAAAAGAACAAACACAAGATGCCACAAAGCATCCAATTTAACACTGCAGAGTTTTGCATCTAATAATGTGCTTAATTGCTTATATATTTCACCGCAAGCTTAAACCGAGATCCAGTGGTACTCAGCTTAAATAAAGAGGGGAGCAAACGAAGAATCAGTACCTTTATTTTTTTGCGAAATAGAGAGAAAAATATGTGAAACAGAGCAAGTGAAAACCTCTCACTTCTTCAAGAGCACGGCACTGCACTGCGCCATGATCTTTGATGCTCTTGTGATCGAGTTTGTCATGTAAAAATTCTCTACCACGGGTTGGAACGGCGTTTTGCTCATTGTTTCCTTGCATTCGGGCTTCAATGACGGCCCAAAAGCAGCTGGCTCTCGTTCATCTGTGTGGACTAGATTTGGTGCGACGCTCTTGATTCTTGATCTTACACCTTCGATTGAGTTGTATGGAAGCTTCACACCCGAGACCTCGGACAAGGCTCTCACAATCTTCCAGTCGTCTCTTGCATCACCAACTGTCGGAACAGCGGGAACAGTCTGTTGGGTAAATCCTTCTGTGTTTTCATAGGTTCCTTCTTTCTCGGTGAAGGCTGATGCCGGGAGAATTACGTTTGCACGGTAAACCGCTTTGTCACCATGGTGTCCCTGGTAAACCACAAAGGCATCTTTAGGAATCTTCTCGACATCTACATCGTCTGCTCCCATCAAGTAGACGAATTTCGCAGACTCGAGGGCTTTGGCAGACTGTTGAATGAGACCAAGATCAAGAGCAGCCGCTTGGGCAGCGTACAGAAGGAGATAGTTTAGACCGTTCCAGTCTGGTCGGACGACATTGTTGGCTTGTGCAATGGATTCAACAGCAGAGAGGATAGCATCTTTATCGGTTCTGTTGAAGAGCCCGGCGCCAACAATGATTGCAGGGTTTTTGGCGCTCTTGAGAGCCGAGCAGAATGGGTGACGCCCTTCAGCAATTTCTTTGAGGGTATCAGGCCCAGTCCCGAGGTGTTTGCAGTCGTAGTTGAAATCTGCAGGTGGACCAATGTATGCAACCTTGGCATTCGATGCACGGACTGTCTTGCAGATCCTGGCGTTCACCATTGCAGCTTCAACTCTAGGCTGGTAAATACAAAGAGAAGCAAGTGAATGTACCGCTAAAAGCCTTTACAAAGAGATAGGGCGGAAACTCACCTGGGTACCAACTAGAAGGAAAAGATCGGCGTTCTCAAGTCCACTGATGCTACTGTTCATTAGATAGCTGTACCTAAGATCAGCATCAACACCAACAGCTGTTCCTTCACACCAGACATTGTCTGAACCCATTCTGTTAACGAAGTCCTTCAATACCATCATGGATTCTGCATCAGATAGCTGACCCGCTATTCCAACAATCTCATCTGACTTCACCTGATGAATGATATCACCCACAACAGCCAAGGCATCACGCCAGCTCACCGCCTTGAACCGTCCATCGGAATCTCGTATCATAGGGTCGCTCAGCCTTTGTCTTTTCAGGCCGTCATAACTGAATCGGGTTTTGTCAGATATCCACTCTTCATTAATATCCTGAAGAAGGACAATCACAGGTTCAACATCCAGCAAAACACCTTCAATAGTAATGTTTTTGAACACAAGTAAAAATAACATACCTCGTTAAGGCGTGGAATAATACGCATCACCTCTGGTCCTCTACTATCAACACGGATGTTGGACCCAACAGCGTCACTAACATCAATAGTTTCTGTTCCTTTCAACTCCCAGTTTCTGGCTTTAAAGGCAAAAGGCTTTGAAGTCAAGGCTCCCACGGGACAGATGTCTATAACGTTTCCAGAGAGTTCACTGGTCATAAGCTTTTCAACATAAGTTCCAATTTCTTCTCCACTACCACGACCTAGCATGCCAAGATCCTGAACCCCAGCAACTTCTGAAGCAAATCGTACACACCTACAAAGACATTATTGAAACATAACATAATCAATAGGATAGCCTATGTATCATATCAATTAAACTATCACACTTGAAGCTAACTATTTTAGTGACCTTGTACATTGGATACACCGAGTCATAACAGTCTTCACAAGAGGACCGAGGTTTTTATCAACAACAGATCTTTTCACCTCAGTGAAACGGCCTCTGTCAGATCCAAAAGCCATAGACTGATCCTGAAGATCACACTCTCCTCCTTGGTCACAAATCGGGCAATCCAGAGGATGATTCATCAACAGGAATTCCATCACTCCCTCCCTCGCCTTCTTTGCTATTGGTGTGTCAGTCTTAATCTTCATCCCTGTTAAAAAGACTCTTAGAAGTCTAGCATTGTACTACAATACAGAACACGAAGCAATAACATACAAGAATTTGATGCAAAGGGTATCCAAAACTCCATATATACTTACTTACTAAGGGAAAAAACCCCTCCATACTGAACACAAACTAATACATCTTATCAGAGAAACAAAAACACGTAAAGCTCAAAAAAAAAATTGATCTTTATTTTGCGCATGAACAAAACTCCCACTTGGAAGAAACTAACCAACAATGACAAGATCCCAAAAATGACAACGTCTAAGGTAAACTCAACAATCCCAAAAGTTAATAAAGCTCTCGTTATCATAATCGTCATACTAAAACCAACAAAATCAGAAGAGAAATGCACATTTCCATCTTTACTTACTTGCACATAAACAAATCTCTACACTTTGAAGAAACTATCAAGAGCTCAGGTAAAAATGTGGATCGACAAGACCCCAAAAATGACAAACGTCTCGGGGGAAACTTAACAAAACCCTAATACTAACAAAACTCTCGTTATCTTAATCGTCATCATCATCATAATACTAAAGCCAACAAAATGCAGCTAACAATAGCACCAAAATCCCAAGTTTTTTTCTAGCAATCAACGATCAAATCAATCCATCAGAATGAAGATTTTGCCTGAACTAACCAGGAAGTGCGGGCATGGCACACGACGCTACAGGCTTGGGAGATTTCTCGACCTCAACAAGACACATCCTGCAATTTCCAGCAATCGACAATCGAGAATGATAACAAAACCTCGGGATATCAACTCCGGCGACCTCACAAGCCTGAAGAACGGTGAACCCTTTAGGGACTTTGACCGCGTAACCATCAACGAAAACCTCGATCGCGTCCTCGGGATTCGAGAAATGGACTCGTGCTCCACCCACAGGGCTCCTCTGAGGGAGAATCTGATTCGGCGGCGGCTCAGGCTGAGAAACAGCGGCGGCTTCAGGAGATTGGAGCTCTGGTTTGGAGACGATTGTTCGGAGGAAGAGATTAGAGCTTTGCGATTGAAGAAGACGAGAAGCTGGTCGAATTGTTCGAGAAGCTAAGATTCCTAAACCCATGGCGTTTGTTGGATCTCCTCTTCTTCTTCTTCTTCTTCTTCTTCTTCTCTCGATCTTGTTGTTTCTCTCTGTGAAGCATGTGAGAGAGAAGGAGAGAGAGATACGAATCAGTGAAGTTTTGGGCTTTATGGGCTTTTGATATTGGGCCATATATTCAAACTCGGAACTAAGTTTGTGGTTTTTTCTGTGATTTCGGAATGTGAGAAAGGATATTTTGGTCATTTCAGTAACACAGTGACTCTTCTTCTTCTTTGCCTTTTTCGCCATTAAAAAAAGGGTTTGTTTTGGTGTACTCTCACAGATTTCTAAAAACCTTGCTAAGTTGTGATCTTCGATTCACCAAATCAATGGTTGATTCCAGCGACTCCAACACGGATCGCTTCGAAATCAGACAACACAAGAGCAAAACTATGAGGAGGAAGCATGAAATTGACGACGACGACGAAGTGATTTCCGGTGCGAAGGCTATGCTCAAGAGGAGAAAGCAACCGAAGAAGACGATGATGACATTCTCTCCATCTTCAAAGATGATATGGACTAAGAGCAACGAGCTCGACATTCTCAGGGTTTGTGATTTCTCTGCTTATTCTCTACTTTTTAGGTTTTTTTTGTGTGGTTTTTGTAACATTTTAAGCATTTTTGTGTGGAAAAGGGTATTGTGGACTATGCAAAGGAAAAGGGATTGAGCTACGGATCTGATTGGGATGTGTTTTACGGATATGTGAAAGGTTTGGTAGACTCTGATTTCTCGAAACAACAGCTCATGAATAAGGTCAGGAAGTTGAAGAAGAGGTTTAGAGATAACCATGAAAGATCCAAGGGTTTGAAAGGATGTTCTTTTGCTGATACCTACGACGAAGAACTGTTCGGATTGTCGATGATCATTTGGGGCAAGAAGAATGAAACAGAATGTGGTTCTAACGAGAATATGCAGGACCAACCAAAGGTATAGTGACTAGTGAATGAGTGTTTGTTCTGTTTCTTACCAATCTCCTTATGTGTAATGATGGATCTTTTTAGGTTCTTGTTTCGGTTAAGGATGTACCGCCTTGTGCGGGGAATGAAACAGAATGTGGTTCTAACGAGAATATGCAGAACCAACCAAAGGTATAGTGATTAGTGAGTGTGTGTTTGTTCTGTTTCTTACCAATCTCCTTATGTGTAATGATGGATCTTTTTATGTTCTTGTTTCGGGTTAAGGATGTGCCGCCTTGTGCGGGGAATGAAACAGAATGTGGTTCTAACGAGAATATGCAGAACCAACCAAAGGTATAGTGACTAGTGAGTGTGTGTTTGTTCTGTTTCTTACCAATCTCCTTATGTGTAATGATGGATCTTTTTAGGTTCTTGTTTCGGTTAAGGATGTGCCGCCTTGTGCGGGGAATGAAACAGAATGTGGCAAGAAGAATGAAACAGAATGTGGTTCTAACGAGAATATGCAGAACCAACCAAAGGTATAGAGATTAGTGAGTGTGTGTTTGTTCTGTTTCTTACCAATCTCCTTATGTGAAATGATGGATCTTTTTAGGTTCTTGTTTCGGTTAAGGAGAATGAAACAGAATGTGGCAAGAAGAATGAAACAGAATGTGGTTCTAACGAGAATATGCAGAACCAACCAAAGGTATAGTGATTAGTGAATGAGTGTTTGTTATGTTCCTTACCAATCTCCTATGTGTAATGATGCATCATTAGGTTTTTGTTTCGGGTTAAGGATGTGCCGCCTTGTCCGGGGAATGAGCAGGGGAGTGATACGGGAATGGAGAAAGGGAAGAAGAAGAGTGAGGAAGATGGTGTGGATGATGAGTTCTGTGGTCTGCAAGACGCGCTTGAGGATGTGGCATTTTTTCAAGCTTTAAGTAAAAACCAACAGAAGCAGCTGCGTCGGAATTTGAAAAACCTTCCAGCTCAAAGAAGAAAAGAGCTAACCGACGAATGGAATGCATTGCTTGATGAGGAGATGAAACTGAGCATCAAGAGAGTGACTTTCTCCGCGAAGATAGCGAATGCGGGAATTTCAGCTTAAATTCAGAAAGAACAGAGAATGATTGAAATGTTTTTCTATTCTCTCTAGCTTCTTCCTACTAATGTGTCTAAGTCGTCTTTTCGAACGCTTAATTAGCCTATGTTAAAAGGTTTCGGCTTCTTTTTGTGTTAGGGTGTTCATTACTTAAACTCAGGTAACCCAAGATTAAATCAGATTAATGATGTTTTTGTTTGCTATTTATTTACACTACTAGTTAATAAGGCTTGAGTAAGCAACTTTATGATTGTTTAAGTTAATAAGGTTTAAGTAAGTAACTAGTCTTTCTCTGATTCCCCTCACTGCAACCTCCTAGGAGAATGAATAAAAAGTTTGCAGATTCTTCAAAATGCTCTATTACAACTCCTGAGATTCTAAAATCTGAAGGACACAATATGTATAATATGGTGCCAAATGTTCGAGATTCACGTGCTTCGCTAGTCCTACACATCCTGAGGGGTTCCAAGCCGGATTTAGCTGGAAGTATCGGTTAAGATAATCATGTAAAGAATCGTAACACTCTTGGTCACTGGTATTCTCACTTGGACCAAAAGACCTTCAGGGGATTGTTGTTTCCAACCAGGCGATGATAAAGCATATTTGCAATCTATGAAGATTGTTATATGTTTTGATAGTATCATCTTTAACTTGTAAATAGTTTTTTTTGGTTTTAATGTTAAGATTTTATACAAAAAAAAGAGTTAAAGTTACAAACTATGTTATAGCTATTTACCCTTACAGCTTACCCATAATGGAACCTAGCAAGATATATATCATATCATATCGGATGAGAAATACAACCAAAATAAAATTCAAAGAGAGGAATAGAATTACTATCCTTTGAAGGGAAATAAATGAGGTGATTCCGCATCGTACGGTATACAATAGTTTTGATCACGTTCGGTGGAGTGGAGCTGGAGGTGAAGATTCTTGCATTTCTCTCTTTCCAAATAGCATAGACAATGGTTTGGAGAAGAAGTTTGGTAACAATCCATCGGCTAGTGTCATCATGGGCATGTGGCTGCAGAATCAAATCCATGATTTCCACGAGAAGCAATGGTGGGTTGATTAAAACCTTACCAGCAAATGCTTGCCATATGTTCTCCAAGAAAACGCAGTCGAAAAACAAATGAGCATGAGACTCAATGTCCGAAGTACATAGAGGACAAAGTTGAGGAACTGTCATGCCCCAACTGAGAAGTCTATCTCTGGTTGGAAATCGGCCAAGAATTAATAATCAGAGAATGAAAGCAGCTTACGGTATAGATTTTCTAAACCAAACAATCTATGTGATAGGTCCCAAAGTCTTTAAAACAAGTTACTGCAATTTTCTTTTCATATCTCTCTCATAAGAACTTACGTGATTTAAATACATCAAAGTGAAGCTGAGTTGTGGATCCTACAATCTAGGAACATGGGAAAGAGGGGAATATAATTCTAATAATTTAGGATAATAATTCTACTAAAAGCAATGAATTCATCACGTATCTTTGTTGACCAGATCGTGCCGGTTTACTCGCATCAATAACCCATCAATACTCCATCCTCCAAAGAACCTTGTCCTCAAGGTTCTTGAACGAAACTCGTCCACGATCAAACGGTCGCCTTCCGTTTGTTCCAAGTCTAACCGCTATAGAGAAAACTTTCTTGACCACACTAGGTAGCACATGTGACGAAATTTGGAACCACCACCGTGAGGAAGGCGATCGAGGTAGATTACCACGTTTTCCATCGTGGCTGGTTTGGAACCGGTTTGGCTTCTTCACCGTCCTCGTCTTCTTACAGCACCGAATCATCTTTTCTCCCATGAGCTTATGTTGTTTAGTACGTGGTAGAATTCCCAGCAGATTTCTTCCATCTATCACTTTGCTCTGAAATTGTGGAATCTCTTCACTCGGAGGCAAAACTTGGTTTGTCATCGATTCTGAGTTTTCTTCGTGAACCGTTTCAACGGAAGGAAGCAGTGCCTTCTCCTCCTGAATATTCACGGCATCTATTTGTTCTTGGTTCTGGTGACATTTCTCCAAGAATCGTTTATTGTTGTCCTGCAATCTGATCTTCTCCAGATCGTTGTTGTCACCAAACCTCAACAACAAAGCATTCTTCAATGCGTCCCAGTTGCGGAAAGGTAAAAAACGTTGTCGGCGGTAAAACCAGACGATAGCTTCTCCTTCGATTACTGCTTGTGCGAGATTAAGTTTCTCCAAATCCGTGAAACCGTACCGGAGGAACTCATACTCCATCGAATCAAGCCACTGTCGCAAATCATCACCTCCATCACCTGTAAAAATTGGAAACTCTACACGCCCCATAGCAATATTTTTTTTTTTTGATTTTTTTTTTTTGATAGGTACGATTTGATCCCGATCAAACCGAAACAAGGCTTTGATACCAAATGTTAGCTACAAAGCTAATTTTGGTCACTCCTCAAAGCAAGAGATTTGTAGCTCTGATACCAATTGATAAGTCCCAGATTATAGGATATCAAGTGTTGATCACAACGAGAACAATAGACACAAGTTTACTTAACAATTTTCTCTTCTCCCCTTTTCATTCCATAATTAACAAGGCTTAAATACACAAAGAAAGAAACCAACTACAATCGCAAGTTTGAAAACGTGGGCAAGGAAACACATCCCACTAATTAAGGAAACCACTAATTAAAGAAACACATCCCACGTCATCTTCTTCTTCACGATGTATCTCATCAATACTCCCATCCTCCAAAGAACCTTGTCCTCAAGGTTCGTGATAAAAACCCAGCCACGATCAAACGGAAAACTTCCGTTTGTTCCAATTCTATCCGCTAGAGGCAACACCTCCTCGCCAAAAGTATGTAGCACATGGAATGAAATTTGGAATCTCCATGGTATGGAAAGAGATCGAGGCAGCTTACTTTGTTTTCGAGGTTGTGTAGGGCCAATTCCAAATCTGAGATTGAAAGAGTTGGATCGACTACACTTTTTCGGTTTTCTGGTCCGAGAGGTGTGATGTTGGCGCTTAGTCGGAACGGTTCGAGCTCGCCGGTGTTTTGGTGTTGACGTCGCCGGTCGTCTGTGTGATGAAGTCACCACTCCTCGAGGTTCCGGCGGCGGTTCGGTGGCTACCTCCTCAGTCTTTTTGGCAGGCAGGTTTACCGTCTTCATCTTCTTACTCCACGTTGCTGCTCGTTCCTCCCAATATTGCCTCATCTTCTTCACCTCTTCGTGTATATCCCTTTGAAGAGTTCGAAGAACAACGAACTCCTCCTATCATTCTTTCTGGTTTTGATACACAATTTGTGGTATCAGAGCTTGAATCTCTTGCTTTGAAGAGTGACCAAAATTAGCTTTGTTGCTAACATTTGGTATCAAAGCCGTTGATGATGAGCCACCTCATCTACAACGATATCTATGGAGCCCCAATCTTCGATATCTACGACGACGAAGACCCATCGGTTCTTCATGCAGCTATGAAGGAGGAGTTCTTTGTTCTTCGAACTCTTCAAAGGGAGCTACACGAAGAGGTGAAGAAGATGAGGCAATATTGGGAGGAACGAGCCGCAACGTGGAGTAAGAAGATGAAGACGGTAAAGAAGTCAAACCTGCCGGCCAAAAAGATTGAGGAGGTAGCCACTGAACCGCCGCCGGAATCTCGAGGAGTGGTGACTTCATCACGCAGACGACGGCGACTTCACCACCAAAACACCGGCGAGCTCGAACCGTTCCGACTAAGCGCCAACATCACACTTCTCGGACCAGAAAACCGAAAAAGTGTAGTCGATCTAACTCTTTCGATCTCAGATTTGGAATTGGCCCTACACAACCTCGAAAACAATGTCGTGTGTCTAACGAGTAAAGTCGGCATCAATGGGAAACGACCATTCGATCGTGGAAAAGTTAGGTTCACAAGGGAGCGTGGTAGAGTAACCGAAAGTTTGATTCAGTGGAAATTATATGCTCCGCACAAAGCTACGTATGGCGAAGAAAAAAAAAAAGAAAGACGATTCAGACAAGTCTGTCGAACCTTGAGGACAAGGTTCTTTGGAGGATGGGAGTATTGATGAGATACATCGTGAAGAAGAAGATGACGTGGGATGTGTTTCTTTAATTAGTGGTTTCCTTAATTAGTGGGATGTGTTTCCTTGCCCACGTTTTCAAACTTGCGATTGTAGTTGGTTTCTTTCTTTGTGTATTTAAGCCTTGTTAATTATGGAATGAAAAGGGGAGAAGAGAAAATTGTTAAGTAAACTTGTGTCTATTGTTCTCGTTGTGATCAACACTTGATATCCTATAATATGGGACTTATCACTATGTTATTTGGAAAGAGAGAAATGCAAAAATCTAAAGATTTTTTAAACCAAACAATTATCGTGTTTAGAACTATTGATTTTTTTTTTAAATACATAATATTGTCTCTAACTTCCATCAAAACTAAAGATATTCGCCACATCTGAATTACGAAACCTGAACTTCAAATTTATGTATGACATTTTTTTTTTAAAACTCCTATAACTGTATAACATCATTTGAATTTTTTTATGGACTAAAAAGAACCAATCTCTATAAATCAGTCAAATATTAATTCATTGATTAATTAACGTTACTAGTATAATTTAATTAAAATTTTAAATTATAACTTTATAATTTATACAAGTTTTATTGTATATAATAAATTCGATTCTTCTAGACAAGACCTTATGTTATATAACTAAATAGAGAGATCAGTCTCGAGAAAATAAAAAAAAACAAAAGTTTCTCTAACGTGACGAGAAACAACACCCGAAGAAGACGAAACAAACAAAACACAGAAGAAAGAGAAAAAACAAAAAAAAGCAGCAGCTCTCGTGATCTTCCCGCCTTTTTCCCCACAAAAGCCATTGTCGAGCTTTTAAAACTACAAAAAAGGGATCGGATCGAAGTGTCTGGTTTCGGCTTCGAGATTCGATTTTTTATTTTTTTGGTTCCCAGAGAGATTTGGATCGATTGAGGAATTGGATCGATTCGTGGATTGATGGGGCGTCTCCGGCGACGGCAAGAGAGTATAGACGAGGAAGATGATTTAAACGTCGACGTTTCGTCGAGAGGAGGTAGATTCACCTTGGCCGAATCGTTTCGGTGGCTAGATTCTTCCGAGCATCGGAAAATTGATTCCGATGGTAAAAAAAACCATCGATTCATCATTCATCCCAATAACAGGTTCTCTCTTCTCTCTAAATTAGTCATTTGAAGAAAGATTAATGATTTTTTTTTCCAAGAAAAGTTTTTTGTTAAGTCCATTTCAATTTAAATAATGTTTAAAATTTTTGCACATAAATTAACATTATTTATTGTTTTATTTTTTATAAATTAAAACATCATTTATTATCTACTTAAATTTAATTCAATTAATAATACAACAAACTACAGAATATATATAATCATTAAACATAAAAATTAAATAATTTTGTATAGAATAAAGGAACACTAAATATGAAAAAAAAATTCCTAAAACATTAGGGAATATAAGATGCTACTCGGAAGTGATTAGATGCAAATTAGATGCTACTCGAATAATCTTTAGCACATTACTTGAAAGTGATTAGATGCTACTCGGAAGTGAATAGATGCAAATTAGGTGATTTTGTTATAGATATTATTCTGGCCCGGCTCAATATTATTAGGAGCTTTAGGGTAAAAAAAAATTTGGATTCTTATTTTTTTTTATAAGTGTTATACTAAATTAAAAAAATAATAAAAAATTTGTGTAATGTTTTTGTAGAATTGTTTTATAAAAAATGCATAAAAATAATTTTATGGGTCTTTTTAGATTTAAATTTTATTATTTTATATGTTTTTCTAATAAAAAATATATATAAAAAATCGGAGCCCTTAATTATTAGAACATGGGGTTAAACCCTGGGGCGGTCACACTTCTTGTCCCCCAATGTTAAGCCGGGCATGATATTATTATTAATTTGTTTTTGTTGGGACATCTCATATTTTTATTTTTGTTGTTTTTCAAACCTCGTGTAGAATAAAGCATTTTGTTTTATTTTCATACGACCAACTAGTAATTTAAAATTAATTTAAAATTGGTACAGATTCTAGATAACATCGATTTTTCGTTAAATAGAAACCTTACGTTAAACAGCTTGAACCCACTAGAGGAAATGCTGTTACACACTTACACTCCCATAAATGTTTATTACACTTATTGATTTTTTATTGTAATTTAGAGAAAATGTTAGGGTTATATTGGTAATTGGATGTGTTGTGTAATAAACGAAGAATTGGAGATCAAATTTATTTATTGGTTCCGCCAAAGATGCTGTAAAAGAGGCCACACGTGGACGTTCATCCACCTGTTCTTTTAAAATCTTAATAAAAAAATAACTGTATTATAAAATTAATATCAAAAATATCACAAATTTATGACTCCGATAAGTGACACAAAACCCCAAAAAAAAAATATTATATAACGTTGAATAACGTGAACATATACGTTGAATAGTTTTAATTTATTATTTAGTGATATGTGTCATTATTAATTTATATAATAACATATATTAATATAATAATAAAAATTTTCTTTTTTTTCAACATAAATTTTTATATTATTAGTTATTATTTTTTTTTAAATTGCAAAAAAATAAATAGGCATTTGTGTTTTTTTTAAGTGGAAACAAATAAAATCGAAAAAATTAAAGTATTAGATAAAAATAGAAACTACAAAATCGAAAAAATAGCAGCTATAAAATATGTAATATATGAAATTAGAAGAATTAAAATTTGTTATCATATGTTTGATAATTATTTTATAAAGAATTCAATGACAAAAATTCAAAAGTATAAAGTTTATATCCGAATTATTATATTAAACATAAATTGTCTAATATGATAGAACAATTAGATTGAGTTTTAAGTAATGTTTATGGGTTTTTCGTCCTCACGGGAGCAAATCTCCTACAAAACATGTAAAAACGTGAAAGTTTAGAAAACACGATGGAAGGATGTTATCTGATGGGTCTCCGACGTCCTAGTCAGAAAACGTATAAAAAAAGACCACATAGTGGTGAATCGGAGAACATAAAGAGTGATAGGAAAACGGGGTGAAGGAAAATGCCTATTGGGTCCGAAAGAAAGGATGGATCCGCGATGGGCTTTGAAATGTGGACTTTTTATGGTAAAAGAGGAGAAAAGAAGAGTTTGGGTGATTGATCTCCACGGTATAGAAACAACCGTGAAGATGACCGGAGAATGGTCGGAAAAAAAACTTGGAGTCTCGGAAAGAAGGAAACCTAAGTGTTTAGGAGTATAAGGCACACAAGTCTCACAACAATCTATAAGAAAGTATGAGAAAAGTGTGAACCCCCTTCTCGTTGGAGAAGATGTGATATTTATAGAGTTTTACCTGATCCGGGTTAGTATACCGGATCGGATCCTAGACTGTCGGGTTGTTGGGTCATTGGGTCAGATATCAGATTCGTTGAATGGTTCGTGTACCCATAATGTGTCTGACTTCTCACTTACTTTCTTTGCCAGTTTGCGCCTGCTAATCGACCAAGCCTTGTTGTATCGCTATCGCTATCTCTCTCAGTGTACGACCTTGGAAACAATGGATTAGGTGTGGTATGGACATCTCCCATACCATTGCCCTTTCCTATGCTAAGAGTGTTTTCACTTTCACCTATCAGATGTGAACAAATGGTATTAATTGCAAAATTTCGTAGGTTTCCAGAAGCATGGGTGTAAATTTGAACATATTTTGATTGTCGATTAGAGGAAAAATACAAGTATTGAAATAACTATTCTCGTCTAAATGATTTGTGTACCTGGCCTGAATCCTTTGATACCAAGGATCGTGCTGTCTGGTTCGGCGTGCTATTTGCTCCCAGTACATGTGTGGATTACCCTTTTCCGACCTCGACCTCTCCAGATTACTGATATGTGAACGAGGTAAGGAAAAAATAACCGCTCACTCCTCCTGACCACTCAGTCCCCGGTCTTCCTGTGCCTGACAGCATGGCCTACACTGTCAAATACGGGGAGCCCTGAGACAAGTGGCCTTAGCCGGGTCGCTTGGTTCCATAGGTTCCAAGGCCCAATGCAAAAAGTCTGGGGTGCTTGTGATGTAGGCCATTTTGACCCAGGAGGTCGTACCTAAAAAAAAGTCATGAACAACACGTGGCAACACGTAATTCGTCCACGTAGGAATGACCGTATTTATCCCAAACAACTTATATATAATATTTGAAATTTGTTTTTAGAACCCTCTGATTCATTTAGAAGAATTATTTTATCAGGTTTATGGTTAACATTAATCAATTTTGAATTTTCTTAATTTAGAATTACAAAACATAATTAATCTATACTATTAAAAAAGGTATATATTTTATGTCAAAACAGGAAATTCTTCATATTAGGCTATTCTTTACTTGGATAATTATTATTGTTAATTTAATGAAATATTAATAAAAATATATTTTATTTTATATTTATATTTAATTCCAAAAATTTAAATATTAATTCAAATTAGTTTGGATTTTCTTAAATATATGTTAGATTATTTATCAAAAATACAAAAATCAGTTTTTATTGTATTTTTACAAAAAAATAATAAATAATGTAGATTTAATTTAGATATTTGAATTTAAATAATATTCTCGTAATAATGCATATGATAAACAAAATATGTTATTGTATCTTTTTATCATAATCAATTAGAGTAAAATTTCAAATATTTGAAATTAGTAAATATTTATATTATACGGTAATATGAACGGGTTAGTTAGTATTATATTTTTATAATCGCTGTCTTTTGCGGGTTTGTTTGTCAATACATACAAGATAGTGGGATAATTCGAGACATATTAAAAGGATGGATTAATCCATTTTAACACTCATAAAAAATTGGTTATGTAGTAATCTAGATTCATATAATAACAACTTTTACAATTACAATTACATCAGTATATACTTAACTAACTTATATTCCTATTATATTAATATACACGATATGACAATATCATATAGGTTTTATATCATTTTACATTTTTGTTAGATAACAAACGTTACTATCATTTAAAGTTACAAAATCACATAATTATAAAAAAATTCATTAAAATTAAAATAGTTTCGTTAGTTTTTGGTTTACATAACGTTTTATACAAAAAAACAATGTATAAAAAATATATTGCCCCGCACATCATCTATTAGAATCTAATTCGCATAGCACGTATTAGAAATATGATATAAACATCAAAAGACATATTGCACAACAAATCAACAAAATATTATATTCTCACTAAAAACTTAAGAATCACAAATTCAACATATTTGAATCAATAATGCTTAATTATATTTTATTTCTCATTCTCATTTTTTATAATTCAAAATTTAATTTACAAAAAACTTTGTCCATTTTATATATTTCAAAATTTAGTTTAAAAAAACTATATCCCGTGCGGACGTATAACTTAATTCGGAAGTTTATTATAAACATCAAAACATATTTCCCACAATAAATTAACAAAATAATAAATTTTCACGTTTAGGAATTATAAATTCAACATATTTTGTCGTAAACACTTAAATTAGACAATCATAATTTAGTCTACAAAAAACTTGATCCCGTACAGACGCAAGGGTAAGAATGTAGTTGATAATTAAACGGGATCTTAATTTAAATATAATTATGAATCATAATTACGCATATTATCACTTTTAGAGTATAAATATTTTATATCTTAACTGTATATCACGCCGGATTTAATCTAGTTAGAAAAGAAAAAAAAGCGATATCGTAATCATTAATAGTGCAAAAAAAATTGAAACAATTTTTTTTTTTTGGTCAGAAAATTAAAACTACTATTATCAGTAATTCTAATTATTACCGCTTTTGTGATTGTTAATAACTAAAATTGTATGTCTCTTTTAGTAACAACAAGGGGCAATAAGGGGTTTCCAATCAAAACCAATAAAAAAAATGGTCAAATTGGTAATGCAAACTACTAGTCCAGCTAGCTTACCTCGATCTAATTAACAAATTAAAATTTTAAACATTGTTGCCTGCATTTAACTATCATATTTTCATTTGGCTCCCCCTCACACGATTACGTTTAAGCTACATTACCAATTTGATGTGAGGCAGATCAAGTTTACATTTTCAGAAATCTTTGATTAGACATGAAATTAACAAAAAGTGGGGAAAAAATTGGCAGGTGGTATAAGGCATGGGAATTGTTTATATTGGTGTGGGCAATATACTCCTCTTTGTTCACTCCCATGGAGTTTGGTTTCTTCCGCGGTCTGCCTGAGAATCTCTTTGTACTTGACATCGTTGGTCAGATCGCATTTTTGGTCGATATAGCTCTTCTATTTTTTGTCGCCTTTCGCGATAGCCTTACCTACAAGACTGACTACAAACCAACACATATTGCTCTCCGGTCAGTTATATATATGGACATTTTACAAGCATTTTTCTCTATTTGTGCTTTTAACTGAGGAAAGTTGTCTTTTCGCATCATGTGTTCTTAGGTACTTGAAGTCGCATTTTTTCTTGGATTTTGTCAGTTGCTTCCCATGGGATCTTATCTACAAGGTATTTACCTTTTGCTTTCTAGCTAGCTTTACTCAAATCTTCAAGAAAAATACAGTTTATGGTAGGGCTGGGCATTCGGGTATTCAGGTCGGTTCTGGGTTTTTTGGGTAGAAGGGTTTTGGATCCATTTAGGAGCCGATCGGTTCCGGTTCGGTTCCAATCGGTTCCGGATCGATTCGGTTCCGAGATTCAAGAACCGATAAAAACTCGAAAAAATTCGGATCTTAATCGGTTCATGTATTTGAGACCCGAAAACTCGAAAATATACCCGAAAACCCAAAAAATATACCCGAAACCCCGAAAAAACTAAAGAAAATATAACCGGGTTCGGTTCTCAAATACACGATCGGTTCTCGGTTCGGTTCCGGGTCTTTCGGGTAGAAGGGTTTTGGACCCATCATATATTTTTATAGGTTTCGGTTTACATTTGGTTCGGTTTAATCGGTTCCGGTTCGGTTCTTCGGATCTGGGTATTTTGCCCAGCCCTAGTTTATGGTTTGGTTTTGGCTCAGTTATTTTATCCGGTTTTAATGGATTTATAGAAACTTATGGTAATTTGTTATGGTTTGGTTCATTTTGACTCAATTTTTGTTTGGTTAGGTTCATTTTTATCAGGTTTATAAATATTGAAAGCAAATAAATTTGGTTTGGTTTGGTTAGTTTTTCTTCTTTGATTATTTATGGTTTGGTTCGGTTTGTAAATCACTTGCAATTTGTAATTTATTTGGGTTGGTTCGGATTTTAATGCAATTTTCGTTTGGTTAGTTTAGGTAAACATAATTTTAAAGTATAAGCTAAATAATTGTTTAACTATCTACATCTGTATAACATGGTTACATATATTGTTCAGCTCGGTTTGATGCAAGTTTGGTTTGGTTAGAATCGATTTCTATGTAATAATTATAACGCCCCGACCGCCCCTACCTGGGCCCCATGCCCTCTCTCGGCACGTGGGCCCCACCCTGGTCCGACGGCCGGTGCGTTAGTCCGGGAGGCTTGTAATACTTGTTTACTAACCCTGCAATCACCACGTGACCTTTCCCCGTGTTTTGTCCTCACTCACACGCTACCGCGAATCACTTCCCGGAAGGTCACCCATCCTTAGACTACTCCAGCCCAAGCACCCTTAACTCTGGAGTTCTTTCGGGCAAGTGATCGGAAAAGGTAAGTGCACTTTGGTGACATAGGTAGCCAAATCAATTCTTATAAGCCTCTCCGCATATACAAGAAATCGGGATGTTACAATCACCCCCACTCATAGAGCGCAACGTCCTCCTTGCGCACCAGGATCGTCACCCTAGACGGTGTGGGCCCACCTGACTCCACACACGTGTTTGGGTTCGGCTCTGATACCACTTATAACGCCCCGACCGCCCTTACCTGTGGGCCCCATGCCCTCTCCCGGCCCGTGGGCCCCACCCTTGTCCGACGGCCGGTGCGTTAGTCCGGGAGGCTTGTAATACTTGTTTACTGACCCTGCAATCACCACGTGACCTTTCCCCGTGTTTTGTCCTCACTCACACGCTACCGCGAATCACTTCCCGGAAGGTCACCCATCCTTAGACTACTCCAGCCCAAGCACCCTTAACTCTGGAGTTCTTTCGGGCAAGTGATCGGAAAAGGTAAGTGCACTTTGGTGACATAGGTAGCCAAATCAATTCTTATAAGCCTCTCCGCATATACAAGAAATCGGGATGTTACAATAATAAACTTTAAAATATAAACAAAATAATTGTTTCAGTCTCAAAAATTTATTTGACTAAATATATTGATTTAATGTGATTTCATTTTTTTTAAATAAGAAATTCGTATGAATTTCGGTTTAATCGGTTCGGTTGCACAAAAATCACTTTCATTTTGATTTCTAAACCAATTGAGTTGTTAACACATTGTGGTTTAAACAGTTCGGTTCATATTCGGTTAGGTTAGGTTTATAATCGGTTCGGTTCATATTCCGTTAAGTTTGGTTCATAATCGGTTCGGTTCATGTATCGGTTAGGTTCGGTTCACCAATAAATAGCCTTCTAATATATTGTTTTTGCAGGCATCAGGGAAACACGAGCTGGTGAGGTACATATTGTGGATAAGGCTGTTTCGTGTGCGCAAAGTGATTGAGTTTTTCCAAAGGCTTGAGAAAGACACGAGAATCAACTATCTCTTCACCAGAATCTTGAAACTCGTTTTCGTCGAAGTTTACTGTACTCACACTGCTGCTTGCATCTTCTATTACTTGGCCACCACTCTTCCTCCTGAGAACGAGGGTTACACTTGGATCGGTAGCTTAAAGCTAGGAGACTATAGCTACGAGAATTTCCGAGAAATCGATCTCTGGAAACGTTACATCACGTCTCTCTACTTCGCCATTGTCACTATGGCCACTGTCGGTAAAAAGAAAACAAAAAAAAATGTTCAATTTTGATTCGTTAACATCATTCAGAGATTGATAGGGTTTTGTTTTCTTGGCTTAAGGTTATGGAGACATACACGCGGTAAATCAGAGGGAGATGATATTCGTAATGATATATGTTTCTTTCGATATGGTTCTCGGTGCGTACCTGATCGGTAACATCACAGCTTTGATTGTGAAAGGATCAAACACAGAGAGATTTAGAGATAAAATGAATGATCTCATAAGTTTCATGAACCGGAAGAAACTCGGGAGAGACATTCGTGGCCAGATTACGCGTCACGTGAGATTGCAGTACGACAGTAACTACACAGATACTGTCATGCTTCAAGACATCCCAGCTTCGATCCGCGCCAAGGTACTTTAATACTTGATTTTTTTTTCTTTTCTTTTCTTTATTACCAAAGAAATCCCACGATTATTTAGATCATAATCTTTTAATCTGGAAACTAAAAATCAGCTTAAAATAGTTTTTTTACCACCATCAAAATTCGAACTCTTGATTTTGAAGAACTCGTGCTTTGGGGCTTTCCTACTAGTAGTCGCTCTCCAAGGCAAGTTAAAACTATAAGAGTTTTCTGCTAAAAAACCTTCCAAATGCATTTCTTTTTTGCAACTTTACAGTCATATACACTAGAGCTTCTAAATTCTAAGAGTAGATTTGGAGTCTTCTTCCATTTGTTATATACTTTATCATAATTTATTAAACTTGACGATGGTGACATGGGGTTATATTACGGGTTAAATTCAATTTTGTGGATTTGATCTGCATTTTTTGCAAGTTGAGGGTAAACTTGCAAAACAATGTCATTTGAATGTTTTTTTTTTTTTTTGCAGAATACCCAAACTATAATTATATATAGAAGAAAAAGTGGGTTTTGCATATTAGTCTATTACCTACGGCGTCTCAAATATGTTAAACTAGAAATACATAAAAGTACTAGCTCTTAATTTTTAATAGGAAAAAATGCCATTTAAATCTTCAACTTTCAAAATTATGCCATTAAAATCACGAACTATCGGGTTGTCCATTTAAATCCTCAACTTTCGTTGACTTTGTTTTTAAATCACAAGTTTTGTTTGATTCGGCCAAAATAGGCACGTCGTTAAGTCTCTGTACAGAATTTCCGTTAAACAGAAAACGATGTCGTTTTTTTTTTTAAATTAAAACGGGAAAAATGCCATTTTAAATTAAAACAGAAAACGATGTCGTTTTGTTTTACTTTTGGATTTTAAAAATATCATAAAATGGGACAGGTTAGGATTGGTATTTTTAATATCATGTTTTGGCAGACTAATCCGCAAAAACTCGTAAAATATTTTAATTCGCTGCAAAACGGGTTTGGTCCGCTTTCACACTTCTGGTAGTACACCAACTAAGTTACTAATCATGGTTGCTGATAATATTTTTTTTAATTACTTATAGTAAAAATCATCAACGGATGCTTTTTCTATTTCCTTGCAGATTGCGCAGTTGTTGTACTTGCCTTACATTGAGAAAATCCCTCTGTTTAAAAACTGCTCATCGGAGTTTATAAATCAGATAGTTATAAGGCTCCATGAAGAGTATTTTCTTCCAGGAGAAGTAATCACAGAGCAAGGAAACGTCGTGGATAATTTGTATTTCGTCTGTGAAGGCTTACTGGTAAGTAAAATCTCGTTGTGTTTGTGTGTGTCTTTGTCACTTTTAAATGTCTCACTCTGTAAAGTTTTGTGGCTTTTTATAGGAGGCTCTTGTTACAAGAACAGATGGATCAGAAGAGAGTGTGACCTTTCTTGGGCATCACGCTTCTTTTGGAGATATCTCCATCATTTGCAACATCTCTCAACCTTTCACAGTTAGGGTTTGTGAACTATGTCATCTTTTACGCCTCGATAAACAGTCTTTCTCGAACATCCTCGAGATTTATTTCCAAGACGGACGCAAAATCTTGAACAATCTTATGGAGGTACTCTCTTTGGAACCCTTTTTTTTATTTCCATTGAACTTCGATGATGTATATTGAGACAATCTTGCAACTTGATCGCGGTTTTCGCAGGGGAAGGAATCAAATGAGAGGACAAAGAAGCTAGAGTCTGACGTTATGATTCACATTGGGAAACAAGAAGCAGAACTTGCATTGAAAGTAAACAGTGCAGCTTTCCAGGGAGATATCTACCAGCTTAAAAGCTTAATCCACGCAGGAGCCGATCCTAACAAAACAGATTACGATGGAAGATCACCACTTGTACGTTCTTCGCTTATCTTCAATCTTGCTTTTGCTCCACGAAAGATACAATTTTTAACCTGTAAAATGTCTTCTTCATATGCAGCATCTTGCAGCATCTAGGGGATACGAAGACATCACGTTGCTTCTTATTCAAGAAGGTGTTGATATCAATATAAAAGGTAAAAATGTAAACCGATATCCGATATAATGGGAAAGGTTGATTACATTGTTTTATGTTTACGCTTTGGTCATAAATTCGCGCAGATAAATTTGGGAACACACCATTGTTAGAGGCTGTGAAAACTGGGCAAGACAGAGTGATTAGTTTGCTTGTCAAAGAAGGAGCCTCCTTTGATCTAGAAGATTCGGGAAACTTTCTATGCACGGCAGTTGCGAAAGGCGACTCTGATTTTCTTAAGAGATTGCTCTCAAGCGGTATGGACCCTAACACTGAAGATTATGACCACAGAACACCGCTTCATGTCGCTGCTTCTGAAGGATTATACTTGATGGCTAAGATGCTGGTTGAAGCTGGAGCTAGCGTTGTCGCTAAAGACCGGTAAAAATCATGTTGAATGAATCATTCAATCATTTTAAATTAAGCTTTTAATAACTTTGTGAATCTTATCTTCGAAGGTGGGGAAATTCTCCGCTTGATGAATCCCGAATGTGCGGAAACAAGAAACTGATTAAGTTACTCGAAGATGCGAAAATCGCTCAGTCGTCTATCTACCCGTCAAGCTCTCATGAACTACAAGGTACTCGAATACTTTCCTTCAGACAATAAAACTCAAAAAATGGATCTTTTGATTAATAAGTTGAAAACAGAGGAGAGGATCGAGAGACGAAAATGTACGGTGTTCCCATTCCACCCGCGCGAGGCGAAAGACGAACGTAGAAAGCACGGGGTTGTGGTTTGGATCCCGAGCGATCTTCAGAAACTCGTAGTAACCGCTGCACAAGAGCTTGGGCTATCGGATGAAGCGTCCTTTGTAATATTATCAGAAGACGAAGGTCGTATCACAGACATAGATATGATCAGTGATGGACAGAAATTGTATTTGATCAGTGATACTACTGATCAAACATAGTGATCGAACCAACTCCATATCTTTGATTCTTTCGATCATTTCCTACACATAGTCATTTGAGTTTATATTGTTCTTATAGAGCATTTTGACGCAATGGATATAGACATTGCAGATTATACTGATTATTTCTATTACAAATGAGAATTCTACTTCATATAAGCTTATGACTAAAACCAGTAACCACCACAGGCTATGGACACTTAGCAGCCTTAGACCATTTTTCTGAGAACACTGCCAAAGCCTAAGAGATTATTTACATATTAATAGTTGTGGCGCATGACCGTCTTTTAGCACGTGCAAGTGGAGCTGCCGAATAGGCCCCGACTCAAATATAAAAACTATTTTACCATATTAAATATACGTTTAATAAAAATTTGAACATGAAGTAGCACTAGTTATAAGACGGTCCTGTAGGGGCGTATTAATGGAGCTTAATACATTGTTGTTGCCTGAAGTGTTTCTGAGCTGCAAGATTTCCGGCCGTCACGGTATCAACAATTTCTTTGCCTGCGTCACTAGAATGGGATATTCTGTGTGACGTAAAAAGATGAAAAAGAACGTCGATGACACAGCCTAGAAGTGGAATATGCGAACAGCGGTTGGATATCACTTGATCCATTTATTTAAAGATGTATAGATATAGATTTCTTGAAATATTTTGTGTTGCAAAAAATAAAGTCTTTGGGAGATCTGCGAGAGAAAAGTGGATTAGATGAATAAGAAAAGAGAAGAGAAGTGGGTTTATATTAATGGGAAGAGACTTGGCCTCCAAGAATCATAAATAAATTGGCTTGGTCCCCAAGATTCCAATGTTTTCTCGTTCAATGTTTGTCTTACTTTTTTTTTTTTTTTTTTTTTTTTGCCAAACTGTAAATATCATATACATGAAACAAGAAGAGTTTTACAAAGCAAAACCCTCAGGTTTGTTGCCACGGCAAAAATAAAAGATAAAAAACATGGCAACATAGATTTAGAGTAAATCTTAGCACTCGCTTAGCACAGCCATATGGGCATTAATTTCGCAAATTGTTTTCGCTGCCTTCTTGCAATGATCGTGTTACGGACCTGCCGATCAAAATCTTTGAAAAACTGAGCTGATGAGATCGAAGTAAGGTTGAAAAACCTGTTGTTTCGCTCCCTCCATATGTTGTAAATCAAAGTCTGAGCCACCAGCTTCCTAAGGGTTGAAGGTGAGTTGATTCCTTTAAGTTTAACCCACGCCATAAGGTGAGGCCAAGTTAGAAAAGGATAATGAGTAAGTCCGAGTCTACCTTGAGCTTGATTCCACAAATTAGCGCTGTAGTCACAATGAAGAAACAAGTGATCTCTGTTTTCATCATGAAGAGAGCAAAGGCAGCAAGTCACCGGAATTTGCATTCCCCAAGTCGCCAATCTGGATTTCGTAGGAAGACGATCTAGTTGCGCAGTCCACATCGTGAAAGCGTGCTTCGGAGTGGCACCTTTAAACCAGATAGACCTAAACCAATCCTTCTCATCCTGTCTTGGCCTGATTTCATCCCAAGTATGACTAACAGAAAAGCCATTACACTTTAAACCATTTACTGTCCAACAAAAAGAGTCCTCCAAAGAAGAAGAGCTTGGCAAGCTAATGGTAGTCAAGTGTGTATGTAGCGAAAGAGCCTCTTCCGATCTCGGGGTTGCTAGTTTCCAGCCCTGTAAATCACACGCATCAGCCACCTTTGAGTTCAGTGGGATTCTCAACTGTCTTACTTAGTTGAGCTCTAATTTGTCGTCTATGAAGATAACAAGTCAATGTATTCTCTGTTTATTCCAGTTAAGATTTAGTTTAATATTATTTGGACATATCAATTGAAAAATATCGCTCTCATTCAATGTTTGTATTACTTAGCTGAACTCTAATTTGTCGTTTATGAAAATAATAGGCCTGGGCATTCGGATATTCGATTCGGTTCCGGGTATGGAGGTTTAGGATCCATATAGGTACCGAAATGGTTTCGGTTCGGTTCTGGTTCGGTACCAATCGGTTCTGATTCGGTTCGGGTATAGAAGACTAAGAACCGTAAAATACCCGAAAAGTTTCGACTCTCAAACGGGTCGGGTATCCAGTACACGAAATACTTATATTATACCCGAAAAGTTTCGGTTCTCAAACGGTTCGGGTATCCAGTACCCGAAATGTAACAAAAATACCCGAAATGTAAAGAACATACCCGAAATGTAAAAAACAAAATGTAAAAAAAATACCTAAAATATAAAAATACCCAGAACTGAAATGTAAAAAATAAAAATTTGTATATATATGTTCGGGTATCCAGTACCCGAAATGTAAAAAATAAAAATACCCGAAATATAAAAATACCCGAAATGTAAAGAACATACCCGAAATATGTAATTGCATATTTGTATATATATGTTCGGGTATTCGGTTAGTAAATTTGGTTCCGGATATTACCCGGAACTGAACCGATATCCATGGATCTTCAATACAAGATCCAATGGGTATTTTGGCTAGAACCGGAACTGAACTGAACCGATAATTTCGAGTCGGTTCCGGTTCCGATTTTCGGTTCTGGTTTTAATGTCCAGGGCTAATAACAAGTTTCTATTTCCCTATGATGGAGCTGCTGCAGGTCGGTACGGAGAACATCAAATCGGTTGAAGATTCCAAACCGGAATTATTCAAATTGATTGGTTAAGTCTAGTTTTTAATTCCTGCAATTGCCTTGTTGTTTCAGATAATAACGTAAGACGTGGTCTTCCTAGTGTCAATGGAACCATCTTTCCATTTCCCATTTTCCCTCGTTTGTAGGAGTTGTGACTCCATCACTTTACTTCTTGCAATTCTCTATATAAACTAATGAAAAGCCAAAAAGAGGCAATATCAATTGTACAAAAATCAGTGTTCTTGTTCTATTTTGTAACTCTGTTTCTAAAGCTGTAATTCGACGAGGTTATAGCTAACAATTGGTATCAGAGCACTTGTGTTCTTCCAATTTTTTTTATTTTATTTTCATCACCACACAATTCCACCAAAAAAATCCAAAAAAAACTGTTGGTCTTGACCCCTTGGTGTCAATGGCTAACACAAAAGAAAGACTTGAAGATCTCGAAACCGGTCTCGGCATGTTCCAAGACGAACTGCAAAAAATGCAGGCAGGTATCACTGATAAATTCCGCAGTATGGATGATTCCAATGCTGAGAAATTTCACCGTATGGAGGAGTCAAACAGATCGCTACAAGAGTCTATGAACCGCATGATGGAGATGATGACTCTCAACAATGAAGGTGCCTCAAACATACCACGACCTTGACATGCCGATCTCAGCCCCCAATCATCGCAGTCCGTTCAAAGAGGCGACAATGCTAATCCATTTGCACAACCACACATTTCTCAGCCACACGTTCACAACCCCCATAACCGCCACGTTAAATTGGATTTTCCAATGTTCAATGGTGGCGACCCCACCGAGTGGCTCAGTAAGGTGAAACAATACTTTGCTTTCCATGACATTCCACCAGAGCAACGAGTTAGCTTTGCATCGTACCACTTGACGGCGAAGGCAAACGAGTGGTGGCAGGCGATTTCGAAAGCACTTCGACTTGATCCGAACACCGCAGCGTGGGAGACCTTTGAGGAAGAGTTGTGGGTACGATTTGGACCATACGAAGGAGAGAACTTCCATGAGGTGCTGTCCAAGATTCGCCAAACGGGACCTTTGCGCGACTATCAACGGGAGTTCGAAAGGTTGATGAACAAGGTCGATAATTGGTCGGAGGAAGCTCTTGTGGGAACATTCCTTGGTGGTTTGAAGGATGTCATTTCTGACCATGTTCGTATGTTTTCCCCGAAAACATTGAAGGCGGTGATCAATCTGGCGAGGCTCCGTGATGAACAGTTGCAGAAGCAGAGGCGTGCAAATTCTCCGTGCAACTACGCACCAGGACCGCCTTCTCCACCAAATAATCAGCATCAATCTGCACCACCATGTGAGTGTAGGTGAGACACAAATAAAGTGCAGGAAATAAAGAGACACAAAGTTTTTTAACGAGGTTGGTTTCCTACTCCCCGGGACCACGTCCAGTATTCGAATTCACTAGAATAAGAAAACAATTACAACACAATTGCAAACGCGTAGATCAACCTCTTGAAATACCGCTCTATTCTATAACATGAACTCTTCAGGATAACCTAACCCTGAGCTAAACTCCCACAAGCCTAGACTTTGATTCACTCACTGACACAGACGATGTCACAGCAACAAAAACCTTTTGCCTTTCTTTTTCTCTCAAGCTCTGTGTATCATATCAAAGGGCCACGACCTGCTCTATATATGTTTCAACTTTCACTCCAAGAAAATCCATATAGCATATTTCCTTTATTCAAGATATCTCCAAATCTTTTAGGAAATATTCTATTTTTCCAATATCTTCTCCTAAGAATATGGAAACACTCTAAAACAATAATATCTTCTTTATCCAGCTCATATACCCCTCTTGGCACGTCTCTAGAATATTCTAGAAGTTTACTCCAGCCCACGCTGGCCCCACTTCATCCAATGACCACGATTTGATCGCCTGTAGTACTTCCTGTATCGCTTGTAGCACTTCCTATACTACTTCTCAATTGGTACAGCAACACTTCAAACACACACACATCTTCATTCCATTTCACCAAGCAACTCTAGATTCGAATCTTATCACTCAGATTCGATCACATCTCAGCAATCTCATATATTCACGTCCTGTACCACTTCCTGTACTACTTCGTGATTGACACAGCAACACTTGCATCTTCATTCTCCCCCTTTTTGACTATGTATGTGAACTCAAGCTCTCTTAGCTTCAACATATTCATCACTAGTAACACAACAACACTAGCAGCACCCATTCTCCCCCTGCTTGAGACTTTGATTCACTCACTGACACAGACGATGTCACAGCAACAAAAACCTTTTGCCTTTCTTTTTCTCTCAAGCTCTGTGTATCATATCAAAGGGCCACGACCTGCTCTATATATGCTTCAACTTTCACTCCAAGAAAATCCATATAGCATATTTCCTTTATTCAAGATATCTCCAAATCTTTTAGGAAATATTCTATTTTTCCAATATCTTCTCCTAAGAATATGGAAACACTCTAAAACAATAATATCTTCTTTATCCAGCTCATATACCCCTCTTGGCACGTCTCTAGAATATTCTAGAAGTTTACTCCAGCCCACGCTGGCCCCACTTCATCCAATGACCACGATTTGACCGCCTGTAGTACTTCCTGTATCGCTTGTAGCACTTCATGTACTACTTCTCAATTGGTACAGCAACACTTCAAACACACACATCTTCATTCCATTTCACCAAGCAACTCTAGATTCGAATCTTATCACCCAGATTCGATCACATCTCAGCAATCTCATATATTCACGTCCTGTACCACTTCCTGTACTACTTCGTGATTGACACAGCAACACTTGCATCTTCATTCTCCCCCTTTTTGACTATGTATGTGAACTCAAGCTCTCTTAGCTTCAACATCTTCATCACTAGTAACACAACAACACTAGCAGCACCCATTCTCCCCCTGCTTGAGACTTTGATTCACTCACTGACACAGACGATGTCACAGCAACAAAAACCTTTTGCCTTTCTTTTTCTCTCAAGCTCTGTGTATCATATCAAAGGGCCACGACCTGCTCTATATATGATTCAAATTTCACTCCAAGAAAATCCATATAGCATATTTCCTTTATTCAAGATATCTCCAAATCTTTTAGGAAATATTCTATTTTTCCAATATCTTCTCCTAAGAATATGGAAACACTCTAAAACAATAATATCTTCTTTATCCAGCTCATATACCCCTCTTGGCACGTCTCTAGAATATTCTAGAAGTTTACTCCAGCCCACGCTGGCCCCACTTCATCCAATGACCACGATTTGACCGCATGTAGTACTTCCTGTATCGCTTGTAGCACTTCCTGTACTACTTCTCAATTGGTACAGCAACACTTCAAACACACACATCTTCATTCCATTTCACCAAGCAACTCTAGATTCGAATCTTATCACCCAGATTCGATCACATCTCAGCAATCTCATATATTCACGTCCTGTACCACTTCCTGTACTACTTCGTGATTGACACAGCAACACTTGCATCTTCACACCACTCCAAAGTCAAGCTCGTGAGACAATTCACGACTCAGCGGTGCCAAAGAATCTGAGTTGGGAAGAAATGAAACGCAAACGAAGTCTTGGGTTATGCTTTAGTTGTGATGAGCGGTACACTCCGGGGCACAAGTGCCGTAAATCGCAATTGCTACTCATGGAAGGCGAAGACATCGATGAAGGGGAGGATGATGTTTACCATGAAGCAGCCGAACCAGAGATCACTTTGTAGGCTCTCACAGGGTGGGATTCACCGACGACAATACACGTTCACGCAACAATTCATCAACAGCAGCTGGTGGCGTTAATCGATAGTGGCTCGACACATAACTTCATAAGAGAACAAGCCGCATCTCGCTTGAATTTGACGCTTACGGCCGTGAAACCTTTCAAGGTGAAAGTCGCCGACGGGCATCCACTTCACTGTCGAGGATCATATCGAAATGTAGCCATGGACCTGGGCGGCCTAATTTTCCCGATTGATCTCTTCGTTCTTCCGCTCACCGGCCTGGATATCGTCCTCGGGATTCAATGGTTGTCGCAGTTGGGTCGCACAGTGTGCGATTGGGAGGCCCAATCTCTGGAATTTAATTGGGCTGGGCAGAAGAGAGAAATTCATGGGCTAAAAAATCAACGGATTTCCCAGGCCCAAGTAGATGAATTCACGAAAGAAGCCAAAAAACAGTGATCGACGCCTCTCCTCCACCAGCCGCCATTCACGACCCCCTGCAACAATTCCACGAGGTTTTTCAAATACCGACGAAGCTACCTCCAATCAGGGAAATTGAGCATCACATAGCTCTTAAAGAGCAACGAGTTGGTTCCGACATTTCCACTTCGGGTACGCCTTCACCTCTTCGCTCTAATGGTCTTCTCCGGTTGAATCCAGAACGTGTCTTGGAGATTAGTGATGTTTGCACTGATGGAAAAAAAACAAAGGAGGCTCTCGTTCTGTGGCAAGGACATACGCCGGATTATGCTACATGGGAAGACTTGGTTCAGCTCAAACAGAGCTTTTCTAACGTCAATCTTGAGGACAAGCTTGATTTTGGGGAGAGGAGTAATGATGGAGCTGCTACAGGTCGGTACGTAGAACATCAAATCGGTTGAAGATTCCAAACCGGAATTATTCAAATTGATTGGTTAAGTCTGGTTTTTAATTCCTGCAATTGCCTTGTTGTTTCAGATAATAACGAAAGACGTGGTCTTCCTAGTGTCAAGGGAACCATCTTTCCATTTCCCATTTTCCCTCGTTTGTAGGAGTTGTGACTCCATCACTTTGCTTCTTGTAATTCTCTATATAAACTAATGAAAAGCCAAAAAGAGGCAATATCAATTGCCCAAAAACCAGTGTTCTTGTTCTATTTTGTAACTCTGTTTCTAAAGCTGTAATTCGACTAGGTTATAGCTAACACCCTACGAACTATGCTCATATTCTTTCAGATCCCCATCGAACTATACTCTCTGTATATTTACCTACGAAAAGAAAGTTAAAGATCTAAATCCCTTCAAAACAAGGTTCGAGGCTTAAATCTCCACGAATGTCGGTTTCCACGGTTTGTGAGCTAAACCCGAACCTAAACTGAAAAACGCGACCCGACTCAAAAAAACATGACCCGACTAAAAAAAACCGACCCAACACTTCATCTTCTTCTTCGATCATTTTTTACCTAATTTCCACCTAAACTAAATCCAAATTTCGTTTTAGACCCATATAAGAGAAATTGAAGAATTTCAATCAAATTCAAGTGATTCGTCCTCAAATTCTTCATGTTTGTGTATAATACTTTACCCCAATTGGTTTTGATTTTCTCGAATTTTGTCTTGCTATTTCTGGGTTCTTAGAAATCTTTTTCTAGGGAAAAGTCTTTGGGAAATTGACGAGGCTGTGAAGTCAATTCCAACTTCTCAAGTTCATAAATTGGTTTATCTTAGGGTTTCATTTGATTTCTAAAACTTGCGAATCCGAATCAAAACCAGAGAGCTTCCTTATGTTTTTCTCCAAACAAATTCGTCGGCTCCTTATACCTTAAAAGAGACCACCAACGCCATGTCTCGGTGCTTCACAATCCAATCTCATCAAGCAGCAGCCCTGCACTCGCCGATTTGCCCCCTCTCGCCGATTTTCTTGAGATTTTGAAGGTGGTTTTTCTGGGTTTGTTGTAGATGTTGGTGGAGGAGGCGATTGAACGTCTGAGATTGAGGAGGGTTATCGGATTCGTTCGGTGGAGCCGGTGGTGTTTCTGAATCCGCCGAAGGAGGAGGAGAAGGGGATTTAGTGGATTTTGGTGGTGGCGGAGAATTACTTGAGTCAGCCGGTGGAGAATCGGCATGTGGAGGCGGAGTGCCGGTTAATGGAGGCAGAATCGAAGGCAGCATAGGAAGCTTTGAATGGGAGGAGAAGGCGACTGTGATGAAGAAGCAATGGCTCGCAAGATCCAGAGAAGAAGAAGAAGCAGTGGCTCGCAAGAAGAAATCGGCGGAAGAGAAGCGGAATTAGGGCTACGAGGAGGAGGAGCTGCTTGTGGTGGTGGATGCTGACGGTGATGAGGTTGATACTCAATTGCGGCGGCGACGGAGGAAGGATTCGGAGGGATGGGGGAATCATTGTCTGGTTCACAACGGGTATGGTTCATAAATCAGATATGGGCCCTAACCCATGGTTTAGAAATCTAATCGGATCGTAATCCGGTTAAGAGTCGGTTTTACATGGTTAACAACGATTAGAAAACATTAAACCTTCTAAAACCGATCTATATGGGGAAATAAGTTTTGAACTTTTTTTCTGTGGGGATATAGGTTTCGAACTTTGTTTTCGGGGGGATTTAGATATTAAACTTTCCTTTCGTGTGTAGATATACATAGGGCATAGTTCGGTGGGGATCTGTAGGGATATGGCCATAGTTCATGGAGAAATAGATCGTTTTCCCTTGAAAAATATTGCAAGTAATTCAGTTGAATAACAATACTTCACTCGATTATAACCGTGCGCCCGCACGTTAATATTATTTTTTATCTGTTTATGAAATTTTTGAAATATTATTTGTGTTTATTTTTGTGTTTAGATATAATTTGTTTTTGTAGATTTAATTTTCGTAATATGAGACAAATTTATATGTGTTTATATATAATTTATTTTTGTAGATTTAATTTTAGTAATATGCGAGATATATTTATTCCGTGTTTAAATATAATTTATTTTTGTGGATTTAATTTTCATAATATAAAACACATATTTATTTTGTGGTTAGACATAATTTGTTTTTGCATATTTAGTTTTCCTAATATGTTTAATTATCTTAATATGTTTTTAGGGTGATTTTTGAGTTTAGATATCACATGTTTTTGTATCTATAATTTGTTTAATATGTTATGTTATAAAATTACTGTAATTTTTTTTTTAGTTTACTAAAATTAATTTGTATATGTTTATACCAAAGTAAGCTAATTAGATTTTTAATATGTTTATTTTTGAGTTGTTTTAGAATTTTTGAAAAGATGTTTTTGCAATTCATATTTTTTAATACAAATTATTGTTTCAAGTTATAATATTTTTTGTAGACCAGGGCTCATGTTCTGTATTTAAAGTTGGGTTTGGGCCTACAAATTTTGTTTTAGACCAAGCCAGCAATTTTTTTGTTTTAGACGAAACCTGCAAATTGTTTGCACGGGTTTAATAAAAAACTGAATGAAAAGACAACAAAAACCTCTCTGAATTTTTATTGTCTCACGCCGACCCAATTGTCGACTCCATACGAAAAAAAAACAAAGAGACGAGATATTCCTTGCCGATCTGAATCTCAGTTTTTAAATGTTCATCGATCAATCTCGAGAGATTATTATGAAGAACCTCAATCGATCTCTCTCACCGAATACATAAATGGTTCTTACAGGTTATAGTTCTTCTCTGTTTCAGAATCCCATATTAGGTTTTTTTTTAATGTCTAATCGATTATTGTTCTTTGGTTGTTGTCGGGAAATCTGGATCTGTAACCACAGCTAGGAACACCAAACCAAACAGATGGTTCGGTTGTTGGGGCGTGTGGATCTAGATCTCGATAGAAAATCTAAAGGTAAAATCTCATGCAATTGCTAACTATATAGGTCCGTAATCTCTACTGTTTTTTTTTCTTCTGGTATTCTCTAAATCTTGTGAATACAAAAGAATAGAACCATGACGAAAACTCTCAAAACATATTTAATTTTCGTCAGGGGGCATGTATCACAATGTCTTTCGCCATTGAATATATCATTTCTGGTGTACTCATTTTAGCTTTGTACATTATATGCAGATCAACTCTTAGACTTTTATCTGAAAATTTTGTTAAGAAGTTCGACTATTGCCTTCCATGTAAGTTTTAATCCTCTGCTATTATATAAGACATTTTCCGAATATTTTTTCCATTTGAATGTTCTGATGATCCTCTTTCTTTTTCTTTACTAATTAATATCCCTATATCGAGTTTATAATAATATTGGATATAACAAATTCAATGGAACTGCAAAATACTCCATTTGTCAAATCGCACCATAAAAGAATTAGTAAGTAATTTGTTTAACTTCACACTCCTTTGATATATTCTGTATACTATAAATATGTATATATATATATATATATATATATATAAATATAACTTAATATACAAAATATTAATTTAGTTGCATATTCATCTGAATTACTTTTAATTAGACAAAACCTTTCGTATGTGTTATATATTAAATATATATATTCTGTTATATATAATATATAGATATATTCCAAAATCAATTACTTGAAAACAAATCAAGAACATATATATAACAGAATTGTATTAGATGTTTCTAATGTTGCCAAAGCAAGCAAAGAAACCAAAACACTAAACTTTATAACGCAGACTTTCATAACAGAATCCAGAACACTTATTCAATTGAAACCAAGTCCTCATCCGTAATCCTCTCAATGAATGTTTTCTTAAAAAAGTTTTCTGGCAAGTTTGTCTTTGCCATTAAGTAATCTCTTCAATAGATCAGGGGATTTCTTTAAAAATGGCAATCTCACTTGGCCTTGCATACAACATAGTGTAAAGGTAGGAATGTGTGAACGATAAAACTTTCTTATGCGTTCCCCGTACCACATAATAGCACCACATGTATCACACGTGTATGAAGGATCACCATCATCAATGTATGCTGTAATATAGTTAAGGTGTTATTTCACATAAATTTTTTATATATAACAATAATTATTGAGACATTATATAGCCTCCACCCCCCACCGCGTGTACTGAATCAGGTCCAAGGGCATACGTACTATGAAGTGATGCATCACTTGAGGGGCATGCATACTAGGATTTTTGATGGTAAAGCTGATGCTATCGCTGTAGATGACTAGAGGAAGAAATTGGAACGGAACTTCGAATCCGCCAGATGCCCATTAGAATACCGCATGGACTTGGCCGTTAATCATTTGGAAGATGAGGCATTGGTTTGGTGGGATGGTGTGAAGAAAAAGATGCAAGGGCGTTATGAGTTGACTTGGGAGGACTTAAAGCATGAGTTCACCATGAGGTATTTTCCAAAGGAAGCTATGGACCATATGGAGAGTGAGTTGCATGACATCCATCAGGGGAACATGACAGTAAGGAAGTATGAGGCTGAGTTTAACCGGTTGAGGAGATTTTCAAGGCGTTATTTGGATGACGAGGAACTGATCCGGATGTTCCTAAAAGGATTGAAGATTAAGCTCAATAACCGTTGCACATTGGTAGACTATCGCACCCTGCAGGACGTGGTTGATAAGGCATCAGAACATGAAAAAGGTCTTGGGGAAGAATTTAAGGAAGCAAGGACCGCTCAACCCAATGCTACAAAGAGAACTTGGAACATTATGAATGAAGCCAAGGCAGGCAGATTGGCATCGGATTCTTAGTTTTAATTGAGTGTAAAAAAAACTGAGAATCCGATGCCAATACACCCGCCTTAGTTGCATTCATTGTGTCCCAAGTTCTCTTTGTAGCATTGGGTTGAGCGGTCATTGCTTCCTTAAGTTCTTCTCCAATACCATTTTCTTGTTCTGCTGCCTTGTCAACCACGTCATGCATGGTGCGATAGTCTACCAATGTGCAACGGTTCTTGAGCTCAATCCTCAATCCTTTTAGGAACATCCATATCAGTTCCTCATCATCCAAAAAACGCCTTGAAAATCTCCTCAACCGGTTAAACTCAGCCTCATACTTCCTTATTGTCATGTTCCCCTGATGGATGTCATGCAATTCACTCTCCATATGGTCCATAGCTTCCTTTGGAAAATACCTCATGGTGAACTCATGCTTTAAGTCCTCCCAAGTCAACTCATAACGTCCTTGCATCTTTTCCTTCAGACCATCCAACCAATGCCTCATATTCTAGATGATGAACGACAAAGTCCATGCGGTTTTCTAATGGGTATCTGGCGGATTCGAAGTTCCGCTCCAATTTATTCCTCCATTCATCTGCAGCAATAACATCATCCTTACCATCAAAAAGCCTAGTATGCATTTCCATCAAGTGATGCATCATTTTATAGTACGTAGACCCTTGGACCTGATTCTGTACAGGCGGTGGGGGTGGAGGCGGCTGATGGTCCTGTGCCGGTACATTCGGCTCGCCGTAGTGTACAGCACCCTGATGTTCCTCTCTGACTTCTTACTCCTCAAACACTCGAGCCCCAAATATGTCTCGGTACCTCTGCAACTCCTCCATAAAGGCTGCATTCACCACTGCCTGGTTGGCCTCATGGGCCACTCCCATTGGGTCTGCGCCCACCGAATCTTGGACAATGTTAGTCCCATTCGCGCTCCCTGTCGAAGTTTCGGGGCTCTCTTCCTGGATCACACGGTTTGTTGCGGCTCTTGCCATGGTTGCTGGTACTCTTCTTGGTGGCATCTTGATCATGAAAACGAGCGGTCAAATCTTTCAACTTTCATACGAAACATAAGAATTCAAATGAGTACAAGCGAATATTATTCCAGTGGTGCCTTATATGCTATTTTTCTTTCCTTCATCCTTTTAAAAATACCTCCCGTTTTTTATTAAATATATATTTTTTTTGAAAAATACAAAAAGCTCGAAAATAATCGAATAAATGCGAAAAATACTTTGCGACACATAAAAATATTTTTAAAATTCAAAAATACTCAGAAAATATTTGAACTCAAAAATAAATATTTTGAAACCCGAAATATCTCTAGAACTTATGAAAGATGTTTTTCCTTTTCTTTTGCCTCTCGGGTCGAGACCGATTTGGTAAACATAGGCTCTGATACCAATTGAGATAACCCGCTCGTACTTAACCGAGACAGCATTGTCGGGCATTGTCATGATGATCCAAACACTACTAGACCAAACACACATCAACCGCTAGGAAAAGATCTTCCATCTTTACCTGCAGTCCCTATCGCGGCTTATCAGCTATATGTGCCCTTATCACACTATACATATATATATATATAGTGATAACCCAAACCGGACCAACCGGTTCAATTTCTAACTTTTCTCTAAACCGGGCAAGTATATAAATCAAAATTAGGGGAGAAGAAACCCTTACCTTTGCTCACCTCTCCCCAAGCGCAACCCTTGTCCTCTCTCTCTCTCGTGTCTCTCTCTCGAGCTCTCTGCCGCGCCTCTCTTTCCGTCGCACGCAAGCATCGTCGCCTCTGCGCCGCGCCTCTCCTTCTCGCGCCGTCGCTGCTCCCACCCGAGAGAAGCCGCCGCGATCCTCCTCTCACGCCATCACCACCGCCGCCATCTTGCGGGACACTTTCCCGACGAACCACTGGGAACCAGACGACATTATACCCATCAAATTGAAGCCCCGAGTCTCCCCTTTCTGTGAAGCCCGAGTTCATGCGAATCGAAGATCCGTGTCAGAAGTTATGGCCGTTCCAATGTACGGTGTCGGATCTGCCTCTCCTCCTTCATCGCCGAGCTCCTCTGATGAGATCGGAGGCGAGCTGTTCACGCCACCTCCACCGTCTCCGACGACTTCTCCGCTGCCTGTGCCAAGGTGAGGGCATGATGCGTTTCCCATTTTACATTATACGTCATGATGCTGATAGTCCATTCTTAAACCGTTGATGCATGTTTTACGTGTCTAGTTGGGTAATGGGTAATTGGTAGAACTTGGAGTTGTGATTCGTTTGATTGATGTTACCAAATTGAACCGTCTAGCTTGTTTGTTGAGTTGTCCTGTTTGTGTGTCATGCACCTAGGTGAGTATTTGCGTGCAGGAATAACCCGGTATTGCGTGGGATATATTAGTAAATGTTAGGTCCTCGACACTGTGATGGGATCATTGGTTCAATTTGTTTGCTGCACCCGAGACCAGCGATGGTAGGCTTGCACGGGGGTGAAGAAGTTTTTCCGAGCTTCAACTATAAAAAGGCGGACATCCAAATATGAGAAAATGGGCCGGAGAGCCAGATAGATTCCCATTGTTTGTTAGATTGTGTGTGAGCACTGGTAGAATGCATTGATTGAGAATCGGAAAGAAAAGAAGAGTGATGAGAAAAGAGATTATGTGATGAAATAAGAAAGAGCAATTAAAAAGAATATTGTGTGGAACCTTGATTGAGCTCGTTTTAGGTTTAGACTGTTGGTTATTATTTTGTGTAGTGTTGAAATGGTTAAGTGAGTCATTGAAGGCTCATCCTCACTGGATAATCTCGATTACTCAACCCTCTCTCCTTATTTCCTTTCAGGTTAGATTGGATCGTGTGTGTTGTGTTGTTACATACCGCATCCCATATTCTTTTCAACTGTATTAAAGAAAGCTATATTTTATACTTTGATACCAAAAAAAATTAATAGCACTTAGGGAAAAATTTGAATAAATGTATACCAAAAAAAATTAATAGCATTTCCAATGGTCATTCAAAATTTTCTTCAAATTTTCCTTCAAAAATGATGTTTCTTCAAAATGAAGAAAAAAATAAAGAAGGGTTTTCTCCAACAGTTTGCTTCATTTTTGTCTTCAAAAAGAATATTCCAAGTATATTATTTCTCCATTTTATTATTAATTGTTAATGATACCCTTTACTTTTTAGTTTTTCAAAATTTCACCTACTTATTTTATTTATAACAATTGTTCAACAAAATTACAATTTTATATAATTTTAACATTTATTAATGATCTTAATGGATCTGGAAGCGGTTACCAGATTATTAAGTTGTTAGCTTATGTTATGTCAAGTTTTATTATTTATAATTTTAGTACTAATTATGTATTTAATTTTATTGTTGGCTATGTTCTTGTATTTTCTATTTAATATATGTGATTATTGTAATTTTACTTTATAATTTGAATGGATAAACACATAGTTTTAAAATTAATTGGGTATAAGAAAACATGTACTTTTGTTTAGGTATAAAACAAAACATATGAAAAATTGAAGACACATTTTGTAAATAAAAAAGTTAACATTCAAAAAATGAAGAAATGAATAGTATTCCTTAAAATATGAATGAACACGATTCATTTCTTCATTTTGAAGGTGAAATTGAAGCATAACAAAGAGCTTCAAACGTATTGGAGAAGATTTCTTCATTTTTATCTTTAAAATAAAAGAAAAATGAAATTTGAAAACATAACAAAGAGCTTTATAGAATTAAATGAGGTGAACAAGTTTTAGAAATACATATATTTTCTATTATACGTTTGAAGTATCTGACTGAATATGTTTGATTGTGTATTTGAAATAGTTTTGATATCTTAATCAAGTATATGATAAAGTTTTTTCTTTTCTTTCCTTTTTGAGAAACTATGATAAAGTTTTAATGAGAATATGCTACATCAAGGAAGAATCTCGATGTTATGATTGTCAACCATAATATCCCTATTTAATAGTGAGGGAAAATTACATAAAAAACATTTAAAGTAATACTTTGTAATAAACAAAAATTATTACAAAGTATTTTTTAATAAACAAAAATTATTTGTAATTATTATTTTAATATTTATTATAATTAAGAAATACAAACGCTCGGAGGCAGCAAGGTCATGGGCACAGAGCCGGCGTAAAAACAGGATGACCTTCGATTTGCGGCCAGAGAAACAGATCTGACTCGGAATCATCTCTCGATCTGGTCGAATCTGATGATTGATCTTAGATCTGAATTTTCCCCAACCAGATTTGAAGAGGATCGGAAAAGCCGTCCCGACGAGCACGACAGCGGCGGCTCCGACGATTAAGTAGATGGTTCCGTCGGAAGAGACATCATCGACATCGGCAACAACTACGAAGGAAGAAAAAGACGATCTCTTGTTTTTGGGAAGACGTGATTGCTCGGTGAAGATCCCCACGAAGAAGAACACAGTTTCGATTGTTTCAGAAAGTTGGTAGATGACACGAACGTCGTCTGCATTGACGGTGCGATCGCCATGATTTAAGGTTTTAAGTGATTTTGATCTTCCCCAACCAGCTTTTCTACGAGAGTGTTGTTGAGTTGGAAGGAGGAAGAAGAAGATTTTGTTTCTTCTGGTTTTTTCATTTTTTTTCTTTTGTTTTTTATAAAAATTAATTATAAAACATTTAAAAAAAACAATTAACTTAAAGCCACGTAATCTCTTTTTTAAAAGAAAATGAATAGTTCTGTTAAAACATTTAAAGTAGTGTATTTAAAATCTAATTTGAGTATTTTTTGTGTTAATATTTTTAGTTTGAAGGTTTATAATGTGAGCGAAATTTTCGAAAGGTTTAAAGTATCAGTAGCTATTATTTTGAAGGTTTTTTTTATGCGATTTTACCTTAATAGTTATGATTGTTACAAGCTATTGCACAAATAGGATTTAACCATCCCGTTTAGCTGTTTAGGCAATTATATTTTAATCTTTGTAATATATAGATGTAGTTTCTCAATTAATGAAATAGACTGAAAACTTCAAATGTATCTTAACCATCCCGTTTAGCTGTTTAGGCAATTATATTTTAATCTTTGTAATATATAGATGTAGTTTCTCAATTAATGAAATAGACTGAAAACTTCAAATGTATCTTAACCATCCCGTTTAGCTGTTTAGGCAATTATATTTTAATCTTTGTAATATATAGATGTAGTTTCTCAATTAATGAAATAGACTGAAAACTTCAAATGTATCTTCTTCTTCCCTCTGTTTCAAGCTCTCTTTTTTTTCCAATAGTTTTAGTTTATTTGTTCGAAAGCCTACGTACATCAATATTAAAACTTTCTGATTTGTTTCATTTTGTTTCCTTTCAATAAACCGAAAACCCATAAAAATTGTATTTTTTTTTCTTTCTGTTTTTCGTTTATTCATAAAAAAAAACAAAAATCGTGTTGCTTCTATTTTTTTGCTTATTTGCTTCATATAAACCGAAAAAACCCATAAAAACTGTTTTTGCTTCTGTTTGATTTTGATAAGAAAAAAAACCCACAAAAATTGATTTACTTCATTTTTTTGAAATTATTTTATTTCACTCTGTTTCTTCATAAAAAGTTCAAAAAAAAAAACCAAAAGAATTTCGTTTGTTCTTATTTCTGTTTTATTATTTTAAAACCAAAAAAAATATATATATTTTTACTTTTATTTTTCGAGTTTAGTTTCATTAAAATATTTGAAAACCATTAAAAAAAATCTTGTTTTTAATTTTGTTACCGTTTTGGCTAATTTAAGGGGAAAAATAATCATATAAAAAGATTTGTTTCCATATCTTTTGTCTTTGCACTTAATTGTGGAATATCTTGTTTTTTGCTGTGATATTTGAAATTGATTCGGATTTATATAATGAGAGATTTTGACACATGTCACGATCTAAAAAGATTTATAGAATCTTAATTTCTGTTTTTATTTTTTTCTTTTTATTCATTTAAATAAATCACACTTGATTTTTCCTTTTTTGTTGTTTTGTCTTATATGAAAGTTTATATGCATTGTTATTTTCAGTTTTTTACACATGTCACGATCTTATGAGTTATAATCTTAATTTCCGTTTTTATTTTTTCTTTTTATTTAGATTATTACTTTGACACATGTCGCGATCTTAATTAACAAAAACACATATCATGATCTCGTGAGTGAAAATTATCTTACGTGTCACACTCACGTTGAGAAATCCTAATTTATATAATAAGATATATATATACTAGATAAGTACCCGCATAGATATGCGGGTTTGTAATTTAATATTTTATAACCCGTGAAAAAACATTAAAGACGAGAAAATAGAAAACAAAATTAGATCACCCATAAAAATATCTTAAACATATATTCAGAAACGAAGTTTACGATGAAATAATTATATACCTTGAAAGAAAAATTTGGTGAATAGATACAGTACATAGTTTTGGATACGATTATTTGACTTTTAATTTTTTTGGTGGTAATTGATATAATACCAAATTGTGGTTTATATAGAGGTGAAAAATTAGAATTCTTTTTCTTTGATGATTAATTTCCTTAATCTAAATGAAAAAACTAAGTAATGTTTTTTATTTTCTATATTAATTTTGCCTTTTAAGATAAATTTAATTCTTTAACTTTTTATATATATTTTTAGTAACTTTATCTTTTAAGATTATAAATAATAATTTTTAAGGTTTTTTATTAATCGATTTTAAATATTTTCAACTTTGACTTGACACATGTCGCGATCAGGTGAATTAGCAACTTTGAAACATTCAGTTTTATATGATAAAATTTTTACTATTTCTAAACTGAAATATGTTTTTTTGTAGTTTGTTTTGGTTTTAATTCCTTTTTAAAAACTTTAGAAATGTGTAAATTATTATATAGAGTTTGGTCGTGGTTGTATATTAATAATTTTTAATTTTTAAGTTTTCTTTTGTCATAATGGAAATGATTATAAACTTTTAATTTTGGTCGTAAATTAATAATTTTCTTTTTAAGTTTAAAGTATATTTATAATTTTCTTTTTTTAAGTTTGGTCGTGATTGTAAATTATAAACTTGTAAGTTTATTTTTGTCATTTTCCTTTATTATAAGTTTTCCTTGTTTTTCCTTGTTTTTTTTAAGATTATTTTTTTTAGTATAATATTTTTTAATATTTACTTTAATTTATTTTTACTCTTTTTTAGATTGTCTTTTTTTAGTTTAACCTTTTTAATATTTATTGTAATTTATTTTTACTTTTTAATTAAATTTACACATGTCAATATCTAAATTAACTGTGACAAATATCAAGATCTCATGAGTGAGAATTATCCTAGTAATTTTCTTTTTTAAGTTTGACCGTGGTGGTAGATTATAAACTTTTAAGTTTTCTTTTGTCACTTTCCTTTAATATAAGTTTTTCTTAATTTATTTATTTTTTCTTTTTTTAAGATTACTTTTTTTAGTTTAACAATTTAATATTTACTTTAATTTATTTGTTTTTATTAAATTATGAAGACACATGTAAAGATCTAAATTAGCTGTGACAAATGTCACGGTCTCGTGAATGAGAATTATACTACGTGTCACACTCACATTGAGAGATCCAACTTTATATAATAAGATAGGGTTTCCTTTTTTTAAAAAACATTTGTTTTATTTATAATTTTTGTTTCATTTCCTTAATTTAAACGTAATTATTATTTTTATTTTCCTTTTGCTTTGAGGATTGTGAATCGATTAGAAATTATTAATTTTTCGTTTTTCCTTTTAGGATTAGGATTTGATTTTAAATTTTACTTTTATTGTTATTATTATGTGCTAAAATATAGTTAGAAATTTACCAAACACCTTTCATAATATAATTGGAAATTTATTAAACACGTGTTAAAATCTGATCGATTAACTCAACACGTGTCGCGATATTGCGAGTTACTAATTTTGAATAATTCGCTTTAGTTTGTTTATCCAAATTCACTCCCGAACATCTGTTAAATAACTGGTTCTCTTCATTATTTGACATTGAAGATTACCGGAGAGCCTCCGATCCCACACAAATATGATAACGCTGAAGTTTTAAGGTCGAGGCTTGCAGTTAGTTTTAAGGTCGAGGCTTGCAACATATATCCCACCCCTTTTTTGCAACACATGTTACACATCTCCTGGTCTCCGGTCTCCAGGTTTATTGAATAGGAAATTTGTACCGTGTCTTTGCATCCTAGTTTTTCTTTTGTGAGCATGTTCATGTTCATATTATTTCTAATGTCGTTTTTTGGCTGGATTTCAAAAAATGTCTTTCTTGTTCGAAAGCAGACCAGAGGGATTTCCACTTTACACAACACAGGCGTTATATTTGTTGTCGATAGTGAGGACCGTGATGGTTCTCTATATTTCATAACATATAGCATAATTATAATTACCCAAAAGATTACCTTTAGTAATATTTGGTTTCTTTATCTCTCTTTTCAATATTTTTTTGGTTGTAAAATTGAGAATCAATCAAATTGGTTATATAAAGGTAAAGAATTAGAATTCCTTTTTTTCATATGATTATATTCCTTTTTTATTTCCTTAATCAAAATAGAAAAATATTTATCTCCTTTTTTAAAAATTTAGTTTTTATAGATAAATTTTCATAATCTAAAAGCAACATTTATTTTCCTTTTTTTTCTGCTAACTTTTTTATTTAAAATTAAGTTTATGTTCTATTTTTAAAACTAACTTTACTTTTACGATTAAGACTTTTTGTTTTTTTTCCTTTTTCTTAACTTAAACTCTAACTTTTAATTTTAAGATAAATTTCCTTAATCTAAAAGCAAATTTCCTTAATCAAAATAGAAAAATGTTTATCTCTTTTTTTTTTAAATTTAATTTTTATAGATAGATTTTCTTAATTTAAAAACAATTTTTATTTTCTTTATTTTCTGCTAACTTTACATTTAGGATTAAGTCTATGTTATATATATTTTTTTTGCTAAATTTACTACTAGGATTAAGTCTTTTTTTTCCTTAACTTTACCTCTAGCTTTTAATTTTATGATAAATTTCCTTAATCTAAAATCAACTTTTATATTAACTCGACACGTGTCAAAATCTGATCGATTAACTTGACACGTGTCGCGATCTTGCGAGTTACTAACTTTAAAACATTCTCTTTTATATATATATATATATATATATAAGAAAAAACTATTTTACCATATTAAATATACTTTTAATAAAAAATTGAACATGGACTAGAACTAGTTTTAAGACGATCCTGTTGGGGCGTATTAACCGAGTTTAATACATTGTTGTTGCCTGAAGTGTTTCTGAGCTGCAAGATTTCCGGCCGTCGCGGTATCAACAATTTTTTTGCATGCGTCACTAGAATCGGATATTCTGTGTGCAGAGGCGAATCCAGAAATAATTTTTACTAAGAGCACAAATATTAAATTAATTAATAATAAAATACTAAAATATAGTTTCATACATAAATACGTGTTTAAGTGATTTAGTTAAGAAAACAAAATATTTTTTTAAGATTTGAGCTGTTTTTATTTTTATTTATGTTAAATAGATAGTTTTAATTTATTATTTTGGGTTTTGTCTAAATTTTTTAATAAGTTAGTTGAAAAATCAAAAGAACGAGGGCATAATCTTAAAATTTTATGGGTGCATAATTTAAATTATCTAAAAATTATATTAATATTTAAAAAAACAATGGGTTCATGTGCACCCACTCCCACCTCTCTAGCTTCGCCCATGTCTGTGTGACGTAAAAAGATGAAAAAGAACGTCGATGACACAGCCTAGAAGTGGAATATGCGAAGAGCAATTGGATTTCACTTGATCCATTTATTTGAAGATGTATAGATATAGATTTCTTGAAATATTTTGTGTTCATAATATTCATATCAAGTAATCGCATAAAGGTTTTTGGTTCCCACATTCGACTCCGAAATTCTCGGTGTTCGCATGACTCGCAATCCATAATCGTTTGTCAACGGGTGACCGTATGCTAAACTGGAATGTGGAAGAATAAATCCAGCGTGTATTCTCCGTCTCGGGATCCCTTGGAGACACAAAATCATATGTTTTTCTCATCATGTCGATTCTCTGCAGAAATTTGGGCTCGGTTAACAAAAGGCTTGCTTAAAGGTCGCTTCTCATTGGATTGGAACAATCTGATTCAATTGCTATCCGATTCTCAGCTTGGCCGTATTCCTTTGCTCTTGTTTTGGTATGCTTTTCAAACCACTACCATCCATTGTATTTGGAAGGAGAGAAATGGTCGCAGGCATGGCGAATCCCCTATTTTCTCAACCCGTATAGTCACCCTCATCGACAAACATATCCGAAACAGGCTCCTTTCGATTCATGAATTGGGAGATAACAAGTTTTATTGAATCACCGAAGAAAAAGCAAAACGGCAGCGGTCAAATTAATGAGATGAAATCAATTCTGGGCCAGTACATTGAACAGCCCAAATCAATTCAGATATCAAGGCCCACTCGACAAGCTTCTTCAACCTCCAACTACCTCTCCAACAAAAACAGAGTTTTATTAATGAAGAATAGAGTGACGAGAGATCGTACGGAGGAAGAAGATAAGATCAAGCTCTCAAATAAATTCTCAGCCCTTGATGATCTAAACACCAGTTGATTCAGACATCTGTCCTAAGACACTAGGGTTTTTGCTTTTTGTATAAAAGACCTTTTCTATGCTGTAAAAACCAGACAGAAAGAAAAGAACAAAGTTTCTCTTTTGCTTTCATGGTATCAGAGCTATGGCTGACCAGACAGTGGATCTTTATTCTCCCCCTTCTCTGAATATTTCAAATTGTGTGACTGTGACTCTCACTCAGAAAAATTATATTTTGTGGAAGTCACAATTTGAAGCCTTTCTTTCTGGCCAATGCCTCCTCGGCTTCGTTACCGGTACGACTCCAAAGCCCCCATCAACTTCTCCTGTCAGTGGCTCCGACAACTCAAGCACAAATGCTCCAAATCCTGCTGTTGCAAAATGGGAACAAACAGATCAGGTGGTTCGCTCTTGGTTACTGGGTTCTTTCTCTGAAGATATATTGAGTGTTGTTGTTGGCTGCAACACCGCTCAGGAAGTATGGGTGTCTCTGGCTAACTTTTATAACTGTGTCTCTTCTTCTCGCCTATTTGAGTTCCAAAGGAAGCTTCAGACTATTTCCAAACTCGAAAAACCTATGTCTGACTATCTCAAGGAAATTAAAGCGGTTTGTGACCAACTATCATCTATTGGAAATCCTGTAACTGAGAAAATGAAAGTCTTTGCAGCACTCAACGGCTTGGGAAAGGAGTATGAGCCAATAAAGACCAGCATTGAAGGATCTATGGACTCAGATCCGAGCCCCACTCTTGCTACTGTCATTCCTCGACTCACAGCTTATGATGATCGTTTGCAGAGCTATCTCACCTCTCCTGATGTCTCACCTCATCTTGCTTTCACCACAACTCGTAACAACTCAAACTACTACAACAACAATATATCAAATAGAGGCAAAGGGAGTATTTATGCACGTTTTGGTCGACAAAGAGGTCCCTTTTCAACTCGAGGTCGTGGCTTTCATCAGCAAATCAGCTCTTCTCATAGCTCCACTTCTCCATCAGACAATGTCACCAGACCAACGTGTCAGATCTGCGGCAAAGTTGGTCATCATGCTCTGAATTGCTGGCACCGGTTCAATCATAGTTATCAGGATGAGCAAATGTCAGCAGCCCTTTCAGCTCTAAGAATTACTGAAGTTTCTGACCATGGAGGAAATGAATGGTACCCTGATACAGGAGCCACTTCGCACATCACAAACACTCCACATAATCTGATTTTCTCTCAGCCTTACAGCGGATCCGACACTGTTATGGTCGCAAATGGAGAATTCCTTCCCATCACTCATACCGGCTCAGCCAACATTCCATCAACCTCAGGTAATATTCCTCTAAAAGATGTATTGGTTTGTCCTGATATTGCCAAATCTTTGCTCTCTGTCTCTAAAATTACCAGAGATTATCCATGCTCTTTTGAGTTTGATTGTGATGGTGTACGCATAAATGATAAGGAAACAAAGAGGTTGTTGGTAATGGGAAGCAATCGTGATGGTCTTTATCTGTTGGAGGCTCCTCAGTCTCAAGCCCTCTATTCCTCACGGCAACACTCAGCAAGTGATGAAGTCTGGCATAGGCGTCTTGGACATCCGAACAATCAAGTCCTCCAACAGTTGGCTGCAGCAAAATCTATCTTTATCAACAAAAGTACTAAAACAGTTTGTGAAGCTTGTTTTCTTGGGAAAAGTTCCCGTTTGCCATTTTCTGCTTCTTCTTTTGTTGCATCTAGACCTTTAGAAAGGGTCCATTGTGACCTTTGGGGACCCTCACCTGTGTTATCCGTACAAGGTTTCAAGTACTATGTGATTTTTGTCGACAATTATTCCAGATATTGTTGGCTTTATCCTCTGAGAATGAAATCCGACTTCTACTCTATCTTTGTTGCCTTCCAAAATCTAGTTGAAAACCAACTTCAATCAAAGATAGGGATTTTTCAGTGTGATGGCGGAGGAGAGTTCACAAGTAAAAGGTTTCTATCTCATCTGCAACTCTCAGGGATACAACAATACATTTCTTGTCCTTATACCCCTCAGCAAAACGGCATCGCAGAGAGAAAACATAGGCATACAACTGAATTGGGATTGTCTATGTTGTTTCAAAGTAAAACGCCTTCAAAATACTGGGTTGAAGCCTTCTTCACTGCAAATTTCTTGAGTAATTTGTTGCCCTCTTCTACGCTTGAAGATACAGTCTCTCCGTTTCAGAAACTTCATGGGAAACAGCCTGAATATTCAGCTTTGAGGACATTTGGTTGTAGTTGCTTTCCCACTCTTAGAGACTACGCATCAAACAAGTTTGATCCCAAGTCTCTAAAGTGTGTATTCTTAGGCTATAACGATAGGTATAAGGGCTATAGATGCCTCTATCCACCTACGGGACGAGTATATATCAGCCGTCATGTGATCTTCGATGAAAACACCTTCCCTTTTCAAGGGTCATATGAAAACCTGCAACCTTCTGAAGTTACTCCGCTTATAGCAGCTTGGCAAAAGTGCTTCTTATGGCCAGACCAAGTCTCTACAGCTCCTCACAACTCTAGTTTTCCTCCCTTGACACTTCTGTTACTGTGTCAACCACACAATCTGAAAATAACATGCCGGCCTCAGTTGTAGAATCACCATTTTCTGCAGCTGATTTCCCGCCTCTTCCTTCACCACAAGTCTCAGCTCAGCAAGAGATGTCTCCTACTGCAGAAAATGAGTATTCTGAGCGTACGACAGGCCTTGATCCTGTTTCTATAGGCGACAGTGCTCCATCTTCTGCAGTTCAAACAGACATCTCAAGCTCTTCTCAAGTTTCAATTCAGAATCCGTCTGCAAGTACTACATCTTCCACTGACCAAGTTGCCTCTCTCAACCCTGGACATCCTATGAATACTAGATCTAAATCTGGCATTCGAAAACCAAACCCAAGATATGTTCTACTAACTCAAAGAACGACATATCCTGAGCCTAAAACTGTAACTGCAGCATTGAAGGATAAAGGCTGGACAGGAGCAATGAATGTAGAAATGAGGAATTGCCAAGACACAAATACATGGTCTCTTGTTCCCTATAATTCACAAATGCATGTTCTAGGAAGCAAATGGGTTTTTAGAACAAAACTACATGCAGATGGTTCCTTACACAAGCTCAGAGCTCGGTTAGTAGCTCAAGGATTTGACCAAGAAGAAGGAATTGACTATTGGGAAACTTACAGTCCAGTGGTTAGAAGTGAAACTGTGAGATCAGTTTTACATATAGCCACAATCATGAATTGGGAAATAAAGCAAATGGATGTCCAAAATGCTTTTCTACATGGTGATCTAAATGAAACAGTTTACATGAGACAACCAGCAGGGTTCGTTGATCCAACCAAACCCGATCATGTCTGTCTCTTGCACAAATCCCTCTACGGACTCAAACAATCTCCTAGAGCATGGTTTGACAAGTTTAGCAATTTCCTCCTTGAGTTTGGATTCGTCTGCAGCATTCCTGATCCTTCTTTGTTTGTCTACACGAAGAACAAAGATGTCATAATGTTACTTCTATATGTAGACGATATGGTGATAACCGGAAACAATTCTACAGCCCTTGATGGCCTTCTTACGGAACTAAACAAACAGTTCCGCATGAAAGACATGGGCAAACTACACTACTTTCTTGGTATTCAAGCTCAATTCCATTCAGAGGGGCTCTTCTTATCACAGCAAAAATATGCAGAAGATTTGCTAGCTGTTGCAGGCATGAGTGAATGTGCCCCAATGCCAACACCTCTGTCACTGCAACTAAACAGACTACCTGATCAGTTTGCGTTATTTTCCAATCCAACTTACTTTCGAAGTCTTGCGGGAAAGCTTCAATATCTTACGCTTACTCGTCCGGACATCCAATTTGCAGTCAACTACGTGTGCCAGAAGATGCACGCTCCCTATGTCTCACATTTCAGTCTTCTTAAAAGAATCTTACGGTACATCAAAGGAACAATTAATTTTGGGATCTCATTCAGTAAGAATTCAGATTTCACTTTAAGGGCTTATTGTGATAGTGATTGGGCGGGATGTCCCGTAACGAGAAGATCAACAGGAGGTTATTGTACATTCCTAGGACAAAATCTCATCTCTTGGTCTTCAAAGAAACAAGAAACAGTGGCCAAAAGCTCGACTGAGGCCGAATACAGAGCCTTGTCGGAAACGGCTGGAGAAATTACATGGATTGTTTCTCTCTTGAAAGAGCTCGGAGTTCCATTACATAATACACCTGAACTGTTCTGTGATAATCTCTCAGCTGTGTATCTCACAACAAACCCTGCTTATCACGCAAGGACGAAACACTTTGGCGTTCACTATCATTACGTTCGTGAGCGTGTTGCACTTGGAGCTCTTCTGGTTACACACATTCCAAGTACTCAACAGATTGCGGACATCTTTACGAAATCACTTCCCTACAATGCTTTCTGTTCTCTGCGATACAAACTCGGTGTAGATGCTCCTCCTACACCCAGTTTGAGAGGGGCTATTGAATCACCGAAGAAAAAGCAAAACGGCAGCGGTCAAATTAATGAGATGAAATCAATTCTGGGCCAGTACATTGAACAGCCCAAATCAATTCAGATGTCAAGGCCCACTCGACAAGCTTCTTCAACCTCCAACTACCTCTCCAACAAAAACAGAGTTTTATTAATGAAGAATAGAGTGACGAGAGATCGTACGGAGGAAGAAGATAAGATCAAGCTCTCAAATAAATTCTCAGCCCTTGATGATCTAAACACCAGTTGATTCAGACATCTGTCCTAAGACACTAGGGTTTTTGCTTTTTGTATAAAAGACCTTTTCTATGCTGTAAAAACCAGACAGAAAGAAAAGAACAAAGTTTCTCTTTTGCTTTCAAGTTTGACGATGCACTCCAAATCTGGTATGCGACTAGAAGCTGAGGAAGATTTATTTATATGAACTTTAAGATTCTATTAAAAGCTCAAATCAAAGTCGCACAAATGGTTATTTTTTTATCTTAAATAAATTTTACATTCAATTAAAAATTATATATTTGGTGTCACGTGAACATCTTCATGATTTACTTAATGCTGGAATATTAAACAACAATTTCCGTATATCCAGATCTAAATCGATAACACCGAAACTAGAAATTTAGTCTGAGAAGAAAGGCCTTTGATTGTTTCACACTTAAACAGATTTGCAAATAAGCGAAGTCCGGTCTATAGTGAAAAACACAGATCTTAAAAGCTTAAGTTTTAGACTTTATGATTGTTTTGGTTTTTTTTTTTGTAAGGAAACATTTGAATTTATTTTGGTTCTTTCTTACAACTACGATGGTTTCTGACAACTTTTATTGATGTCAAATGTTTGGAGTATTGAATTAAAAATATTACAAAAAACCATAGCACCAAAGATTTTGATATTATTTTGAACTATGTTTTCTAGGCATACATTTTGAAGAAGTTGAGATTTCAAAGTAGTGCAGAAATCACAAATGAGTCTTATCAGCCGGCGGACAAGGGTATTTGCAAGCACACTGTTTAGTCCCTGTGAAGTCACAAATGCCATCTGCAGCTGGTCCAAATACAAACTTGCATGCTCGAGCACAATCTCCAATAGATTCGCACGTCCCAATATATTGACCGCATCCCATATTCGTTTCAACTGTATCAAACAAAGCTATATTTTATACTTTGATACCAAAAAACTAATAGCACTTAGGGGAAAAAATTATATTGAATTACAGTGATATATATGTGCCAATGAATAGTGAAAGAATCTAAAAAATATAGCAGATAGTAATTGAAATTTTATAAATGTTGATATGAGTAGACTATAAAGATAAATGCATACCTAATGTTAACATCACAATTAACTACAACATTTGGGACATATTGAAGATGCAGCTGCCTGATGCATCTCGTGTACTATTTTGGAACTAGCTCAAGGCGTAGCTCAAAGGAGTAAGATGAAGTGGCAGATGACATGGAGCTTACTAGATCAGGGAGCTGAGCTGTACAAGTCACAAGGAGAGACGCGAAGCCGTTGCTGAGCTGGAACAAATATCTTATTGACAATAAAGAAGAATGAAAGATTTCCTTATTCTTAGGAGAAGAATAAGGGAATTGAAAATATCCTTGAAGATTCGATGTGATCCTCTAGGGTATTGTGAGCAAGGGTTAGGTGTAAGTCCTACCATGTATAAGTAGGCGTGTAAAGTCCTCGTATGGGACTTAACACAATTGAGGAATTCTGAGCATAGGGCAGAGGGTCATCTTGTAAGAGATCTAAGGCTAAGGGCGAGAGAATTCATTGAGAGGTTCTTGGGTCACGTATAGATCCAAGGACAGTTGAGGATAGAACGATAAGTCAAAGTGTGTCTTGAGCTTGTCTAAGATCGTGCTTGGTAAGACTTGTAAGTTCACTAAACATATTTACTAGCAATAAAGTTTTTCGTGTAGAGAAACTCCTGCCTCATTGTGTGTACTAGTTCCTGTACTACGGCTCTTGCATTTTTATTTGGCATCAGAGCGGTCATCTGTGTGTATTACAAACAGGTGAGATCTTGAGGAGAAAAATGGAGAGCTATCAATAGTTGGTAAACAACTCAAAGGTGATACTGAACTCAGGGAACTATGGGTTTTGGAAGTCTCAAATCAGATCAGTGATTAAGGGAATTGATCCACTCGCGTGGAAAGCTGTTCTTGAAAAATGGACAGAACCTAAAGTGACAGACGCCACCGGAGTCGAGACTAATAAACCAGAGGAACAGTGGACTGAACATGAGCGAAAAAAATCTAAATACAACTCTAGGGCTCTCACGGCTATTCATTGCAGTGTGTCAGCAAAGACATTTGAGTTGATTCAAGGATGTGAAACTGCAAAAGAAGCATGGGATATTCTTCAGATTCACTTCGAAGGAACAGCTAAAGTTCAGAATTCGAGGAAAGACATGTTGGCATCTAGATTTGAAAATCTGAGGATGGAGGAGCATGAATCTATTGCTGACTTCAGTTCAAAGCTGAGCTCACTAGCACAGGAAGCAGCCACTCTAGGCAAGACATACAAAGATAAGAAGTTAGTGAAGAAATTCCAACGATGTTTGCCTACAAGATTCATGGGATACAAGTCGACTCTAAGTGTATCTCAGAACACTGAATCACTGGCGTTTGATGAAGTTGTGGGAATGCTACAAGCTCATGAGATGGAGTTGGATAGTCTGAAGAAACCAAAAAGCATGGCCCTTGTCTCAACAAGTGAACGAAAATTTTTAGAGTCAGATGAAGATGAAGATCCAATAAGCTTACTAGTCCGACGTTTTGATCGTGCCCTGAGAAAAGCAGAAAAATTCCAAAATAAGAGGAAAACCAGTTCCTTCCGAAAACAAACTGAAGGAGACAGACATGTAAAGAAAACTGAAATGCAATGTCATGAATGCAAAGGGTATGGCCACTTCAAAACTGAATGTCCCACAATCAAGAGAAGGGAAATTCAGTGCTTTGGCTGCAGAGGGTTTGGACACACACAACTGGAGTGTGTAAATGATCAGAAACGCCAAAAAGAAAAATCCTTAATGGCTGAAGATGACTCAGAAGATGAAAGCGAGGATGAAGGTGTGTAAGAAGTAAACAACTTTGTTACGCTTCTTGGTATAACAAAATTCTCAGAGGAGGAAGCATCAGGGTCTGAGTCTGATGAAGAGCTGGAGGATGACATCACTGAAAGCTACAAAGAAGTCTGTGAGATGCTGATTAACGTCGGAAAGGAAAACTAAGAACCGAAACAGGAGAAACTGCGTCTTGAGTCAGTCATCGTATTGCTACAAGAAGAACTGAGTGCTGAAAGGAAGATAAGTCAGGCAAGTGTGTCACTGATAAAAGAAAAGTTGAATATGGCGACTAAGGCTGACCGATTACATCAAGAACTACAGGCTGAGAAAAAGATGTCTACTCAACTCCAGACAGAACTAGACCTACAGTACAAGAAAATCCACATGTTCGCAGGAACAAAACAACTTGATAAGATCCTGAGCTATGGCAGAACAGTTGATGTGAAACGGGGTCTGGGATACACCGGAAAGGAAATCAAGGAGACAAAGAAACTCAACTTTGTCTCATCAGGATTCCACACTCATGATAAGCCAAAGATGGGCAGCTTCATAGCAAGAAAAACTGGATGCTACTTCTGTGGCAAACACGGCCACATTAGAGCCTATTGCTACAAGTTCTGGGAAAGGTTAAGACAGCTCAGGAAACAGGGAAACTTCTCTTGGAATGGTCATAGAAATCAAATTTGGGTAAAAAGGACATATCTAGCACACGGAGCCGTACACAAATCAAAACCAGAACACTTGCAGACTCCAATACGGCTAAACTTCAAGTGCGACATGGCTGTAACATCAGAAGACAAATGACCATGGTATTTTGACAGTGGATGCTCCCGACACATGACAGGCACACGAAACTATCTCCAGAGTGTTAAAAAGGTTAAGAGAGGAAAAGTTACATTCGGAGATGGAAGCAAAGGAGTCATCCAAGGAAAATGAGAGACATGCGAGTCAGAGTTACCACAACTGATGAATGTATATCTGGTTCAGGGCTTGAAAGCAAATCTCATCAGTGTAAGTCAGCTGTGTGACGAAGGAATGACTGTAATCTTTACCAGCACTGATTGCAAAGCTGTCAACAAATAAGGTAGAACAATGTTGAGAGGGATCAGATCAGGAAATAACTGCTACTTGTAGGATAGCACATCTACTTCAACAAGCTGTTACAGTGCTCATGATGATCTACATCTGTGGCATCAGCGACTTGGTCACATGAATGTCAGAAATCTTACTAATATTGTTGACAAAGAGATAGTGAGAGGTGTGCCACGAATCAAGGGAGAAAGTAAAATAATCTGTGGTCCATGCAATCAAGGAAAACATGTGAAGGTTCAACACAAAAGGGTACCTGATGTTCAGTCCAAAGCAGCACTAGACCTGCTTCATATGGATCTTATGGGACCAATGCAGGTTGAAAGTGCAGGAGGCAAGAGGTATGTGTTTGTCATGGTAGATGACTATTCACGTTTCACTCGGGTCAGATTCATCCGTGAAAATTCTGACACAGCAGAAAGCTTCAAAATCTTAGCTATGCAACTGAAAAATGAAAGGGGAGGTATCAAAAAGATCCGCAGTGATCATGGTGGGGAATTTCAAAATGACATCATAAATGTCTTATGTGAGAATCATGGAATTACCCATCAGTACTCAGCTCCAAGAACCCCTCAGCAAAATGGAGTGGTGGAACGGAAGAATAGAACCCTGCAGGAAATGGCACGTGCAATGATACATGGCAACAAGGTACCTATGAAATTCTGGGCTGAAGCTGTGAGCACCACATGTTACATCATAAACCGAGTCTATGTCAGGAAGGGGACAATGAAAACTCCTTACGAACTGTGGAAAGGGAAGACACCTAACCTAAGCTACTTCCATGTGTTTGGATGCAAGTCCTACATTCTAAATGACAAAGATCATCTTGGAAAGTTTGACTCCAGAAGCGATGAAGGAATGTTTTTGGGATACTCTGAAACAAGCACATCATTCAGGGTGTTCAACACAAGATCAAGGGTGTTAATTGAGTCAGTCAACATTGTTTTCGATGATTACTCTCTCATGAAGTGGGAAGGAGCCAACACAGAGAGTGACTTAGACTATATTGATGAAGAACATATGTCTCAAGGCAAACCTGACAACACAGAGGAACAACGTGTGTCAGAGCCATCGATGGCTGAGTCATGTGAAACTCCACAGGTTCATCGCAATCATTCATCATCTGATATCATTAGTGATGTGAATGAAGGGAGGAAGACTCGTGGAGTCAAACTTGATTTCAAAAAGATGGTCTGTAAATACTCTGAGATGGTATTGTATGCATGCTTTGTATCTGTCACTGAGCCACGAAACCACACACAAACACTTGAAGATGAATTCTGGATTGTGTCTATGGAGCAAGAACTGGAACAGTTTGTGCGCAATGATGTGTGGGAGCTTGTGCCACGACCTGAGCATGGAAATGTGGTAGGCACCAAGTGGATTTTCAAAAACAAGATTGATGAAAATGGCGTTGTGGTCACAAACAAAGAAAGGCTGGTAGATCAAGGATACTCTCAGATAGAAGGGGTAGATTTCGAAGAGACGTTTGCACCTGTAGCAAGGCTTGAGTCAATACAGATGTTTCTTGGAATGGCATGTATTCTGAACTTCAAAGTATATCAGATGGATGTAAAGAGTGCGTTCCTAAATGGGATTCTACAAGAAGAAGTATATGTCGAGCAACCTAAGGGTTTTGAAGATTCAAGTAACCCATGACACGTATACAAGCTCAAGAAAGCTCTGTATGGATTGAAACAAGGACCTCGAACTTGGTATGAAAGGCTTACTGGTTTTCTTGAAGAAACAGGCTACACCAGAGGGAGTGTTGACAAAACTCTATTCATACTTGAACAAGGGAAGGAGATCATGATGGTGCAAATATATGTAGACGACATCATCTTTGGGAGTACATCTCAGTTGCTAGTAGATCAGTTTGTTAGCAACATGACTCAGGAGTTCGAGATGAGTATGGTAGGGGAGCTGAAATACTTCCTAGGATTACAGATAACCCAGTCAGAGGAAGGAATATTTATCTCCCAAAGCACATATGCTAAGAACTTATTGGTGAAGTTCAAGCTTGATCAGTGCAAAGAAGCACGTATGCCAATGAGCACCACTACAAAACTGAGCAGAGATGATGAGGGACAAGACGTTGATCCCACATCATACAGAGGAATGATTGGGAGTCTCTGATATCTCACTTCAAGCATGCCAGACCAATGCTTGAGTGTTGTAATAAGTGCGCGGTATCAGGCTAAGCCAAAGCAGTCACATCTTGAAGCGGTAAAGAGGATCATCAAGTATGTCAAGGGAACAAGTGCTCTTGGGGTTTGGTATTCCAAAGGATCAAATAAGAATTTGGTGGGATACTGTGATGCAGACTGGGCAGGAAGTGTTGATGACCGAAAAAGCACCAGTGGAGGATGTTTCTTTCTCGGGAACAATATGATCTCGTGGATGAGCAAAAAGCAAAAGTCGGTGTCACTGTCAACTGTAGAGGCGGAATACATAGCCATGGGAAGCTGCTGTAGCCAACTCCTTTAGATGAAACAAATGTCAGCAGACTACGGGATGGACGCTGGACCACTCCTGGTTCACTGTGACAACAAAAGTGCAATAAGTATATCAAAGAACCCAGTGCAGCACTCGAGAATAAAGTACATTGACATAAGGCACCACTTCATCAGAGAATTGGTGGAGGAAAAATAGGTAGTAATTGAACACATTGTCACTGATCTTCAACTGGCTGATTTATTCACAAAACCTTTGGACTTTAATCGCTTTGTCACCTTGAGAAATTCAATTGGTGTGTGTGGTATGTGATTTCTATGTTAAGTGTACATGGATAATACATGTACTGAGTCAGGATGTGTGTAAAAGCTCAGATTTAGTCTGGAGTCGAGTGCTTTAGTGATGACATATCCCTTGTCATGACATCTGAGCAAGATGCAGTACAGATTCATACTGAGAAGACTCACAAGGTAGAAAAGAAAAACATTGGGCATAATGCAAACAGATCCTGAGTTGAAAGAGCGATGATGGAAATGATGCATGAAGTAACTTTCAACGGCCTGTACTTGAGAACAAAAACCGATGATAGTACAAGGAATCCGGCATAAATCAAAAGGAGAAACAAAACCCTTCTCAGTATGAACACAAGCTGAAAACTAGCAAATGAAAGAAGGAAGTCGTGATAAGGGAAACAGGATCACTGAAGATAAGATGGCCAGGCTTAATAAATCAGCCAGAGCCAAGTATGCATCTTGAGTCAAGAACTGCCTAAGTCACTGTCTAAATAAAAAGGTAATCAAAATGTGTTTTCAAAAAGGCCAGTTCAAGAATCATGATGTGTTGTGATATTGCTGCATGTTTGATCCCCATAACGTATGATGAAAGTGCTCGTTAAATATTGTTCAATGAGCTGTGCTGCTAATGGAATCTGTGTCAGAGAAGTTGGTTGTTACAGTGAAACATGGAAATCATGGGTTGAAATCTCGGAAGTCGGTTAATTGGGCCCGACCCAACTGATGTCTCGAATTTTTTTTTAAAAAAAAAGAAGAAGGAGAGGGAATCGTGGACCGATATCTACGGGAAGGAGGAAACTGAAGAGTTACTGCTCATAAACTGCAAAAACCCTAACACAGATCCAGAGCTAAAGAAAATCAACCGAAAATGGTGAAAAGAACCCGAAGAGGAGTCATCGGAAAGTCGGAAACGGAACAAACCAGGCATGCAACCGGGAATCAAGAGAAACCACACTTGATTGACGAGGAAAGTGACTCAGATCAAAATCCCGTGGCTCAGGGAACTACTGCAGCACCAGGACCGACAATCTCACCGGCAAGGAGCACGAAGTCGTTTTCAACGGAAAACGAGGGTGGATTGTTGATATATCATGGTTTTTACCCTGTTTAGGCCATGATATAAGTCCTTTTATAGAGTCTTTTCTTGTGTTTTGGAGTCTTTTAGAGTCTTTCACAGGTTATAGCACATTTGGAGCTTAATTGGAATTATTGGAGCTTTTCTGGAGCATTCTGGAGCGAGACTGAAGTCTGATGACTAAGAGCCCGATCTGAGCACCGAGCATCGATCGATACCCCCTGGTATCGATCGACACTCATCGAGATTTCATGGGCCGCGACTAGTTATGAAGCCTTGGAGAATTGCAAAAGCACCCAGAAGACTTTGATAATTACAAGAAGGCCCCAAATCGTGATTTAGGTTATAAATAGGATTTTACAGCCATTGTTTAGGCTATGCTTTATTTTTGTTTAGGTTTAAGAGAGATTTTGGTGAGAGACAAGTCTGGTTTCCCTTCGTCCGAGATCAGATCTCAAAACCTTGTTTCTCTTTCTGATTTAATATAAGAGTATTTATTCAACATGTTTATTAATTTAATATCCATGTCTGAGTAGATCACCTGTTAGGTTTAGGGTTTTCTCATAGGGATTTCTTTGAATGCTAGGTTGATTATCTGTTAGGATTCACTATCTAAATTAGTTCTTCGCCTTAGGTTGTTCTCAAAGCTAATTCTAGGTTGACGAATCTGGAACTTAGATCTTAGGATAATTAATTAGGCACGAGAGTGCGATTAATTACCTGATAGAACCTTAGGTGAGCAAATTGATTATTCGCAAAGAGATTTGGTTTAATTGATTTGTGAACATATCAAACCTGATTTTAAAGCTGATTTAGACTTTAGGATTCGCAAAGAGATTTGGAATTTCTAGGATTTAGATTTAGATAGTTTTCGCAACGAGAGTTGGTTAATTATATTTTAGTGATTTGAGTTCTAGAACAGTGCTTAATCTGGATCCTGTTAGGTAGCTTAGCTGCATTCATTGATTTCCTGAGAAATACCCTAAGCCTACATTCCCCAAATTGAATTTACAAACGTTTTACTTGCAACCCTGTTTTTCAATTACATCATCTGGTTTAGCTTGTTTCTGATCTATAGAATCTATTGAGTGATTTTTGAGTTCTTTGTGGTTCGACCCCTACACTTACTACAACAACTGCTTTAGTATCTTAGGGTATTAAATTGAGCATATCAATTTTGGCGCCGTTGCCGGGGAACTCAATTCGCCGTTAGATTTTAGCTAGGAAATTCGTCTAAATCGCCCGAGTATCGATCGATACCCTTGAGTATCGGTCGATACCCGTCGTAAATTTCAGTTACTTACGCTCTTTACTTGTGATTTCAGGTGCATGCATAATCTTGAAACCAGAAGCAAACAGAGTACTCCGCTAGTTGATCTATCACTGGAACAGCTAGCACAAGTGGAACGCACAAACAGGAAAGCAAAGAAGTCAGCTAAGATGAACAACAATCAAGTTGGGTTGGTTCGTGATGCTGCTGGAGCTTACAGGGACCAACAGGGTCGGTTGTGCAATGAGCAAGGACAACGTCTGGATGGAGAGGGGAATGTCATTCAACCTGCTCCGGTTGTCGCTGAGAATGCCGCTAGGAACGCAAGGGATGCTGTGGTTAATCGTGGTAGAACGATTGGTGAACACAACAGGCCAGAGCAATTTTTCGCCAATCGCTCTGCGATTCGTCCCCCTGCGTATGAGCGGAATGACTTTGAGCTGAAGCCTGCTTACTACACTCTAGTAGGACAGCATCTCTTCCATGGTTTGCCTCATGAGCATCCAATGGATCATGTAGAGAAATTCGAGGACTTGGTCACTAGCATCAAGAGCAATGGAGTGTCCTACGATTATCTCTTCTGCAAGCTTTTCCCCTACTCTCTAGGTGGAGAGGCTACTTACTGGCTGAGGCAGCTACCTCCTGGATCACTGACTAATTGGGAAGACACCAAGAGAGCCTTCCTAATTAACTTCTATGATGATGGACGATCTGAAGATCTGAGGAATAAGATCTCCACTTTTTCTCAAGGACCTACTGAGGCGTTCAAGGCTGCTTGGACAAGATTCAGATCATACCAAAGAGACTGTCCACACCATGGATACTCTGATGTGCAGCTGCTAGGTATCTTCTTCAGAGGAATAGATTGGAGATATCAGATGGCTCTGGACTCTTCAAGTAATGGGAACTTCAACACCAACTATCCTGAGGACGCCTATGTGTTGATTGAGAATTTTGCATCTAGCAGCAGCACAAAGAGTGCAGATTTCGAGCGCAAGAAGCTGGCTGGTAATCAAGATGGATCGCAGATCGCTGAGTTTAAAGCTCAACTAGATTCTATGCACAGTCTTCTGCTGGGAAAGACAACAAAAGCTGTCCATTTTGCTGAGGATGTTGAGGTTTTCAATGAGAATGAAGCAGAAGACGTGAACTACATTGGTGGTTCTGGCTTTCAGGGACAGAGGAACCAGTACAACAACAATCGAGGTTTCAACAACTTCCAGCAAGGAGGATTCAACCAGAAACCTGCCCAGATCAGTGGTTACACCAGGAACTACGGAAATCCTTCTTACGAGCCTGTGACTGCTAAGACATCAGAGAACAAGATTGAAGCCATGCTTGAAACACTCGTTCAAGGACAGCAGCAGATTACAGTAACCTTCAATGGTAAGATGGACGCCATGTACAAAGATCTGAGTGGAAGGATCGATTCTCTGGGTATTGGTCAGAAGAAGCTGGAAACTCAGGTAGCTCAGACTTCAGAGAATTCGAGAAGACAAGAAGGTTTTCTACCAGGAAAAGGAGAGAACCCAAGGGCACACATCAATGCCATTACCTTGAGAAGTGGTAAGGAGGTCAAATCAGGGGCAAAAGTAGATCAGCCTAATGCAAATTTCGAGTTGTCTGACGATGAAGACACTGAAATCGTTAAGGCATCGATCGACACTACTCAGCATCGATCGACACCGATCGCGATTCTCAGACGGGAAAACTCAAATTCCCGTGTATCGATCGATACCCCCCCAGTATCGATCGATACCGAACCTGAGGACGATGCAGAAGTTGAGATTGTGAAGGAGAAGCCTAAAGCAGCACCAGAGAGGGTCTACATCCCGAGGGTACCCTATCCCAGAGCTCTTGGGAAGACTAAGAAGGAAGTAGAGGATGCTAAATGCAAGGAAATTTTGGACAAGCTGGTTGTTGAACTTCCCTTCATCGATGCTATCAAGACCTCTGTAGCTTTCAAGAGGTATGTCAAGAAGATGGTGTCCAGCAATGTGAACCTTGAAGAAGGCTGTCTGATGATCACTCATGAGTGCAGTGCAATCCTAAGCAACAGGATCCCAACGAAACTTCCAGATCCAGGGAGCTTTGTCTTGGATTGCACAATAGCTACTGACAGGTTTGAGCGTTCTCTCTGTGACCTTGGCTCAAGTGTCAACCTCATGCCATACTCGGTTGCTAAGAGAATGGGAATGACAGACTTCACTGCTACTAGAATCTCGCTGATTCTCGCTGATCGTTCAATTAGACTTCCAGAAGGATTGCTCGAGGATGTTCCGATTGTGATTGGGAACTGCTTAATCCCAACTGATTTCATTGTCTTGGAGTATGATTCGGAACCCAGAGATCCTCTCATCTTGGGAAGACCATTCCTAGCAACAGCTGGTGCTCTGATTGATTGCAGGAATGGGAAGATATCTCTTAACATTGGTGAGTTGGTCATGAATTTTAACATGGAGAAGATGATGAAGAGACCAACCATCGATGGGCGGACTTTCTTCGTTGATACCTTCTGTGATATTGCTGAGGAGTACTTCTTAGAGATGCATCCTGAGGACCCATTGGAGAGAGCATTGGCCTGTTCTGCTGAGTCAGAGGTTAAGCCACACGATGCTGCTGCTGAATACGGAAGGATACTCGATTCAGCACGACCAGTATCGATCGATACTCTGATGGTATCGATCGATACCCTACGGCCAGAAACCAGTTTGGCCGAAAGAACTATGCAAGCTGCTGGGCTTGGAGATTGGAGCGAGGAGAACGCTCCTAAAGTGGAACTCAAACCACTTCCTGCGAATCTAAGGTATGGTTTTCTTGGTCCTAATTCCACGTACCCTGTAATCCTTAATTCTTCTTTGAACAACGCAGAGGTCACTTTACTGCTAAGCAAGCTGCGCAAGTATCGCAAAGCTCTTGGCTATTCTCTTGATGACATTTCAGGTATTTCCCCGAACCTGTGCATGCATAGGATTCATCTTGAGGACGAGTCAAAGGCTTCAGTTGAGCATCAAAGGAGGCTGAATCCAAACCTGAAGGAAGTGGTTAAGAAAGAGATCATGAAACTCTTAGATGCAGGAGTTATCTATGCTATCTCAGATAGCTCTTGGGTCAGTCCAGTGCACGTTGTTCCTAAGAAAGGAGGGATAACTGTGGTGAAGAACAACATGGATGAGATGATTCCCACGAGGACTATCACAGGACATCGAATGTGCATTGATTACAGGAAGTTGAACGCGGCCACACGGAAAGATCACTTCCCATTGCCATTCATTGACCAGATGTTGGAGAGATTGGCCAGTCATCCCTACTACTGCTTCCTTGATGGATATTCAGGTTTCTTCCAGATTCCTATCCATCCAGATGACCAAGGGTATACCACTTTCACGTGTCCCTATGGCACGTTCGCATACAGGAGAATGCCATTTGGATTGTGCAACGCTCCAGCCACTTTTCAGAGGTGCATGATGTCTATCTTCACAGACATGATCGAGGACTTCATGGAGGTGTTCATGGATGATTTTTCAGTATATGGGTCATCATTCAAGATCTGTTTGACTAATCTGTGCAAGGTGCTCCAGAGGTGTGAAGAGAAACACTTGGTCCTTAACTGGGAAAAGTGTCATTTTATGGTTCAGGATGGCATTGTACTTGGGCACAAAGTCTCTGAAGCTGGAATCGAAGTTGACAAAGCCAAGATTCAGGTCATGACAAGTCTCCCACCACCTACTTCTGTGAAGGATATTCGGAGTTTCCTTGGTCATGCTGGTTTTTACAGGAGGTTCATCAAGGATTTCTCCAAGATAGCACGTCCACTCACTGCTCTGCTGTGCAAAGAGATCAAATTTGATTTCACAGCCGATTGTCTTGCAGCCTTTGAGGAGATCAAAAAGGCTTTAGTGAGTGCTCCTGTTGTGCAACCTCCTGATTGGACTCTACCTTTCGAGATCATGTGTGATGCCAGTGACTTTGCTGTGGGGTCCGTTCTGGGTCAGAGGAAAGATAGACAGCTGCACGTCATCTACTATGCCAGCAGGACTTTAGATGACGCTCAGAGGAATTACAGCACCACAGAGAAGGAGCTACTTGCTGTTGTTTTCTCCTTTGAGAAATTCCGATCTTACTTGGTTGGGAGCAAGGTGGTTGTTCATACTGATCATGCTGCTCTCAAGTATCTGATGAACAACAAGGATCTCAAGCCTCGTCTCTGTCGTTGGGTTCTTTTGCTACAAGGGTTTGACATTGAGGTTAAGGACAAGAAAGGCATAGAGAATGGAGTTGCTGACCATCTCTCGCGGATGCGGATCGATGAGGACGTCCCCATTGATGATCAACTACCTGAGGAAGCCATCTACTTCATTGAAACTGGGTTTCAGATGAATCTGGCCGAGAATCAGCAATTTCCACGAGTTGCAGGTTCCGGTATCGATCGATACCATGATGGTATCGGTCGATACCCTGACGATTCAGACGCTGTTTTCATCATCGATCATTCAGTCGTTTCTAACCACCATCTCGTCGCTGCAGCAGATTCTGATACTCCATGGTACGCTGATATTGCAAATTATCTCGCTGCAGATGCAAAGCCAAACCACCTCAAGAAGTATGACAAGAAGAAGTTCATGCGCGACATAAGGAGATTCTTTTGGGATGAACCTTACTTGTACAAGCATTGTTCTGACGGAATATACAGGAGATGCATTGCTGAGTCAGAAGTTTCCGATGTTTTGTTTCATTGCCATGGATCAGACTATGCTGGACACTTTGCCACCTTCAAGACAGTATCCAAGGCTCTTCAAGCAGGCTTCTGGTGGCCTACCATGTTCAAGGATGCTCACACTTTCGTCTCACAGTGCGACGCTTGTCAGAGGAGAGGGAAGATCAGTAAGAGACATGAGATGCCACAAAATTTCATCCTTGAGGTTGAAGTTTTTGATTGCTGGGGCATTGACTTTATGGGTCCTTTCCCATCTTCACACAAGAAGACCTACATCCTGGTTGCTGTGGACTATGTGTCTAAATGGGTGGAAGCGATAGCCAGTGAGAAGAATGACTCTGCGGTGGTTCTTAAGCTGTTTAAGACCATCATTTTCCCTCGCTTTGGAGTACCTCGAATTGTGATAAGTGATGGTGGCTCTCACTTTATCAACAAGGTGTTCGAGAGGTTGTTGAAGCAATATGGTGTAAACCATCGTGTGGCTACTCCATATCACCCTCAGACAAGTGGGCAAGTTGAAGTCTCTAACAGGCAGATCAAGGAGATCTTGGAGAAGACAGTGAATGCTTCTAGGAATAATTGGTCTACAAAGCTGGATGATGCACTTTGGGCATACAGGACTGCCTTCAAGACACCGCTGGGTACTACACCTTTCCAAATGCTGTATGGGAAAGCATGCCACCTTCCAGTAGAGATTGAGCACAAGGCTGCATGGGCAACAAAGATGCTGAACTTCGACATCAAGCCTGCTGCTGAGAGGAGGTTGATTCAGCTGAACGAGCTGGATGAGATCAGGCACCATGCTTATGAGAACTCGAGGCTGTACAAGGAGAGAACTAAAGCTTATCATGATAAGAAAATCATCTCCAGACACTTCGAACCGAACGACCAGGTACTTCTGTATAACTCTCGTTTGCAATTGTTTCCTGGTAAACTGCGTTCACGTTGGTCAGGTCCCTTCACAATCAAAGAGGTCAGACCACATGGTGCTGTGGTGCTGATAAATCGCACAGGCGAGGAATTCACTGTCAATGGACAAAGAGTGAAACACTATTGGGCGCAAGCCGAGATTCCAACAGGGCAGATAATGCCTCTGGATGATGCACCAACAGCCTGAAAGGCGTTACAGTCAAGCTATTGACGTTAAACGAGCGCTTGGTGGGAGGCAACCCACTGGTGAGTCTGTCCTTGAGTCGTTTTCCCTTTTGATTTTTTCATTTGTTTTGAGTCTGTGTCAGGATGAACAAGGAGCAACTCGCAATCGCCTAAGTATCGATCGATACCCCATTGGTATCGATCGACACCAATCGCGGATGAAAGTTCACCAAGTCGATCTAAGCGTGGTATCGATCGATACCGTGCTGTGTGTCGATCGACACTCGCTGTTCCAGGAAGGTAATTTCTTGTTTCTCTTCATTCTATCCTTTTCTTTTGTTTCTTTCACTGACTCTAGGCTAGATAACACTGAGGACAGTGTTGTTCAAGTCTGGGGGAGGTGTCTGCTGACATTGTTTTCGTTTTTCTTAGAGTCAGTCGTTTTATCGAGTCAAAACTGTTCTATTGAGTCAAAAATTTGTTGGAGATGATGATCCTGTGCTTGAACCTATTGATTTGATTTTGTTTTTGAGTGCACAGTGTTACAGGATCAGTTCTAGATCGACTAATGAAAAATCCAAAGGCTGACCAGTTGACTAGAAAACATCCATGTCTCCAGCAGAGTTCTTCTGAAACCTGAGCCAAATTTTTGCACTTCATCAATATGGTTAGTGTTCATAGAGCTTGATTCATCATTCATATCTGATTAAGGAACCCGTGTGTTTAGAATTATGGTATCTCTCTCCCCTGAAATAAGTTGATAGATAAGAGCATAAAAGATTGAAATGATTTTCTTCTGAGTAGAGGGTTAGGAAAATTTCCAGCGATCCCATTATTCTACTTGAGAGGGGATGATCACACAAAGGATTGGAAGCGAGGCTAGGATTTTCCTATGATGCCATTATTCGCCGACATCCTTTGATACATAGAGAGGGAAGAACCGGGGATTCGGTGGCAAACACCATCAATACTCGCGTCTCATACCTTGATGTGTATATGCTAAGCTGAAAAAAAAAAAAAATATATAAATAGAACATAATAAGAAATAAGTCTGGGGGAGAGAAATTGATACAAAAAGTGTTAAAAAGGGTGGTTCCTTTGTCATGATATTGTCTGGTAAAGAATCTAGAAGGTTCTTGAACATTAACTGCAGCGATGAAACTGGCGATGAAGGTTTCACTTGAACAATGCTGTGGGATTTTGTGTGGAGTCTGGAAAAGCTGCAAATGTCTACGGAGAAGTACATGGTGGTCAGATCAAAAGCTGATCAGGTAACATTTGGGTACTTGGAAAGAAGATCATTTCGATGGTTCAGGAACAGGTGAGTCTCTACGTTTTCAAACCTCTTTTTCTGATTTAGTCTTCTATTTGCTTGAGGACAAGCAAAAGGCTAAGTCTGGGGGAGTTGATATATCATGGTTTTTACCCTGTTTAGGCCATGATATAAGTCCTTTTATAGAGTCTTTTCTTGTGTTTTGGAGTCTTTTAGAGTCTTTCACAGGTTATAGCACATTTGGAGCTTAATTGGAATTATTGGAGCTTTTCTGGAGCATTCTGGAGCGAGACTGAAGTCTGATGACTAAGAGCCCGATCTGAGCACCGAGCATCGATCGATACCCCCTGGTATCGATCGACACTCATCGAGATTTCATGGGCCGCGACTAGTTATGAAGCCTTGGAGAATTGCAAAAGCACCCAGAAGACTTTGATAATTACAAGAAGGCCCCAAATCGTGATTTAGGTTATAAATAGGATTTTACAGCCATTGTTTAGGCTATGCTTTATTTTTGTTTAGGTTTAAGAGAGATTTTGGTGAGAGACAAGTCTGGTTTCCCTTCGTCCGAGATCAGATCTCAAAACCTTGTTTCTCTTTCTGATTTAATATAAGAGTATTTATTCAACATGTTTATTAATTTAATATCCATGTCTGAGTAGATCACCTGTTAGGTTTAGGGTTTTCTCATAGGGATTTCTTTGAATGCTAGGTTGATTATCTGTTAGGATTCACTATCTAAATTAGTTCTTCGCCTTAGGTTGTTCTCAAAGCTAATTCTAGGTTGACGAATCTGGAACTTAGATCTTAGGATAATTAATTAGGCACGAGAGTGCGATTAATTACCTGATAGAACCTTAGGTGAGCAAATTGATTATTCGCAAAGAGATTTGGTTTAATTGATTTGTGAACATATCAAACCTGATTTTAAAGCTGATTTAGACTTTAGGATTCGCAAAGAGATTTGGAATTTCTAGGATTTAGATTTAGATAGTTTTCGCAACGAGAGTTGGTTAATTATATTTTAGTGATTTGAGTTCTAGAACAGTGCTTAATCTGGATCCTGTTAGGTAGCTTAGCTGCATTCATTGATTTCCTGAGAAATACCCTAAGCCTACATTCCCCAAATTGAATTTACAAACGTTTTACTTGCAACCCTGTTTTTCAATTACATCATCTGGTTTAGCTTGTTTCTGATCTATAGAATCTATTGAGTGATTTTTGAGTTCTTTGTGGTTCGACCCCTACACTTACTACAACAACTGCTTTAGTATCTTAGGGTATTAAATTGAGCATATCAATTGAGCATATCAACTGCCAAAATTGATATGCTCAATTTAATACCTTAAGATACTAAAGCAGTTGTTGTAGTAAGTGTAGGGGTCGAACCACAAAGAACTCAAAAATCACTCAATAGATTCTATAGATCAGAAACAAGCTAAACCAGATGATGTAATTGAAAAACAGGGTTGCAAGTAAAACGTTTGTAAATTCAATTTGGGGAATGTAGGCTTAGGGTATTTCTCAGGAAATCAATGAATGCAGCTAAGCTACCTAACAGGATCCAGATTAAGCACTGTTCTAGAACTCAAATCACTAAAATATAATTAACCAACTCTCGTTGCGAAAACTATCTAAATCTAAATCCTAGAAATTCCAAATCTCTTTGCGAATCCTAAAGTCTAAATCAGCTTTAAAATCAGGTTTGATATGTTCACAAATCAATTAAACCAAATCTCTTTGCGAATAATCAATTTGCTCACCTAAGGTTCTATCAGGTAATTAATCGCACTCTCGTGCCTAATTAATTATCCTAAGATCTAAGTTCCAGATTCGTCAACCTAGAATTAGCTTTGAGAACAACCTAAGGCGAAGAACTAATTTAGATAGTGAATCCTAACAGATAATCAACCTAGCATTCAAAGAAATCCCTATGAGAAAACCCTAAACCTAACAGGTGATCTACTCAGACATGGATATTAAATTAATAAACATGTTGAATAAATACTCTTATATTAAATCAGAAAGAGAAACAAGGTTTTGAGATCTGATCTCGGACGAAGGGAAACCAGACTTGTCTCTCACCAAAATCTCTCTTAAACCTAAACAAAAATAAAGCATAGCCTAAACAATGGCTGTAAAATCCTATTTATAACCTAAATCACGATTTGGGGCCTTCTTGTAATTATCAAAGTCTTCTGGGTGCTTTTGCAATTCTCCAAGGCTTCATAACTAGTCGCGGCCCATGAAATCTCGATGAGTGTCGATCGATACCAGGGGGTATCGATCGATGCTCGGTGCTCAGATCGGGCTCTTAGTCATCAGACTTCAGTCTCGCTCCAGAATGCTCCAGAAAAGCTCCAATAATTCCAATTAAGCTCCAAATGTGCTATAACCTGTGAAAGACTCTAAAAGACTCCAAAACACAAGAAAAGACTCTATAAAAGGACTTATATCATGGCCTAAACAGGGTAAAAACCATGATATATCAACTCCCCCAGACTTAGCCTTTTGCTTGTCCTCAAGCAAATAGAAGACTAAATCAGAAAAAGAGGTTTGAAAACGTAGAGACTCACCTGTTCCTTGTCCGAAGGGGATGCATCGACTGACTGCAAGAAAAAGACAGTTGAAGAGAAGGTACCTCGGATAGAGGAGGCCGGAGAAGTGAAGGATCCGGTCATTGATCCAATCGGGGAAGACACAAATCAGACCCCTGATGAGGAAATTGCTGTGACGACACTTGAAAACCTGGGTCTGATCGTCTACGAAGGCGAAATCGATGAAGGAAACGGAGGTTCTGAGGACACCAAGGCGAAGACTGATCATGATGACGAATCATCTGTCAGATCCGAAGAAGAACCCCTTGAGAAAGATCAAGAAAAAAGAGGTCAGGAAGAGAGAGCTGATCGGAAGCGAAACAGGCAAGAACAGACAAACCAGGCACCATCAAGAAAGAAATCAAAATCTCATCTTTAGAATCAGACACAGAAGGTGCCCATGCATCAGAGAGAAAGCTCAAAAGCTAAAAGAAAGACCAGGACTGACTCAGGAAAGGCATCTCAAGCACCTGGTAGGTACGAATTCTTTTCAAATCGGAACATCTGGCCTGAAATACTGGTCAATGTGGATGAGGAAGATGAGTGGAGATATCACAAGATCATCATTGCCAGTGGGATGAGATCGAATGTGGTTGAGCTGTTGGCATATGTGCCTCAATTGGTTCATGAGTTTTATGCTGCACTCCCATCTGAAGTACCAACTGAGGAGGGGCAAGAAGTCAGAGTTTTTGTCCGGGGACTCAAGGTTAAGTTCTCCCCTGCAATAATCAACAGGATTCTGAAACTCAAGCCTCTGAGTCAAGATGAGACGGAGGCAGATGCAAATGCTGAGCCAGTCAACCAATCTGAGCTAACATCATTTCTAACTCAAGGAGGGAAGGCTAACTGGTCAAGTCTGACTACAAGATATCTGCCACCTCATCTTGTTGCACTGATCCTGATTGCTGCATTCAACTGGGTACCTTCAACCCACAAGAATCACATCTCAGAAGAAAGAGCTACAATGGTATACAAGCTGTGCCATGGGATTCAGATTGATTTTGGAAAGATGGTGTTTAAGCAGGTGATGTGACTGAGCAAACTCAAGAAGAATGATACCCGTTGGCTGTTGTTCCCATGCATCATCACTGCTCTGTTGGAATCACAACATCGATTCGAGTTGGAGGCTGGGGAGACACATGTATTTCCGGCACGATACAAAAAAGGATCCTAGAAGTGGTGAGATGTTCATCAAGAATGAAGCAGCTGAGAAAAAGACAAAGAAGCGACACTCTCAAAAGAAGACTGCTCCTGCATCTGCATCTAAGGCACCTAAACCAGTGCGTTCTGAACCAGCAACTGAGACGTCTGATGACATTAGAGTCATACCAATGGGAGTGGTGCGGATACCAGCTGGTAATGCGAGCACTGATGCAATTCGAACAGCTCTGGATGAAACATCGTGTGTGCTTCAGACTCTCATGGCCACAGTCCAAATGCTTCAGCAATCAATTCAAGGTACCTCAGAAAGACCCTGACAGTTATAGTCATTCTCTGTGCATTTTTTTTAAAACTTCTGTGTACTCACAAGCAGGGGGAGAAAGTGGCTAGTTGGTGTTGGATTACGGGGGAGTAAATGGAATCAGAAGTTGGAATTGGAAATCCTTCGTTACTTCTGTTTCAGTTTACTAGTGTAGGATTCTGGGGGAGTGACATAAGGGGGAGTTTGCTTCGTTTGTTAAAAACTATGTTCTGATTCAGTTGTTGTTTCATTTCAAGACCATGTACTGGAGTTTGGTTATTTTCGTTTTGAAATCAAGTGAAACTCAGTTTGTTTAGTCCTGGAATCCTTGTGCTGCGTGCGTGTATGTGTGGTATGTCATGTTTGTAACAGGTACTTGTGAGACACAAAGCTAAAAAGGGGGAGATTGAAGATGCAGCTGCCTGATGCATCTCGTGTACTACTTTGGAACTAGCTCAAGACGTAGCTCAAAGGAGTAAGATGAAGTGGCAGATGACGTGGAGCTTACTAGATCAGGGAGCTGAGCTGTACAAGTCACAAGGAGAGACGCGAAGCCGTTGCTGAGCTGGAACAAATATCTTATTGACAATAAGGAAGAATGGAAGATTTTCTTATTCTTAGGAGAAGAATATGGGAATTGAAAATATCATTGAAGATTCGATGTGATCCTGTAGGGTATTGTGAGCTAGGGTTAGCTGTAAGTCCTACCATATATAAGTAGGCGTGTAAAGTTCTCGTATGGGACTTAACACAATTGAGGAATTCTGAGCATAGGGCAGAGGGTCATCTTATAAGAGATCTAAGGCTAAGGGCGAGAGAATTCATTGAGAGGTTCTTGGGTCACGTATAGATCCAAGGACAGGTGAGGCTAGAACGACAAGTCAAGGTGTGTCTTGAGTTTGTCTAAAATCGTGTTTGGTAAGACTTGTAAGTTTACTAAACAGATTTACTAGCAATAAAGTTTTTCGTGTAGAGAAACTCCTGCCTCATTGTGTGTACTAGTTTCTGTACTACGACTCTTGCATTTTCACATATGCCAACGAATAGAGCCGGCATTGTTTTTTTTCTTCTTCCCTCTGTTTCAAGCTTTTTTTTGTCCAAAAGTTTTAGTTTATTTGTTCGGAAGCCTACATCAATATTAAAACTATAATGAAAACACATAAACTAGAAGAATAATTTTTGAACACAAACATTTACGTTCAGTTATGAACTCTTGTAATTTATGAGCGTTTGTATGGTTCGATGTCACTTATTAGCTAAAAATATACTTATACAAAGACCAATCACGTTACATAGTTACAAGCTATTGCACAATAGATAGATTTCGAGCTCTACGTTGTTGTCATCACCGTAGATTTACAAGCTATTTACAAGCTTGGCAATTCATATCGCATCTCCGGCTCTACGTTGTTGTAATCACCGTACATTCCACCTCCTCACCTCCAACACCACCATCTTCAATGGAGCTTTCTTCGGTCTCCGTGGTTATGTTCATCCTCAACATGTATCCAACAAAAGCATCAAAGCAAGCTCCGCCGCTGTTCCGATCCAGCTCCGCCGAGGAAACCTTCTCTAGGTTCAGCTCTCGAAAACCCTCATGTCAAAGGCCCAATATCCAAAGATCAGCCCATCAATGTTTCAAGCCCAGTTCTCTATGAAGACTATATCAACTTCAGGCCATCTACTTAAGAGGTTCAATTCCAGCCCAAAGCAAGTTGATCTCAAGACTCCTCATTCCATCAATTCAAGGTCAAACTCAAGCCGCTAATTCCGCATTTCTAAAATCTATATATAAAGTTAACTTTGCTCTCTTCTCATGATGCCACATCACCTTCCACCTAAGCAATAAACATTAAAACAAAAACAAAACACACACACATAAAACAAAAAAACCATAAAAAAACTCAAACATAAAACAAAAATTCCAAAATATATAAAAATAGACCCATTAAGATATTAATTATAAAAAAGAGAATTCACATAGCTTGACAATTTGAATTATATATAATTTCTACAACTCTCACTTTCGATTGAATATCATTTAAAAAAATACCACATGTACACAAAACAAGGACATCACCATTAATCTCTAGTTTTTTTTTTGGTCAAGCACCATCAATCTCTAGCTTTGATTATAAATTTCTGAAAGCAAATTTCGGATAACAACACAAACTAAATCTTAAATGGCCTAACATGGGCCATTATTTGACCTTACTGAGCTCAAATATGCCAACTATCTTTTACCCAAAAACACATATGTCGGACTCACAGATGGAGAATCGCTTCTTAGGGGCGACAGTGACGATATACCTGAAGAAGGATCAATCGTTGTAGATGAGAGAGTGCAAACCAGATCTTATTATTTCAATTTTAAGTTCTAGGGTCACACCCGCCTCTTCTGTCATCTCATTCCCGCATGCCACATTCCTAACCACCAACAATCAACAAATGCTGTCATTGGTCTGTGATTAGTTGGACAATCAAGAGGAAATTTATTCGACTGCCGTCAATATAACCCTACGATGATGACGGCGAGAATAACGAACTTCTCAATTACTTTATCTGGGGGGGGGTTCAAAATTTTTAAAATAATATAGTTAAGAAACACGTAATAAAGAGGATTAGAATCCAACATGAAACACGATTAAAAAATGATGTTAAAATTGATTAAAAATAATATAAATAGGAAAATAAAATAAAATAAGGAATCATTCAATATTAAACTATTAGAAACAGTTCCATTAACTCCAAAACCAAAAAATAAAATAATATTACACAATCAAAACAAAATTAAAAAAATGTGGACCACGCCCGCGCATAGTATCTATACATCCAACATATTTTAAAAAAAAATTATCTTAAAACTAAATTTTTTAAAAGTAGCCCAAATTCCTAAATTCCTTAATATTAAAGAAAAACGTATTCTACAGTGGCTTCAACAAATAGGTTTTAGATGAAAAAAAATAAAAAATCAAAAATTATGCAAAGAAAACATTAAATTGTTAAGATATTCCCTTAGAAAAAACAACTAATTGCATGAAATTGACCAACAAATGAAGTAAAAATGTGTAATATCCACTAAACAAATACATATAAGATCATAAATTTAAGAAATTATGAAAATAAACCAAAATTAAAAAATACATATAATTTAAGATGATAGAGACAATTCAATTAATTACCACATTCAAAAAATAAAATAACATTAGACAATCAAAACATGTTTAGAAAAAATATTTACAACGTCCGCGTGTAACGCGGATCACACCCTAGTCTACCTTATAAAGAGAGAAGGGAGTCTCTCCAGCGTTGACACTTGGCCCCCCTTAATTTGTTAATTTTTTTTATTTTTTATTTCTCAATAAATTCAAGATTAAAAAACTCATAATAACTTTATAAACCTTCCAACTTCTATTTAATTCAAAAATATATAAAAACCTTTTCAACTTACTAACAATAATTTTTTGTTAAAAAACTTATTTACAATAATTACGTTTTTACACAATCCTTTCCAAATTCATTGTATTTTAAAGTAAAAATAAATAACTAAAACAAGTCTAAATTCATGCTATTCATATATCTAAAATGTATATACAAAAACGAGAAGACAAAATTAACTTAAAACATTTAATATATATAAAGAAAAAATATAAATACCCACTCAATGGTTGCTATTCTATTTATTTTAGGTGTATCTTCTCATTTTTTGTGTAATTTAATCATTATTTTAAACTAACAAAGATAATTCATTCTCAATGCAAATGAAGAAATACCAAAAATACCCACTCCATGGTTGCTATTCTATTCATATAACAAATTTTATCTAAATTCAAAGTTATGTTAAATTGTCCTCTTAAATAAGTGCAGATTCCTTTAATTATGTTATTTATAGATTTTATCTTATGGTTGTACAAAACAAAAATTTGGCTACTTTTTGGCATGCAAACAGTCTAACATATGAAATATTTATTTAGGATAAAAAACACGACTAAGAGAAAAGAGCACCGATAAAACATTTAACATTCATTCATCAGCATGTGAGCTATATTATCTACGAATGATGGTAAATCACAAAAGAAATTATATGAGCTATGAAGTTATTCGAACTGTTAGAAGCGTTACACATAAAATTTTCAAAGAAATTTGTTATGCCATAATACTCTTTGATGGTGATAAAGAATGATATGAATCAATGGCCGCATCAGAACATGGTGGTAACACATAGTGAATGGTTTCGAAGTTTGGGGGAGACAGATGCAAACACTAGAAAAGAAGGCAAATAGATTATAAGAAGATGAAAGTCAAACTGTTTTATTTGTAAACACACATGGGCTCATCACAATATTATAAACTCATTGTTTTATTTTATATATTTATTTTAGTTTAATAAAAAAGAAAATTGGAGAATACAAATTAATTATACAGTATAAAACAAATTCATCAAATGGCCTCTATCTCGAATTAGGTTGTATTCGTTAAACTAATTTCTTAAAAATCATATGTCCTGAATTACAATGGCCAAGATTAAAGGTTTTGGACGAGGAAAGGAGCAAGAGAGGCGCTAAGGAGCCGAAGAAGAGGATTCTTAATCGAACGGCGACATGCCAACTTGCTTCAATGGGGCATGCGTCCTCGGGAAAGGGGCATTACCAAGTGAGTCCGGTGAAGATGAGTTTAATTAGGTTCGATTGCTAATCAGGGTCAGCCCCAGCAACATCAAGCGCAAGGGCAACATGTATTTATCGGTGTGGAATGGCTGCATCGCCGTTCATGCTAGGGAACCAACACCATCCGGTTTATGTAACCGGAATGTTGGGGAATCCAGCTTTAGCAGCAGCAGCCGGAGGAGGTTACACATATCCGATGTTGACGAGTGCTCTAACCCATGGTGGGTTGAACCACGATTTGTTGCAGCCGAGCCAGATGGGTGGTGTTGGTAGCCAAGCGTTGGTGATGGTCTATCATTTCTGGGAATGGTAAAGATTCAGATGCTGGCGGCTCGTTTCATGGCTACTCAAACTATTCATTGCACGCTCTCGCTGTAACATCTTGTGTTTTATTGCAACGCATGTGCTCATATTGTGGTTTAAATGTCTTTGGATAAACATATGTTGCATGATTTATAGTAGGAACGTATGTATATGTCTTAACACATATATATAATGGGTTACGACTTCGTATTCGTAGTAGTAATCGAAATATCAGCTATTCAGCTGGCATGATGTCTCTCTAGATCTGCATTTGTTACGATTTTTTTTTTTAAAAAAGCACCAAAATTTTTTTACATAAAAATACCCGCGCGTTAACGCGGGGACTCATCTAGTATTCATAATATTATAAATATTATTAATAAATATTGTATATAAGGATCTAGAATATTCATAATATTATTAATAAATATTGTATAGTTATTATTGAGATATTATAGAAATTGTATCTATCTAGTTTAGGAAAGATGTTTCGTATAAATATGTATATAGTCCTAATAATTATTCTTATGAGAGTCAATATAACTTCTTCTATTCCTAAACTCTCATCACATTATCAGAATATGCGTCGTCACTTGATATATTAATTGAAAATGTATAGATATCTTGAAATATTTTGAGATGCAAAAAAGAAACCATGTGAGAGGAAAGTGTATGAGGTATATATATTAATGGGAAGAGACTTGGTCACCAAGATTCGCAAATAAATTGGTTGAGTCCCCAAGATTCCAATGTATTTGCGATTATACAACATTAAAGAGAACAATCAGGTGATGTTTACAAAAAGAGGAAAAAACCAGAGCCGAGGTTTCGGGCCGTAGGCCCGTATATCTTCTGATCAGGGCCAAAACTATGTTAAAATCACTCATTCGGAGGAGACCCTTCCCAACGAGAATCGAACCCAGGACCTGATAGAATATGGAAACAATATCTCCCATATCAAGTCACCTCCTCTAATTGCTCCCTTAGTTAATACTAGATATTCTTACCGTTGTATAGAGATCCCTCTACTCCTGTATATAACCTTAATACTCTGTATCAATACAATTATCGATTATCACATCCAATATGGTATCAGAGCCTAATAGGTTTTAACCTATCAATTTTTTTTCTTTTCTTTCCCCTCTCTCCTCCTTTCTTCTTCCGCCGCTTCTTCCTGCGTCCTCCTTTTGCTCTTTTCTTCTCTTCTCTTAATCGCTGCTCTCTCTCTCTAAGTTATTTCTCTGTCTTACTCATGGCCTCCGATTCCACTGCGGAACGCACATCTGTGTTCAACACACAAGATCCACATAGTACGCTATTGTCTGTGAACATGTCAAGTGTTCTCAAGCTCACGAATCAGAATTACCTCATGTAGTGTCGTCAAGTGAGGGCTTTACTAGAGGGTCATGAACTTCATCAGTTTATTGATGGCTCTACCGATGCTCCAGCCCCTACGCTGGTCGTCAATAATGTCTCCACTCCCAATCCACTTTACGCTCCTTGGAGACGTCAAGACCGTCTTCTGTATAGCGCAATCATTGGGACAATCTCTCACTCTGTCCAATCCTTAGTCTCCACAGCGATTACGACAAAGGACGTTTGGGACAATCTTGCTGCAGCATTTGCGAATCCCACTCATGGACACATCCGTCAGCTCAAATATCATATCACGACATGCGTTAAAGGTACGAAATCGATCAGTGAGTACCTGCGCATGATGAAAGCCAAATATGATGATCTCGCACTTCTTGGCAAACCTATGGACTCCGAAGATCTCACGGAACATATCCTTGCTGGGCTCAGTGAAGACTACAAACCTGAAATTGATGCCATTCATGGACGAGAAAACGCGATCTCCTACACCGAGTTGTATGAGCGCCTGGTGAACAGAGAAGCTATGATTCTCTGCAACGAATCTCCCTCTACTGCCCCTATTGTGGCTAATGCGGCTGATACTCGGTCTCGACAGCAACATCGATCAACCAATTACAATCAGAATCGGTACACAAACACCTCCTCCTCCCCTGCTCGCGCCATCGGTCTCAACAACACCAATCAGAATCGCTTTTCAAAGCCATATCTCGGCAAGTGTCAGGCCTGTGGGATGCACGGCCATAGTGCCAAATTCTGCCCCGACTTTCGCATGATCAGAGGCTCCTCCTCTGCTCCGCCGTGGCAGCAACAGTCCCCGCAACAATCCTCAAATTTTCAGCCGTGGCAACAACAATCGCAGTTCCAGCCTTGGCAGCCTCGAGCTAATGCCGCTATGCTCTCCGATTCTTCCACCTGGCTTGTTGATTCAGGGGCCTCGCACCACATGACGTCGGACTTGGGAAATCTCTCCGCTCACAATCCGTATGGAGGTGGTGATGATGTGCTTCTTGGTGATGGTTCGGCATTACCAATCACGCACTCTGGTTCTTTCTCATTTCCCTCTTATACACGCCCTTTTCATCTAAATAATGTTTTATGCGTACCATCGCTTGATAAAAACCTCATCTCGGTCTTTCAACTCTGTAACACTAATGGTGTTGCGGTTACATTTACACCGACTTATTTTCAGGTCAGGGATTTACAAACGGGGGCTCTTCGTCTGGAAGGCAAGCCTGAGGATGGTACTTATGCGTGGCCAAAATCATCACCCTCAAAACCCCCATCTCTTGCTTTTGCCTCCACCGTTAAAACTAGCTTATCCGACTGGCATTCCCGTTTAGGACATCCCGCTTTATCGATTCTTCAAAAATTAGTGTCTCAATTTCATTTACCTATTTCTTCAAATGTTTTAATGGCTCAGCCATGCTATGCTTGCTCTAGTAATAAAATGCACAAGTTGCCTTTTACAAAATCTACTCTAATTTCTTCAAAACCTCTTGATATTGTCTTTTCGGATGTTTGGACATCACCTCTTATTTCGATAGATGGATTTAAGTACTACGTTATTTTTGTTGATCACTTCACGAGATACACCTGGTTGTATCCGTTGAAACAAAAATCGCAAGTTTACAAAGTTTTTATAACGTTCAAAAATTTGGTTGAAAATAGATTTCAATCCAAGTTAAGAACTCTATATACCGACAATGGGGGTGAATATATTGGCCTCCGGCCATTCCTCTCTACTCACGGTATATCACATATGGCCAGCCCACCGCATACGCCAGAGCATAATGGTATTGCCGAAAGACGTCATCGACACATTGTTGAGACGGGCTTAGCACTTATGTCTCAAGCTTCGATGCCAAAGTCTTATTGGACTTATGCATTTGGTGCTGCTGTTTACCTTATTAATCGTATGCCAACACCAACGCTTGATTTTAAAAACCCTTTTCAAAACTTATATGGTCATGATCCGAATTATCAAAAATTACGTGTTTTTGGGTGTTTGTGCTTTCCATGGTTAAGACCCTATACATCTCATAAATTAGATGCTCGATCGACACCTTGTATCTTTCTAGGGTATTCCATTTCACAAAGCGCCTACTTTTGTCTTGATAGAACCACTTCGCGACTTTATACGTCTCGTCATGTTGTTTTTCACGAAACAGTGTTTCCATTCTCTGTTAAATTTCCGATTGAACTCGCTGCCGAACCTACTAATCCCGAGCCTGTGTCTTCGTCATATCCCCTAGTCACTATTATCCCTCAAACACTTCTTCGGACACCTCCTGTCGCCACCGCGACCTCCCCAGACGAGAGTGCCCCTGTTTTAACGCCATCGCATTCAATTTCTTCGGTTTCAGGTTCCGAATCTGCAGGTTCTCATATGTCAATCCCAGAACCGGATGTTCCCGCGCCTCCTCCATCTCCCCAGCCAGAAGTACAGGCACCAGCTCCATCTCCTCCGCTAGCTCCGACACGGACGAGCAATCGTACAAGGAAACCAGTTCAAAAACTGAATCTTCACACCACCATTTCCCAGGCGTCTGAATCCATTCCGCGAACAGTTGCTGAAGCTTTAACGAGTCCTCCTTGGCGTAAAGCCATGAGTGACGAAATCAATTCGCATATCAACAACCATACATGGAGTCTTGTAAGATCCACTCACGCTCATAATGTTGTTGGTTGCAGGTGGGTCTTTACGATCAAACGATTGCCCGATGGGACCATAGAGAGATATAAGGCCCGCCTCGTTGCGAAAGGTTACAATCAACGCCCTGGAGTAGACTACCAAGACACCTTCAGTCCGGTTGTCAAGCCAGCAACGATTCGTATCGTGCTCAGCACCGCCGTGTCTCATGCCTGGCCTATGCGACAACTTGATGTCAACAATGCCTTTCTTCAAGGTCACCTTGGCGATGAGGTCTATATGACACAACCACCTGGTTTTCATGACAATGACAACCCGCACGCGATCTGCAAACTTCACAAAGCTATCTACGGCCTCAAACAGGCTCCTAGAGCTTGGTACAACGAATTGCGGACGTTTCTTCTTCAATCTGGGTTCACGAACTCCGTGGCTGATGCCTCCCTGTTCATCTACAAGAAAAACGATATCCTTCTCTACATGCTGGTTTATGTCGACGACATAATCGTCACGGGCAATAGTCCATCTCACATCTCCCGGTTTATCGCTTCTCTTTCTCAACGTTTTTCTCTTAAAGATTTGGGTGATTTATCTTATTTTTTAGGAATTGAAGTAACTCGTACGAAATCTGGAGTCCATCTAACACAACGTCGCTATATTGCAGATTTACTACACAAGGCAAACATGACGGATGCAAAACAGGTTTCCACGCCAATGGAGGCGAACTCCTCGCTCACACTTCTCTCGGGGATCGCCTTGGATGATGCAACAGAATACCGGACAATCGTAGGAAGTCTTCAATACCTCTCTCTCACCAGACCAGATATCTCCTTCTCCGTCAATAAGCTATCTCAATTCATGCACCATCCAACCACATAACATTGGTCCGCCGTTAAGCGTATCCTTCGCTACCTCTCCGGCACGATGACCACCGGCATCTATCTTCGCGCACGCAACAAACCAGATCTTCATGGATTCACGGATGCTGATTGGGCGGGCAATAGAGACGACTACACATCCACAAATGCATACATTGTCTATCTCGGCAGCCATCCCATTGCGTGGTCTTCCAAGAAACAGACGGGCGTCGCCCGTTCCTCTACCGAGGCTGAATATCGCGCTTTAGCCTCAACTACATCTGAAATATGCTGGATTTCATCCCTCTTATCAGAACTCGGCATCAAAGTCACACAAAAACCTGTCATCTATTGTGATAACATCGGAGCTACATACTTGGCAGCAAATCCGGTCTTCCATTCTCGAATGAAGCATATAGCTCTGGATTACCACTTCGTCCGCCAGTTTGTTCAATCCGGTCAGCTGCGGATATCTCATGTCACATCTGCGGATCAGTTGGCCGATGCTCTCACAAAGCCACTCTCCCGAGCTCGCTTCCAGACACTATCAGTCAAGATCGGACTCTCTTCGGGCCGTCCATCTTGAGGGGGTGTGATAGAATATGGAAACAATATCTCCCATATCAAGTCACCTCCTCTAATTGCTCCCTTAGTTAATACTAGATATTCTTACCGTTGTATAGAGATCCCTCTACTCCTGTATATAACCTTAATACTCTGTATCAATACAATTATCGATTATCACATCCAATAGGACCTACGTTTGGTTATAGATCTAGTTACTCTTTTACAAAGGATGCTACCAAGGATGGTTAAAAATAAACCCAAAATCCGGCATCACAAGAAACACAATCCAAGAGACACGATCCAAAAAGACAACATAGAGAATCTCAAACCTTAAACAGAGGGAAAAAAACTCTCAATGTCAAAAATCTGTTCTAGCCAAGTCGGATGACTTAAGGCTACATAAGATTGTAGACGATTCTCCATCGTTATACTTTGAGCTATGAGAGAGATCCCTCTATTGGTTTCCCGTGTAAAGGATACAAGAAAGAAACATCTGTATTACTTAATATTCTCATGTACTGTTTATGGAATGCTCAATAACTCTCGTAGCTAGGTGCCATACTTTGTACAAGTATATATGTATGCTCTTCTCGACGGCTACAATCTGGCCGGTTTTCTTGATGGATCTACATGTTCCCCTGCTCCTACTAATTACGATCGGGTCGCTCACCACAACCGAATTAAACAACCTTCGACTGAGAAAGCAGCAAATGATATCGTGCAGTCCGTCACAAGCAATATTTTGTAAATAAGGCCTTTAAAGGGATCCGGTGACGACGTCACTGAGATAGTGGCAAAGTGAGTCAGAGACGAAGAATACTGTGACAAAAATCGCAAGGGAGGAGATTCGAGAGATATGAGGGAGACGAGTGATTGAACCTCAAAGGACAATAATATGACGCCGGAAGACTCCAAGTTAGAATAGCAAAGAGCAAGGAGACACGAACAATAAACCCTAATTTGTCTCGCCGGAAGATACAGAGAATGATAGATAAAGAGAGAAAGACGATGAATGAGAATAAAAAAAAAGAGATTTGGCAAAGAGGAAGACAAGGAGAAAGATATATATTTTATTAATAAAAAGAAAATCATAATGGCATAAATTGTAAAAACTAAAGTTTGTGCAGGGCTGTTTTGTCTTTGGTAAAGGGTATTATAGTAATTCCCAAGTAATTGGGACGCATTTACCAAAATGTGTCCTATATAGGTGTACATCTAAAGGTGAACACTTTACATTTAAAGTGGCGAACACCTAAAGTGGTGTACAGTGTTGGCCCTACTAATTTAATGGCTTAAAACAAATTTGTCAAATGTGGCCCAAGTTTTGATTATATAAGGTATTTTTAGGGTGATTTAGGTGTATATGGTAGGTTGACCAATTAATTAGGTGTGTGTTATTAACTTTTTGTAAATTAAGAAAGTAAGAAAGAGAAAAAAATGATTAAACCCAAAATATCTTTTGTGATTTTTAATATTTACAGAAATGCCATTGGTCTGAAACTCAGTTTTTGATAGCATATTCCGGCAACACTGTTCATCAAAAGGTCGGCGGTACTATTCATCAAAACTCGACGAGCACTGTTCATTACTAGAAAACACATATTGTTAGCATCGTTAACATTGTCATGTTAACCCAATTAACATTGTCATGTTAACCCAATTATCATTGTTAGCATCGCATATAGTTGGTATCGTTAACATTGTCATGTTAAACTAATTATCATTGTTAGCATCGTTAATATTGTCATGTTAAACTAATTATCATTGTTAGCATCGTTAATATATAGTTAGTATCGTTAACATTGTCATGTTAACCCAGTTATCATGTTCATTTTTATGAAATTGTTATGTTAATCCAATTATCATATCATAAATTATTGCGTTAGTTCAGTTAACATCGAAGGTGTTATCGTGTCGCTGCCGGTGATAACCGCACTACAAGAAAACACAGTTTTTGCGACCACCAAAAGAGTCTCAAAATGGTCGCAAATGACTCATTTGCGACCATTTTGGGACCAAAAAAAAGTGGTCGCAAATATTTGGTCGCTAAATAAAGTAGTCGCAAAACGGTCGCAAATTTGGGACTGATATATGACTATAATATCAGTCTTAATTTAGAGACTGATTTGCGACTACTTATAAAAAAATAATTAAAAAAAAAACAAAACAAAAATCCCCAAAAAATTATTTTATTTATTAAATTAATTAATTAAAAAATTAAAATTAAAAAAAAAAAAAAAAAAAAAAAGAATATCGAAACCCAGATCTGCTTCATCTTCATCTTCAGTCGCTGAAGATCTGCTTCATCTTCATCTTCACTCGCCGGCGGATCTGCTCTTCCGGCGCCACATATCTGCTCCTCCTGCCAGATTCGCGGGCTCCTCCGGCCAAGCCTCGCCAGCAGCAACACCGAATTCGGAATTGAGACCGAGAAATTTGGGAGTACGAGTCGTGTGAAGCGTGTAGACAGGATCCTCGAAGAGTCGGCTTCGTTAGAGTCGAGGAAAGCGGAGAAGCCATGGAAGGAGGTTGTGTAAGTGTAGAGAAGAGAAGATTCCGATTGGAGTTGTGAAGTGTACCAATCGTGGTGAGTTGAAAACGAGTCGGGTTTATCAGAGTGTTTGACTCGGACGATGTAGGTTTTTTTAGCTTCTGTTGAATAAAGGAGGAAGAGGAAGGTAATATTAATGGAGGAAGAGGAAGGTAATATTAATGGAGGAAGCCATGACTGTTGTGGAAGCAGAGAAGAGAGTGAAAAAGAAGAAGAAGAATAAGATCGCACGAAGGAGAGAGAAAAAGAAAAGAAAAATCAATTAAAACAAAAAAAAACAGTTTAAATCTTCCACCGTTGGATTAAACCAATCAACGGTGGAGGATCTCGATCCTCGTCACAAGAAACTAGCCAATGAGAAGCTTTCATTATTTTTGTCATTTGGTCGCAAATTAGTCGCAAATTTGTGACTCTTTTGTGACTACTATTAAAAAAAATCGACTGGGGTTGCTAAACGGTCGCAAATTTGGGACTCTTTTGTGACAATAAAATTTTTTTACCCTAAACCCTAAACTTTAAGAACCTAGAAAGTTTAAATATGACTTTACAATGATTTTGTGTATATAGCGGTTCAAAAATATGTTAAAACTTAAAAATAAATAAATTTTGAGATAATTTTTATCTTTCAAAATCATTTCTTATAAAACACATGTAACACTTAGTAGATGTTATGATTAGATTGAAATTTTTGTAAGAGTTATATATTTTTTATTTTTTTGATGTTTATGTGTAAGATCTACTTTACAATTTAAGATTTAGAGTTTATGATTAAGGGTTAGAGGTTTAGGGTTTAGAATTAAGGATTTATAAAATGATCATATATTAAAAAAATTGTAAGTGTTGAATTTTTTTGTATATTATTTGATGTTTATGTGTAAAATTTTGTTTACAATTTAAGATTTATATCAAATTTATGATTAAGGGTTAGAGGTTTAGGGTTTAGGGTTAAAGGTTTAGGGTTTATGATTAAGGGTTAGAGGTTTATGATTTAATTAAGATATAGAGTTTATGATTAAGAGTTAGATGTTTATGATTTAAGATTTATAGTTTATGATTTAATTTAGGGTTTACAAATTAGTGTACATGTTACCCTAAACCCTAAAATGATTATATTTTTAAAAAATTGTAAGTGTTGAATATTTTGTATATTATTTGATGTTTATGTGTAAGATCTAGTTTACAATTTAATATTTTTGTATATTATTTATGTTTATGTGTAATATATATTTTACAATTTAAGATTTAGAGTTTATGATTAAGGGTTAGAGGTTTAGAGTTTAGAATTTAGGATTGATAAATGATTATATTTTTAAAAATAGTAAGTTTGAATTTTTTTTTTTATTATTTGAATTTTTGTATATTATTTGATGGTTTAGGGTTTAGAATTTAGAGTTTATATTTTTTAATATTATTTGATGTTTATTTAAAAAAAATCGAGTGGAGTTGCTAAACCGAAGCAAATCAGTCACAAATTTGGGACTACTTTTGCAAGTCCTTAAACAGTCGCAAATAAGCGACTCTTTTCTGACCAATTTTTTTAGTCGGTAATTTGGGACTCTTTTGCCACTGCAATACCAGTGGTCGCAAAGTGGTCACACTTTCGTCCCACTTTTTTGCGACCAAAAAAAGAGTCACAAAAAGTGGTCGCAAAAACTGTTATTTCTTGTAGTGCCGCCGGTGTAAACCGCCTGTGTTAACCGCCCACTACAAGAAATCACCCGATTTTCGACGGGCATATCCGGTCGGAAATCGGGTACTTTTCTTGTAGTGACCTGTGTTATCGCCCACCGGTGTTATCCGCCGGTTTCTTCTTCTTCTTCTTCTTCTCTTTCTTCTGGTTCTTCTTTCATTTCCGTCGGAATACTAACTGATGAAAGAGAAATGGCATAGTGTAATTGTTTAGAAAATTTAGGGGTAGGGTAGACTTTTAATGGTAAATAGTGTATGTGAATAGTGATAAAAAGGGAGTTAATTTTTGATGTTATGTATTAATAGTGGATGCAATTTCCCTATTTTTATGCATATAATTAAGTAAGCTATAAAAATAAAAGAAATTAATAAAAATTTATTATCAAAGTAGAGTTGAACCTTGACAATGTACTAGTGATATAGAACAAGAAAACACTACTAAACCAACAAAAAAATATCTAATAATGTGGCTCTTTAAATTATATTATTAAGATGTGGCCTAAACTATAGTCTTGTCATGTCTTATGCAAGAGACGGCCCTGGTGGTGTACACCTAAAATATTTTTAAAATGTCTGTTTTCAAAAATCCAAATTTCAATATGCAGCAAAAAATCTATGTTTTTAATATATATATATATATATATATATATATATATATATATTATATGATTCACTTTTTAAAATGAGATATATAAATCAAAGATTTGAAGTAGGAAATGTTTTTTTGAAAAAATCACATTTTTCTCTATCCTATTTTTGAAAGAGAAAATAATTAAATTAAATATTTTTCTTTCTATTTCTCTCCTCTTACATGATTTCCCTCTCTCTTTTCTCTCTCATACTTTTGTGTCTAATAAGGGTTTTTTGGGTATTATGAAATTATCACTATTCATAAAATATTCAACTCCCCAAAGGCCAACAAAACCTTCTACCATTTTTTTTAATTTACCCTTTTTAGAGGAAATTGGGTAGATCGATAGTTTTAAGTTTTAAATTGGCCAAAATAATGTGTTTTGAACTGTCTTTGATAAAATGGTAGTTTTTGATGTTAAAAGACATAACATCTCTATACAAACTTTAGTTTATACAATTTATGCCATTTTTATTTTCTTTTTATTAATAAAAAGGTAAATTAGGAAAAATGGTTGTTTAAATTTTTTAATTTGTTAAAAATGTGTGTTTTATTAGCCTTCAATGAGTTGGGTAGTTTATGAATAATGACAATTCCATAATATCCAAAAAATCCTTATTAGACATAAAAGTAGGAGGGAGAAAAGAGAGAAGGAAATCGTGTGAGAGGGAGAGAAATAGATAGAAAAATATTTAATTTAATTATTTTTCTTTCTAAAGTAAGAGAAAGAAAAATGTGATTTTTTTTCTTTCTTCAAATCTTTGATTCATATATCTTATTTAAAAAAATGAATCATATAATGATATATATATATAATGATATATATATATTTAAAAAAAAAACACAATTTTTTTGCTGCATATATTAAAATTTAGATTTTTGAAAACGGATATTTTAAAAAACATTTAGGTATACACGACTTTAGCTTTTCAATATAGGTGTACACTTAAAGGTGTTCACCCTTAAGTATGTACACCTAAGGATGAACACATTTAGGTGTATATCTTTAGGTGAACATCTTAAAGTGTTCTCTGAATACCAGACTAGGTATTCAATTATTTTTCTAGTGTTCACCCTTAATCATTAGGTGAACACCTTAAAGTTTGTACACCTAAAGTCTGAATACCAATCGGAATACCAATCTGAATTCCATTGATCCTACGAAAGAAATCGAAGAAGCTTGATTTGAGGGAAAGGGAGAGAGTGAGTGAGACGATCTCAAGCTTGATTTGAGGGAAAAGGAGAGAGTGAGTGAGAAGAAGATCAATGTACTTAGGACTTACTATAATACCTTTTACGAAAAGTAGTACTTTTTCTTTTACAATTGAAGGACTTATACTAGTTGCTACTCACAAGATAGCCCCACCCTTTTAAAAAATGACAGAGAGACCAGAGGAATAGGATTAGTGACCAAGCTTGCACATTTTTTCGTCAAATCCATCTTTTGTGCTCTCGCATATAAGCATCCTGACTTCTTCCACTCGTAGTTAACAGTCAAATCTCCCCAAAACTACAGCTAGTTCTAACGCATCTTTCAAATACGAAAGAAAGCACATAAAAGCTTAGCTTGGAAGACACATAAGGTAGATCCAAATAGTGATTAGATTCCCAACCAACCATTTTCCGATATTTCCTTGTTGAATTGATCGGTTTTTTATTTTTCTTTCGGATGTTGCAAATTTCAGTCAAAATCTCCTCAATGTCTATAGCATCATCGACATGAGTTTTCAACAAATTGCAGTTATCCAAAACCTTGAGTTGATGAACAGCACTTGGGGCAAGGGAAGTATCAACTTGTACTTTTTTTCTTACATACTCCATTAGCACATGCCCTGCAATATACCATACTTGTTTTTCATACGGTAAAAGATATAAAAGCTTCACAACAATTTGAATAAAAATCATATGATTGTGCAACATTACAAGACATACCGAGAGCTCGAAGCATCTTAAGATCAAGATGCCCAGCGAGTTCTTCGTGATAACTTATTTTGGTTCGTTGAATGGCTAGCTTCTTTAAGTTGATGAGCAAATCCTGCAAAGCAAATTTAGTGGAGATGGATAATACTATGTTAACATTGAATGACGAAAGAAGGGAAATCTGAGATTTACCAGTTCAGATTCTGAGAAAGAGCAAAACCAAGTGATATCTTATGTCCTATTGTTCTTCAAGATTCCAGTAAGATTCTCCATCTTAAGTCTTAACATCCCCTAAAAGAATGGCATGATTCTAAGATTTAGATATTTAGGCATAAGAAATAAACCCTTGTTTGTTTCTAATGAAGACAAAAGCACAATCCTAAAACTCAACTGCAATACTAAATTAATGTCTTAATCAGAAAAATTAAACTTTAATTCTTCTGTTTGCTTAGGATTTTTTTCCTCGGTATTTCATCGGAAATAGGTCGGAAATTCCCGACCGATTTTTTTTCGTCGGAAATCGGTATGTTTTCTTGAAGTGACCGTATATACATTGTATAAACGTTGTATATACGACCGTATTAACTTCCACTGTATAAACACAATATACAGACTTAAAACAATTCGGTTTCTCACCGTATAACGTATACGTATATACACCGTATATACATCCATACAAGCCATATTTTAAAACACTGATTAGGAACATAATCTTCGGGATCGTGTTCTTTACGCACTCCCTGAAACGGGAAATCACCATCCCAAGCCTATCAATTTTAGCTCATAATGCTCATTAAACATTGGACGGTCACTTATTTGGGACCATCTCTGTTTTTATTTTGTGTCTCACGACTTTTGGTGTAACTTAATTTTATATAAAACAAGATGAGTACCCGCGCTACGCGCAGACTTTGTCTTTAAGAAATTCAATAAATTCATTTTCTTTTTTTATAATAAAAATAATGTAAAACATACAATTCAAAAGTTCATAACCCTTGATATGGAGTATTTTATAAACATAGCATTGTAGATTTTAATAAAAATGTGTAGAAGTTATTGTTGTTTTGTAACATGTTACTAAAACTTGATATACTGAAACTCCCTTCTTATTCTTTTTTACAAAGAGAACTCTTTCCCCTTTACCTTGTATAATATAGTGATATTAATGTATAGTCTCAGATAACTAAAAATTAAGTAAGTAGCCTTTAATAACTGAAAATTAGTTTTAGAAAAAGTAATGTGATGATTCGGACGAAAATACCTCTACTAATAAACAAGTTGTGTTTTGTATACATATATATTTGATTATCACGATATGCTATATTAAACTCATATTTGATTATCAAGATAAATCATATTTATTGATATCTATTTGATTATCAAGATAACTAATATTGGTAATTCTTATTATCAAGATAAGTCATATTTTATCATAGATATTTATTCAATTACCAAGATAACTCACATCGATAACTCTTATTATCAATATAACTCATATTTGATTATATATATCTATTTGATTATCAAGATAACTCATATTATCAGAGTTGTGTAACACGAGTCTGAGACGTTTTCGTTGTTCGTCGGACGTCTTCTAAACCGAAAACACTAAACCATAAAATCTTAAACCATAAACTTGAACATTGAACCCTAACCTCATATTGATGTATATAAAAGTTATAAATTAATTACTGATATTCGGATAACAATTTCAACTAAAAGATATGCGAATAACTATATATGAATAACAATGTTATCATCTATACAAGTATATATGAGGGGTTTACATGACATTTTCTTTGTGAACAGTACATGTGAATAGTCTCCAAACTTAAAAACTAATTTTCAGATTATTGAGGACCCTACATTGCTATTACTCTATAATATATTGGATACCTTTCCAAAGATAACTCTTTCTCCTTTACCTTGTACAATATATTGGATACCTCTTTGATACATACTTCTATTTATAGTATATAATCTCTACTTACAAGTAAACCATATGCAATTGTTTGTTAAATACATCTCACTTGACCAACTCTCCAACTAATTCCAACTTCAGCTCCATTTTATCTTCTTCTTCTCTTGACAGTATTGTTTTGTTCTTCGAACATTGGCCGTGGGTGGCTAGTCAAATGTATAACTTGTTTGTTGTAACTTGTGTCTTCTAGAAGAAAAGGGTTTCAAGTCTATTGAAAGACGCTAGCTACAACTCTGGTGATCCATGTATGCTAGTTGCTTTACAATCGCCTTACGCCAACCATATGGATTTAATAATCTTGAGATACCTAAAATTTCAAGATAATGTTTGAAGTCCTCATTTTTTCCTCCATCCCATTGTTGAATCTGGCATATTTCCCCCTTTTTTATACCGCCATCATCATTGTGACTATTGAATAACTCTGTGACAACTTTTTTATCTTGTCAAACATCAATTGCCTTAACCGAGCATCAACAGAACTCTCCCATCTATTATAAGAAAAATAGAACGACAAGATTATATCCAAAATATTCCCAACCAAGAGATTGATTCTTGCCCCAAATATATCCAAAATTATTCCCAACAAAGTGTAGAATCCTTGTCTCCTCGGCTAAACTGATATATATGTAACTAACTTTCTCCTTGTACTGCTCAGGAGCCTATAATATGATAATAATGAAAGTTTTTCAAAAGAGATACCATCTAAACCAATATTGTTTTTGAAATCAAAACTCTGGACCGGAAGACAATTGGTATTTATAGGTAACATGTGAGCACATCTAAATAATTTTTTTTGGGGGTTAAAATTCAAGCAATCAAGAGCTCTATTTACAATACTGTGATTATGTTGATTTGTGGTTATGTAAGTGTTTATGAAGAAAGAATTCTCTTTGTTCTAAAAAAGTTTTATTCATGTCAAATCTTGTGACCAATTAATGGAAGCTAGTATCTAGATGCAACTTGGATAATATTAAGCTTCTCACTGTTGTTGTTCACTTTTTTGTTAACTGAAAGAATTTCATTCTAAATCTAGATATCAATTAACCAAAAAATATGGATAGATGATCAGGAAGTACCAGTTGACGATCTTGTTTCCAGATGATGCAAAGAAGAATGTGAAGAAACATCATTAAACTATAAAAGATTAACCAGCAATGGCTTCATCTCGATCGTTTGTATTGAATTCATGACATTGGAATTTTGAAGAGGCAAGGAATTCCACAGTCAGAATCGAAGTCGGGGAAATCTAACTGGAGAAATCAGAATCCCAATCTGGGTAAATGATGACTCAAAACCCATGATACTGGGTAAATCAGAATAAGAATTGCAATCTGGGTAAATCGAAATCATAATACATAAATATCATTTAGCCGATGAGTTCCACTTGGAAACGTAAGAGAGAAGAGGGAGAGGAGGCGAAGGGCTTTTTTCCAAATGACATGTGTCACTGATATTCATGCATTTTACATGTTTAAGCATACATTTTACTTGGAGTTTTGTGCAATTTGCATGCATAATCACGGTCTTTTCTTGCATTTTGGTCTCATTTAGAGTTTAGGACATTTACATTAGGTCCTAATGAGTTCTTGCATTCATTTGGAGTGTTTTTAGGTGTTTTGGAGACATTTGGGATGATTGGAGTGGTTGAGCATCAAGAGAAGGAAGAGCTCATCCGACACGCCGGAAAGATGTGGCTGGAAGGAAGCCTTCCGATCTGAATCAACTTCAATGATCTTCATGGAAGTTGTATAGGAGTGAGTTAGCTGTCCATAGGAGTTTGTATCAAGTCATTTGGACGTGTGGTTTGAGAGATATGGCTGATTTACCAGAGACAGATCCGCCTGGCCGAGACAGTTTCTTCAATACCGAGGTCACTGGTCGGTGCAACTGCTCGGTGTGGAAACAAAGGGAAAATTCCCTTAATACCGATGTACAATACCGATTTGTGACATCGGTATTGAAGGGGCTCTACTCCGAATTAGCCTCGGTGGTCTTCATCAAAGTGGTATAGGAGTGAATTAGCTTTACACAGGAGTTTGAATCGGGTTATTTGGACGTATGGATAGGGAGATAAGACAGATTTACTGAGGGTATATCCGTCTGGCTGAGAGAAGATGACACCGTCCAAATAACCGGCAAAACGAAGGCCTTCCGGTATGAATTAACTCAAACGGTCTTCATAAGATTTGTAGAGAGACGAGTTAGCTGTCTACAGGATTTGGATTCAGTTCATTCGGATGTCAGGTTCAGGAGTTATGACCGATTCACTGAAGACGTACCAAAGACTTGACCGGGTCAAAACCCGGTTTGTTCCGGGTTGACCCGGTCCGACCCAAACTCATTTAAATATTGAAAACCCTATTTCTTTTAGATCTAAGCTTTCTTTTTCTAGAGTTGGGTTTTAACCCAAACTCCTCTTATGATTTTGGATGAATCTTCATCACAAATGCCACTCTAGAGAAGATTTCTTCAACTATATCTTTATATTAATGCATCTTCTTTATCTTTATGTCTTTTTCTCTTTTGTTCTTCATATTTTCATGAGTTGACTTTTTATTGGATTTTGGATTATGCTTGATTTTGATGGGTTGATGGTTGATTTGTGATGCTTATGTTCTTAATCCTTGATTTCCTTTCTTGTTTAGTGTTCCTAATGCTAGATATAACTTGATAAAGTGGATCTAGATCATAAGGCATTTCATGCACACCAAATGTTTGATGAAATGCCTTGATGAACTATTCAAGAGATATATGCTCATAGCCTATGATAATAGTTGTCTAGGGTGTGTTTTTGGTTGATCTTGTTTATATTCTTAATGCTTGCTAATCAATGATCCACAAATGAGAGTTTGCTAATGGATTAGGTGATTAGCATAGTGATTAGTTGCTTGAAAGAGAATTAGTCAAGATTAGTGATCTTTACCTAAGGATTAGCATAGATTGTGTGCATTTGCATCATTTGTTAATTGTCTTGATAGTTAGATGATTATGATTTAGGTTGATCTTTGTTAAATCTTTCACTTAGGTTGGTTCTTAATGCTAGATTTGATAAGATAAACCAAAGTTTAGAACTGCACCTAGATTAGGTTATTCTAGTTGGCGTGACAAACCAATCTGAGCTACACCCTAGGATTTATGGTCTCATCCCATGCATTAGGGAGAGATTCGAGTAAACGGTGTTAGTGCTAGATTAGGTTTATCCATTCGAGTCTTGAACTTAGGCATTTCACTCCTAACCCGAGTTTAAATGAATTGCTTGAACAAAACCTTTTGTGAGCTTTTCTTGCATAGCCAACGAGAGTTGATGTCTAGGGTGATTAGTGAACTAATTGGGATTGGAGATTAATGCTTGTTAATCATCTTATCACAAACGATGGTTTATTCTTGATTTAGTGATTAACAAAGTGATTAGTGCCACGAGAGTGGATTAGTCATAATTGTGAATCCCATGTTCTAGGATAGTGTTTAATGATTCCAAATGATTCATTGTTTGATTGTTACCCATCTCATTGATAGCTTAGTTCATGATCCACATTTCTATCTTTGTTTTCCTTCTTGCATTTGTTTTCTTTAGTTTAAAAACATAAAAACCCAAAAACATGTGCTCTAGCTTAGGAAGATTCATGTATTCCTAGTGCTTCAATCTTAACCTCCTTGGTTCGATATCTCAAATACTACAATGACATGAGTGGGATTTGAGTAATTGACTAGTAAAAATCCTACTAGCAATTTGGCGCCGTTGCCGGGGAGGTTTAGCATTGATATCATTAGGATTTTGATTCTTCTTAAGACTAGAGCTTTTTATTTTCTTTTGTTGCTAATCTTTTCATTTCTCTTGTGAGTTTCATGAAGGGAGTGACAATGAGGAAGCAACCGTCAAGCTAGTGACGTTAAACGCGCCCCTTGGGGACCTCCCCGAGCCTATCCCTTGTCGAGCTTGAGACACAAAACAAGCAAGTCAATAACGGTCTTTTGGGTCAAAGGTCGTGGTATGTGACAGAAGAAGGGCTTGAGCAACAATGTGTCACACTCCTCTCTTCACCATCTCCATTCCGCTAATCTCACTCCTCCTTCGTAAGTATTTTTTTTTGAGTCTTTGCATTTCATCTTTTGTTTTTGGCCTCTCTCTTGAACTTCTTTCACACCGAGACATTGTGATTTAAGTTTGGGGGAGGGACCGGTATCTAACCTTGTATTTTGTGTCTTATTTTCCTTTTGCATCTTGAGTCTCATGCATTTTCAATAATTTTGAAAATTTTGAACTTTTGTGCATTCCATATAGAATTGAGTCTAGATGCATAGCATATAAGGTAGCTTTGCATGAGCATTAGGAGCAATGATAGATTTGTCCTTGTAAAGTACCATATTAAGAGCCTAGTCCAATGCCATTGTTGCTAGTTACTTGATGCTCTGATCTCGTGTAGAAATTAAGAGCGAACCATGCCTTGACCTCATGTCTTATTGTTCTTGCCTTGATTGAAGCAAACCTTAACTTGAATTTAATTTAACCCAATCTAAGTGATAACTTTAATTTTGACTTGTAAATATTGTGTTCATGCATTTTTGAATGAATTCGTGGATCACTTCATACATATTTGGATAATCTTTTCCCTTTCACCACTCTTGTTTATCCAAGTAGCCATATCCCATCATTGGAATGGTTTCCCATACCCTAACCTCAACCTTCTTTCTAGCCATTGATATTCGTGTGTGATTGGTGAGGCCTTCTTTCGAGAAAACTTGGCAAAAAGTGCTAGGTTTAAGGCGACAAGGAGGAATTCTCATGTAGATTTAGCTCCATCATCACGAAGTTAATCTAGGAATAGGCTAGATAGGTTGGCAGTTCTTGGTTTAAGTTTGGGGGAACGGTTAGGAAATTTGGTAAACGGATGTGTTTGGAATAGATTGTGGAATGGGAAAGATGAATAAGGTGAAGGAAAAAGGGGATCGAATTTATAGATTGGTTGGTGCAAAATTATAAGACTAGCTCTAAGAATAAGATAGCCTCAAGAGATCCAAAGAAAAACAAGAAAGCCGAAAAGGCCAAAGCATCAAAGAAGAAAAATAGGCGTGAAAAAAAATGAAGAAAAAGGAGAGCTAAGTCACAACAAAGAAGCACCAAACCATGAGAACAAGGAAGAAGAAGTTGATCCCTGAATGAGAAGAAGGTGAAGTGAAAGGACAAGAAGCATGTGTGAGTTTAAGAAGGCAAATACCTTAAGATGAAAAAGGTAGCTTAGGATGTGGGCACAAACGGGTTAGAATGCTTTAGGTTAGAGACACACTAGACATTTGGGCAGATGAAAATTCTCCCTTGTATGCATAGGTTGCCTTTTACCTTTAGCATTTTGCTAAAGTTTGCTCTTTCCATGATATATCCTTATACTTGATTACCTATGCATGATAATGAGATCATCTTCATCTCATAACCTAACCCTTAGCCAAAAGAATTCATTTGATCTTGCATAAACATGATTAACGCTTATTACACTTAATCAATGTCAAGGGGTTGGAGGATTTGAAAGTTTGTGTAGGTTGAGGTTCGAATGTAAGTCATGTAAGGATAAGTATGGCTAGTCACTTTTGAGTAAGTTGTTTGATCGCATCAAGAAGTTTGCAACTTGGACATTGGGCTCGGATTCTTTTTATGGCACTTTCGGATTTGAGCTCCCATATTCTAGTCTTCTCCCTTTGCCTATTCTTGTTTGCTTGAGGAAAAACAAATGTTTAAATTTGGGGGAATGATGATATGGCGGAATGATGGAGAGGGTTCACCTAAATTCATATATATATGATGATTTAGAAAGAAAAACTCATCTCTGAAGACATCAAAAATGCGGTATTTGCCATGATGATATTCTAAAAGTATGTGTTGTATTTAAACGCGGACAAAGTACCACACTAGAGGCAACTCGATGTAGCAGACAACATGCAGGTATCCCGAATGCTGGGTATGGCATACGAGAGTTATCAACATGGAACCGTGAATCCTCTACCCATGAACATTCTTATCATCCCCACCAACAGAGACTTCAAGTTGGCGTTGGATTATTTATATGATTCCTAGACATGTCTCTGCAAAGTTTCAGATCGATCCAGATTAATTTGCTCAACCAAACAGTCCAACTCTCCAGCATGGTCGGATAGTCTCGGGAAAACACAAACATTTATCAAACCATAATTTCTAATGATAATCTGATTTTGGCTGTAGCTAAAATATCCTTTATTTTGAAGTAGATATTTTGGAACTTTTATTTTGTGGGTTTTTAAAAAAAAATATAGTGGATGCTTAGGTGGACGCTGAGGTGGCGCAATGAATTAAATTTCACTACTTTTCTAAATAGTAACCATTCGTAGTAAGAAATCTAGAACTAATTACACCTATAACATTTCAAGATGTAAATACATACACAAATCTTCAAGAAGTTGACAAAAAAAAAAAAATTCTTCAAGATTTTGTAAATACAGAAACAAATCTTCAAGATTTTCTAGTCAAACCATCACCCAAACTACAATATAAAAAGAGATGAAGTGTAGCCTTCCACTTCACCATTGAAAACAAAAGCAAAAAAAAAAACTTTTACTTGAAGAATGAAAAGCATTTCCTTTAAACTTTTGCTATTCGTTTCTCTTCTTGTCGTCGTCTTCCGTAAGTATACATACCTTACCAGCAGTCTCATTGTTAAACAAACCAATAAAATTATACATATCTCTTTATTAGTAATTGAAACTAATCTTTGTTAACAAAAAGCATTTTAGAAACGAATAAAAGTAAAAACTGTTCATTCGAATCAATTTTTAGTTTTTTTTATTATTATTATTTTTTTCAGTATTAATTTTTGTTTTTAAAATCATTTTATTATATTTTTATATGTTTTAAGAACAAAAAATCGCGGTGGGAGATTGGTGTACGACAAACGAACAATGCAGAAGATATTGCGGATGCGATGCAGCATATTGTGACATAAGCCGTCAAATTTGTCATTATGGTTTAAATGCTATGGATACAATTGATGTCGGTACTTCCAAACAACATTGTATTCCAGAACATAAAGGTTGTGGTGGTGGAGGACCTCCACCGCCGCGGCGATTGAAATTATAATGATAAAAGTACATATATGTGCCTAATAAAAAGTTATTTATCAAAGAATTAAAACTTTCTTAAAGATTTTGATGTGTTCATCTGTTGATGATCATAGGTTTATGAACACCGCCTTAAATTATAAACCAAGGTGGAATAAAATCACATACAGCCAAGTGGCATGAGCTGACTTGGCAAGAAAATAAAGGTGTGATTCGATGTGGAGATGTTGTGGAGATTTAGTGAATATTCTCCACAATAAACAAGGAAGGGATAAGTTAAAAAAAAAAAAAATATCCATAACTGCTGATTTTCGAAGATTATAGGTTATAGGGTTTTTGGGGTGGGTATAAATATTCTAGAGAGGTCATGAGCCGTCGGTAAGCACTCTAGAATATTGTTGTAAGGTTGTAAACTTCGAAGCAAAAAGAAAAGCTTAGAAGGTGAGTGTTGATTAACTTTCTTTGTGTCTCACGAGCGGGTGAGTAGGACCAAAGGAGAGTTAGGCTTAGATTTGTTCTTAGTCGGGTTTTATCTTTTGGGTAGAATAGGTTGAGTAACTTACGAGATAAAGGAGATCCTTGTAAAAGGTTTTTTTATCAATAAGAATAAATATACAAGCGTTGGACTTGGCGCGTTGCAAGTCAAAGTCATGTTGTTGTGCACCTCTATACCTCTACAATTGGTATTAGAGAGGACACTTGATAAAGGAGTTTTAGCTTATATTTTCAACATGTGAGATCTTGTGACAAGGTATGGAGAAGGCACAACAATTTGTTGTACCAAAGCCGCTGAAGCTTGACGTTGAGCACTATGGTTACTGGAAGTTATCCATCAGACAGATGATTCAAAGTATTGATATGGATGCTTGGTTCGCAGTGGTTGATGGATGGACACCGCCAATGACAAAGAACGACGCTGGGGAAACGGTTCCAAAGCCCAAGAATATATGGACTGTCGATGAGAAGACATGAGCAAAACACAATTCTCAAGCTCTGTCTGTTATTTTTTGTTCACTGCCCATGAACCATTTCACTCGGGTGCAAGGGTGTACGTCTGCAAAGGAGGCTTGGGACATTCTACAGGTCTCATTTGAAGGCACTAGTAATGTGAAGCGTACTCGACTTGACATATTGGCATCATAATTTGAGAATCTGACCATGGGAGATGGTGAGACTGTTGATGGTTTCAGCACCAAGTTGAGTTCGATTTTTTAGGAGGCAGTTGTTTTGGGGAAGAGATACAAGGACAAGAAGCTGGTGAAGAAGTTTCTCTGGAGTTTTCCTGCTAAGTTTCAGTCGCACAAGTCTGCTATTGATGTCTCCCTGAATTCAGATGAGTTGAAGTTCAACCAATTGGTTGGGATGATGCAGGCGTATGAGCTGCATATGAAGAAGATAGATCAAACTATAGGGAAAGGCATTGCTCTGACGGATGTTGCAAATCAGACATGTGTGACTGAGGACAACGTAGGGTTGATTGTCAGGAAGTACTTCAGAAAGATGGAAAGAGGTCAACGCAAAGGAACCTCAACATTCGGCAAACTTGAAGCAGAAAGGGAAAACAGGAAGTCGGAGAAACAATGTGTTGAATGTGAGGGTATTGGCCACTTCAAGTCTGAATGTCCAACTATCAAGAGGAAAAGTTTGCTGGAATGCTATGAGTGCAAAGGCTATGGTCATATTAAGGAGGATAGTCTTGGATCATCTGGGACAAAACGAAAGTCGTATATGACGTGGAGCAAGAGTGATACTGACGGAGACGAGGATTATTGAGAAGAAATTCTCAACAACTTTGTTGCCTATTTTGGTGTCATTGAAGAATAAGAGAAAGGAACAGCTTTGGAAGTCGAGATTGAAAAACATCAGGCGTCTGATTCAGAAACAGAGGAGGAAGATTATGATATACCATTGGAAGAGCAAATCAGTATTCTGATTGAAGATCTGATTATGAGGAGAAAGGAGAATCACAATCTCATTTCAGAAAAGAAGGATCTGATGAGTAAGATTTCCATTCTTGAAAAAGAGTTGTCTGAGGAAAATGTCAAATCACTGGGTTTGGAGAAACGGTTGGAAGATCAGCTGAAAAATATCAAGATGATGAGCAAAAGAACCAAAGATCTAGACAAGCTCCTGAATGTTGGCATAACGTGTAATGTCAACTGGGGACTGGGGTATCAAGGAGGTAATTAAAGTGGTTCAACTCAGTTTGTTAAAGGTTTAACCTCAGTCGAGAATCAACCAGAAGCAAATCAGAAAAAGGAGCATCAGGAACCCAAAGTGGTATGATCAGAAGTGTGTATGCACACAACTGGAGAAAGTCTGAACATAAATATGATCAATACAACTTGAGGAGTAAAAGAACTGGATGCTGGTATTGTGGAAGTCAGAGTCACTACAAGGCTGATTGTCACATGTTTCTAAATCGTATCACACAAGTCATGCGTCAGAATAAGTTTCACAAAGATGGTAAGCGAGCCAGTCACGTGTACATCAAGAAAAACGATATGTACTGTCATGTGGCATACACAACAGAGGAGCCTGTCTCTGGTCGAAAGCAATGGTATTTTTATAGTGGTTGCTTAAGACCCATGACTGGAGCACACGGGAATTTGAGCAAATTTAAAGAAGTCTCAGCTGGGAAAGTTACTGATATGCTCAAATTAATACCCTATTTAGATACTAAAGCAGTTGTCGTAGTATAGCTAGGGGTCGAACACAAGGACTCACATAAACACACAATAGATTATATAGGTGAGAATCACGCTAAGCAATCAATGGTATTGAAAACACGACTTAAATTAAACGGTTGTAAATTCAATTGGAGAAAGGCTAGGTTCAGGGTATTTCTCAGGGAATCACTGAATGCAGATAAAATAATTAACAGGATTCGGATTTAGCGCGGTTCTTGAACTCAAATCACTATGGTATAATTAACCAACTCTCGTTGCGAGAATTATCTAAGTCTAAATCTTAGGAATTCTAAATCTCTTTACGAATCCTAAAGTATAAACCAACTTTTATTTTCAAGTTTGATTTGTTCACAAAACAACTAAACCAAATCTCTTTGCGAATAGTGTTTTGGTCACCCTAGGTTCTATCAGGTAATTAATCGCACTCTCGCGCCTAACCAATTATCCTAAGATATAAGTTCTAGGTGATCAATCTAGAATTAGCTTTGCAAACAACCTATGGTGAAGAACTAATTCATATATGAATCCTAATAATAAATCAACCTAGCATTCAGAGAAAATCCTATTGAGAACCCTGAACCTAACAAGGGATCTACTCAGACATGGAAATTGAAGCAATAAACAGGTTTGAATAAATCATCAATAAATCAGAAAGAGTAATAAGAGGGTTCAAAATCTTCTCTCGGGCGAACAGAGTTTCAGACTTGTCTTCCTTCAAAAGCTCTCTCACAAAACTAAAGTAAAATAAGAATAGCCATAAAAGTGGCTGTAAAACCTAATTAAATAGTCTAAACACGAATTGGGGTCTTCTTGTAAATATCAAAGTCTTCTGGGCAAGTTCTGCAATCCTTCAACCTTCATTAAAGTCGCGACTTGTGATTTCCTCCGATGGGTGTCGATCGATACCAGGGGGTATCAATCGATGCTTGACGCTTTGATCGGGCACTTAGTCACCAGACTTCAGTTTCGCTCCAGAATGCTTCATAAAACTCTAATATTTCCAATAATGCTCCAAATGTGCTAAAACCTGTAAAAGACTCTATAATAGAATAAAGACTCGATAAAACGGACTTATATCATGGCTTAAACGAGGTAAAAACCATGATATATCAACTCCCCCAGACTTAGCATTTTGCTTGCCCTCAAGCAAATAGAAGACTAAACCAGAGAAAGAGGTTTGAAAACATAGAGACTCACATGTTCTTGAAACGTTGCAATGACCAATTTCCCAAGCGCCCAAATGTCACATAACCAACTTTTGATCTAACCACCATGTACTTCTCCGTAGACATTCACAGCTTCCCAGACTACACACATTATTTCGCAGCATCGTTCAATCAAGCCATCCTCGCCAGTTTCATCGCTGTGATTAGTATCAAGAACCTTCTAGATTCTTTCCCATACAATATCATAACAAGGAACCACCTTCTTTCACACTTTTTGATATTATTTCTCTCCCCCATACTTATTTCTTATTATGTTTCTTGCATGTACATATTAAGGTTCGAGACGCGAGTATTGATGGTATTTGCCACCGAATCCCCGGTTCTTCCCTCAAATGTAATCAAAGGTGTAGGCGAATAATGGCATCATAGGAAAATCCTAGCCTCGCTTCCACCTTTGTGTGATCATCTCCTCTGAAGTAGAATAATGGGATCGCTGGAAATTTTCCTAACTCTCTACTCAGAAGAAAATCATCTCATCTTTTAATGCACTTATTTATTAACTTGTAACAAGGAGAGAAATACCATTATTTTAAACACATGGGTTCTTTTGTCAGATACGAATGAGGAATAAAGCTCTATAGATACTAACCACATGGATGAAGTGCAATATTTTTGGCTCAGGCTTTAAGGAACTTTGCTGGAAACATGAGTGTCTTCTAGTCAACCGATCAGCCTTTGGATTTTTCATTAGTCGATCTAGAGCTGATTCTGTAAAAATGGTCACTTCGAAGAAAGGTCAAATCAGTAGATTCAAGAAAAAGATCACAGTCTCATACAAAATTTTGACTCAATAAAACAACAAATGACTCCAAAACGGACTGACTCTAAGAAAAACAAAAACAAAGTCAGCGACTACCTCCCCCAGACTTAAACAACACTGTCCCCAGTGTTATGTAGCCTAGAGTTGGTGAAAGAAAAGAAATGAACTGAGTGGATTATGAAAACCAGAAACCGTACCTTCGCTGGGTATCGATCGATACTGGTAGGTATCGATCGACACCAGCCGTATATCGACACACTGATTGAAAATCAGGAGTGTCGAGTCGCTTAAGCAGAGAAAGCATTCCATTGTGTTAGATTTTAGCACTGTTAGGAACACTCAAAAACAGGTTAAAAGCAACATGGTAGATCAAACATAAATCCAAACAAGTTCAAAGGCAAAAACAGACACTGACATAAGTTCAACAGAAAAGAAAAATAAGGGAAAAGAAAGAAAAATACAAACGTGAAGATAGAGAAGACTAATCCTCCGTCTCTTCAGAATCACTCTCATCTTCAGCAGCAGCAGCGGTATGTGAAGGTCCAACGTCAGTGGGCGTGTTAGGTGAACGTGATGAAACTGGAGGTCGAGATGAGGTAATGGCGGTCCAGATCGTCTGCAGACTCGCGACTACATACTGCTGAAAAGGATCCATCTCCATCTCAGGTAGTGGAGGAAGAGAAAACGCAGCAGCGAAAGGAGGTGGCTCGTGTTGCGGTTCACCCCTAGCAGGGTCAGATGCGGGTGGTAGTGCTCCAGTAGTTGAGCCTCGCCGTCGTGTAACCGCTGCAGGCTCCATGTCAGCAGGGGTAGGTGTGAAAAGCAACTGAGTAGGGTCACCGCCTATGTCTGTCAGATCGCTGTTGGGGAGCTGAACCAGATGGTCCCCAACAGAAGTGCTGAAAACCCAACGTCTGACTGGCTTCAGCCAACGCAGATGCTCCAAGTGCGCTTCGTCCATGAGCTCGCGGGAAGTTACGATCGAACAACTAGTGGTGCTGATCCCTAAGTGCAGAAAGATGGGAGTGAGAAGACTGCCCACCGTCTCGGTCTTCGTTTGGCCTGTAGTCCTAGAAGTCTTGTCGCGTCCAGTGAAATACAAATCGCGATTCATCCCGGTTAGGAATCGGGCCATAGTCGCATCACGGGTCCTAGCGCTGTCCTAGAGTGGTCGCGCCCAAAGTTTGAAATGTTGCAAAATATTTTTTTCGAAAAAAAAAAAAAATTATGATTTTATTATATACGATTTCAAACCTATAACAACAGCAACATGAACACCGATTTAATAGTGCTTCTCTTTTTGTTGTTTTGTTCCAGCCGCAACCCTTTCGCTAGGACTCGTCTCACTGCCCACAATAAGCTCCCGACCCATATCTGAACGATGTCATGGAAGAAGAGGGTCACAAGCGACCAAGTCAGTTCACGTGCGGCTCCCTGCTCCACTCTGCCTCGTAAGCGCCATGCCTCCAGTTACATTCGGATGCCATCACCTGCAGCCAGAGACCGAGCTTGTGCAACCGCCTCGCTACCCGAGCATGGAAGATTTTGCTAGTGCAAGTGCGTTGCGACTGCCAGAGTACCTCTGAGAGCCGAACTGTTCAGGGGTGACCAACCGATCACATTGCATAGGGACCAGTCGCTCCAGGACTACCACTTCGCTTTTACCCGAACCGCGGAATCCCTTGGCTATCCCATCTCCATTGCCCAGCTAGCCCAGCAAATCTACCTCGGACTCCGTGGAGACATCCGTACCCGACTTTAGTCGGAAGAGATGTAGACTGACTCGTCGGGTGGCTCCATCTCTACTCGGAAGGCGTTGCGAAGAACGAGGCTCACACGATCCGTCTCGGTGAGTCCCATCCGCTAAAGTCGGGTACGGATGTCTCTACGGAGTCCGAGGTAGATTTGCTGGGCTAGCTGGGCAATGGAGATGGGATAGCCAAGGGATTCCGCGGTTCGGGTAAAAGCGAAGTGGTAGTCCTGGAGCGACTGGTACCTCTGCAATGTGATCGGTTGGTCACCCCTGAACGGTTTGGCTCTCGGAGGTACTCTGGCAGTCGCAACGCGCTTGCACTGGCAACATCTTCCATGTCCAGGTAGCGAGGCGGCTGCCCAAGCTCGGTCTCTGTCTGCAGGCGATGGCATCCGAATGTGACCGGAGGCATGGCGCTTATGACGCGGAGTGGAGCAGGGAGCCGCACGTGAACTGACTTGGTCGCTCGTGCCCCTCTTCTTCCATGACATCGTTCGGATATGGGTCGGGACCTTCTTGTGGGCAATGAGACGAGTCCTGGTGAAAGGGTTGCGGCTGGAACAAAACAACAAAAAGAGAAGCACTATTAAATCGGTGTTCATGTTGTTGTTGTTATAGGTTTGAAATCGTATATAATAAAATCATAATAATTTTTATTTTTATTTTTTTCGAAAAAAATATTTTGCAACATTTCAAACTTTGGGCGCGACCACTCTAGGACAGCGCTAGAGTGATCTAATCCTGGGCTCTGATACCACTTTGTAACATCTCTATCCCGGGTCTCCGGAGATAACCGAGAATCGGGCATGTTAGGTTGTCACCAATGGCCAACAGCACATGATCGCCATGAAAAAACCCGGTAACAACAACAACACAACACACACGATCCAATCTAACCTGAAAGGAAACAAAGAGAGAGGGTTGAGTAATCAAGATTACCCAGTGAGGATGAGCCTTCAATGACTCACTTAACCCTTTCAACACTACATGAAATAATAACCAACAGTCTAAACCTAAAACGAGCTCAATCAAGGTTCCACACAATATTCTTTATAATTACTCTTTCTTATTTCATCACATAATCTCTTTTCTCATCACTCTTTTTTTCTTCCCGATTCTCAATCAATGCATTCTACCAGTGCTCACACACAATCTAACAAACAATGAGAATCTATCTGGCTCTCCGGCCCATTTTCTCATATTTGGCTGTCCGCCTTTTATAGTTGAAGCTCGGGAAAACTTCTTCACCCCCGTGCAAGTCTACCATCGCTGGTCTCGGGTGCATCAAACAAATCGAACCACTGATCCCATCACAGTGTCGAAGACCTAACATTTACTAATATATCCCACGCAATACCGGTTTATTTCTGCATGCAAACATTCACCTAGGTGCATGACACACAAACATGAAAACTCAACAAACAAGCCAGATGGTTCAATCTGGTAACATCAATCAAACGAATCACAACTCCAAGTTCTACCCATTACCCATTACCCAACTAGACACATAAAACAGGAAGCAACGGTTTAAGAATGGACTATCAGTATCATGACGTATAATGGAAAAAGGGAAACGCATCATGCCCTCATCTTGGCACAGGCAGCGGAGAAGTCGTCGGAGACGGTGGAGGTGGCGTGAACAGCTCGCCTCCGATCTCATGAGAGGAGCTCGGCGATGAAGGAGGAGAGGCAGATCCGACACCGTACACTGGAACGGCCATAACTTATGACAGGGATCTTCGATTCGTATGAACTCGGGCTTCACAGAAAGGGGAGACTCGGGGCTTCAATTTGATGGTTATATCATCATCTGGTTCCCAGTGGTTCGTCGGGAAAGTGGCCCGCAAGGTGGCGGCGGTGGTGATGGCGTGAGAGGAGGATCGTAGCGGCTTCTCTCGGGTGGAAACAGCGACGGCACGAGAAAGAAAGAGGAGAGGCGCGCGCGGCACGGCGGCGGCGATGCTGGTGTGCGACGGAAAGAGATGCGCGGCAGAGAGCTCGAGAGAGAGAGACACGAGAGAGAGAGGACAAGGGCTGCGCATGGGGAGAGGTGAGCAAAGGTAAGGGTTTCTTCTCCCATAATTTCGATTTATATACTTGCCCGGTTTAGGGAAAAGTTAGAAATTGAACCTGTTGGTCCGGTTTGGGTTATCACAACATATATATATATATATATATATATATATATAACAATCATCACCGAACATATGAGATTTCACCTTAGCCTCAATTAACGAATATATATTCTCGACTTTACGCTAGACTAAGTAATAAAACGATGAAAAAATGGGTATGGTACACGATCTCGTTCCTTACCTTATCCTATTGACAACGAAGAACCAACCACTTCTCCTTTAGACAAATTCAAGGGAAGCACCTTTGTCGACTTTGGTTGATCAAGGATGGTGGTGATACACGATCGTGCAGAAGAAGCGGAGACGTGCGGCGAAGAAGACATACACATCGGCTGCTCGGATCAGCGAACTCGAACGGAGGGGATGCAACAGTAACTTGCAACGCAAGCCACGACTCAAAACTACACGGCTCGACGGTGATGCGCCGGCTCTCCAACGAAGGCGACATCTTCCCTGGTGCTCGGCAGCGAAGAACATAGGTGGTGGTGATGGTGGAGGCACACACACCACAAACGAACGATGACAAGCAACTGAGACGAGAAGAGAGAAGAAGATGATGACGCGGAGGAGGAGCTACGGTGGCGCAGCAGATCGTGCAAATGTATCTTCTTCTTCCCTCTGTTTTTGTTTTTTCCAATAGTTTTAGTTTATTTGTTCGAAAGCCTACGTACATCAATATTAAAACTATAATAAAAACACATAAACTAGAAGAATATTTTTATTTTTTGTTAAATCCTGTAGTAATCCCAGGTCCTTTGGTATCATTTGGTATCAGAGCACAAATTCCTATCAAGTGTCTTTGTTCTTGAAGTTTCTGATTTGTTTCATTTTGTTTCCTTTCAATAAACCGAAAACCCATAAAAATTGTATTCTTTTTTTCTGTTTTCGTTTATTCATTAAAAAAAAATCGTTTTGCTTCTATTTCATTTGATTTCATTAAGGAAAAAACTTATAATTTTTTTGCTTTGCTTTCTTTGATTTATATTTGCTTATTTTCTTCATATAAACCGAAAAAACCCATAAAAACTGTTTTTGCTTCTGTTTGATTTTGATAAGAAAACAAAAAAACCCACAAAAATTGATTTACTTCATTTTTTTGAATTGATTTTGTTTCACTCTGTTTCTTCATAAAAAGTTCACAAAAAAAAAACCAAAAGAATTTTGTTTGTTCTTATTTCTGGTTTATTATTTTAAAACCAAAAATAAATATATATATATATATATATATATATATATTTTTTTTTACTTTTATTTTTCGAGTCTAGTTTCATTAAAATATTTGAAAACCATAAAAACAAAATCTTGTTTTTAATTTTGTTACCGTTTTGATTAATTTAAGGGAAAAAATAATCATATAAAAAGATTTGTTTCCATATCTTTTGTCTTTGCACTTAATTGTGGAATATCTTGCTTTTTGCTGTGATATTTGAAATTGATTCGGATTTATATAATGAAAGATTTTGACACATGTCACGATCTAATGACACATGTCACAATCTAAAAAGATTTATAGAATCTTAATTTCTGTTTTTATTTTTTTTCCTTTTATTCATTTAAATAAAACACACTTGATTTTTCATTTTTTGTTGTTTTGTCTTATAGGAAAGTTTATACTATTGCATTGTTATTTTCAGTTTTTACACATGTCACGATCTTATGAGTTAGAATCTTAATTTATGTTTTTATTTTTTCATTTTATTTAGATTATTACTTTGACACATGTCGCGATCTTAATTAACAAAAACACATGTCAGAGCACCTCCATCGGAGGTATGAGGAAGGGGTTCTAAACCCCAAAACAATTAAAAATAAATCAAAATATCAGTTTTTATTCAAAAATTCTCAGAACCGTATCTTGTTTGAGAGACTTGAGATACGTTTCTCAACTCTTAAGAACCCCTACATGTCACCTTTTTATTGGTCTAATTTTGTTTTATTTTATTTTGCCAAATCTTCTCCGCCTACCAATTTGCCTGCATCTCTTCATCAGGTTCATCGATATCAGAGTGGATGAAGAAATCACTTCAGTTCACCACCAATCCAATGCCGGTGGTCTCGATAGCCAGGTGCTCACTTCTTACTTTGTCTCTTTTTCGTTGATTTGGTTATTCAATTCGTCATCTCTTTGTCTTTCGTAATCTCTTGATTCAATTAAATTGTTTTTACATATCCCAGGTTCTTTGATATTTCGTTCCATCGGTCTTGATTTTATGAGCCATTGATTTTGTTATTCTGATGATTGGATCTATTTCTTATTTCTGTTTCTCTGTTACTTGATTCGATTAATTTTTGTTTTGCTGATTTGGATTTGGTTTTGCAGTGAAAAGGGATCAACTGACATACATGCTTGCATCAATTCCGAAACCATCTTTAGAAGATTCTTTTACTCTCAAAGAGAAATATATTCAAGGAAAGGTATGAAATTTAGCTTTCAAACTTACCGCATACATAGACCTCGAGAATCATGTCACTTGTTCTATTGTCCAATTAAGCTCATACTTGTGTATAGAAAAGGCTTAATATACTAAACATGCTTATGTTTATGCGTAGCTAGTACATGGAGAAAGGCATACATAGATGTGATGATTTGTTTGGCCATGAGCTAAGCATTTTGGGAGCAACCGGTTGGTTAATTTGATGGTCAAAAAGATGTTTGTAAGATAAATCATTGGTTTTTCTGTTTAATCTAGGTAAGTATGAAATGATGAATCAATGCAAGTCTTCTGCGTCTGGCTACTTCTTGGGCAAAGTCTAGTGCAAGTCTTATGCATCTGGCTACTTCTTTGGCAAAGTCTAGTTCAAGTCTTTGGTCAGAGATCACAATGTTGTCTCTATTTTGAAGAGCTAAATCTGAGGAGGTTGATAGGAATGATTTAAGAGAGATTTGGGAGGTTTCTGGCTCATGAGAATATTGAATGGTGAAAGCAGAAGAAGAAACTTCTCCATTGCTCGGAAGGTGACAGCAGAAGAAGCATTGCTCGGAAGTCATTATCTTGATCATTTATAGGATAAATCTTTGGTGTAACTACAACAATGTATGACATGATGAATCAGTTTGTAACAAATACACACAAGCTAGGCTTTTTCTTGTATCCACAACATTGAGTTTTTCTTGTAACAATGAGTTTAATAAATAAAAAGAGTTTTAAAGGAAACATACTACTATTCAGCAAATCTAGTTCTGCAGCATATATAACTCTGCAGCAAATATAACTCTGCAACAAATCTAGTTATGCAAAACCAATCGTTATGGAACTTGTTATTCAGAATTCTTGGCTAATGAGATTGATGTAACCATTTTGCCAAAATATAACTCTGCAGCAAATATTCTAATCAAAGATAGTTCTGCAGCAAATATTCTAGTCAAAGATAGCTCTGCAGCAAATCTAATTCTGCAGCAAATCTAGTTCTGCAGCATCTATAATCATATATATATACACTCCATATCTTTAGCTCATCACATGCCATACTATTTCTAATTTTCTTTCTTTCATCATTTAGATAATGGATTCAAACAATCCTTTTGATTTCTCTTCAAATTTTACTGATCTCCTAAATAGTCCACAAGAGGTAAACACTACAGATTTCTCACTTACAACCGACGATCAAAACCATGCTAAAACCACATCAAGGCGCAAATGGTCGGTAAATGAAGATAAAGTTCTAATTAGTGCTTGGTTAAATACAAGTAAAGATCCTATTGTTGGTAATGAACAAAAAGCATATGATTTTTGGAAAAGAATTGCTGCATATTATTCAGCAAGCCCTGCTGTTGCAAACCTACCAACCCGAGAATGCAGTAATTGTAAGCAAAGATGGCACAAGATAAATGACAGCATCTGCAAGTTCGTTGGCTGCTACGATCATGCTTTAAGTCAAAAAAACAAGTGGTCAATCTGAAGATGATGTTCTCCAAGTAGCATACCAATTCTACTGCAATGATTACAAGACTAACTTCACGCTTGAGCACGCATGGAAGGAGCTCCGACATGATCAAAAATGGTGTTCAAACATATCTCACAGCGGTAAGGGTAATGCAAGCACAAAAAGAACAAAATTGGATGACGGTGGTGCATTTTCGTCAAGCTCTAATACATAAAGTCATGTAGATGAGCAAGCTATGGCTCGTCCTATCGGTGTTAAGGCATCAAAGCGCAAAGGGAAGAAGGTTGTTACTAATACAACGATTGAAGAAAGGGAGGCAAATTCACGAGAGAGGCTAGAGAACTTGTGGGCGCTAAAGGAGAAAGACATAGCTGAGAGAAATAAACTCTCTAGGATGGAACTCCTAAGAAGTCTTCTTGGGAAAATAGAACCACTTTCTGAAAAAGAAGAAACCTTCAAGAACAAACTCATTGATGAGATGTTGTAATATATGTTTCATGTTAATTCAATGGTGTCTAACTATACTGGTACACATGCAATTGAATGGTGTCTAATTCGTTTGTGAAATTGTGATGATAAGTGATAAGTGGATGTCACTAAGGAGACACAAATCAGAAACGAATATAAGATTCTGTAAAAGCAATTACTTTCTATAAAAGTAAAAAAGTCCTCTGCCCAAGCAACACAAATCAGAAACGAATATATGATAAAGTAAAAGCAATAACTTTCTGTAAAAGTTACAAAGTTCTCTGCCCAAGCAACACAAATCAGAAACGAATATATGCTACTTGAATTATCACATCAGTTTAAAAAAAAGAGAACTATGTGTAAAGAACCGAATATTTTCACATTGCTTTTTGAATTCAAAAATATCTTAATGGGATATATATATATATATATATACTACACGTTTCTTATAAATGTCATCTACAATTTACTCTCATATAAATCACTTTCATCTCTTATTTTTTTCACATTAGTTATAAATGTCATCTCTTCCTTCTGTTGATGAAGAATTCGATAAAGCATTCGATGAATAATTTGATAGCGTGTTTGAGGAATGGTGGGATGATTATGTCCAGCTTCAAGAGGCAAAAAATTCAAGGCCAAAAAGAGCCTATATTAAAAGAGGCCGTGAAGACGGACACACCCGCTTATGGAATGATTATTTTAGTGAAGAGTCAATTTATCCCGATGCTATATTTTGCCGTCGATTTAGAATGAACAAGCCATTGTTCATGCGTATTGTTGATCGACTCTCACATGAAGTACAATACTTTCACCAAAGACGAGATGCTACTGGAAGATTAGGTCTCTCTGCACTATAAAAGTGCACAACAGCAATACGTATGATGGCATATGGTTGTGCAAGTGATGCGGTGGATGAATACCTCCGGCTAGGTGAAAGCACTGCTAGCTTATGTTTGGAAAAATTTGTAGATGGAGTTATATTTTTATTTGAAGATGTCTATCTACGAAGGCCTACACCAGAGGATCTCCAACGATTACTCAATATTGGAGAGATGCATGGATTTCCATGCATGATCGGAAGCATTGATTGTATGCATTGGGAGTGGAAGAATTGTCCTACCGCTTGGAAAGGACAATATTCACGTGGAGGTGGAAAACCCACAATCGTTTTAGAGGCGGTTGCTTCACAAGATCTCTGGATTTGGCATGCATTTTTTGGACCTCCATGTACCTTAAATGATATCAACGTTCTTGATCGCTCACCGGATTTTGATGATATTTTACAAGGTAAAGCCCCGAAAGTGAATTACGTTGTCAATGGACACCAATATCATATGGGTTACTATCTCACCGATGGTATATATCCTAAATGGGCAACGTTTAGCCAATCAATCCGACTTCCTCAAAATCCGAAAGCGTTATTATTTGCTCAACCTCAAGAAGCCGTCCGCAAAGATGTTGAGCGTGCTTTTGGAGTCTTACAAGCTCGCTTTGCCATTATCAAAAATCCTGCTCTCATCTGGAATAAGCTAAAAATAGGTAAGATAATGAGAGAATGTATCATATTGCACAATATGATAGTAGAAGATGAACGAGATAAATACACTCAATATGATGTATCAGAATTTCAACAAGGAGAAGGAAGTGGGAGTGCACAAGTAGATTTAACGTACTCTACAAATATGCCTACTAATCTAGGTAATATTATCAGCAACCGTACTCGACTTCGTGACTGTACTATACATCATCAATTAAAAGCGGATTTGGTTGAACATATATGGCAAAATTGTGGCACAATAGAGGATTAGAGCCAAATTAATTATGTTATTCATCATGGTTTTATATGTTTTCTATCATTGTACGTTTTATTTTTATAAGTTTTATGGTATGTAATTTTATGTGTAATTATGTTTTTAAGACAATATAACTCTTTGATTATATTATATATAACTATTGCATTATTAGTATTGTTATTATTCTAAAATATATAAATAACTATAATTAATTAATGAAATTCCCTCAGAAAGAATATTTAATGCAATTAAGTATATTTAAAATATACTTTAATATATTTAAAAATAATCTTTAGATATTCTTTTATTTAAGATAAATTTTTAAGATTTTTATTTTTCCAAATAAAATAAACTTACAAAACAAGTAACAACAAAATTAGTATTATAGTTTTTAGATACTTAGTGGGTATCTTAACCAATGGAGGCCCAAAATTAGATGGGTTTCTCAACTTAAATTAAACTAAAGATTTACATTAGTTTATTAGTTAGATACTTAATGGGTTTCTTATGGATGGAGGTGCTCTCATGATCTCGTGAGTGAAAATTATTTTACGTGTCACGATCACGTTGAGAAATCCTGCTTTATATAAAGATATAAGAAAAAAACTATTTTACCATATTAAATATACTTTTAATAAAAATTTGAACATGGACTAGCACTAGTTTTAAGACGATCCTGTTGGGGCGTATTAACCGAGTTTAATACATTGTTGTTGCCTGAAGTGTTTCTGAGCTGCATGATTTCCGGGCGTCGCGGTATCAACAATTTCTTTGCCTCTAGAATCGGATATTCTGTGTGCAGGGGCGAATCCAGAAATAATTTTTAATAAAAGCACAAATATTAAATTAATTAATAATAAATAAAATACTAAAATATAGTTTCATACAAAAAATATGAAATACAATATTTATGTGTGTTTAAGTGATTTAGTTAGAAAACAAAAATAATTTTTAAGATTTGAGTTGTTTTTAATTTTAATTTATGTTAAATAGATAGGTTTAATTTATTATTTTGGGTTTTGTCTAAATTTTTTAATAAGTTAGTTGAACAATCAAAAGAATGGGGGCATAATCTTAAAATTTTATGGGTGCACAATTTAAATTATCTAAAAATTATACTAATATTTAAAAAAACAATGGATGCATGTGCACCCACTCCCACCTCTCTAGCTTCGCCCATGTCTGTGTGACGTAAAAAGATGAAAAAGAACGTCGATGACACAGCCTAGAAGTGGAATATGCGAAGAGCAATTGGATTTCACTTGATCCATTTATTTGAAGATGTATAGATATAGATTTCTTGAAATATTTTGTGTTCATAATATATATATCAAGTAATCGCATAAAGGTTTTTGGTTCCCACATTCGACTCTGAAATTCTCGGTGTTCGCATGACTCGCAATCCATAATCGTTTGTCAACGGGTGACCGTATGCTAAACTGGAATGTGGAAGAATAAATCCAGCGTGTATTCTCCGTCTCGGGATCCCTTGGAGACACAAAATCATATGTTTTTCTCATCATGTCGATTCTCTGCAGAAATTTGGGCTCGGTTAACAAAAGGCTTGCTTAAAGGTCGCTTCTCATTGGATTGGAACAATCTGATTCAATTGCTATCCGATTCTCAGCTTGGCCGTATTCCTTTGCTCTTGTTTTGGTATGCTTTTCAAACCACTACCATCCATTGTATTTGGAAGGAGAGAAATGATAACAGGCATGGCGAATCCCCTATTTTCTCAACCCGTATAGTCACCCTCATCGACAAACATATCCGAAACAGGCTCCTTTCGATTCGTGAATTGGGAGATAACAAGTTTGACGATGCACTCCAAATCTGGTATGCGACTAGAAGCTGAGGAAGATTTATTTATATGAACTTTAAGATTCTATTAAAAGCTCAAATCAAAGTCGCACAAATAGTTATTTTTTTATCTTGAATAAATTTTACATTCAATTAAAAAATATATATTTGGTGTCAGGTGAACATCTTCATGATTTACTTAATGCTGGAATATTAAACAACAATTTTCGTATATCCAGATCTAAATCGATAACACCGAAACTAGAAATTTAGTCTAAGAAGAAAGGCCTTTGATTGTTTCACACTTAAACAGATTTGCAAATAAGCGAAGTCCGGTCTATAGTGAAAAACACAGATCTTAAAAGCTTAAGTTTTAGACTTTATGATTGTTTTGGTTTTTTTTTTGTAAGGAAACATTTGAATTTATTTTGGTTCTTTCTTACAACTACGATGGTTTCTGACAACTTTTATTGATGTCAAATGTTTGGAGTATTGAATTAAAAATATTACAAAAAACCATAGCACCAAAGATTTTGATATTATTTTGAACTATGTTTTCTAGGCATACATTTTGAAGAAGTTGAGATTTCAAAGTAGTGCAGAAATCACAAATGAGTCTTATCAGCCGGCGGACAAGGGTATTTGCAAGCACACTGTTTAGTCCCTGTGAAGTCACAAATGCCATCTGCAGCTGGTCCAAATACAAACTTGCATGCTCGAGCACAATCTCCAATAGATTCGCACGTCCCAATATATTGACCGCATCCTACATCAATATTAAAACTATAATGAAAACACATAAACCAGAAGAATAATTTTTGAACACAAACATTTACGTTCAGTTATGAACTCTTGTAATTTATGAGCGTTTGTATGGTTCGATGTCACTTATTAGCTAAAAATATACTTATACAAAGACCAATCACGTTACATAGTTACAAGCTATTGCACAATAGATAGATTTCGAGCTCTACGTTGTTGTCATCACCGTAGATTTACAAGCTTGGCAATTCATATCGCATCTCCGGCTCTACGTTGTTGTCATCAAGAAGTTTGCAACTTGGACATTGGGCTCGGATTCTTTTTATGGCACTTTCGGATTTGAGCTCCCATATTCTAGTCTTCTCCCTTTGCCTATTCTTGTTTGCTTGAGGAAAAGCAAATGTTTAAGTTTGGGGGAATGATGATATGGCGGAATGATGGAGAGGGTTCACCTAAATTCATATATATATGATGATTTAGAAAGAAAAACTCATCTCTGAAGACATCAAAAATGCGGTATTTGCCATGATGATATTCTAAAAGTATGTGTTGTATTTAAACGCGGACAAAGTACCACACCAGAGGCAACTCGATGTAGCAGACAACATGCAGGTATCCCGAATGCTGGGTATGGCATACGAGAGTTATCAACATGGAACCGTGAATCCTCTACCCATGAACATTCTTATCATCCCCACCAACAGAGACTTCAAGTTGGCGTTGGATTATTTATATGATTCCTAGACATGTCTCTGCAAAGTTTCAGATCGATCCAGATTAATTTGCTCAACCAAACAGTCCAACTCTCCAGCATGGTCGGATAGTCTCGGGAAAACACAAACATTTATCAAACCATAATTTCTAATGATAATCTGATTTTGGCTGTAGCTAAAATATCCTTTATTTTGAAGTAGATATTATGGAACTTTTATTTTGTGGGTTTTTTTAAAAAAATATAGTGGATGCTTAGGTTGACGCTGAGGTGGCGCAATGAATTAAATTTCACTACGTTTCTAAATAGTAACCATTCGTAGTAAGAAATCTAGAACTAATTACACCTATAACATTTCAAGATGTAAATACATACACAAATCTTCAAGAAGTTGACAAAAAAAAAAATCTTCAAGATTTTGTAAATACAGAAACAAATCTTCAAGATTTTCTAGTCAAACCATCACCCAAACTACAATATAAAAAGAGATGAAGTGTAGCCTTCCACTTCACCATTGAAAACAAAAGCAAAAAAAAAAACTTTTACTTGAAGAATGAAAAGCATTTCCTTTAAACTTTTGCTATTCGTTTCTCTTCTTGTCGTCGTCTTCCGTAAGTATACATACCTTACCAGCAGTCTCATTGTTAAACAAACCAATAAAATTATACATATCTCTTTATTAGTAATTGAAACTAATCTTTGTTAACAAAAAGCATTTTAGAAACGAATAAAAGTAAAAACTGTTCATTCGAATCAATTTTTAGTTTTTTTAATTATTATTATTTTTTTCAGTATTAATTTTTGTTTTTAAAATCATTTTATTATATTTTTATATGTTTTAAGGACAAAATATCGCGGTGGGAGATTGGTGTACGACAAACGAACAATGCAGAAGATATTGCAGATGCGATGCAGCATATTGTGACATAAGCCGTCAAATTTGTCATTATGGTTTAAATGCTATGGATACAATTGATGTCGGTACTTCCAAACAACATTGTATTCCAGAACATAAAGGTTGTGGTGGTGGAGGACCTCCACCGCCGCGGCGATTGAAATTATAATGATAAAAGTACATATATGTGCCTAATAAAAAGTTATTTATCAAAGAATTAAAACTTTCTTAAAGATTTTGATGTGTTCATCTGTTGATGATCATAGGTTTATGAACACCGCCTTAAATTATAAACCAAGGTGGAATAAAATCACATACAGTACAACATGTATAAAATCATAAATTATCCAATAACATCTCTAGCCAAGTTTGAAGATGTAGATTCTAGAACATCTCGCTGGTTGGATCTGGAAGCTGCATCAGATCACATCAGGCAGTTGAGTTGCTGACGTGGCGCATGAGCTGATGGTGTGACCAGCCAAGTGGCATGAGCTGACTTGGCAAGAAAATAAAGGTGTGATTCAATGTGGAGATGTTGTGGAGATTTAGTGAATATTCTCCACAATAAACAAGGAAGGGATAAGTTAAAAAAAACAGGAAATATCCATAACTGCTGATTTTCGAAGATTATAGGTTATAGGGTTTTTGGGGTGGGTATAAATATTCTAGAGAGGTCATGAGCCGTCGGTAAGCACTCTAGAATATTGTTGTAAGGTTGTAAACTTCGAAGCAAAAAGAAAAGCTTAGAAGGTGAGTGTTGATTAACTTTCTTTGTGTCTCACGAGCGGGTGAGTAGGACCAAAGGAGAGTTAGGCTTAGATTTGTTCTTAGTCGGGTTTTATCTATTGGGTAGAATAGGTTGAGTAACTTACGAGATAAAGGAGATCCTTGTAAAAGGTTTTTTATCAATAAGAATAAATATACAAGCGTTGGACTTGGCGCGTTGCAAGTCAAAGTCATGTTGTTGTGCACCTCTATACCTCTACAATTGGTATTAGAGAGGACACTTGATAAAGGAGTTTAGCTTATCTTTTCAACATGTGAGATCTTGTGACAAGGTATGGAGAAGGCACAACAGTTTGTTGTACCAAATCCGCTGAAGCTTGACGTTGAGCACTATGGTTACTGGAAGTTATCCATCAGATATATGATTCAAAGTATTGATATGGATGCTTGGTTCACAGTGGTTGATGGATGGACACCGCCAATGACAAAGAACGACGCTGGGGAAACGGTTCCAAAGCCCAAGAATATATGGACTGTCGATGAGAAGACATGAGCAAAACACAATTCTCAAGCTCTGTCTGTTATTTTTTGTTCGCTGCCCATGAACCATTTCACTCGGGTGCAAGGGTGTACGTCTGCAAAGGAGGCTTGGGACATTCTACAGGTCTCATTTGAAGGCACTAGTAATGTGAAGCGTACTCGACTTGACATATTGCCATCATAATTTGAGAATCTGACCATGGGAGATGGTGAGACTGTTGATGGTTTCAGCACCAAGTTGAGTTCGATTTTTTAGGAGGCAGTTGTTTTGGGGAAGAGATACAAGGACAAGAAGCTGGTGAAGAAGTTTCTCTGGAGTTTGCCTGCTAAGTTTCAGTCGCACAAGTATGCTATTGATGTCTCCCTGAATTCAGATGAGTTGAAGTTCGACCAATTGGTTGGGATGATGCAGGCGTATGAGCTGCATATGAAGAAGATAGATCAAACTATAGGGAAAGGCATTGCTCTGACGGATGTTGCGAATCAGACATGTGTGACTGAGGACAACGTAGGGTTGATTGTCAGGAAGTACTTCAGAAAGATGGAAAGAGGTCAACGCAAAGGAACCTCAACATTCGGCAAACTTGAAGCAGAAAGGGAAAACAGGAAGTCGGAGAAACAATGTGTTGAATGTGAGGGTATTGGCCACTTCAAGTCTGAATGTCCAACTATCAAGAGGAAAAGTTTGCTGGAATGCTATGAGTGCAAAGTCTATGGTCATATTAAGGAGGATAGTCTTGGATCATCTGGGACAAAACGAAAGTCATATATGACGTGGAGCAAGAGTGATACTGATGGAGACGAGGATTATTGAGAAGAAATTCTCAACAACTTTGTTGCCTATTTTGGTGTCATTGAAGAATAAGAGAAAGGAACAGCTTTGGAAGTCGAGATTGAAAAACATCAGGCGTCTGATTCAGAAACAGAGGAGGAAGATTATGATATACCATTGGAAGAGCAAATCAGTATTCTGATTGAAGATATGATTATGAGGAGAAAGGAGAATCACGATCTCATTTCAGAAAAGAAGGATCTGATGAGTAAGATTTCCATTCTTGAAAAAGAGTTGTCTGAGGAAAATGTCAAATCACTGGGTTTGGAGAAACGGTTGGAAGAACAGCTGAAAAATATCAAGATGATGAGCAAAAGAACCAAAGATCTAGACAAGCTCCTGACTGTTGGCATAACGTGTAATGTCAACTGGGGACTGGGGTATCAAGGAGGTAATTAAAGTGGTTCAACTCAGTCTGTTAAAGGTTTAACCTCAGTCGAGAATCAACCAGAAGCAAATCAGAAAAAGGAGCATCAGGAACCCAAAGTGGTATGATCAGAAGTGTGTATGCACACAACTGGAGAAAGTCTGAACATAAATATGATCAATACAACTTGAGGAGTAAAAGAACTGGATGCTGGTATTGTGGAAGTCAGAGTCACTACAAGGCTGATTGTCACATGTTTCTAAATCGTATCACACAAGTCATGCGTCAGAATAAGTTTCACAAAGATGGTAAGCGAGCCAGTCACGTGTACATCAAGAAAACGATATGTACTGTCATGTGGCATACACAACAGAGGAGCCTGTCTCTGGTCGAAAGCAATGGTATTTTTATAGTAGTTGCTTAAGACCCATGACTGGAGCACACGGGAATTTGAGCAAATTTAAAGAAGTCTCAGCTGGGAAAGTTACTGATATGCTCAAATTAATACCCTATTTAGATACTAAAGCAGTTGTCGTAGTATAGCTAGGGGTCGAACACAAGGACTCACAGAAACACACAATAGATTATATAGGTGAGAATCACGCTAAGCAATCAATGGTATTGAAAACACGACTTAAATTAAACGGTTGTAAATTCAATTGGAGAAAGGCTAGGTTCAGGGTATTTCTCAGGGAATCACTGAATGCAGATAAAATAATTAACAGGATTCGGATTTAGCGTGGTTCTTGAACTCAAATCACTATGGTATAATTAACCAACTCTCGTTGCGAGAATTATCTAAGTCTAAATCTTAGGAATTCTAAATCTCTTTACGAATCCTAAAGTCTAAACCAACTTTTATTTTCAAGTTTGATTTGTTCACAAAACAACTAAACCAAATCTTTTTGCGAATAGTGTTTTGGTCACCCTAGGTTCTATCAGGTAATTAATCGCACTCTCGCGCCTAACCAATTATCCTAAGATATAAGTTCTAGGTGATCAATCTAGAATTAGCTTTGCAAACAACCTATGGTGAAGAAATAATTCATATATGAATCCTAATAATAAATCAACCTAGCATTCAGAGAAAATCCTATTGAGAACCCTGAACCTAACAAGGGATCTACTCAGACATGGAAATTGAAGCAATAAACAGGTTTGAATAAATCATCAATAAATCAGAAAGAGTAATAAGAGGGTTCAAAATCTTCTCTCGGACGAACAGAGTTTCAGACTTGTCTTCCTTCAAAAGCTCTCTCACAAAACTAAAGTAAAATAAGAATAGCCATAAAAGTGGCTGTAAAACCTAATTAAATAGTCTAAACACGAATTGGGGTCTTCTTGTAAATATCAAAGTCTTCTGGGCAAGTTCTGCAATCCTTCAAACTTCATTAAAGTCGCGACTTGTGATTTCCTCCGATGGGTGTCGATCGATACCAGGGGGTATCAATCGATGCTTGACGCTTTGATCGGGCACTTAGTCACCAGACTTCAGTTTCGCTCTAGAATGCTTCATAAAACTCTAATATTTCCAATAATGCTCCAAATGTGCTAAAACCTGTAAAAGACTCTATAATAGAATAAAGACTCGATAAAACGGATTTATATCATGGCTTAAACGAGGTAAAAACCATGATATATCAACTCCCCCAGACTTAGCCTTTTGCTTGCCCTCAAGCAAATAGAAGACTAAACCAGAGAAAGAGGTTTGAAAACATAGAGACTCACATGTTCTTGAAACGTTGCAATGACCAATTTCCCAAGCGCCCAAATGTCACATATCCAACTTTTGATCTAACCACCATGTACTTCTCCGTAGACATTCACAGCTTCCCAGACTACACACATTATTTCGCAGCATCGTTCAATCAAGCCATCCTCGCCAGTTTCATCACTGTGATTAGTATCAAGAACCTTCTAGATTCTTTCCCATACAATATCATAACAATGAAACCACCTTCTTTCACACTTTTTGATATTATTTCTCTCCCCCATACTTATTTCTTATTATGTTTCTTGCATGTACATATTAAGGTTCGAGACGCGAGTATTGATGGTATTTGCCACCGAATCCCCGGTTCTTCCCTAAAATGTAATCAAAGGTGTAGGCGAATAATGGCATCATAGGAAAATCCTAGCCTCGCTTCCACCTTTGTGTGATCATCTCCTCTGAAGTAGAATAATGGGATCGCTGGAAATTTTCCTAACCCTATACTCAGAAGAAAATCATCTCATCTTTTAATGCACTTATTTATTAACTTGTAACAAGGAGAGAAATACCATTATTTTAAACACATGGGTTCTTTTGTTAGATACGAATGAGGAATAAAGCTCTATAGATACTAACCACATGGATGAAGTGAAAAAATTTTGGCTCAGGCTTTAAGGAACTTTGCTGGAAACATGAGTGTCTTCTAGTCAACCGATCAGCCTTTGGATTTTTCATTAGTCGATCTAGAGCTGATTCTGTAAAAATGGTCACTTCGAAGCAAGGTCAAATCAGTAGATTCAAGAAAAAGATCACAGTCTCAGACAAAATTTTGACTCAATAAAACAACGAATGACTCCAAAACGGACTGACTCTAAGAAAAACAAAAACAAAGTCAGCGACTACCTCCCCCAGACTTAAACAACACTGTCCCCAGTGTTATGTAGCCTAGAGTTGGTGAAAGAAAACAAATGAACTGAGTGGATTATGAAAACCAGAAACCGTACCTTCGCTGGGTATCGATCGATACTGGTAGGTATCGATCGACACCAGCCGTATATCGACACACTGATTGAAAATCAGGAGTGTCGAGTCGCTTAAGCAGAGAAAGCATTCCATTGTGTTAAATTTTAGCACTGTTAGGAACACTCAAAAACAGGTTAAAAGCAACATGGTAGATCAAACATAAATCCAAACAAGTTCAAAGGCAAAAACAGACACTGACATAAGTTCAACAGAAAAGAAAAATAAGGGAAAAGAAAGAAAAATACAAACGTGAAGATAGAGAAGACTAATCCTCCGTCTCTTCAGAATCACTCTCATCTTCAGCAGCAGCAGCGGTATGTGAAGGTCCAACGTCAGTGGGCGTGTTAGGTGAACGTGGTGAAACTGGAGGTCGAGATGAGGTAATGGCGGTCCAGATCGTCTGCAGACTCGCGACTACATACTACTGAAAAGGATCCATCTCCATCTCAGGTAGTGGAGGAAGAGAAAACGCAGCAGCAAAAGGAGGTGGCTCGTGTTGCGGTTGACCCCTAGCAGGGTCAGATGCGGGTGGTAGTGCTCCAGTAGTTGAGCCTCGTCGTCGTGTAACCGCTGCAGGCTCCATGTCAGCAAGGGTAGGTGTGAAAAGCAACTGAGTAGGGTCACCGCCTATGTCTGTCAGATCGCTGTTGGGGAGCTGAACCAGATGGTCCCCAACAGAATTGCTGAAAACCCAACGTCTGACTGGCTTCAGCCAACGCAGATGCTCCAAGTGCGCTTCGTCCATGAGCTCGCGGGAAGTTACGATCGAACAACTAGTGGTGCTGATCCCTAAGTGCAGAAAGATGGGAGTGAGAAGACTGCCCACCGTCTCGGTCTTCGTTTGGCCTGTAGTCCTAGAAGTCTTGTCGCGTCCAGTGAAATACAAATCGCGATTCATCCCGGTTAGGAATCGGGCCATAGTCGCATCACGGGTCCTAGCGCTGTCCTAGAGTGGTCGCGCCCAAAGTTTGAAATGTTGCAAAATATTTTTTTCGAAAAAAAAAAATTATGATTTTATTATATACGATTTCAAACCTATAACAACAACATGAACACCGATTTAATAGTGCTTCTCTTTTTGTTGTTTTGTTCCAGCCGCAACCCTTTCGCTAGGACTCGTCTCACTGCCCACAAGAAGGTCCCGACCCATATCTGAACGATGTCATGGAAGACGAGGGTCACGAGCGACCAAGTCAGTTCACGTGCGGCTCCCTGCTCCACTCTGCCTCGTAAGCGCCATGCCTCCAGTTACATTCGGATGCCATCACCTGCAGCCAGAGACCGAGCTTGGGCAGCCGCCTCGCTACCCGAGCATGGAAGATTTTGCTAGTGCAAGTGCGTTGCGACTGCCAGAGTACCTCCGAGAGCCGAACTGTTCAGGGGTGACCAACCGATCACATTGCATAGGGACCAGTCGCTCCAGGACTACCACTTCGCTTTTACCCGAACCGCGGAATACCTTGGCTATCCCATCTCCATTGCCCAGCTAGCCCAGCAAATCTACCTCGGACTCCGTGGAGACATCCGTACCCGACTTTAGTCGGAAGAGATGTAGACTGACTCGTCGGGTGGCTCCATCTCTACTCGGAAGGCGTTGCGAAGAACGAGCCTCACACGATCCGTCTCGGTGAGTCCCATCCGCTAAAGTCGGGTACGGATGTCTCTACGGAGTCCGAGGTAGATTTGCTGGGCTAGCTGGGCAATGGAGATGGGATAGCCAAGGGATTCCGCTGTTCGGGTAAAATCGAAGTGGTAGTCCTGGAGCGACTGGTCCCTCTGCAATGTGATCGGTTGGTCACCCCTGAACGGTTTGGCTCTCGGAGGTACTCTGGCAGTCGCAACGCGCTTGCACTGGCAACATCTTCCATGCTCAGGTAGCGAGGCGGCTGCCCAAGCTCGGTCTCTGTCTGCAGGCGATGGCATCCGAATGTGACCGGAGGCATGGCGCTTATGACGCGGAGTGGAGCAGGGAGCCGCACGTGAACTGACTTGGTCGCTCGTGCCCCTCTTCTTCCATGACATCGTTCGGATATGGGTCGGGACCTTCTTGTGGGCAATGAGACGAGTACTGGTGAAAGGGTTGCGGCTGGAACAAAACAACAAAAAGAGAAGCACTATTAAATCGGTGTTCATGTTGTTGTTGTTATAGGTTTGAAATCGTATATAATAAAATCATAATAATTTTTATTTTTATTTTTTTCGAAAAAAATATTTTGCAACATTTCAAACTTTGGGCGCGACCACTCTAGGACAGCGCTAGAGTGATCTAATCCTGGGCTCTGATACCACTTTGTAACATCTCTATCCCGGGTCTCCGGAGATAACCGAGAATCGGGCATGTTAGGTTGTCACCAATGGCCAACAGCACATGATCGCCATGAAAAAACCCGGTAACAACAACAACACAACACACACGATCCAATCTAACCTGAAAGGAAACAAAGAGAGAGGGTTGAGTAATCAAGATTACCCAGTGAGGATGAGCCTTCAATGACTCACTTAACCCTTTCAACACTACATGAAATAATAACCAACAGTCTAAACCTAAAACGAGCTCAATCAAGGTTCCACACAATATTCTTTATAATTACTCTTTCTTATTTCATCACATAATCTCTTTTCTCATCACTCTTTTTTTCTTCCCGATTCTCAATCAATGCATTCTACCAGTGCTCACACACAATCTAACAAACAATGAGAATCTATCTGGCTCTCCGGCCCATTTTCTCATATTTGGCTGTCCGCCTTTTATAGTTGAAGCTCGGGAAAACTTCTTCACCCCCGTGCAAGTCTACCATCGCTGGTCTCGGGTGCATCAAACAAATCGAACCACTGATCCCATCACAGTGTCGAAGACCTAACATTTACTAATATATCCCACGCAATACCGGTTTATTTCTGCATGCAAACATTCACCTAGGTGCATGACACACAAACATGAAAACTCAACAAACAAGCCATATGGTTCAATCTGGTAACATCAATCAAACGAATCACAACTCCAAGTTCTACACATTACCCATTACCCAACTAGACACATAAAACAGGAAGCAACGATTTAAGAATGGACTATCAGCATCATGACGTATAATGGGAAAAGGGAAACGCATCATGCCCTCACCTTGGCACAGGCAGCGGAGAAGTCGTCGGAGACGGTGGAGGTGGCGTGAACAGCTCGCCTCCGATCTCATGAGAGGAGCTCGGCGATGAAGGAGGAGAGGCATATCCGACACCGTACACTGGAACGGCCATAACTTCTGACAGGGATCTTCGATTCGTATGAACTCGGGCTTCACAGAAAGGGGAGACTCGGGGCTTCAATTTGATGGTTATATCATCATCTGGTTCCCAGTGGTTCGTCGGGAAAGTGGCCCGCAAGGTGGCGGCGGTGGTGATGGCGTGAGAGGAGGATCGTAGCGGCTTCTCTTGGGTGGAAACAGCGACGGCACGAGAAAGAAAGAGGAGAGGCGCGCGCGGCACGGCGGCGGCGATGCTGGTGTGCAACGGAGAGAGATGCGCGGCAGAGAGCTCGAGAGAGAGAGACACGAGAGAGAGAGGACAAGGGCTGCGCATGGGGAGAGGTGAGCAAAGGTAAGGGTTTCTTCTCCCCTAATTTCGATTTATATACTTGCCCGGTTTAGGGAAAAGTTAGAAATTGAACCTGTTGGTCCGGTTTGGATTATCACAACATATATATATATATATACACATAGATATAACAATCATCACCGAACATATGAGATTTCACCTTAGCCTCAATTAACGAATATATATTCTCGACTTTACGCTAGACTAAGTAATAAAACGATGAAAAAATGGGTATGGTACACGATCTCGTTCCTTACCTTATCCTATTGACAACGAAGAACCAACCACTTCTCCTTTAGACAAATTCAAGGGAAGCACCTTTGTCGACTTTGGTTGATCAAGGATGGTGGTGATACACGATCGTGCAGAAGAAGCGGAGACGTGCGGCGAAGAAGACATACACATCGGCTGCTCGGATCAGCGAACTCGAACGGAGGGGATGCAACAGTAACTTGCAACGCAAGCCACGACTCAAAACTACACGGCTCGACGGTGATGCGCCGGCTCTCCAACGAAGGCGACATCTTCCCTGGTCCTCGGCAGCGAAGAACATAGGTGGTGGTGATGGTGGAGGCACACACACCACAAACGAACGATGACAAGCAACTGAGACGAGAAGAGAGAAGAAGATGATGACGCGGAGGAGGAGCTACGGTGGCGCAGCAGAGGTGACACGTAAAGGCGAGACGGGATGGCGGCGAACTCTCCTCTCTCACGACTTGCGGCTAGGTTAGATGATGATGGAGATGCAAACACTTTGTGTGTATATAGTTTTTTGTCGACCAAAACAATAAAAATAAATAAAGAATGGGCCTTATTGGGCCACATTCAATGGGCTAGGATGTTACAGACCGCATCCCATATTCCTTTTAACTGTATTAAACAAAGCTATATTTTATACTTTGATACCAAAAAAAATTAATAGCACTGAGGGGAAAATCTGAATAAATGTATACCTAAGGAAAACATAACAAAGAGCTTTATAGAATTATATGAGGTGAACAAGTTTTAGAAATACATATATTTTCTATTATTTGTTTGAAGTATCTGACTGTATATGTTTGACTGTGTATTTGAAATAGTTTTGATATCTTAATCAAGTATATGATAAAGTTTTTTCTTTTCTTTCCTTTTTTGAGAAACTATGATAAAGTTTTAATGAGAATATGCTACATCAAGGAAGAATCTCGACGTTATGATTGTCAACTATAATATCCCTAATTAATAGTTATGATTGTTACAAGCTATTGCACAACTAGGATTTAACCATCCCGTTTAGCTGTTTAGGCAATTATATTTTAATCTTTGTAATATATAGATACTTTCTCAATTAACGAAATAGACTGCAAACTTCTGCAAATGTATCTTCTTCTTCCCTCTGTTTTTGTTTTTTCCAATAGTTTTAGTTTATTTGTTCGAAAGCCTACGTACATCAATATTAAAACTATAATAAAAACACATAAACTAGAAGAATATTTTTATTTTTTGTTAAATCCCGTAGTAATCCCAGGTCCTTTGTGAAGGAACCAGAATTCGCACAGATCGTAGATTGGCGAATTCAGTTTAGAGTTTAGGAGAATTATTTTTATTAGATTTATAGCTGTGCCGTTGAAGGCTGCCTACGTACCCTTCAAATAGGGATCAAGCCAAAACGTAGTTCTTGTTACAAAGGATGTGATAGGATTTTTAGATGATTAATGATGAGGCGATGGCCTCCTTATTTATAAGTCTTGAAGTCCTTAGCTCTTCCTTTTCCTTCTTGACTTTGTATTGGCAATTATCATTTTTCCTTGAAGCTGATAAGGATAATCTCCTTTCTTTCCGGGATTTGCCTTTATCCAAATAAAGGAAATCTTCTCTTTATTAATTAAAGGAAATTTCCCTTTAATTACGTAGATCGGTTTCGATGGGCCTTGAAGTTGATTGTTGGGCTGATTTCTATTCAAACCGGGTTAAACCGGGGGAGTGCTAAATCCCCCTCTAACAATTAGTCCCCCCCTCAGTTCGGCGAAGGAGTGTTCGAGTTCGGCGGATTTCTTTAGCCCGATTGGAATTGAAATCAGCATCTGGTCGAATTTCCTTTTAGACGTTGTTCGTCTTTGTTCCTGCAAAAATTACTAAAGACGAGAGATTGAGCTCGAGACTGAGCTCGGCGTTTGTTAGTTAGGCGCGAGGTCGGTCTCGGCTTTTCCAAGTTCGGTTTCGATAGTTCGTGCGGGACTGTGAGGTCGGCGAGTTGTGATTGCGAGCTGCCCAATTGTTTAGATCGGTGAATTACGATTACGAGTTGCCATACTGCGGGGTCAGCGAGCTGTGCGGTCGGAGAACTGCGATCGTGAGTTTGGCGAGCAGGGGGTTGGCGAGCTGTGGCCGTGAGTTAGGTGGGGCTGCGAGATCGGCGAACTGTGACTGCATGATGAGTAAGTTGCGACTGAGCTACCTAACTGTTAGACCGACGAGCTGCGACCGCTAGCTACCTTACTGTCGGATCGTCGAGCTACGACCACGAGCTGCTTTACTGCGAAGTAGGCGATATGTTCGATTGAGAGGTAGACGAACTGCTTGAGTTCGCCTTGATGATACGAACTGTACGAGTTCGGCGAACTGACTGAGTTCGGCTTGATGATACGAACTGTACGTGTTCGGTGAACTGACTGAGTTCGGCTTAGAGAGACGGACCCTGTGATTGAATTTGAATAGAAAATATATTCAAATAATAAATATATTTTTTGATAAGAGGTACCTGAATTTTAGGGAGTTCGGTGGACGAGGTATGATCGGTAAGTTTTTTTTTTTTTTTTTTTCGGGTCTCGGACTTGATTTGATCGGAGCTTGCATCGTCCGGTCATTGCCCCAGGTGGAAATTGTGAGGAGCTTGGTTGATGTATGGTGGGCCAGAATCTGGGCCTGCTCGGCGTGTTCTTACGAGTTCGGCGTGTTCTTACGAGTTCGGTGAGTGATCTCATGTTCGGCACGTCTCCAAGCTCGGTAGTTCGGCACGTCTCCAAGCTCGGCAGTTTGGCACGTCTCCATGCTCGGTACGTCCTTTGCTGTGATCGTGTGGTTCGTCTCGGTGAGCTCGTGATCTCCTCTGATTCACTGCCGAGGGATGGTCGTGAGGAAGGAGGAGATTGCAGTTCGGTGATTGGGCTTAATATCGTATCAGCATATGGGCCAAAAATCGATGCAAGCCCAATACAAAGAAAATCTGATTTTCTTCTCGCGTGGGCTTGGATCGTTGCAGGTCGGCGTCGGATATGCGTGAATCCAGTGATGGCGGCGATGGCCGAGCTCCAGAGAGCTTGAGCGATGGCGGATTGCGATAGAGTTCGGCGTTGGATACGCGCGATGGATCGAGACGGAGTTCGGCGTTGGGTATGCACGAATCCGGAGGCGGCGGCGATGGCGGAGCTCTGGGAGGCTCGACGTGGTGCCAGATTGCTGACAGAGTTCGTGGTTTTTCAGGTCGGAGAAGATGAGCGGTTTTCGCAACAGAGATAGCTTCTCGGGAAAACGGAGATGGCGTTCGAGCTTCTTTTTTTTTTTTTTTTTTTTTTTTTTTTTTTTTTTTTGATCGACGAACCGAGATGATTAGGGGTTTTCGAAAAAATAATTCTCCATAAACACCAGATTTTTCTTGGCCCCTCCTTCTAGCGCCAATTGAAGGAACCAGAGTTCGCACAGATCGTAGATTGGCGAATTCAGTTTAGAGTTTAGGAGAATTATTTTTATTAGATTTATAGCTGTGCCGTTGAAGGCTGCCTACGTACCCTTCAAATAGGGATCAAGCCAAAACGTAGTTCTTGTTACAAAGGATGTGATAGGATTTTTAGATGATTAATGATGAGGCGATGGCCTCCTTATTTATAAGTCTTGAAGTCCTTAGCTCTTCCTTTTCCTTCTTGACTTTGTATTGGCAATTATCCTTTTTCCTTGAAGCTGATAAGGATAATCTCCTTTCTTTCCGGGATTTGCCTTTATCCAAATAAAGGAAATCTTCTCTTTATTAATTAAAGGAAATTTCCCTTTAATTACGTAGATCGGTTTCGATGGGCCTTGAAGTTGATTGTTGGGCTGATTTCTATTCAAACCGGGTTAAACCGGGGGAGTGCTAAATCCCCCTCTAACACTTTGGTATCATTTGGTATCAGAGCACAAATTCCTATCAAGTGTCTTTGTTCTTGAAGTTTCTGATTTGTTTCATTTTGTTTCCTTTCAATAAACCGAAAACCCATAAAAATTGTATTTTTTTTTTTCTGTTTTCGTTTATTCATTAAAAAAAAATCGTTTTGCTTCTATTTCATTTGATTTCATTAAGGAAAAAACTTATAATTTTTTTGCTTTGCTTTCTTTGATTTATATTTGCTTATTTGCTTCATATAAACCGAAAAAACCCATAAAAACTGTTTTTGCTTCTGTTTGATTTTGATAAGAAAACAAAAAAACCCACAAAAATTGATTTACTTCATTTTTTTTGAATTGATTTTGTTTCACTCTGTTTCTTCATAAAAAGTTCACAAAAAAAAACCAAAAGAATTTTGTTTGTTCTTATTTCTGGTTTATTATTTTAAAACCAAAAATACATATATATATATATATATATTTTTTTTTTTTTTTACTTTTATTTTTCGAGTCTAGTTTCATTAAAATATTTGAAAACCATAAAAACAAAATCTTGTTTTTAATTTTGTTACCGTTTTGATTAATTTAAGGGAAAAAATAATCATATAAAAAGATTTGTTTCCATATCTTTTGTCTTTGCACTTAATTGTGGAATATCTTGCTTTTTGCTGTGATATTTGAAATTGATTCGGATTTATATAATGAAAGATTTTGACACATGTCACGATCTAATGACATATGTCACAATCTAAAAAGATTTATAGAATCTTAATTTCTGTTTTTATTTTTTTCCTTTTATTCATTTAAATAAAACACACTTGATTTTTCATTTTTTGTTGTTTTGTCTTATAGGAAAGTTTATACTATTGCATTGTTATTTTCAGTTTTTACACATGTCACGATCTTATGAGTTAGAATCTTAATTTATGTTTTTATTTTTTCATTTTATTTAGATTATTACTTTGACACATGTCGCGATCTTAATTAACAAAAACACATGTCAGAGCACCTCCATCGGAGGTATGAGGAAGGGGTTCTAAACCCCAAAACAATTAAAAATAAATCAAAATATCAGTTTTTATTCAAAAATTCTCAGAACCGTATCTTGTTTGAGAGACTTGAGATACGTTTCTCAACTCTTAAGAACCCCTACATGTCACCTTTTTATTGGTCTAATTTTGTTTTATTTTATTTTGCCAAATCTTCTCCGCCTACCAATTTGCCTGCATCTCTTCATCAGGTTCATCGATATCAGAGTGGATGAAGAAATCACTTCAGTTCACCACCAATCCAATGCCGGCGGTCTCGATAGCCAGGTGCTCACTTCTTACTTTGTCTCTTTTTCGTTGATTTGGTTATTCAATTCGTCATCTCTTTGTCTTTCGTAATCTCTTGATTCAATTAAATTGTTTTTACATATCCCAGGTTCTTTGATATTTCGTTCCATCGGTCTTGATTTTATGAGCCATTGATTTTGTTATTCTGATGATTGGATCTATTTCTTATTTCTGTTTCTCTGTTACTTGATTCGATTAATTTTTGTTTTTCTGATTTGGATTTGGTTTTGCAGTGAAAAGGGATCAACTGACATACATGCTTGCATCAATTCCGAAACCATCTTTAGAAGATTCTTTTACTCTCAAAGAGAAATATATTCAAGGAAAGGTATGAAATTTAGCTTTCAAACTTACCGCATACATAGACCTCGAGAATCATGTCACTTGTTCTATTGTCCAATTAAGCTCATACTTGTGTATAGAAAAGGCTTAATATACTAAACATGCTTATGTTTATGCGTAGCTAGTACATGGAGAAAGGCATACATAGATGTGATGATTTGTTTGGCCATGAGCTAAGCATTTTGGGAGCAACCGGTTGGTTAATTTGATGGTCAAAAAGATGTTTGTAGGATAAATCATTGGTTTTTCTGTTTAATCTAGGTAAGTATGAAATGATGAATCAATGCAAGTCTTCTGCGTCTGGCTACTTCCTGGGCAGTGCAAGTCTTATGCATCTGGTTACTTCTTTGGCAAAGTCTAGTGCAAGTCTTTGGTCAGAGATCACAATGTTGTCTCTATTTTGAAGAGCTAAATCTGAGGAGGTTGATAGGAATGATTTAAGAGAGATTTGGGAGGTTTCTGGCTCATGAGAATATTGAATGGTGAAAGCAGAAGAAGAAACTTCTCCATTGCTCGGAAGGTGACAGCAGAAGAAGCATTGCTCGGAAGTCATTATCTTGATCATTTATAGGATAAATCTTTGGTGTAACTACAACAATGTATGACATGATGAATCAGTTTGTAACAAATACACACAAGCTAGGCTTTTTCTTGTATCCACAACATTGAGTTTTTCTTGTAACAATGAGTTTAATAAATAAAAAGAGTTTTAAAGGAAACATAATATTATTCAGCAAATCTAGTTCTGCAGCATATATAACGCTGCAGCAAATATAACTCTGCAACAAATCTAGTTATGCAAAACCAATCGTTATGGAACTTGTTATTCAGAATTCTTGGCTAATGAGATTGATGTAACCATTTTGCCAAAATATAAATCTGCAGCAAATATTCTAATCAAAGATAGTTCTGCAGCAAATATTCTAGTCAAAGATAGCTCTGCAGCAAATCTAGTTCTGCAGCAAATCTAGTTCTGCAGCATCTATAATCCTATATATATACACTCCATATCTTTAGCTCATCACATGCCATACTATTTCTAATTTTCTTTCTTTCATCATTTAGATAATGGATTCAAACAATCCTTTTGATTTCTCTTCAAATTTTACTGATCTCCTAAATAGTCCACAAGAGGTAAACACTACAGATTTCTCACTTACAACCGACGATCAAAACCATGCTAAAACCACATCAAGGCGCAAATGGTCGGTAAATGAAGATAAAGTTCTAATTAGTGCTTGGTTAAATACAAGTAAAGATCCTATTGTTGGTAATGAACAAAAAGCATATGATTTTTGGAAAAGAATTGCTGCATATTATTCAGCAAGCCCTGCTGTTGCAAACCTACCAACCCGAGAATGCAGTAATTGTAAGCAAAGATGGCACAAGATAAATGACAGCGTCTGCAAGTTCGTTGGCTGCTACGATCATGCTTTAAGTCAAAAAAACAAGTGGTCAATCTGAAGATGATGTTCTCCAAGTAGCATACCAATTCTACTGCAATGATTACAAGACTAACTTCACGCTTGAGCACGCATGGAAGGAGCTCCGACATGATCAAAAATGGTGTTCAAACATATCTCACAGCGGTAAGGGTAATGCAAGCACAAAAAGAACAAAATTGGATGACGGTGGTGCATTTTCGTCAAGCTCTAATACATAAAGTCATGTAGATGAGCAAGCTATGGCTCGTCCTATCGGTGTTAAGGCATCAAAGCGCAAAGGGAAGAAGGTTGTTACTAATACAACGATTGAAGAAAGGGAGGCAAATTCACGAGAGAGGCTAGAGAACTTGTGGGCGCTAAAGGAGAAAGACATAGCTGAGAGAAATAAACTCTCTAGGATGGAACTCCTAAGAAGTCTTCTTGGGAAAATAGAACCACTTTCTGAAAAAGAAGAAACCTTCAAGAACAAACTCATTGATGAGATGTATTAATATATGTTTCATGTTAATTCAATGGTGTCTAACTATACTGGTACACATGCAATTGAATGGTGTCTAATTCGTTTGTGAAATTGTGATGATAAGTGATAAGTGGATGTCACTAAGGAGACACAAATCAGAAACGAATATAAGATTCTGTAAAAGCAATTACTTTCTATAAAAGTAAAAAAGTCCTCTGCCCAAGCAACACAAATCAGAAACGAATATATGATAAAGTAAAAGCAATAACTTTCTGTAAAAGTTACAAAGTTCTCTGCCCAAGCAACACAAATCAGAAACGAATATATGCTACTTGAATTATCACATCAGTTTAAAAAAAAGAGAACTATGTGTAAAGAACCAAATATTTTCACATTGCTTTTTGAATTCAAAAATATCTTAATGGGATATATATATATATATATACTACACGTTTCTTATAAATGTCATCTACAATTTACTCTCATATAAATCACTTTCATCTCTTATTTTTTTCACATTAGTTATAAATGTCATCTCTTCCTTCGGTTGATGAAGAATTCGATAAAGCATTCGATGAATAATTTGATAGCGTGTTTGAGGAATGGTTGGATGATTATGTCCAGCTTCAAGAGGCAAAAAATTCAAGGCCAAAAAGAGCCTATATTAAAAGAGGCCGTGAAGACGGACACACCCGCTTATGGAATGATTATTTTAGTGAAGAGTCAATTTATCCCGATGCTATATTTTGCCGTCGATTTAGAATGAGCAAGCCATTGTTCATGCGTATTGTTGATCGACTCTCACATGAAGTACAATACTTTCACCAAAGACGAGATGCTACTGGAAGATTAGGTCTCTCTGCACTATAAAAGTGCACAACAGCAATACGTATGATGGCATATGGTTGTGCAAGTGATGCGGTGGATGAATACCTCCGTCTAGGTGAAAGCACTGCTAGCTTATGTTTGGAAAAATTTGTAGATGGAGTTATATTTTTATTTGAAGATGTCTATCTACGAAGGCCTACACCAGAGGATCTCCAACGATTACTCAATATTGGAGAGATGCATGGATTTCCATGCATTATCGGAAGCATTGATTGTATGCATTGGGAGTGGAAGAATTGTCCTACCACTTGGAAAGGACAATATTCACGTGGAGGTGGAAAACCCACAATCGTTTTAGAGGCGGTTGCTTCACAAGATCTCTGGATTTGGCATGCATTTTTTGGACCTCCATGTACCTTAAATGATATCAACGTTCTTGATCGCTCACCGGTTTTTGATGATATTTTACAAGGCAAAGCCCCGAAAGTGAATTACGTTGTCAATGGACACCAATATCATATGGGTTACTATCTCACCGATGGTATATATCCTAAATGGGCAACGTTTATCCAATCAATCCGACTTCCTCAAAATCCGAAAGCGTTATTATTTGCTCAACCTCAAGAAGCCGTCCGCAAAGATGTTGAGCGTGTTTTTGGAGTCTTACAAGCTCGCTTTGCCATTATCAAAAATCCTGCTCTCATCTGGAATAAGCTAAAAATAGGAAAGATAATGAGAGCATGTATCATATTGCACAATATGATAGTAGAAGATGAACGAGATAAATACACTCAATATGATGTATCAGAATTTCAACAAGGAGAAGGAAGTGGGAGTGCACAAGTAGATTTAACGTACTCTACAAATATGCCTACTAATCTAGGTAATATTATCAGCAACCGTACTCGACTTCGTGACTGAACTATACATCATCAATTAAAAGCGGATTTGGTTGAACATATATGGCAAAATTTTGGCACAATAGAGGATTAGAGCCAAATTAATTATGTTATTCATCATGGTTTTATATGTTTTCTATCATTGTACGTTTTATTTTTATAAGTTTTATGGTATGTAATTGTATGTGTAATTATGTTTTTAAGACAATATAACTCTTTTATTATATTATATATAACTATTGCATTATTAGTATTGTTATTATTCTAAAATATATAAATAACTATAATTAATTAATGAAATTCCCTTAGAAAGAATATTTAATGCAATTAAGTATATTTAAAATATACTTTAATATATTTTAAAATAATCTTTAGATATTCTTTTATTTAAGATAAATTTTTAAGATTTTTATTTTTCCAAATAAAATAAACTTACAAAACAAGTAACAACAAAATTAGTATTATAGTTTTTAGATACTTAGTGGGTATCTTAACCAATGGAGGCCCAAAATTAGATGGGTTTCTCAACTTAAATTAAACTAAAGATTTACATTAGTTTATTAGTTAGATACTTAATGGTTTTCTTATGGATGGAGGTGCTCTCATGATCTCGTGAGTGAGAATTATTTTACATGTCACGATCACGTTGAGAAATCCTGCTTTATATAAAGATATAAGAAAAAAAATATTTTACCATATTAAATATACTTTTAATAAAAATTTGAACATGGACTAGCACTAGTTTTAAGACGATCCTGTTGGGGCGTATTAACCGAGTTTAATACATTGTTGTTGCCTGAAGTGTTTCTGAGCTGCATGATTTCCGGGCGTCGCGGTATCAACAATTTCTTTGCCTGCGTCACTAGAATCGGATATTCTGTGTGCAGGGGCGAATCCAGAAATAATTTTTACTAGAGGCACAAATATTAAATTAATTAATAATAAATAAAATACTAAAATATAGTTTCATACAAAAAATACGAAATACAATATTTATGTGTGTTTAAGTGATTTAGTTAGAAAACAAAAATAATTTTTAAGATTTGAGTTGTTTTTAATTTTAATTTATGTTAAATAGTTAGGTTTAATTTATTATTTTGGGTTTTGTCTACATTTTTTAATAAGTTAGTTGAACAATCAAAAGAATGGGGGAATAATCTTAAAATTTTATGGGTGCACAATTTAAATTATCTAAAAATTATACTAATATTTAAAAAAACAATGGATGCATGTGCACCCACTCCCACCTCTCTAGCTTCGCCCATGTCTGTGTGACGTAAAAAAATGAAAAAGAACGTCGATGACACAGCCTAGAAGTGGAATATGCGAAGAGCAATTGGATTTCACTTGATCCATTTATTTGAAGATGTATAGATATAGATTTCTTGAAATATTTTGTGTTCATAATATTCATATCAAGTAATCGCATAAAGGTTTTTGGTTCCCACATTCGACTCTGAAATTCTCGGTGTTCGCATGACTCGCAATCCTAATCGTTTGTCAACGGGTGACCGTATGCTAAACTGGAATGTGGAAGAATAAATCCAGCGTGTATTCTCCGTCTCGGGATCCCTTGGAGACACAAAATCATATGTTTTTCTCATCATGTCGATTCTCTGCAGAAATTTGGGCTCGGTTAACAAAAGGCTTGCTTAAAGGTCGCTTCTCATTGGATTGGAACAATCTGATTCAATTGCTATCCGATTCTCAGCTTGGCCGTATTCCTTTGCTCTTGTTTTGGTATGCTTTTCAAACCACTACCATCCATTGTATTTGGAAGGAGAGAAATGATAACAGGCATGGCGAATCCCCTATTTTCTCAACCCGTATAGTCACCCTCATCGACAAACATATCCGAAACAGGCTCCTTTCGATTCGTGAATTGGGAGATAACAAGTTTGACGATGCACTCCAAATCTGGTATGCGACTAGAAGCTGAGGAAGATTTATTTATATGAACTTTAAGATTCTATTAAAAGCTCAAATCAAAGTCGCACAAATAGTTATTTTTTTATCTTGAATAAATTTTACATTCAATTAAAAAATATATATTTGGTGTCACGTGAACATCTTCATGATTTACTTAATGCTGGAATATTAAACAACAATTTTCGTATATCCAGATCTAAATCGATAACACCGAAACTAGAAATTTAGTCTAAGAAGAAAGGCCTTTGATTGTTTCACACTTAAACAGATTTGCAAATAAGCGAAGTCCGGTCTATAGTGAAAAACACAGATCTTAAAATCTTAAGTTTTAGACTTTATGATTGTTTTGGTTTTTTTTTTTGTAAGGAAACATTTGAATTTATTTTGGTTCTTTCTTACAACTACGATGGTTTCTGACAACTTTTATTGATGTCAAATGTTTGGAGTATTGAATTAAAAATATTACAAAAAACCATAGCACCAAAGATTTTGATATTATTTTGAACTATGTTTTCTAGGCATACATTTTGAAGAAGTTGAGATTTCAAAGTAGTGCAGAAATCAAAAATGAGTCTTATCAGCCGGCGGACAAGGGTATTTGCAAGCACACTGTTTAGTCCCTGTGAAGTCACAAATGCCATCTGCAGCTGGTCCAAATACAAACTTGCATGCTCGAGCACAATCTCCAATAGATTCGCACGTCCCAATATATTGACCGCATCCCATATTCGTTTCAACTGTATCAAACAAAGCTATATTTTATACTTTGATACCAAAAAAACTAATAGCACTTAGGGGAAAAAATTATATTGAATTACAGTGATATATATGTGCCAATGAATAGTGAAATAATCTAAAAAATATAGCAGATAGTAATTGAAATTTTATAAATGTTGATATGAGTAGACTATAAAGATAAATGCATACCTAATGTTAACATCACAATTAACTACAGCATTTAGGACATATGCCAACGAATAGAGCCGGCATTGTTTTGTAAAAGAAAGAGTTGGATATATTTTTATGAATAAATCTGATAAATGTATACCTAAGGAAAACATAACAAGGAAAATGATGGGGAGAACAAGTAAAGAAGCTGCCTTGGCCATTCCTGTTTATTTTTCTTTTCTCTTAAATTTGTGACTAAATATATTGAATGATGATAGATCTGAAAAGTCCGGAGACGGAGCTTTATAGAATTATATGAGGTGATCAAGTTTTAGAAATACATATATTTTCTATTATTTGTTTGAAGTATCTTACTGTATATGTTTGACTGTGTATTTGAAATAGTTTTGATATCTTAATCAAGTATATGATAAAGTTTTTTCTTTTCTTTTTTGAAAAACTATATGATAAAGTTTTAATGAGAATATGCTACATCAAGGAAGAATCTCGACGTTATGATTGTCAACCATAATATCCCTAATTAATAACAATTATATTTAAATATTTTTGTAATATATAGATGTACTTTCTCAATTAACGAAATAGACAAAAAACTTCTGCTATATCTTTTTCTTCCCTCTGTTTCAAGCTTTTTTTTTGTCCAAAATTTTTAGTTTATTTGTTCGAAAGCCTACATCAATATTAAAACTATAATGAAAACACATAAACCAGAAGAATAATTTTTGAACACAAACATTTACGTTCAGTTATGAACTCTTGTAATTTATGAGCGTTTGTATGGTTCGATGTCACTTATTAGCTAAAAATATACTTATACAAAGACCAATCACGTTACATAGTTACAAGCTATTGCACAATAGATAGATTTCGAGCTCTACGTTGTTGTCATCACCGTAGATTTACAAGCTATTTACAAGCTTGGCAATTCATATCGCATCTCCGGCTCTACGTTGTTGTCATCACCGTACATTCCACCTCCTCACCTCCAACACCACCATCGTCAATGGAGCTTTCTTCGGTCTCCTTGGTTATGTTCACACTACAAGAAAACCTGGTTATTGCCACTACAATAGCAGTCGCAAAGTAGTTGTAAACTCCATTTTTACGACTACTTTGCTACTAAATGTAATTGTAGGAAATTTCTCGTCGTAAAAACATATAGTCGTTAAATAGTCGTAATTTTACGACTAATTTACGGCCACATAACGACTGATAAGTGTAGTCGTAAATTCGTCTTAAGAAAGTCGTAGAGTATTTAGATGTACTTTAGTCGTAATATAGTAGTAAAATACACAGACATAATTTAGTCGGTAAAAGTTACAACTATTTACCGACGATATAATTAAAGATTTAACGACTAAATAACGACGAAACTGTGTTAAAGTATGCGAAATGTTAAAATTTGAATGTAAGTCATGTAAGGATTTGAAAGTTTGTGTAGGTTGAGGTTCGAATGTAAGTCATGTAAGGATAAGTATGGCTAGTCACTTTTGAGTAAGTTGTTTGATCGCATCAAGAAGTTTGCAACTTGGACATTGGGCTCAGATTCTTTTTATGGCACTTTCGGATTTGAGCTCCCATATTCTAGTCTTCTCCCTTTGCCTATTCTTGTTTGCTTGAGGAAAAACAAATGTTTAAGTTTGGGGGAATGATGATATGGCGGAATGATGGAGAGGGTTCACCTAAATTCATATATATATGATGATTTAGAAAGAAAAACTCATCTCTGAAGACATCAAAAATGCGGTATTTGCCATGATGATATTCTAAAAGTATGTGTTGTATTTAAACGCGGACAAAGTACCACACCAGAGGCAACTCGATGTAGCAGACAACATGCAGGTATCCCGAATGCTGGGTATGGCATACGAGAGTTATCAACATGGAACCGTGAATCCTCTACCCATGAACATTCTTATTATCCCCACCAACAGAGACTTCAAGTTGGCGTTGGATTATTTATATGATTCCTAGACATGTCTCTGCAAAGTTTCAGATCGATCCAGATTAATTTGCTCAACCAAACAGTCCAACTCTCCACCATGGTCGGATAGTCTCGGGAAAACACAAACATTTATCAAACCATAATTTCTAATGATAATCTGATTTTGGCTGTAGCTAAAATATCTTTTATTTTGAAGTAGATATTTTGGAACTTTTATTTTGTGGGTTTTTTTAAAAAAATATAGTGGATGCTTAGGTGGACGCTGAGGTGGCGCAATGAATTAAATTTCACTACGTTTCTAAATAGTAACCATTCGTAGTAAGAAATCTAGAACTAATTACACCTATAACATTTCAAGATGTAAATACATACACAAATCTTCAAGAAGTTGACAAAAAAAAAAAAAAATCTTCAAGATTTTGTAAATACAGAAACAAATCTTCAAGATTTTCTAGTCAAACCATCACCCAAACTACAATATAAAAAGAGATGAAGTGTAGCCTTCCACTTCACCATTGAAAACAAAAGCAAAAAAAAAAACTTTTACTTGAAGAATGAAAAGCATTTCCTTTAAACTTTTGCTATTCGTTTCTCTTCTTGTCGTCGTCTTCCGTAAGTATACATACCTTACCAGCAGTCTCATTGTTAAACAAACCAATAAAATTATACATATCTCTTTATTAGTAATTGAAACTAATCTTTGTTAACAAAAAGCATTTTAGAAACGAATAAAAGTAAAAACTGTTCATTCGAATCAATTTTTAGTTTTTTTAATTATTATTATTTTTTTCAGTATTAATTTTTGTTTTTAAAATCATTTTATTATATTTTTATATGTTTTAAGGACAAAATATCGCGGTGGGAGATTGGTGTACGACAAACGAACAATGCAGAAGATATTGCAGATGCGATGCAGCATATTGTGACATAAGCCGTCAAATTTGTCATTATGGTTTAAATGCTATGGATACAATTGATGTCGGTACTTCCAAACAACATTGTATTCCAGAACATAAAGGTTGTGGTGGTGGAGGACCTCCACCGCCGCGGCGATTGAAATTATAATGATAAAAGTACATATATGTGCCTAATAAAAAGTTATTTATCAAAGAATTAAAACTTTCTTAAAGATTTTGATGTGTTCATCTGTTGATGATCATAGGTTTATGAACACCGCCTTAAATTATAAACCAAGCTGGAATAAAATCACATACAGTACAACATGTATAAAATCATAAATTATCCAATAACATCTCTAGCCAAGTTTGAAGATGTAGATTCTAGAACATCTCGCTGGTTGGATCTGGAAGCTGCATCAGATAACATCAGGCAGTTGAGTTGCTGACGTGGCGCATGAGCTGATGGTGTGACCAGCCAAGTGGCATGAGCTGACTTGGCAAGAAAATAAAGGTGTGATTCGATGTGGAGATGTTGTGGAGATAAGTTAAAAAAAACAGGAAATATCCATAACTGCTGATTTTCGAGGATTATAGGTTATAGGGTTTTTGGGGTGGGTATAAATATTCTAGAGAGGTCATGAGCCGTCGGTAAGCACTCTAGAATATTGTTGTAAGGTTGTAAACTTCGAAGCAAAAAGAAAAGCTTAGAAGGTGAGTGTTGATTAACTTTCTTTGTGTCTCACGAGCGGGTGAGTAGGACCAAAGGAGAGTTAGGCTTAGATTTGTTCTTAGTCGGGTTTTATCTATTGGGTAGAATAGGTTGAGTAACTTACGAGATAAAGGAGATCCTTGTAAAAGGTTTTTTTATCAATAAGAATAAATATACAAGCGTTGGACTTGGCGCGTTGCAAGTCAAAGTCATGTTGTTGTGCACCTCTATACCTCTACAATTGGTATCAGAGAGGACACTTGATAAAGGAGTTTTAGCTTATCTTTTCAACATGTGAGATCTTGTGACAAGGTATGGAGAAGGCACAACAGTTTGTTGTACCAAAGCCGCTGAATCTTGACGTTGAGCACTATGGTTACTGGAAGTTATCCATCAGACATATGATTCAAAGTATTGATATGGATGCTTGGTTCGCAGTGGTTGATGGATGGACACCGCCAATGACAAAGAACGACGCTGGGGAAACGGTTCCAAAGCCCAAGAATATATGGACTGTCGATGAGAAGACATGAGCAAAACACAATTCTCAAGCTCTGTCTGTTATTTTTTGTTCGCTGCCCATGAACCATTTCACTCGGGTGCAAGGGTGTACGTCTGCAAAGGAGGCTTGGGGCATTCTACAGGTCTCATTTGAAGGCACTAGTAATGTGAAGCGTACTCGACTTGACATATTGCCATCATAATTTGAGAATCTAACCATGGGAGATGGTGAGACTGTTGATGGTTTCAGCACCAAGTTGAGTTCGATTTTTTTAGGAGGCAGTTGTTTTGGGGAAGAGATACAAGGACAAGAAGCTGGTGAAGAAGTTTCTCTAGAGTTTGCCTGCTAAGTTTCAGTCGCACAAGTCTGCTATTGATGTCTCCCTGAATTCTGATGAGTTGAAGTTCGACCAATTGGTTGGGATGATGCAGGCGTATGAGCTGCATATGAAGAAGATAGATCAAACTATAGGGAAAGGCATTGCTCTGACGGATGTTGCGAATCAGACATGTGTGACTGAGGACAACGTAGGGTTGATTGTCAGGAAGTACTTCAGAAAGATGGAAAGAGGTCAACGCAAAGGAACCTCAACATTCGGCAAACTTGAAGCAGAAAGGGAAAACAGGAAGTCGGAGAAACAATGTGTTGAATGTGAGGGTATTGGCCACTTCAAGTCTGAATGTCCAACTATCAAGAGGAAAAGTTTGCTGGAATGCTATGAGTGCAAAGGCTATGGTCATATTAAGGAGGATAGTCTTGGATCATCTGGGACAAAACGAAAGTCGTATATGACGTGGAGCAAGAGTGATACTGACGGAGACGAGGATTATTGAGAAGAAATTCTCAACAACTTTGTTGCCTATTTTGGTGTCATTGAAGAATAAGAGAAAGGAACAGCTTTGGAAGTCGAGATTGAAAAACATCAGGCGTCTGATTCAGAAACAGAGGAGGAAGATTATGATATACCATTGGAAGAGCAAATCAGTATTCTGATTGAAGATATGATTATGAGGAGAAAGGAGAATCACGATCTCATTTCAGAAAAGAAGGATCTGATGAGTAAGATTTCCATTCTTGAAAAAGAGTTGTCTGAGGAAAATGTCAAATCACTGGGTTTGGAGAAACGGTTGGAAGATCAGCTGAAAAATATCAAGATGATGAGCAAAAGAACCAAAGATCTAGACAAGTTCCTGACTGTTGGCATAACGTGTAATGTCAACTGGGGACTGGGGTATCAAGGAGGTAATTAAAGTGGTTCAACTCAGTCTGTTAAAGGTTTAACCTCAGTCGAGAATCAACCAGAAGCAAATCAGAAAAAGGAGCATCAGGAACCCAAAGTGGTATGATCAGAAGTGTGTATACACACAACTGGAGAAAGTCTGAACATAAATATGATCAATACAACTTGAGGAGTAAAAGAACTGGATGCTGGTATTGTGGAAGTCAGAGTCACTACAAGGCTGATTGTCACATGTTTCTAAATGGTATCACACAAGTCATGCGTCAGAATAAGTTTCACAAAGATGGTAAGCGAGCCAGTCACGTGTACATCAAGAAAAACGATATGTACTGTCATGTGGCATACACAACAGAGGAACCTGTCTCTGGTCGAAAGCAATGGTATTTTTATAGTGGTTGCTTAAGACCCATGACTGGAGCACACGGGAATTTGAGCAAATTTAAAGAAGTCTCAGCTGGGAAAGTTACTGATATGCTCAAATTAATACCCTATTTAGATACTAAAGCAGTTGTCGTAGTATAACAAGGGGTCGAACACAAGGACTCACAGAAACACACAATAGATTATATAGGTGAGAATCACGCTAAGCAATCAATGGTATTGAAAACACGACTTAAATTAAACGGTTGTAAATTCAATTGGAGAAAGGCTAGGTTCAGGGTATTTCTCAGGGAATCACTGAATGCAGATAAAATAATTAACAGGATTCAGATTTAGCGCGATTCTTGAACTCAAATCACTATGGTATAATTAACCAACTCTCGTTGCGAGAATTATCTAAGTCTAAATCCTAGGAATTCTAAATCTCTTTACGAATCCTAAAGTATAAACCAACTTTTATTTTCAAGTTTGATTTGTTCACAAAACAACTAAACCAAATCTCTTTGCAAATAGTGTTTTGGTCACCCTAGGTTCTATCAGGTAATTAATCGCACTCTCGCGCCTAACCAATTATCCTAAGATATAAGTTCTAGGTGATCAATCTAGAATTAGCTTTGCAAACAACCTATGGTGAATAACTAATTCATATATGAATCCTAATAATAAATCAACCTAGCATTCAGAGAAAATCCTATTGAGAACCCTGAACCTAACAAGGGATCTACTCAGAGATGGAAATTGAAGCAATAAACAGGTTTGAATAAATCATCAATAAATCAGAAAGAGTAATAAGAGGGTTCAAAATCTTCTCTCGGACGAACAGAGTTTCAGACTTGTCTTCCTTCAAAAGCTCTCTCACAAAACTAAAGTAAAATAAGAATAGCCATAAAAGTGGCTGTAAAACCTAATTAAATAGTCTAAACACGAATTGGGGTCTTCTTGTAAATATCAAAGTCTTCTGGGCAAGTTCTGCAATCCTTCAAACTTCATTAAAGTCGCGACTTGTGATTTCCTCCGATGGGTGTCGATCGATACCAGGGGGTATCAATCGATGCTTGACGCTTTGATCGGGCACTTAGTCACCAGACTTCAGTTTCGCTCCAGAATGCTTCATAAAACTCTAATATTTCCAATAATGCTCCAAATGTGCTAAAACCTGTAAAAGACTCTATAATAGAATAAAGACTCGATAAAACGGACTTATATCATGGCTTAAAGGAGGTAAAAACCATGATATATCAACCCCCCCAGACTTAGCCTTTTGCTTGCCCTCAAGCAAATAGAAGACTAAACCAGAGAAAGAGGTTTGAAAACATAGAGACTCATATGTTCTTGAAACGTTGCAATGACCAATTTCCCAAGCGCCCAAATGTCACATAACCAACTTTTGATCTAACCACCATGTACTTCTCCGTAGACATTCACAGCTTCCCAGACTACACACATTATTTCGCAGCATCGTTCAATCAAGCCATCCTCGCCAGTTTAATCGCTGTGATTAGTATCAAGAACCTTCTAGATTCTTTCTCATACAATATCATAACAAGGAACCACATTCTTTCACACTTTTTGATATTATTTCTCTCCCCCATACTTATTTCTTATTATGTTTCTTGCATGTACATATTAAGGTTCGAGACGCGAGTATTGATGGTATTTGCCACCGAATCCCCGGTTCTTCCCTCAAATGTAATCAAAGGTGTAGGCGAATAATGGCATCATAGGAAAATCCTAGCCTCGCTTCCACCTTTGTGTGATCATCTCCTCTGAAGTAGAATAATGGGATCGCTGGAAATTTTCCTAACCCTCTACTCAGAAGAAAATCATCTCATCTTTTAATGCACTTATTTATTAACTTGTAACAAGGAGAGAAATACCATTATTTTAAACACATGGGTTCTTTTGTCAGATACGAATGAGGAATAAAGCTCTATAGATACTAACCACATGGATGAAGTGCAAAAATTTTGGCTCAGGCTTTAAGGAACTTTGCTGGAAACATGAGTGTCTTCTAGTCAACCGATCAGCCTTTGGATTTTTCATTAGTCGATCTAGAGCTGATTCTGTAAAAATGGTCACTTCGAAGCAAGGTCAAATCAGTAGATTCAAGAAAAAGATCACAGTCTCAGACAAAATTTTGACTCAATAAAACAACGAATGACTCCAAAACGGACTGACTCTAAGAAAAACAAAAACAAAGTCAGCGACTACCTCCCCCAGACTTAAACAACACTGTCCCCAGTGTTATGTAGCCTAGAGTTGGTGAAAGAAAACAAATGAACTGAGTGGATTATGAAAACCAGAAACCGTACCTTCGCTGGGTATCGATCGATACTGGTAGGTATCGATCGACACCAGCCGTATATCGACACACTGATTGAAAATCAGGAGTGTCGAGTCGCTTAACCAGAGAAAGCATTCCATTGTGTTAGATTTTAGCACTGTTAGGAACACTCAAAAACAGGTTAAAAGCAACATGGTAGATCAAACATAAATCCAAACAAGTTCAAAGGCAAAAGCAGACACTGACATAAGTTCAACAGAAAAGAAAAATAAGGGAAAAGAAAGAAAAATACAAACGTGAAGATAGAGAAGACTAATCCTCCGTCTCTTCAGAATCACTCTCATCTTCAGCAGCAGCAGCGGTATGTGAAGGTCCAACGTCAGTGGGCGTGTTAGGTGAACGTGGTGAAACGGGAGGTCGAGATGAGGTAATGGCGGTCCAGATCGTCTGCAGACTCGCGACTACATACTGCTGAAAAGGATCCATCTCCATCTCAGGTAGTGGAGGAAGAGAAAACGCAGCAGCGAAAGGAGGTGGCTCGTGTTGCGGTTGACCCCTAGCAGGGTCAGATGCGGGTGGTAGTGCTCCAGTAGTTGAGCCTCGCCGTCGTGTAACCGGTGCAGGCTCCATGTCAGCAGGGGTAGGTGTGAAAAGCAACTGAGTAGGGTCACCGCCTATGTCTGTCAGATCGCTGTTGGGGAGCTGAACCAGATGGTCCTTAACAGAAGTGCTGAAAACCCAACGTCTGACTGGCTTCAGCCAACGCAGATGCTCCAAGTGCGCTTCGTCCATGAGCTCGCGGGAAGTTACGATCGAACAACTAGTGGTGCTGATCCCTAAGTTCAGAAAGATGGGAGTGAGAAGACTGCCCACCGTCTCGGTCTTCGTTTGGCCTGTAGTCCTAGAAGTCTTGTCGCGTCCAGTGAAATACAAATTGCGATTCATCCCGGTTAGGAATCGGGCCATAGTCGCATCACGGGTCCTAGCGCTGTCCTAGAGTGGTTGCGCCCAACGTTTGAAATGTTGCAAAATATTTTTTTCGAAAAAAAAAAAATTATGATTTTATTATATACGATTTCAAACCTATAACAACAACAACATGAACACCGATTTAATAGTGCTTCTCTTTTTGTTGTTTTGTTCCAGCCGCAACCCTTTCGCTAGGACTCGTCTCACTGCCCACAAGAAGGTCCCGACCCATATATGAACGATGTCAGGGAAGAAGAGGGTCACGAGCGACCAAGTCAGTTCACGTGCGGCTCCCTGCTCCACTCTGCCTCGTAAGCGCCATGCCTCCAGTTACATTCGGATGCCATCGCCTGCAGCCAGAGACCGAGCTTGGGCAGCCGCCTCGCTACCCGAGCATGGAAGATTTTGCTAGTGCAAGTGCGTTGCGACTGCCAGAGTACCTCCGAGAGCCGAACTGTTCAGGGGTGACCAACCGATCACATTGCATAGGGACCAGTCGCTCCAGGACTACCACTTCGCTTTTACCCGAACCGCGGAATCCCTTGGCTATCCCATCTCCATTGCCCAGCTAGCCCAGCAAATCTACCTCGGACTCCGTGGAGACATCCGTACCCGACTTTAGTCGGAAGAGATGTAGACTGACTCGTCGGGTGGCTCCATCTCTACTCGGAAGGCGTTGCGAAGAACGAGGCTCACACGATCCGTCTCGGTGAGTCCCATCCGCTAAAGTCGGGTACGGATGTGTCTACGGAGTCCGAGGTAGATTTGCTGGGCTAGCTGGGCAATGGAGATGGGATAGCCAAGGGATTCCGCGGTTCGGGTAAAAGCGAAGTGGTAGTCCTGGAGCGACTGGTCCCTCTGCAATGTGATCGGTTGGTCACCCCTGAACGGTTTGGCTCTCGGAGGTACTCTGGCAGTCGCAACGCGCTTGCACTGGCAACATCTTCCATGCTCAGGTAGCGAGGCGGCTGCCCAAGCTCGGTCTCTGTCTGCAGGCGATGGCATCCGAATGTGACCGGAGGAATGGCGCTTATGACGCGGAGTGGAGCAGGGAGCCGCACGTGAACTGACTTGGTCGCTCGTGCCCCTCTTCTTCCATGACATCGTTCGGATATGGGTCGGGACCTTCTTGTGGGCAATGAGACGAGTCCTGGTGAAAGGGTTGCGGCTGGAACAAAACAACAAAAAGAGAAGCACTATTAAATAGGTGTTCATGTTGTTGTTGTTATAGGTTTGAAATCGTATATAATAAAATCATAATAATTTTTATTTTTATTTTTTTCGAAAAAAATATTTTGCAACATTTCAAACTTTGGGCGCGACCACTCTAGGACAGCGCTAGAGTGATCTAATCCTGGGCTCTGATACCACTTTGTAACATCTCTATCCCGGGTCTCCGGAGATAACCGAGAATCGGGCATGTTAGGTTGTCACCAATGGCCAACAGCACATGATCGCCATGAAAAAACCCGGTAACAACAACAACACAACACACACGATCCAATCTAACCTGAAAGGAAACAAAGAGAGGGAGTTGAGTAATCAAGATTACCCAGTGAGGATGAGCCTTCAATGACTCACTTAACCCTTTCAACACTACATGAAATAATAACCAACAGTCTAAACCTAAAACGAGCTCAATCAAGGTTCCACACAATATTCTTTATAATTACTCTTTCTTATTTCATCACATAATCTCTTTTCTCATCACTCTTTTTTTCTTCCCGATTCTCAATCAATGCATTCTACCAGTGCTCACACACAATCTAACAAACAATGAGAATCTATCTGGCTCTCCGGCCCATTTTCTCATATTTGGCTGTCCGCCTTTTATAGTTGAAGCTCGGGAAAACTTCTTCACCCCCGTGCAAGTCTACCATCGCTGGTCTCGGGTGCATCAAACAAATCGAACCACTGATCCCATCACAGTGTCGAAGACCTAACATTTACTAATATATCCCACGCAATACCGGTTTATTTCTGCATGCAAACATTCACCTAGGTGCATGACACACAAACATGAAAACTCAACAAACAAGCCATATGGTTCAATCTGGTAACATCAATCAAACGAATCACAACTCCAAGTTCTACCCATTACCCATTACCCAACTAGACACATAAAACAGGAAGCAACGGTTTAAGAATGGACTATCAGCATCATGACGTATAATGGAAAAAGGGAAACGCATCATGCCCTCACCTTGGCACAGGCAGCGGAGAAGTCGTCGGAGACGGTGGAGGTGGCGTGAACAGCTCGCCTTCGATCTCATGAGAGGAGCTCGGCGATGAAGGAGGAGAGGCATATCCGACACCGTACACTGGAACGGCCATAACTTCTGACAGGGATCTTCGATTCGTATGAACTCGGGCTTCACAGAAAGGGGAGACTCGGGGCTTCAATTTGATGGTTATATCATCATCTGGTTCCCAGTGGTTCGTCGGGAAAGTGGCCCGCAAGGTGACGGCGGTGGTGATGGCGTGAGAGGAGGATCGTAGCGGCTTCTCTCGGGTGGAAACAGTGACGGCACGAGAAAGAAAGAGGAGCGGCGCGCGCGGCACGGCGGCGGCGATGCTGGTGTGCGACGAAGAGAGATGCGCGGCAGAGAGCTCGAGAGAGAGAGAGACACGAGAGAGAGAGGACAAGGGCTGCGCATGGGGAGAGGTGAGCAAAGGTAAGGGTTTCTTCTCCCCTAATTTCAATTTATATACTTGCCCGGTTTAGGGAAAAGTTAGAAATTAAACCTGTTGGTCCGGTTTGGGTTATCACAACATTTATATATACACATAGATATAACAATCATCACCGAACATATGAGATTTCACCTTAGCCTCAATTAAAGAATATATATTATCGACTTTACGCTAGACTAAGTAATAAAACGATGAAAAAATGGGTATGGTACACGATCTCGTTCCTCACCTTAGCCTATTGACAACGAAGAACCAACCACTTCTCCTTTAGACAAATTCAAGGGAAGCACCTTTGTCGACTTTGGTTGATCAAGGATGGTGGTGATACACGATCGTGCAGAAGAAGCGGAGACGTGCGGCGAAGAAGACATACACAGCGGCTGCTCGGATCAGCGAACTCGAACGGAGGGGATGCAACAGTAACTTGCAACGCAAGCCACGACTCAAAACTCCACGGTGATGCGCCGGCTCTCCAACGAAGGCGACATCTTCCCTGGTGCTCGGCAGCGAAGAACAGAGGTGGTGGTGATGGTGGAGGCACACACACCACAAACGAACGATGACAAGCAACGGAGACGAGAAGAGAGAAGAAGATGATGACGCGGAGGAGGAGCTACGGTGGCGCAGCAGAGGTGACACGTAAAGGCGAGACGGGATGGCGGCGAACTCTCCTCTCTCACGACTTGCGGCTAGGTTAGATGATGATGGAGATGCATACACTTTGTGTGTATATAGTTTGTTGTCGACCAAAACAATAAAAATAAATAAAGAATGGGCCTTATTGGGCCACATTCAATGGGCTAGGATGTTACAGACCGCATCCCATATTCCTTTCAACTGTATTAAACAAAGCTATATTTTATACTTTGATACCAAAAAAAAATTAATAGCACTGAGGGGAAAATCTGAATAAATGTATACCTAAGGAAAACATAACAAATAGCTTTATAGAATTATATGAGGTGAACAAGGTTTAGAAATACATATATTTTCTATTATTTGTTTGAAGTATCTGACTGTATATGTTTGACTGTGTATTTGAAATAGTTTTGATATCTTAATCAAGTATATGATAAAGTTTTTTCTTTTCTTTCCTTTTTTGAGAAACTATGATAAAGTTTTAATGAGAATATGCTACATCAAGGAAGAATCTCGACGTTATGATTGTCAACTATAATATCCCTAATTAATAGTTATGATTGTTACAAGCTATTGCACAACTAGGATTTAACCATCCCGTTTAGCTGTTTAGGCAATTATATTCAATTATATTTTAATCTTTGTAATATATAGATACTTTCTCAATTAACGAAATAGACTGAAAACTTCTGCAAATGTATCTTCTTCTTCCCTCTGTTTTTGTTTTTTCCAATAGTTTTAGTTTATTTGTTCGAAAGCCTACGTACATCAATATTAAAACTATAATAAAAACACATAAACTAGAAGAATATTTTTATTTTTTGTTAAATCCTGTAGTAATCCCAGGTCCTTTGGTATCATTTGGTATCAGAGCACAAATTCCTATCAAGTGTCTTTGTTCTTGAAGTTTCTGATTTGTTTCCTTTCAATAAACCGAAAACCCATAAAAATTGTATTTTTTTTTATGTTTTCGTTTATTCATTAAAAAAAAAATCGTTTTGCTTCTATTTCATTTGATTTCATTAAGGAAAAAACTTATAATTTTTTTGCTTTGCTTTCTTTGATTTATATTTGCTTATTTGCTTCATATAAACCGAAAAACCCATAAAAACTGTTTTTGCTTCTGTTTGATTTTGATAAGAAAACAAAAAAACCCACAAAAATTGATTTACTTCATTTTTTTGTATTGATTTTGTTTCACTCTGTTTCTTCATAAAAAGTTCACAAAAAAAAACCAAAAGAATTTTGTTTGTTCTTATTTCTGGTTTATTATTTTAAAACCAAAAATACATATATATATATATATATATATTTTTTTTTACTTTTATTTTTCGAGTCTAGTGTCATTAAAATATTTGAAAACCATAAAAACAAAATCTTGTTTTTAATTTTGTTACCGTTTTGATTAATTTAAGGGAAACAATAATCATATAAAAAGATTTGTTTCCATATCTTTTGTCTTTGAACTTAATTGTGGAATATCTTGCTTTTTGCTGTGATATTTGAAATTGATTCGGATTTATATAATGAGAGATTTTGACACATGTCACGATCTAATGACACATGTCACAATCTAAAAAGATTTATAGAATCTTAATTTCTGTTTTTATTTTTTTTTCCTTTTATTCATTTAAATAAAACACACTTGATTTTTCATTTTTTGTTGTTTTGTCTTATAGGAAAGTTTATACTATTGCATTGTTATTTTCAGTTTTTACACATGTCACGATCTTATGAGTTAGAATCTTAATTTATGTTTTTATTTTTTCATTTTATTTAGATTATTACTTTGACACATGTCGCGATCTTAATTAACAAAAACACATGTCAGAGCACCTCCATCGGAGGTATGAGGAAGGGGTTCTAAACCCCAAAACAATTAAAAATAAATCAAAATATCAGTTTTTATTCAAAAATTCTCAGAACCGTATCTTGTTTGAGAGACTTTAGATACGTTTCTCAACTCTTAAGAACCCCTACATGTCACTTTTTATTGGTCTAATTTTGTTTTATTTTATTTTGCCAAATCTTCTCCGCCTACCAATTTGCCTGCATCTCTTCATCAGGTTCATCGATATCAGAGTGGATGAAGAAATCACTTCAGTTCACCACCAATCCAATGCCGGCGGTCTCGATAGCCAGGTGCTCACTTCTTACTTTGTCTCTTTTTCGTTGATTTGGTTATTCAATTCGTCATCTCTTTGTCTTTCGTAATCTCTTGATTCAATTAAATTGTTTTTACATATCCCAGGTTCTTTGATATTTCGCTCCATCGGTCTTGATTTTATGAGCCATTGATTTTGTTATTCCGATGATTGGATCTATTTCTTATTTCTGTTTCTCTGTTACTTGATTCGATTAATTTTTGTTTTGCTGATTTGGATTTGGTTTTGCAGTGAAAAGGGATCAACTGACATACATGCTTGCATCAATTCCGAAACCATCTTTAGAAGATTCTTTTACTCTCAAAGAGAAATATATTCAAGGAAAGGTATGAAATTTAGCTTTCAAACTTACCGCATACATAGACCTCGAGAATCATGTCACTTGTTCTATTGTCCAATTAAGCTCATACTTGTGTATAGAAAAGGCTTAATATACTAAACATGCTTATGTTTATGCGTAGCTAGTACATGGAGAAAGGCATACATAGATGTGATGATTTGTTTGGCCATGAGCTAAGCATTTTGGGAGCAATCGGTTGGTTAATTTGATGGTCAAAAATATGTTTGTAAGATAAATCATTGGTTTTTCTGTTTAATCTAGGTAAGTATGAAATGATGAATCAATGCAAGTCTTCTGCGTCTGGCTACTTCTTGGGCAAAGTCTAGTGCAAGTCTTATGCATCTGGCTACTTCTTTGGCAAAGTCTAGTGCAAGTCTTTGGTCAGAGATCACAATGTTGTCTCTATTTTGAAGATCTAAATCTGAGGAGGTTGATAGGAATGATTTAAGAGAGATTTGGAAGGTTTCTGGCTCATGAGAATATTGAATGGTGAAAGCAGAAGAAGAAACTTCTTCATTGCTCGGAAGGTGACAGCAGAAGAAGCATTGCTCGGAAGTCATTATCTTGATCATTTATAGGATAAATCTTTGGTGTAACTACAACAATGTATGACATGATGAATCAGTTTGTAACAAATACACACAAGCTAGGCTTTTTCTTGTATCCACAACATTGAGTTTTTCTTGTAACAATGAGTTTAATAAATAAAAAGAGTTTTAAAGGAAACATACTACTATTCAGCAAATCTAGTTCTGCAGCATATATAACTCTGCAGCAAATATAACTCTGCAACAAATCTAGTTATGCAAAACCAATCGTTATGGAACTTGTTATTCAGAATTCTTGGCTAATGAGATTGATGTAACCATTTTGCCAAAATATAACTCTGCAGCAAATATTCTAATCAAAGATAGTTCTGCAGCAAATATTCTAGTCAAAGATAGCTCTGCAGCAAATCTAGTTCTGCAGCAAATCTAGTTCTGCAGCATCTATAATCCTATATATACACTCCATATCTTTAGCTCATCACATGCCATACTATTTCTAATTTTCTTTCTTTCATCATTTAGATAATGGATTCAAACAATCCTTTTGATTTCTCTTCAAATTTTACTGATCTCCTAAATAGTCCACAAGAGGTAAACACTACAGATTTCTCACTTACAACCGACGATCAAAACCATGCTAAAACCACATCAAGGCGCAAATGGTCGGTAAATGAAGATAAAGTTCTAATTAGTGCTTGGTTAAATACAAGTAAAGATCCTATTGTTGGTAATGAACAAAAAGCATATGATTTTTGGAAAAGAAGTGCTGCATATTATTCAGCAAGCCTTGCTGTTGCAAACCTACCAACCCGAGAATGCAGTAATTGTAAGCAAAGATGGCACAAGATAAATGACAGCGTCTGCAAGTTCGTTGGCTGCTACGATCATGCTTTAAGTCAAAAAAACAAGTGGTCAATCTGAAGATGATGTTCTCCAAGTAGCATACCAATTCTACTGCAATGATTACAAGACTAACTTCACGCTTGAGCACGCATGGAAGGAGCTCCGACATGATCAAAAATGGTGTTCAAACATATCTCACAGCGGTAAGGGTAATGCAAGCACAAAAAGAACAAAATTGGATGACGGTGGTGCATTTTCGTCAAGCTCTAATACATAAAGTCATGTAGATGAGCAAGCTATGGCTTGTCCTATCGGTGTTAAGGCATCAAAGCGCAAAGGGAAGAAGGTTGTTACTAATACAACGATTGAAGAAAGGGAGGCAAATTCACGAGAGAGGCTAGAGAACTTGTGGGCGCTAAAGGAGAAAGACATAGCTGAGAGAAATAAACTCTCTAGGATGGAACTCCTAAGAAGTCTTCTTGGGAAAATAGAACCACTTTCTGAAAAAGAAGAAACCTTCAAGAAAAAACTCATTGATGAGATGTTGTAATATATGTTTCATGTTAATTCAATGGTGTCTAACTATACTGGTACACATGCAATTCAATGGTGTCTAATTCGTTTGTGAAATTTTGATGATAAGTGATAAGTGGATGTCACTAAGGAGACACAAATCAGAAACTAATATAAGATTCTGTAAAAGCAATTACTTTCTATAAAAGTTAAAAAGTTCTCTGCCCAAGCAACACAAATCAGAAACGAATATATGATAAAGTAAAAGCAATAACTTTCTGTAAAAGTTACAAAGTCCTCTGCCCAAGCAACACAAATCAGAAACGAATATATGCTACTTGAATTATCACATCAGTTTAAAAAAAAAGAGAACTATGTGTAAAGAACCGAATATTTTCACATTGCTTTTTGAATTCAAAAATATCTTAATGGGATATATATATATATACTACACGTTTCTTATAAATGTCATCTACAATTTACTCTCATATAAATCACTTTCATCTTTTATTTTTTTCACATTAGTTATAAATGTCATCTCTTCCTTCGGTTGATGAAGAATTCGATAAAGCATTCGATGAATAATTTGATAGCGTGTTTGAGGAATGGTTGGATGATTATGTCCAGCTTCAAGAGGCAAAAAATTCAAGGCCAAAAAGAGCCTATATTAAAAGAGGCCGTGAAGACGGACACACCCGCTTATGGAATGATTATTTTAGTGAAGAGTCAATTTATCCCGATGCTATATTTTGCCGTCGATTTAGAATGAACAAGCCATTGTTCATGCGTATTGTTGATCGACTCTCACATGAAGTACAATACTTTCACCAAAGACGAGATGCTACTGGAAGATTAGGTCTCTCTGCACTATAAAAGTGCACAACAACAATACGTATGATGGCATATGGTTGTGCAAGTGATGCGGTGGATGAATACCTCCGGCTAGGTGAAAGCACTGCTGTCTTATGTTTGGAAAAATTTGTAGATGGAGTTATATTTTTATTTGAAGATGTCTATCTACGAAGGCCTACACCAGATGATCTCCAACAATTACTCAATATTGGAGAGATGCATGGATTTCCATGCATGATCGGAAGCATTGATTGTATGCATTGGGAGTGGAAGAATTGTCCTACCGCTTGGAAAGGACAATATTCACGTGGAGGTGGAAAACCCACAATCGTTTTAGAGGCGGTTGATCTCTGGATTTGGCATGCATTTTTTGGACCTCCATGTACCTTAAATGATATCAACGTTCTTGATCGCTCACCGGTTTTTGATGATATTTTACAAGGTAAAGCCCCGAAAGTGAATTACGTTGTCAATGGACACCAATATCATATGGGTTACTATCTCACCGATGGTATATATCCTAAATGGGCAACGTTTATCCAATCAATCCGACTTCCTCAAAATCCGAAAGCGTTATTATTTGCTCAACCTCAAGAAGCCGTCCGCAAAGATGTTGAGCGTGCTTTTGGAGTCTTACAAGCTCGCTTTGCCATTATCAAAAATTCTGCTCTCATCTGGAATAAGCTAAAAATAGGAAAGATAATGAGAGCATGTATCATATTGCACAATATGATAGTAGAAGATGAACGAGATAAATACACTCAATATGATGTATCAGAATTTCAACAAGGAGAAGGAAGTGGGAGTGCACAAGTAGATTTAACGTACTCTACAAATATGCCTACTAATCTAGGTAATATTATCAGCAACCGTACTCGACTTCGTGACTGAACTATACATCATCAATTAAAAGCGGATTTGGTTGAACATATATGGCAAAATTTTGGCACAATAGAGGATTAGAGCCAAATTAATTATGTTATTCATCATGGTTTTATATGTTTTCTATCATTGTACGTTTTATTTTTATAAGTTTTATGGTATGTAATTTTATGTGTAATTATGTTTTTAAGACAATATAACTCTTTGATTATATTATATATAACTATTGCATTATTAGTATTGTTATTATTCTAAAATATATAAATAACTATAATTAATTAATGAAATTCCCTCAGAAAGAATATTTAATGCAATTAAGTATATTTAAAATATACTTTAATATATTTAAAAATAATCTTTAGATATTCTTTTATTTAAGATAAATTTTTAAGATTTTTATTTTTCCAAATAAAATAAACTTACAAAACAAGTAACAACAAAATTAGTATTATAGTTTTTAGATACTTAGTGGGTATCTTAACCAATGGAGGCCCAAAATTAGATGGGTTTCTCAACTTAAATTAAACTAAAGATTTACATTAGTTTATTAGTTAGATACTTAATGGGTTTCTTATGGATGGAGGTGCTCTTATGATCTCGTGAGTAAGAATTATCTTACGTGTCACGATCATGTTGAGAAATCCTGCTTTATATAAAGATATAAAAAAAAACTATTTTACCATATTAAATATACTTTTAATAAAAATTTGAACATGGACTAGCACTAGTTTTAAGACGATCCCGTTGGGGCATATTAACCGAGTTTAATACATTGTTGTTGCCTGAAGTGTTTCTGAGCTGCATGATTTCCGGGCGTCGCGGTATCAACAATTTCTTTGCCTGCGTCACTAGAATCGGATATTCTGTGTGCAGGGGCGAATCCAGAAATAATTTTTACTAGAGGCACAAATATTAAATTAATTAATAATAAATAAAATACTAAAATATAGTTTCATACAAAAAATACGAAATACAATATTTATGTGTGTTTAATTGATTTAGTTAGAAAACAAAAATAATTTTTAAGATTTGAGTTGTTTTTAATTTTAATTTATGTTAAATAGATAGCTTTAATTTATTATTTTAGGTTTTGTCTAAATTTTTTAATAAGTTAGTTGAACAATCAAAAGAATGGGGGCATAATCTTAAAATTTTATGGGTGCACAATTTAAATTATCTAACAATTATACTAATATTTAAAAAAACAATGGATGCATGTGCACCCACTCCCACCTCTCTAGCTTCGCCCATGTCTGTGTGACGTAAAAAGATGAAAAAGACCGTCGATGACACAGCCTAGAAGTGGAATATGCGAAGAGCAATTGGATTTCACTTGATCCATTTATTTGAAGATGTATAGATATAGATTTCTTGAAATATTTTGTATTCATAATATTCATATCAAGTAATCGCATAAAGGTTTTTGGTTCCCACATTCGACTCCGAAATTCTCGGTGTTCGCATGACTCGCAATCCATAATCGTTTGTCAACGGGTGACTGATGCAGCGAGATATTTGGAATATTTCCAAATATCTTCATTATTATCTTTTATTTAATTAATTAAGATTATTCTAGATTTTAGGGTTTTATGATTTATTATAAATAAGCCGTTTAGGCCTTCTATTGTAGGCAGTTGATGATTTGATTAATAAAGAGATTTTAAAGAGGTTTTGATAAACCACTGTGAAGAATATTCACAAACCCTAGCTTCTGCTCCATCATTTGGTATCAGAGACGTGTTCCTTTGATTTCTCAATCAAGAACGATTCTGGATGTCATGGTGAGTGATAGTTTCTATCCTTTTGTCGAGAGAGAAGAGAACCAAGAGATCTACAGAGAGATCTATGGCGATCCGATCTACGACGTCTATGAAGATGAATTCCTGGTTATGGAGTTTGTTTTCAAAGAAGATGTTTTTGCAAATTTTGTCCGTGCAAAATCCGTTCGGAATCAGGTCTGTACAAAGTTTGTACAAAATCAGATCTGTCCAGAGTTCATGAAGAATCTGCTTCGTGCAAATTTCGGGCGAAATCAGTTTCGTGCAAATTTCGGACGAAATCAGTTTCGTGCAAATTCCGGGTATCATATTGACTCTGATGCCGATTTCGTGTAGAATTCGGTTCGTGCGAAAATTGTGCAGAATCAGGTTTATGGAAAAACTCTGCAGAATCCGTTTCGTGCGAAAATTGTGCAGAATCAGGTTTTTGGAATATCTCTGCAGTATTGGGTTCGTGCAAAATCCGGGTGGAGAGATTTTCTGACAGAATACGTGCGAGATCTTGTGCGTATTCAAACTAATGGATTTAAGAAGATCTATATGATGTTAAGAATGTTGTTGAAGATTCGAGGGCGAATCTTTCTTGGCCGACGGGACCTGATGCAGCGAAGAATTGAAGATTCGAGGACGAATCTTTTTTTGGCTGGCGAGACTGATGCAGCGAGATATTTGGAATATTTCCAAATATCTTCATTATTATCTTTTATTTAATTAATTAATATTATTCTAGATTTTAGGGTTTTATGATTTATTATAAATAAGCCGTTTAGGCCTTCTATTGTAGGCAGTTGATGATTTGATTAATAAAGAAATTTTAAAGAGGTTTTGATAAACCACTATGAAGAATATTCACAAACCCTAGCTTCCGCTCCATCAGTGACCGTATGTTAAACTGGAATGTGGAAGAATAAATCCAGCGTGTATTCTCCGTCTCGGGATCCATTGGAGACACAAAATCATATGTTTTTCTCATCATGTCGATTCTCTGCAGAAATTTGGGCTCGGTTAACAAAAGGCTTGCTTAAAGGTCGCTTCTCATTGGATTGGAACAATCTGATTCAATTGCTATCCGATTCTCAGCTTGGCCGTATTCCTTTGCTCTTGTTTTGGTATGCTTTTCAAACCACTACCATCCATTGTATTTGGAAGGAGAGAAATGATAACAGGCATGGCGAATCCCCTATTTTCTCAACCCGTATAGTCACCCTCATCGACAAACATATCCGAAACAGGCTCCTTTCGATTCGTGAATTGGGAGATAACAAGTTTGACGATGCACTCCAAATCTGGTATGCGACTAGAAGCTGAGGAAGATTTATTTATATGAACTTTAAGATTCTATTAAAAGCTCAAATCAAAGTCGCACAAATAGTTATTTTTTTATCTTGAATAAATTTTACATTCAATTAAAAAATATATATTTGGTGTCACGTGAACATCTTCATGATTTACTTAATGCTGGAATATTAAACAACAATTTTCGTATATCCAGATCTAAATCGATAACACCGAAACTAGAAATTTAGTCTAAGAAGAAAGGCCTTTGATTGTTTCACACTTAAACAGATTTGCAAATAAGCGAAGTCCGGTCTATAGTGAAAAACACAGATCTTAAAAGCTTAAGTTTTAGACTTTATGATTGTTTTGGTTTTTTTTTTTGTAAGGAAACATTTGAATTTATTTTGGTTCTTTCTTACAACTACGATGGTTTCTGACAACTTTTATTGATGTCAAATGTTTGGAGTATTGAATTAAAAATATTACAAAAAACCATAGCACCAAAGATTTTGATATTATTTTGAACTATGTTTTCTAGGCATACATTTTGAAGAAGTTGAGATTTCAAAGTAGTGCAGAAATCACAAATGAGTCTTATCAGCCGGCGGACAAGGGTATTTGCAAGCACACTGTTTAGTCCCTGTGAAGTCACAAATGCCATCTGCAGCTGGTCCAAATACAAACTTGCATGCTCGAGCACAATCTCCAATAGATTCGCACGTCCCAATATATTGACCGCATCCTACATCAATATTAAAACTATAATGAAAACACATAAACCAGAAGAATAATTTTTGAACACAAACATTTACGTTCAGTTATGAACTCTTGTAATTTATGAGCGTTTGTATGGTTCGATGTCACTTATTAGCTAAAAATATACTTATAAAAAGACCAATCACGTTACATAGTTACAAGCTATTGCACAATAGATAGATTTCGAGCTCTACGTTGTTGTCATCACCGTAGATTTACAAGCTATTTACAAGCTTGGCAATTCATATCGCATCTCCGGCTCTACGTTGTTGTCATCACCGTACATTCCACCTCCTCACCTCCAACACCACCATCGTCAATGGAGCTTTCTTCGGTCTCCTTGGTTATGTTCACACTACAAGAAAACCTGGTTATTGCCACTACAATAGCAGTCGCAAAGTAGTTGTAAACTCCATTTTTACGACTACTTTGCTACTAAATGTAATTGTAGGAAATTTCTCGTCGTAAAAACATATAGTCGTTAAATAGTCGTAATTTTACGACTAATTTACGGCCACATAACGACTGATAAGTGTAGTCGTAAATTCGTCTTAAGAAAGTCGTAGAGTATTTAGATGTACTTTAGTCGTAATATAGTAGTAAAATACACAGACATAATTTAGTCGGTAAAAGTTACAACTATTTACCGACGATATAATTAAAGATTTAACGACTAAATAACGACGAAACTGTGTTAAAGTATGCGAAATGTTAAAATTTGAATGTAAGTCATGTAAGGATTTGAAAGTTTGTGTAGGTTGAGGTTCGAATGTAAGTCATGTAAGGATAAGTATGGCTAGTCACTTTTGAGTAAGTTGTTTGATCGCATCAAGAAGTTTGCAACTTGGACATTGGGCTCAGATTCTTTTTATGGCACTTTCGGATTTGAGCTCCCATATTCTAGTCTTCTCCCTTTGCCTATTCTTGTTTGCTTGAGGAAAAACAAATGTTTAAGTTTGGGGGAATGATGATATGGCGGAATGATGGAGAGGGTTCACCTAAATTCATATATATATGATGATTTAGAAAGAAAAACTCATCTCTGAAGACATCAAAAATGCGGTATTTGCCATGATGATATTCTAAAAGTATGTGTTGTATTTAAACGCGGACAAAGTACCACACCAGAGGCAACTCGATGTAGCAGACAACATGCAGGTATCCCGAATGCTGGGTATGGCATACGAGAGTTATCAACATGGAACCGTGAATCCTCTACCCATGAACATTCTTATCATCCCCACCAACAGAGACTTCAAGTTGGCGTTGGATTATTTATATGATTCCTAGACATGTCTCTGCAAAGTTTCAGATCGATCCAGATTAATTTGCTCAACCAAACAGTCCAACTCTCCACCATGGTCGGATAGTCTCGGGAAAACACAAACATTTATCAAACCATAATTTCTAATGATAATCTGATTTTGGCTGTAGCTAAAATATCTTTTATTTTGAAGTAGATATTTTGGAACTTTTATTTTGTGGGTTTTTTTAAAAAAATATAGTGGATGCTTAGGTGGACCCTGAGGTGGCGCAATGAATTAAATTTCACTACGTTTCTAAATAGTAACCATTCGTAGTAAGAAATCTAGAACTAATTACACCTATAACATTTCAAGATGTAAATACATACACAAATCTTCAAGAAGTTGACAAAAAAAAAAACAATCTTCAAGATTTTGTAAATACAGAAACAAATCTTCAAGATTTTCTAGTCAAACCATCACCCAAACTACAATATAAAAAGAGATGAAGTGTAGCCTTCCACTTCACCATTGAAAACAAAAGCAAAAAAAAAACTTTTACTTGAAGAATGAAAAGCATTTCCTTTAAACTTTTGCTATTCGTTTCTCTTCTTGTCGTCGTCTTCCGTAAGTATACATACCTTACCAGCAGTCTCATTGTTAAACAAACCAATAAAATTATACATATCTCTTTATTAGTAATTGAAACTAATCTTTGTTAACAAAAAGCATTTTAGAAACGAATAAAAGTAAAAACTGTTCATTCGAATCAATTTTTAGTTTTTTTAATTATTATTATTTTTTTCAGTATTAATTTTTGTTTTTAAAATCATTTTATTATATTTTTATATGTTTTAAGGACAAAATATCGCGGTGGGAGATTGGTGTACGACAAACGAACAATGCAGAAGATATTGCAGATGCGATGCAGCATATTGTGACATAAGCCGTCAAATTTGTCATTATGGTTTAAATGCTATGGATACAATTGATGTCGGTACTTCCAAACAACATTGTATTCCAGAACATAAAGGTTGTGGTGGTGGAGGACCTCCACCGCCGCGGCGATTGAAATTATAATGATAAAAGTACATATATGTGCCTAATAAAAAGTTATTTATCAAAGAATTAAAACTTTCTTAAAGATTTTGATGTGTTCATCTGTTGATGATCATAGGTTTATGAACACCGCCTTAAATTATAAACCAAGGTGGAATAAAATCACATACAGTACAACATGTATAAAATCATAAATTATCCAATAACATCTCTAGCCAAGTTTGAAGATGTAGATTCTAGAACATCTCGCTGGTTGGATCTGGAAGCTGCATCAGATCACATCAGGCAGTTGAGTTGCTGACGTGGCGCATGAGCTGATGGTGTGACCAGCCAAGTGGCATGAGCTGACTTGGCAAGAAAATAAAGGTGTGATTCGATGTGGAGATGTTGTGGAGATAAGTTAAAAAAAACAGGAAATATCCATAACTGCTGATTTTCGAAGATTATAGGTTATAGGGTTTTTGGGGTGGGTATAAATATTCTAGAGAGGTCATGAGCCGTCGGTAAGCACTCTAGAATATTGTTGTAAGGTTGTAAACTTCGAAGCAAAAAGAAAAGCTTAGAAGGTGAGTGTTGATTAACTTTCTTTGTGTCTCACGAGCGGGTGAGTAGGACCAAAGGAGAGTTAGGCTTAGATTTGTTCTTAGTCGGGTTTTATCTATTGGGTAGAATAGGTTGAGTAACTTACGAGATAAAGGAGATCCTTGTAAAAGGTTTTTTTATCAATAAGAATAAATATACAAGCGTTGGACTTGGCGCGTTGCAAGTCAAAGTCATGTTGTTGTGCACCTCTATACCTCTACAATTGGTATTAGAGAGGACACTTGATAAAGGAGTTTTAGCTTATCTTTTCAACATGTGAGATCTTGTGACAAGGTATGGAGAAGGCACAACAGTTTGTTGTACCAATGCCGCTGAAGCTTGACGTTGAGCACTATGGTTACTGGAAGTTATCCATCAGACATATGATTCAAAGTATTGATATGGATGCTTGGTTCGCAGTGGTTGATGGATGGACACCGCCAATGACAAAGAACGACGCTGGGGAAACGGTTCCAAAGCCCAAGAATATATGGACTGTCGATGAGAAGACATGAGCAAAACACAATTCTCAAGCTCTGTCTGTTATTTTTTGTTCGCTGCCCATGAACCATTTCACTCGGGTGCAAGGGTGTACGTCTGCAAAGGAGGCTTGGGACATTCTACAGGTCTCATTTGAAGGCACTAGTAATGTGAAGCGTACTCGACTTGACATATTGCCATCATAATTTGAGAATCTGACCATGGGAGATGGTGAGACTGTTGATGGTTTCAGCACCAAGTTGAGTTCGATTTTTTAGGAGGCAGTTGTTTTGGGGAAGAGATACAAGGACAAGAAGCTGGTGAAGAAGTTTCTCTGGAGTTTGCCTGCTAAGTTTCAGTCGCACAAGTCTGCTATTGATGTCTCCCTGAATTCAGATGAGTTGAAGTTCGACCAATTGGTTGGGATGATGCAGGTGTATGAGCTGCATATGAAGAAGATAGATCAAACTATAGGGAAAGGAATTGCTCTGACGGATGTTGCGAATCAGACATGTGTGACTGAGGACAACGTAGGGTTGATTGTCAGGAAGTACTTCAGAAAGATGGAAAGAGGTCAACGCAAAGGAACCTCAACATTCGGCAAACTTGAAGCAGAAAGGGAAAACAGGAAGTCGGAGAAACAATGTGTTGAATGTGAGGGTATTGGCCACTTCAAGTCTGAATGTCCAACTATCAAGAGGAAAAGTTTGCTGGAATGCTATGAGTGCAAAGGCTATGGTCATATTAAGGAGGATAGTCTTGGATCATCTGGGACAAAACGAAAGTCGTATATGACGTGGAGCAAGAGTGATACTGACGGAGACGAGGATTATTGAGAAGAAATTCTCAACAACTTTGTTGCCTATTTTGGTGTCATTGAAGAATAAGAGAAAGGAACAGCTTTGGAAGTCGAGATTGAAAAACATCAGGCGTCTGATTCAGAAACAGAGGAGGAAGATTATGATATACCATTGGAAGAGCAAATCAGTATTCTGATTGAAGATATGATTATGAGGAGAAAGGAGAATCACGATCTCATTTCAGAAAAGAAGGATCTGATGAGTAAGATTTCCATTCTTGAAAAAGAGTTGTCTGAGGAAAATGTCAAATCACTGGGTTTGGAGAAACGGTTGGAAGATCAGCTGAAAAATATCAAGATGATGAGCAAAAGAACCAAAGATCTAGACAAGTTCCTGACTGTTGGCATAACGTGTAATGTCAACTGGGGACTGGGGTATCAAGGAGGTAATTAAAGTGGTTCAACTCAGTCTGTTAAAGGTTTAACCTCAGTCGAGAATCAACCAGAAGCAAATCAGAAAAAGGAGCATCAGGAACCCAAAGTGGTATGATCAGAAGTGTGTATACACACAACTGGAGAAAGTCTGAACATAAATATGATCAATACAACTTGAGGAGTAAAAGAACTGGATGCTGGTATTGTGGAAGTCAGAGTCACTACAAGGCTGATTGTCACATGTTTCTAAATGGTATCACACAAGTCATGCGTCAGAATAAGTTTCACAAAGATGGTAAGCGAGCCAGTCACGTGTACATCAAGAAAAACGATATGTACTGTCATGTGGCATACACAACAGAGGAACCTGCCTCTGGTCGAAAGCAATGGTATTTTTATAGTGGTTGCTTAAGACCCATGACTGGAGCACACGGGAATTTGAGCAAATTTAAAGAAGTCTCAGCTGGGAAAGTTACTGATATGCTCAAATTAATACCCTATTTAGATACTAAAGCAGTTGTCGTAGTATAACAAGGGGTCGAACACAAGGACTCACAGAAACACACAATAGATTATATAGGTGAGAATCACGCTAAGCAATCAATGGTATTGAAAACACGACTTAAATTAAACGGTTGTAAATTCAATTGGAGAAAGGCTAGGTTCAGGGTATTTCTCAGGGAATCACTGAATGCAGATAAAATAATTAACAGGATTCAGATTTAGCGCGGTTCTTGAACTCAAATCACTATGGTATAATTAACCAACTCTCGTTGCGAGAATTATCTAAGTCTAAATCCTAGGAATTCTAAATCTCTTTACGAATCCTAAAGTATAAACCAACTTTTATTTTCAAGTTTGATTTGTTCACAAAACAACTAAACCAAATCTCTTTGCAAATAGTGTTTTGGTCACCCTAGGTTCTATCAGGTAATTAATCGCACTCTCGCGCCTAACCAATTATCCTAAGATATAAGTTCTAGGTGATCAATCTAGAATTAGCTTTGCAAACAACCTATGGTGAAGAACTAATTCATATATGAATCCTAATAATAAATCAACCTAGCATTCAGAGAAAATCCTATTGAGAACCCTGAACCTAACAAGGGATCTACTCAGACATGGAAATTGAAGCAATAAACAGGTTTGAATAAATCATCAATAAATCAGAAAGAGTAATAAGAGGGTTCAAAATCTTCTCTCGGACGAACAGAGTTTCAGACTTGTCTTCCTTCAAAAGCTCTCTCACAAAACTAAAGTAAAATAAGAATAGCCATAAAAGTGGCTGTAAAACCTAATTAAATAGTCTAAACACGAATTGGGGTCTTCTTGTAAATATCAAAGTCTTCTGGGCAAGTTCTGCAATCCTTCAAACTTCATTAAAGTCGCGACTTGTGATTTCCTCCGATGGGTGTCGATCGATACCAGGGGGTATCAATCGATGCTTGACGCTTTGATCGGGCACTTAGTCACCAGACTTCAGTTTCGCTCCAGAATGCTTCATAAAACTCTAATATTTCCAATAATGCTCCAAATGTGCTAAAACCTGTAAAAGACTCTATAATAGAATAAAGACTCGATAAAACGGACTTATATCATGGCTTAAAGGAGGTAAAAACCATGATATATCAACTCCCCCAGACTTAGCCTTTTGCTTGCCCTCAAGCAAATAGAAGACTAAACCAGAGAAAGAAGTTTGAAAACATAGAGACTCATATGTTCTTGAAACGTTGCAATGACCAATTTCCCAAGCGCCCAAATGTCACATAACCAACTTTTGATCTAACCACCATGTACTTCTCCGTAGACATTCACAGCTTCCCAGACTACACACATTATTTCGCAGCATCGTTCAATCAAGCCATCCTCGCCAGTTTAATCGATGTGATTAGTATCAAGAACCTTCTAGATTCTTTCTCATACAATATCATAACAAGGAACCACATTCTTTCACACTTTTTGATATTATTTCTCTCCCCCATACTTATTTCTTATTATGTTTCTTGCATGTACATATTAAGGTTCGAGACGCGAGTATTGATGGTATTTGCCACCGAATCCCCGGTTCTTCCCTCAAATGTAATCAAAGGTGTAGGCGAATAATGGCATCATAGGAAAATCCTAGCCTCGCTTCCACCTTTGTGTGATCATCTCCTCTGAAGTAGAATAATGGGATCGCTGGAAATTTTCCTAACCCTCTACTCAGAAGAAAATCATCTCATCTTTTAATGCACTTATTTATTAACTTGTAACAAGGAGAGAAATACCATTATTTTAAACACATGGGTTCTTTTGTCAGATACGAATGAGGAATAAAGCTCTATAGATACATACCACATGGATGAAGTGCAAAATTTTTGGCTCAGGCTTTAAGGAACTTTGCTGGAAACATGGGTGTCTTCTAGTCAACCGATCAGCCTTTGGATTTTTCATTAGTCGATCTAGAGCTGATTCTGTAAAAATGGTCACTTCGAAGCAAGGTCAAATCAGTAGATTCAAGAAAAAGATCACAGTCTCAGACAAAATTTTGACTCAATAAAACAACGAATGACTCCAAAACGGACTGACTCTAAGAAAAACAAAAACAAAGTCAGCGACTACCTCCCCCAGACTTAAACAACACTGTCCCCAGTGTTATGTAGCCTAGAGTTGGTGAAAGAAAACAAATGAACTGAGTGGATTATGAAAACCAGAAACCGTACCTTCGCTGGGTATCGATCGATACTGGTAGGTATCGATCGACACCAGCCGTATATCGACACACTGATTGAAAATCAGGAGTGTCGAGTCGCTTAACCAGAGAAAGCATTCCATTGTGTTAGATTTTAGCACTGTTAGGAACACTCAAAAACAGGTTAAAAGCAACATGGTAGATCAAACATAAATCCAAACAAGTTCAAAGGCAAAAGCAGACACTGACATAAGTTCAACAGAAAAGAAAAATAAGGGAAAAGAAAGAAAAATACAAACGTGAAGATAGAGAAGACTAATACTCCGTCTCTTCAGAATCACTCTCATCTTCAGCAGCAGCAGCGGTATGTGAAGGTCCAACGTCAGTGGGCGTGTTAGGTGAACGTGGTGAAACGGGAGGTCGAGATGAGGTAATGGTGGTCCAGATCGTCTGCAGACTCGCGACTACATACTGCTGAAAAGGATCCATCTCCATCTCAGGTAGTGGAGGAAGAGAAAACGCAGCAGCGAAAGGAGGTGGCTCGTGTTGCGGTTGACCCCTAGCAGGGTCAGATGCGGGTGGTAGTGCTCCAGTATTTGAGCCTCGCCGTCGTGTAACCGGTGCAGGCTCCATGTCAGCAGGGGTAGGTGTGAAAAGCAACTGAGTAGGGTCACCGCCTATGTCTGTCAGATCGCTGTTGGGGAGCTGAACCAGATGGTCCTCAACAGAAGTGCTGAAAACCCAACGTCTGACTGGCTTCAGCCAACGCAGATGCTCCAAGTGCGCTTCGTCCATGAGCTCGCGGGAAGTTACTGATAACACCATATTTTACTTGTTTTTAGGACTTTATTTTCATAGGTTTTAATCCCACTTTGTATAGTTTTGGGATCTTTTCATGCATTTGAGTCTCATTTAGTTTTAACTTGCATTTTAGAAGTCCTAGATAGTTTTGTGTCGTTTTTGGCTTGCTGGAGCCTTTTTCAGGTGTTTAGGAGTGCTTGGAGCAGCTTGGATCAAAGGAGACACTTGGAGTTCGAAGGAAGATCGAAGGAAGATCGAAAGAGGAGCAAAAGGAGCAAAATACACTTCCGATCGGTTTATAACCGATCCCGATAACCGATCAACATTCCCGATCAAGACGATGTGTCTGAAAGATCCAACCGGAAGAACACCTTGCCCTTTGAATTAGACTGGGAGCTCTTCACGAAAGTTATTCGAAATTGCGTTAGCTTTCTAATAGAAGTGGTTTCATGTCATTCTCATCAACGGTTCGTGAGATGCGTTTGATTTACTGAAGACATGTCATTACCGGAAAATGCAGCGGTAATCCGAAGCAGCTGAAAGATCATGTCGGATGGAAGCCTTCCCGTACCCAGTTTAATCTCAAATTTGGACACAAGATAGACAAGTGAGTTAGCTTCGCGTGAGCGTTGGATTCGTGCCATTCAGGGCTGTGGTTCAAGAGTTATGGCTGATTTAGTGAAGACAGGTCAGGCGATCGGTTATAACCGATCGGTTACAAACCGATCAAGATTGCCACCAGCGATCGGTTATAACCGATCCCCGTAACCGATCCCGACACTTTTAATGCCCATTTTTGTATTTAAGTCACCTTTACTCATTAAAAACATAAGTCTTCTTTCCCAAAAACAAAAAGTCTCTCTGGGGAGAGCTCAAGAACACCTTTTGGTGTTCTTGAATGGATTTTCATGTACATTTCACATAAGGGAAGATTTCTTCACTTTTATTTCATTTTATATCTATTTGATTCTTCTTCTTTCTTTTCTATGGTTTACTTTTGTGATTTGTGTTATTTTTGTGAGTTGACTTTTATTTTCTGGGTTTGTGTTCTTCGTGTTCTTCGTGTTCTTAGTATGTTCTTGTGAATAGCCTTTTGTTGGATCATGATTAGGTTTGATTTAGATGGTTTGATGGTTGATTGTTGATGGTTAGGACTAGATAAACATTTGTTCTCATGTTAGGAGGGATCTTAATGCTAGAATCGAATTGACAACTCATTTCTAGAACTTAAGACATTTCTCGCCCGGAAGGTGTTCGATGAAATGTCTAGAAAACTTCTAAGCATGCAATTCAATTCTTAGCCAATGGAAATTGATGATTAAGGTGAATTGTTGACTTGTATGGGCTAATGCTTAATGATTATGGATCATTTAGTTTCGAACGGAAGTTCTTGATAACTAGATGATTTGTAAATGGATTAGTATCATGGAAGTGAACTAATCTACTTGTGTGATCCATGTCATAAGAATGAATGTGCATTGAATGTTTAGGCATCATTAGTCAATGGTTGATTGATGGTTAGATGATGGTGATTTAGGATGATCTTGGATGAGTCTTTCACTTAGGTTGGTTCTTAATGCTAGATTTGACATGATAAACCGAAACCTAGTACTACACCTTAGATTAGTTAGATTTTTGGTCTCATCCCATGCATTAGGGATAGATTCGAGTAAGCGGTGTTAGTACTAGATTAGGTATGTTCATTCGTTTCTAGATCTTAGGCATTTCACTCATGACTCGAGTTTAAATGAATTGCTTGACCCGAACCTTTTGTGAGCTATGCATATCCTAGCCAACGGAAGTTGATGTTTAGGGTGTTTAGTGAACTAATTGGAATTGTTTCTTAATGCTTGTTAATTATTTAATCACAAATGGAAATTTGTTCTTGATTAGATAATTAACAAGGTGATTAGTGCCATGGAAATGGATTAGTCATATTTGTGAATTCCATGTTCTAAGATAGTGATTAATGCTTCCAAATGATTCATTGTTTGATTGTTACTCATCTCATTGATAGCTTAGTTCATGATCCAACATTTTAGTCTTGTGTTTTGTTTTCCTTCTTGCATTTGTTTCCTTTCTCATAAATATAAAAACCAAAAACAATGTTTGCTCTAGCTTAAGAAGTTTCTTGCATTCTTAGTGCCTCAATCTTAACCCCTTATGGATTGACATCTCAAGTACTACAATGACATGAGTGGGATTTGAGCAATTGATAGGAAAAATCCTACTATCAATTTGGCGCCGTTGCCATTGGGGTTTAGCATTGATCATTAGGATTTGGATTCTTCTTGAGACTAGAGTTTTTATTTTCTTTTGTTGTTAATCTTTTTCCCCTTTTCTTGTGATCTTGATCTCTTAGGTTCGAAACTAGGAGTAAAGGAAACATTCAAGGAGAGAGTGAATAAGAGGACGCAACCGTCAAGCTAGCGACGTTAAACGCGCCATTGGGGACTCCCCCAATTCTATCCTTTGTATATATGTTTATATGTTTGTTTTAAGCTTGATTTAATATTTGTTTTTGTATGTTTTGATGTTACAGGGCGTCGGGATTCGCAGGAGAACGTTCGGGATCAAAACGCGAAAAATCGCAAGTCCAGACATGCTGGATCGGTCACGACGATCGGTTATAACCGATCAGAATGTGCTGAGATCGGTTATGCCGATCGGTCACAGAAATGCGATCTGTTATGAAAAAAAAAACGTCTTCTGCAATCGGTTACGTTGATCGGTTATAACCGATCAAGATCTTCATCGATCGGTTTTGCCGATCGGTTATAACCGATCGAGAGCCCATGACCCATAATGGTGAAAAATGGGACGGATCTAAACGGCCAAAGACCGGTGAGCTTCAACGCACAATGCTTCCTCCTCGTGAATCCACTCCACTCCAAGGTACCACTAACTTATCCCTTTGTATATACCATTTCGTTTTTGTTTTTGTTTATGTTTGTTTTACTCTCTCTTTGGCTTAATTCACACCGAGACGGTGTGATTTAAGTCCGGGGGAGAGGTTATTGTGTTTTGACATTGTGTATTTTGTCTTATTTTTATTTTCTTGAGTCATTGCATTGTATATTTTCAATTGCATAAAAAAACGAAAAACAAAAAAATCATCATGTAGTTTGCATTAGTCCATGTGCATTCTAGACTTGACTTGATCACTCATTTCTAGATCATATTGGTTGCATTCATGTGCATGGGAGTTCATAAAACATGTATGATAAGCTTTCATTGTGATGCTCTCGATAATGGTTTTATATTGCTTAAACGATTTCAAAAGACTTGAAAACTTCGTACTTTGATCTCTCTACTCTTAACTCTTTGTCTTGTAAATACTTGTTTAATTTGAAATCAACCCCTTGATAATTGGACTTAAATGAATATAATCTTCTTGCTTATGGGCTTGTGATACATAACCATGGTTCAAAGAAAACATTCGGGTTATCTTATCCACTTTTACCACTCTCTAATAACCCGAGTGGCCATTCTCATTTTTAGAATGGTTCCCTACCTTTCACCTTAACCGTTTTTTTTCCACCCCTCGTTGTTTGATTGAGTGAGGCCTTTTCTTGATATGCTATTGTGTGTAAAATCTTGTAAGTATCGGAAACGACAAAGGTTAGTTTTCATTTTTAGCTAGTCATTGTTGTTCAAAGAAAAGAGGCTAGCATTAAGATGGGGATCAATGGATTGAATGGTATTGAGTTTGGGGAACATGAACTCATGAAAATTGAGATGAGAAATGGTTAAAAAAAAAAAAAAAAAAAAAAAAAAAGCAAACTCTAGAGAAGAGCTTAAAAGAAAGACCCTAGGAAAAGAAAAGAAAATACACTCTCCATGTTTGAAAAAAAAGAGAAAGAATAAAAAGTTTAGGGAGAGTGAAAAGAAAAGAAGTGGGTCGAATAAAAATGTCTCTAGGAGTTTGGTGTTTGGAAAAGAAAAAGGGGTTAAAAAGGGAGTTTTGATTTAGCCAAAAGGGCTTTGGGAGTTTAATGAGCTTCAAGTAAATAAGATAAGAAGAGGAAATGGAATCACCATTTGGGTAGAATGCTTTGCTAGGAGGGTAGAACAATGTGAGCTTAACTTTGTATGCATAAATTGTTTCTAGTCTTCCTTGCTTTTGCATAACATATAGCATTCGTTTTTCTTGAGAGTAAGTCACCCAAAAAGAGAATGAACCTCCTTGCACTCACATTTACTAGTGCCAATTGCCTTTTCTTCCAAACCGATTGGACTTGATCACTTGCCCATTTGTGAGACCGCACCTTTAGAAAGATCAAATGAATGTGAGGGTTGGTTGAGAAGAGAACTTGTAGGCATGAGGCATTGTTGTTAAGAGAAAAGATTAGGAGTTGCGATAAGTCTAGAGAAGTTAGAGTCATAATTGAGATACGTTTTTGCAATGTCTTGGTATTATCTTGGGCATATATTTCCCACTTTGAATGCTTTGACATGTATTTTAGTTGTGAATTCCCACTCTTTAAAACCTCTCTTTCGGTTTGTCTTTTCTTGTTTGCTTGCGGACAAGCAAAAGGCAAGTCCGGGGGAGTTGATAACACCATATTTTACTTGTTTTTAGGACTTTATTTTCATAGGTTTTAATCCCACTTTGTATAGTTTTGGGATCTTTTCATGCATTTGAGTCTCATTTAGTTTTAACTTGCATTTTAGAAGTCCTAGATAGTTTTGTGTCGTTTTTGGCTTGTTGGAGCCTTTTTCAGGTGTTTAGGAGTGCTTGGAGCAGCTTGGATCAAAGGAGACACTTGGAGTTCGAAGGAAGATCGAAGGAAGATCGAAAGAGGAGCAAAAGGAGCAAAATACACTTCCGATCGGTTTATAACCGATCCCGATAACCGATCAACATTCCCGATCAAGACGATGTGTCTGAAAGATCCAACCGGAAGAACACCTTGCCCTTTGAATTAGACTGGGAGCTCTTCACGAAAGTTATTCGAAATTGAGTTAGCTTTCTAATGGAAGTGGTTTCATGTCATTCTCATCAGCGGTTCGTGAGATGCGTTTGATTTACTGAAGACATGTCATTACCGGAAAATGCAGCGGTAATCCGAAGCAGCTGAAAGATCATGTCGGATGGAAGCCTTCCCTTACCCAGTTTACTCTCAAATTTGGACACAAGATAGACAAGTGAGTTAGCTTCGCGTGAGCGTTGGATTCGTGTCATTCAGGGCTGTGGTTCAAGAGTTATGGTTGATTTAGTGAAGACAGGTCAGGCGATCGGTTATAACCGATCGGTTACAAACCGATCAAGATTGCCACCAGCGATCGGTTATAACCGATCTCCGTAACCGATCCCGACACTTTTAATGCCCATTTTTGTATTTAAGTCACCTTTACTCATTAAAAACATAAGTCTTCTTTCCCAAAAACAAAAAGTCTCTCTGGGGAGAGCTCAAGAACACCTTTTGGTGTTCTTGAATGGATTTTCATGTACATTTCACATAAGGGAAGATTTCTTCACTTTTATTTCATTTTATATCTATTTGATTCTTCTTCTTTCTTTTCTATGGTTTACTTTTGTGATTTGTGTTATTTTTGTGAGTTGACTTTTATTTTCTGGGTTTGTGTTCTTCGTGTTCTTAGTATGTTCTTGTGAATAGCCTTTTGTTGGATCATGATTAGGTTTGATTTAGATGGTTTGATGGTTGATTGTTGATGGTTAGGACTAGATAAACATTTGTTCTCATGTTAGGAGGGATCTTAATGCTAGAATCGAATTGACAACTCATTTCTAGAACTTAAGACATTTCTCGCCCGGAAGGTGTTCGATGAAATGTCTATAAAACTTCTAAGCATGCAATTCAATTCTTAGCCAATGGAAATTGATGATTAAGGTGAATTGTTGACTTGTATGGGCTAATGCTTAATGATTATGGATCATTTAGTTTCGAACGGAAGTTCTTGATAACTAGATGATTTGTAAATGGATTAGTATCATGGAAGTGAACTAATCTACTTGTGTGATCCATGTCATAAGAATGAATGTGCATTGAATGTTTAGGCATCATTAGTCAATGGTTGATTGATGGTTAGATGATGGTGATTTAGGATGATCTTGGATGAGTCTTTCACTTAGGTTGGTTCTTAATGCTAGATTTGACATGATAAACCGAAACCTAGTACTACACCTTAGATTAGTTAGATTTTTGGTCTCATCCCATGCATTAGGGATAGATTCGAGTAAGCGGTGTTAGTACTAGATTAGGTATGTTCATTCGTTTCTAGATCTTAGGCATTTCACTCATGACTCGAGTTTAAATGAATTGCTTGACCCGAACCTTTTGTGAGCTATGCATATCCTAGCCAACGGAAGTTGATGTTTAGGGTGTTTAGTGAACTAATTGGAATTGTTTCTTAATGCTTGTTAATTATTTAATCACAAATGGAAATTTGTTCTTGATTAGATAATTAACAAGGTGATTAGTGCCATGGAAATGGATTAGTCATATTTGTGAATTCCATGTTCTAAGATAGTGATTAATGCTTCCAAATGATTCATTGTTTGATTGTTACCCATCTCATTGAAAGCTTAGTTCATGATCCAACATTTTAGTCTTGTGTTTTGTTTTCCTTCTTGCATTTGTTTCCTTTCTCATAAATATAAAAACCAAAAACAATGTTTGCTCTAGCTTAAGAAGTTTCTTGCATTCTTAGTGCCTCAATCTTAACCCCTTATGGATTGACATCTCAAGTACTATAATGACATGAGTGGGATTTGAGCAATTGATAGGAAAAATCCTACTATCAGTTACGATCGAACAACTAGTGGTGCTGATCCCTAAGTGCAGAAAGATGGGAGTGAGAAGACTGCCCACCGTCTCGGTCTTCGTTTGGCCTGTAGTCCTAGAAGTCTTGTCGCGTCCAGTGAAATACAAATTGCGATTCATCCCGGTTAGGAATCGGGCCATAGTCGCATCACGGGTCCTAGCGCTGTCCTAGAGTGGTTGCCCCCAACGTTTGAAATGTTGCAAAATATTTTTTTCGAAAAAAAAAAAAATTATGATTTTATTATATACGATTTCAAACCTATAACAACAACAACATGAACACCGATTTAATAGTGCTTCTCTTTTTGTTGTTTTGTTCCAGCCGCAACCCTTTCGCTAGGACTCGTCTCACTGCCCACAAGAAGGTCCCGACCCATATATGAACGATGTCATGGAAGAAGAGGGTCACGAGCGACCAAGTCAGTTCACGTGCGGCTCCCTGCTCCACTCTGCCTCGTAAGCGCCATGCCTCCAGTTACATTCGGATGCCATCGCCTGCAGCCAGAGACCGAGCTTGGGCAGCCGCCTCGCTACCCGAGCATGGAAGATTTTGCTAGTGCAAGTGCGTTGCGACTGCCAGAGTACCTCCGAGAGCCGAACTGTTCAGGGGTGACCAACCGATCACATTGCATAGGGACCAGTCGCTCCAGGACTACCACTTCGCTTTTACCCGAACCGCGGAATCCCTTGGCTATCCCATCTCCATTGCCCAGCTAGCCCAGCAAATCTACCTGGGACTCCGTGGAGACATCCGTACCCGACTTTAGTCGGAAGAGATGTAGAATGACTCGTCGGGTGGCTCCATCTCTACTCGGAAGGCGTTGCGAAGAACGAGGCTCACACGATCCGTCTCGGTGAGTCCCATCCGCTAAAGTCGGGTACGGATGTGTCTACGGAGTCCGAGGTAGATTTGCTGGGCTAGCTGGGCAATGGAGATGGGATAGCCAAGGGATTCTGCGGTTCGGGTAAAAGCGAAGTGGTAGTCCTGGAGCGACTGGTCCCTCTGCAATGTGATCGGTTGGTCACCCCTGAACGGTTTGGCTCTCGGAGGTACTCTGGCAGTCGCAACGCGCTTGCACTGGCAACATCTTCCATGCTCAGGTAGCGAGGCGGCTGCCCAAGCTCGGTCTCTGTCTGCAGGCGATGGCATCCGAATGTGACCGGAGGCATGGCGCTTATGACGCGGAGTGGAGCAGGGAGCCGCACGTGAACTGACTTGGTCGCTCGTGCCCCTCTTCTTCCATGACATCGTTCGGATATGGGTCGGGACCTTCTTGTGGGCAATGAGACGAGTCCTGGTGAAAGGGTTGCGGCTGGAACAAAACAACAAAAAGAGAAGCACTATTAAATCGGTGTTCATGTTGTTGTTGTTATAGGTTTGAAATCGTATATAATAAAATCATAATAATTTTTATTTTTATTTTTTTCGAAAAAAATATTTTGCAACATTTCAAACTTTGGGCGCGACCACTCTAGGACAGCGCTAGAGTGATCTAATCCTGGGCTCTGATACCACTTTGTAACATCTCTATCCCGGGTCTCCGGAGATAACCGAGAATCGGGCATGTTAGGTTGTCACCAATGGCCAACAGCACATGATCGCCATGAAAAAACCCGGTAACAACAACAACACAACACACACGATCCAATCTAACCTGAAAGGAAACAAAGAGAGGGAGTTGAGTAATCAAGATTACCCAGTGAGGATGAGCCTTCAATGACTCACTTAACCCTTTCAACACTACATGAAATAATAACCAACAGTCTAAACCTAAAACGAGCTCAATCAAGGTTCCACACAATATTCTTTATAATTACTCTTTCTTATTTCATCACATAATCTCTTTTCTCATCACTCTTTTTTTCTTCCCGATTCTCAATCAATGCATTCTACCAGTGCTCACACACAATCTAACAAACAATGAGAATCTATCTGGCTCTCCGGCCCATTTTATCATATTTGGCTGTCCGCCTTTTATAGTTGAAACTCGGGAAAACTTCTTCACCCCCGTGCAAGTCTACCATCGCTGGTCTCGGGTGCATCAAACAAATCGAACCACTGATCCCATCACAGTGTCGAAGACCTAACATTTACTAATATATCCCACGCAATACCGGTTTATTTCTGCATGCAAACATTCACCTAGGTGCATGACACACAAACATGAAAACTCAACAAACAAGCCAGATGGTTCAATCTGGTAACATCAATCAAACGAATCACAACTCCAAGTTCTACCCATTACCCATTACCCAACTAGACACATAAAACAGGAAGCAACAGTTTAAGAATGGACTATCAGCATCATGACGTATAATGGAAAAAGGGAAACGCATCATGCCCTCACCTTGGCACAGGCAGCGGAGAAGTCGTCGGAGACGGTGGAGGTGGCGTGAACAGCTCGCCTACGATCTCATGAGAGGAGCTCGGCGATGAAGGAGGAGAGGCAGATCCGACAACGTACACTGGAACGGCCATAACTTCTGACAGGGATCTTCGATTCGTATGAACTCGGGCTTCACAGAAAGGGGAGACTCGGGGCTTCAATTTGATGGTTATATCATCATCTGGTTCCCAGTGGTTCGTCGGGAAAGTGGCCCGCAAGGTGACGGCGGTGGTGATGGCGTGAGAGGAGGATCGTAGCGGCTTCTCTCGGGTGGAAACAGCGACGGCACGAGAAAGAAAGAGGAGCGGCGCGCGCGGCACGGCGGCGGCGATGCTGGTGTGCGACGAAGAGAGATGCGCGGCAGAGAGCTCGAGAGAGAGAGACACGAGAGAGGGAGGACAAGGGCTGCGCATGGGGAGAGGTGAGCAAAGGTAAGGGTTTCTTCTCCCCTAATTTCAATTTATATACTTGCCCGGTTTAGGGAAAAGTTAGAAATTAAACCTGTTGGTCCGGTTTGGGTTATCACAACATTTATATATATATATATATATATATATATATATATATATATATATATATATATATATATATATATATATATACACATAGATATAACAATCATCACCGAACATATGAGATTTCACCTTAGCCTCAATTAACGAATATATATTATCGACTTTACGCTAGACTAAGTAATAAAACGATGAAAAAATGGGTATGGTACACGATCTCGTTCCTCACCTTAGCCTATTGACAACGAAGAACCAACCACTTCTCCTTTAGACAAATTCAAGGGAAGCACCTTTGTCGACTTTGGTTGATCAAGGATGGTGGTGATACACGATCGTGCAGAAGAAGCGGAGACGTGCGGCGAAGAAGACATACACAGCGGCTGCTCGGATCAGCGAACTCGAACGGAGGGGATGCAACAGTAACTTGCAACGCAAGCCACGACTCAAAACTCCACGGTGATGCGCCGGCTCTCCAACGAAGGCGACATCTTCCCTGGTGCTCGGCAGCGAAGAACAGAGGTGGTGGTGATGGTGGAGGCACACACACCACAAACGAACGATGACAAGCAACGGAGACGAGAAGAGAGAAGAAGATGATGACGCGGAGGAGGAGCTACGGTGGCGCAGCAGAGGTGACACGTAAAGGCGAGACGGGATTGCGGCGAACTCTCCTCTCTCACGACTTGCGGCTAGGTTAGATGATGATGGAGATGCATACACTTTGTGTGTATATAGTTTGTTGTCGACCAAAACAATAAAAATAAATAAAGAATGGGCCTTATTGGGCCACATTCAATGGGCTAGGATGTTACAGACCGCATCCCATATTCCTTTCAACTGTATTAAACAAAGCTATATTTTATACTTTGATACCAAAAAAAAATTAATAGCACTGAGGGGAAAATCTGAATAAATGTATACCTAAGGAAAACATAACAAATAGCTTTATAGAATTATATGAGGTGAACAAGGTTTAGAAATACATATATTTTCTATTATTTGTTTGAAGTATCTGACTGTATATGTTTGACTGTGTATTTGAAATAGTTTTGATATCTTAATCAAGTATATGATAAAGTTTTTTCTTTTCTTTCCTTTTTTGAGAAACTATGATAAAGTTTTAATGAGAATATGCTACATCAAGGAAGAATCTCGACGTTATGATTGTCAACTATAATATCCCTAATTAATAGTTATGATTGTTACAAGCTATTGCACAACTAGGATTTAACCATCCCGTTTAGCTGTTTAGGCAATTATATTCAATTATATTTTAATCTTTGTAATATATAGATACTTTCTCAATTAACGAAATAGACTGAAAACTTCTGCAAATGTATCTTCTTCTTCCCTCTGTTTTTGTTTTTTCCAATAGTTTTAGTTTATTTGTTCGAAAGCCTACGTACATCAATATTAAAACTATAATAAAAACACATAAACTAGAAGAATATTTTTATTTTTTGTTAAATCCTGTAGTAATCCCAGGTCCTTTGGTATCATTTGGTATCAGAGCACAAATTCCTATCAAGTGTCTTTGTTCTTGAAGTTTCTGATTTGTTTCATTTTGTTTCCTTTCAATAAACCGAAAACCCATAAAAATTGTATTTTTTTTTCTGTTTTCGTTTATTCATTAAAAAAAAAATCGTTTTGCTTCATATAAACCGAAAAACCCATAAAAACTGTTTTTGCTTCTGTTTGATTTTAATAAGAAAAAAAAAAACCCCACAAAAATTGATTTACTTCATTTTTTTGTATTGATTTTGTTTCACTCTGTTTCTTCATAAAAAGTTCACAAAAAAAAAACCAAAAGAATTTTGTTTGTTCTTATTTCTGGTTTATTATTTTAAAACCAAAAATACATATATATATATATATATTTTTTTTTTACTTTTATTTTTCGAGTCTAGTTTCATTAAAATATTTGAAAACCATAAAAACAAAATCTTGTTTTTAATTTTGTTACCGTTTTGATTAATTTAAGGGAAAAAATAATCATATAAAAAGATTTGTTTCCATATCTTTTGTCTTTGAACTTAATTGTGGAATATCTTGCTTTTTGCTGTGATATTTGAAATTGATTCGGATTTATATAATGAGAGATTTTGACACATGTCACGATCTAATGACACATGTCACAATCTAAAAAGATTTATAGAATCTTAATTTCTGTTTTTATTTTTTTTTCCTTTTATTCATTTAAATAAAACACACTTGATTTTTCATTTTTTGTTGTTTTGTCTTATAGGAAAGTTTATACTATTGCATTGTTATTTTCAGTTTTTACACATGTCACGATCTTATGAGTTAGAATCTTAATTTATGTTTTTATTTTTTCATTTTATTTAGATTATTACTTTGACACATGTCGCGATCTTAATTAACAAAAACACATGTCAGAGCACCTCCATCGGAGGTATGAGGAAGGGGTTCTAAACCCCAAAACAATTAAAAATAAATCAAAATATCAATTTTTATTCAAAAATTCTCAGAACCGTATCTTGTTTGAGAGACTTGAGATACGTTTCTCAACTCTTAAGAACCCCTACATGTCACTTTTTTATTGGTCTAATTTTGTTTTATTTTATTTTGCCAAATCTTCTCCGCCTACCAATTTGCCTGCATCTCTTCATCAGGTTCATCGATATCAGAGTGGATGAAGAAATCACTTCAGTTCACCACCAATCCAATGTCGGCGGTCTCGATAGCCAGGTGCTCACTTCTTACTTTGTCTCTTTTTCGTTGATTTGGTTATTCAATTCGTCATCTCTTTGTCTTTCGTAATCTCTTGATTCAATTAAATTGTTTTTACATATCCCAGGTTCTTTGATATTTCGCTCCATCGGTCTTGATTTTATGAGCCATTGATTTTGTTATTCCGATGATTGGATCTATTTCTTATTTCTGTTTCTCTGTTACTTGATTCGATTAATTTTTGTTTTGCTGATTTGGATTTGGTTTTGCAGTGAAAAGGGATCAACTGACATACATGCTTGCATCAATTCCGAAACCATCTTTAGAAGATTCTTTTACTCTCAAAGAGAAATATATTCAAGGAAAGGTATGAAATTTAGCTTTCAAACTTACCGCATACATAGACCTCGAGAATCATGTCACTTGTTCTATTGTCCAATTAAGCTCATACTTGTGTATAGAAAAGGCTTAATATACTAAACATGCTTATGTTTATGCGTAGCTAGTACATGGAGAAAGGCATACATAGATGTGATGATTTGTTTGGCCATGAGCTAAGCATTTTGGGAGCAATCGGTTGGTTAATTTGATGGTCAAAAATATGTTTGTAAGATAAATCATTGGTTTTTCTGTTTAATCTAGGTAAGTATGAAATGATGAATCAATGCAAGTCTTCTGCGTCTGGCTACTTCTTGGGCAAAGTCTAGTGAAAGTCTTATGCATCTGGCTACTTCTTTGGCAAAGTCTAGTGCAAGTCTTTGGTCAGAGATCACAATGTTGTCTCTATTTTGAAGATCTAAATCTGAGGAGGTTGATAGGAATGATTTTAGAGAGATTTGGAAGGTTTCTGGCTCATGAGAATATTGAATGGTGAAAGCAGAAGAAGAAACTTCTTCATTGCTCGGAAGGTGACAGCAGAAGAAGCATTGCTCGGAAGTCATTATCTTGATCATTTATAGGATAAATCTTTGGTGTAACTACAACAATGTATGACATGATGAATCAGTTTGTAACAAATACACACAAGCTAGGCTTTTTCTTGTATCCACAACATTGAGTTTTTCTTGTAACAATGAGTTTAATAAATAAAAAGAGTTTTAAAGGAAACATACTACTATTCAGCAAATCTAGTTCTGCAGCATATATAACTCTGCAGCAAATATAACTCTGCAACAAATCTAGTTATGCAAAACCAATCGTTATGGAACTTGTTATTCAGAATTCTTGGCTAATGAGATTGATGTAACCATTTTGCCAAAATATAACTCTGCAGCAAATATTCTAATCAAAGATAGTTATGCAGCAAATATTCTAGTCAAAGATAGCTCTGCAGCAAATCTAGTTCTGCAGCAAATCTAGTTCTGCAGCATCTATAATCCTATATATATACACTCCATATCTTTAGCTCATCACATGCCATACTATTTCTAATTTTCTTTCTTTCGTCATTTAGATAATGGATTCAAACAATCCTTTTGATTTCTCTTCAAATTTTACTGATCTCCTAAATAGTCCACAAGAGGTAAACACTACAGATTTCTCACTTACAACCGACGATCAAAACCATGCTAAAACCACATCAAGGCGCAAATGGTCGGTAAATGAAGATAAAGTTCTAATTAGTGCTTGGTTAAATACAAGTAAAGATCCTATTGTTGGTAATGAACAAAAAGCATATGATTTTTGGAAAAGAATTGCTGCATATTATTCAGCAAGCCTTGCTGTTGCAAACCTACCAACCCGAGAATGCAGTAATTGTAAGCAAAGATGGCACAAGATAAATGACAGCGTCTGCAAGTTCGTTGGCTGCTACGATCATGCTTTAAGTCAAAAAAACAAGTGGTCAATCTGAAGATGATGTTCTCCAAGTAGCATACCAATTCTACTGCAATGATTACAAGACTAACTTCACGCTTGAGCACGCATGGAAGGAGCTCCGACATGATCAAAAATGGTGTTCAAACATATCTCACAGCGGTAAGGGTAATGCAAGCACAAAAAGAACAAAATTGGATGACGGTGGTGCATTTTCGTCAAGCTCTAATACATAAAGTCATGTAGATGAGCAAGCTATGGCTTGTCCTATCGGTGTTAAGGCATCAAAGCGCAAAGGGAAGAAGGTTGTTACTAATACAACGATTGAAGAAAGGGAGGCAAATTCACGAGAGAGGCTAGAGAACTTGTGGGCGCTAAAGGAGAAAGACATAGCTGAGAGAAATAAACTCTCTAGGATGGAACTCCTAAGAAGTCTTCTTGGGAAAATAGAACCACTTTCTGAAAAAGAAGAAACCTTCAAGAACAAACTCATTGATGAGATGTTGTAATATATGTTTCATGTTAATTCAATGGTGTCTAACTATACTGGTACACATGCAATTCAATGGTGTCTAATTCGTTTGTGAAATTTTGATGATAAGTGATAAGTGGATGTCACTAAGGAGACACAAATCAGAAACTAATATAAGATTCTGTAAAAGCAATTACTTTCTATAAAAGTTAAAAAGTTCTCTGCCCAAGCAACACAAATCAGAAACGAATATATGATAAAGTAAAAGCAATAACTTTCTGTAAAAGTTACAAAGTCCTCTGCCCAAGCAACACAAATCAGAAACGAATATATGCTACTTGAATTATCACATCAGTTTAAAAAAAAAGAGAACTATGTGTAAAGAACCGAATATTTTCACATTGCTTTTTGAATTCAAAAATATCTTAATGGGATATATATATATATATACTACACGTTTCTTATAAATGTCATCTACAATTTACTCTCATATAAATCACTTTCATCTTTTATTTTTTTCACATTAGTTATAAATGTCATCTCTTCCTTCGGTTGATGAAGAATTCGATAAAGCATTCGATGAATAATTTGATAGCGTGTTTGAGGAATGGTTGGATGATTATGTCCAGCTTCAAGAGGCAAAAAATTCAAGGCCAAAAAGAGCCTATATTAAAAGAGGCCGTGAAGACGGACACACCCGCTTATGGAATGATTATTTTAGTGAAGAGTCAATTTATCCCGATGCTATATTTTGCCGTCGATTTAGAATGAACAAGCCATTGTTCATGCGTATTGTTGATCGACTCTCACATGAAGTACAATACTTTCACCAAAGACGAGATGCTACTGGAAGATTAGGTCTCTCTGCACTATAAAAGTGCACAACAACAATACGTATGATGGCATATGGTTGTGCAAGTGATGCGGTGGATGAATACCTCCGGCTAGGTGAAAGCACTGCTGTCTTATGTTTGGAAAAATTTGTAGATGGAGTTATATTTTTATTTGAAGATGTCTATCTACGAAGGCCTACACCAGATGATCTCCAACAATTACTCAATATTGGAGAGATGCATGGATTTCCATGCATGATCGGAAGCATTGATTGTATGCATTGGGAGTGGAAGAATTGTCCTACCGCTTGGAAAGGACAATATTCACGTGGAGGTGGAAAACCCACAATCGTTTTAGAGGCGGTTGATCTCTGGATTTGGCATGCATTTTTTGGACCTCCATGTACCTTAAATGATATCAACGTTCTTGATCGCTCACCGGTTTTTGATGATATTTTACAAGGTAAAGCCCCGAAAGTGAATTACGTTGTCAATGGACACCAATATCATATGGGTTACTATCTCACCGATGGTATATATCCTAAATGGGAAACGTTTATCCAATCAATCCGACTTCCTCAAAATCCGAAAGCGTTATTATTTGCTCAACCTCAAGAAGCCGTCCGCAAAGATGTTGAGCGTGCTTTTGGAGTCTTACAAGCTCGCTTTGCCATTATCAAAAATTCTGCTCTCATCTGGAATAAGCTAAAAATAGGAAAGATAATGAGATCATGTATCATATTGCACAATATGATAGTAGAAGATGAACGAGATAAATACACTCAATATGATGTATCAGAATTTCAACAAGGAGAAGGAAGTGGGAGTGCACAAGTAGATTTAACGTACTCTACAAATATGCCTACTAATCTAGGTAATATTATCAGCAACCGTACTCGACTTCGTGACTGAACTATACATCATCAATTAAAAGCGGATTTGGTTGAACATATATGGCAAAATTTTGGCACAATAGAGGATTAGAGCCAAATTAATTATGTTATTCATCATGGTTTTATATGTTTTCTATCATTGTACGTTTTATTTTTATAAGTTTTATGGTATGTAATTTTATGTGTAATTATGTTTTTAAGACAATATAACTCTTTGATTATATTATATATAACTATTGCATTATTAGTATTGTTATTATTCTAAAATATATAAATAACTATAATTAATTAATGAAATTCCCTCAGAAAGAATATTTAATGCAATTAAGTATATTTAAAATATACTTTAATATATTTAAAAATAATCTTTAGATATTCTTTTATTTAAGATAAATTTTTAAGATTTTTATTTTTCCAAATAAACTAAACTTACAAAACAAGTAACAACAAAATTAGTATTATAGTTTTTAGATACTTAGTGGGTATCTTAACCAATGGAGGCCCAAAATTAGATGGGTTTCTCAACTTAAATTAAACTAAAGATTTACATTAGTTTATTAGTTAGATACTTAATGGGTTTCTTATGGATGGAGGTGCTCTCATGATCTCGTGAGTAAGAATTATCTTACGTGTCACGATCACGTTGAGAAATCCTGCTTTATATAAAGATATAAAAAAAAAACTATTTTACCATATTAAATATACTTTTAATAAAAATTTGAACATGGACTAGCACTAGTTTTAAGACGATCCCGTTGGGGCATATTAACCGAGTTTAATACATTGTTGTTGCCTGAAGTGTTTCTGAGCTGCATGATTTCCGGGCGTCGCGGTATCAACAATTTCTTTGCCTGCGTCACTAGAATCGGATATTCTGTGTGCAGGGGCGAATCCAGAAATAATTTTTACTAGAGGCACAAATATTAAATTAATTAATAATAAATAAAATACTAAAATATAGTTTCATACAAAAAATACGAAATACAATATTTATGTGTGTTTAATTGATTTAGTTAGAAAACAAAAATAATTTTTAAGATTTGAGTTGTTTTTAATTTTAATTTATGTTAAATAGATAGCTTTAATTTATTATTTTGGGTTTTGTCTAAATTTTTTAATAAGTTAGTTGAACAATCAAAAGAATGGGGGCATAATCTTAAAATTTTATGGGTGCACAATTTAAATTATCTAACAATTATACTAATATTTAAAAAAACAATGGATGCATGTGCACCCACTCCCACCTCTCTAGCTTCGCCCATGTCTGTGTGACGTAAAAAGATGAAAAAGACCGTCGATGACACAGCCTAGAAGTGGAATATGCGAAGAGCAATTGGATTTCACTTGATCCATTTATTTGAAGATGTATAGATATAGATTTCTTGAAATATTTTGTATTCATAATATTCATATCAAGTAATCGCATAAAGGTTTTTGGTTCCCACATTCGACTCCGAAATTCTCGGTGTTCGCATGACTCGCAATCCATAATCGTTTGTCAACGGGTGACTGATGCAGCGAGATATTTGGAATATTTCCAAATATCTTCATTATTATCTTTTATTTAATTAATTAAGATTATTCTAGATTTTAGGGTTTTATGATTTATTATAAATAAGCCGTTTAGGCCTTCTATTGTAGGCAGTTGATGATTTGATTAATAAAGAGATTTTAAAGAGGTTTTGATAAACCACTGTGAAGAATATTCACAAACCCTAGCTTCCGCTCCATCATTTGGTATCAGAGACGTGTTCCTTTGATTTCTCAATCAAGAACGATTCTGGATGTCATGGTGAGTGATAGTTTCTATCCTTTTGTCGAGAGAGAAGAGAACCAAGAGATCTACAGAGAGATCTATGGCGATCCGATCTACGACGTCTATGAAGATGAATTCCTGGTTATGGAGTTTGTTTTCAAAGAAGATGTTTTTGCAAATTTTGTCCGTGCAAAATCCGTTCGGAATCAGGTCTGTACAAAGTTTGTACAAAATCAGATCTGTCCAGAGTTCATGAAGAATCTGCTTCGTGCAAATTTCGGGCGAAATCAGTTTCGTGCAAATTTCGGACGAAATCAGTTTCGTGCAAATTCCGGGTATCATATTGACTCTGATGCCGATTTCGTGCAGAATTCGGTTCGTGCGAAAATTGTGCAGAATCAGGTTTATGGAAAAACTCTGCAGAATCCATTTCGTGCGAAAATTGTGCAGAATCAGGTTTTTGGAATATCTCTGCAGTATTGGGTTCGTGCAAAATCCGGGTGGAGAGATTTTCTGACAGAATACGTGCGAGATCTTGTGCGTATTCAAACTAATGGATTTAAGAAGATCTATATGATGTTAAGAATGTTGTTGAAGATTCGAGGGCGAATCTTTCTTGGCCGACGGGACCTGATGCAGCGAAGAATTGAAGATTCGAGGACGAATCTTTTTTTGGCTGGCGAGACTGATGCAGCGAGATATTTGGAATATTTCCAAATATCTTCATTATTATCTTTTATTTAATTAATTAAGATTATTCTAGATTTTAGGGTTTTACGATTTATTATAAATAAGCCGTTTAGGCCTTCTATTGTAGGCAGTTGATGATTTGATTAATAAAGAGATTTTAAAGAGGTTTTGATAAACCACTATGAAGAATATTCACAAACCCTAGCTTCCGCTCCATCAGTGACCGTATGTTAAACTGGAATGTGGAAGAATAAATCCAGCGTGTATTCTCCGTCTCGGGATCCATTGGAGACACAAAATCATATGTTTTTCTCATCATGTCGATTCTCTGCAGAAATTTGGGCTCGGTTAACAAAAGGCTTGCTTAAAGGTCGCTTCTCATTGGATTGGAACAATCTGATTCAATTGCTATCCGATTCTCAGCTTGGCCGTATTCCTTTGCTCTTGTTTTGGTATGCTTTTCAAACCACTACCATCCATTGTATTTGGAAGGAGAGAAATGATAACAGGCATGGCGAATCCCTTATTTTCTCAACCCGTATAGTCACCCTCATCGACAAACATATCCGAAACAGGCTCCTTTCGATTCGTGAATTGGGAGATAACATGTTTGACGATGCACTCCAAATCTGGTATGCGACTAGAAGCTGAGGAAGATTTATTTATATGAACTTTAAGATTCTATTAAAAGCTCAAATCAAAGTCGCACAAATAGTTATTTTTTTATCTTGAATAAATTTTACATTCAATTAAAAAATATATATTTGGTGTCACGTGAACATCTTCATGATTTACTTAATGCTGGAATATTAAACAACAATTTTCGTATATCCAGATCTAAATCGATAACACCGAAACTAGAAATTTTGTCTAAGAAGAAAGGCCTTTGATTGTTTCACACTTAAACAGATTTGCAAATAAGCGAAGTCCGGTCTATAGTGAAAAACACAGATCTTAAAAGCTTAAGTTTTAGACTTTATGATTGTTTTGGTTTTTTTTTTGTAAGGAAACATTTGAATTTATTTTGGTTCTTTCTTACAACTACGATGGTTTCTGACAACTTTTATTGATGTCAAATGTTTGGAGTATTGAATTAAAAATATTACAAAAAACCATAGCACCAAAGATTTTGATATTATTTTGAACTATGTTTTCTAGGCATACATTTTGAAGAAGTTGAGATTTCAAAGTAGTGCAGAAATCAAAAATGAGTCTTATCAGCCGGCGGACAAGGGTATTTGCAAGCACACTGTTTAGTCCCTGTGAAGTCACAAATGCCATCTGCAGCTGGTCCAAATACAAACTTGCATGCTCGAGCACAATCTCCAATAGATTCGCACGTCCCAATATATTGACCGCATCCCATATTCGTTTCAACTGTATCAAACAAAGCTATATTTTATACTTTGATACCAAAAAAACTAATAGCACTTAGGGGAAAAAATTATATTGAATTACAGTGATATATATGTGCCAATGAATAGTGAAATAATCTAAAAAATATAGCAGATAGTAATTGAAATTTTATAAATGTTGATATGAGTAGACTATAAAGATAAATGCATACCTAATGTTAACATCACAATTAACTACAGCATTTAGGACATATGCCAACGAATAGAGCCGGCATTGTTTTGTAAAAGAAAGAGTTGGATATATTTTTATGAATAAATCTGATAAATGTATACCTAAGGAAAACATAACAAGGAAAATGATGGGGAGAACAAGTAAAGAAGCTGCCTTGGCCATTCCTGTTTATTTTTCTTTTCTCTTAAATTTGTGACTAAATATATTGAATGATGATAGATCTGAAAAGTCCGGAGACGGAGCTTTATAGAATTATATGAGGTGATCAAGTTTTAGAAATACATATATTTTCTATTATTTGTTTGAAGTATCTTACTGTATATGTTTGACTGTGTATTTGAAATAGTTTTGATATCTTAATCAAGTATATGATAAAGTTTTTTCTTTTCTTTTTTGAAAAACTATATGATAAAGTTTTAATGAGAATATGCTACATCAAGGAAGAATCTCGACGTTATGATTGTCAACCATAATATCCCTAATTAATAACAACTATATTTAAATATTTTTGTAATATATAGATGTACTTTCTCAATTAACGAAATAGACAAAAAAACTTCTGCTATATCTTTTTCTTCCCTCTGTTTCAAGCTTTTTTTTTGTCCAAAAGTTTTAGTTTATTTGTTCGAAAGCCTACATCAATATTAAAACTATAATGAAAACACATAAACCAGAAGAATAATTTTTGAACACAAACATTTACGTTCAGTTATGAACTCTTGTAATTTATGAGCGTTTGTATGGTTCGATGTCACTTATTAGCTAAAAATATACTTATACAAAGACCAATCACGTTACATAGTTACAAGCTATTGCACAATAGATAGATTTCGAGCTCTACGTTGTTGTCATCACCGTAGATTTACAAGCTATTTACAAGCTTGGCAATTCATATCGCATCTCCGGCTCTACGTTGTTGTCATCACCGTACATTCCACCTCCTCACCTCCAACACCACCATTGTCAATGGAGCATTCTTCGGTCTCCTTGGTTATGTTCACACTGCAAGAAAACCTGGTTATTGCGACTACAATAGCAGTGGCAAAGTAGTTGTAAACTCCATTTTTACGACTACTTTGCGACTAAATGTAATTGTAGGAAATTTCTCGTCGTAAAAACATATAGTCGTTAAATAGTCGTAATTTTACGACTAATTTACGGCCACATAACGACTGATAAGTGTAGTCGTAAATTCGTCTTAAGAAAGTCGTAGAGTATTTAGATGTACTTTAGTCGTAATATAGTAGTAAAATACACATACATAATTTAGTCGGTAAAAGTTACAACTATTTACCGACGATATAATTAAAGATTTAACGACTAAATAACGACGAAACTGTGTTAAAGTATGCGAAATGTTAAAATTTTCACGACCATTGCGCGACTAAATACCGACAGTTTTTTTGAAATTTTTACGACCAATTTGCGACTACGTTTGTAAATATAAAATCAGAATGCGTAATTGTTTCAATGCTAATTCGTTTGATTTGAAATCCTGTTTGTGTAAATGAATTTGTTTGTAAACGAAAAACAAATTAGAAGTACTTATTAAGCTTAAACATTTACAATACAGAATGTTGAAGTACATTTACAAAAGAAAACTCCTATACTTAAAGGAGTTTTGACAAAAACCAACATTTAACAAGTTCATGTTGCAAAAAACCTAAGGGTACCAAATAGAAAACAACCTAAGGATCAGAGGTACCAAATGCCTCTGTTGTTGCTTGATCAGTAGGTGTAGCAGCAGCTTCGTGAGACAAGAAGTCAACATACCTTGGATTGAGTCTGAGGAACTTTTCCATCATCGAAAACTGCTGAAACTTGGTTTGTTGATCAGCCTCTAGTCGAGCATTCTTGGCGGCTTGTTCTTCTAGCATTTTCTGAGTTGCCACAAGTTGATCTTGAAACGATTGAAAGGAAGAAGAACTTACAGCGTGCTTCTGCTTTCCAGTCACAAGAGCATTGGCGAGACTTCCTACTCTATATGGTGTTCCTCTTGAATCTTTTTCTGTTGACTGCAAAAGTAAAAAAAAAAACTGAAGGTTAACATATATGGGAAATATATCACAAGTAAAGAAAACAGAGCATGAAATGTTTCACCTGAAGAAAGATCTCGTTGTCCTCCTCTGTGGTAAGCTCTCGATTACCATCTTCAGACTGAAACTCAGAGAGCTTAGCTTTCACATTCTGCTCATAGGTTTTCACAACCTTTGCTGCCTTCCGATCAACTAACGTACCATCCGGTCTTGTGTGAATTCTGATAAAAACCTCACCAACACTAATTGGCCTCCCTAATTCCACTTCCTGAAACATTAAGAAAATTATGAAATAAACTTGAAACTTGAAGAATAACCTCACAAACATAAGCATTATATATTGAAAGTCAACTTACCATTTCCTGTTGGACTTGAGCATATGACTTTTGGCCTGTGAAGTGCTTGTGCTCGCCCAAGCCTTTCCGGTCAGATTTTCGAGCTTGCGATGCGGTCTGACTCCTCTTCCGAGCTTCTGATGTGTCCCAGTATGTGCACATTACTGTCCATAGAGTTGAATTGATCCACTTTGGTCTCACTCGAGTTCTCCTACAGGTGCTGACCATATCCTTCATTCTGGTTTGACAAATGCTTTCAAAATGTTGTTGAACTAGCCCTGAGAAAACGAGATCCCAATGATGTGTTTTCTACAATAGAAGAATAAGCAACATGTGTTAGTAAAGTACATTATATAAAGAAAATAATGCAAGATACGATATCAGAGAACTACTTACCGCGAATTCAAGGAAATATATTTCTTGTCTATCGTGAGGCACACAAAACCATGTGTAATAAGGTCCATTGAACTTGCTAGTGAAGATCCTTGTGATCTTCCTTGTGAGATTTGAGGAGTCACGACCAAACCTAGACATAGAAATGAAAATCAATAAAGTTAGTGATCAAAAAACACAAATTACACAATCTCATCATCATCACAGAATAAGAAAACATTACTAACCTAACAAGAGAATCATCACAGATACTAACCTAACAAGAAAACACTAACCTAATCACACTTGTCATGTATATCAAAGTGAACTACGATTAAGTAAAACTAGCAGATTGTTTTTCTTCATCTTGCCACAGACATAGTATATACTCATTCAGGTCAAAAAATATCAGCCAGCTAGAAATTATGTGGTCAAAACATATCAGCCACAAAATTTTTCTGTCTCGCGTATAAGCCATCAGCTAGAAAGCAACAAGCAGAGATACATACCAATAAAAGCAAGGATCAGTGTATCCACAACTTGTCTTGTCTTGAGGATAAGAATACCAAAGAACATAATAACTCACACAAATTAGTCCACTTCCGCAACAAAAAACCTAATGAACAAGAGAAACTCACCATGTAGTTTTGGCAGGCTGAGGTTCGATGGGTGAAAGCGTCGTAATACCCCTAATCTTGTGCCGGTTTGGGACGCTTAGCAGAGCATTAAGGGCTTCGAGTCTGTTGTCTTCGAGATCCGGGTCAAACTGGGCAGTGTCATCGATCACCTCATCGCCGGAGTCATCTCTATATGCTTCGACATTGTCCACTCTGATGGAGAAGTGATTGCTGTGACCAGAAGAGTTCTGCAGCGGAGGACTAGGGGAGCTTCGTCGTGGAGACACCGCAGCTTCATGATTCGAATTGCTCTATCGTCGAGGAGTCTCCGGTTGAGGTTGGGAGCGTTGAAGCGGAGTCATCAGCGGTTGACTTTGAGTGTTGTGGGATTACCGCGGTAACGTCGTCTGGAACAACTGGGTCGGCGGAGGGTAGTCTTTGAAATGCTTCGTCGATGGAGAGGGTTGCGGCGGAGATAAGTTCTGCTCCGGAGATACTTTTCTCTTCTTCCTTTGAAGTTGCGGCAGGGCTGGGGTGAAGTTGTATCGGGATAATAGTTGCGGCGGCGCTGGTGTGTAGTTGGGTCTTCTCTGTTGTATCGGAGCTCGAACCTTGGCCCCCCCTCTTCCTCCTACAGGCATCAGAGAAATTTCGGTTTAGAATGGGGTTTTTGGGAGAGATCGAGTGCGAGGGCTTTGGGAGAGATCGAGTGCGAGGGTTTTGGGAGAGATCGATTAGGGTTTCTGAATTAGGGAGAGATCGATTTTGGCAGGCTGAGGTTCGATTGTGCGATTGTGCGAGGGAGAGATCGATTGGGAGAGAGCAATTAGGGTTATGTGTTAGGGGAAATGGTCTAAACGATTTGGGGAAAAAATTATGTTTAAAATTTTTGGGGAAAATATGTTTGGGAAAAATTAAAATTTTTGGGGAAAACACTTATGTTTGGGGAAATTATTATATAAAAAACTTATATAGGAAAAAAAAATTATATAGGAAAAAACATAATAAAAAAACGTATATAGGAAAAAACATAATAAAAAAAAACTTATATAAGAACATAATAAACTATAAAAAAATACTTATATAAGATCATGACGATTTTGATATATTTAGTAGCATTTTGTTACAAACTTATATAAGGAAATTAGCAAGCTTCTTCTTCAGCTACATCATCATCAGAATCCAATAAATGAGCTTCGAATTCATCTTCTCGTTCTGCATCTCCGACATCCCAATCGAGATTTAGTGGGTTAACACTTTGTACCAAATTGTCGACCTCAAGATCTTCAATTGTAGTTATCATTACGGGATCATCATTTTCTTGTTGCAATAGAAACGGTTCTGTGTTGCTATATTCACCTGATATATTTCCCCTCGGGTTGACTTTGACAACATTTAGCCACGGATGATTCTTTCTCTTCTTGTACGGGTATCATATATAACAAACTTGATTCGCTTGAGAGGCTGTGTATGACAAACATTTAGCCACAGATGATTCTCTTCTTATAGATAAATGAATGTACATACCTCGAATTAATGGTTCGTATTTATTGTATCTTCCCGATGAGCGAACATCTACAATGCCAGCGTTGCTCCTTCGAGTGCCTCTACCGATAACGGGATCGTACCACGTACACTTAAACAGTGTGATTCTCAAATTAACCACCCCTTCATACTCGAGTTGTATGATATCAGTTAAGATCCCGTGAAAATCAGCTTCATCAGATGCATCACTATAATTCTATCCTTTAGCACACACGCCATAGTTACATGTCTTTCGGCCCTCGCTGTGCTTTTTCGTATAAAACAAATAGCCTCTTGTAAAATAGATGGGCCAGGTTTTGGCCTTATCCAAAGGACCATGAACTATCTCTTGAACCCACATAGGAAAAGGTTTTATGGCGTTCCAGTAAGTAATCTGCATAATGATAGTCAATATCAAATATATATAGCTATAGATCATAACATATATATTATATACATAGTGAAAAATATTATTTAGACATACATAATCTTTCACCCATAAATGATATTCCTGAGCTCTTTTGAACGCGAGTTCTTTTTCGGAGAGTTCTGGATACTTTGTAGAAATATAATCTTCAAAGAAACTGTGTAAAACCAACACACACACACATATATATATATATATGAGACCAAGACCACTTAAGGAATGATTAGCCGAAAGATTAAGGAATGATTAGCCGAAATATACCTCTCAAGTGTCTAAAAATATTCACAATTTCGCAAGACATATGCATATGCGATCTTAATATCTTTCCCTGAAAGCCAGATTTCATTCATTTCCCCACTTGGACGGCCCACGTGTGTAAATATATCAGGAACTCCAGGAAAATGGTATTCGGGGACTTCACCTTCATCGAATCTTGTTAATCTGGCGTAATTATTGAGAACAAATTTATAATATTTAGCATGTTTAGCAATGGCAAAGTGAATGTCCAATATTAATTGTAGTGTTTACCTTGAATTTGTTTATATATTCGAGGGAAAATAATGCGCTATGAAATAAGCTACATCCTCTTTTAAATATGATTGAACAATCGATCCTGGTGCATATCTTTTATTTTTTGCTTTCCCTTTCAACTTTTTGAAAAACCTTTCAAAAGGGTACATCCATCTGTATTGCACAGGGCCTCCTACTTCAGCTTCGTAGGGGAGATGTATAGGCAAGTGTTCCATCACGTCAAAAAATGATAGTGGGAAGATCTTTTCCAGATTGCAAATGATTAAAACTATGTTTTGTTTTAGAATTTGGACGCGACTTTTCTGCAAAGTTCTGGAACATAAGTCACGGAAAAACACTGCGATCCCTACAATTTTTATATTGAAACAACAATTGGTTAGTATAAATTAATAGAATCATATTTACGTGTGGCATGTAAACAAAATTATAAATAATTAATACCTGATAACGCACGGTGGATGTTCAGGTCTACTAGTTCTCCGAGGATAATTGGAAGTAACCGCTCCATAAAAACATGACAGTCATGACTCTTCATCCCAGAAAATTTTTCATTCACCATATCAGCACAACTAGCTAAGTCTGCAGCATAACCATCTGGGAATTTGACCGATTTTTTCACACATTCTAATAAGCTTCTTCTAGCTTCGTCTGACAATGAGTAGGCGGGGAAAGGAGCTCTACCCTCATCATCAGTATGTAAGTGTGGCCGAGAACAGAATTGTGCTATATCCAATCTTGACGGGATGGTGTCTTTTCATTTACCCTTCACACGCACAAGAGTATTCATGATGTTGTCAAAAAAAAAAATTCTCTATATGCATCAGATCGAGATTATGACGAAGATTGAGGTCCCTCCAATACGGAAGCTCCCAGAATATTATTTCTTTGTGCCAGTTATGTGTCTTCCCAAATCCAGGCTTCTTCTTTTCGTGACCGTTTCCACCAACATCCTTTGTTTTCGGTGGCTTTACCCGACGCAACCGGTATTTATAAACTTGCTCACCTGTCAAAATCTCAGGTGGATACTCCTGCTTAGCGTCTTTTCCCTTCAAAAAGTCTTTTTTATTCTTCCTTAGTGGATGATCAAGAGGAAGAAATCTTCGGTGACAATCGACCCAACACGTCTTTCTTCCATGCGGCAGATAAAAAGACTTTGTATCTTCCATGCAAATTGGACAAGCCAATTTCCCATGTGTACTACATCCTAATAACATGATATACGCCGGAAAGTCGCTTATCGTCCACAACAACACTGCTTTTAGATTAAAATTTTGGTTCAATGACACATCGTACGCATCAACTCCAGTGGACCACAATTCTTTTAACTCCTCGGTAAGAGGTCGGAGGAATATATCGAGACTACCTCGAGGATGATTTGGCCCAGAATTCATAATGGTAAGAAACAAGTACTCCGTATTCATGCACATACCATGGGGTAAATTATATGGAGTCAAGATCACGGGCCACAGTGAATGATTGTTTGACATGCCAAATGGATTGAACCCATCTGTACATAACCCAAGATAAACGTTACGGGGTTCTTCGACAAACCGGGGATGTAGATATTAAAAAATTTTCCACTCCGTCGCATCAGACGGATGACTCATTTCTCCTTCATTCGGCTGGTGCTCGGCATGCCATCTCATTGCCGCTGCAGTCTTCTCGCTCTGATACATTTTCTTGAATCTGTCAGCAATAGGCATATACCACATACGACTATATGGTACCTTGGTCCTACGGTGTTGCTCGTTTGGCATCCATCTTTTTGAATTACAAAACCGACACTTATCTAACCTTTCGTCTTCTTTCCAGAAGATCATACAATTGTTAATGCAAACATCAATTGCATGACATGTGAGGCCTAAATTGTTCATCAATTTTTCCGTCTCGTAATTTGAACCCGTTGCCTGGTTTTCTTCTGGTAATTAGTTATTAAACATTCCGCACATCGAATCCACTAACCTCTCACTCATATTATGATCTGCCTTATGTTGCATGAGCTCAGCAGCAAAGGATAACTGCGAGTGACCTTCACGACAACCATCGTATAATGAATTTTTGGCTCCTTCAAACAAGTCATACAACGTTTTGGAATGATTGCGTACCGGTTCTTCTACATTTTGATAACTACCATCCTCATGATAGTAATCAAAATTCACGTTTTCACGAAATGCATCATTCACCATATCAACATATCTACCTCTTTCTACATTACCCACTTCTTCACTACCACTTACCCACGTCGGATCTACAGAACTCGTTCCTAAATCCATATCGAGTTCTTCTCCATGCTTATACCAAACATAATAATCTGGCATAAATCCTTTACTATAAAGATGTTTCCAAATTCTTGTACCCGACAAGAAATTATTGTTCTCGCAATCACTACAAGGGCAGTAAAACTTACCGCGATTGCTCTGCGTTAGGGGCTGGCCATTTACAAATGTCATGAATTGATCCACCCCCGCTATGAACTCTACCGAGAAATTTCCCGTCGCTTCATCGAACCTTTTATACATCCACTCCCGAAAATTACTATAATTGTAATTTCCCGACATTTTTTTAGTAACAAACTTTTTATTTCTCCTCAATTTCGTGTTTTTCACCACCAATGGAATGTGAATGAAAGAAACAAATGTCGTTCGAATATATTTATAGAGATTTTTGCGACTATTTTTGCGACTACATTTACATTTTACGACTACTTTCCGACTGCTGTAAAATTTTTAACTCAGTTAGGTACACCAACATCAAAACGAGAAGCACGTGGCCTATACCGGTTTTTAACGACTACATTACGACTATATTTACTACTTGCCGTATAATATCGCTATTTTGTCGCAATTTTACGACTCAGTTACGACTAAAAACGGAGTAACTATTGTGTAGTCGTAACTAAGTCGTAATATAGCTTGCTGTCGCCATATGGTCGTTATGTAGTCGCTATTTCTTTACGACTAAAATCGTAGTCGTAAGTCGTAGTCGCAATATCTAGGTTTTCTTGTAGTGTCATCCTCAACATGTATCCAACAAAAGCATCAAAGCAAGCTCCGCCGCTGTTCCGATCCAGCTCCGCCGAGGAAACCTTCTCTAGGTTCAGCTCTCGTAAACCCTCACGTCAAAGGCCCAATATCCAAGATCAGTCCATCAATGTTTCAAGCCCACATCTCTACGAAGACCATATCAACTTCAGGCCATCTTAAGAGGTTCAAATCCAGCCCAAAGCAAGTTGATCTCAAGACTCCAGGTCAAACTCAAGCCCCTAATTCCGCATTTCTCCATTACCCCCTTTGAGTTTGAGGGGAGTGTATAGAAGGATATAGAAGATTCATAATATCATTAATAAATATTGTATAGTTATTATTTAGATATTATAGAAATTGTATTTATCTAGTTTAGGAAAGATGTTTCATATATATATGTATGTAGTCCTAATAATTATTCTTATGAGAGTCAATATAACTTCTTCTATTCCTAAACTCTCATCACATTATCATAATATGCGTCACTTGATCTATTAATTGAAAATGTATAGATATCTTGAAATATTTTGAGATGCAAAAAAGAAACCATGTGAGAGGAAAGTGTATGAGGTATATATATTAATGGGAAGAGACTTGGTAACCAAGATTCACAAATAAATTGGTTTAGTCCCCAAGATTCCAATGTATTTGCGATTATACAACATTCAAGAGAACAATCAGGTGATGTTTACAAAAAGACGAAAAAACCAGAGCCATTCCCCTACATCACAATTAGCCTAAGAAAAGAGCCAAAACAAAGGTTGTCTAACAACTAGTTACTCTTTTTTTTGTTTTTTGTTTTGTTTAAATCGTCGAGGTTTCAGACCCGTACATCCTCGGAGCGGGGCCCAAACTATGTTAAAGTCACTTATTCGGAGGAGACCCATCCCAACGGGAATCGACCCATGACCTACGTTTGGTTATAGAACTAGTTACTCTCTTACAAAGGATGCTACCAAGGATGGTTAAAAATAAACCCAAAATCCTGCATCACAAGAAGCACAACCCAAGAGACACGATCCAAAAAGACAACATAGAGAATGTCAAACCTTAAACAGAGGGAAAAAAACTCCCAATGTCAACAATCTGTTCTAGCCAAGCCGGATGACTTAAGGCTACATAAGATTGTAGACGGTTCTTCATCGTTACACATTGAGCTATGAGAGGGATCCCTCTATTGGTTTCCCGTGTAAAGGATATACAAGAAGGAAACATCTTTATTACTTAATATTCTCATGTACTGTTTATGGAATGCTCAATAACTCTCGTAGCTAGGTGCCATACTTTGTACAAGTATATATGTATGTAACCTTTGTGAATAATAAGATGAGCTCTACTTTCTACATGGTATCACAGCAGCCTGTAAAACCCTAATTTTTTTTTCCAGTCGCCTTCTTCCCCTTTCTGCTCTCTTCTTCCGCTTCCCCTCTGCTTCTTTTTCCTTGTTCCTGCCACTATGGACAGCTCTAATGTACAAACTGTTGACACAACTCCACAAATTCTCCTCAATGTGAACATGTCCAATGTCACAGAGCTAACATCAATAAATTACTTGATGTGGATTCTTCAAGTGCATGCTCTTCTCGACGGCTATAATCTGGCCAGTTTTCTTGATGGATATACACGTGCCCATGCTCCAAATAATTACGACCGGGTCGCTCACCACAACCAAATTAAACAACCTTAGACTGAGAAAGTAGCAAACGATATCGTGCAGTCCGTCACGAGCAATATATTGTAAATAAGGCCTTGAAAGGGATCCGGTGACGACGTCGCTGAGATAGTGGCAAAGTGAGTAAGAGACGAAGAAGACTGTGACGGAAATCGCAAGGGAGGAGATTCGAGAGATATGAGGGAGACAAGAGTGATTGAACCTCAAAGGACAACAATATGACAAATGTTGTCTAACAACTAGTTACTCTTTTTTTTTTTTTTTTTGAATCGCCGAGGTTTCGGGCCCGTACATCCTCGGAGCAGGGCCCAAACTATGTTAAAGTCACTCTCCTTCGGAGGAGACCCATCTCAACGGGAATCGATCCCATGACCTACGTTTGGTTATAGAACTAGTTACTCTTTTACAAAGGATGCTACCAAGGATGGCTAAAAATAAACCCAAAATCCTGCATCACAAGAAGCACAACCCAAGAGACACGATCCAAAAAGACAACACAGAGAATGTCAAACCTTAAACAAAGGGAAAAAACTCTCAATGTCAAAAATCTGTTCTAGCCAAGCCGGATGACTTAAGGCTACATAAGATTGTAGACGGTGTTGGAGGTGGGCCTAGCACCCCCAATTAGTTAGGCCCATCTTAGTAAAGGCCCCTCTTCAGCTCGGTCGCCGGACTGAAAGTACCAACCCGCAAGAGCCCTCTTCAGCTCGGTCGCCGGCCTGAAGACGACGTACCCCGTGCCCGGTCTGACTGCACCAAGACAGGAATGGCAGAAGAGCAGAAGGAAGGTGGGGGTTGGTCGAACAGTGTCCTATCTGAGCAGGAGTATGGGACGACCTCGACAGCTCACCAACCCTGCAGACTTGACGAAAGAGAAGGAGACACGTGGAGGAGTTGGTTAAACAGTGCGCTGCCCTGCAACACGCCACTCTGAGCTCATCATTACCCCTCTCCCCAAAAGCCGGGACACGCCTCCTAGGCCACCTTACCCGCGAAAGAGGCCGAAGACGACACGTGGCCCCGAGATCCCGGGGAGCAGGCAGTCGGCTCCGACTATATATACCCCTCAATGTCATTAATGAGAGGGACTTTTGATTTGAGCGACTTTACCTACTACTAAAATACCCGACCTCTCTCCCTTTCTCTTTGTAACAAGGCAAACAATTTTAGAACGCCGAACTGGACGTCCTTCGGAACCAGTTCGTAATTCTAAAGTGTTCTTTGCTCTCTATCAATAAAAAGAAGCATGGCCCCCGGCCTACTTATCTTTCCCCGACCTGCTTTAATAGTGGTTTAATTGCTCTAATTAACGAAAATCTCACCTCTCATCTCCTAATCACTCCCTAAATACACTTAGTGATCTCCGGGATCAACAATTGGCGCTAGAAGGAGGGGGGAGATTCTTCTATACGCAAGGAGCAGTTCAACCACCGCCGCAACCGTAGCAACGATGGCGATTCCGACTCCAAGAGTGTTGTCAGACCAAGACGTTCCGGCCCAAACAACGGCCTAGGCCCAAACAACGGCCCCGCCAACGACTCAAACGACGGCGACCATCCCGTCGTCCGCCCCCACAGCCGTCAACCAGACGGCCCCTCGAGAGCAGTTCTTTAGGGCCACGCGCCCGGCTTCAGCACCCGCCCATTCCGACGGCTCCGCCGCCCACAACGCGCCCCGAGCGTCGGAAGACCAGCCCACGCTGTCCGCCGTGATGCAGACCTTGCTCACCCGGATAGACGAGCTGACGCGAGCCACCGACCAACGGTTCGCTACGCTAGGGGCTCCCCGCGACCGGTCGGATAACACCGGATTCCCCGATGTCCGTCCCAGAGAGCCGGCCTCTCGGGAAGAAACCCCCGGCATTCGGACAGGCCGTCCGGGCGACTCACCGTCAGGATCCGAAGGGCCGGGCGGACGTTTCGTCCCGGCCGTAGGAAGCCACCCGGGCGACGGAGCCCACCATCTCCGATCCAGCGCGGAGCGCTCAAGAGACGCGGAGTTCGTGGCTATGAAGGAGACTATCCGCGCGATGTCCTCGAAAATCCACCAGGCCCCCAGCGCGGCCCCGGAAATCGATCGCGTCCTCAGAGAGACGCAGAACACGCCGTTCACCCACCGGATCGCCTCTGTCCCGCTCCAGCACCTCGGGAAGCTCAAGCTACAGCCCTACGCGGGCACCACCGACCCGGCCCAATATCTTACGGCGTTCACCATCGCCATGGGCCGCGCCCATTTCTCACCCGACGAGCGCGAAGCCGCTCACTGCTAGCTCTTCGTAGAGAACCTCACCGGCCCGGCCCTCACGTGGTTCTCTCGGCTGAAGACGCACTCCATCGACAGCTTCAGAGACCTGTCGACCACCTTCCTCGAGCACTACTCCATCTACATTCGCCAGTCCGCATCCAGCGCGGACCTCTGGGCGATGAACCAGGGAGCAAAGGAGTCGCTCAGGTCCTTTATAGAGCGTTTTAAGGCCACAGCCTCCCAGAGCAACGTGACCGACGAGTCAGCACTCCCCGCTCTAAGAAAGGGACTGCGGGCCGATTCGGCCTTCAAGGATGACATGAAACTCAACAGGCCGCGCTCACTGGAGGACGCCTTGCACCGCGCTCGAGGAGGAGAAGGCTGCTGAATCGAGAAACAGCGCCTCTCACAAGGCCCCGGCCCCGAAGGAGCGACCCCAAGAAAGGTACCAGGAGCCTCGTCAACACTACGATGACGAGTACCAGCGCAGCAAGGGAAAGCAGGCCGCTGCATTCCTTGTCAGCGGACCGCCCTCCGGCCTCCGTCCGCGCGACCCCGTATTTTACCCCGGCCCCGCGCCAGGGCTGCCTTGGAACAAGTATGTACGGGACCCCCACCAGCAGAATCGGCGTCCCGACGAGCCAAACGATAGGGAGCCCCAAGCAGACGAGCCGTATGACAGGACGGCTTTCTGCGACTTCCACCGGCGAAAGGGCCACCCGACTTCTCACTGTCGCGCCCTCCAAGAGGTCCTGCTGAAACAATTTCAGCGGGGAGAAATCAGCGTCCCAGAGCGACTGCGTCCGCATGCTCGAGGCGGCGATCACGTGCAGCCCCGCGACAACCAAGGTCGCGAGGATAACCGGGCCAGGCCCTACCACCGCGCCCAGAATGACGACCGGCGGCGACGGTCTCCTTCGCGAGATCGGGAAACGGGCAGATCGCCTCCCCCGGCCCGCACTCTGATAGGGATGATCATGGGAGGCCTCCTCTCGTGCAACGACTCAGTGCGGTCCATCAAGCGTCACGAGAGGAAGACCGACGCCTCCCTGAAGTGGCACTCCGGGCCGGAGATAGACGCCCAGGACACAAGCAAGAGGGGGATATGTTTCACCGAGGCCGACGCGGCCGGGGTCCACCAGCCCCATAACGACCCCCTCGTCGTACAAGTCCGCGTAGCCGACTGCGACGTTAACCGAGTCCTCGTCGATACGGGCAGCTCGGTCGATCTCATCTTCAAGGATACCCTTGCCAGGATGAACCTAAACGGAGTCGAGATTAAGCCGCACTCCATCCCGCTAACCGGCTTCGCCGGGGACACCGTCAACGGAATCGGCACCATCGAACTGCCGGTCTACGTAGGTCGGGTGACGAAAATCGTCAAGTTCGTGGTCTTCGACACCACCCCGATCTACAATATCATCTTGGGAACCCCTTGGCTGCACTCGATGAAGGCAGTCACATCAACATACCACCAGTGCCTCAAGTTCCCCAACCAGGCTGGCACGTATACTCTTAGGAGTAACCAGAGGGTCTCCCGCGCATGCTTCGCCATCGAGCATAAGCTGCGCCGCGCCACGCCGGCCTGCTTGGCCATCAGCGCGCTTCAGCCCGGAGAACCCGACGTCCCGGATCTCCCAGGACAAGATCTTGTCGCCCAGGTCAACATCGATCCGCGCGACCCCGCCCGCTGCGTTGGCATCGGCACCGACCTCGACGAGGGCATCAGGCGAGAGCTGGTCGAGTTCCTAGGGCAGAACGTCTCCACCTTCGCCTGGTCAACCGGCAACATGCCCGGCATTGACCCAACCACGTGCAGCCACGAGCTCAACGTGGATCCAACATGCAGACCGGTCAAGCAGAAGCGGCGAAAACTGGGCCCGGAGCGCGCCCAAGCAGTCAACGACGAGGTCGAGAGGCTCACCGCGGCCGGTTCGATCACCGAGGTCAGGTACCTGGACTGGCTGGCCAACCCGGTGGTGGTCAAGAAGAAGAGCGGGAAATGGAGGGTCTGCGTGGATTTCACCGACCTCAACAAGGCATGCCCGAAGGACAGCTTTCCCCTCCCCCGAATCGACCAAGTTGTCGAAGCCACCGCGGGGAACGAGCTACTTTCCTTCATGGATGCCTTCTCGGGGTATAACCAGATCCCTATGCACCCCGGTGATCAGGAGAAAACCGCGTTCATCACGGACCGAGGCATTTACTGCTACAAGGTAATGCCCTTCGGACTAAAGAATGCCGGGGCCACCTACCAACCCCTCGTCAACCGGATGTTCGCCGACCAAATAGGGCGCACCATGGAGGTGTACATAGACGACATGTTGGTAAAGTCTCTGGTGGCGGCCGACCACGTCACTCACCTCCGATCCTGCTTCCGGACGCTGAACGAGTACAACATGAAATTGAACCCGGCCAAGTGTTCCTTCGGCGTCACATCGGGCGAATTCCTCGGGTACATCATCACCCGGCGCGGTATCGAGGCCGATCCCAAGCAGATCCGGGCCATCATCGAGCTCAAGTCCCCGGAGAGTACGCGGCAAGTACAACGACTCACCGGGAGAATCGCCGCGCTAAACCGATTCATCTCCCGCTCCACCGACAAGTGCCTCCCGTTCTACCAGCTGCTCCGGGCTAACAAGCAGTTCGAATGGGACGACAAGTGCGAGGACGCCCTCCGACAGCTGAAGGAGTACATATCCACTCCTCCCGTCCTGTCCAAACCAGAGGAAGGCGAAACCCTCTACCTCTATATCGCCATCTCCGCGTCAGCGGTCAGCGGAGTGCTGGTACGGGAAGACCGAGGCGATCAAAGACCTATCTCCTACATCAGCAAATCCCCTGATGACGCGGAGAGCAGATATCCGACTCTGGAGAAACTTGCCTTGGCAGTGGTCGTCGCAGCTCGAAAGCTCCGACCTTACTTTCAATCCCACGCGATCGCCGTCCTAAGCACCTACCCCCTCAGGACCATCCTCCACAGCCCGAGCCGATCAGGCCGGATAATGAAGTGGGCCGTTGAGCTGAGCGAGTATGAAATCGAGTACCGGGGGCGGACCGCGATCAAATCTCAGGCCCTGGCCGACTTCATAGTTGAGTTGGCACCCGAGCTAGAAGTCCGCGAGGTACCCGAAGTATGGACTCTGCATGTCGACGGATCGGCCTCCAAGCACGGGTCTGGCGTTGGCATACGCCTCGAATCCCCGACCAAGGAGATCCTTGAGCAGTCTTTCCGCCTGGCCTTCCCGGCATCGAACAACGAAGCAGAGTACGAAGCTTTGATTGCCGGCCTGCGCCTAGCAAAGGAGGTCGGTGCGAAGAAAATCCGAGCTTACTGCGACTCCCAGCTCGTCGCCAATCAATTCAGCGGGGAGTACGAGGCCAAGAGCGATCGCATGGATGCTTACCTCAAGGTGACCCAAGGCTTGGCCGCGGACTTCGCTGAGTTCACCTTGACGAAGATTCCCCGAGGCGATAACACTTCCGCAGACGCCCTCGCCGCACTAGCCTCCACCTCGGCCCCAGCCCAACGACGGGTGATCCCGGTCGAGAGCATCGACTTCCCTAGCATCAAGCTGCCAAAAGGGGCCTATTTGATCAACCCCCAAGCCGCGGACCTCGACGAAGACGCGCCACCTCCCGAAGTTCTACCACCACCCCCGGTCGAGCCCGAACTGCCAGACTGGCGAGTCGAGCTCCTGCTATACATCGCAGACGGTACTCACCCCCCAGACCGGTGGGCCGCTCGCCGGCTAAGGAAGAAGTGCGCCCGGTATACGATGATGGATGGTAATCTGTTCCGGTGGAGCGCCTCGGGAACCCTGCTCGGCTGCCTCCACGGACAGGAAACCATCGACGTGATGAAGGAGATGCACGAAGGTGCCGGCGGAAACCACTCGAGCGGCCGGGCTCTCGCCCTAAGAATCCGCAACCAAGGGCACTACTGTGAAAAATTCGCAGCCCGGTGCGAGAAGTGCCAGCGTCACGGCCCACTCATTCACTGCCCTACCGAGCTCCTCACCACTGCGGTCGCGCCCTACCCCTTCATGCGATGGGCCATGGACATAGTCGGACCTCTCCCCCGATCTCGCCAAAAGCGCTTCCTCCTGGTCATGACCGACTACTTCACCAAATGGGTCGAGGCCGAAGCTTACGCCAAGATCACGGCAGAAGACGTCCGCAAATTCGTCTGGAAATTCATCATCTGCCGGCACGGCCTGCCTTACGAGATCGTCACCGACAACGGTTCCCAGTTCACATCAGCCCTCTTCGAAGACTTCTGCGCGAAGTGGAAGATCAGGCTGAGCAAGTCCACCCCGAGGTACCCACAGAGCAACGGGCAGGCCGAGGCCACCAACAAAACCATCCTCGACGGCCTCAAAAAGCGACTAGACGATAAGAAGGGGTCCTGGGCCGACGAGCTTGACGGAGTCCTCTGGTCCCACCGCACAACGCCAAAGACATCGACGGGCCGGACTCCGTTCAGCCTCTCCCACGGGATGGAAGCAATGGCCCCATCCGAAGTCGGGCTCCCCACTCCTCGCCGCGCCATGCTCACCCAGCAGCCCGCCCTGAACGACACCGTCCTCCTCAGCGAGCTGGACTTCCTCGAGGAACAACGGGACCATTCCCTCCTCCGAATCCAGAACTACCAGCAGCTCGCCTCCAAATACTACAACAAGAGGGTTCGAGGCAGGTTCTTCACCGAAGGAGACCTGGTCCTCCGCAAAGTCTTCGAAAACACCGCCGAGCTAAACGCAGGCAAGCTCGGTGCACACTGGGAGGGCCCTTACCTTATCTCCAAAGTCGTGAAGCCCGGCGTATACGAGCTCGTCACGACGACGGGCGACGCCATCCCGCGCTCATGGAATTCGATCAACCTCAAACGGTTCTACTAGTAAGCCCCCGGGCTCCGTTCCGCTGTCCGCCCTTGTAAACAAACGAACTACGATTGGCTTGATCCCTTATACTAAAGGGTACGTAGGCAACCCCTAACCAGGGCTCAACTATTAATCTAATAAAACCTTTTTTACAAAGGAATAAGGTCCCCGACCTAAGCGCATATGCCGAGTTCCAAACGCTCGCACCAAAAAAAAAAAAAAAAAAAAAAAAAAAAAACCCGAGCCCCAAACGCTCGCACTACAAAAAAAAAAAAAAAGCCGAGCTCCAAACGCTCGCACTACAAAAAAAAGGGGACCGAGCGCCGATGCTCGCTCTCCCCGGCACACAAGTCATAAGTGCCAAAGCCGGGCCCCAGGGCTCGCACCTCTACTAGACACACAAGCATTAAGTGTCTCTAAGCCGGGCTCGCTACCCGCACCAAAAAAACAAGGTACACAAGCAATAAGTACCTTAAGCCGAGATTACCTCGCACCCAACTCAAGAGCACGGTCTACGACCTACTCTACCAAACAAAAAAGCCTCGAAATGGCACTAACAAAAAAAAAAAAAGAGAAAACAGGGGCCAAACGGCCTCGATATTATAAGCAAGGTCCACGACCTGCATACATGACAGGGTACGGTCTACGACCTGCTCTACGAATCAGAAAGCCTCGAAACGGCGCGTACAAAAAGAAAGAAAGGGCCAACGGCCTCGATTATCATAAAATGGCCAACGGCCTCGTTATTACAAAAAAGGCCCACGGCCTAGTCTTTACAAAAGCCTCGAAACGGCACGTGCTAAAAAGAGAGATAAGAAAGGGGGGGGCCAGCGACCTCGATTTTCATAAAACGGCCAACGGCCTCGATGATTACAAGAAGGGCCCACGGCCTAGTCATTACATAAAACGGCCTACGGCCCGGTCCTTACAAAAGAGAAAAGCAAACCCAAAAAAAAAAAAAAAAAAAAAACAAAGAAAACAAAAAGGAAAAAGTATCTACAAGGCCGCATCGGCCGGTCGATCCTCGCCCCCGTCAGCACAGATACCATCTACGTCGCCCGGGCCCACCATCCTCGCATTGGTGCCATACTCACCAAGGAAGGGCTGCTCGGACCTCTCGTCAACCACGGCCTCACCGGTTGGCACTTCGGTAGCGGCCTCGCCAGACGGCGCATCGGCTCCGGTCTCGCCGGCTTGCGCTTCGGCGTCGACCCCGCCAATTGGCGCATCGGTTCCGGCCTCACCAGATGGCACTTCCGTGCCGGCCTCATCGGCGCGAGGGGTCGGGTCCAGCGCTGGCAGGCCCGCTTGGACGGCCTCAGCAGCCGGAGGAGCATCCGCGGTCAGATCCACGTAGGGCGCCTCCGAAGAAGCGACAGGCATGATCCGCACAAGCTGGACGCCATGAGCACGGTCCTGAGGGATGTCCAGATCCTCCGGGGTCAGTTCCGGATAATCCATCCCATCCAGCACGGCACCAAACGCCGCCTCATCCTCGTCCAGCTTCTGGTATCGGTAGGACGGCACCGACACCGCGTCCTCAGCCTCTACCCTCTTGAGGCACGCCCTCACACCAATCACCTGGTTGTATAGCAGGTGAGGCTCCAAGGCCCGGTTGCGCCCGTCCAGATGGGCGCGGATCTTCTTCATCTTCGCGGACCACTCCCGGTTCCGCGCGTTCCACCGGGCTGTCACCCGGTCGCTCTCCACCAACAGAGCCGCCTTCGCCCGGTCCACGCCGGCCTCCAGCCCCTTCACCCTGGAGCGGAGTACCTCCCGCTCCCCCTTCAGGAGCCCGACCTCCTCCTCCAGGGAAGCCGCTCGAGCACGCTCGCCGGCAGACCGGCTCCTCTCGGCCTCTAGCTCGGCCTGCAGACTGCCCACCAGACCGGCGCGGGCTCGCACCCGTGCCGCCTCCTCTTCCAGTGCCGCAGATCGGGCCTTCTCCTCCCTCAGTTCCTTCTCCAGCCCGCAAATGCGAACGGACTGGATCTGCGTGCCGGCCTCCTGGCGCCCCTGCAGGAAGTTAATCGACGCGTCCTGCTCGGCGAGTCGCTTCTCGTAGGTCTCCGCCAAAAAGGCAGACAGGGCCATCGTCTGCAGTAAGCCAGTAATTAGCAAAGGCGCACAACAAGCCTAGCCCAAAGTAGTTGGATCAAAGGCTTACCCGTGCTGCGGATCGCGCCACCTCGCGGAAGGTGTCGAACTCCGCCATCTCCAGCGGGACGAAGCGCGGGTACTCCTGCCCGAACGCCATGACCTGCGCCAGCTCGGCGCACTCATCCGGGTTAAGGATGACCTCACGACTCCCGTCCTCATGGGTAAAGGTGAAGCTGTAATCCCGAGCCCCACCGTCGGCACCAACGACCTCGCCGCCTCCATCGGCACTGCGGCCCTCGGCCTCCCGCCCAGCAGCAGGATCTTCCACAGCGACGGCTGCTTTGCCGCCCTTCGTCGCCCGTCCTGCGACGACTCCGTCCTCCTGAGACCGAACCACTACGGCCTCCACCACAGGCACCCCGACCACAGGTGCCTCAGTCCCCCCGACGAGGGCGTCTTGGGAGCCCCTGGGCTCGCAACCAGCCTCTTCAGGCCGGACTTCTTCCCGACCTGAAATCGAAGACCCCCCCTCTTCGGTCCTCTTCTTCTTCTTCCCGGCCTTGCCACCAACAGCCTCTGCTGCCCTCTTCTTCGAGAGAGCAGCCTCGGAGGACACCCCCCCGGTCCGCGGCGCTGGGTCGCGCCGGACTGTCACCTCGGGTATCGGTGGCGGCAGCGCCACAAAGGAGTCCGCATACTGCGGATTGGCAAACCTTGCTCTACCTGCAAAAGAGCTATCGGTTCGGTAAAAAAAAAAAAAAAAAAAAAAAAAAAAAAACCGACCTCCGGCCATCGCAGCTTCAATTCTTGCCGCGGTGAAAGACTTCCACTCTCTTCTACGCACTGTCCTGAGCACGGCAAGTATACCTGCGTAATCCGGAAGCTTGAATCTGGAGGAGTGAGGGCCTGAAAAGTAAGACAAGAAGGCGTCAGTCAGACAACCAAAAAGGAGAAGTCAGCTCGACCTGCAAATCCCTACCCGGGGAAAAGTTCCAATCCCGGGTGTATCTCGCCAACGGGTCGAGCCCAGCCACGGCAGTAGCCCGGACGTAGAAGTAGCTGCGAGACCAGTCCTCGACCTTCGACAGCTTGCTCGCCTTAGACCCCGAGCTGGGTGCCTCCAGGAGGTTCGCCGCCGGCTTGAAGGCGGCATAGAAGGTCCCAGGAATCCCAGGGTTTGCCTTCTGCTGGGTGAGCGCCTCGAACATAGGCACCGTCACCTCCACGTCGCACTCTTGCCCCAAGGTCAGCAGCACGACCATCCCCTGGACCGTGGACGGGCAGACCTGCGAGAAGGCCAAGCCCCGCGCCCGGCAGTAATCGACGAACAGCTCGGGGAGAGGAAGGCGCAGGCCGCACTTCTGGAAAAATGACTCGTACAGGCAGACGAAGCCCGGCCGAGGAATCCACGGCCGCTCCTCCGCTGTAGGCACCCTGAGCTCAACGCCGGCCGGAAAACCGCACAAGCTCCCCAAGAGGGTCACCGACTCCGCCGTGCTCCAAGTCAGCGACCCTCCCTGCTCGTAAGGAACCAGGGGAGACCTCACCCTGGCCACTCGAGCCCCGCCTCCGCGGCCGCACCGCGGTCGCCCGGATGCCCTGTTCCGCCTCTAGCTTGGCCAGCGCCGCGGCCGCCGGAGGAGGATCTAATCACCGCCTTCCGCCTCCGCAGTCGCCGAAGTCGAGGGAGCAGACTGTTCCCTACTGTCTGCGCCCCGACACGGAGAGGAGGCATGCTCGGAACCACCAGAGGAGGAACTCGGAGAATCGCTATCACCGCCGCGAGACGCCGATTCTTCACTCGATTCGGCCCTGATACCGTCTAACATCGGCGCCATTGCACGAAGAAAAGGAAATCGAAAAGTACAGGAAGAAGGTAGGAAGAGAAGGAAGAAATCGAAGAGAGGTTACCTTAGGATTATGCGCAGAAGGTTTTAACAGGAGGAAGAAGGGAGGTTTAAATAGAAGAAGGGGGACAGTGAAGCGACGCCTGGACACGTGTCACAAGAAGAACGGCCGCCCAGAAACATAATGATGACGCCTCTGCGTATTCCCCACGCCAAAAGCAAAGGACGCCTCGATATGCGCGAAGCGTCTCTCGCACGCCGCGCGTGAACAGCGCACGAAAAGCGAAGCGTCCCTTTTATCCTCCCGCGTGGTGAGCACGCACCAACCATCTGCGGATCTCCGGAAAGGACGGCACGTACGAGCACGGAGGGACCGTCCTAAGATGCTCCGAACTAACGGCTGATCAACTTCGGCATGCTCTCTTCGCCTCGCGATACCGAACTGGGGGAGGGCCTATTGTTGGAGGTGGGCCTAGCACCCCCAATTAGTTAGGCCCATCTTAGTAAAGGCCCCTCTTCAGCTCGGTCGCCGGACTGAAAGTACCAACCCGCAAGAGCCCTCTTCAGCTCGGTCGCCGGCCTGAAGACGACGTACCCCGTGCCCGGTCTGACTGCACCAAGACAGGAATGGCAGAAGAGCAGAAGGAAGGTGGGGGTTGGTCGAACAGTGTCCTATCTGAGCAGGAGTATGGGACGACCTCGACAGCTCACCAACCCTGCAGACTTGACGAAAGAGAAGGAGACACGTGGAGGAGTTGGTTAAACAGTGCGCTGCCCTGCAACACGCCACTCTGAGCTCATCATTACCCCTCTCCCCAAAAGCCGGGACACGCCTCCTAGGCCACCTTACCCGCGAAAGAGGCCGAAGACGACACGTGGCCCCGAGATCCCGGGGAGCAGGCAGTCGGCTCCGACTATATATACCCCTCAATGTCATTAATGAGAGGGACTTTTGATTTGAGCGACTTTACCTACTACTAAAATACCCGACCTCTCTCCCTTTCTCTTTGTAACAAGGCAAACAATTTTAGAACGCCGAACTGGACGTCCTTCGGAACCAGTTCGTAATTCTAAAGTGTTCTTTGCTCTCTATCAATAAAAAGAAGCATGGCCCCTGGCCTACTTATCTTTTCCCGACCTGCTTTAATAGTGGTTTAATTGCTCTAATTAACGAAAATCTCACCTCTCATCTCCTAATCACTCCCTAAATACACTTAGTGATCTCCGGGATCAACAGACGGTTCTCCATCGTTACACTTTGAGCTATGAGAGGGATCCCTCTATTAGTTTCCCGTGTAAAGGATACAAAAAGGAAACATCTTTATTACTTAATATTCTCATGTACTGTTTAAGGAATGCTCAATAACTCTCGTAGCTAGGTGCCATACTGTGTACAAGTATATATGTATGTAACCTATGTGAATAATAAGATGAGCTCTATTTTCTACATGGTATCAGAGCAGCCTTTAAAAACCTAATTTTGTTTTCCAGCTGCCTTCTTCCCATTTCTGCTCTCTTCTTCCGCTTCCTCTCTGCTTCTTTTTCCTATTTCCTGCCACTATGGACAACTCTAATGTAAAAACTGTTGACACAACTCCACAAATTCTCCTCGATATGAACATGTCCAATGTCACAAAGCTAACATCAAGAAATTACTTGATGTGGAGTCTTCAAGTGCATGCTCTTCTCGACGGCTACAATCTGGCCGGTTTTCTTGATGGATCTACACGTGCCCATGATCCAACTAATTACGATCGGGTCGCTCACCACAACCAAATTAAACAACCTTCGACTGAGAAAGTAGTAAACGATATCGTGCAGTCCGTCATGAGCAATATATTTTAAATAAGGCCTTGAAAGGGATCCGGCGACGACGTCGCTGAGATAGTGGCAAAATGAGTCAGAGACGAAGAAGACTGTGACGGAAATCGCAAGGGAGGAGATTCGAGAGATATGAGGGAGACAAGAGAGATTGAACCTCAAAGGACAATAATATGACAAAGGTTGTCTAACAACTAGTTACTCTTTCTTTCTTTTTTTTTTTTTTTTTTGAATCGCCGAGGTTTCGGGCCCGTACATCCTCGGAGCGGGGCCCAAACTATGTTAAAGTCACTCCTTCGAAGAATACTGTGACGGAAATCGCAAGGGAGGAGATTCGAGAGATATGAGGGAGACAAGAGTGATTGAACCTCAAAGGACAATAATATGACAAAGGTTGTCTAACAACTAGTTACTCTTTCTTTTTTTTTTTTTTTTTTTGAATCGCCGAGGTTTCGGGCCCGTACAAACTATGTTAAAGTCACTCCTTCGGAGGAGACCCATCCCAACGGGAATCGAACCCATGACCAACGTTTGGTTATAGAACTAGTTAATCTTTTACAAAGGATGCTACCAAGGATGGTTAAAAATAAACCCAAAATCCTGCATCACAAGAAGCACAACCCAAGAGACACGATCCAAAAAGACAACATAGAGAATGTCAAACCTTAAACAGAGGGAAAAAGAACTCTCAGTGTCAAAAATCTGTTCTAGCCATGCCAGATGACTTAAGGCTACATAATATTGTAGACGGTTCTCCATCGTTACACTTTGAGCTATGAGAGGGATCAAGGATACAAAAGGAAACATCTTTATTACTTAATATTCTCATTTACTGGTTATGGAATGCTCAATAACTCACGTAGCTAGGTGCCATACTGTGTACAAGTATATATGTATGTAACCTTTGTGAATAATAAGATGAGCTCTACTTTCTACATGGTATCAGAGCAGCCTTTAAAAACCTAATTTTGTTTTCCAACCGCCTTCTTTTTCATTGTTCCTGCCACTATGGACAACTCTAATGTACAAACTGTTGACACAACTCAACAAATTCTCCTCAATGTGAACATGGCCAATGTAACAAAGCTAACATCAAGAAATTACTTGATGTGGAGTCTTCAAGTGCATGCTATTCTCGACGGCTACAATCTGGATGGTTTTCTTGATGGATCTAGACGTGCCCATGCTCCAACTAATTACGATCAGGTCGCTCACCACAACCAAATTAAACAACCTTCGACTGAGAAAGCAGTAAACGATATCGTGCAGTCCGTCATGAGCAATATATTTTAAATAAGGCCTTGAAAGGGATCCGGCGACGACGTCGCTGAGATAGTGGCAAAATGAGTCAGAGACGAAGAAGACTGTGACGGAAATCGCAAGGGAGGAGATTCGAGAGATATGAGGGAGACAAGAGTGATTGAACCTCAAAGGACAATAATATGACAAAGGTTGTCTAACAACTAGTTACTCTTTCTTTTTTTTTTTTTTTTTGAATCGCCGAGGCTTCGGGCCCGTACAAACTATGTTAAAGTCACTCCTTCGGAGGAGACCCATCCCAACGGGAATCGAACCCATGACCAACGTTTGGTTATAGAACTAGTTACTCTTTTACAAAGGATGCTACCAAGGATGGTTAAAAATAAACCCAAAATACTGCATCAAAAGAAGCACAACCCAAGAGACACGATCCAAAAAGACAACATAGAGAATGTCAAACCTTAAACAGAGGGAAAAAGAAATCTCAGTGTCAAAAATCTATTCTAACCATGCCTGATGACTTAAGGCTACATAAGATTGTAGACGGTTTTCCATCGTTACACTTTGAGCTATGAGAGGGATCAAGGATACAAAAGGAAACATATTTATTACTTAATATTCTCATTTACTGTTTATGGAATGCTCAATAACTCTCGTAGCTAGGTGCCATACTGTGTACAAGTATATATGTATGTAACCTTTGTGAATAATAAGATGAGCTCTACTTTCTACATGGTATCAGAGCAGCCTTTAAATACCTAATTTTGTTTTCCAGCCTCCTTCTTCCCATTTCTGCTATCTTCTCCCGCTTCCCCTCTGCTTCTTTTTCCTTGTTCCTGCCACTATGGACAACTCTAATGTACAAATTGTTGACACAACTCAACAAATTCTCCTCAATGTGAACATGTCCAATGTCACAAAGCTAACATCAAGAAATTATTTGATGTGGAGTCTTCAAGTGCATGCTCTTCTCGACGGCTACAATCTGTCCGGTTTTCTTGATGGATCTACACGAGCCCCTGCTCCAACTAATTATGATTGGTCGATCACCACAACCGCATTAAACAACCTTCGACTGAGAAAGCAGCAAACGATATCGAGCAGTCCGTCACGAGCAATATATTGTAAAGAAGGCCTTGAAAGGGATCCGGCGACGACGTCGCTGAGATAGTGGCAAAGTGAGTCAGAGACGAAGAAGACTATGACAAAAATTGCAAGGGAGGAGATTCGAGAGATATGAGGGAGACAAGATTGATTGAACCTCAAAGGACAATAATATGATGCTTGAAGACTTCAAGTCAGAATAGCAAAGAGCAAGGAGACACGAACAATAAACCCTAATTTGTCTCGCCGGAAGATACAGAGAATGATGGATAAAGAGAGAAAGATGATAAATGAGAATTAAAAAAAATATTTGGCAAAGAGGAAGACAAAGAGAAAGATAGATATCTACCTTATAAAGAGTTAAGGAACTCTCTCCAGGGTTGACACTTGTACCCCCTTATTGGTTAATATATATATATATATATATATATATATATATATATCTATTTTTTTAATTTTTACTCAATAAATTCAAGATTAAAAAAATCTTAATAACCTTAAAAACTTTCCAACTTCTATTCAACCACGTACCACATTCTATCTAATTTAAAAATATATAAAAATCTTTTCAACTTACTTACAATATTTTTTTGCTAAATTCATTGTCACATATTCTATATAACTTGCTTACGTCTTTAACACAATTATTGCCAAATTCATTGTATTTTAAAGTAAAAACCAATAAATAAAACAAGTCTAAATTCATGCTATTCATATATCTAAAACGTGTCTACGAAACGAAAAGACAAAATTAACTTAAAACATTTAATATATATAAAGAAATTAAATATAAATAACCACTCAATGAATTTCACGGTAGAAAATTGTATTAAGGTAATGCGCATAGAAGTGCAGTGCCGTCTGAGACTCCCAATCCTTCGGCGAACCAGCAACAACAACAAAAATCAAGAAGAAGTGACGCTAAAGTATTGTCAGAGATTGAAGACTGTCTCATGAACAATTCTACCCCGATCGATCCGGTTTGCTCCTTGTCTGCTCAAGCTAATTTTACGACATTCTGATTTTGAAACCCTCTTTGAACGAATCCAACGAAAGGGAGAGGGACAGAACGGCGACAAGGAGACAGAGAGTGTTCCGCCGAGAGTGTTCCGCCGAGAGTGAAAGGGACAGAGAACTGGCGTGAGGGAGAGGGAAAGAGATCCGACGAGGGGGAGAGGGAGAGATCCGGCGCGAGGAAGAGAGAAAGAGAGAGCCGACGAGAGGGAGAGGGAGTTCATGCGAGGAGGAGGAGAGAGAGAGAGAGAGAGCCAGCGAGAGGGAGAGAGAGAGATAGAGAGAATGGAGAGTGGTAAATCGTGACTAGACATGGCGACGATGAGAGCACAAGTAGTGGAGGCGTCACCGAATGCAACGTCAGAGAAAATTTGGGAAATAAAACGAGAACGCCGCATCGATCGACTATCGATGGACTGAGAAAGATAGCGACTTCGAAGCTCGAGGAGGCGGTGCTTAATTGCAAAAACGAATCAATCCGATTAACGGCCACTCGTAGACAATCTTGCCGTTTTTAGAATCTATCTATGAATAAAAATGGCACGCAAGCCAAAACGACTCAGCAGCATATGAATACATTTTTCTTTCATCTCTCTACGTCGTGAAATATACAGTCTTCAACAATCATTACACGAATCTTTGTAAGACCTCTTTAGATTCTCAAATTGATAAAACAACATTTTATATATACCCGACTGGACATGGCGACGATGGGAGGACAAGTAGTGGAGGCGTCATCAAATGCAACGTCGGAGAAAATTTGAGAAATAAAACGAGAACGACTGATATTCTGCGCTCTTAGATGTTCAAAAACTCTTGATACGACCGAGTATTTCATATTCTTCATTATGACATGAGACTAATAACCCAATGTATGCTTACAAGCAAAATTTTTACCGGATCGCGAATGAACATGGCGACGATGGGAGCACAAGTAGTGGAGGCATCACCGAATGCAAAGTCGGAGAAAACTTGGGAAATAAACAGAGAACGACTGATATTTCGTGCTCTTAGATATATAAAAACTCTTATTGCGACTAAGTCTTTCATATTTTTCATTACGACATGAGACTGATAACCCAATATATACTTATCACTTAATTACATATTATAAAATCATTTCACTAACAACTAAACAAAGTTAGGGAGAAAAAAAAAATATGTGTTAAACTAAATAAGCTAAAAATACATCTTTAAAAAAAGAAGCACCAAAAAACTTGTAAATAAAAATACCCGCGCATTAACGCGGGGACTCACCTAGTTTTATTAATAAAAAGAAAATCATAATTGCATAAATTGTAAAAACTAAAGTTTGTGCAGGGGTGTTATGTCTTTGGTAAAGGGTATTATAGTAATTCCTAAGTAATTGCGACGCATTTACGAAACTTACTACTTTGGTCTTAACTGGACTTATTGGGCCTGAGATCGTCTCACTCAATCTCTCCGTTTCCCTCAAATCAAGCTTCTTTGGTTTCCCTTGTAGGATCAATGGAATTCAGACTGGTATTCAGACTTTAGGTGTACAAATTTTAAGGTGTTCACTTTAAGATTAAGAGTGTACACCGAAGAATAATTGAATACCTAGTCTGGTATTCAGAGAATGTGTTCACCAAGATGTACACCTAAATGTGTCCACTATAGGTGTACACCTAAAGATGAACACTTTACACTTAAAGTGGCGAACACCTAATTGGTGGTGTACACCTAAAGTGATGTACAGTGTCGGCCCTACTAATTTGATGGCTTAAAACAAATTTGTCAAATGTGGTCCAATTTTTGTTTATGTAGGTTATTTTTTATGCATATAATTAAGTAAGCCATAAAAATAAAAATAAAATAAATAAAAATTTATTACCAAAGTATAGTCGAACCTTGACACTCTACTAGTGATATAGAACAAAAAAACACCACACCAACAAAAAAATCTCTAATAATGTGGCTCTTTAAATTATATTATTAAGATGTGACCTAAACCATACTCTTGTCATGCCTTATGCACGAGACGGCCCTGGTGGTGTACACCTAGAATATTTTTAAAATGTCTGTTTTCAAAAATCCAAATTTAAATATGTAGCAAAAAAATCTATGTTTTTTAATTACATGATTCACTTTTTAAAATGAGATATATAAATCAAAGATTTCAAGTATGAAATTTTTTTTTGAAAAAATCACATTTTTCTCTGTCCTATTTTTGAAAAAGAAAATAATTAAATTAATTTTTTTTCTCTCTATTTCTCTCATTTTACATGATTTCCCTCTCTCTTTTCTCTCTCCTACTTTTGTGTCTAATAAAGACTTTTTAGGTATTATGGAACTGTCACTATTTATAAACTATCCAACTCCCCAAAGGCCAACAAAACCTTTTAGCAAATTAAAAACATAAAACTACCAACATATCCGGGATCCCAAATCCAATATTCTATGATACACATGCGACTTTTGAAGCAAAGCTAATAGCATGTCTTTCCTACACCACGTCTTCTCTACACAGTCAGTATAGACAGCTACCTTTGTGGATCTTATGGCGATTGTGGAAGAGCCGAAATATTCTTCTGTTTCAAAAACAACACATACCATGGGGAAAAAATCTGGAATATGCTCGATGAGAAGCTATTGAATGGATGAATTGTGAAGATTATATAAATCTCAACAGATGCGGAACCAATACAGTTACTGGCAACATTGCTCACACAAATCAAGGTTGGAAACCCCCACAGGAAGAATGGTTAAAATGCAACTATGATGGTTCCTATTATGATCCTACCATTCCCGGAAAAGCATGATGGATTATACGAGATACAAGGAGCTACTATCTCGGATCAGGACAAGCTCGTGGCCGTATTGTTCATAATGCACTTGAAGGAGAGTTACAAGAATTGCTTATGGCTATGCAACACTGCTGGAGTAAAGGTTATCGCAAAATTGAATTTGAAGGAGACAATAAAACCGTGATAGCATTATTGAATGGTTCAAAACACATCTTTGGACTATATAACTGGATCCGGGAGGTACGACAATGGCAACGACGTTTTGAAGACACAAGATTCAAATGGACTAACCGAAATTGCAACAAACCGGCGGATATTCCTTTAAATCAAGATTTTCATTATCATAATTTTATTCCTCGTGTAATTTTTACTGGTTTTAATAATGACTCTGTATCCTTTATCAATTAATAAATATTTAGATGTTAAAAACAAAAAAACTACCATTTTTTTTAATTTACCCATTTTAGAGGAAATTGGGTAGATCGATAGTTTTAAGTTTTAAATTGGCCAAAATGGTGTGTTTTGAACTGTCTTTGCTAAAATGGTAGTTTTTGATGTTAAAAGATATAACATCTCTATACAAACTTTAGTTTTTACAATTTATGCCATTTTTATTTTCGTTTTATTAATAAAAAGATAAATTCTGAAAAATGGTAGTTTTAAGTTTTTAATTTGTTAAAAATGTGTGTTTTATTGGCCTTTAATGAGTTGGGTAGTTTATGAATAATGACAATTCCATAATATCCAAAAAATCCTTATTAGACATAAAAGTATGAGAGAGAAAAGAGAGAGGGTAATCGTGTGAGAGGGAGAGAAATAGATAGAAAAATATTTAATTTAATTATTTTTTCTTTCTAAAGTAGGGTTAAATTATTTTTTCTTTCTAAAGTAGGGTAAAGAAAAATGTGACTTTCATTTTTTTTCTTTCTTCAAATGTTTGATTCATATATCTTATTTTAAAAAATGAATCATATAATGATATATATATTAAAAAAAAACACAATTTTTTTTTGTTGCATATATTAAAATTTAGATATTTGAAAACGGATATTTTTAAAATATTTTAGGTGTACACAACTTTAGGTTTTCAATATAGGTGTACACTTAAAGATGTTCACCCTTAAATGTGTACACCTTTAGGTGTTCACCACTTTAGATGTACACCATTAGGTGTTTTCCACTTTAGGTGAGTGTTAACCTTTAAATGTAAACCTATAATGAACACATTTAGGAGTATATTTTTAGGTGAACATCTTAAAGTGTTCTCAGAATACCAGACTAGGTATTCAATTATTTTTCCAGTGTTCACCCTTAATCATTAGGTGAACACCTTAAAGTTTGTACACCTGAAGTCTGAATACAATCTGAATTCCATTGATCCTACGAAAGAAACCGAAGAAGCTTGATTTGAGGGAAAGGGAGAGAGTGAGTGAGACGATCTCAAGTTTGAATTCAGGGAAAATGAGAGAGTGAGTGAGAAGAAGATCTCAGGCTAAATCCAGTTAACACCAAAGTAGTCAGTTTCGTTAGCTCATCGCAGCTACTTAGGAATTACTATAATACCTTTTCCGAAAAGTAAAAGTAGTATTTGTTTTTTTTGATAAGTATTTGAATATCATTAAGAAATGAGAAGGATTGTAAATTTTACAAAGAAGCTAAAACAAATAGAGTTAACCTTGCCAAAAAAAGATAAAAAACAAGGAGAAGTCTAGGATTATCAGAAAAGGGAAAGAATTTAAGCATTGGTGAGCCAAGTTTGCATTAGCTCAGCAAAAGCTTTACGCTTCCGTTTGGCCAGGATTGCATCGCGGATTAGACGATCAGTAGCTTTGAAGATCACCTGAGTAGAGGAGTGAGTGTTGTTGAAAAGACGATTGTTTCTTTACCTCCATATAACGTAAATGATTGCTTGAGAAACCAGCTGACGCAAAGTCATTGGGCAGATGGTGTCCTTGAGATCCAACCAAGCAAGCAGTCCAGGTATGGAAAGCAAAGGGACGGTAACCCTGCCTGTTTAAAACCATTTGCCACAGTTCTTCACTCATTGTACACCTAAGAAATAGATGGTCTCTATTCTCGTCGAATCTATCGCAGAGAACACAAATTGTGTTGATGTTCATTCCCCACTGAGCAAGACGATCTTTGGTGGGCGATCGATTTTGGTGAGTCACCCACAGTGTAAAAGCATACCTCGGAATAGCTCCTCTGAACCACACACTTTTTGTCCATGCTTGAGGAGGTTTTCTCGGTCTCAAACTTTCCCAAGTATGCTTAGTAGAAAAAGAGGAGAGATCCACATCATTTACTAACCAAAAGTACTCATCCTCTATGTCTCCATCCATTTGTAGTGCAAGCAGAAGCAATAATGGAAAGTGATATGCTCAAATTAATACCCTATAAGTACTAAAGCAGTTGTTGCAGTATATGTAGGGGTCAAACACAAGGACTCACGGAAACACACAATAGATTATATAGTTGAAAATCAAGCTAAGCAATTCAGTTGAAACAAAAAGCAATAGCGAGTAAAAGAGTTGTAAATCGATGGGAGAAAGATGGGTTCAGGGATATTTCTCAGGAAATCAATGAATGCAGATAAACTAATTAATCAGGGTTCAAGTTACGCACGGTTCTTGAACTCAAATCACTAAAGTATAATTAACAAACTGTCGTTGCGAGAATTATCTAAATCTAAACTTCAGAATCCTAAATCTCTTTGCAAATTCCTAAGAATAAATCAGCCTTAATATCGAGTTTGATATGTTTACAGATCAACTAAACCAAATCTCTTTGCGAATAATTAGTTTGCTCACCTAGGTTCTATCAGATTACTCAATTTCACTGTCGTGCCTAATCGATTAACCTAAGATCTAAGTTCTAGGTGATCAATCCAGAATTAGCTTTGAGAACAACCTATGGCGAAGAACTAATTCAGATTATGAACCCTAAACAACTAATCAACCTAGCATTCAAAGAAATACCTTATGAGAATCCCTAAACCTAAAGTGGATCTACTCAGATATGGAAATTGAAGCAATAAAAATGTTTGAATAAATCATTAAATAAATAAGAAAGAGTAATAAGAGGGTTCAAAATTTTCTCTCGGACGAACATAGCTTCAGACTTGTCTCCCTTCAAAAGCTCTCTCACAAATCCATAGTAAAATAAATCATAGAATAAAGCATAGCCATTAAAATGGCTGTAAAATCCTATTAAATAACCTAAATCATGTTTTGGGGCTTCTTGTAAATATTAAAGTCTTCTGGACCAAATTGCAATTCTTCAACTCTTGGAAAAGTCGCGACTCGTGTCTGCTTCGTTGACTATCGACCGATACCAAGGTGTCAAATCGGGTACTCAGCTACATGAACGTCTGCTTCGCTCCAAAATGCTCCAGAAAGCTCCAATATCTCCAATTATGCTCCAAACGTGCTACAACCTGTAAACGACTCTAAAACACTACAAAATAGTAGAAAGACTCTATAAAACGGACTTATATCATGGCCTAAAAGGAGTAAAAACCATGATATATCAACTCCCCCAGACTTAGCATTTGCTTGCCCTCAAGCAAATAGAAGACTAAACCAGAGAAAGAGGTTTGAAAATGCGGAGACTCACCTATTCATGAAACATTCCAATGACCATTTTCCTTAGTGCTCCACATATCACCTAACCAGTTCCAAATCTAACCACCATGCACTTCTCCGTAGACATTCGCAGTTTCTCAGACTACACACATTATTTCACAGCATCGTTCAACCAAGCCATCCTCGCCAGTTTCATCGCTGTGATTAATACCAAAAACCTTCTAGATTCTTTCCCATATAATATCATGACAAGGAACCACCCTTTTTCACACTTTCTGGTATTATTTCTCTCCCGCAGACTTATTTCTTATTATGTTTCTTGCATTTACATATTAAGGTTCGAGACGCGAGTATTGATGGTGTTTGCTATCGAATCCTTGGTTCTTCCCTAAAAAGTAATCAAAGGTGTAGGCGAATAATGGTATGACATGAAATTTTCCTAACCTCGCTTCCACCTTTGTGTGATCATCTCCTCTGAAGTAGAATAATGGGATCGCTGGAAATTTTCCTAACCCTTTACTAAGAAGAAAACCATTTCATCTTTTAATGCATCTTATTAACTTGTAACAGGGAGATAAATACCATTATTTTAAACACGTGGGTTCTTTTGTCAGATATGAATGAGGAATCAAGCTCTATGGACATCAATCACATCAATAAAGTGCAAAGATTTGGCTCATGCTTTAAAGAACTCTGCAGGAAACATGGGTGTTTTCTAGTTAACCGGTCAGCCTTTGGATTTTTCATTAGTCGATCTGTAACTGATTCTGTAACAACGGTCACTTAGAAGCGAAGTCAGAACAATAGATTCAAGAAAAATATCACAGTCTCCAACAAAGTTTTGACTCAATAAAACAAAATTTGACTCAAAAACGACTGACTCTAAGAAAAACAAAAACAATGTCAGCTACTACCTCCCCCAGACTTGAACAACACTGTCCCCAATATTATCTAGCCTAGAGTAGGTAAAAGAAAACAAAAGAACATAATAGAATTATGAAAAACAAGAAGTTACCGTGCTGGAACATCGAGTATCGACCGATACCAATGGGGGTATCGGTCGATACTCAGGCGATTTCAAGTTTTTGCTCCTTGTTTATCCTGACACAAACACAAAACAAAAAATAAAAATAAAAAGACTCCAAAACAAACTCACCAGTGGGTTGCCTCCCACCAAGCGCTCGTTTAACGTCATTAACTTGACTGTACTGCCATTCAGGTAGGAGAAGATTGAGAACTTACTCCCAGACAAGCTCCATAACTTGACATCACCAGTTTCAGAGTTCTGCTCAACATGCTCTCCACAAACTCCTTTCCTTTCTCTTTCAGCTCCGAAGTAAGACGAACTCTAGCCTTAGAGAATGATTTTGAAGTCCCTTTGCACTTCACCTTGTATTCAATCGAATCCCCATCATACTTCTGAGGGATTAAAGTTATAGAAGCAACATCCTTCACTCCTTTGCCCTTCACCTTCTTCATTGCCTTAGATTTTTTGACGTCTTTCTTGGTGATGACAGAAGGACTATCTAGAAGGTTTATGACTGTTGGCTCGTCAGGAGGCTCTTCCAAAAGATCAACTACCAACGTCTCTTCTGTAACAATGGTGATGCAAGAGATATGTGTGGGAGTTCCTCTAGTAGGGATGGCTTTGTAGTACACCTCCTTGTCAATGTACGAGAACAAGATTCTCTTACTGGGCGTATCCATAATTGCACCAGCCATAGCCATGAACGGTCTTCCAAGAATCAACTGCGTATTAGATCTCGCAACTATCTCCACAACCTGAAAATCAGCAGGAACCAGACAGTCTCCTACTTTAACCATCAAATAAGGGATTGTACCGTATGGAACCGATGTGGAAGAGTTCGCGAATGTGATAGATGTTTTGGGAGATCGAATATCAGCGCCCAATCTCTCTGCAATGGCCCTTGAAATGAGATTGACGCTAGCCCACGAGTGAACAAGAGACTCTTTGAAGTCAATTCCAGAGATAAAGCATGGAACTGAGAATATCCCTGGGTCTTCCCTCTTGGTCAACTGCCTCAGCGGTAGTGACTTGCTTCTTGCCTTGATAAAGAGTACTTTGATCTCTTCCAGAGTTTTTCTGCAATCTCGGAATTGACTTAGCAGAGGGCGGCACTCTATAGCTTCTTCAAAAGTCAGTGTGTGGGAAATCCTTCGTACCATCTTCTCAAAGCCATGCAGCTGTTTTGGAGAAATGGGGTCTCTGAGGTATCTGGGTGGTGTGGAGTATGGTATATGAGGTTTGTGAACTCTTTCTGCACTCAAACTGGGTTTCGTTTCAGCGACTGAACTGGTATCGACCGACACATGAGTGGTGTCGATCGATGCTTTCGCTCTGAAATCGTCCCTGGCAGAACTTTGGACATGTGTCGATCGATACAAGGGAGTATCGGTCGACACAGGGGTGGTGTTCGAATTCTCATATTCCGATATATCATCAACAAAAGGAAGCTTCACAACCAACTTATCCAGCATAGCTTTGCATCTGGCGTCCTCCCATTCCTTATTTCTCATCTTAGGAGGCATATGATAAGGTAGTACGGGTTTCTACACCCTCTCCTTTACAATTTCTGGTCCCTTTATCGACATGCGCCTCAGTATCGACCGACACAGAAGGAGTATCGATTGATACACGGGATTTTGGATATCCTCGTGCAGGTGTCTGGACTGGTATCGATCGACACTGGCTGGTATCGATCGATATACGGGATTTTTCAGAATCCCAGTCGTCATCTTCAGCAAGATCGACGAAATTCTATGCAATTGGGCTGTTCTTCATTCCTGTAATCACCTCTTTTCCACTAGTCAAGGTGATTGCATTGATGTATGCTCTTGGATTCTCAGTTTTCCCTGGAAAAAAACCTTCCTGCCTCTTCACAGCTGCTGCTGTCTGAGCAACTTGGGTTTCCAACTTCCTCCGAGAAAGATTGATAGCTTCAATTTTCCCATTCAGATCAGTGTACATAGAGTCAAACTTCCCATTGAAATCCACGTGCAACTTCTGCTGTCCCTGAAGAAGTTGTTCAAGCATGGATTCCATTTTACTCTCTGTGGATTTTGGAGAGATTGGTTGGCACGAAGAGTTTCCATAATTGTGAGTGAAATCGCTGCTCTGAAGTGGTTTCTGAGTAAAATGTTTTGCTCCAAAGACAGATTGGTTTCCCTCAAACTTGTACCCACCTTGCTGATTGTTGTTGTTGAAGTTTCGGTTATTGTTGTACCCAAATCGCTGACACTGAAAACCAGAACCACCAACGTAGTTAACATCCTCCACTTCATCTTCATCAATATTATCGACTCCATCATCAAAGTGTACAGTCTTCTTCGACTTCCCGATCAGAAAACCTAGCTTGGCTTGAACTTCAGCAATATGCGATCCATCAGTGTTCCCATTCTGTCTCTTTCGCTCAAAATCTGCATTTTTGGTGCTATTGCTAGATGCAAAATTCTCAATCAGCACATAAGCGTCCTCGGGATACCTAGTGTTGAATTTTCCATTGCTCGCAGCATCCAAAGCCATATGATACCTCCAATCAATCCCTCTGAAGAAAAGACCTAGTAACTGAACATCAGAATACCCGTGATGTGGACAATCTCTCTGGTATGATCTGAATCTCGTCCAAGCATCCTTGAACGCCTCATTAGGTCCTTGAGAAAACTGGGAGATCTTGTTCCTCAGATTATCGGATCGTGCATCATCATAGAAGTTGTTCAGGAAAGCAGTCTTAGTATCTTCCCAAGTGGTCAGTGATCCAGGAGGTAACTGCTTCAGCCAGTAAGTCGCATCTCCACCAAGAGAATGTGGGAAGAGCTTGCAGAAGAGGTAATCATAGGATACTCCATTGACTTTGATGCTAGTGACCAAATCCTCAAACCTCTCAATATGGTCCATGGGATGTTCATTAGAAAGACCATGAAAAGGGTGCTGACCCACAAGAGTGTAGTATGCAGGTTTCAACTCAAAGTCATTCCTCTGAAACGCAGGAGGATGAATCGCTGATCGATTGGCGTAAAATTGATCAGGCATGTTGTACTCACCAATCGTTCTACCACGATTAACCTCAACGTTCCCAGCGATAATCTCCTTGACAACAAGAGCAGGTGGAATGATGTTCCCCCTCCATCCAGACGTTGCCCTCTCGCATTGCACAAGTGACCCTCTTGGTCTCTGTAAGCACCAGCTTCATCTCGAACCAAAACCAATGGATTGTTCATCTCTGCTGGTTTCTTTGCTCTTATGTTTGTGCGTTCCACAATTGCTAGCTGCTATAATGACAGTTCAACTAGCTGAGTGCTATTGTTCCTTCTGGTTTCACGAAGAGGCATGCACCTGAAACACACTAGGCAAGACACGTAAGTAACAAAAAACACGTTGAGTATAGACCGACACTGGGTTGTGTCGATCGATATCAACAAAAAAGATGACTAGCATCGACCGATACTAGGTAGTATCGATCGATACCGACGAACTTAGTCAAAATTCTTAAGCTAAAATCTAATGGCGAATTGAGTCCCCGACAACGGCGCCAAATTTGATATGCTCAAATTAATACCCTATAAGTACTAAAGCAGTTGTTGCAGTATATGTAGGGGTCAAACACAAGGAGTACTCACGGAAACACAAAATAGATTATATAGTTGAAAATCAAGCTAAGCAATTCAGTTGAAACAAAAAGCAATAGCAAGTAAAAGAGTTGTAAATCGATGGGAGAAAGATAGGTTTAGGGATATTTCTCAGGAAATCAATGAATGCAGATAAACTAACTAATCAGGGTTCAGGTTACGCACGGTTCTTGAACTCAAATCACTAAAGTATAATTAACCAACTGTCGTTGCGAGAATTATCTAAATCTAAACTTCAGAATCCCAAATCTCTTTGGAAATTCCTAAGAAGAAATCAGCCTTAATATCGAGTTTGATATGTTCACAAATCAACTAAACCAAATCTCTTTGCAAATAATTTATTTACTCACCTAGGTTCTATCAGATTACTCAATTACACTGTCATGCCTAATCGATTAACCTAAAATCTAAGTTCTAGGTGGTCAATCCAAAATTAGCTTTGAGAACAACCTATGGCGAATAACTAATTCAGATTATGAACCCTAAACAACTAATCAACCTAGCATTCAAAAAAATTCCTTATGAGAATCCCTAAACCGAAAGTGGATCTACTCAGATATGGAAATTGAAGCAATAAACATGTTTGAATAAATCATCAAATAAATAAGAAAGAGTAATAAGAGGGTTTGAAATATTCTCTCGGACGAACAGAGTTTCAGACTTGTCTCCCTTCAAAAGCTCTCTCACAAATCCAAAGTAAAATAAAGCATAGAATAAAACATAGCCATTAAAGTGGCTATAAAATCATATTAAATAACCTAAATCACGTTTTGGGGCTTCTTGTAAATACTAAAGTCTTCTGGACCAAATTGCAATTCTTCAACTTTGGAAAAGTCGCGACTCGTGTCTGTTTCGTTGAGTATCGACAGATACTAGGCAGTATCGATCGATACCGAGGCGTCAAATCGGGTACTCAGCTACACGAACGTCTGCTTTGCTCCAAAATGCTCCAGAAAGCTCCAATATCTCCAATTATGCTCCAAACGTACTAAAACCTGTAAAAAACTCTAAAACACTACAAAATAGTAGAAAGACTCTATAAAATGGACTTATATCATGGCCTAAAAGGGCTAAAAACCATGATATATTAGAAAGCAACAGTATCATTAGATCTCTTGGACCAGATTGCCCAAAGTGGTTTATAAGAGGTCCTAGAGGAGTCCAGTGATCCATCAAGATGCTGGTGCACTCTCCATTTCCAACACGGGATCTTAGAAACCGATTTGCTAAGTACTGATTGTTGAGTTCCACTGCTGGAGAATGAGGCCAGTACATAAAAATTCTCTTACTGCAGCAATCATGTCTTTACCAACCGCAGCCCAGTGGGAGGTGAAGAACTATGAAGGATACCCGTCCGGACCAGGTGCTTTGTTTTTTGGGAGGGCACAAAAAGCCTTATGATTGTCCAAATCAGAGAAGGGGGCTGAGAGAGATAACACTACTTCGGGAGAGCATCTATACGGTACCAAATCTGCGATTTCCTCCGGGGAGGATGTTGTAGGAGCTGCAGAACCACCAAGAAGAGCATGATAATAATCACTGCATGCTCTTTTATTTCGTCAAGAGAATCAATCATAGAGTCATCTTCATCAAGAAAGAAAAGGATTTGATTTTGAGATTGTCTTGATTTTGTTGCCCGATGGTAGAAGACAGAATTTGAGTCACCAAGATCCAACCATTGAACTCGAGATCTCTGCATGAGGAAAGATTCCTCGGCCTTAGCAAGGGAATGCCATTTGCGGTGAGCTTCTCTTTCAAGTATTAGTTCTGCAGTTCTCTGGAAAGACCTGGTCAAGAGCTCTTCCATAAAACTCGAACCAAAATGTACTCCCTTCACGTTAGAATCATGGGAGGCCTGTGTGAAAATCCCAAATTCTATCATCGAGAAAAACAAAAAAGCTTGGGATAGTTTCATTCTTGGACAGTTCTATGAAGAACCCCCAGCCCGAGGTGCTGTTCACGCCATAGTCAACGGAATCTGGAGCAAGCAAAGACGTGATATTTCCGTCTCAAAGATGGAGGGTCATGCTTTTATTTTCAGAGTTCCCTGCTCCGTAGCTCGTCGCCGTATTCTCAGTCAAAGTTTATGGCAGATAGATGGACAAACTATGTTTGTTGCTAAGTGGTCTCCTAGCATTCAACAGGAGAAACCAGAATTGTCGATGGTCCCAGGTTGGCTTGAATTTACAGGAGTCCCACTCCAATTTTTCAATCGAGAAGGTTTGCAGGAGATAGCTGGCTGTGTGGGTCATCCAATCTGTCTACATCCCTCAACAGAAAACTTAACGAACATTGAAGTTGCGAAAGTTTACACTGTCATTGACCCGAGAAAACTTCTTCCGGAAGCAGTCAATGCCCAGTTTGAAAATGGAGATACTAGGAGGATTCAAGTTACTAGTCCTTGGCTCCCCTCGCTCTGTAGCTTCTGTAAAAAAGTTGGGCACACGGTCTCGAAATGTACAGCAGCTCCTCCTACTGTCTCTCTCTGCAACTCAGTGAAGCATACACCAGAACTTTGTCCCAGAGCTAAGAATGGAGAAAACAAAGGCAAGGCACCTATTCAGAGCCTCCTTCCGATAGTTCCTCAACCAAAAGCAGTTTATCGACCCATTGCTAGTAAGGAAGCTCCTAAATCAAAGCCTCCGCCTAAGATATCAAATTCTCTCCCTCCACCTGTTGATGCTGGTGGATCGACCTCAACTGAAGTTGCTAAGGAGTCTGTACCACCTGTTTCCCCTATCAGGTGGAACCTCAACAGGGAAAGTTGTTGCGCAAGACTTCTCACAGACTAATACTCAAGACCTGTCAAAGGTAGGATTATGTGTTGACCTCAGGAAAAATTCATACTTATCACCAACGCATCCAAGCTCTTCCAAAAAGGATTCTGATTCAGACTCACCGGGCGTGTCAGGTAATGACGACAACCCGGATAAAGAGAATGACAAGTTCATTCAAGTTGTAAATAAAAAGCTGAGGAAGCAAGTTAATACTCGGAGTAGGGCTAGAGGCCCCTTAAACCTCTAATCTTAACCCTTTTATGGATATTTTTTATGGAATATAAGAGGGTTTAATGATTCTGTAAAGCGGAGAGGATTTAAGAAATGGTTGAAGCTAAACAAACCTGTTTTTGGAGGTCTCGTGGAGACCCTTGTTAGCCCAGGGAAGGCCTCGTCTATAGTATCACGAGCCCTACCAGGATGGTTTTTGGAAAGTAACTACGATTATTCAGATTTGGGAAAGATCTGGCTCCTTTGGCACCATTCGGTTCGTGTCAAGGTATTGGCAAAATCTCTCCAGATGATCACCTGCCTAGTAAAACTTCCTTTTGTGCCTGTTGAATTTGCTGTCTCCATGGTTTATGGATCAAACTTCAGGAAAATAAGACAATCTCTTTTGATGTAAGATGGAATCTACCAAACTTATGGACACATGATAATCAAGAGATTATAGGCTTTGTTGCAGAAGTGGGGACGATGGTGAGATGGAAGGTGATGGTTTTGATTGACTCTCTCAATCTGTGGGTGATTGACTCTCTCAACTGGTGGACGAACAAGTTATTTGAATCACACAAACAACTTAATTCGTGGCTTCTAAAGAATAGAAGTGAATCGCACACTTATATTCAAAAGAAAAGACAATTCTCACAAAGAACACACTTCGTAGAAAAAAACGAAAATACTTAGATTTAATTTGATTGAAAGGTGAATTTTACAATGAGACTATGAGGAGCGTATATACTGCTCAAAATAAGACACAAATAATTATCTAAGAACCTAAGGACTTGCGCAAATAATCAAACTAGCCGTTAGAGCCATTATGAACAAATCGGCCTAAATAAGGAAGGCCGAGCTGTGCTTGAGTCTTGATAGCTTGGGGGCGAATGTAGAGTGTCTAGGTAAATTCTGAATGTTGCAAGAGAGATTTATTTCATGATCACACTTCAAAGAAAAGAGCCGTTGGATATTTAAGTCGTGAGACTCAAAATAAGGCAGGTGTAAGCTCGAACTTGATCCTCCTGATCAAGTGAGGTGTGGTGCACCTTAGGACGTGCAATATAGCTTCTAGATGACCTCCAGGCTCCCAAATGATGTGTTGCGATTAAGTTAAACAAGTGAAAGGATGACTTTCCTTATATGGCACCAAGTTGACCAGTTTCAGGAATTTGGGTGTAACTTGTGGATCCGATGGGCATTTCGTCGGATCCTTGGGTTGTTGGATCCAGGAGAGGCCCAGTGATATTCTACAATTGGTCTTGGGTCGAGATTTTTGCTTAGTTGGACTGTGTAGCACAATCTTTGGCCTGGTCACTGGATTGAGCACAAAGCAGGTCCATCGGTTTGTAAAATCGATAACTCTCAAGTCTGAACCAGGAATGAGATGACACCAATTTTCGGTTTTCCCCTGATGGATCAAGATTCCATACCAAGCTAGTTTGTAGATTAATTCTTTCTGGTTTGGTCGGAAACCTCCAATTAGTGTGTATATGTCCAAATCGGGTAAGTTGGGAATCACTCGATTTGTAAATTCAATAACTCATTCTTCTGAATTCCAGTTGAATTGATTCGACTTCGAGACGTGCTCTGTGTGAGCTAAGAATGTAATAAAAGTGGTTGTTGAGCTGGGCCAGTTGATCGTGGTCTTCATTTGGACTGAACAAGGCACATGGGTCTTCTCGGGTGGCTTTGCTTGCAATTGGGGGTTTTGGAATCGGTTGAAGTGCAACTGAGGGAATCGACCAGGGTCTTTAGAATGGTTGGTTGGTTGAGAGAAATGGTTTCCCTCGGTTGATTTGATGCACGGTTTCCTCGGTTCAACTCCGGTAAGATTTCCCTCGGTTTTGGGGAAAATTTCTTCATCTTTGGTTTTCTTGAATTGGGGCTGAGGGATTTGACCAAAGTGCTGGTTATAGTCATTTTGTCGATGAAAGTGTGATCCCTCAGTTGGTAGCTTAGGAGCAACTGTCCCAACAACAAGAAAGGTCTTGCTGTCGCCAATAGGATAAGGATCTAAGCCTGCCGTACGCACAGTACAGTGTCTTTCTGAGGTGTTAGTAGTTCCATGAGCTTTCATGGTACTAATGTCCCCATCATACCCTCTCTCTTAGAAAAGTTTCATCCTAGAAACTTCTTCGTTACCTTCACCAAAATAGAGCAAGTTAGTATCTTCGTAAAGGAGTGGGTCTAGAGATTTACCTCGGGGAATTTTTTTTGTTGCGGTTCCGGTAGGATTGATGCTGAGCATCTGGTGGTTCTTCTTTGGTCAAAAAGAGGCAATGACTCCTCTCCAAGGTGTGTTTCTGACTTTCTTGGGCAGTACGGTAGTCGCTTTAGTGAAATCTCCTTTTTCACTTTCGATGTCGCCATTGATCTTTTGCGGTTTTGGCTCTTGTTGCTTCTCCTCGGTACCTTAAATATTTTCTACACTTTTGACAAGAGACAAGTGCGTTATAACAGTCATGAAATTATTTAAAACAGAAGAACAAGAATCAGTTTTGACTACTCCATATAATTTCTCAATGACGTTCGATTTAAGATAAGCAATCTTATTTTTATTTGTTTATATCGAAACTAAATCTTCTTTAGACTCTTCTGGACTTAGCAAATTTAGTGTTACAAAGTTAGAATCATTAGAAACAAGTTGGAGAAATTGACTTACCTGAGCAAAACTCTCGGTAAGTTCTGTTTCCTTGGATGCCACGTCATTTGAACTCAATGTGTAACATGGTGGCTCCTCTTGGATCAGATTGAAGCTGGTGTCATCTTCATCCTTATAAGCGTCAGGATAGCACATGATGACCTCGTGATGCTTCACGTTCTGTTCTTGACCTGCATTTGTAACCTTTGGCAAAGACAAGTGCATCATATCTGAATTAAAAATTTTAAAACCAGAATTATCTAGACAATTACTTGATGAATTCAGTTTCGGTTCAGGTGTGGTAACGTTAATTTCTTGTCTCTCAGGGCATACAGCAGCATAGTGACCTCTCTTATGGAATCTATAGCAAATTGTTTAATTGAATTTCAAAGAGTTAGAGGTCTTACAGATTTGTGTTTCTCGCGTTGCAAGCGTTGGAGGTGGTTTTTGTGTGTGAGTTGCAACTTGTTGATACTTATGGTGGTTACGTTGCTCAGGCTGCCTGGTGTGTGACGGTGGTGTGGAAGCCACTATCCTTGGCCTGGTGTAGTGTTGGATTTCCCTCGGTGAGATGTTGCTGCGAGTTTGATATTTCCTCACGAACTCTCGGTACATCCTTGCTTTTAGATCTTCCCAATCAAGCACTGGTTTGTGTGCATCCTCCTTTATCCACCAATCATAAGCATCTCTAACAAGAGCACTTGATGCGTGTGATAGCTCCTTCTCCTTGGGAATGTTGTTTGCGCACAGCCACTCCTTCATGTTGCTTTCCCAATTGAAATAAACTTTGGGGTCCTTGCTTCGACCTGAAAATATAAGAGAGCCGGATTGGTGTCTTCTCTCTTTGGTTGGTTCCCTTGTCGCGGCTGAGATGGCATAAAATCGTGTTGGACATGACGCCATGATGTAGTCAGGCCCGGCTCTGGCCCAGTGCAAGAGGTGCATTTGCACTGGTTCCAAAACCCAAATCTAAAATTTGGCCCACCTAACAATTCATTATTTTTTGGGTTCAAGACTTATTTCTTGCCGAAAAAAAGAAAACATAGTTAAGAAATATTTTTTTTGTCTGATTTTCGGTTTTCGCGTGTCGTGTGGATGCTTTTTTTGTCTAGAATCATTATTTGAGGACCAAAATATTTTTTTGCAGTTTTTTGGCACTGGGCCCCTGTTTCCACTGTGTCGGCCCTGGATGTAGTGAGGCTACTCTGGTCGTGGTTGTTGATTATACTTTACATATGATTCAACATATGTCTCTTTCTCGGCTTCATCTCCATAAGAATCCTCATAAAATTGTAAACTTGGCTGGGTCCAAGTTGTTGTTGCCTGAGGCACGTTGTTGTCGGGGTCTGGATCGTATAGATCGGACAAGTAATGGTCTGGTGGCTCTGGTTCAAGCTTGTTCCCATCAGGATCATCTCCATGATCGGAGCTTGAGTAGTATTCTGGGTGCCGCGATTCTTCTCCATAATCAGCCTCGTTGGTGCTTAGGTCTTGATCAGAATCATTCCCTTGGCTCCAATCGGTTTGCGAGAGGCTGTAATTGCTCATGGCATCATGTTCTTCTTCATAGAAGTCCATTGTCGTGTCTGAGCCTTGGTATCTCGCACAATCAAAAGCGGTGTGAGTAGTAAATCTTCATTCAGACTCTGGGCTGCTTCAGAAGTTGGGCCTAAGTAAATCTGGTAAAGCCCAATTCCAGCTGAAGTGAGCAGAACGATGTCGTCTTCTACATTGTCCAAGTGCAGAGTATTCTTCTGGTCAAAGAAGGTTGTTACGCAGGACAAGCTGCGTGAGCTTGGAGAGAGGCTGAGCTGGACCTGCACATGGATAAAGAGACGTCATAAGAAAGGATCTAGAATGAGAGTGACACAAGCAGAGCGTAAGAAAAAGATCTAAGAGCAGAGAATAGGAATTAAGAGAAAACTTATCTTCTTCTTCTTAATCTCCTTGATATTCTTGGTTGTAGCTCTAGATCATACCTCTGGTATCTTGTACACTGTATTACCTTCTAGTGAAAGCCTTGAGAGCTGACATTAAGCTCTCCAAGACGTACCTTGGCCGGATTTGGCCATGGGAACATGTAAGTCCTTGTGTTCTTACTTTGCTCTGCTTTTACTTACAAACACAAACAAAACAGAGCATTATTAGACTTAAAACAATGGTATAGATCAGATAATATGAAGAGCTAAAGCCTGAATATTATTACAAGTGGTATCAGAGCTTCTTGGTTGGAACGGTCAAGGTGGTTTTCTGGTTTTGGCATTCATCGGATCTACTTATATCAGAAGGCACAGATCCAGCAGATAAAAGGTTTCTACCTGGTTTCTGGATCTAGAAGTGTTCTTTTGGGTTAGTGTTTTTTTTTATGGTGTGGGTTTCCTGATCTACATTCTATTTGGCTATTTGGTATTCTGGGTATCTGTTTGGTGTTTATATTTTGCGTGTGGCATTCTTTCTGTGTGATCTGTGAGTCAGATATGGGTTAAGGAAGATGGTTGAGCTTACACAAGGCAGATGGGAAGTAGAGAAGTTTGATGGTGAAGGAGACTACACCATTTGGAAGCATAGAGTTCTGGCTCAGTTGGAGATTCTTGGTCTTGATTCAGTGGTAAAAGTAGATGGTGAAACATCTGAAGCTGACACTAAGGGAAAGGGTAAAGAAGGTGAAGATGTAAAAGCTGATCCCAAATGGCTGGAGAAGGATCGCAGAGTTAGAAATTTGCTAAGTATGAGTTTAACGGATATGGTTTTGAGAAAGGTTGGCTTGAAGCATAAAACTGCTCAAGACATGTGGAATTCTCTGGAATCCCAATATCAGGATAAATCTTTACCTAACAGATTATATCTTAAGCAAAGGTTCTATAGCTACAAAATGGAGGAAGGCAAGAATCTAGACAAAAATCTGGATACATTTAACAAGTTGATTTCAGATTTGGGCTGTCTAGATGTGGAGTTAAGTGATGAAGATAAAGCTGTTATTCTACTGAATAGCTTACCTTCACAGTTTGCTCAACTAGTACACACTCTAAAGTACAGAGGAGGGAAGCAAACTATTACTCTACAGGAAATCACTACAGCAGCTTACTCCTTGGAAACAAAACTAAAGCAGAAGGGATCCTACTTGACAAAATCTAGCAATGAAGGATTATATGTTCAGTACAAACCAAATACTGACAAGAAGTTCAATGCTAAAGGAAAGCAGCAAGACAAAGGCAAGTCCAAAGTTAAAAACAAAAGGGCTTGTTGGATTTGTGGAGCTGAAGGGCATTTTAAAAAGGACTGTCCAAGGAAAGGTCAGTCAAGTAGGACAAATGCAGAAGCAAGTATGGGTCAAGCTCAATATGACGAGCCCTTGGTCTTAACTGCATCAGAAAGACAGACTCATGATGGTTGGGTTCTTGATTCTGGATGTTCCTATCATTTAACTTTCAGGAAGGATCTAATGTTTGACATAGAAGAAATTGATGGTGGAAGGATTTTGATGGGAAATGATACTTACTGTGATGTAACTGCAATGGGGAAACTGAAACTTGTTAACTACAACAATACAACTGTTGTTTTAACAAAAGTAAGATACTCAGCTACTGCTAAAAGGAATCTGATCTCACTGGGCCAGCTGGAATCTCAGGGTTGTTGGTTTCAGTCGAAGAATTTCATATTGCAAGTGTTCCTAAAGGACAGAGAAGTGATGGCTGGTGACTACAAAGACACTCTATACCTTTTAGATGGGAAACCTGTTGTGGGTCAAGTAAATGCAGCATTAAAGGCAGATAAGACCTCACTATGGCACAGTAGGCTGGGTCATATGAGTGCAAAAGGCTTACAAGTGTTGGTTAAGAAGGAATTCATAAAGTCTGAAGAAGTTTCAGAGTTAAAGCATTGTGAGTTTTGCATTGTAGGAAAGTTTCATAAGTTGTCATTTAAAACAGGAAAGCATACGTCTCAAGAAAGGTTAGAGTATGTGCATTCAGACTTATGGCTCTCCAAATGTTACTCCATGCCTGTCCAAGTGTCAGTACTACATATCCTTCGTGGATGACTTCTCAAGGAAAGTATGGATCTATTTCTTAAGGACTAAAGATGAAGCTTTTGGGAAGTTTATTGAATGGAAAGTCTTTGTTGAGAATCAGAGTGGGTTTAAGCTTAAGGCTTTAAGGACAGATAATGGATTGGAATACGTTAACAAGCTGTTTGATGATCACTGCAAGATGCATGGAATTCTAAGACATAAAACCTGCCCTTACACTCTTCAACAAAACGGAGTTGCTGAAAGGCTAAATAGAAATGTACTTGAGAAGGTCAGAAGTTTTCTAAGTGAGACAGGTCTGGGAGAACCATTTTGGGCTGAAGCTACATCTACTGTGGTCTACATGATTAACACGTCACCATCTGTACCTCTAAGTTTTGAAGTGCCTGAAGAAGTATGGACAAGAAGAAAGCCAAAATATTCTCATATGAGAAGATTCGGTTGTTTGACTTACCTTCATGTTGATCAAGGAAAGCTCAAGCCTAGAGCAAAGAAGGGTGTATTTGTAGGGTATCCTCAAGGGGTTAAAGGATACAGAATATGGAGCAGTGAAGACAGAAAGTGCATCATAAGTCGTGAGGTTACTTTCTGTGAAGATGTTGTTTACAAAGACTTTGAAAAGTTCTTTGAAAAGAACAATCACATTGATGATCCAAAAGGTAAGAGAAAAGTTTCTCTGGTTCTTCCTGCAACAGAAGGAAGTGTTGATTCTGGATATCAAGGTGGAGAATCTTCAGAAGCAGGTGGAGTTATTCCAGACTCTGAAGTGGTTGAGGATTCAAAAGAAGAATCTAAACCTGAATCAGAAGATGAATCACCAGGGAGTTATCAGTTAGCTCGAGACAGAGAAAGAAGAGTGATTAAACCTCCAAGTAGATTTGATGATTCAGATGTAGCTGCCTACGCTCTAATCGTGGCAGAACTGATTGAGGAAGAAGAACCAAGATCATTTCAGGAAGCCATGAAAGGAAAGAATAGAAAGAAGTGGAAAGGAGCTACAGATGAGGAGATGGTTTCATTAGACAAGAATCATACATGGAAATTGATTGACAGGCCTGAAGGTGAAAGAACTATTGGATGCAAATGGATTTTTAAATTCAAACCAGGTATTCCAGGGGTTGAAGAACCAAGGTATAAGGCACGTTTGGTTGCTAAGGGTTATTCTCAGATTAAAGGGATTGATTATCATGAGGTATTTTCTCCTGTGGTGAAACATACAACCATAAGGCTGGTGTTATCTGTGGTGGTTAATTTTGATTATGAGTTAGAACAATTGGATGTAAAAACAGCTTTCTTACATGGAAACTTGGAAGAAAGGATTTTGATGGATCAACCAGAAGGTTATGTCAAGGGTAATAAAGTTTGTCTGCTTCAAAGGTCGTTATATGGGTTAAAGCAATCTCCGAGACAATGAAATTTAAGGTTTGATCGGTTTATGAAACTACAGGGCTATTCAAGAAGTCAGTTTGATAGCTGCTTATATTTCAAGAAGTTATGGTGATGACAGTTTTGTATATCTTCTACTATACGTAGATGATATGTTGGTTGTTGCAAAGGATCAAATTGAAATTCAAAGGGTTAAGGGTATTTTAAGTAAAGAGTTTGAGATGAAGGACCTAGGACCTGCCAAGAGGATCCTAGGTATGGACATCATCAGAGACAGAGCAAAAGGGATTCTTATATTGTCTCAGGAAGCTTATATTTATAAGGTTTTAAGAAGTTTTGGTATGGATGATTCAAAGACAGTTCAGACACCTATGGGTTGTCATTTCAAGCTGTCTAGTACAAAACAAGAAGATAAGCCAGAGACTGAGCTTGAGATGAGAAGCATACCTTACTCCAGTGCAGTAGGGAGCTTGATGTACGCGATGGTGGGCTATCGTCCAGACATTGCTCATGCGGTGGGTCTTGTCAGTCGCTTCATGAGCTCCCCTAACAAGCAACATTGGGAAGCAGTCAGATGGGTACTCAGGTATATCAAAGGAACATTAGACTTCAAACTAACATTCAAGAAATCTGATAAATTTGAAGTAAAAGGGTACTGGGATAGCGACTATGCATCTGACCTGGATAGAAGACGCTCTATAACTGGGTATGTATTCCAAGTAGGAGGTAACACCGTAAGCTGGAGATCTGGGCTGCAACAAATCGTAGCCCTGTCAACGACAGAGGCTGAGTATATGGCACTAGATGAAGCAACTAAAGAGGCGTTATGGTTAAAGAGGATTGCCAGCGAGCTTGGATTTCCTCAGAAGACGGTTGAGATGTTTTGCGACTCTCAAAGCACTATCTGCTTGGCTAAGAATAGTGTCTTCCACGAACGAACGAAGCATATCGACTATCGGTATCACTTCATCAGAGATGTGGTGGCTGAAGGGGACATTGTGCTGAGCAAAATCGATACTAAAGTGAATCCCGCCGATTTGCTCACCAAGTCATTACCGGTGGCTAAATTCGAAGATGGAAGAAGAGATCTTAGGGTATTGAGAAACCAGATATAGCTCGGATTGAGCTAGACTAGCTAAGGGAAAGGGGGCTAGGTTTTTTCGGCAAGGTGTTTGTCGGAATGAAAAGAGGATCGGGAAAGGTTCTCGTGTTATGTCTGAATGAAGATAGAGGTGGAGAATGTGAGTAGTAAATCTACATTCAGACTCTGGGCTGCTTCAGAAGTTGGGCCTAAGTAAATATGGTAAAGCCCAATTCCAGCTGAAGTGAGCAGAACGATGTCGTCTTCTACAGTGTCTAAGTGCAGAGTATTCTTCTGGTCAAAGAAGGTTGTTACGCAGGACAAGCTGCGTGAGCTTGGAGAGAGGCTGAGCTGGACCTGCACATGGATAAAGAGACGTCATAAGAAAGGATCTAGAATGAGAGTGACACAAGCAGAGCGTAAGAAAAAGATCTAAGAGCAGAGAATAGGAATTAAGAGAAAACTTATCTTCTTCTTCTTAATCTCCTTGATATTCTTGGTTGTAGCTCTAGATCATACCTCTGGTATCTTGTACACTGTATTACCTTCTAGTGAAAGCCTTGAGAGCTGGCATTAAGCTCTCCAAGACGTACCTTGGCCGGATTTGGCTTTGGGAACTTGTAATTCCTTGTGTTCTTACTTTGCTCTGCTTTTACTTACAAACACAAACAAAACAGAGCATTATTAGACTTAAAACATTGGTATAGATCAGATAATATGAAGAGCTAAAGCCTGAATATTATTACAAGCGGAGAAGAGGAAACAAAATCAAATCAACACAAAAAAAGGAAAGAACAAATAATGACAAATCACAAAAATTGGAAATATGTCAATTGCATTTGAATTTTAAACAAATGACAATCCCTTTTTTTTTACTTTAAAACTCGACAACTAAAAGAAGAAAAAACGAAAATTTGTGTTTTTGTTTGGTTTTTTTTTTTTTTTAAAGATTTATGAATAAAACAAATAACAAGAAACAAAGCAAGAACAAATTAAAAGGCAAGACAAATTTATACTTGGATTTTTTTATAAAATGAATTAAACAAAACTGAAACAAATATTTTTATTTGGTTTTTAGTTTATGAGAAATCAAAATAAGAAAACATAATTGAAACAAAAAATGATTTTTTTATGTATTTTTCGGTTTAGATGAAAGGAAATAACAAAACAGAAAAACAAGTGATAAATGTTGAATGAACACAACCTGAGATATGAGCTTTTAAAGCTCATATACCAGATGATGTAAGATATAATCCACCAAACTTACGGACACATGATAATCAAGAGATTATAGGCTTTGTTGCGGAAGTGGGGACGATGGTGAGATGGAAGGTGATGGTTTTGATTGACTCTCTCAATCTGTGGGTGATTGGCTCTCTCAACCGGTGGACGAACAAGTTATTTGAATCACACAAACAACTTAATTTGTGGCTTCTAAAGAATAGAAGTGAATCGCACACTTATATTCAAAAGAAAAGACAATTAATCTCACAAAGAACACACTTTGTAGAAAAAAACGAAAATACTTAGATTTAATTTGATTGAAAGGTGAATTTTACAATGAGACTATGAGGAGCTTATATACTGCTCAAATAAGACAGAAATAATTATCTAAGAACCTAAGGATTTGCGCAAATAATCAAACTAACCGTTAGAGCCATTATGAACAAATCGGCCTAAAGAAGGAAGGCCGAGCTGTGCTTGAATCTTGATAGCTTGGGGGCGAATGTAGAGTGTCTAGGTACATTCTGAATGCTGCAAGAGAGATTTATTTCATGATCACACTTCAAAGAAAAGAGCCGTTGGATATTTAAGTCGTGAGACTCAAAATAAGGCAGGTGTAAGCTCGAACTTGATCCTCCTGATCAAGTGAGGTGTGGTGCACCTTAGGACGTGCAATATAGCTTCTAGATGACCTCCAGGCTCCCAAATGATGTGTTGCGATTAATTTAAACAAGTGAAAGGATGACTTTCCTTATATGGCACCAAGTTGACCCGTTTCAGGAATTTGGGTGTAACTTGTGGATCCGATGGGCATTTCGTCGGAGCCTTGGCTTGTTGGATCCAGGAGAGGCCCAGTGATATTCTCCAATTGGTCTTGGGTCGAGATTTTTGATTAGTTGGTCTGTGTAGCACAATCTTTGGCCTGGTCGCTGGATTGAGCCCGAAGCAGGTCCACCGGTTTGTAAAATCGATAACTCTCAAGTCTGAGCCAGGAATGAGATGACACCAATTCTCGATTTTCCCCTGATGGATCAAGATTCCATACCAAGCTATTTTGTAGCTTAATTCTTTCTGCTTTGGTCGAAAACCTCCAATTAGTGTGTATATGTCAAAATCGGGTAAGTTGAGAATCACCCGATTTGTAAAGTCAATAACTCATTCTTCTGAATTCCAGTTGAATTGATTCGACTTCGAGACGTGCTCTGTGTGAGCTAAGAATGTAATAAAAGTGGTTGTTGAGCTGGGCCAGTTGATCGTGGTCTTCATTTGGACTGAACAAGGCACATGGGTCTTCTCGGGTGGATTTGGGGGTTTTGGAATCGGTTGAAGTGCAACTGAGGGAATCGACCAGGGTCTTTAGAATGGTTGGTTGGTTGAGATAAATGGTTTCCGTTGGTTGATTTGATGCACGGTTTCCTCGGTTCAACTCCGGTAAGATTTCCCTCGGTTTTGGGGGAAATGTCTTCATCTTCTGTTTTCTTGAATTGGGGCTGAGGGATTTGACCAAAGTGCTGGTTATAGTCACTTTGTCGATGAAAGTGTGATACCTTAGTTTGTAGCTTAGGAGCAAATGTCCCAACAACAAGAAAGGTCCCGTTGTCGCCAATAGGATCAGGATCTAAGCCTGCCGTACGCACAGTTCAGTCTCTTTCTGAGGTGGTAGTAGTTCCATGAGCTTTCATGGTACTAATGTCCCCATCATACCCTCTCTCTTGGAAAAGTTTCGTCCTCGAAACTTCTTCGTTACCTGCACCAAAATAGAGAAAGTTAGTATCTTAGTAAAGGAGTGGGTCTAGAGATTTACCTCGGGGAATTGTTTTGTTGCGGTTCCGGTAGGATTGATGCTGAGCATCTGGTGGTTCTTCTTTGGTCAACAAAGAGGCAATGACTCCTCTCCAAGGTGTGTTGCTGACTTTCTTGGGCAGTACGGTAGTCGCTTTAGTGAAATCTCCTTTTTCACTTTCGATGTCGCCATTGATCTTTTGCGGTTTTGGCTATTGTTGCTTCTCCTCGGTACCTGAAATATTTTCTACACTTTTGACAAGAGACAAGTGCGTTATAGCAGTCATGAAATTATTTAAAACAGAAGAACAAGAATCAGTTTTGACTACTCCATCTAATTTCTCAATGACGTTCGATTTAAGATAAGCAATCTTATTTTTATTTGTTTATATCGAAACTAAATCTTCTTTAGACTCTTCTGGACTTAGCAAATTTAGTGTTACAAAGTTAGAATCATTAGAAACAAGTTGGAGAAATTGACTTACCTGAGCAAAACTCTCGGTAAGTTCTGTTTCCTTGGATGCCACGTCATTTGAACTCAATGTGTAACATGGTGGCTCCTCTTGGATCAGATTGAAGCTGGTGTCATCTTCATCCTTATAAGCGTCAGGATAGCACATGATGACCTCGTGATGCTTCACGTTCTGTTCTTGACCTGCATTTGTAACCTTTGGCAAAGACAAGTGCATCATATCTGAATTAAAAATTTTAAAACCAGAATTATCTATACAATTACTTGATGAATTCAGTTTCGGTTCAGGTGTGGTAACGTTAATTTCTTGTCTCTCAGGGCATACAGCAGCATAGTGACCTCTCTTATGGAATCTATAGCAAATTGTTTCATTGAATTTCAAAGAGTTAGAGGTCTTACAGATTTGTGTTTCTCGCGATGCAAGCGTTGGAGTTGGTTTTTGTGTGTGAGTTGCAACTTGTTGATACTTATGTTGGTTGCGTTGCTCAGGCTGCCTGGTGTGTGACGGTGGTGTGGAAGCCACTCTCCTTGGCGTGGTTTGTGTTGGATTTCCCTCGGTGAGATGATGCTGCGAGTTTGATATTTCCCCACGAACTCTTGGTACATCCTTGCTTTTAGATCTTCCCAATCAAGCACTGGTTTGTGTGCATCCTCCTTTATCCACCAATCATAAGCATCTCTAACAAGAGCACTTGATGCGTGTGACAGCTCCGTCTCCTTTGGAATATTGTTTGCGCACAGCCTGAGACACCCTAATCTCGTAAACTTAACCTAATTTGGTTCACACTCACTTAACAACTTTTTAAATAATAACGAATGCATTAAATACTTAATTAATGTCTGAAAAATTATTTTTTATTAAATCAACCCGAGAACTCGAAACGTCGTAACGAACATAATCAACTTTTAAATAGGAAATCAAGAAACATCTTTATTAAAGGATAAATCAAAATAAAATAAGCGCCCTTGGTCCCCGGAAAATGACACCACAACGACCGTCACAACTATTACTCTTCGGTCTCACCTGAAAAGGAAAAGAGGGGTGAGTATTTTGGGAAATACTCAGCGAGGGTGTGCTTTTGGAGCACACATGATTCTTAGATACATCATTCGAATATAGCAATAATGACTATGTGAATATAAGCAATAGACACACACAACATACATGTCCTTCCTAGCCATACTACAACTCATGAACAATCATTTCTATATGCAATAGTTTACATCACATCAATCATCCTAACAAGTATGCATCACATTCGCACAGGTCGCAACCCATGTCACTACAAGAAAACTGTCCATTTCCAACGAAAATTTACGACCGTTATAAATCGATGTAACTTTACATCGACATTACGACGACATTACGACGAAATATGTGTTCGATGTAAAATCGTCGTAAATATATGTCGTCGTAATTTCGATGTAAAATTACGACCATTTTACGACGACATTACGACGACAATATAAATCGTCGTAATATCGATGTAACTTTACATCGATATTACGACGAATATGGCTTCTGCATATTACGTTGATATTACGACGTAATATCGTCGTAATGTCGTCTAGGGTTAAGGAGCAGGCCGTTGTATATTCCCAGTTCTGATGATCTGGCCAACAAAAAACTCTTGGGGTCTAGTTTTCTACATTCATAAAAACCAACCACCATAAGTGAAAGATACATAGAATTGGACATCCTTATATTACGATTTACATAGATGTCCAATTCTATGAATCATTCACCTATGGTAGTTATGAAGACTGTCTTTACATGAAAACAAGATCCCACAGGATTCTTTGTTGGCAAGATCATCAAGAAGTGGGAACACAATGATCAGCATAAGAACCCAAGGAAACGTGGGTATGAATATAATTAGGTGACCTATAAGAAACCGTGTTTTACCAAACTCTCAGAGTCAACGTGAAATCGTCGTGATACCGATGTCACTATTTACGACGAATTTACGACAATTTAATTTTAATATACATGTTTGGTTTATCAACGTATATCATGTTTTACGTAACTTCTAATCATAGTATAAACATGATAATCCATCGTATAATCGTCGTTGTTGAATATGTTGTTAAATATTAGAAGTATTAGATGCAAAAATATACTTCGTTCTTACTTCCAGGATATGTGTATTGTGATTTAGGGTTTAGGGTATAGATTTAATCTAATACAACGAACTTACAACGGATTCGTCGTAAATTCGTTGTAATTTTTACAACGAATTTACGACGAATCCGTCGTAATTTCGTTGTAATACTTAAAATTTAGGGTTTAGGGTTTGATTTACATGTTTGTTTTTTTATCTTATATCTTGTTTTACGTATGTTCTAATCATAGTACAAACAAGTTTAAGTTTTTACAAAATCATTTACATTATTTAAGTCATGCATGTTACGAATATATACTTATAAGAACGAATGCTATACATTATTATGTAAGATAAAGAAATCGACGACGATATAGATTAAATCGTCGTTATTGAATATGTTGTTAAATATTAGAAGTATTAGATGCACAAATATACTTCGTTCTTACTTCCAGGATATATGTATTGTGATTTAGGGTTTAGGGTATAGATTTAATCTATTACAACGAAATTACGACGGATTCGTCGTAAATTCGTTGTAAAAATTACAACGAATTTACGATGAATCCATCGTAATTTTGTTGGAAATCGAAATATTTAGGGTTTAGGGTTTGATTTACATGTTTGGTTGTTTTTATCTAATATCTTGTTTTACGTAAGTTCTAATCATAGTATAAAAAAGTTTAAGTTTTTATAAAATTATTTACATTATTTAAGTCATGCATGATACGATTATATACTTATAAGAACGAATGCTATACATTATTATGTAAGATAAGGAAATCGACGACGATATAGATTAAATCGTCGTTATTGAATATGTTGCTAAATATTAGAAGTATTAGATGCACAAATATACTTCGTTCTTATTTCCAGGATATGTGTATTGTGATTTAGGGTTTAGGGTATAATTTTAATCTATTACAACGAAATTACGATGGATTCGTCGTAATTTCGTTGTAAAAATTACAACGAATTTACGACGAATCCGTCGTAATTTTGTTGGAAATCGAAATATTTAGGGGTTAGGGTTTTATTTACATGTTTGGTTTTTTTTATCGTATATCTTGTTTTTCGTAAGTTCTAATCATAGTATAAACAAGTTTAAGTTTTTACAAAATCATTTACATTATTTAAGTCAGGCATGTTACAAATATATACTTATAAGAACAAATGCTATACATTATTATGTAAGATAAGGAAATCGACGACGATATAGATTCAATCGTCGTTATTGAATCTGTTTTAAATATTAAAAGTATTAGATGCACAAATATACTTCGTTCTTACTTACAGGATATGTGTATTATGATTTAGGGTTTATGGTATAGATTTAATATTTTACAGCGAAAATACGACGGATTCGTCGTAAATTCGTTGTAAAAATTACAACGAATTTACGACGAATCCGTCGTAATTTTGTTGGAAATCGAAATATTTAATTTACCGCGTGGGGAGAAAATTTTGGTAGGTTTAATTTCCGGTTTTAATATTACGACGAATTTACGATGAAATCGTCGTAAAATCGTCGTAAATTACAAACGATTTTACGACGACCACAAAATCTATATATACGTGACCAGATTGTTCCTCCCTCACAATCTCACACAAACTCATTCTCTCTTTAAAACGCTCTCACCTCTCCCTACCTACGAAAAAAGGTAAAAAATTTCTTTTTTGGTTTTTTAAATTATATTATTGTTTGTGATGATTTTAAATTGTTAGTTAGGATTGTAATTTTTATTAGTTAGGACTGTAATTTTTATTAGTTAGGATTGTAATTTTTATTAGTTAGGATTGGAATTATTAGTTATGAATGGAATTATATTATATTGAAATTGAGTTATTTTTAAATATTTTTTAGATATGGCGCCACATAAGATACAATATCGGCAGTTTCTCGAGACAAGACCGAGTGCTAATTCGCAACTCCCGTCATCTTCTGCGACACCGTCCTCTCGCGCAAGAACGAACGAATATGGAGCATAATGGATCGGAAATCGACGACCTTTTTGATAATTTACGTTTTCCAGCTGGACAATAGTTTATATTAAGAATTTTATTTTGTATTTTGTATTTTATTTTATATTTTGAATTTATTTATAAAATTTTAATTTTTAAATATAATTTTTTTAATTATTTTTTTTTATTTTATTAGAAAAAATAAAATATATTTATATATATATATATATATATATATGTATTACATCGAGTTTACATCGACTCAACATTTACATCGATTTTACATCGTTCAATTATTTACGACGAATTTACATCGAATATTTTACATCGATTTACCAACGCATTTACAGCTACCTATTACGACGAATTGTCAAAACAAAAATTGTATAATTCGATGTAAAATCGATGTAATGTTTCATCATATTACGACGAATTTACGACGGATTGTCAAAACAAAATTGTATAATTCGATGTAAAATCGATGTAATGTTTCATCGTGATATAGATCTAAAACCGATGTAATGTATTCGTCGTAAAATCTATGTAAATTTACATCGATTTTACGACGAATAATATACGACGATTTTACGACGATTTTTAGTCCTCCTTAATGTTACGACCAATTTACGACGATTTCCTATTAACGACGATCATATTACGACGAATTGTTAATCGTCGCTAATTCGTCGTAAACCATGCTTTACGACCAATTTACGACGATTCTGTTAATTGTAAAAAGGCAGTTTTCTTGTAATGTGTTACTCAATCTCTTTCACATTCTGGATTCGTCAGCCCGTATCGATGGGACCGCAACTCATTCTCATTCTTTGTATCATTCTCATTCTTTGTTACGGCCCAATATAGAAATACTGCTTCATGGCTCACGACCATAACCCCAGCGACAAGAAATCGTGTACTAACACGCTTAGCAAACTACTAATTCATACAAATATGCATCAATCATTTTCCACATGCAACAACCAACAATCATATCTATATACTTTTATTAAACATAAACATATTCCTATTTCAACTAACGCATCCTGGGAATCCACATCTAGTCCTCACCTTAGCCAATTGATGATATGCCTCTTTTAAGAATACTTTCAAAACGGTCTCGGAACGCACTCTCAGCTCGACAACCAACCGTTGAAATTCTGATCCCACCGTTGAATCAAACGACAGTAGTACTGCGAAGACCTCCACCAAAATACAGCCCGATCGGACTTTACACGAATCGTCCACGGTTCCTAGAAGTTGCTGCGTTGAAGCAGATTTTCTGGGTTTTGTCAGAAAACAGTGATTTTGTCTCAACTTCGAGATCGATTTACGGATGGAGATTACCTCGTATTTGGAATAAGAAGCTTGATATAGAAAGGTGGCTGCGTGGTATTCAAATTGGTAGGTTTTCTGTGATCTGGTTCGTTCTGTACCGACGGGAAAATCGCTCTCAAGATGCCTCTGCGAAACTGGGAAAAGTCAGAACTGGGTTTGACTGAAAAACAGAGGTTCCGTCCCAAATTTCAGATCAAATAACGAACGGAGTTTAACTCGGAATGACAAACGGTCAATTGCTATGGCTTCCTTGAAACGAGGTCTTTCTAGGGATGTGAAGATCGTGACCTAACTCCCTCTGGTCAGATCGTGAACGTCTCGACAAAAAGCTTGCTCAGAACTGTTACGCACAACTTTGACCACTCTCTTTTCTTTTCTTCCTTCCCTTCCTCTCTCCCTTCTTCTTCTTTTATAGACGTGGTTTGACTCTTTGCAGTGGTGAAGGGTGTATTGTAGGGGGTAAAGTAAAGGGTGCAGACAGAAGACAGTGGAGGTAGTGGTAGTGGAGATAGTGGAAGTGGGGATGTCACAATTCTCCCCTACTACACATGAATTCGTCCCGAATTCAGTTCCATTAACTGCAGTCCGCCCTCGTCCTTAAAGAGCTCGGGGTAATCTTTTGCCATTTTCCGTTCTGGTTCCCATGTTTCCTCTTGTATATCGTCCTTCTCCCAGTGTACAAGCACTTCTTGTATGGTGCTCCCTTTTTTCACTGTTTCTCTCATGCCTAGAATTTCTAGGGGATCGATTCGAACGGAGACATTCTTTTCTAAGCCCTCTGGCGGATGGGTGATAATCGACTCTGGTTCTATAACTGCCTTCCGTAATACCGATACGTGGAACACATCATGGAGCGGTTTCAATTCGTCGGGTAGGTCCAAACGGTAAGCCACATTTCCAATACTCTCTACGATTTGATACGGTCCAAGGTATCTTGGCTAAAGCTTTTTCAACTTCCGGTTCTTATCTATATTTTCTCGAAATGTTCTCATCTTGAGGTATACCGCATCGCCAACTGCAAATTCCAGGTCTCTCCTCCTTTTATTCGCCCAACTCTTCTGACGATCGTGAGCCTCTTTTAACCTTTCTTTGAATAGCTCCACTTGCTCTACAGTTTCCTGAACAATTTCTGGTTCTAAGTCCCGACTCTCCCCTACTTCAGTCCAACACAATGGGGTACGGCATGGCCGTCCATATAGAGCCTCATAGGGTGCCATACCAATGCTCGCATGATAACTATTGTTGTAGGAAAATTCTGCCAACGGCAAATAACGTACCCAACTCAGTTCCCAGTATAATACGCATGCTCGCAACATATCTTCTAGCGTCTGGGTGATAAGATGTACTCAAATGAACCTTAGTCCCTAGCGCCTTCTGAAACGCTTGCCAAAACTTCGATGTGAATCTTTGATCTCGATCCGAAACAATGCTCACAGGTACCCCGTGCAACTTCACGATTTCTTCTAGGTAGATCTCCACCAAACGATCACACCAAATGTCATTTTAATGACCAGAAAGTGAGCTGATTTCGTCAGTCTGTCCACAATTACCCAAACTGCATCCAAGCCTCCAGTTGTCTTCGGCAACCCGCTGACAAAATCCATAGTTATCATGTCCCATTTCCATTGGGGGAGAGGTATCCCTTGCAACAATCCACCTGGCAATATGCGCTCTGCTTTAACCAGTTGGCATATTTCACACTTGGCTACATAAGCTTCCACTTCTTTTTTCATATAACTCCAATGATAGTACCGTTTCAAGTCTCGGTACATCTTGGTGCACCATGGATGTATAGAGAAACGTGACTGGTGAGCTTGTTCTAAGATCTCGTCTTTTAGGCCTCTGACATCGGGAACGCATACCCGGTTACGGTATAAGATGGTTCCGTTATTCGCTCTACGATACCCAACAATCTCATTGTCTACTGATTTTTGAAGAACAACATCATCGTTTTGTGCCTCGCGTATCCTCCACAACAAATCCGCTCTACCCACAACTTCCCACTCGCAGTTCTCTTAGTTCTCGACGGTAATGGCGTTCAAACTAAGATAAGCCAACTCAGAGGTCAATTCCTGAACATCTCTAGTGATAGATACATCGTTCCTCCTTCTACTTAAGGCGTCAGCTACTTGATTAGCCTTTCCAGGATTATAAGCGATGTCCACATCGTAATCTGCTAGTAATTCCACCCATCTTCTTTGTCTTATGTTCAACTCTCCTTGCGTGAAAATATACTTTAAGCTTTTCTGGTCTGTAAATATCTGGATCTTTTCCCCATACAGGTATGAACGCCAGATCTTAAGCGCAAAAACCACTGCTGCTAATTCCAAATCATGAGTGGGATAATTAGTCTCGTGCTTCCTCAACTGCCTTGAGGCATATGCAATCACACGATCCCCTTGCATGAGCACGCAACCCAAACCTGTTCCTGACGCATCCGTGTATACTACATATGGCACCCCCGTCCTTGGCAGTACCAATATCGGCGTTTCCGTCAAGCGTTCCTTTAACTTTTGGAAACTTTTCTCACACTCCTCCGTCCATTCGAACTTAACATCCTTTCCCGTGAGTTGCGTCATTGGTTTGGATACGCTTGCAAACCCTTTCACGAACTTCCTATAGTACCCGACCAGGCCAAGGAAACTACGAATCTCAGTGGCACTCTTAGGTCTCGGCCAATCGGTAATCGCTGAAATTTTCTCGGGATCCACAGCCACTCCGGCTTCCGAAACAATATGACCAAGAAAACCGATCTTCCTCTGCCAAAAACTACACTTACTCAACTTCGCATACAACTTCTGCTCAGGCAACCTGCCCAACACGGCCCTGAGGTGTTCAGCATGCGTTTTAGGATCCTTCGAATAATTCAAAATATCATCGATGAATATGATCACAAACTTGTCCAATTATTCCCGAAATACGTTATTCATCAACTTCATGAATGCTGCAGGTGCGTTAGTCAGTCCGAAGGGCATTACCACAAACTCATAGTGCCCATAACGCGTTCGGAAGGCTGTTTTCCTCACATCCTCCTCAGTTATTGCAATCTGGTGGTAACCAGACGCCAAGTCTATCTTAGAAAACCACGAAGCTCCTTGTAGTTGGTCCAATAACTCATCAATTCGTGGAAGCGGGTACTTATTCTTAATCGTCACCTTATTCAGGCCTCGGTAGTCAATGCATAGTCTAAAACTTCCATCCTTCTTCTTGACAAATAATACTGGCGTTCCCCCATGGCGAGCTGCTAGGCCTAACGAATCCTTTGTCCATGAGATCTTCCAATTGTTTTTTAAGCTCTTCCATCTCTGCATGTGCTAGTCGATAAGGAGCTCTTGACACATGCGCTGTCCCGGGTTCCAATTCAATAGTAAAAGCATCTCCTCATGTTGGTGGTGGTCCTCATAGTGCCTCAAATACATCCACGTACTCTGCTGCTATTGGGATAGCATCCAATGCTACCTCTATATCCTCCTTCTCCATAGTGATCGTTGCTGAGAACGCCTCACAACCTTTGCCAATTAGCTCTTCCGCCTTAATCATTGAAACTATAGGAACCCCACTTTGCTTCTCGACTCCTTGGTAAACCAGCTTTCCTTCAGCCCGTGTGAAGCTAACTTGAGCACGCCGACAATCTAACATAGCCTGATGGCGTTTCAACCATGTCATGCCCAATATGACCTTGTATCGACTGAGTGGCAACTCAATTAAATCTGCGAGTATCTCAACACCTTCTATTATCACCGGAACGTCCTTAAAGATTCTTTCGGATCTGATGGCCTTCGGTCCGGCGGTCTCGACTTTCCTTGCTTTTTTGACGAATTTGCCTTTGAATTCCCAACACTTTGTCAATTTAGGGCTCAGAAATCCGTGCGTAGCTCCCTTATCAAACAAAGTGTTAGCTGCAATCTCTCCCACCAGAACCGATCCTACACCGTTTCTTACTATAAACGACTCGACGCCGAGAAGGACTTGCAGAAAATAATTAAGCATTCATTTGAGTAACACCAATTGATAAAATTTTTAAAATGACTTACCAGCGATCGGTTCTGCATCTTCGCCGTCCACAGTCGCGTACTCATAATCTTCCACATACTCGTCTACAGCAGGGTTCCTGACTTCCGCAACATACACTCGCGGTGCTAGAGCGGGTCGCTTCGGTGGTGGTGGAAGTTGTTCCCTATTCTGGTTCCCTTGTTGTTGACATGCAGTCCTTACCCTACAATCCTTTGACATGTGACCTAAGCGCCCACAATTGTTGCAAGCGGTCCTTGCACGTGGGCAATACATCTTTGTGTGTCCCAGCTCCCCACATCCAAAGCATCGCCCCGAATCTGCCAAACAAGGTCCCTCATGAACCTTTCCACATTTTCCACTCCTTCAACCACCTTGTCCCCTGGACAACACCACAGTTAGCGTGGAACTAACGCGGAGCGTCCACTACTCTGGTTATCCTCAATTCATTTCTCCATTAGTACCGCTTTCTCAACCAGATCGATCACTGATGCATAGCTCAGCAACTGGCAACGGTTACGGATGTCCACTCTCAATCCACCCATGAACTTTTTAACAAGACGTTGTTCATGCATTTCTCTCCCCGCAAACCTCTTGAGGCGATTGCATTCTTGGGCGTAGCCTCTCACATCGCGGTTTCCCTGCTCCAGCTTCAGAAACTCCGCCTCTAGTCTGTCCTCAACCTCTTGAGGAAAATAATTACGATTAAACTCATACGTGAAATTATCCCAATGCATCACGTACTATTCTGGTAATCCTGAAGTCACTCCTTCCCACCATTCGTAAGCCTCATCCCTCAGGTACTGGACTGCCAACTCAACTCTGTACCCGACGGGGCATCTGATCGACCCAAAGCTGCGTTCCATCAACTTCTTCCAACGGTCTGCTTTCACTGGATCAGTTCCACCACTGTAAATCTCCATGCCAAAATCTCTCAAAAGCCTAAGCATCTCCTGGTAGGTGGGCATATGCGGTTCGTACCTATGTATTGGTGGTTGCATCCGCATTGGAGGTGGGGGAGGTAAGTATGGCATACCATTCCCTTGCACTGGTTGCTGACATGCGGCTACACCTGGAGCCACTCCCTGAGCTACACCCTGCGCTACACCAGCCACTGGGATACGCTCTAACAATGGTCCTAGAAGCTGCTGAAGTCCCTGTATCACAGCTGCACTCATGGCTGCACCTATGGCCGCTGGGTCCACTGCATGAAATACACATGCTGCCCCTTGTCCTTCTACAGCAGCATTCTCAAGCACAGCAGGTGGTACTTCTCACGCTGGTTCAACTGCATTCCTGTTATGGTTCCCGTTTCCATTGCGCTGAGGTCTTGCCATCTGAAAAGAAACGCTCGGATCAGATCTTTCACTTTAGAAAACCAAAGAAAACTTACTTGAGCTAAGGTCGTTGTTGCCCTACGTTCTATCCCCAAAGAAAAATACAACCGAAAATAATAGATGAATAAAATTTCAAATCATTTGAAAACCGAAGTAAAATATTATTATTATTATTATTATTATTTTATTTATTTATTTATTTTTAAGCAAAGTCCCAAAACCTTACGCTCTGATACCAAATTGAGACACCCTAATCTCGTAAACTTAACCTAACGTGGGTCACACTCACTTAAAAACTTTTTAAATAATAACGAATGCATTAAATACTTAATTAATGTCTAAAAACTTATTTTTTATTAAATCAACCCGAGAACTCGAAACGTCTTAACGAACATAATAAACTTTTAAATCGGAAATCAAGAAACAATCTTTATTAAAGGATAAATCAAAATAAAAGAAGCGCCCTTGGTCCCCGGAAAATGGCACCACAACGACCGTCACAACTATTACTCATCGGTCTCACCTGAAAAGGAAGAGAGGGGTGAGTATTTTGGGAAATACTTAGCGAGGGTGTGCTTTTGGAGCACACATAATTCTTACATACATCATTCAAATATAGCAAGAATGACTATGTCAATATGAGCAATAGACACACACAACCTACATGTCCTTCCTAGCCATACTACAGCTCATGAACAATCATTTCTATATGCAATAGTTCACATCACATCAATCATCCTAACAAGTATGCATCACATTCGGACAGGTCGCAACCAATGTTACTCAATCTCTTTCACATTCTGGACTCGTCAGCCCGTATCGATGGGACCGCAACCCATTCTCATTCTTTTTATTATTCTCATTCTTTGTTACGGCCCAACATAGAAATACCGCTTCATGGCTCACGACCATAACTCCGGCGACAAGAAATCGTGTACTAACACGACTAGCAAATAGCTACTTCATACAAATATGCATCAATAATTTTCCACGTGCAACAACCAACAATCATATCTATATACTTTTATTAAACATAAACATATTCCTATTTCAACTAACGCATCTTGGGAATCCACATCTAGTCCTCACCTTAGCCAATTGATGATATGCCTCTTTTAAGAATACTTTCAAAACGGTCTCGGAACGCGCTCTCAGCTCGACAACCAACCGTTGAAATTTTGATCCCACCGTTGAATCAAATGACAGTAGTACTGCAAAGCCCTCCACCAAAATTCAGCCCGATCGGACTTTACACAAAACGTCCACGGTTCCTAGAAGTTGCTGCGTTGAAGCAGATTTTCTGGGTTTTGTCAGAAAACAGTGATTCTGCCTAACTTTGAGATCGATTTACGGATGGAGATTACCTCGGATTCGGAATACGAAGCTTGATATGGAAAGGTGGCTGCGTGGTCTTCAAATTGGTAGGTTGGTCGTGATCTGGTTCGTTCTGTACCGACGGGAAAGTCGCTCTCAAGTTGCCTAAGCGAAACTGGGAAAAGTCAGAACTGGGTTTGACTGAAAAACAGAGGTTCCGTCCCAAATTGCAGATCGAATAACGAACGGAGTTTACCTCGGAATGACAATCGGTCAATTGCTATGGTTTCCTTGCAACTATGTATTTCTAGGAATGTGCAGATCGTGACCTAACTCCCTCTGGTCAGATCGCTAACGCCTCGACAAAAAGCTTGCTCAGAACTGTTACGCACAACTTTGACCACTCTTTCTTTTCTTTTCTTCCTTCCCTTCCTCTCTCCCTTCTTCTTCTTTTATAGACGTGGTTTGACTCTTTGCAGTGGTGTAGGGGGTAAAGTAAAGGGTGGAGACAGAAGATAGTGGAGGTAGTGGTAGTGGAGATAGTGGAAGTGGGGATGTCACACAGCCATTCCTTCATGTTGATTTCCCAATTGAGATAAACTTTGGAGTCCTTGCTTCGACCTGAAAATATAAGATAGCCGGATTGGTGTCTTCTCTCTTTGGTTGGTTCCCTTGTCGCGGCTGAGATGGCATAAGACCGTGTTGGACATGGCGCCATGATGTAGTGAGGCTTCTCTGGTCGTGGTTGTTTTTTTTTGTTGTTGTTGATAAAATGTAAATATTATTACCAAAAAGGAAAGATTAATACAAGAGCTAATTAGCAGAGAACTTCTTTGGCCAAAAAAAGAATAAAAACCCAAAAGAAGTTACAGAGAAGCTTTTCCATAGAGAAACTTCAGGAAATGGCAACAACATTCAAGCTGAGCGTATCAGCACTCATCTAGCTCGATGTGGAGGATGTTTGGGGAGGTTCCCTTGAGAACCAGATTTCCTATTAGCTCCAGAATTTTTCCGCATAAGCTGCTTCGAAACTTCTGCCATGAACCGAGAATCATCCGCGGGGTTATCTTCTTCTCTAGATTCAGAATCCGATGAAGAAGATTCTTCCGATGATTCAGCCTCTGATGATTCAGCCTCTGACGATTCTGCCTCCGAAGAAGAAGAAGAGCCTTCGACATGAGTCTTGCTTGAAATCTTCTTCTCCTTAGGTAGATACTTTTCTGCCCCTGAAGCAAAATCCTTTCCCTTATCTGTAATCGTAACTCGAGATTTTGATTCCCGTTTTCCTTTAGCAGCTGGCTTAGGAAATGATATGACAACTCCTTTGTCCGTTAATACCACTTCTTTGGAAGTACTAGTAGAAGCAAACTCCTTATCTTTCTTTCTCCTTTCTGGGCTTTTCCTCTTTGAAGAGTGTTTTACCTCAACGACCTCAGCATACTCCTAAAGCTTACCTGTCTTCTCCACCTTCTTCTTAGCTCGAGGGCAGGCTTCTTCTGCGTGAGAAGTAGACTTGCAAACCGAGCATGTTACTGGAGCTGTGGGACACCGCCTAATACTGTGTCCAACTGCTAGACAATGGGCACATATTGGAGGAAGCCAGGGACAAGATACCTCCACTCTATGAGTTTCGCCAGATTCAAATTGAACATTCATAACCTCAGGAAGAGGCTTTAAGGAATTGATGATGGTAAGAACTTTCGCCACTTCAAGATTAGTCATATTGGCTGTTGACGGATGCAGATGGACAGAGTGCCCAATCGCGCCAGCAACATGTTCGAGTCCTTCTTCAGAGAAGAAATGAGGAGGAACTCCACGGAACTGCAGCCAGACAGGAACTGAGGTTAGTGCCGGCATAGATGGGCTTAGCCCTGGCTCCCAAGCGGCAACAAACATGGATTGGCCTTCTATGCTCCACATTACTTGACCCGGAACTCTTCTTCTTGTAACTGGGCAAGGAATTCGAATAAGGACCGAGGTAGAGCTCAACTTGGAAACAGTGATGTCTCTTAACTTTCTGCTCCAAATCCCATTGAAGATTGCGTGAAGCGCACTGTGTGAGGGTAGATTTCCTTGGAATTGTCCTAAGACAAAGGATTCCCATATTTTTTTATTTCGTTTGATAACCTCGTCAGGGATCTTCACACAGATTTCACCCGATTCCAACAAGAAAGGGGTTCCCTTTTTCTTCATCACTCCAGAGGGACCTTTGAATAGGTCAGTTCAAGCAGATTTGGTGGTCGGAGGCTCAACTTCAGCCGTAGCCGAGGGCGAGTTTTCAGGAAACTGGTTTTGAGATCCAGTTTCAGAGCCATCTGATATTGTAGTAGATCCAAGGATTTCTTTGACTGAGGGAGCCGTAGATGAGGATTCATCCACTTTTGGTTCCTGATTTTCGTCAGTTGGAGGGCTTGTCGTGGTCGGCAAACGCTCAGAAGAGACCGGAGTTTCAGAGCCATCTGGTCGTGGTTGTTGATTATACTTCACATATGATTCAACACATGTCTCTTCCTCGGCTTCATCTCCATAAGAATCCTCATAAAATTGTAAACTTGGCTGGCTCCAAGTTGTTGTTGCCTGAGGCACGTTGTTGTAGGGGTATGGATCGTATAGATCGGACAAGTAATGGTCTGGTGGCTCTGGTTCAAGCTTGTTCCCATCAGGATCATCTCCATAATCAGAGCTTGAGTAGAATTCTGGGTGCCACGATTCTTCTCCATAATCAGCCTCGTTGGTGCTTACGTCTTGATCAGAATCATTCCCTTGGCTCCAATCGGGTTGTGAGAGGCTGTACTTGCTCATGGCATCATGTTCTTCTTCATAGAAGTCCATTGTCGTGTCTGAGCCTTGGTATCTCGCACAAACAAAAGCGGAGAAGAGGAATCAAAATCAAATCAACAAAAAAAAGGAAAGAACAAATATTTACAAATCACAAAAATTGGAAATATGTCAATTGCATTTGAATTTTAAATAAATGACAATCCCCTTTTTTTGTTGACTCTAAAACTCGACAACTAAAAGAATCAAAAACGAAAATTTGACTTTTGGTTGGGTTTTTTTTTTTTTTTTTTTTTTCAATTTATGAATAAAACAAATAACAAAAAACAAAGCAAGAACAAATTAAAAGGCAATACAAATTTTTACTTGGTTTTTTTTTTATAAAATGAATTAAACAAAACTGAAACAAATATTTTTATTTGGTTTTTAGTTTACGAGAAATCAAAATAACAAAACATAATTGAAACAAAAAATGATTTTTATGTATTTTTCGGTTTAGATGAATGGAAATAACAAAACAGAAAAACAAGAGATAAATGTTGGATGAACACAACCTGAGATATGAGCTTTTAAAGCTCATATACCAGATGATGTAAGATGGAATCCACTAAACTTACGGACACATGATAATCAAGAGATTATAGGCTTTGTTGCGGAAGTGGGGACGATGGTGAGATGGAAGGTGATGGTTTTGATTGACTCTCTCAATATGTGGGTGATTGACTCTCTCAACCGGTGGACGAACAAGTTATTTGAATCACACAAACAACTTAATTCGTGGCTTCTTAAGAATAGAAGTGAATCGCACACATATATTCAAAAGAAAAGACAATTCTCACAAAGAACACACTTTGTAGAAAAAAAACGAAAATACTTAGATTTAATTTGATCGAAAGGTGAATTTTACAATGAGACTATGAGGAGCTTATATACTGCTCAAATAAGACAGAAATAATTATCTAAGAACCTAAGGACTTGCGCAAATAATCAAACTAGCCGTTAGAGCCATTATGAGCAAATCGGCCTAAATAAGGAAGGCCGAGCTGTGCTTGAGTCTTGATAGCTTGGTGGCGAATGTAGAGTGTATAGGTACATTCTGACTGCTGCAAGAGAGATTTATTTCGTGATCACACCTCCAAGAAAAGAGCTGTTGGATATTTAAGTCATGAGACTCAAAATAAGGCAGGTGTAACTCGAACTTGATCCTCTTGATCAAGTGAGGTGTGGTGCACCTTAGGACGTGAAATATAGCTTCTAGATGACCTCCAGGCTCCCAAATGACGTGTTGCGATTCATTTAAACAAGTGAAAGGATGACTTTCCTTATATGGCACTAAGTTGACCCGTTTCAGGAATTTGGGTGTAACTTGTGGATCCGATGGGCATTTCATCGGATCCTTGGCTTGTTGGATCCAGGAGAGGCCCAGTAATATTATCCAACTGATCTTGGGTCGAGATCTTTGCTGAGTTGGGCTGTGTAGCACAATCTTTGGCCTGGTCGCTGGATTGAGCCCAAAGCAGGTACATCGGTTTGTAAAATCGATAACTCTCAAATCTGAACCGGGAATGAGATGACACCAATTATCGGATTTCCCCTGATGGATCAAGATTCCATACCAAGCTAGTTTGTAGCTTAATTATTTCTGGTTTGGTCGGAAACCTCTAATTAGTGTGTATATGTCCAAATCGGGTAAGTTGGGAATCACCCGATTTGTAAATTCAATAACTCCTTCTTCTGAATTCCAGTTGAATTGATTCGACTTCGAGACATGCTCTGTGTGAGCTAAGAATGTAATAAAAGTGGTTGTTGAGCTGGTTACAAGAAGACCCCAATTCGTGTTTAGACTATTTAATTAGGTTTTACAGCCACTTTGGCTGTGTGCTTTTTATTACTTTGAGTTTAGAGCTTTTGAAAGGGGAGACAAGTCAGAACTCTGTTCGTCTGAGAAAAAATTTCGAACCCCTGTTTTATTCTATTCTCTGTTTATTTTATTGATGATTTATTCAGTTATGTTGATTGTTTCATTCTTCATGTCTGAGTATATCCCTTGTTAGGTTCAGGGTTCTCAATAGAGTTTTCTCTGAATGTTAGGTTAATTTACTATTATGATTCATATCTGAATTAGTTCTTCACCATAGGTTGTTTGCAAGGCTAATTCTAGATTGATCACCTAGAACTTAGATCTTAGGATAATTGATTAGGCGCGAAAGTGCGATTAATTACCTGACAGAACCTAGGGTGAGCAAAACACTATTCGCAAAGAGATTTGGTTTAGATGTTTTGTGAACAAATCAAACTTGAAAATAAAAGCTGGTTTAGACTTTAGGATTCGCAAAGAGATTTGGAATTCCTAGGATTTAGACTTAGATAATTCTCGCAGCGAGAGTTGGTTAATTATACCATAGTGATTTAAGTTCAAGAACCGCGCTAAATCCGAATCATGTTAATTAGTTTATCTGCATTCAGTGATTCCTTGAGAAATCCTCTGAACCTAGCCTTTCTCCAATTGAATTTACAACCGTTTAATTTAAGTCTTGTTTTCAATACCATTGATTGCTTAGCGTGATTCTCACCTATATAATCTATTGTGTGTTTCTGTGAGTCCTTGTGTTCGACCCCTAGCTATTCTACGACAACTGCTTTAGTATATAAATAGGGTATTAATTTGAGCATATCAAATTTTGCGCCGTTGCCGGGGACTCAATTCGCCATTAGATTTTAGTCTGAGAAATTTGGCTAAGCTCGACGGTATCGATAGATACTACATAGAATCGGTCGATACTCGCCGCTTTCTTTTGTTGATATCGATCGACACCACTTGGTATCGATCGATACTCATCACATTTTTTGTTACTAATGTTCTTGACTTCTGTTTTCAGGTGCATTCCTAATCACAAAACCAGAGGAAACAAGAACACTCAGCTAGTTGAATTGTCATTGGAGCAGCTAGCACTTATAGAACGCACAAACCGGAAAACAAAGAAACTAGCAAGGATGAACAACAATCAAGTGGAGTTGGTTCGAGATGAAGCTGGTACTTACAGGGACCCGGAGGGTCGTTTGTGCAACGAGAGAGGACAACGTCTGGATGGAGAGGGGAACATCATTCCACCTGCTCCTGTTGCCGCTGGGAATGTCGTTGGGAATGCGAACGCAGTGAATGCTGAGAACGCTGTGGCAAATCGTGGTAGGACGATTGGTGAGTGCAATAGTCCTGACCAGTTCTACGCAAATCGCTCCGAGATTCGTCCTCCTGCCTATCAGAGGAATGACTTTGAGCTGAAGCCTGCATACTACACTCTTATGAGGCAGCATCTTTTTCATGGTCTTTCCAGTGAACATTTCATGGATCACATTGAGAGGTTCTAGGACTTGGTCACTAGCATCAAATGCAATGGAGTGTCCTACGACTACCTTTTCTGCAAGCTTTTCCCATACTCACTTGGTGGGGAAGAAACTTACTGGCTTAAGCAGTTGACTCCTGGATCGCTTACTACTTGGGATCAAACTAAGACTACTTTTCTGAACAATTTCTATGGTGATGCACGATTTGAGGATCTGAGGAACAAGATCTCCCAGTTTTCTCAAGGACCTACTGAGGCGTTCAAGGCTGCTTGGACGAGATTCATATCGTATCAGAGAGATTGTACACATCACGGATACTCTGATGTTCAGTTGATGGGATTCTTTTTCAGAGGGCTCGATTGGAGGTATCAGATGACTTTGAATGCTTCGAGCAATGGGAATTTCAACACCAAGTATCCTGATGAAGCCTATGTACTGATTGAGAACTTGGCGTCTAGTAATAGCACCAAGAATGCTGATTTTGAGCGGAAGAAGCTGGCTGGTAACATGGATGGTTCACAGATCGCTGACTTCCAAGCTAAGTTGGATTCTATGCACAGTCTTCTGATGGGCAAAACGCCCAAGGATGTTCACTTTGCTGAGGAAGTTGAGGTATTCAACGAGGATGAAGTAGAGGATGTTAACTACATTGGTGGTTCTGGTTTTCAGGGTCAGAGAAATCAATTCAACAACAACCGAAGCTTCAACAACAACTTTCAGCAAGGAGGTTCGAATCAGTTCGGCCAGAAACCATCTCAGAACAGTGGGTACACCAGGAACTATGAGAATTCGTTCTATCAACTTGCACCTACTAAGCTTCCAGATAGCAAGATCGAAGCTATGTTTGAACAGCTGGTTCAAGTACAACAGCAGCTCACAGTGAATCTCAACGGAAATATAGATGAGGTATACAAAGATCTGAGTGGAAGGATCTATGCCCTAAATACTCATCAGAAGATGCTGGAAACATAAGTAGCTCAAACTGCAGCTGCTGTGAAAGGGAAGGTGACTCAGGCACAGAAAGAATACGTCAATGCCATCACCTTGAAAGGTGCTGGAGATCTCGAAAACCTTGTAGAAGGCGATTTCGACACTGATTCATCAGTATCGATCGATACCACTGCCGATATCGATCGATACCAACCTGAAAAACTAACGTATGAATCTAGTGTCGATGGACACCAACCTGGTATCAATCGACACCCCTCGGAGGCCGAACCAGTGGTGGTTAAGGAACGTATCTACAAGCCTAAAAAACCAGATCCTCGACCGCCTAAACACCTCAGAGATCCCATCTCTCCAAAGCAGCTGTGTGGCTTTGAGAAGATGGTACGAAGGATTCCATCCACTCACACTTTTGAAGAAGCTCTAGAGTACATGCCTCTCCTAAGTCATTTCTGAGATTGCAGAGAGACTGAGGAAGAGATTAAGGAACTCTTCATCAAGGTCAGAATTCCACCGCCTCCACTGAAGCGGCTGACTAAGAAGGAAGACCCAGGGAAATTTTTAGTTCCATGTTCCATCTCTGGAGTTGAAATCAAGGAATCCCTAGTTGATTCAGGGTCTAGCGTGAATGTCATGTCAAAGGCACTTGCAGAGAAGCTGAAAATCGATGACATACGATCTACTCAGATGCCTCTCACGTTCGCAAACTCTTCCACATCAGTTCCATTTGGTACAATCCCTGATTTGATGGTTAAGGTAGGAGACTGTATGGTTCCTACCGATTTTCAGGTGGTGGAGATGCATGCAAGGTCTAGCACGCCTTTGATCCTTGGAAGACCATTCATGGCCACTGCTGGTGCAGTTATGGACACGCCCAATAGGAGGATTTCATTCTTGCATATTGACGAACATGTCCCCTACGAAGCGATCCCTCTTAGAAGAGCTCCCACACATATATCTTGCATCCCCGTTGGTACAAGAGAAACACTGATGGTTGATCTTTTAGACGAGCCTGATGTTGTGCCAACTGTCATAGAAGCTCTGGTTCATCCCCCTGTCATCGCCAAGAAAGTCATCAAAAAGACTAAGGCAAAGAAGAAGGTGAAGGACAAAAGCATCGAGAACGCTACATATGTCACCTTAATCCCTCAGAAGAGTGATGGAGATTCGATCGAGTACAAGGTGAAATGCAAGGGACGCTCAAAACCGTTCTATAAGGCCAGGATCATCATAACCCCTGAGCTGAAAGAGAAAGGGCAAGAGGTTATTGAGTGTATGCTGCGCAAAACTCTGAGTTTGGAAGTGTCTAGTTGTGGGACTTGCACGGGAGTAAGTTCCCTACTTACTTCGGACTAATCGTCCGTGCAGTCAAGTTCGTGACATTAAACGAGTGCTTGGTGGGAGACAACCCACTGGTGAGTTTCTTTTTTAGTCTTTTTCTTTTTATTTTTCATTTTTGGGTATGTTTCAGGTTCAACAAGGAGCACAACAAAATCGCTTGAGCGTCGATCGATACCCTTGGGTATCGGTCGACACCCTACGCAACTGGACGGTTCATCATATTGACTTAAGCTTGGTATCGATCGATGCCAATCTGTGTGTCGGTCGATACTCTATGTTCCAGCACGGTAACTTCTTGTTTCTCAGGACTCCACTCGTTCATTTGTTCTCTTTCACCAACTCTAGGCTAGATAACACTGGGGACAGTGTTTTTTAAGTCAGGGGGAGGTAGTCACTGACTTTGTTTTTGTTTTTCTTAGAGTCAGTCCGTTTTTGAGTCATTCATCGTTTTATTGAGTCAAAACTTTGTTTGAGACTGTGATCTTTTTCTTGAATCTACTGATTTAACCTTGCTTCGAAGTGACTATTGTTACAGAATCAGCTCTAGATCGACTAATGAAAAATCCAAAGGCTGATCGGTTGACTAGAAGACACTCATGTTTCCAGCAAAGTTCTTTAAAGCCTGAGCCAAATTTTTGCACTTCATCAATGTGGTTAGTATCTATAAAGCTTGATTCATCATTCGTATCTGACAAAGGAACTCATGTGTTTAAAATAATGGTATTTCTCTCCCTGTTACAAGTTAATTAATAAGATGCATTAAAAGATGAAATTATTTTCTTCTGAATAGAGGGTTAGGAAAATTTCTAGCGATCCCATTATTCTACTTCAGAGGAGATGATCACACAAAGGATTGGAAGCGAGGCTACCATTTTCCTATGATGCCATTATTCCCCTACGCCTTTGATTACATTTGAGGGAAGAACCGGGGATTCGGTGGCAAACACCATCAATACTCGCGTCTCGAACCTTAATATGTAAATGCAAGAAACATAATAAGAAATAAGTATGGGGAGAGAAATAATACCAAAAAGTGTGAAAGAGGGTGGTTCCTTGCTATGATATTGTATGGGAAAGAATCTAGAATGCTCTTGGTGTTAATCACAGCGATGAAACTTGCGAGGATTGCTTGATTGAACAATGCTGTGAGATCATGTGTGTAGTCTGGGAAGCTGCGAAAGTCTATGGAGAAGTACATGGTGGTTAGATTAAAAAGCTGGCTAGGTGACATTTGGGCGCTTGGGAAATTTGTCATTTCAATGTTTCAAGAATAGGTGAGTCTCTACGTTTTCAAACCTCTTTCTCTGGTTTAGTCTTCTATTTGCTTGAGGGTAAGCAAAAGGCTAAGTCTGGGGGAGTTGATATATCATGGTTTTTACCTTGTTTAAGCCATGATAAAAGTCCGTTTTATCGAGTCTTTATTCTATTATAGAGTCTTTTAGAGTCTTTTACAGGGTTTAGCACATTTGGAGCATTATAAGAAATATTGGAGTTTTATGGAGCATTCTGGAGCGAAACTGAAGTATGGCGACTAAGTGCCCAATCGGAGCGTCAAGCATCGATCGATACCCCCTGGTATCGATCGACACCCATCGGAGAAGATTACAAATCGCGACTTTAATGAAGTTTGAAGAATTGCAGAACTTGCCCAGAAGACTTTGATATTTACAAGAAGACCTCAATTCGTGTTTAGACTATTTAATTAGGTTTTACAGCCACTTTGGCTGTGTGCTTTTTATTACTTTGAGTTTAGAGCTTTTGAGAGGGGAGACAAGTCAGAACATTATTCGTCTGAGAGAATATTTCGAACCCCTGTTTTATTCTATTCTCTGTTTATTTTATTGATGATTTATTCAGTTATGTTGATTGTTTCATCATTCATGTCTGAGTAGATCTCTTGTTAGGTTCAGGGTTCTCAATAGGGTTTTTTTCTGAATGTTAGGTTAATTTACTATTAGGATTCATATGTGAATTAGTTCTTCACCATAGGTTGTTTGTAAGGCTAATTCTAGATTGAACACCTAGAACTTAGATCTTAGGATAATTGATTAGGTTGTTACAATTGAAGGACTTATACTAGTTGCTACTCACAAGATAGCCCCACCCTTTTAAAAAAATGCTAAGATAACCCAAAAAAGTGATAGGTGAGACCATCATTTTAACATTTAAAATACCAATGCCAGAGATGGCGAAGAAAGTGTCAGTCCTCAAACTAAGCAACTTTTATATGAAATCAACTATTCATGCCTTTAATACGATAAAACTTTTCTAAGAATTCACAAAGTAGTTTTTTTTTGTTGCTTGCTTGTCGAAAGTATCTAATTATGACTAATCAAGGTAAGCTCAACGAAACCATCCTCAATTAACCTGGACCGTTGCGTCTGCCATGTTTTTTCTTTCGGATGTTGCAAATTTCAGTCAAAATCTCCTCAATGTCTATAGCATCATCGACATGAGTTTTCAACAAATTGCAGTTATCCAAAACCTTGAGTTGATGAACAGCACTTGGGGCAAGGGAAGTATCAACTTGTACTTTTTTTCTTACATACTCCATTAGCACAAGCCCTGCAATATACCATACTTGTTTTTCATACGGTAAAAGATATAAAAGCTTCACAACAATTATGAATAAAAAACATATGATTGTGCAACATTACAAGACATACCGAGAGCTCGAAGCATCTTAAGATCAAGATGCCCAGCGAGTTCTTCGTGATAACTTATTTTGGTTCGTTGAATGGCTAGCTTCTTTAAGTTGATGAGCAAATCCTGCAAAGCAAATTTAGTGGAAATGGATAATACTATGTTAACATTGAATGACGAAAGAAGGGAAATCTGAGATTTACCAGTTCAGATTCTGAGAAAGAGCAAAACCAAGTGATATCTTATGTCCTATTTGTTGATTCGTAAATCACACAAGGGTTTTTTAAACAGAGAACTTTGATCCGAAACTCGTATTATTGATTGAATTCGGCGTTACAACAGAGTTTCGATAAGAAGAGATTAAAGAGATTAAAGAACTCGAGATCGGCGCTTGATGAAGCTATTTCTCTGCTCTTTAGGTCTCTTAGATGATTCAGGATGATCCAGAATGAGGTGATGGCCTCCTTATTTATAGGTTTCGGAGTCGGTCGCTTCGAGGAATATTTCCTTTTTCCTGATTCGTCCCAGAAAGGAAATATTTCGGATATTCTCCGAGATACAAGGGATTCTCCCGCTTATCTCGGGGTCGGTTTGTCTCGTAAGTCGGCTTGTCATATAATACCGGGCTGGGCCGTTGCTGGGCCGCAGAGCTCGGTAACGAAAGCGAGCAGGTTTGTCTTTTGGGCTTTTCGGATCTCGGCCCGTTAACGTAGAGCCTATCCTCCTTTTTTCCGAATCGTCGTAAACCGGTGCCGGTCTTGGTTCGAACCGAGTTAAACTGGAGGGTGCTAAATCCGCCTCTAACATTATTGTTCTTCAAGATTCCAGTAAGATTCTCCATCTTAAGTCTTAAAATCCCCTAAAAGAATGGCAAGATTCCAAGATTTAGATATTTAGGCATAAGAAATAAACCCTTGTTTATTTCTAATGAAGACAACAACACAATCCTAAAACTCAACTGCAATACTAAATTAATGTCTTAATCAGAAAAATTAAAATTTAATTCTTCTATTTGTTTAGGATTTTTTTCCTTGGTATTTCATCGGAAATAAGTCGGGAATTAGTCGGAAATTCCCGACCGATTTTTTCCCGTCGGAAATCGGTATGTTTTCTTGAAGTGACCATATATACATTGTACCGTATTAACTTCCATTGTATAAACACAATATACAGACTTAAAACAATTCGGTTTCACTGTATAACGTATACGTATATACACCGTATATACAGTCGTACAAGCAATATTTTAAGACACTGATTAGGAACATAATCTTCGGGAGTGTTCTTTACGCACTCTCTGAAATGGGAAATCACCATCCCAAGCCTATCAATTTTAGCTCATAATTCTCATTAAACATGGGACGGTCACTTATTTGGGACCATCTCTGTTTTTGTTTTGTGTCTCACGACTTTTGGTGTAACCTAATTTTATATAAAACAAGATGAGTTTAAGAAATTCAATAAACTCATTTAAGAAATTCAATAAATTCATTTTCTTTTTTCAATAAAAATCATGTAAAACATACAATTCGAAAGTTCATAACCCTTGATATGGAGTATTTTATAAACATAGCATTGTAGATTTTAATAAAAATGTGTAGAAGTTATTGTTGTTTTGTAACATGTTACTAAGACTTGATATACTGAAACTCTCTTCTTATTATTTTTTCCAAAGAGAACTCTTTCCCCTTTACCTTGTATAATATAGGGTGATATTAATTTTTTTTTTGACGTTGGGTGATATTAATTTATAGTCTCAGATAACTAAAAATTAAGTAAGTAGCCTTCAATAACTGAAAATTAGTTTTAGAAAAAGTAATGTAATGATTCGGACGAAAATACCCCTACTAATAAAAAAGTTGTGTTTTGTATACATATATATTTGATTATCACGATATGCTATATTAAACTCATATTTGATTATCAAGATTACTCATATTTATTGATATCTATTTGATTATCAAGATAACTCATATTGATAATTCTTATTATCAAGATAAGTCATATTTTATCATAGATATTTATTCGATTATCAAGATAACTCACATCGATAACTCTTATTATCAATATAGCTCATATTTGATTATAGATATCTATTTGATTATCAAGATAACTCATATTTGATTATCAAGATAACTCATATTGGTAATTCATATTATCAGAGTTGTGTAACACGAGTCTGAGACGTTTTCGTTGTTCGTCGGACTTCTTCTAAACCGAAAACACTAAACCGTAAAATCTTAAACTATAAACTTGAACATTGAACCCTAACCTCATATTAATGTATAGAAAAGTTATAAATGAATTATTGATATTCGGATAACAATTTCAGCACAAAGATATGCGAATAACTATATATGAATAACAATGTTATCATCTAGACAAGTAGATATGAGGGGTTTACATGACATTTCCTTTGTGAACAGTACATGTGAATAGTGCCCAAACTTAAAAACTAATTTTCAGATTATTGAGGACCCTACATTGCTATTACTCTATAATATATTGGATACCTTTCCAAAGAGAACTCTTTCCCCTTTACCGTGTACAATATATTGGATACCTCTTTGATACATACTTCTATTTATATTATATAATCTCTACTTATAAGTAAACCATATACAATTGTTTGTTAAATACATCTCACTTGACCAACTCTCCAACTAATTCAAACTTCAGCTCCATTTTATCTTCTTCTTCTCTTGATAGTACTATTTTGTTCTTCGTACATTGGCCGTGGATGGCTAGTCAAATGTATAACTTGTTTGTTGTAGCTTGTGTCTTCTAGAAGAAAAGGTTTCCAAGTATATTGAAAGACGCTAGCTACAACTCTGTGGATCCATGTATGCTCGTTGCTTTACAATCGCCTTACGCAAACCATATGGATTTAATAATCTCGAGATACCTAAAATTTCAAGATAACGTTTGAAATCCTCATATGGATTTAATAATCTCGAGACACCTAAAATTTTTTCCTCTATCCCATTGTTGAATCTAGCATATTTCCCCTTTTTGTTATAACTCAGTGACAACTTTTTTTATCTTGTCAAACATCCATTGCCTTAACCATTATGTTGTCAAACCCAATTTGTGAACTTCATTGTTGTGTTATTCCACCCGGCCCCGGGAGCATCAGCAGAACTCTCCCATCTATTATAAGAAAAATAGAACGGCAAGATTATATCCAAAAGATTCCCAACCAAGAGATTGATTCTTGCCCCCAAATATATCCAAAATTATTCCCAACAAAGTGTAGAATCATTGTCTCCTCGGCTAAACTGATAAATATGTAACTAACTTTCTCCTTGTACACTCAGGAGCCTATAATATGATAATAATGAAAGTTTTTCAAAAGAGATACCATCTAAACCAATATTGTTTTCGAAATCAAAACTTTGGGCCTGAAGACAATTGGTATTTATAGGTAACATGTGAGCACATCTAAATAATTTTTTTTTGGGGTGAAAATTCAAGCAATCAAGAGATCTATTTACAATACTGTGATTATGTTCATTTGTGATTCTGTAAGTGTTTCTGAAGAAAGAATTCTCTGAGTTCTGAAAAAATTTTATTCATGTCACGATAACCACACAAATCTTTTGACTAATGTAAGCTAGTATCTAGATGCAACTTGGATAATATTAAGCTTCTCACTGGTTTTGTTCACTTTTTTGTTAATTAACCAAAAAATATGGATAGATGACCAGGAAATACCAGTTGACGATCTTGTTTCCAGATGATGCAAAGAAGAATGTGAAGAAACATCATTAAACTATAAAAGATTAACCAGCAATGGCTTCATCTCATTCGTTTGTATTGAATTCATGATTTTGGAATTTTAAAGAGGCAAGGAATTCCAAAATCAGAATCGAAGTCGGGGAAATCTAACTTGAGAAATCTGGTTAAATCCAAATCAGAATACATAAATATTATTTAACCTATAAACTCGGCATAATCACGAATAAGTGAATCCGCAAACAAAATTATTAAATTGAACTGAAATTTGAAATGGGTTCTATGAGAAGAAACATTAAAAAAAAATTCTACCCTTTTGCTCTATTGATTGCAGAAGGGATTGATAAATAGACCTGTCGTCGTTGATTTGAGAGGATCTAGTACTGCAATTACTGCTGTGAATGTCCACAACACATTCTTTGGGTAAAGCAAGAATAAATGGAAAAGGGGGAAATAGAAAGAGGGGTGATTAAATACTGATACAAGGATTTTGCCCTGTATCAATTACTCAAATATCTAAGTAGCATATGAGGTATCGAATCCATGGGTATAAGTTTCGATCACTAAGAATGCATACAACTTTGTAAGTTAAGCAAACAAGAGGGGTTTTTGGTTTCTAAACAATCTAAATGATTCAAATTCAAACAAGAACAAGTAAGCAAAGACTAAAAATGTGATTAACAATAAGATAAAGGCAAGCTCTTGGATGAGGTTATTGATTTTGGATCCTTCCATGAACCATCTAGAAGTCATTTCACACAAACAAGTTATTCTTTAGCCTAGAACACTTAAGCAAGATTAAGCCACTCTCATGGTCTTAATCACTTTGTTAATCAAACAAATCAAGAACAAACCATCTTTTGTGATAGGATGATAAACAAGCAGTAAACATAGGTTCCTATGGCCCTAATACTCCTTAGACAACTACTCTCATAGGCTAAGAAAGCAAAATCCCTTATTTGGTTCTTAAGGGAATTTCATCAAACACCTTGTGTGCATGAATTCCCTAAGATATAGATTAACTATATCTAGCCTAATCTAGCATCATGAACACCAAATAAGATATGGAATATGTAAACTAAGTCCTAGACATCAAGATATACCTCGAAATTCACCTAATCGACCTCATCCATGAGCCTTAAGAAGAAGTACTAACTAATCATGAAGAACACACCAAATATTGTGAAAGAGGTGATGTTAATCATGATTATGGAATAGGAATGTGAAAGATTAGATAAAGATGAAAAGATATAACCTTAAACTTGCATAAATCAAAAGAATCCAAGGGAAAAATCACAAAAACCCTAAAAAGACAAGGTCTTGTTCTAGAGAGAAAAGAGAGAGAAAAACTGGAAAAAGGGATAAAAAGTGAGATCGATCTAAAAATCATATCTCTAAAATATAAAAGTGTTTGCTGAGTTGGTTCGGACCCGGGTCAACCCGGGACAAACCGGGTATTGACCCGGCCGAAATTTGAATACATCTTCAGTGAATCGGTCATAACTAATGAACCTGACATCCGAATGACCTGAATCCCACTCCTGTAGAAATCTAACTCGTTCCTATACAACTCTTATGAAGACCGTTTGAGTTGATTCATAAAGGAAGACCTTCGTTTTGCCAGTTCTTTGGACGGTGTCATCTTCTCTCGACTAGACGGACATATCTTCGGTAAATCCATCTTATCTCCCTATCCATACTTAAAAACAACTCGATTCAAACTCCTGTGTAAAGAAACTTCACTCCTCTACAACTTAAATGAAGGCAGTTGAAGCTGAATCGGATTGTAATGCCCCCGTATAGCCACATCTTTGAGACACTTTGGACGAGATCGGTTGGTTCGGGTGAGAGATGTCCAACACCGATAACCGAGGTCACACATCTGTGTTGGACCTCGGTGCTAAGGTTTTTTTGCTCCTGGTCACTTCAGAGCGGCAATACCGAGATGTTACACCAATGCCTCGGCCAGACAGACATGTCTTAAATAAAACGGCCATATCTTCCAAACCACAAGTCTAAATCCCCTGGTTCAAATTCCAGTGGCTAGCTAACACACTCCTCTACAGCTCTCGTGAAGGTCATCCAAGCTGATTCATATCTTAGGGCCTCAGTCCAGCCACATATTTCTGGTGTATCGGACGGACATTGCACTCTACTTTGGTCCAACTCTCCAAATATGCCCAAATTACCTCCAATCACCTGGAAAGTACTCCAAAACATGCAAGAACTCACTATACCTAATGAAATATGTCCTAATCTCTAAATGAGACCTAAATACAAGACAAAACCATGGTTATGCATGTAAATGACACAAAACTCTAAGTGTTATGCATGCTAAAACATGCAATATATGAGTATATCAATTCCCCCAAACTTAAACCTTTGCTTGTCCTCAAGCAAACAAGAATAAAGAAATGGAGAAGACTAAAAATGGGAGCTCAAATCCAAAAGTGCCATAAAAAGAATTCAACTCAATGTCCAAGTTACTAGCTCTAAAATGCGATCAAACAAGTCTACTAAAAAAAGCTAGCCATATCCTTCCCTGTACGAATCAAATTCAAGCCTCAACCTACACAAGTATTCATGTCATCCAATCCTTTAACATTCATTAATCGTTTCAAGTGAATCATGCTTATGCAAGGCAAGTGAATCCATTTGGCTAGGGTAAAGGTTTTGAGATAAAGATTATCTCAAATGTATAGGGTTTCACCAATGCAAGGGATCTCTTAATGAGAGCAAGCTTTAGCAAAATGCTAAGAGTAAAAGGCAATATATGCATACAAGGATAGACTTACATCTACCCAATGCCCAAATCGTCTCTAACCCTAGCATATCTACCCATGAAGTCCTCATCCTAAGCTACCATTTTCTCGCTTGGCATTTTTGCCTTCATGTCCCATACGTGAACTTCTTCTTCCACTTCATCTTTTCTCACTTGGAGAATTTCTTCTTCTTCATTAAATCTTGTGGTTTCGTGCTTCTTTTTGTTGTTTCTTTAGCTATTCTTTCTTTCTTTTTCTTTGCCTTGCCTCATCATTTACCAATTGATGCCTTAGCCAATTTTTGGCTTTTTCCTTTGTTTCTATGAGGCTATAACTATCACTAAGAACTATTCTTGATAACTTGCACTAACCACATCACAATATTGCATTCCCCTTTCACCTTCACTTTCTCCCTTTTGAACCCACTTTCTTCTTATCCACAATTCCATTAGTCACACATTTTCGTTCACACCAAACCCAAAACTTCCCTTTCCCGCGACCCTAGCCTAGTCTAGCATTTTATTTTCGGCTAGATCTACATGCAATCCTATCCTTGTCGCCCTAAACTCAACACTTTTTGCCAAACTTACTCGAACAATTAGGCCTCACATACGCACACTAGAGATTTTGGCTTGAAAGGAGGGTAGGTTAAAGGTATGGTAAACCGTTCCAATGATGGGAATCGGCTACTTGGACTAGCAAAAGAGTGGTGAAAAGGATAAGAGAGCCCAAATATGTATATGGTAACCATGAATTCACTATGCAATGCACAAGCATGATAATTTCAATGTCAAAATTATGGTTTTCACTTAGGTAGGATTGAAATCATATCAAGACTTGCTTTAGCTAAGACCCTAATAATGAAATGCAAGATAGAAATATGGTTCATCCTTGATTTCAACACGAGATCAAAAGCATCAAACAACAAGCAACGAGGGCATTGAATCAAGCTCTAAATATGATACTTTACAAGGAAAAATCTATCATTGCTCCTAATGCTCATGCAAAGCTATCTAATATGCTATGCATCTAGACTCAATCCTATATGGAATGCACAAAAGTTCAAAAAATTTCAAATTTATTGAAAATGCATGATATGCATGAGACTGAAGATGCAAAAGGCAAAATAAGATCACAAGACACAAAGTTAAATAATACATAGACCCTCCCCCAAACTTAAATTACATAGTCCCTTGTGTAATAGAAGCTTAAGAGAGAGTTAAACAATGCATGAAAGAAAGAAAAAGATATGATTCTAAATGCTATTCACAAATTTTGGAGTATTACCTTGGAAATGAAAAGAGGGAACGAGAGTGATCACCTCAATCCTACACACCTTTGTCCTTAAATCTATGACCATTAGACCATCAAGAACCTACGCACACTAAGAAAACCCATCAAAAAGAACAAGAAAACATAGAGAAACATAAAAAGAAAGTATGTACAATGATAAGCTTGGGGTGTCTCCCAAGAGCACTTTGTTTAAAGTCACTAAGTTTGACTTTGGTTACCCTTTTAGGCGGGTGAGAGAGGAGTGTGAACACTCCATGGTGGATCGGATCCTTGAGATCGAGCTTGAGCACCTTGCTCATGACTTCCTCAAGACCGGCTTGCCCTTTTTCTTTGAGCTCGGGAGTGAGGATTGCTTTGACCGAGGCAAAGGGCTTGGATCGGCCTTTGTATTTGATCTTGTACTCAATCACTCCATCCTTGTGCTTCCATGGAGTGAGAGTCATCATAGAAGGTTGAATTGGCTCGGACCTATACCCATCAAGCTTGCTTGGTTCATTCTTAGCAAAGGAAAAAGGGGGATGAGTGTCTTGTTTCTTCATTTTGGCTTTAGTGCCTTCACCCTTCTCTTGTTTCCTTTTAGTCTCACTCACGTCCTTTATTGTGGTGGGAGGAGCAGATTCCAAGCTAGCTCTATCAATTTCCAAAGCTTCCTCACCATTACCATAACCCAAATCTTTTCTCGCAGGAGACTTCTCTTCCTCTTCATAGACCTTTGGGGGTAGAGCTTCTTCAACCATCTCACATCTACCCACATACCTCGCTTCTTCTTCACGAAACTCATCATCCTTTATGGAAATTATGCCACAAAGCTTGTTGGAAGAAGTCCTCATTGGGTAATATACCTTATCATCCACATTCAAGAGAACTACCCTTTGATCTTTGAAATCCCTTCTAGCGCCGGTCGTAAGTAGGAATGGGGTTCCAAGGAGAAGTGGGAGCTTGTTGTTCTTCTTCATCTCCATGACAACGAAGTCCGTTGGGACTATGCAATCACCAACCATAAGCGGATAATTTTCAAGAAGACCAAGTGGTTTCCTTGACGAAGAGTCTCCAAAGGTGATATGTGATGGGTGATAGGTGAGGTTTCTTATCCCTAGATTCTTGAACATCTCATGGGACATGACATTCACACTTGAACCGGAGTCACACGAAGCATCCTCAACGTCTAAATCACCAATAGAGCAAGCTATAGAGAACTTACCGGGATTACAAAGCTTGGGGAGAGACTTAGGCTCGATCCTAGTTGTGCTTGGTGAATCAATGCAAGCAACACTACCGTTTGGTTCATGATCTTCAATGGGACGGGGGTCATATGAGGAGATGGCATTACAATACTCCTTTGAGGGTAGTATTTCTTTCCCATTTGAAGAGCTTTGTTGCACTTTGCCTCCATTGGCTCCCTTGGTCTCCATTTGTTGAACTTTTGAACACAATGCCTCAAGCTTCTTGTGGAGATCATTGTATGAGCAAGCTACTTTGGTATTTATTTCTTCCATCTTCTTACTCATATCCAATGCTCCACTATCTTGGCCTTGTAGAATTTGTTGAAGCATGTTCTTCATATAAAGGTCTTGAGGCATGGAGTTGTTGCCTTGAGTTTGAGGGACAACACTTTGTTGAAAACCTCCTTGGTTCCCTTGAAAGTTGTTCTTGGAAGCAAAGCTTTGTTGGTGATTAATGGGGGCTTGACCTTGGTTACCATAGTTGTTGTTGAAACCTCTTTGATAGCCATCATTGTTCCCAATATAATGCACTTCCTCTTGGTTGCTCAAATCCACCATTTCCTCATGGGACCTTTGATTTCCCTCAAAATTACCAACAAAGTGAATCGATTTTTTGGAAGCATTGAGAAGCTTGTAAATCATAGTGGCTTGATTGTCCATCAGGGAAGATTGCTTATCCAACATCTCATTGAGAGCCATCATGGCTTTGGTTCTTTGTTGCTCCTCGAAGTCACTTGTGGTTCTTGTAGACCGGTCATACTCATCACCATATGTACCATCACTCAAAACAAGGTTCTCAACCAACTCCATTACTTCATTCACGTATTTGCCTAAGAAGTTTCCATTAGAAGCGGTATCAACCAACATACGGATCTTAGGAAGTGCTCCGCGGTAGAGTGTGCTCAAGAGGGAAGCATCCGAGAATCCATGATGAGGGCATTGCGATGTATAGCCCCTAAATCGCTCCCATGCTTCATTGAAGCTCTCATTTGCACGTTGAGTGAAGCTTGAGATCTCATTCCTTAGCTTAGACGTTCTAGAGCGAGAGAAGAACTTAGCAAGGAATGATGTCTTGCATTGGTCCCATGAAGTGATGGAACCGGGTTCTTTTCCCATTGCCTTGCCTTGTCTCCAAGAGAGAATGGGAACAACCTTAGCTTAAAGCTATCCTCTGAGACTCCATTCATCTTTGTCAAGCCACAAATCCGGTCAAAGTGATCCAAGTGATCAAGTGGATCCTCCACCGCCAAGCCATGAAATTTGTTGCTTTGTACCATGTTAATGAAGCTAGATTTGACCTCAAAGTCATGGGTCTCAACCGGTGGTGCTCGAATGCCTTGGCGGTTGACATGAGCATTGGCCGCATCACCCGCTCCAACTATGTTAGGACCATTACGGGCGGGTGGGTGGTGGTTTCCATTACCACCATTTTCTCCTTGATGTGGCGCATAAGCAACGTGGTCAATACCACCATCCGGGTTCACTTGCACGTTTTCCATACCAAGCCTAGCAATGTGCACAACCCGTTCTCTATCTCTTCTTGCTCTAAGACCGCGGTGTAGAAGGTTGATGTCGCCTCTTGGCTCAACAAGATTGTTGTTGCCTTTAGAACGCAAGTTCATGCACCTACAAGAGAGAGCTAGAAGGAGAGATTAGTAAACAAAAGAAAGAAAAAGGTTTAATCTCAAAAAGAAGTAAAATCCTAATGTCGAAAGCTAAACCCAATTGGCAACGACGCCAAATCCTAATGTCGAAAGCTAACCTTTTGCTCTATTGATTGCAGAAGGGATTGATCAATAGACCTGTCGTCGTTGATTTGAGAGGATCTAGTACTACAATTACTGCTGTGAATGTCCATAACACCTTCGTTGGGTAAAGCAAGAATAAATGGAAAAAGGGGAAATAGAAAGAGGGGTGATTAATTACTGATACAAGGATTTTGCCGTGTATCAATTACTCAAATGCCTAAGTAGAATATGAGTTATCGAATCCATGGGTATAATTTTTGATCAATAAGAATGCATACAACTTTGTAAGTTAAGCTAACAAGAGGGGTTTTTGGTTTCTAAACAACCTAAATGATTCAAATTCAAACAAGAACAAGTAAGCAAAGACTAAAAACGTGATTAACAATAAGATAAAGGCAATCTCTTGGATGAGGTTATTGATTTTGGATCCTTCCATGATCCACCTAGAAGTCATTTCACACAAACAAGCTATTCCCTTAGCCTAGAACACTTAAGCAAGATTAAGACAATCTCATGGTCTTAATCATTTTGTTAATCATACAAATCAAGAACAAACCATAGTTTGTGATCGGATGATTAATAAGCAATAAACATAGGTTCCAATGACCCTAATACTCCTTAGACAACTACTCTCATGGGCTAAGAAAGCAAAATCCCTTATTTGGTTCTTAAGGGAATTTCATCGAACACCTTGTGTGCATGAATTCCCTAAGATCTAGATTAACTATATCTAGCCTAATCTAGCATTATGAACACCAAATAAGATAGGGAATATATAAACTAAGTCCTAGACATCAAGATATACCACGAAATTCACCTAATCTACCTCATCCATGAGCCTTAAGAAGAACTACTCACTAATCATGAAGAACACACCAAATCTTGTGAAAGAGGTGATGTTAATCATGATTAGGGAATAGGAATGTGAAAGATTAGATAAAGATGAAAAGATATAACCTTAAACTTGCATAAATCAAAAGAATCCAAAGGAAAAGTCCCAAGAACCCTAAAAAGACAAGGTCTTGTTCTAGAGAGAAAAGAGAGAGAAAAAAATAGAAAAAGGGATAAAAAGTGAGATCGATCTAAAAATCAGATCTCTAAAATATAAAAGTGTTTGCTGAGTTGGTTCGGACCCGGGTCAACCCGGGACAAACCGGGTATTGACCCGGCCGAAACTTGGATACATCTTCAGTGAATCGGTCATAACTAATTCATACGTCCAAATAACCCGATTCAAACTCCTATGTAAAGCTAATTCACTCTTCTACAACTTCTGTGAAAAACATTGAAGCTGAATCGGATTGTAAGGTCCCCGTCTAGCCACATCGTTGAGACACTTTGGACGAGCTCGGCTCGTTCGGGTGAGAGATGTCCAACACCGAGGTCACACATCAGTGTTGGACCTCGGTGCTAAGGTTTTTTTGCTCCCAGACACTTTAGAGAGGCAATACCGAGGTGTTACACCGATGTGTGATATCGGTGTATTTTCCTGAGGCTTCAATACCGATGTCACACATCGGTGTTGAATAAACTGCCTCAGCCAAACGGACATGTCTTCAGTAAAATGGCCATATCTTCCAAACCACAAGTCCAACTCCCCTGATTCCAACTCCAGTGGCTAGCTAACTCACTCCTCTACAGCTTTAATGAAGGTCATACAAGCTGAGTCATATCGTAGGGCCTCATTCGAGCCACATCTTTCCGGTGTATCGGATGGACCTTGCACTCTACTTTGGTCCAACTCTCCAAATATGCCCAAATTGCCTCCAGTCACCTAGAAAGTACTCCAAAACATGCAAGAATGCACTAGACCTAATGCAATATGTCCTAATCTCTAAATGAGACTTAAATACAAGATAAAACCATGGTTATGCATGTAAATGACAGAAAACTCTAAGTGAGATGCATGTTAAAACATGCAATATATATATGACTATATCAATTACCAATGAAACTGTCAAGAGAAGAGGAGGAGGAGCCGATGAGTTCCACTTGGAAATGTAAGAGAGAAGAGGGAGAGGAGCCGAAGGGGTTTTTTTTTCAAATGACATGTGTCACCCTCTCCACTGATGATGTGGCGGAATGATGGAGAGGGTTCACCTAAATTCATATATATGATGATTTAGAAAGAAAACCTCATCTCTGAAAACATAAAAAAATGCGGTATTTTCCATGATACTATTCGAAAAGTATTTGTTGTATTTAAATGCGAACAAAGTACCACACCAGAGGCAACTCGATGTAGCATACAACATGCAGGCATCCCGGATGCTTGGTATGGAATTTGAGAGTTATCAACATGGAACCGTGAATCCTCTACCCAGGAACATTCTTATCATCTCCACCAACAGAGACTTCAAGTTGGCGTTGGATTATTTATATGATTCCTAGACATGTCTCTGCAAAGTTTCAGATCGATCCAGATTAATTTGCTCAAGCAAACAACCCAACTCTCCAACATGGTCGGATAGTTTCGGAAAAACGCAAACATTTATCAAACCATAATTTCTAATGATAATCTGATTTTGGCTGTAGCTAGATATGGAAGTCCAGAATATCCTTTATTTTGAAGTAGATATTTTGATTTATTTTGTGGGTTTTTTTTAAAAATATGGTGGATGCCTACGTGGACGTTGAGGTGGCGCAATGAATTAAATTTCACTACGTTTCTAAATAGTAACCATTCGTAGTAAGAAATCTAGAAATAATTACACCTATAACATTTCAAGATGTAAATACATAAACAAATCTTCAAGATTTTGTAAATACAGAAAAAAATCTTCAAGATTTTCTAGTCAAACCATCACCCAAACTACACTATAAAAAGAGATGAAGTGTAGCCTTCCATTTCACCATTGAAAACAAAAGCAAAAAAAAAAACTTTTACTTGAAGAATGAAAAGCATTTCCTTTAAACTTTTGCTATTCGTTTCTCTTCTTGTCGTCGTCTTGCGTAAGTATACATACCTTACCAGCAGTCTCATTGTTAAACAAACCAATAAAATTATACATATCTCTTTATTAATAATTGAAACTAATCTTTTTTAACAAAAAGCATTTTTGAAACGAAGAAAAGTAAAAACTATTCATTCGAATCAATTTTTAGTTTGTTTATTATTATTATTTTTTCAGTATTAATTTTTGTTTTTAAAATCATTTTATTATATTTTTATATGTTTTAAGGACAAAATATCGCGGTGGGAGATTTTTGTATGAGAAACGCACAATGCAGAAGTAATTGCGGATGCGATGCAGCATATTGCCACTTAAGTGGTCAAATTTGTCATTATGGTTTAAATGCTATGGATACAATTGATGTCGGTACTTCCAAACAACATTGTATTCCAGAACATAAAGGTTGTGGTGGTGGAGGACCTCCACCGCCGCGACGATTGAAATTATAATGATAAAAGTACATGAATGTGCCTAATAAAAAGTTATTTATCAAAGAATTATAACTTTCTTAAAGATTTTGATGTGTTCATCTGTTGATGATAATAGGTTTATGAATACCGCCTTAAATTATAAACCAAGGTGGAATAAAATCACATACAGTACGACATGTATAAAATCATAAATTATCCAATAACATCTCCAGCCAAGTTTGAAGATGTAGATTCTAGAACATCTCGCTAGTTGGATCAGGAAGCTGCATTAGATCACATCAGGCAGTTGAGTTGTTGACGTGGCGCAGGAGCTGATGGTGTGACCAGCCAAGTGGCGTGAGTTGACTTGGTAAGAAAATAAAGGTGTGATTCGATGTGGAGATGTTGTGGAGATTTAGTGAATATTCTCCACAACAAACAAGGAAGGAATAAGTTAAAAAAACATGATATATCCCTAACTGCTGATTTTCGAAGATTCTAGGTTGTAGGGTTTTCGGGGTGGGTATAAATATTCTAGAGAGGTCATGAGCTGTCGGTAAGCACTCTAGAATATTGTTGTAAGGTTGTAAACTTCGAAGCAAAAAGAAAAGCTTAGAAGGTGAGTGTTGATTAACTTTCTTTGTGTCTCACGAGCGGGTGAGTATGATCAAAGGAGAGTTAGGCTTAGATTTAATCTTAGTCGGGTTTTATCTATTGGGTAGAATAGGTTGAGTAACTTACGAGATAAAGGAGATCCTTGTAAAAGGTTTTTTTATCAATAAGAATAAATATACAAGCGTTGGACTTGGCGCGTTGCAAGTCAAAGTCATGTTGTTGTGCACCTCTATACCTTTACAATTGGTATCAGAGAGGACACCTGATAAAGGAGTTTTAGCTTATCTTTTCAACAAGTGAGATCTTGTGACAAGGTATGGAGAAGGCACAACGGTTTGTTGTACCAAAGTCGCTGAAGCTTGACGTTGAGCACTATGGCTAATGGAAGGTATCCATCAGACAGATGATTCAAAGTATTGATATGGATGCTTGGTTCGCAGTGGATGATGGATGGACACCGCCAATGACAAAGAACAACGCTGGTGAAACGGTTCCAAAGCCCAAGAATATAGGGACAGTCGATGAGAAGACATGAGCAAAACACAATTCTCAAGCTCTGTCTGGTATTTTTCGTTCGCTACCCATGAACCATTTCACTCGGGTGCAAGGGTGTACGTCTGCAAAGGATGCTTGGGACATTCTACATGTCTCATTTGAAGGCACTAGTAATGTGAAGCGTACTGGACTTGACATATTGGCATCAGAATTTGAGAATCTGACCATGGGAGATGGTGAGACTATTGATGGTTTTAGCAGCAAGTTGAGTCCGATTTTTTAGGAGGCAGTTGTTTTGGGGAAGAGATACAAGGACAAGAAGCTGGTGAAGAAGTTTCTCAGGAGTTTGCCTGCTAAGTTTCAGTCGCACAAGTCTGCTATTGATGTTTCCCTGAACTCAGATGAGTTGAAGTTCGACCAATTGGTTGGGATCATGCAGGCGTATGAGCTGCATATGAAGAAGAAATATCAAACTACAGGGAAATGCATTGCTCTGACGGATGTTGCAAATCAGACATGTGTGACTGAGGACAACGTAGGGTTGATTGTCAGGAAGTACTTCTGAAAGATGGAAAGAGGTCAACGCAAGGGAACCTCAGCATTCGGCAAACCTGAAGCAAAAAGGGAAAACGGGAAGTCGGAGAAACAATGTGTTGAATGTGAGGGTATTGGCCACTTCAAGTCTGAATGTCCAACTATCAAGAGGAAAAGTTTGCTGGAATGCTATGAGTGCAAAGGCTATGGTCATATGAAGGCGGATAGTCTTGGATCATCTGGGACAAAACAAAAGTCGTATGTGACATGGAGCAAGACTGATACTGACGGAGACGAGGATGATTGAGAAGAAATTCTCAACAACTTTGTTGCCTATTTTGGTGTCATTGAAGAATAAGAGAAAGGAACAGCTTTGGAAGTCGAGATTGAAAAAAATCAGGCATCTGATTCAGAAACAGAGGATGAAGATCATGATATACCATTGGAAGAGCAAATCAGTATTCTGATTAAAGATCTGATTATGAGGAGAAAAGAGAATCACGATCTCATTTCAGAAAAGAAGGATCTGATGAGTAAGATTTCCATTCTTGAAAAATAGTTGTATGAGGAAAATGTCAAATCACTGGGTTTGGAGAAACGGTTGGAAGATCAGCTGAAAAATATCAAGATGATGAGCAAAGGAACCAAAGATCTTGACAAGCTCCTGACTGTTGGCATAACGTGTAATGTCAATTGGGGACTGGGGTATCAAGGAGGTAATTCAAGTGGTTCAACTCAGTCTGTTAAAGGTTCAAACTCAGTCGAGAATCAACCAGAAGCAAATCAGAAAAAGGAGCATCAGGAACCCAAAGTGGTATGATCAGAAGTGTGTATGCACACAACTGGAGAAAGTCTGAACATAAGTATGATCAATACAACTTGAGGAGTAAAAGAACTGGATGCTGGTATTGTGGAAGTCAGAGTCACTACAAGGCTGATTGTCACTTGTTTCTAAATCGTATCACACAAGTCATGTGTCAGAATAAGTTTCACAAAGATGGTAAGCGAGCCAGTCACGTGTACATCAAGAAAAACGATATGTATTGTCATGTGGCATACACAGCAGAGGAGCATATCTCTAGTTGAAAGCAGTGGTATTTTGACAGTCGTTGCTCAAGACCCATGACTGGAGCACACAGGAATTTGAGCAAATTTAAAGAAGTCTCAGCTGGGAAAGTTACGTTTGGTGATGGAGCAAAAGGAAAGATCAAAGGCAAGGATGTCACTTGTGGTGAAACTCAACCAAATCTGAAAGATGTGTATCTTGTTGATGGTCTAAAAGATAATTTAATTAGCATCAGTCAACTGTGTGATGATGGGTTGGATGTCACTTTCACAAAACTTGGATGCAAGGCAGTGGATCAACAGGGCATTGTAAGACTAGAAGGTCTGAGGTCTGGAAACAATTGCTATATGTGGCAATCCAATAAGATGTGTTTAAGGACTTCTCTTGACAACAAAGTTGAGCTCTGGCATCAGAGGTTATGCCATATGAATGTCCGAACAATGCTAAAGCTTGCTCACTAGGAGGTAATTCGAGGGATACCAAAGCTGACCTCTGATCCAAACTTTGTTTGTGGACCGTGTAACAAAAGGAAGCATGTTAAGGTTCATCACTAGGCGGTTCAAGATGTCAGATCCAAGAATGCTTTGGACTTGGTTCACCTTAATTTGTTGGAACCAATTCGAGTAGAAAGCACGTCTGGTAAGAAATTCATTCTTGTAATAGTCGATGACTACACTCGATATACATGGGTCAGGTTTCTGCGTGAGAAGTTAGAAACGTTGAAAATTTTCAAAATCTTGGCTCTTTAGTTGAAGAATGAGAAGTGGGAAATCAAGACAATAAGAAGTTGTTGAGCCCATATTCAGCACTCAAAGCACATCCCGAATAAGCAGACTCGACAAGGAAGGCTCGGCCCACGACGAGGTCTCATGAGACTGTTTACAAGCTCAAGTAAACGAGGTCGTGAGATAGAGCAAGTCAACAAGTTGGAAGAACTGAGCACGAGGAAAGCAAGCGAGCTCGCAGGAAGACAGGAGCATCCACTTGACCAAGTTCAAACCTGGTCAAACACATTTATTTCATATTAAAGATAAAAGATTACAAATTTAATTATGTAGTTGATGTGTATAATAATTAGGCAGTTACATTTTCAGCTGGTATAAGTTTTGAATATCAGCCTCATTGTAAAGGACCGAATTCTTGGCAAACAGAACAATATACAACCCTTTTCTCAAATTTCTCTAAGTTTTTCTAAGTACATTTAACCTAACGCAAGCTGAGAATTGAGGTTGTGAGATTCAGCTCTCACAATTTGACGCCGTTTGTGGGGAGGAGCAAAACAATTTCTTTCTGGTAACCTGCGAAACTGATTATCCGAAAGAGGATAATGTCGGGCACAACAAGAACACCAGTCACAGCTTCATCCGGAGCTATAAATACCTCCATCCCACTAACCCAGCCTGACACCACCGCTCCGGTGAGCTCAAATGGAATAATAGACGTTCCCATCACCACCTCGGAAGCGAATGTCACGCTGGGACCAACGAAACTGTTGATCCTTCGGGACGTGCAGTCTTAAACCAGCCTGCTCCGGATCAAATAGCTGAGATGCGGAACTTGATATCAGTTCTCATAGAATATAATCGCCTAATCGCTACTCGCCAAGACAATCTCGAAAGAACGGCTCGGGCAGGCGCGATCGGCTCTCCAACCTGGGACACAAGCCCCGTTTGCACTAGGACAAGAAGGGCTAATGTTTTCACCTCCACCAGTAACGAGGCTAAACTTTTCCAGTATCGATGCCTCGACCAGCAGAATGGTTGGCTCAGCCACCACCTCGCGTATATTCACTCCTTCCATGATCCAGACCGCGAAAGGAGGGATTCAATCAATTGTGACCTTCCCGGAAGTAGGTCAGACCTCAGACCGATTATCCTGTCAGGATCCTTCTGGGAGCGCCAATGAAGTTGAAACTCGGGACAATCCCGAGGTCGAAACGCGACCTGAAAATGAGGTCGGAAACCATGCCCAGCTCGCCGGAGGGTCCCTGTTCCGGCCCCCGAGCAATAACGAGAACGGCTTGGGATCCGGCGCCTTGCATGGGTTTGAGTCCATTAAGAAATACTATGAAGATACCAGTGCCGAACTTCAGCGGATGAGATCGCAGGTCCACGCCGCTTTGAGCTCGGCACCTGAAATAGATCGGGTGATTGATGAAGTCAATCAGACCCCATTCACCTCGCGGATTACGAACCCCCAGCTCGGTGATGTCGGGAACATCCGATTTCCTAGATATAACGGTGTTTATGAGAAGTTTCAAATTCACCTTTTCAAGGGTGCGACTACTCGGAGGCGATCTCGAATCAGCACGATGTCGTTTCTTTGCCAAAAATCTAACGGATTCAGCCCTGGTATGATTCACATCCCTGAAGCCGAATTCCATTGACAACTTCACCCAGCTTCAGGCAGCATTCGTGAAGCAATATTCAGTATTTATCCAGATCGAGACCTCGGAGGCCGATCTGTGGGTACTTACTCAAAATTCAGGTGACTCGTTGCGGAAGTACATTGACAGTTTTAAAGCCGTTTAAGGTAAGAATTGCCAATCTACATAACCCAACGGCCCTTAAAGCTCTTCAAAACGGACTTATAAAAACCTCAAAATTCTTTGAGGAGCTCACAGTCTGGGAGCCGGTGTCGCTAGATGATTCGCTTCACCGTGCTTCGCGTTGGATTATTCTCAAGGAGGCAGGTGCAGCTCAATCAAAGCAGCAGGCTCCCGCAACCTCGGGTAAGCAAGCTCAGACGACAAACTCCTAGGGACCTAAAAATTTTGGGAAGAAAGAATCCCAAGACCAAAGACAAGGTCAGGGGTTACATTCGTACTCAGTAGGAAGCCCACCACATAACAGATTCAAGCCCTATGACCCCAGCAAGTGGTGTGATTTTTCTAAGATCAAGGGTCATTCGACTGAGGAGTGTTACGAGGTGAAGAAGCAGCTCGCTGTAAAATTCGCAGCAGGAGAGCTGGGCAACGTCGAGCTGGAGAAACCCCCCCCCCCCACCCCGAGGAGGAACTACTACCCAGCTTGAGAGGACGAAAGGAGAGATCGCCCATATGAGGATTATCGTAAGTGAGAACGCTCATCCGAGGACGCAACGAGACGAAAGCGCTCCAAGGACAGGGAGGCGGATCTACCTCCTCTCAGCACGAAGAAAAGAATTGATTTTATTCATGGAGGATCCCAGTTGTGTCGCAACTCCGTGAATTCGATCAAGAAACATTAGCGGAGGGTAAAACTGACATACATGACAGAATCCCATTCAAGGGACCTGACACGCAAATCTCATTCTGGGAAAGCGAGGCCGTTGAGCTAGGTTGAATTTGTTGTGATAGATAGGCCACCCCGTTCAATGTCATCATGGGTAGAACGTGGATATATTCAATGAGGGTTGTATCCTCAACCTACCATCAATGTATAAAATTCCCTACCAGCATGGAAACACAACAGTGAAGGGGAGTCAAAAGGCATCTAGAATATGCTATGTGGGAGGTTTCCAAATAGCAAAAGAAAGCGCATTATAGCAATTATAGCAAAGAAAGCGTAGATCGCCTGTCCGAAAAGAAGAGTTGTCCCGGTGCCATCGGACCTCGCAAGGAGTTTATCGAGAAAGTTGTGGTCAACGAGTCTCATCCTAACCAGAAGGTAGGAATCGGATCCGAGCTCTCCAGGGACCAGAAAGACCAATTAATATCCTTCCTCAAGAAAAATGTCTGTTCATTTGCATGGACAACGGCCGATATTCCTGGCATTGATCTGAGCATCATCTCACACGAACTCAATGCCGATCCTAATAATAAGCCAGTGCGTCAAAAGCGTCGAAAGTTCGGACATGACAAGACTGAGGCTGTTAATAGCGAGGTTACCAGGTTTCTAAGTGTTGGGTTCATCAAGGAGGTCAAGTATCCCGACTGGCTAGCAAATGCAGTCGTGGTAAAAAAGAAAAATGGCACCTGGCGAGTGTGTGTGGATTTTACGGATTTGAATAAAGCGTGTCATAAGGATAGCTTTCCCCTACCTCACATTGACCAGCTGGTGGAAGCTAACACAAGGCACCAACTCCTCAGCTTCATGGATGTGTTCTCGTGGTATAATCAAATACAAACTAACCTTGAGGACCAGGATAAGACATCCTTCATAACCGAACGAGGAACGCATTTTTACAAAGTAATGCCATTCGGCCTCAACAACGCAGGAGCGACCTACCAAAGACTTATGAACGAGATGTTTGCCAACCTCTTGGGCAAGACAATGGAGGTCTAAATTGACGACATGTTGGTAAGTCTTTGAAAGAAGAGGATCACATAAGTCAGCTAGGGGAATGTTTCGACTTACCGAATAAGTATTGGATGAAACTAAATCCCTTAAAGTGTACATTTGGAGTTGCTTCGGGTGAATTCCTAGGTTACATAGTAACCCAAAGAGGAATAGAAGCAAACCCTAAACACATTAGCACGTTCTTGGAAATGCAACATCCGAACTCGGCAAAGGAGGTGCAGAGGCTGACAGGCCGCATCGCTTAACCGGTATATTTTCAAGTCGACTGATAAGTGTCTCCCCTTTTATCAATTGTTAAAGGGAAACAAAAAAAATTCATTTGGGATAACAAGTGTGGGGAAGCCTTTAAGCACCTAAAAACGTTTCTCTCCGAGCCCCCCCTCCGCCCCCCCCCCCCATTCTTTCAAAACCAGTTGAGGGAGAACCCCTCTACCTGTATGTATCAATCTCCGAGGCTGCGGTAAGTGGCGTCCTCGTAAGATAGGAGCGAGCTGAGCAGAGACCGATCTACTACGTGAGCAAGTCTCTGGTGGATGCTGAAACCAGGTATCCACGAATGGAAAAATTGGCCTTGGCGGTAGTAGTGTCAGCTCGCAAACTCATGGCGTACTTCCAGTCACATTCTATCATAGTGATGACAACACAGCCATTGCGCACAGTGCTACATAGCCCCAGTCAGTCCGGTAGGCTAGCCAAGTGGGCTATTGAGCTGAGCGAGTACGATATTGAGTATCGACCTCGAACTAGCGCCAATGCACAAGTATTAGCTGACTTTGTCATCGAGCTTGCAGCGAGCAGCGAGATGGCTGAATCAAGCTTCGGAACCTGGCTGCTCTACGTTGATGGAGCTTCCTTAAAACAAGGGGCATGTGTTGGAATCCACCTCGTATCCCCGACCAACGAGGTCGTGGAACAGTCTTTCAGGCTCGGTTTCTCATCGTCAAATAATGAGGCCGAGTATGAGGCTTTAATAGCAGGTCTCCGACTAGCAGTTGGAATAGGAATACGGAACTTAAGTGCATTCAACGATTTTTAGCTCGTTACAAGTCAGTTACATGGAGAATATGAAGCCAGAGATAGCAGAATAGAATCTTATCTAGCTATAGTCCACGAGCTAGTCAAGCAGTTCAAAGTTTTCAACCTGATGCGGATCCCGCGAGGTGAGAACACGATTGCAGATGCATTGGCAGCTCTCGCCTTGACCTCGAACCCTGTTTTGAAAAGAGTTATTCCAGTGGAAGTAATAAAAAAGCCTAGCATAAACGTCGAAAAAGATGTTGAAGATTTAATGGAAATCGATGTCGACAATATGGAGCTGGATGTAGTGCTGGCCCCAATAGAGGACGACCCTCTTCCTGAAAAAGGGGAAGCTGAGGACCCGAACCGATTGGCCCCATGCATGTTTCCCTCCGCGAAAAAATGGTTGCGAGAATTGATTGGCGAGCAGCGATTATGCAATACATTGAGGGGGGGTGAGGCTCCCCCCAGTAAGTGGGAAGCCCGTAAACTCAAAACCATAGCTTCAAGATATTGTATAATCGGTTCTCGCCTCTACAAACGAAACATGAATGGCCCCTACCTGGTGTGTTTCCACGGACTCGAAGCTTTCACGATTATGCTGGAAGTTCACGGGGGCTCGTGTGGCAGTCATTCAGGAGGAAGGGCGTTAGCCATCAGAATCAATAGACAGGGGTATTTTTGGCCCACATTGGTCGCTGATTGCGAAGAACACTCTAAAGCATGTGACAAATGCCAACGGCATGCTCTCACATTACATCAGCCTACTGAAAATTTGTCTTCCATCTCATCTCCATACCCCTTTATGAGATGGTTTATGGACATAGTAGGACCTTTGGTAACCTAAAAAAAAGGAGGTGTCGCTTCCTGCTCGTCCTTACTGACTACTTCACCAAATGGATAGAATCATGGGCCTTCCAACAGGTTAAGGCAAAACATGTGGAAGAATTCGTATGGCAAAATGTAGTTTGCCGGCACAGAATCCCGTATGAAATTGTAACAGATAATGGTTCACAATTCATTTGAAATCGCTTCCTTGTTACCCTTAGGGCAACGGGCAGGCCGAGGCAGCAAACAAACTGATATTGAGTAATCTCAAAAAACGATTGGACGTGTAAAAGGAAAAACAGTCTGACAAACTCCCATGAGTGTTATGGGCCTGCCAGAACTCACCTCGTAAAACAACCTCATAAACACCATTCTCATTGGCTTATGGGATTGAGGCCATGGTCCATGCCGAGGTCGTAGTCCCCAGCTTGAGGGTAGATGTGTGTCCCATATATGAGAAACTGAATAACGAAATGCTTCCGACCAGCTCGATGTTATCGATGAGCGTCGAAATCGAGCACTCGTTAATCTTCAAAATTATCAAACAACGAAGATTTCAAGTTGGCGAGCTCGTCCTACGAAAGGTATATGAAAATACTAAGGAAAGGAATGTTGGAAAACTGGGCACCAACTGGGAAGGTTCATACCGGATCTCCGAAATAGTAAAGAACGGCGTGTACAAGCTCGTCAGGGTGCACAACAACACACCTGAAAGAAACTAACGGAATTCCATGAACTTGAAGAAATACTACCATTAAAATGAAAGACACTTGTAAAATAGAATTACAAAAGGTTTGATCCTTCCTCAGGGTACGTAGGCAACCTCACAAGGGTACATCTATTAAAATAAAATAAAATCTTCTCTTAAGCCTGCTAAAAGCAGCCTGAAGTTTCTCAACTTCTATCTACAAGCTAAAGCTTTACTCCATAAACGGACAGCCTTGCGAGCTAGAGCATGCTACCAACTAGCATGACTCGACTTTGCGTCTCAATTGCAAGGTCACAACCTTTCTAGTCTCTGAATGACAACAACATTTACATCTAAACTGTTTAGGTTGCATGCCCGCCTCTAAACGACTTCGACCATGCTTCTTAAAATCGCCTGGTCAGCTCCCGAGGTCTATAAAAGACATGGGAGCAAGGTCTCTGAACGGCCTGGATCTTTGGTTGAAATACTGCCTTTGATCCATTGAAAAGTGCCAGCCTCTAAATGGCGGAAATGATAAATAAATCTAAAAACGAAAGATTTTTGAAGATTAAAGTGAATAAAATTAAGCCTCCACGAAAGGAGCATGATTTCAACATAAAAAAAAAAAGAAGGGGGCCCTTTCGGGCATAATAAAGATCAACAACAATCGGAAATATGTTTAAAGGCCTCCCCAGGCACTGAGTTCAACAGATAATCCAAAAAGAGATAAAGAGAAGAGAAAAGTCACTAGCTGGCAGGCTCAGTGATATATCATAGTTTTTACCCGTTTTTAACCATGATATAGGTCTCGTTTATAGAGTCTTTCTAGTACTTTTGGAGTCTTTTTAAATCTTTTCAAGTTTAGGTACGTTTGGAGCTAAATTGGAGATATTGAAACATTATGGAGCATTTTTGAGGTAAGCAAGGATCATGTAGCTGTGAGGGTCGATTTGAGGTCCTTGTGTCGAGGGACACCACCTGGTGTCGGTCTACACCGACTGCCTGAAGAGAGGGTCCTTGTGTCGAGCGACACCACCTGGTGTCGGTCGACACCGACTGCCTGAAGAAATGGTCCTTGTGTCGAGCGACACCACCTAATGTCGGTCGACACCAAAGTCATGAAGAAGGAAACGTGACTTTTTACAAGTCTGAAGAATCTGCACTTTGGTCCAGAAGTTTTTATTATTTACAAGAAGCTCCAAAACGTGTTTTATCTTATAATTAGGGTTTTTGATATATCAGGGTTTTTACCTCGTTTAAGCCATGATATAAGTCCATTTTATCGAGTCTTTATTCTATTATAGAGTCTTTTATAGTCTTTTACAGGTTTTAGCACATTTGAAGCATTATTGGAGATATTGGAGTTTTATTGAGCATTATGGAGCGAAACTGAAATATGGTGACTAAGTGCCCAATCGAAGCGTCAAGCATCGATCGATACCCCCTGGTATCGATCGACACCCATCAAAGCAGATTACATGTCGCGTCTTTTAATGAAGTTTGAAGAATTTACAAGAAGACCCCAATTCGTGTTTAGACTATTAAATTAGGTTTTACAGCCACTTTGGATGTGTGCTTTTCATTACGTTTTATTTGAGGATTTTTGAGGAGAGCTTTTGAGAGGGGAGACAAGTCAGAACTCTATTCGTCTGAGAGAAGATTTGGAATCCCTGTTTTATTCTACTCTTATTTTATTCTATTGATGATTTATTCAGTTATGTTGATTGCTTCAATTTCCATGTCTGAGTAGATCCCTTGTTAGGTTCAGGGTTTTCTCTGAATGCTAGGTTAATTAGTTATTAGGATTCATTATCTGAATTAGTTCTTCACCATAGGTTGTTTACAAAGCTAATTCTGGATCGATCACCTAGAACTTAGATCTTAGGATAATTGATTAGGAGCGAGAGCGCGATTAATTACCTGATAGAATCTAAGGTGAGCAAAATAACTATTCGCAAAGAGATTTGGTTTAGTTGTTTTGTGAACAAATCAAACTTGATTTAAAAGCTGATTTAGACTTTAGGATTCGTAAAGAGATTTGGAATTCCTAGAATTTAGTTTTAGATAGTTTTCGCAACGAGAGTTGTTTAGCAATACTTTAGTGATTTGAGTTCAAGAACCGCGCTAAATCTGAATCATGTTAGTTAGTTTACCTGCATTCATTGATTTCCTGAGAAATACCCTGAACCTATCTTTCCCAAATTGAATTTACAACCATTTTAATTTACGCACCTGTTTTCAATACCATTGATCGCTTAGCGTAACTCTCACATATATAATCTATTGTGTGTCTTTGTGAGTCCTTGTGTTCGACCCCTAGCTATACTACGACAAATGCTTTAGTATCTAAATAGGGTATTAATTTGAGCATATCAAATTTGGCGCCGTTGCCGGGGAATCAATTCGCCATTAGATTACGTTTGTGAATTTTGACTAAGTTCGTCGGTATCGGTCGATACTATCTAGTATCGGTCGATACTCGCCGTTCTCTTTTGTTGATATCGATCGACACCATCTGGTATCGGTCGATACTCATCGTGTTACCTATTACTAACGTTTTCGACTCTTGTTTTCAGGTGTATGCCTAATCGCGAAACCAGGAAGAACAAGAGCACTCAGCTAGTTGATCTGTCACTCGAGCAGCTAGCACACAAACAGACGAGCAAAGAAGCCAAAAAAGATGAACAACAATCAAGTGGAGTTGGTTCAAGATGCAGCTAGTGCTTACAGAGACCGAGAGGGCCGTTTGTTCAATGAGCAAGGGCAACTTCTAGATGGAGAGGGGAACATCATTCCACCTGCTCATGTTGTCGCTGGGAATGCCGCTGAGAACGCGAACGCAGTGAATGCTGAGAACGCTGTAGTTAATCGTGGTAGAACGATTGGTGAATGCAACACACCTGACCAGTTCTCCGCAAAACGATCTGCGATCCGTCCTCCTGCTTTTCCAAGGAATAACTTTGAGGTGAAACCTACATACTACACTCTTGTGGGTCAGCACCCTTTTCATGGTATTTCGAGCGAACACCCCATGGATCATCTTGAGAGGTACGAGGACTTAGTCACTAGCATAAAGAGCAATGGAGTGTCCTACGACTATCTCTTCTGCAAGCTTTTCCCATACTCTCTTGGAGGGGAAGCAACTTACTGGCTGAAGCAGTTACCTCCTGGATCGCTGACTACTTGGGAGGAAACTAAGAATGCTTTCCTGACCAATTTCTATGATGATGCCAGATCCGAGGATCTGAGGAACAAAATCTCACAATTTTCTCAAGGACCTACTGAGGCGTACAAGGCTGCTTGGACGAGGTTCAAATCGTATCATAGAGATTGTCCACATCACGGATACTCTGATTTTCAGCTGATGGGTTTCTTTTTCAGAGGACTTGACTGGAGTTATCAGATGACTTTGGATGCTTCGAGCAATGGAAACTTCAACACCAGGTATCCTGATGAACCCTATGTCCTGATTGAGAACTTGGCGTCTAGCAATAGCACCAAGAATGCTGATTATGAGATATTGCCAATTTTCAAGCTAAGTTGGATTCTATGCATAATCTTCTGATGGGAAAGACACAAAAGGCTGTTCACTTTGCTGAAGATGTTGAGGTGTTCAACGAGGATGAAGTAGAGGATGTTAACTACATTGGTGGTTCTAGTTTTCAGGGTCAGAGAAATAAATTCAACAACAACCGAAACTTCAACAACAATTCGCAGCAAGGAGGGTCGAATCAGTTTGGTCAGAGATCATCTCAGAACAGTGGGTACACCAGGAACTATGGAAATTCATCCTATCAACTTGTGCCTGCTAAGCTCCCTGATAGCAAGATCGAGTCTATGTTTGAAAAACTGATTCAAGGACAGCAGCAGCTCACAGTGAAACTCAACGGAAAGATAGATGCTGTGTACACGGATCTGAGTGGAAGGATCGACGCGCTGGATACTCATCAGAAGATGTTGGAAACGGAAGTGGCTCAAACTGCAGCTGCTGTGAAAGGAAAGGCGACTCAGGCACATAAGGAGTACGTCAATGCCATCACCTTGAGAGGTGCAGGAGATCTCGAAAACCTTGTTGAAGGTGATTCCGAACCTGACTCGTCAGTATCGATCGATACCACTGCTGGTATCGATCGATACCAACCTGAAGAATCAACGCATGAGCCTTGTGTCGATCGACACCAAGACTGTATCGATCGACACCTCTCGGAGGCTGAAACAAAGATCGTGAGAAAACCAGATATGGTTGAGGTACGTGTCTACAAACCTAAAAAACCAGCTCCTCGACCACCTAAACACCTCAGAGACCCCATTTCTCCAAAGCAGCTGCGTGGCTTTGAGAAGATGGTACGAAGAATTCCACTCACACATACTTTTGAAGAAGCCCTAGAGTGCCGCCCTCTGTTGAGTCACTTCCGAGACTGCAAAGAAATTGAGGAAGAAATTAAGGCACTCTTCATCAAAGTCAGAAGTCCACCACCTCCACTGAAGCGGTTGACTAAGAGGGAAGACCCAAGGAAATTTTCAGTTCAATGCTCCATCTCTGGAGTTGAAATCAAGGAATCACTGGTTGGTTCAGGGTCTAGCGTGAATGTCATTTCAAAGGCACTTGCATAGAAGCTTAAGATCAATGACATACGGTCTACTAAGATGCCTCACACATTCGCGAACTCTTCCACATCTGTTCCGTACGGTACAATCCATGACTTGATGGTTGTGGTAGGAGACTGTTTGGTTCCTACTGATTTTCAGGTTGTGGAGATGCATGCAAGGTCTAGCACGCCTTTGATTCTTGGAAGACCGTTCATGGCTACTGCTGGTGCAGTTATGGACACACCCAGTATGAAGATTTGATTCTCGTACATTGACGAACATATCTCCTACGAAGCCATACCCTCTAAAAGAACTCCCACACAGATATCTTGCATCCCCGTTGGTGCAGGAGAAACATTAATGGTTGATATTTTGGACGAGCCTGATGTTGTGCCAAAATATCATAGAAGCTATGGATCATCCACCTATCATTTCTAAGAAAGTCATCAAAAAGACTAAGGCAAAGATGAAGGTGAAGGAAAAAAGCGTCGATAGTGCTACATATGTCACCTTAACCCCTCGGAAGTGCGATGGAGATTCGATCGAGTACAAGGTGAAGTGCAAGGGACGCTCGAAACCGTTCTCTAAGGGCAGAATCATCCTAACTCCAGAGCTGAAAGAGAAAGGGCAAGTGGTTATTGAGCGTATGATGCGCAAAACTCTGAGTTTGGAAGTGTCTAGTTGTGGGACTTGCATGGGAGTGAGTTCCCTACTTCCTTCCGACTAATCGTCCGTAAAGTCAAGCTTGTGACGTTAAACAAGCGCTGAGTGGGATGCAACCCACTGGTAAGTCTGTATACATTTTTGTTTTCATTTTGTTTTTGATTTTTGGTTTTGTGTCTTGTGTCAAGCGTGAAGCAGATTTGACGAGGAGTATACATCGACACCAGTCAGTGTCGATCGATACCAAGTGTCGTAAAAGGAGTGTAATTTTGATAAGTGTCGATCGACACCATCCAGTGTCGACCAAAAACGACAAGTGTCGACCGATACCTCTGGGTATCGATCGGTACTCCATGCACAGGTAAGTTTCCTTATAAACCCTACGATTTTTCCTTTTTCTCCCACCGCCTCCATCGCTCGATACAAATACCCATCACTTTCTCTCAAAATCACAAATCCTCGTTTCATAACGGATTTGAGTGATTTTTGTGTCTATCCTGCTTGGATTTTCATCCTCTGTCCCATTATCTCATTCATTCTCACGATCTACAAGGTATGACTCACGATTTCTCATCTTTTCAATTCGTGACCCAAGGTTTGATTTTAGATTTTTAGGTTTCTAGAACTTGTTTTGCTGAATGATTACCACTTGATTAGTGTGTTCTAGGCTTAGTCGAATCTTACATTGCACTTAATTGCCCTTGGATTACACTTTTAAAGTTTTCGGATTCGTGTTCTTCGCGTGGCGATGGATACCTATGTGAGTATCGATCGATACCCCAGTGGTATCGGTCGATGCTCATTGTTTTACTTAGCCGAAATTACTGTGTTTGAAAGAGATGTTGGATTTATGCCATGTTTCGTGTTTGTTAATGATGCAGATGTTTACGCGGAAGAGAACACGCACTGATACCGCATCCAGCTCTAACCCACCAGAGAAAGAGTACTAGTTGGTTGCTCGAGTCGAATTCTTTCGCAATGGGGTTTGGACGCCAGGATCGGTTATAGCCTATCTCACCCAACATCGTTACAAGGTCCAGACCGCCAACTCTACCGACTTCACAGTGGCTTTTGGCACCAACTTACGCGACGCACCATCCGAGGCTCCTACACCTTCATCACATGTGCCTCCTCACGCAACTGTTCGTTTTCCATGGCCTAAGATCAGTGAGAAGGCTAGGATACGTTTGAGGGATGATTACGAGGGGTCGGATAAGTAGATTACGGAGAGCAAGGCTTGCACGCATAGGCCTATTTCCGAGGAGTGGGACGATTACGATTCGATCTTCTACAATGCCTGGCAGGAGGTTGATGTGCGCCCCACTCGGTTTATTGATACGCACACTATGCGTCACCTTGGTTTTGACAGGGAGCTTGATGGAATTATCCGCAAGATCAGATTGGGGATGATGCATGCACGGCAATATGACATGTACCCTAACTTGGTTCGCAAGCTCCTTGCTTCTGTCCGCGTTTACTACAGTGGTGAACCTCCAGTGACTGAACAGCAAGGCGTTCTCACATTGTTGATTTGCGGTGTGCGCTACATGATATATTTTCAGGAGCTTTGCGACATATATGGGTTTCACCGGGACTTCACGAAGTGCGAGCTTCCTCGCAAGTTCATGGATGTTGAGGCATTCTGGTCTCACTTTGGGCATGGGGTCTATGACAGTAAGACCACTACACAGATGGATGTGCGCCATCCCGTCCTGCGCTGCCTTGTGAGGATCCTGAGCAACACTTTGTTGTGTAAGATGGAGCCAAACAAGATGAGAATTGCTGAGCTGATTATTCTGTCTATTGGGATTGGAGATCTCATTTCTGATGAGGCATATGAGTGGCTTGAGTTGGATCTCGCGGTTAACCTGGATGTTGTATTCGCACATCACTTGGAGTCGCTGAAGGTTAAACCTTTCACAGGACGTGGCAGTTTTCTAGGACTACAGGTCGTAAGAAGACAGAAACGGTGGGCAGTCTTCTCACGCCCATTTTATTGCACCTAGGAATCAGCACCACCAATTGTTCGATCGTGACCTCCCTTGAGCTCATGGACGAGGCTCACTTGGAGAACCTACGTTGGCTGAAGACTCACAGGCGTTGGGTTTTTAGCACTTCTGTTGGGGACTTTCTGGTTCAGCTCCCCAACACCGATCTGACCGACATAGGCGGTGACCCTGCACAGCTGTTTTTCGCTCCCTCTGATGATCACATGGAGCCTGCACCGGTCACTAGACGTCGAGGCTCCGCTACTAGAGCACAGCCACCTGTAGATGATCCTGTTGGGGATCAACCGCAACACGGGCCATCTCCTATCGCCGCTGCGCTTTCTCTTCCTCCACTACCTGAGATGGAGATGTATCCTTTTCAGCGATACGTAATCACGAGTTTGCAGACTATCTGGACCGCTATCGCTCGTTGTCGCTGCATGACTGACACGGACGCTGGTCCTTCGTCTCGCCGTCCTGTTTCATCACGCACGCCCACTGACGTTGGACCATCTGACACTGCTGACCATGAGAGTGATTTTGAGGAGACGCAGGATTAGTCTTCTCTATCTTCATGTTTGTATTTTTCTCTCTTTTTCTTTTATTTTTCTTTTGAGCTTATGTTAGTATTTGTTTTTGCATTTGAACTTCTTTGGATTTATGTTTGATCTACCATGTTGCTTTTAACCTGTTTTTGAGTGTTCCTAACAGTGATAACATCTAACACACTGGAATACTTTCTCTGGTTAAGCGACTCGACACCCCTGATTTTCAATCAGTTTGTCGACATACAGTTGGTGTCGATCGATACCCTCCAGTATCGATCGATACCCTGTAAAGGTATGGTTTCTGTTTTTCATAATCCACTCAGTTCATTTGTTTTCTTTCACCAACTCTAGGCTAGATAACACTGGGGACAGTGTTGTTTAAGTCTGGAGGAGGTAGTCGCTGACTTTGTTTTTGTTTTTCTTAGAGTCAGTCCATTTTTGAGTCATTCGTTGTTTTATTGAGTCAAAACTTTGTCTGAGACTGTGATCTTTTTCTTGAATCCATTGATCTGACCTTGCTTCTAAGTGACCATTGTTACAGAATTAGTTCTAGATCGACTAATGAAAAATCCAAAGGCTGACCAGTTAACCAGAAGACATTCATGTTTCCAGCAAAGTTCATTAAAGTCTGAGCCATATTTTTTCACTTCATCAAAGTGGTTAGTATCTATAGAGCTTGATTCCTCATTCGTATCTGACAAAGGAACCCATGTGCTTTAAAATAACGATATTTCTCTCCCTGTTTCAAGTTAATAAATAAGATGCATTAAAAGATGAGATGATTTTCTTCTGAGTAGAGGGTTAGGAAAATTTCCAGCGATCCCATTATTCTACTCAAGAAGGAATGATCAAACAGAGGATTGGAAGCGAGGCAAGGATTTTCCTATGATGGCATTATTCGCCTACATCCTTTGATACGTTGAGAGGGAAGAACCGGGGATTAGGTGGCAAACACCATCAATACTCGCGTCTCATACCTTGATTTGTATATGCAAAGCTAAAAACAAAAGAGAAGATATAATAAGAAATAAGTCTGGGGGAGAGAAATAATACAAAAGGTGTGAAAAGGGTGGTTCCTTGTCATGATACTGTATGAGAAATAATCTAGAAGGTTCTTAATATTAATTCTCAGGGATAAAACTGGCGAGGATGGCTTGACTGAACAATGTTGCGAAATAATGTGTGTAGTCTGGGGAGCTGCGAATGTCTACGGAAAAGTACATGGTGGTTATATCAAAAATTTGGTTAGGTGACATTTGGATGCTTGGGAAATTGGTAATTGCAATGTTTTATGAACAGGTGAGTCTCTTTTTTTTCAAACCTCTTTCTCTGGTTTAGTCTTCTATTTGCTTGAGGGGAAGCAAAGGCTAAGTCTGGGGGAGTTGATATATCATGGTTTTTACCTCGTTTAAGCCATGATATAAGTCCGTTTTATCGAGTCTTTATTCTATTATAGAGTCTTTTACAAGTTTTAGCACATTTGGAGCATTATTGGAGATATTGGAGGTTTATTGAGCATTCTGGAGCGAAACTGAAGTCTGGTGACTAAGTGCCCAATCGAAGCGTCAAGCATCGATCGTTACCCCCAGGTATCGATCGACACCCATCGAAGCAGATTACAAGTCGTGTTTTTAATGAAGTTTGAAGAATTGCAGAACCTGCCCAGAAGACTTTAATATTTACAAGAAGATCCCAATTCGTGTTTAGACTATTAAATTAGGTTTTACATCCACTTTGGCTGTGTGCTTTTCATTATGTTTTATTTGAGGATTTCTGAGGAGAGCTTTTGAGAGGGGAGACAAGTCAGAACTCTGTTCGTCTGAGAGAAGATTTCGAACCCCTGTTTTATTCTACTCTTATTTTATTCTATTGATGATTTATTCAGTTATGTTGATTGCTTCAATTTCCATGCCTGAGTAGATCCCTTGTTAGGTTCAGGGTTCTCAATAGGGTTTTCTCTCAATGCTAGGTTAATTAGTTATTAGGATTCATTATCTGAATTAGTTCTTCACCATAGGTTGTTTTCAAAGCTAATTCTGGATTGATCACCTAGAACTTAGATCTTAGGATAATTGATTAGGCGCAAGAGCGCGATTAATTACCTGATAGAACCTAAGGTGAGAAAAATAACTATTCGCTAAGAGATTTGGTTTAGTTGTTTTGTGAACAAATCAAACTTGATTTAAAAGCTGATTTAGACTTTAGGATTCGCAAAGAGATTTGGAATTCTTAGAATTTAGATTTAGATAGTTTTCGCAACGAGAGTTGGTTAGCTATACTGAGAAATACCGCGCTAAATCTGAATCATGTTAGTTAGTTTACCTGCATTCATTGATTTCCTGAGAAATACCATGAACCTATCTTTCCCAAATTGAATTTACAACCGTTTTAATTTACGCACCTGTTTTCAATACCATTGATCGCTTAGCGAAATTCTCACATATATAATCTATTGTGTGTCTATGTGAGTCCTTGTATTCGACCACTAGCTATACTACGACAAGTGCTTTAGTATCTAAATAGGGTATTAATTTGAGCATATCAGTTTTCAGCCACTTTTTGGCTAAGCTTTATTCTACTTTTAATACTTTGAGGGAGATTTGTTTTCAGGGTTTTTGGGGAGACAATTCTGAACTCCTTTGTTTCTTATTGATTTCTTTTATGCAATTCTATTCATCTATGATTTATGTTCTATTGATAATGTCTGAGTAGTTTGCTAGTTAAGTTTAGGGTTTTTGAAAGAGCTCTTCATGAATTGTTAAATTGGTTAAACTATCTAGAGATTCATCTTATTGAGTTCTTCATCTAAGTAGTTCGTAAAGCTTGTTCTAGAATTAAGATCATAGATTAGTTATCTCAGCGAAAGTTGGTTAATTAACTTGAAAGACTTAGATGAGCAATTATGTTTAGTGAAAAGAAATTTGGCTAGGGAGAATTGTGAACAAATCAGACTTGAGCTTATTGCATGTTTAGTTGTCTAGGTTTCGCAAAGAAATTTGGTTTCCTAACTTCTTAAACATAGTAATCAGTGCAGCTAAAGTAGGTTGATTTGATGTAGTGTTCTGAGTTCTAGAATCGTGCTTAATTAGAATCTCTACGTTCTATCCATATGCTTTACTTGAATCACTGCGAAATTCCTTAAGCTTAGCTTTTACCTCCATCGAATTCTCACTAGATCTGTTTGCTTTGTTTTATTCTTATTCTCATTGATTTTTGAGTCTTTCTGTGATTCTTGAGTCTTTGTGGTTCGACCCCTACATACTACAATGACAAATCTGTTAGTACTTTAGGGTATTACATTTTGAGCTTATTAAAATTTGGAACTGGTTAGGTAATATGTGGAGCACTAAGAAAAAGGGTATCCCATTATTCTACTTGGAAAGGAATGATCACACAAAGGTTGGAGGCGAGGTTAGAAAAATTTTCTGTGATACCATTATTCGCCTACACCTTTGATACATAGAGAGGGGAAGAACCGGAGATTTGGTGGCAAACACCATCAATACTCGCATCTCAAACCTTAATATGTATATGCGAATCTAAAAAAAAAAAAAAGAACATGATGAGAAATAAGTCTGGGGGAGAGGAAACAATACCAAAAAAAAAAAGTGTGAGGATTTGATGGTTCTTTTGTCATGATATTGCATGGAAAAGAGTCTAGAAGGTTCTTGGCATTGATCACATCGATGAAACTGGCGATGAAGACTTTTATGGATAATTCTGCGAAATTGTGTGTGGATTCTGGGGAGCTACGAATGTCTACGGAGAAGTACATGGTGGTGAGATTTGGAACTGGTTAGGTAATATGTGGAGCACTAAGAAAAAGGGTCATTACAGTGTTTCAAGAACATGTGAGTTTTTGTGTTTTTCAAACCTCTTTCTCTTGTTTAACTTTATGTTTGCTTGAGGGCAAGCAAATGCAAAGTCTGGAGGAGTTGATATATCATGGTTTCTACTCGTTTTTAACCATGATATAGGTCTCGTTTATAGAGTTTTTCTAGTATTTTTGGAGTCTTTTTGAGTCTTTTCAGGTTTAGGTACGTTTGGAACTAAATTGGAGATATCGAAGCATTATGGGGCATTTTTGAGCTAAGCAAGGATCATGTAGTTGTGAGGGTCGATTTGAGGTCCTTGTGTCGAGCAACACCACCTGGTGTCGGTCGACACCGACTGCCTGAAGAAAGGGTCCTTGTGTCGAGCGGCACCACCTGGTGTCGGTCGACAACGGTGTCCCTCAACACCGACTGCCTGAAGAAAAGGTCCTTGTGTCGAGGGACACCACCTGGTGTCTGTCGACACCGACCTCATGAAGAAGGAAACATGACTTTTTACAAGTCTGAAGAATTTGTACTTTGGTCCAAATGTTTTTATTATTTACAAGAAGCCCCAAAACGTGTTTTAGCTTATAATTAGGGTTTTCAGCCACTCTTTGGCTAAGCTATATTATACTCTTGATACTTTGAGAAAGATTGGTTTTCATGGTTTTTGGGGAGACAATTCTGAACCCCTTTGTTTCTTATTGATTTCTTTTATGCAGTTCTATTAATCTATGATTTATGTTCCATTGATCATGTCTGAGTAGTTTGCTAATTAAGTTTAGGGTTTTTCAAAGAGCTCTTCATGAATTGTTAAATTTGTTAAACTATCTAGAGATTCATCTTATTGAGTTCTTCATCTAAGTAGTTCTTAAAGCTTGTTCTAGATTAGCTACCTAAAATTAAGATCATAGGTTAGTTTTCTCTGCGAAAGTTGGTTAATTAACTTGAAAGACTTAGATGAGCAATTATGTTTAGTGCAAAGAAATTTGGCTAGGGAGAATTGTGAACAAATCAGACTTGAGCTTATTGCATGTTTAGTTGTCTAGGTTTTGCAAAGAAATTTGGTTTCCTAACTTCTTAAACATAGTAATCAGTGCAGCTAAAGTTGGTTGATTTGATGTAGTGTTCTGAGTTCTAGAATCGTGCTTAATTAGAATCTATACGTTCTATCCATATGCTTTACTTGAATCACTGCAAAATTCCTTAAGCTTAGCTTTTACCTCCATCGAATTCTCACTAGATCTGTTTGCTTTGTTTTATCTCATTGATTTTTGAGTCTTTCTGTGATTCTTGAGTCTTTGTGGTTCGACCCCTACATACTACAATGACAAATCTGTTAGTACTTTAGGGTATTACATTTTGAGCTTATTTAAATTTGGAACTTGTTAGGTAATATGTAGAGAACTAAGAAAAAGGGTATCCCATTATTCTACTTGGAAAGGAATGATCACACAAAGGTTGGATGCGAGGTTAGAAAAAATTTCTGTGATACCATTATTCGCCTACACCTTTGATACATAGAGAGGGGAAGAACCGGAGATTCGGTGGCAAACACCATCAATACTCGCATCTCAAACCTTAATATGTATATGCGAATCTAAAAAAAATAAAAGAACATGTTGAGAAATAAATCTGGGGGAGAGGAAACAATACCAACAAAAAAAGTGTGAGGATTTGATGGTTCTTTTGTCATGATATTGCATGGAAAAGAGTCTAGAAGGTTCTTGGCATTGATCACATCGATGAAACTGGCGATGAAGACTTTGATGGATAATTCAGCAAATTTGTGTGTGGATTCTGGGGAGCTACGAATGTTTACGGAGAAGTACATGGTGGTTAGATTTGGAACTGGTTAGGTAATATGTGGAGCACTAAGAAAAAGGGTCATTACAGTGTTTCAAGAACATGTGAGTTTTTGTGTTTTTCAAATCTCTTTCTCTTGTTTAACTTTATGTTTGCTTGAGGGCAAGCAAATGCTAAGTCTGGAGGAGTTAATATATCATGGTTTCTACGCGTTTTTAACCATGATATAGGTCTCGTTTATAGAGTCTTTCTAGTATTTTTGGAGTCTTTTTGAGTCTTTTAAGGTTTAGGTACGTTTGGAACTAAATTGGAGATATCGAAGCATTATGGAGCATTTTTGAGCTAAGCAAGGATCATGTAGCTGTGAGGGTCGATTTGAGGTCCTTGTGTCGAGCAACACCACCTGGTGTTGGTCGACACCGACTGCCTGAAGAAAGGGTCCTTGTGTCGAGCGGCACCACCTGGTGTCGATCGACACTGGTGTCCCTCAACATCGACTGCCCGAAGAAAGGGTCCTTGTGTCGAGGGACACCACCTGGTGTCTGTCGACACCGACGTCATGAAGAAGGAAACGTGACTTTTTACAAGTCTGAAGAATTTTTACTTTGGTCCAGAAGTTTTTATTATTTACAAGAAGCCCCAAAACGTGTTTTAGCTTATAATTAGGGTTTTCAGCCACTCTTTGGCTAAGCTATATTATACCCTTGATACTTTGAGAGAGATTGGTTTTCATGGTTTTTGGGGAGACAATTCTGAACCCCTTTGTTTCTTATTGATTTCTTTTATGCAATTATATTCATCTATGATTTATGTTCCATTGATCATATCTGAGTAGTTTGCTAATTAAGTTTAGGGTTTTTCAAAGAGCTCTTCATGAATTGTTAAATTAGTTAAACTATCTAGAGATTCATCTTATTGAGTTCTTCATCTAAGTAGTTCTTAAAGCTTGTTCTAGATTAGCTACCTAGAATTAAGATCATAGGTTAGTTTTCTCAGCGAAAGTTGGTTAATTAACTTGAAAGACTTAGATGATCAATTATGTTTAGTGCAAAGAAATTTGGCTAGGGATAATTGTTAACAAATCAGACTTGAGCTTATTGCATGTTTAGTTGTCTAGGTTTCGCAAAGAAATTTGGTTTCCTAACTTCTTAAACATAGTAAGCAGTGCAGCGAAAGTTGGTTGATTTGATGTAGAGTTCTGAGTTCTAAAATCGTGCTTAATTAGAATCTCTACGTTCTATCCATATGCTTTACTTGAATCTCTGCGAAATTCCTTAAGCTTAGCTTTTACCTCCATCGAATTCTCACTAGATCTGTTTGCTTTGTTTTATTCTTATTCTCATTGATTTTTGAGTCTTTGTGTGATTCTTGAGTCTTTGTGGTTCGACCCCTACATACTACAATGACAAATCTGTTAGTACTTTAGGGTATTACATTTTGAGCTTATTAAAATTTGGAACTGGTTAGGTAATATGTGGAGCACTAAGAAAAAGGGTATCCCATTATTCTACTTGGAAAGGAATTATCACACAAAGGTTGGAGGCGAGGTTAGAAAAAATTTATGTGATACCATTATTCGCCTACACCTTTGATACATAGAGAGGGGAAGAACCGGGGATTCGGTGGCAAACACCATCAATACTCGCGTCTCAAACCTTAATATGTATATGCGAATCTAAAATAAAAATAAAAGAACATGATGAGAAATAAGTCTGGGGGAGAGGAAACAATACCAACAAAAAGTGTGAGGATTTAATGGTTCTTTTGTCATGATATTGCATGGAAAAGAGTCTAGAAGGTTCTTGGCATTGATCACATCGATGAAACTGGCGATGAAGACTTTGATGGATAATTCTGCGAATTTGTGTGTGGATTCTGGTGAGGTACGAATGTTTACGGAGAAGTACATGGTCGTTAGATTTGGAACTGGTTAGGTAATATGTGGAGCACTAAGAAAAAGGGTCATTACAGTGTTTCAAGAACATGTGAGTTTTTGTGTTTTTCAAACCTCTTTCTCTTGTTTAACTTTATTTTTGCTTGAGGGCAAGCAAATGCTAAGTCTGGAGGAGTTGATATATCATGGTTTCTACGCGTTTTTAACCATGATATAGGTCTCGTTTATAGAGTCTTTCTAGTATTTTTGGAGTCTTTTTGAGTCTTTTAAGGTTTAGGTACGTTTGGAACTAAATTGGAGATATCGAAGCATTATGGAGCATTTTTGAGCTAAGCAAGGATCATGTAGCTGTGAGGGTCGATTTAAGGTCCTTGTGTCGAGCAACACCACCTGGTGTTGGTCGACACCGACTGCCTGAAGAAAGGGTCCTTGTGTCGAGCGGCACCACCTGGTGTCGGTCGACACTGGTGTCCCTCAACACCGACTGCCTGAAGAAAGGGTCCTTGTGTCGAGGGACACCACCTGGTGTCTGTCGACACCGACGTCATGAAGAAGGAAGCGTGACTTTTTACAAGTCTGAAGAATTTTTACTTTGGTCCTGAAGTTTTTATTATTTACAAGAAGCCCCAAAACGTGTTTTAGCTTATAATTAGGGTTTTCAGCCACTCTTTGGCTAAGCTATATTATACCCTTGATACTTTGAGAGAGATTGGTTTTCATGGTTTTTGGGGAGACAATTCTGAACCCCTTTGTTTCTTATTGATTTCTTTTATGCAATTATATTCATCTATGATTTATGTTCCATTGATTATATCTGAGTAGTTTGCTAATTAAGTTTAGGGTTTTTCAAAGAGCTCTTCATGAATTGTTAAATTAGTTAAACTATCTAGAGATTCATCTTATTGAGTTCTTCATCTAAGTAGTTCTTAAAGCTTGTTCTAGATTAGCTACCTAGAATTAAGATCATAGGTTAGTTTTCTCAGTGAAAGTTGGTTAATTAACTTGAAAGACTTAGATGAGCAATTATGTTTAGTGCAAAGAAATTTGGCTAGGGTTAATTGTGAACAAATCAGACTTGAGCTTATTGCATGTTTAGTTGTCTAGGTTTCGCAAAGAAATTTGGTTTCCTAACTTCTTAAACATAGTAAGCAGTGCAGCGAAAGTTGGTTGATTTGATGTAGAGTTCTGAGTTCTAGAATCGTGCTTAATTAGAATCTCTACGTTCTATCCATATGCTTTACTTGAATCTCTGCGAAATTCCTTAAGCTTAGCTTTTACCTCCATCGAATTCTCACTAGATCTGTTTGCTTTGTTTTATTCTTATTCTCATTGATTTTTGAGTCTTTGTGTGATTCTTGAGTCTTTGTGGTTCGACCCCTACATACTACAATGACAAATCTGTTAGTACTTTAGGGTATTACATTTTGAGCTTATTAAAATTTGGAACTGGTTAGGTAATATGTGGAGCACTAAGAAAAAGGGTATCCCATTATTCTACTTGGAAAGGAATTATCACACAAAGGTTGGAGGCGAGGTTAGAAAAAATTTATGTGATACCATTATTCGCCTACACCTTTGATACATAGAGAGGGGAAGAACCGGGGATTCGGTGGCAAACACCATCAATACTCGCGTCTCAAACCTTAATATGTATATGCGAATCTAAAATAAAAATAAAAGAACATGTTGAGAAATAAGTCTGGGGGAGAGGAAACAATACCAAAAACAAAAGTGTGAGGATTTGATGGTTCTTTTGTCATGATATTGCATGGAAAAGAGTCTAGAAGGTTCTTGGCATTGATCACATCGATGAAACTGGCGATGAAGACTTTGATGGATAATTCGGCGAATTTGTGTGTGGATTCTGGGGAGGTACGAATGTTTACGGAGAAGTACATGGTCGTTAGATTTGGAACTGGTTAGGTAATATGTGGAGCACTAAGAAAAAGGGTCATTACAGTGTTTCAAGAACATGTGAGTTTTTGTGTTTTTCAAACCTCTTTCTCTTGTTTAACTTTATTTTTGCTTGAGGGCAAGCAAATGCTAAGTCTGGAGGAGTTGATATATCATGGTTTCTACGCGTTTTTAACCATGATATAGGTCTCGTTTATAGAGTCTTTCTAGTATTTTTGGACTTTTTTGAGTCTTTTAAGGTTTAGGTACGTTTGGAACTAAATTGGAGATATCGAAGCATTATGGAGCATTTTTGAGCTAAGCAAGGATCATGTAGCTGTGAGGGTCGATTTGAGGTCCTTGTGTCGAGCAACACTGATATATCATGGTTTTTACCCTATTTAAGCCATGATATAAGTCCTTTTTATAGAGTCTTTATAGTATTTTGGAGTCTTTTAGAGTCTTTTACAGGTTTAGGTACGTTTGGAGCATTTTGGAGCATTCTGGAGCATATCGAGATGCAGAGTCATGCAGAGACGTCAGAAGTTTGGCATTGGTTTAAGACCTTCCCACCGATGGATTGAGCTCAAATTTGGACACAAGATAGATCAATGAATTAGCTTTCATTTGGAAGTGGTTTGAAGCCATTCCAACGGTGCGATCGAAAGTTATGCCAGTTTTCGTGAAGACTGTCTAGTCTGTCGAGCAGAGGAGTCGACGCATAGGATGAGTATCGACCGATACTACCTAGTATCGATCGATACTGCTTGGGAAAATAGGAAACACGACTTTTTAGAAGCCTAAAGACCCTGCAACTTGGCCCAGAAGACTTTAATACTTACCAGAAAGCCCAGAACGTGTTTTTAGTCTATATTTAGGGTTTTCAGCCACCTGTTTAGGCTATGCTTTTATTTTCTGTGTTTGATTTTACTTTGGTTTTAGAGAGACAAGTCTGAATCTCCCTTCGTCCGAGATCAGATCTCTAAACCCTTCTTTCTATTCTATTGATGATTTATTCAAACATGTTGATTGTTTCATTCTCCATGTCTGAGTAGATCCACCTTAGGTTTAGGGTTTTCTCATAAGGGTTTTCTTTGAATGCTAGGTTAAATATCTTTTAGGATTCACCATCTGAATTATAGTTCTTCGCTTAGGTTGTGTTCATAGCTTGTTCTAGATTAGCTACCTAGAATATAAATCTTAGGATAATTGATTAGGTACGAGAGTGCAATTAATTACCTGATAGAACCTAGGTGAGCAAATTGATTATTCGCAAAGAGATTTGGTTTAATTGATTTGTGAACATATCAAACCTGTTGTTAAAGCTGATTTAGACTTTAGGATTCGCAAAGAGATTTGGAATTCCTAGGATTTAGATTTAGATAGTTTTCGCAACGAGAGTTGGTTAGCTATATTTTAGTGATTTGAGTTCAAGAACTGCGCTAAATCTGAATCCTGTTAGTTAGTTAGTCTGCATTCACTGATTTCCTGAGAAAAACCCTGAGCCTATATTTCCCAATTGATTTACATCTCGTTTAATTTCTGCACTGTTTTTAATTACATCTATCTGGCTTAGCGTAATTCGACACTTCATAATTTATTGTGTGATCTCTGTGAGTCTTTGTGGTTCGACCCCTACACTTACTACAACAACTGCTTTAGTATCTTAGGGTATTAAATTGAGCATATCAATTTTGGCGCCGTTGCCGGGGACTCAATTTCGCCATTAGATTTTAGTTTAGAATTTCGACTAAGTTCGTCGGTATCGATCGATACTCACTAGTATCGGTCGATACTCCGGCGACTTCTTTTTTGGTATCGATCGACACCACTTGGTATCGATCGATACTCAACGTATTTTTCTGGTTACTTACGTGCTTTGCCTAGTGTTTTCCTTGCAGGTGTATGCCTGTTCGTGAAACCAGGAGCAACAAGAGCACTCAGCTAGTTGGACTATCACTGGAACAGCTAGCGCTTGTGGAACGCACAAACAGAAAGACCAAGCAAACATCAGGGATGAACAACCCAGTGGTTTTAAGAGCTGATGAAGCTGGAATTCTGAGAGACCAAGAGGGTCATGTGTGTAATGAGAGAGGGCAACGACTTGATGAAGCTGGAAACATCGTTGTCCCTGCTCCTGTTATTGAGATTGTTGTGCCAGCTGGGCGCGGCAACGTTGGCAATGCTGCAGGTGTTCGAGCTCAGACAATTGGTGAGTACAACAGGCCAGAGCAGTTTTTCGCCAATCGGTCAGCGATTCGTCCTCCTGCTTATGAGAGGAATGACTTCGAGCTGAAACCTGCTTACTACACTCTAGTAGGACAGCATCTCTTCCATGGTCTTCCTCATGAACATCCAATGGACCATGTAGAGAAATTCGAGGACTTGGTCACTAGCATCAAGAGCAATGGAGTGTCCTACGACTATCTCTTCTGCAAGCTCTTCCCCTACTCTCTGGGTGGAGAAGCTACTTACTGGCTGAGGCAGCTATCTCCTGGATCGCTAACTAATTGGGAGGACACCAAGAGAGCCTTCCTGATTAACTTCTATGATGACGAGCGATCTGAAGATCTGAGAAATAAGATATCCACTTTTTCTCAAGGACCTACTGAGGCGTTCAAGGCTGCTTGGACAAGATTCAGATCGTATCAGAGAGATTGTCCACATCATGGATACTCTGATGTGCAGCTGCTGGGTATCTTCTTCAGAGGAGTAGATTGGAGATATCAGATGGGTCTGGACTCTTCGAGCAATGGCAATTTCAACACCAGATATCCTGAGGATGCTATTGTGTTGATTGAGAACTTTGCATCTAGTAGTAGCACCAAGAGCGCAGACTTCGAGCGCAAGAAGCTGGCTGGTAACATGGATGGGTCACAGATCGCTGAAGTGAAAGCTCAGCTGGATTCTATGCACAGTCTTCTGCTGGGAAGGACAACAAAGGCCGTCCACTTTGCTACTGAGAATGAGGTGGAAGATGTTAACTACATAGGTGGTTCTGGTTTTCAGGGTCAGCGATTCGGATACAACTCCAATCGAAACTTCACCAACAATGCTCAGCAAGGAGGGTACCAATCCCCACCACCCAAAGCTCCTGAGAGTAAGATTGAGGCTATGCTTGAACACCTGGTTCAAGGGCAGGAGAAGATGACAGCCACCTTCAATGGTAAGATGGACACCATGTACACCGATTTGAGTGGAAGGATCGAGGCACTAACTACGAGTCACAGGATGCTGGAAACTCAAGTAGCTCAGACTGCAGCAAATTCCAAGGGAAAATCGGTTCATGCACACGTCAATGCGATCTCCTCAAGTGCAGAGAATTACGAAGAGGATTCTGAAATCGCCAGAGCATCGATCGATACCCCCAGGTGTCGATCGATGCCGGTTACAATTCTGAAACGGGACACTTCCAAAACCCGTGTATCGATCGATACCCCACTGGTATCGGTCGATACCAAGGCAATTTCTGAGGAGACACATGATATTTCGACCAAGGAGCCTCAAGTAGCAGCAGCACGGTTCAGTATCGCCCAATTTTGGGAAGACTATGAAACGAAGTGTCAGGCAGCGATAGCTAAGGAACGAGCTGAGAAAAGAGCTCGCAAGCCCAAGAAGGAGAATCCTGTACCTAAACACCTCAGAGATCCCATCTCTCCAAAGCAGCTGCGTGGCTTTGAGAAGATGGTAAGAAGGATTTCCCCTGATTCAACCTTTGAAGAAGCCCTAGAGTGCCGTCCTCTGCTAAGTCACTTCAAGGATTGCAGAGAAACTGAGGAAGAGATTAAAGCACTCTTCATTAAGGCTAGAGGTCCACCTCCACTGAGACAGTTGACCCCAAGGGAGGATCCAGGGAAATTTGTAGTTCCATGCTCTATCTCTGGAGTTGAGTTCAAAGAGTCTCTTGTCGACTCAGGGGCTAGTGTCAATGTCATCTCAAGGGCAATTGCAGAGCGGTTAGGAGCTGATATTCGATCACCAGAGGCATCTATCACATTCGCGAACAACTCCACCTCGCTTCCACACGGTACTATCCATGGTTTGCTGGTCAAAGTAGGAGACTGTCTAGTTCCTACTAATTTTCAGGTTGTAGAGATGGGTGCAATATCTCGTATGCCTATCCTTTTGGGACGACCGTTCATGGCTACTGCAGGCGCGATCATAGACACACCTAATAAGAGAATCTCTTTCTCTTACATTGACAGAGGGGTCTATTATGGTGTCATTCCCCCTAGGAGTGCTCCCACACATGTGTCTAGCATCGAAGTTGTCACAGGAGAGTCGCTAGCGATTGATATTTTGGAAGAGCCTCCTGATGAGCCTACTGTCGCAGATTTTCCAGGTGAACCGCCCAGCACCCCCAAAGAAGTTGCCAAGAAAACTAAGGCAACAAAGAAGAAGGCCAAGAGCAACAAAGTTGAGAATCCCCATGTCACTTTGATACCTCAGAAGTGTAATGGAGATTCGATTGAGTACAAGGTCAAATGCAAAGGAGCCTTGAAGCCATTCTCTAAGGCAAGAGTCCTTCTTACTTCTGAGCTGAAAGAGAAAGGGCAGGAGTTTGTGGACAGCATGCTAAGCAGAACTTTGAAGCTAGTAATGTCAAGTGATGGAGCCTGTTTTGGTGCAAGCTCTCACTCTTATCCAGCCTGAAGGGCGTTACAGTCAAGCTATTGACGTTAAACGAGCGCTTGGTGGGAGGCAACCCACTTGTGAGTCTGTTTTTGATTCGTTTTTATTTTTATTTTCGTTTGTTTTGAGTCTGTGTCAGGATGAACAAGGAGCAACTCGAAATCGCCTAAGCATCGATCGATACCCCTATGGTATCGATCGACACCAATCGCGGATGAAAATTCACAAAGTCGATCTAAGCATGGTATCGATCGATACCATGCCGTGTGTCGATCGACACCGACTGTTCCAGAACGGTAATTTCTTGTTTCTCTTCGTTCTATCCTTTTTCTTTGTTTCTTTCACTGACTCTAGGCTAGATAACACTGAGGACAGTGTTGTTCAAGTCTGGGGGAGGTGTCTGCTGACATTGTTTTCGTTTTTCTTAGAGTCAGTCGTTTTATCGAGTCAAAACTGTTTTATTGAGTCAAAATTTGTTGGAGATGATGATCCTATGCTTGAACCTATTGATTTGATTTTGTTTTTGAGTGCACAGTGTTACAGGATCAGTTCTAGATCGACTAATGAAAAATCTAAAGGCTGACCAGTTGACTAGAAAACATCCATGTCTCCAGCAGAGTTCTTCTGAAGCCTGAGCCAAATTTTTGCACTTCATCAATGTGGTTAGTGTTTTTAGAGCTTGATTCATCATTCATATCTGATAAAGGAACCCATATGTTTAGTGTTATGGTATCTCTCTCCCCTGAAATAAGTTGATAGATTAAGAGCATAAAAGATTGAAATGATTTTCTTCTGAGTAGAGGGTTAGGAAAATTTCCAGCGATCCCATTATTCTACTTAAGAGGGGATGATCACACAAAGGATTGGAAGCGAGGCTAGGATTTTCCTATGATGCCATTATTCGCCTACATCCTTTGATACATAGAGAGGGAAGAACCGGGGATTTGGTGGCAAACACCATCAATACTCGCGTCTCCTACCTTGATATGTATATGCTAAGCTGAAAATAAAAAAAATAATAAGGATATAATAAGAAATAAGTCTGGAGGAGAGAAATTGATACAAAAAGTGTGAAAAATGGTGGTTCCTTTGTCAAGATATTGTCTGGTAAAGAGTCTAGAAGGTTCTTAAATATTAGCTGCAGAGATGAAACTGGCGATGAGGGCTTTACTTGAACAATGCTGTGGGATTTTGTGTGGAGTCTGGAAAAGCTGCAAATGTCTACGGAGAAGTACATGGTGGTTAGATCGAAAGCTGATCAGGTGACATTTGGGTACTTGGGAAAAGGGTCTTTTCGATGGTTCAGGAACAGGTGAGTCTCTACGTTTTCAAACCTCTTTTTCTGGTTTAGTCTTCTATTTGCTTGAGGGCAAGCAAAAGGCTAAGTCTGGGGGAGTTGATATATCATGGTTTTTACCCTATTTAAGCCATGATATAAGTCCTTTTTATAGAGTCTTTATAGTATTTTGGAGTCTTTTAGAGTCTTTTACAGGTTTAGGTACGTTTGGAGCATTTTGGAGCATTCTGGAGCATATCGAGATGCAGAGTCATGCAGAGACGTCAGAAGTTTGGCATTGGTTTAAGACCTTCCCACCGATGGATTGAGCTCAAATTTGGACACAAGATAGATCAATGAATTAGCTTTCATTTGGAAGTGGTTTGAAGCCATTCCAACGGTGCGATCGAAAGTTATGCCAGTTTTCGTGAAGACTGTCTAGTCTGTCGAGCAGAGGAGTCGACGCATAGGATGAGTATCGACCGATACTACCTAGTATCGATCGATACTGCTTGGGAAAATAGGAAACACGACTTTTTAGAAGCCTAAAGACCCTGCAACTTGGCCCAGAAGACTTTAATACTTACCAGAAAGCCCAGAACGTGTTTTTAGTCTATATTTAGGGTTTTCAGCCACCTGTTTAGGCTATGCTTTTATTTTCTGTGTTTGATTTTACTTTGGTTTTAGAGAGACAAGTCTGAATCTCCCTTCGTCCGAGATCAGATCTCTAAACCCTTCTTTCTATTCTATTGATGATTTATTCAAACATGTTGATTGTTTCATTCTCCATGTCTGAGTAGATCCACCTTAGGTTTAGGGTTTTCTCATAAGGGTTTTCTTTGAATGCTAGGTTAAATATCTTTTAGGATTCACCATCTGAATTATAGTTCTTCGCTTAGGTTGTGTTCATAGCTTGTTCTAGATTAGCTACCTAGAATATAAATCTTAGGATAATTGATTAGGTACGAGAGTGCAATTAATTACCTGATAGAACCTAGGTGAGCAAATTGATTATTCGCAAAGAGATTTGGTTTAATTGATTTGTGAACATATCAAACCTGTTGTTAAAGCTGATTTAGACTTTAGGATTCGCAAAGAGATTTGGAATTCCTAGGATTTAGATTTAGATAGTTTTCGCAACGAGAGTTGGTTAGCTATATTTTAGTGATTTGAGTTCAAGAACTGCGCTAAATCTGAATCCTGTTAGTTAGTTAGTCTGCATTCACTGATTTCCTGAGAAAAACCCTGAGCCTATATTTCCCAATTGATTTACATCTCGTTTAATTTCTGCACTGTTTTTAATTACATCTATCTGGCTTAGCGTAATTCGACACTTCATAATTTATTGTGTGATCTCTGTGAGTCTTTGTGGTTCGACCCCTACACTTACTACAACAACTGCTTTAGTATCTTAGGGTATTAAATTGAGCATATCAAACACCACCTGGTGTTGGTCGACACCGACTGCCTGAAGAAAGGGTCCTTGTGTCGAGCGGCACCACCTGGTGTCGGTCGACACCGGTGTCCCTCAACACCGACTGCCTGAAGAAAGGGTCCTTGTGTCGAGGGACACCACCTGGTGTCTGTCGACACCGACGTCATGAAGAAGGAAACGTGACTTTTTACAAGTCTGAAGAATTTTTACTTTGGTCCAGAAGTTTTTATTATTTACAAGAAGCCCCAAAACGTGTTTTAGCTTATAATTAGGGTTTTCAGCCACTCTTTGGCTAAGCTATATTATACTCTTGATACTTTGAGAGAGATTGGTTTTCATGGTTTTTGGGGAGACAATTCTGAACCCCTTTGTTTCTTATAAATTTCTTTTATGCAATTATATTCATCTATGATTTATGTTCCATTGATCATATCTGAGTTGTTTGCTAATTAAGTTTAGGGTTTTTCAAAGAGCTCTTCATGAATTGTTAAATTAGTTAAACTATCTAGAGATTCATCTTATTGAGTTCTTCATCTAAGTAGTTCTTAAAGCTTGTTCTAGATTAGCTACCTAGAATTAAGATCATAGGTTAGTTTTCTCAGCGAAAGTTGGTTAATTAACTTGAAAGACTTAGATTAGCAATTATGTTTAGTGCAAAGAAATTTGGCTAGGGAGAATTGTGAACAAATCAGACTTGAGCTTATTGCATGTTTAGTTGTCTAGGTTTCGCAAAGAAATTTGGTTTCCTAACTTCTTAAACATAGTAAGCAGTGCATCGAAAGTTGGTTGATTTGATGTAGAGTTCTGAGTTCTAGAATCATGCTTAATTAGAATCTCTACGTTCTATCCATATGCTTTACTTGAATCTCTGTGAAATTCCTTAAGCTTAGCTTTTACCTCCATCGAATTCTCACTAGATTTGTTTGCTTTGTTTTATTCTTATTCTCATTTATTTTTGAGTCTTTCTGTGATTCTTGAGTCTTTGTGGTTCGACCCCTACATACTACAATGACAAATCTGTTAGTACTTTAGGGTATTACATTTTGAGCTTATTAAAATTTGGAACTGGTTAGGTAATATGTAGAGAACTAAGAAAAAGGGTATCCCATTATTCTACTTGGAAAGGAATGATCACACAAAGTTGGATGCGAGGTTAGAAAAAATTTATGTGATACCATTATTCGCCTACACCTTTGATACATAGAGAGGGGAAGAACCGGAGATTCGGTGGCAAACACTATCAATACTCGCATCTCAAACCTTAATATGTATATGCGAATCTAAAAAAAAAAAAGAACATGATGAGAAATAAGTCTGGGGGAGAGGAAACAATACCAAAAAAAAAAGTGTGAGGATTTGATGGTTCTTTTGTCATGATATTGCATGGAAAAGAGTCTAGAAGGTTCTTGGCATTGATCACATCGATGAAACTGGCGATGAAGACTTTGATGGATAATTCTGCGAATTTGTGTGTGGATTCTGGGGAGCTACGAATGTTTACGGAGAAGTACATGGTTGTTAGATTAGGAACTGGTTAGGTAATATGTGGAGCACTAAGAAAAAGGGTCATTACAGTGTTTCAAGAACATGTGAGTTTTTGTGTTTTTCAAACCTCTTTCTCTTATTTAACTTTATTTTTGCTTGAGGGCAAGCAAATGCTAAGTCTGGAGGAGTTGATATATCATGGTTTCTACGCGTTTTTAACCATGATATAGGTCTCGTTTATAGAGTCTTTCTAGTATTTTTGGAGTCTTTTAAGGTTTAAGTACGTTTGGAACTAAATTGGAGAAATCGAAGCATTATGGAGCATTTTTGAGCTAAGCAAGGATCATGTAGCTGTGAGGGTCGATTTGAGGTCCTTGTGTCGAGCAACACCACCTGGTGTTGGTCGACACCGACTGCCTGAAGAAAGGGTCCTTGTGTCGAGCGGCACCACCTGGTGTCGGTCGACACCGGTGTCCCTCAACACCGACTGCCTGAAGAAAGGGTCCTTGTGTCGAGGGACACCACCTGGTGTCTGTCGACACCGACGTCATGAAGAAGGAAACGTGACTTTTTACAAGTATGAAGAATTTTTACTTTGGTCCAGAAGTTTTTATTATTTACAAGAAGCCCCAAAACGTGTTTTAGCTTATAATTAGGGTTTTCAGCCACTCTTTGGCTAAGCTATATTATACTCTTGATACTTTGAGAGAGATTGGTTCTCATGGTTTTTGGGGAGAAAATTCTGAACCCCTTTGTTTCTTATTGATTTCTTTTATGCAATTATATTCATCTATGATTTATGTTCCATTGATCATATCTGAGTAGTTTGCTAATTATGTTTAGGGTTTTTCAAAGAGCTCTTCATGAATTGTTAAATTAGTTAAACTATCTAGAGATTCATCTTATTGAGTTCTTCATCTAAGTAGTTCGTAAAGCTTGTTCTAGATTAGCTACCTAGAATTAAGATCATAGGTTAGTTTTCTCAGCGAAAGTTGGTTAATTAACTTGAAAGACTTAGATGAGCAATTATGTTTAGTGCAAAGAAATTTGGCTAGGGAGAATTGTGAACAAATCAGACTTGAGCTTATTGCATGTTTAGTTGTCTAGGTTTCGCAAAGAAATTTGGTTTCCTAACTTCTTAAACATAGTAAGCAGTGCAGCGAAAGTTGGTTGATTTGATGTAGAGTTCTGAGTTCTAGAATCGTGCTTAATTAGAATCTCTACGTTCTATCCATATGCTTTACTTGAATCTCTGCGAAATTCCTTAAGCTTAGCTTTTACCTCCATCGAATTCTCACTATATCTGTTTGCTTTGTTTTATTCTTATTCTCATTGATTTTTGAGTCTTTGTGTGATTCTTGAGTCTTTGTGGTTCGACCCCTACATACTACAATGACAAATCTGTTAGTACTTTAGGGTATTACATTTTGAGCTTATTAAAATTTGGAACTGGTTAGGTAATATGTGGAGCACTAAGAAAAAGGGTATCCCATTATTCTACTTGGAAAGGAATTATCACACAAAGGTTGGAGGCGAGGTTAGAAAATTTTTCTGTGATACCATTATTCGCCTACACCTTTGATACATAGAGAGGGGAAGAACCGGGGATTCGGTGGCAAACACCATCAATACTCGCGTCTCAAACCTTAATATGTATATGCGAATCTAAAATAAAAATAAAAGAACATGATGAGAAATAAGTCTGGGGGAGAGGAAACAATACCAAAAAAAAAAGTGTGAGGATTTGATGGTTTTTTGTCATGATATTGCATGGAAAAGAGTCTAGAAGGTTCTTGGCATTGATCACATCGATGAAACTGGCGATGAAGACTTTGATGTATAATTCTGCGAATTTGTGTGTGGATTCTGGGGAGCTACGAATGTTTACGGAGAAGTACATGGTGGTTAGATTTGGAACTGGTTAGGTAATATGTGGAGCACTAAGAAAAAGGGTCATTACAGTGTTTCAAGAACATGTGAGTTTTTGTGTTTTTCAAACCTCTTTCTCTTGTTTAACTTTATTTTTGCTTGAGGGCAAGCAAATGCTAAGTGGAGGAGTTGATATATCATGGTTTCTACGCGTTTATAACCATGATATAGGTCTCGTTTATAGAGTCTTTCTAGTATTTTTGGAGTCTTTTTTAGTCTTTTAAGGTTTAGGTACGTATGGAACTAAATTGGAGATATCGAAGCATTATGGAGCATTTTTGAGCTAAGCAAGGATCATGTAGCTGTGAGGGTCAATTTGAGGTCCTTGTGTCGAGCAACACCACCTGGTGTTGGTCGACACCGACTGCCTGAAGAAAGGGTCCTTGTGTCGAGCGGCACCACCTGGTGTCGGTCGACACCGGTGTCCCTCAACACCGACTGCCTGAAGAAAGGGTCCTTGTGTCGAGGGACACCACCTGGTGTCTGTCGACACCGACGTCATGAAGAAGGAAACGTGACTTTTTACAAGTCTGAAGAATTTTTACTTTGGTCCAGAAGTTTTTATTATTTACAAGAAGCCCCAAAACGTGTTTTAGCTTATAATTAGGGTTTTCAGCCACTCTTTGGCTAAGCTATATTATACTCTTGATACTTTGAGAGAGATTGGTTTTCATGGTTTTTGGGGAGAAAATTCTGAACCCCTTTGTTTCTTATTGATTTCTTTTATGCAATTATATTCATCTATGATTTATGTTCCATTGATCATATCTGAGTAGTTTGCTAATTATGTTTAGGGTTTTTCAAAGAGCTCTTCATGAATTGTTAAATTAGTTAAACTATCTAGAGATTCATCTTATTGAGTTCTTCATCTAAGTAGTTCGTAAAGCTTGTTCTAGATTAGCTACCTAGAATTAAGATCATAGGTTAGTTTTCTCAGCGAAAGTTGGTTAATTAACTTGAAAGACTTAGATGAGCAATTATGTTTAGTGCAAAGAAATTTGGCTAGGGAGAATTGTGAACAAATCAGACTTGAGCTTATTGCATGTTTAGTTGTCTAGGTTTCGCAAAGAAATTTGGTTTCCTAACTTCTTAAACATAGTAAGCAGTGCAGCGAAAGTTGGTTGATTTGATGTAGAATTCTGAGTTCTAGAATCGTGCTTAATTAGAATCTCTACGTTCTATCCATATGCTTTACTTGAATCTCTGCGAAATTCCTTAAGCTTAGCTTTTACCTCCATCGAATTCTCACTAGATCTGTTTGCTTTGTTTTATTCTTATTCTCATTGATTTTTGAGTCTTTGTGTGATTCTTGAGTCTTTGTGGTTCGACCCCTACATACTACAATGACAAATCTGTTAGTACTTTAGGGTATTACATTTTGAGCTTATTAAAATTTGGAACTGGTAAGGTAATATGTGGAGCACTAAGAAAAAGGGTATCCCATTATTCTACTTGGAAAGGAATTATCACACAAAGGTTGGAGGCGAGGTTAGAAAATTTTTCTGTGATACCATTATTCGCCTACACCTTTGATACATAGAGAGGGGAAGAACCGGGGATTCGGTGGCAAACACCATCAATACTCGCGTCTCAAACCTTAATATGTATATGAGAATCTAAAATAAAAATAAAAGAACATGATGAGAAATATGTGTGGGGGAGAGGAAACAATACCAAAAACAAAAGTGTGAGGATTTGATGGTTCTTTTGTCATGATATTGCATGGAAAAGAGTCTAGAAGGTTCTTGGCATTGATCACATCGATGAAACTGGCGATGAAGACTTTGATGGATAATTCTGCGAATTTGTGTGTGGATTCTGGGGAGGTACGAATGTTTACGGAGAAGTACATGGTCGTTAGATTTGGAACTGGTTAGGTAATATGTGGAGCACTAAGAAAAAGGGTCATTACAGTGTTTCAAGAACATGTGAGTTTTTGTGTTTTTCAAACCTCTTTCTCTTGTTTAACTTTATTTTTGCTTGAGGGCAAGCAAATGCTAAGTCTGGAGGAGTTGATATATCATGGTTTCTACTCGTTTTTAACCATGATATAGGTCTCGTTTATAGAGTCTTTCTAGTATTTTTGGAGTCTTTTTGAGTCTTTTCAGGTTTAGGTACGTTTGGAGCTAAATTGGAGATATTGAAGCATTATGGAGCACTTTTGAGCTAAGCAAGGATCATGTAGCTGTGAGGCTCGATTTGAGGTCCTTGTGTCGAGCAACACCACCTGGTGTCAGTCGACACCGACTGCCTGAAGAAAGGGTCCTTGTGTCGAGCGACACCACCTGGTGTCGGTCGACACTGGTGTCCCTCAACACCGACTGCCTGAAGAAAGGGTCCTTGTGTCGAGCGACACCACCTGGTGTCTGTCGACACCGACCTCATGAAGAAGGAAACGTGACTTTTTACAAGTTTGAAGGATTTGCACTTTGGTCCAGAAGTTTTTATTATTTACAAGAAGCCCCAAACGTGTTTTAGGTTATAATTAGGGTTTTCAGCCACTCTTTGGCTAAGCTATATTCTACTCTTGATACTTTGAGAGAGATTAGTTTTCATGGTTTTTGGGGAGACAATTCTGAACCCCTTTGTTTCTTTTTGATTTCTTTTATGCAATTCTATTCATCTATGATATATGTTTCATTGATCATGTCTGAGTAATTTGCTAATTAAGTTTAGGGTTTTTCAAAGAGCTCTTCATGAATTGTTAAATTAGTTAAACTATCTAGAGATTCATCTTATTGAGTTCTTCATCTAAGTAGTTCTTAAAGCTTGTTCTAGATTAGCTACCTAGAATTAAGATCATAGGTTAGTTTTATCACCGAAAGTTGGTTAATTAACTTGAAAGACTTAGATGAGTAATTCTGTTTAGTGCAAAGAAATTTGGCTAGGGAGAATTGTGAAAAATCAGACTTGAGCTTATTGCATGTTTAGTTGTCTAGGTTTCATAAAGAAATTTGGTTTCTTAACTTCTTAAACATAGTAATCAGTGCAGCTAAAGTTGGTTGATTTGGTGTAGTGTTCTGAGTTCTAGAACCGTGCTTAATTAGAATCTCTACGTTCTATTTATATGCGTTACTTGAATATCTGCGAAATTCTTTAAGTTTAGCTTTTACTTCCATCGAATTCTCACTAGATCTGTTTACTTTGTTTTATTTCTTATTCTCATTGATTTTACTTAGCGTAATTCGAATCTATATAGTCTATTGTGTGATTCTTGAGTCTATGTGGTTCGACCCCTACATACTACAACGACAAAGCTGTAAGTACTTTAGGGTATTACATTTTGAGCTTATCACTCAGCCGTCTTGCTCGCTGAGACATGCTGGTCTGGGGGCAACGGGAAGTACCTCCTAAGCTCCTGAGAACCAAGGTCTAGTTGGTCACTTAGTGTTTGCACGCTAGACCCATCAGGTAAAGTAACCGAATCCTCGGATACCTGCGGAAGATCGAGTTTGCCCAAGGAAAGATCGTATACTAATATGCTAAAATTAATACCCTAAAAAGTACTAAATCAGTTGCTGCAGTATATCAGGGGTCGAACACAAGAACTCAGAGAAATCGCACAATAGATTGAATAGTATCAAATCAAGCTAAGCAAATAAGAAGAAACATATGCAATAAGCAGTAAACGAGTTGTAAATTCAATGGAGATAATATAGGCATAGGGTATTTTTTAGGAAATCAATGAATGCAGACTAACTAATCATGGTTCAGGTTACGCACGATTCTAGAACTCAAATCACTAAAATATAGTTAACCAGCTGTCGTTGCTAGAATTATCTAAATCTAAACTTCAGAATCCCAAATCTCTTTGCAAATTCCTAAGAATAAATCAGCTTTAATTTCAGGTTTGATATGTTCACAAATCAATTAAACCAAATCTCTTTGCGAATAATCAATTTGCTCACCTTAAGTTCTATCAGATTACTCAATTGCACTGTCGTGCCTAATTGATTAACCTAAGATCTAAGTTCTAGGTGATCAATCAAGAATTAGCTTTGAGAACAACCTAAGACGAAGAACTAATTTAGATTATGAACCCTAACAATGAATCAACCTAGCACTCAAAGAAATCCCTGTGAGAAAACCCTAAACCTAAGGTGGATCTACTCAGAAATGGAGATTGAGCAATAAACATGTTTGAATAAATAATCAAATAAAATAGAAAGAGTAATAAAAGGGTTCGAAATCTTCTCTCGGACGAACAGAGTTTCAGACTTGTCTCCCTTCAAAAGCTCTCTCACAAATCCAGAATAAAAATAAAGCGTAGCCAACAAACTGGCTGTAAAATCCTATTAAATAACATAAATCACGTTTTGGACCTTCTTGTAAATATTAAAGTCTTCTGGACCAAGTTGCAACTCTTCATAAGTCGCGACCCATGTCTTGCTGTGGAGAGGTATCGATCGATACTAGGCAGTATCGATCGACACTGATCGTGAAATCGGGTACTCAGCAACACGAACTTCTGCTTTGCTCTAGAATGCTCCAGAAAGTTCCAGAAAGCTCCAGTATCTCCAATTATGCTCCAAACGTGCTAAAACCTATAAAAGACTCTAAAAGACTCCAAAATACTAGAAAGACTCTATAAAACAGACTTATATCATGGCTTAAAAGGGGTAAAAACCATGATATATCAACTCCCCCAGACTTAGCTTTTGCTTGCCCTCAAGCAAATAGAAGACTAAACCAGAGAAAGAGGTTTGAAAACACGGAGACTCACCTATTAAGGAACCATCGCAAAGATCATTTTCCCAAGCACCCAAATGTCACCTAAACAGCTTTTGATCTAACCACCATGTACTTCTCCGTAGACATTCGCAGCTTTTCCAGACTCCACACATTATCTCGCATCATTGTTCAAATAAAGCCCTCATCGCCAGTTTCATCGTTGCAGCCAATGTTCAAGAACCTTCTAGATTCTTTACCATACATTATCATGACAAGGAACCATCCAATTTCACACTTTTTGTATCACTTTCTCTCTCCCTTACTTATTTCTTATTATGTTCTCTCTTTCTTTTTTAGATCTGTGTATACACATCAAGGTCCGAAATGCGAGTATTGATGGTGTTTGCCACCGAATCCCCGGTTCTTCCCTCTCTATGTATCAAAAGTTTAGGCGAATAGTGGTATCACGGGAAATTTTCCTATCCTCGGTTTCAACCTTTGTGTGATCATTCCCTCTTAAGTAGAATAATGGGATCGCTGGAAATTTTTCTAACCCTATACTCAGAATAAAATCATTCCAATCTTTTATACTCTTATTTATCAACTTATAACAGAGGAGAGAGATACCATTACTTAAAACATATGAGTTCCTTTGTCAGATATGAATGATGAATCAAGCTCTGTAAACACTAACCACATCGATGAAGTGCAAAAATTTGGCTCAGGCTTCAGAAGAACTCTGCTGGAGACATGGATGTTTTCTAGTCAACCGGTCAGTCCTTGGATATTTCATTAGTCGATCTAGAGCTGATCCTGCAACACTGGTCACTCAAAAACAAAATCAAAACAACAATTCAAGCACATGATCATCATCTCCAACAAGTTTTGACTCAATAAAACATTTTTGACTCGATAAAACAACTGACTCTAAGAAAAACAAACACAATTTCAGACTTAAACAACACTGTCCCCAGTGTTATCTATCCTAAGGTTGGTGAAAGAAAACAAAAGAACATAATAGAATTAAGAAAAACAAGAGGTTACCGTGCTGGAACATCTGGTATCGATCGACACACGGCCTGGTATCGATCGATACCAGTATTAAATCGATATGATGAACCGTCTCATTCGCGATCGGTGTCGACCTATACCAATATGGTGTCGATTGACACTCAGGCGATTTCAAGTTTTGCTCCTTGTTTATCCTGACACAAACACATAACGAACGAAAAATAAAAAGAAAAATGACTCAAAAGCAGACTCACCAGTGGGTTGCCTCCCACCAAGCGCTCGTTTAATGTCAGTAGCTTGACTGTAACACCATTCAGGCTGTGGGTGCATCGTCCAAAGGCATTATCTGCCCTGTTGGAATCTCGGCTTTCGCCCAATAGTGTTTCACCCTCTGTCCTTTGACAGTAAATTCATCGCCTGTAGGACTAATCAGCATGACAGCACCATGTGGTCTGACCTCCTTGATTGTGAAGGGACCTGCCCAACGAGAACGCAGTTTACCAGGAAACAATTACAAACGAGAGTTATACAGAAGTACCAGGTCGTTCGGCTCGAAATGTCTGGAGATGATCTTTTTATCATGATAGGCCTTAGTTCTTTCCTTGTACAGCTTCGAGTTCTCGTAGGCGTGGTGCCTAATCTCATCCAACTCGTTCAGCTGAATCAATCTCCTCTCTGCTGCAGGCTTAATGTCAAAGTTCAGCAACTTCGTCGCCCATGCAGCCTTGTGCTCTATCTCCACTGGAAGGTGACATGCTTTCCCGTACAGCAAGTGGAACGGTGTAGTACCCAGTGGTGTCTTGAAAGCAGTCATGTAGGCCCATAGCGCGTCATCCAGTTTCTTATACCAATCCTTCCTAGAAGCACCCACTGTCTTCTCCAAAATTTCCTTGATCTGTCTGTTGGAGACCTCGACTTTTCCAGTGGTCTGAGAGTGATATGGAGTAGTCACACGATGATTTACACCATTCTTCAGCAACCTCTCGAAAATCTTGTTGATAAAGTGAGAACCACCATCAATTATCATAATTCGAGGTACTCCAAATCGAGGGAAAATGATGGTCTTAAACAGCTTAACAACAATCGAAGAATCATTGGTTCTGCTAGCAATCGCCTCCACCCATTTGGACACATAGTCCACAGCAACAAGGATGTATATGTTCTCGTGTGACGAGGGAAAGGGACCCATAAAATCGATGCCCCAGCAATCGAAAACTTCAACCTCAAGGATGAAATTATGTGGCATCTCATGTCTCTTGCTGATCTTCCCTCTCCTCTGATAGACACCACAATGTGAGATATAAGCATTCGCGTCTCTGAACATAGTAGGCCACCAGAATACTGCTTGAAGAACCTTGGACACCGTCTTGAAAGTAGCAAAATGACCAGCATACTCAGATCCATGGCAATGAAAAAGAATTGCTGGCACCTCAGACTCTGCAATGCATCTTCTGTAGATACCATATGAGCAGTGCTTGTATAGATATGGCTCATCCCAGAAGAACCTACTCATCTCGCACATAAACTTCTTCCTAGCATACTTTGTGGGATACCTTGGCTCAGTCTCTACATCAAGGTTGTTAGCAATCTCAGCGTACCATGGTCGTGTAGGACTAGAGACAGCAGCTAGATAGACATCATAAGAGTCGAGGTGCTCTGCAGGCAAAACAGGTCCAAGTCTCGACGGGTATCGATCGACACTAGGTGAGTATCGATCGATACCGAAAGTTTGCACTCGTGAAAATTGCAGATTTTCGGGACAAAAGTCTTGAAGCTGAGCTTCAATGAAGTAAATACCTTCCTCTGGCAGGAAATCATTAATAGGAACGACTTCATCGACTTTTAATCGCGATAAATGGTCAGCAACGCCATTCTCAACTCCTCTCTTGTCCTTGATCTCGATGTCGAACCCTTGAAGTAAAAGAACCCATCGGCATATACGAGGCTTGAGGTCCTTGTTATTCAGCAGGTATTTGAGAGCAGCATGGTCTGTGTGAACAATAACCTTGTTCCCAATCAAGTAGGACTGAAATTTCTCAAAAGGGAAAACAACTGCAAGCAACTCTTTCTCAGTGGTGCTGTAATTTCGCTGAGCATCATCCAACATCCTGCTGGCATAGTAAATAGCATGGAGCTTCTTGTCTTTCCTCTGACCCAACACAGCTCCAACAGCAAAATCACTCGCATCGCACATAACCTCAAAAAGTAAACTCCAATCAGGTTGTTGGACAATAGGAGCACTCACCAAAGCCTTCTTAATCTCCTCAAAGGCTGCAAGGCAATCAGATGTGAAATCAAAATTGACTTCCGTACATAACAGGGCTGTGAGTGGTCGTGCGAGCTTAGAGAAATCTTTGATGAACATCTTGTAAAACCAAGCATGACCAAGGAAACTTCGAATCTCAGATACAGATCGTGGAGGTTGCAGGCTTGTCATGACCTGGATATTAGCCTTGTCAACTTTGATCCCTGCCTAAGAAACCTTGTGCCCAAGAACAATGCCATCTTGTACCATGAAGTGGCACTTCTCCCAATTAAGAACCAAGTGCTTCTCCTCGCATCTTTGAAGTACCTTCCACAAGTTATCCAGACAATCCTTGAATGACGATCCATACACTGCAAATCATCCATAAACTCCTCAGTCATGTCTGTGAAAATCGACATCATGCATCGCTGAAAGGTCGCTGGAGCGTTACATAATCCAAATGGCATTCTCCTGTAGGCAAATGTGCCATAGGGACATGTAAAAGTCGTATTTCCCTGGTCCTCTGGATGTATAGGAATCTAGAAAAAACCTGAGTACCCATCGAGAAAACAGTAGTATGGGTGACTCGCTAACCTCTCCAGCATATGGTCAATGAATGGCAATGGGAGGTGATCCTTCCTTGTAGCCGCATTCAGCTTCCTGTAGTCAATACACATCCTGTGACCAGTGATTGTCCTTGTAGGGATCAGCTCATCCTTCTCGTTCTTCACCACAGTTATGCCTCCTTTCTTGGGCACAACATGAACCGGACTAACCCAAGAACTATCTGAGATGGCATAGATAATCCCTGCTTCCAAAAGTTTCATCACTTCCTTCCTGACCACTTCCTTCACGTTAGGATTCAGCCTCCTCTGAAACTCAATCGAAGACTTAGACTCATCCTCTAGGTGAATCCAATGCATGCACAAGTCTAGTGCTATACCTGAAATGTCATCAAGAGAATAGCCAAGAGCTTTGCGATACTTGCGCAGCTTGCTCAGCAGTAAGGCATTCTCTTTTTGTTCAAAGAAGCATTAACAATGATTGGGTATGTAGAATCAGGGCCAAGAAAACTATACCTCAGATTTGATGGGAGTTGCTTTAGTTCGATCTTAGGAGTTTTCTCTGTACTCCAATCCCCAAGCCCACCAGCTTGCTTTGAACACTCGGCCAACTCTCTTTCTGGCTGCAGGGTATCGATCGATACTGGAGGGGTATCGATCGATACTGACGATGCTAAATCGAGCATCTTTGAATATCCATCAGTATCATCGCACATATGGACCTCTGAAGTGGCTGAACAGACCAATGCTCTCTCTAGTGGATCCTTAGGGTGCATCTCCAGGAAGTACTTCTCTGCTATGTCACTGAAGGTGTCCAAATAGAACGTCTGCCCATCGATGGTTGGTCTCTTCATCATCTTTTCCATGTTAAAGGACATCACCAAATCACCGATGTTGAGAGCTATTTGTCCATTCTTGCAATCGATCAAGGCTCCAGCAGTTGCAAGGAATGGCCTGCCCAGGATAAGAGGATCCTTAGGCTCAACATCGTACTTCAGGACGATGAAATCTGTTGGGATCTAGCAATTCCCAATCTTGATTGGGACATCTTCGAGTAGTCCCTCTGGAAGTCGCACTAAGCGATCAGCAAGTACCAGCGAAATCCTTGTAGATTGGAAATTTGTCATCCCCATTCGCTTGGCAACTGAATGTGGCATAAGGTTCACACTCGAACCTCTCTATGAAGATAGTGTAATCCAAAACAAAACTCCCTGGGTCTGGTAGCTTCTTGGGAATTTTGTTTAGTAGAATCGCACTGCACTCAGCTGTAATCATCATGACACCTTCCTCAAGGCTCACATTGCTAGAAACCATCTTCTTCACATACCTCCTGGAAGCTCGAGAAGTCTTAATAGCATCAACAAAAGGAAGCTCCACGACCAACTTATCCAGCATAGCCTTGGATCTAGCGTCCTCCCCTTCCTTCTTTGTCATCTTAGGAGGCATAGGATAAGGCATCTTGGGTTTATACACCCTGTCCTTAACAATCTCGGGCTCCTTCATGACCTATGTATCAGCATCGATCGATACTGGAGGGGTATCAATCGACACACGGGATTTTGGATCCCCTCGTGCAGATGTCTGGACCGGTGTCGATCGACACTGGCTGGTATCGATTGATACCTGCGGGTTTTCAGAATCCCAATCATCTTCGTCAGCAAGATCGACGAGATTCTCTGCAATTGGGTTGTTCTTCACTCCTGTAATCACCTCTTTCCCACTCCTCAAGGTGATGGCATTGATGTGTGCCCTTGGATTCTCAGTTTTTCCTAGAAGAAAACCTTCCTGCCTTTTTACAGCTGCTGCTGTCTGAGCTACCTGAGTTTCCAGCTTCCTCTGGGTCTGATTGATAGCTTCAATTTTCCCATTCAGATCAATGTACAGAGAGTCAAACTTCCCATTGAAATCCACTTGCAACTTCTGCTGTCCCTGAAGAAGCTGTTCAAGCATGGATTCCATCTTATTCTCTGTGGACTTTGGAGAGATTGGTTGGTACGAAGAGTTCCCATAATTGCGAGTGAAATCGCTGCTCTGGAGTGGTTTCTGAGTAAATTTTTTTGTTCCAAAACCATATTGGTTCTCCTCAAAATTGTACCCACCTTGCTGATTGTAGCTGTTGAAGTTTCGGTTGTTGTACCCAAATCGCTGACCCTGAAAACCAGAACCACCAACATAGTTAACATCCTCCACTTCTTCTTCTTCCACATTCACGACTTCATCAGCAAAGTGTACAGCTTTCTTCGACTTCCCAATCAGGAAATCCAACTTGGCCTGAACCTCAGCGATCCATCAACTCCTCCAGCTTGCTTCTTCCGCTCGAAATCAGCATTCTTGGTGCTATTACTAGACGCCAAGTTCTCAATCAACACAACTGCATCATCTGGATACCTGGTGTTGAAGTTCCCATTACTCGCAGCATCCATACCCATCTGGTACCTCCAATCAACCCCTCTGTAGAAAATGCCCAGCAGCTGAACCTGAGTGAACCCATGGTGCGAACAATCTCTCTGATAAGACTTGAAACGAATCCAAGCAGCTTTGAATGCCTCTGTCGGACCCTGAGCAAATTGAGAGATCTTGTTCCTGAGCTCCTCGGATCTCGCATCATCATAGAAATTGTTCAGGAATGCATTCTTCGTCTCATCCCATGTAGTTAGCGAATCAGGAGCCAACTGCTTCAGCCAATATCCAGCATCCCCACCAAGAGAGTATGGGAAAAGTTTGCAGAAAAGGAACTCATTGGGCACTCCATTGTACTTCATACTAGTGACCAAATCCTCGAACCTTTCGATATGATCCATGGGGTGTTCATGAGATAGGCCATGGAAAGGATTCTGACTTACAAGAGCGTAATACGTAGGTTTTAGCTCAAAGTCATTCCTCTAAAAAGTTGGAATGTGAATCGCAGCTCGATTGGCATAGAACTAATCAGGTCTGTTGTGCTCACCAAGTGTTATACCTCGATCAACCCCAGCGTTCCCAATGTTGGCTTGCGCAGCTGGTACGACAATCTGACCAACAACAGCAGGAGGGACAATGACGTTTCCAGTTTCATCAAGTCGCTGCCCTCTCTCATTGCACACTTGAACCTCTTGGTCTCTCAAGACTCCAGCTTCATCAGCTCTTAAAACCACTGGGTTGTTCATCCCTGATGTTTGCTTTGTCTTTCTGTTTGTGCGTTCTAAATGTGCTAGCTTCTCTAACGATAGATTGACTAGCAGAGTGCTCTTGTTTCTTCTGGTTTCACGATTAAGCTTGCACCTGAAACACAAAAATCAAGAACGTTAGTAACAAAAACGTGATGAGTATCGATCGATACCAAGTGGTGTCGATCGATATCAACCAAAATAAAACGACGAGTATCGACCGATACTAGATAGTATCGATCGATACCGACGAATTTAGTCGAAACTCGACAGCTAAAATCTAATGGCAAAATTGAGTCCCCGGCAACGGCGCCAAATTTGATATGCTCAAATTAATACCCTAAAAAGTACTAAAGCAGTTGCTGCAAGATATCAGGGGTCGAACACAAGAACTCAGAGAAATCGTACAATATATTGAATAGTATCAAATCAAGCTACGCAAATAAGAAGAAACAGAAACAATAAGCAGTAAACGAGTTGTAAATTCAATGGAGAGAATATAGGCCTAGGGCATTTCTCAGGAAATCAATGAATGCAGACTAACTAATCGGGGTTCAGGTTACGAACGATTCTAGAACTCAAATCACTAAAATATAATTAACCAACTGTCGTTGCGAGAATTATCTAAATCTAAACTTCAGAATCCCAAATCTCTTTGCAAATTCCTAAGAATAAATCAGCTTTAATTTCAGGTTTGATATGTTCACAAATCAATTAAACCAAATCTCTTTGCGAATAATCAATTTGCTCACCTTAAGTTCTATCAGATTACTCAAATGCACTGTCGTGCCTAATCGATTAACCTAAGATCTAAGTTCTAGGTGATCAATCTAGAATTAGCTCTGAGAACAACCTAAGGCGAAGAACTAATTTAGATTATGAACCCTAACAATGAATCATCCGAGCATTCAAAGAAATCCCTGTGAGAAAACACTAAACCTAAGGTGGATCTACTCAGACATGGAGATTGAAGCAATAAACATGTTTGAATAAATCATCAAATAAAATAGAAAGAGTAATAAAAGGGTTCGAAATCTTCTCTCGGACGAACAGAGTTTCAGACTTGTCTCCCTTAAAAATCTCTCTCAAAAATCCAGAATAAAAATAAAACGTAGCCAACAAACTGGCTGTAAAATCCTATTAAATAACATAAATCACGTTTTGGGCCTTCTTGTAAATATTAAAGTCTTCTGGACCAAGTTGCAATTCTTCAACTATTCATAAGTCGCTGCCCATGTCTTGCTGTGGAGAGGTATCGATCGATACTAGGCAGTATCGATCGACACTGATCATGAAATCGGGTACTCAGCAACACGAGCTTATGCTTTGCTCCAGAATGCTCCAGAAAGCTCCAGTATCTCCAATTATGCTCCAAACATGCTAAAACCTGTAAAAGACTCCAAAATACTAGAAAGACTCTATAAAACAGACTTATATCATGGTTTAAAAGGGGTAAAAACCATGACACATGAGATACTTGGACAATGGCGAGTTCCGCATCCAATCTCAGCTTCTCAGCCTCGATATTCTTCTTCTCAGCCTCGAAGTCATTGATGGTCTGATTAATAATGTCGTCAAGAAGAATGATGTTGGACTTACACTCCATGATATGGGTCTCGGTGTCAACCTCAACCTTTTTCTTCTCAAATTTCTCATTTATCCTCTGCAGGATGGCATGGTATTGCTTGGAAATCTCCTTTCTCGCAGTCTTTCATGCCTTCTTCACCATCTCCTTTTGCTTCCTGATAAGCTTCCTCGAGTCCTCCTTGACCTTCTTGTCAAGGGCACCAGCTGGCGTCGGAGCGGGACGCAGTCGCATCCTCTCCCTGTACGAAAGACGCTCTAGTTTCTTAGGAAGGACCATCTTGTTGGATTCAGTGGAGCTGTCGCTAGGAATCAGGTCAACCTAAGAAACGGCATGAGCAGTATCTTGCACTTGGGATTTGACCGGAGGACCAACCACAGCGAGAGCTAAGTCCTTGGCAACGGCATTAAGTTTTGGAATGAGGGATGGAGCTGGAGTCGAAGCTTAAGCTTGAGTTAGGACTTGAGCTTGAGTTGAGGGAGATGGAGGACCTGCAAAACCAGGTGACGTCGATTAAAAAGGGAAAAAGCCTATAATCTCTTTTTAAAAAAAAAAGGGATACGGACTTGCGAGCCGGAGAGCAGCCGCAATGGACAGCCTGGGAGCTTGAGGATGGCGAGCCTCCACAATCCTGGCAAGAGTAAACTTCTTCCACTCAGAGTTCTCTTCTCTAAGAAGATCGATGAGCTGTCGAACCTCAGCCGTCACAATCTTCAAAGATTCGAGTTCGCTTTGACATTGAAGAGCTGGCGGAAGTCCTCGGTGTTAAACACAACCCCGGTTTCTTTATAGCGCACCCAGAGTGCGACTAAGTTTCTCACCGCGCTGAGCATGAACTGGGGAAGGGCGAGCCCGAGGTCGCCGAAAATGTCATAGATGGCCGCCGGGATAGGAAAGGTGAGGCGGCACTTCATGAAAAACACGGTGTAACCACATGCATAACCCTCCGGATGATATTCCGGAGAATCATCATCCGATGGCATGAGGAAATCACATAAATCGAGTCCGCAAAAGGAGGAAATATTCTTGAGCTCCTCAGGCGAGATCGTGCTCCCCGAGTGAGGCCCGAACCGATCAGCGAGGGCGAGTGAAGCACTCGGTTGTGAAGGGGAGGCCATAGTAGAAAAGCAAAAAAAAATCGAGGATGAAAGGAGTAAGTTTGTCGGAAATAATGGGGGAAGAACATTTTTACAGAGGAAGTTAAAACAAAAAGGGTTGTGAAGGATAAATCGTAAGTACGATTTAAATAAAGGCAACTCAATTAAAAATAGTAAAGAAGACACCATTACCTTGGGAAATGAGAAGTTGAGGTGACGTGAGAAGCTGAAGGAACGTGAACAGTTTATTTATGACCCAAGATTGCAGCACCGCATCCTCGATGACAAGTCAACAAGGATGCTGGGGGGAAATTGTTGGGCCCAGATTCAGCACTCAAAGCACAGCCAGAATAAGCAGGCTCGACAAGGAAGGCTCAGCCCATGATGAGGTCTCATGAGACTGTTTACAAGCTAGAGTAAGCGAGGTCGCGAGATAGTGGAAGTCAACAAGCTGGAAGAACCGAGCACGAGGAAAGAAATCGAGCTCGCAGGAAGACAGGAGCATGCACTTGACCAAGTTCAAACCTGGTTAAACACATTTATTTCATATTAAAGACAAAATATTACAAATTTAATTATGTAGTTAATGTGTATAATAATTAGACATTTACATTTTCAGCTAGTATAAGTTTTGAATATCAGCCTCATTGTAAAGGACCGAATTCTTGGCAAACAGAACAATATACAACCCTTCTCTCAAATTCCTCTAAGTTTTTCTAAGTACATTCGACATAACGCAAGCTGAGAATTGAGGTTGTGAGATTCAGCTCTCACAGAAGTGACCAGAGGCTGTCAATGTTGTAGGAACGAATTGGATTTTCATAAACAAGACTGATGGAAGTGGACCTGTGGTTAAAAACAAGTTGTGACTTGTAGCTCAATGATATTCTCAAATTGAAGGAGTTGACTTTGATGAGACGTTTGCTCATGTTGCCAGATTGGAGTCTATCAGGTTTCTGTTTGGCATGGCATGTGTTCTGAACTTCAAATTACATTAGATGGATGTTAAGAGTGTGTTTTTGAATGGATTTCTACAAGATGAGGTTTTTGTAGAGCAACCAAAAGAATTTGAAGATCATGAACATCCAGACTTTGTCTATAAGCTGAAGAAGGCACTATATGGACTGAAGCAAGCTCCAAGAGCCTAGTATAAACGACTGACAATACTTCTTATCAGTCAAGAATATGTTCGTGGAAGTGTGGATAAAACACTGTTTGTGTTTGAAGACAACAATGGACTAATGATCGTGCAAATCTATGTTGATGACATAGTGTTTGGATCCACATGTCAGAAGCTTGTTGATCAGTTCGTGCAGAACATGACTCAAGAGTTTGAGATGAGCATGTGCGGGGAATTGACCTACTTCCTGGGTTTGCAAGTAAAACATACTGACAATGGAATCTTTGTTTCCCAAAGCATGTATGCCAAAAATCTTATTACTAGATTTTGATTGGAAAATAGCAAAGAGGCTAAGAGGCTAAGATTCCAATTGGTGTGAACGAAAAACACTCGAAGGATGAGGATGTAGATGAAAAGTTGTACAGAGGCATGATTGGAAGTTTTTTGTAACTAACTGCAAGAAGACCAGATATATGTCTGGTTGTTGGAATATGTGAAAGATATCAGGCCAAGCCGAAGATGTCATACATGTTAGCTGTGAAAAAGATCATCAAGTACGTCAAAGGGACAGTCAAATTGGGCATTTACTACACCCATGATACCACCAAGAGTCTGATGGGGTATTGTGATGCTGATTTGGCTAGATCTATGGATGACATTAGAAGCACGAGTGGGGGATGCTTCTTCATGGGGAACAATCTGATCTGCACAGTAAGAAGCAGAGTAGTGTGTCGCTATCCACAGCTGATGCAGAGTACATTGCTCTGGGAAGTTGATGCACTCAACTTATGTGGATGAAACAGATGGCAGCCGATTATGGTATGATCTCTGTCTCTTTGTTAGTTCTTTGTGATAATCAGAGTGCCATTAACATTGCCAAGAATCCTGTTCAACATTCTTGAACGAAACATATTGATATTTTACATCATTTTATTTGTGAACTTGTTGAGGAGAAACTGATTGTGGTTGATAATGTGAGTACTGAATTTTAATTGGTTGATTTGTTTACTAAAACCTTGGACTTCAATAGATTGGTTAATCTAAGAAAGTCCATAGGTGTTTGTGAGATCTAACCTGTTTTGCAAGCGTGTGGATCTGAGACAGGGACATGCACATGAACAGACTTCAAAGCTAAAAGCATTTTGATTAAATTCAGTACCATGTATATCTAGTGTGATATATCATGGTTTTTACCCGCTTTAACCCATGATATATGTCTTATTTATAGAGTATTTCTAGTATTTGTGGAGTCTTTTCGAGTCTTTACATGTTTAGGTACGTTTGGAGCTAAATATGAGCTTTTTGGAGCCAAGCAGAATCATGCAGCTAAAGGATCAAGTTGAAGGCCTGAATAGCCGACACAGAGGCTGTGTATCGATCGATACCACTTATGGTATCGGTCGATACTGACCGCATGAAGAGAAGGATCCCGACTTTTTACAAGTCTGAGGATTCTACACTTTGGCCCAGAAGAATTTAATAATTACAAGAAGCCCCAAAACGTGTTTAGCATTATATTTAGGGTTTTCAGCCACTTGTTTTGGCTACGCTTTATTTTACTTTGGATTGAGAGCTTTTGAGGGAGACAAGTCTGAAACTCTGTTCGTCCGTGAGAAGATTTTAAACCCTTGTTTTCTTTCTCTTTTATTATTTATTTCAGAAATTTATTCAATCATGTTGTTTGTTTCAATCTCCATGTATGAGTAGATATCAAGTTAGGTTTAGGGTTCTCAATAAAGGATCTCTTGAATGTTAGGTTGATTAGGGTTCATAATCTGAATTAGTTCTTCACCATAGGTTGTCCTTAAAGCTAATTCTATATTGATCACCTAGAACTTAGATCATAGGTTAATCGATTAGCCACGACAGTTGATATGCTCAAATTAAAACTCTAAAAGTACTAAAGCAGTTGTTGTAGTATATCAGGGGTCGAACACAAGAACTCAAAAAATCACACAATAGATCAGATAGATTCGAATTAAGCTAAACCAAAAGATGTAATTGAAAGCAATACGTAAACTAAACGAGTTGTAAGTTCAATGGAGGAAAGATAGGTTTAGAGTATTTCTCAGGAAATCAATGAATGCAGATAAACTAACTAACGGGATTCAGATTTAGCGCGGTTCTTGAACTCAAATCACTAAGCTATAATTAACCAACTGTCGTTGCGAGAATTATCTAAATCTAAACTTCATAATCCAAAATCTCTTTGCAAATTCCTAAGAATAAATCAGCTTTAAAGTTTAGGTTTGATATGTTCACAAATCAATTAAACCAAATCTCTTTGCGAATAATCAATTTGCTCACCCTAGGTTCTATCTGGTAATTAATCGCATTCTCGTGCCTAATCAATTATCCCAAGATCTAAGTTCCCGATTTGTCAACCTAGAATTAGCTTTGAGAACAACCTTTGGTGAAGAACTAATTCAGATGGTGAATCCTAATCAACTAATCAACTTAGCATTCAGGGAAAAACCCTTATGAGAACCCTAAACCTAAAGTGGATTTACTCAGACATGGAGAATGAAAACAACATGATTGAATAGATCATCAAAGAAATCAATAAGAAACAGGAGTTCAGAGTTGTCTCCCCAAAAACCAAAGTAAAATCAAGCGTAATGAAAGCGTAGCCTCCAAAGTGGCTGAAAAACCTAATTATAAAGCTAAAACACGTTTTGGGCTAAATTTTAAATAATAAAGTCTTCTGGGCAGTTTTGCAATTCTTCAACTCTTCATAAAAGTCGCGACTCGTGTCTTGCTGCAGTGAGTATCGACCTATACTAGTCAGTATCGATCGATAATGAGGCTTCAAATCGGGTACTCATCTACACGACTTCTGTTTGGCTCCAAAATGCTCCAGAAAGCTCCAATATCTCCAATTATGCTCCAAACTTGGTAAAACCTGTAAAAGACTCTAAAACACTACAAAATAGTAGAAAGACTCTATAAAACGGACTTATATCATGAGCTAAAAGGGGTAAAGACCATGATATATCAACTCCCCCAGACTTAGCATTTGCTTGCCATCAAGCAAAACATAAAACTAAACCAGAGAAAAAGGTTTGAAAACACGGAGATTCACTTGTTCATGAAATGTTGCAATGACCATTTTCCTTAGTGCTCCACATATCACATAACCAGTTCCAAGCCTAACCACCATGTACTTCTCCGTAGACATTCGCAGCTTCCCAGACTACACACATTATTTCACAACATCGTTCAATCAAGCCTTCCTCGCCAGTTTCATTGCTGTAATTAATACCAAGAACTTTCTAGATTCTTTCCCATACAATATCATGACAAGTAACCATCCAATTTTGAATTTTCTGGTATTATTTTCTCTCCCCCATACTTATTTCTCGTTATGTCTCTTGCATATACATATATTAAGGTTCGAGACGCGAGTATTGATGGTGTTTCCACCGAATCCCCGGTTTTTCCCTCAAAAGTAATCAAAGGTGTGGGCGAATAGTGGTATCACAGGAAATTTTCCTAACCTCGCTTCCACCTTTGTGTGATCAGTTCTTCTGAAGTAGAATAATGGGATCGCTGGAAATTTTCCTAACCCTCTACTCAGAAGAAAATCATCTCATCATTTAATGCATCTTATTAATTACCTTGTAACAGGGAGAGAAATACCATTACTTTGGACACATGGGTTCCTTTGTCAGATACGAATGAGGAATCAAGCTCTATGGACATCAATAACATCAATGAAGTGCAAGAATTTTGGCTCAGGCTTTAAGAAACTTTGCTGGAAACATGGGTGTATTCTAGTTAACTAGTCAGCCTTTGGATTTTTCATTAGTCCGATCTAGAACTGATTCTGTAACAATGGTCACTTAGAAGCAAGGTCAGAACAAAAGATTCAAGCACAGGATCATAATCTCCAACAGGTTTTGACTCAATAAAACGACGGATGACTAAAACAAAATGACTGACTCTAAGAAAAACAAAAACAATATCAGCAGGCACCTCCCCCAGACTTGAACAACACTGTCCCCAGTGTTATCTAGCCTAGAGTTAGTAAAAGAAAACAATTGAACCAAGCGGATTGTGAAAATCGAAAATCTTACCTGTGAAGGTGATGAGTGTCGATCGATACAGACTGGTATCGATCGATACCAGTAGTATGTCGACACACTGATTTCAAATATGTGGCATTGAATTTCTTAACCCAAGGAAAGTGATCCAAAGTGTTAGAAGTTAGCACTGTTAGGAACACTAAAAAACAAGTTAATAGCAACAAGATAATCAAGCATAAATCCAGGAGGTCAAATGCAAAAAAAAAATAAAGCTGACATGAGTTTAACACAAACGAAAAAGAAAAAGAAGAAAATAAAAAGAAAAACAAACGTGAAAACAGAAGAAGACTAATCCTCTTTCGCCTCGGAATCACCATCAGCATCATAATCACCAACATGAGAAGGATCAACCGGAGTCTGCGAGGTTCCAGGCTGAGACGAAGGAGGAGCGTTCGTGCCAGTCATGCAGCGGCAGCGAGAAATAGCAGTCCATATGCTCCTCATACTCTCTATCATCACCTTCTGAAAGGCAGCTGCCTCCATCGGAAGTTCCGAAGGAGAAGGAGAAGGAAATGATGGTGCAGGGATAGAAGAAGTCGTTGCTCGCTGGGCTCGTACTACCTGTCGTGAAGTAGATGGAATGTCAGCAGCACCAGGTGTAGGCGCAGGAGCTCGTCATCTAGTCGCAGGTGATCGAATCAAAAGGTGCGGAGGAGGCTGGAAACAAAGCTGAGAAGGATCCTCGAGAATGTCTGTCAGGGTGTCGTTAGGGAGCTGCACCAGAAAATCTCCAGCACATGTAGTGAAGAACCAACGCCTCTGGGCTTCAACCATGTAAGGTTCTTCAGATGGCTCTCATCCATAAACCGACGCGTAGTGATTATCGAGTAGCTCGTAGTACTGATCCCGAGGTGTTGGAAGATAGGAGTGAGGAGACTACCAACTATCTCTGTCTTGGCCTTCGTGCTCGTGCATGTGAATGGTTTGGTCTTCAAAGAGACCAAATGATGCGCAAATACAGCGCCAAGGTTGACCTCTGTAAGCTCAGGCCATACAAAATCCTCCTCAGGAATAATGTCTCTGATAGCCAGACACAAAAGTAGAAGCTCAGACACCCTCATCTTGTTTGGTTCCATCTTGCACAAGAGAGTGGTGCTCAGGATCCTAACCAAACAGCGCAAAACCGGGTGTCGTATATCCATCTGAGTGGACTCCTTAGAGTAATAAGCACCATTCCCGAAATGCTCCCAAAATGTCAGCATGTCAGGATGCTGCGCGGGAAGAGTAACCCTTCCTGCAATCCCGCAGAATACCGTAGATGTCACAGAGATCCGGGAGTGGTAACATGTACCTCACTCCATAAACCATGAAAGTCAAATTACCTTCATGTGCATCCCGGAGAACCTCGTCCCGGTAGTAAACGCGAACTGTTGCCATGAACTGACGAACCAAGTCTGGGTAAAGATCATACTGGTGAGTGGCCATCTGGCCAAGACCAATCTTCTCAAGCAAACAGGCCAGCTCTGTGTCAAGGCCCAAGCGACGCATGGAGACTCGGTCAACAAACCGAGTAGGCTGTATAGCAACTCCCAACCATGCGTTATATTGCAGCGTGTCATAATCATCCCGCTCTTCCAATATGGGTTTGTAGATGCAATCATTACTCTGCACAACTCCCTTCTCCGTCCCGTTCCAATCTCGATGACAAGGGATCCTGGCCTTCTCGTTCACCTTAAGCCATGGACCTCTGTGTGGGGCTACATGTGAATCAGAGCTCGATGCGTCTGAAGGTCTTGCTCTCTTTTGCCTAGATGTCATCTCCAAACAAAGACATAAAAACACAGCATAAATCCAACACCTCTCCGCAATCACAGCAAATTCGTATTATCAGACACAAATGGTGTCGATCGATACTGGAGGGTATCGATCGATACTGGAGGGTATCGATCGATACCCTAGCCATTGCTAGTTTATCGAATTTCCACAATCCAAATTATCCACGAGTCAAAACTAAAGGCAATTAAATGCAAGGAACGGTGCGAAACTACTATAGAGCATCTCAGCAAATGACAATCGTCAAGAAAAACAAGTGTTAAGGAGTAAAATCTCACAAACCTCAAACCTAAAACTCTGACTGAAAAGGTGGAATTTCGAATACATACCTTTGCTGATTGGAGAAACAAATGCTAGAAAGAGATAAAGGATGAAAATCCAATATCTAGGCACTTGATGCTTACCTCTTGGTGGGGATGCAGTCACCAAAATCGGTGAAGAAACGAGAGAGATGCAATTTGAGAGGAAAAAGGAGGCAGTATCGATCGTTGGAGAATAAATAAGTGAAAGAAAAACAAGAGGGTTTTAAATGAAAACTTACCTTCTCGCGTTGTGTCGATCGACACCGTGTAGTATCGGTCGACACTTATGGCCGATTCCTGCCCTTTATCGGCGATTGTGGTATCGATCGACACAGACTGGTGTCGGTCGATACTCCTCCTCTAAATCTGCTTCACGTTAAGACACAAGACACAAAACCAAAAATTTACAAACGAAAATAAAAAGCGTATGTAGAGACTCACCAGTGGGTTGCCTCCCACCAAGCGCTTGTTTTACGTCACGAACTTGACTTTGCTCACGTGATCAGTCGGAGCGAGGTTGAGAGCTTACTCCCATGCAAATTCCATAGCTAGATACTTGCAGACTCAGAGTTCTACTCAACATGCTCTCTATAACCTCTTTTCCTTTCTCTTTTGGCTCCGGAGTAAGAACGATTCTAGCCTTGGAGAATGTTTTTGAGGTTCCTTTGCACTGCACCTTATATTCAATCGAATCCCCATCACACTTCTGAGGGATTAAATTCATATAGGGAGCACCTTTTACTTCTTTGCTCTTCACCTTCTTCTTTGCCTTAGCTGTTTTGACGTCTTTCTTGGTGATGACAGAAGGGCTATCTAGAAGGTCTATGACAGTTTGCTGTCAGGAGGCTTTTCCCGATTATCAACTACTAACGTCTCTCTTGTGACAACATCGATGCAAGAGACACGTGTGGGATTTCCTCTAGTAGGAATGGCTTCGTTGTAAACCTCCTTGTCAATGTATGAGAACGAGACTTTCTTGCTGGGTGTGTCCATAATGGCACCAACCGTAGCCATGAACGGTCTTCCAAGAATCAATTGCGTAGTAGATCTTGCACTCATCTCCACAACTTTAAAATCAGTGGGAACTATACAATCTCCTACTGTGACCATCAAATCAGGGATTGTACCGTGCGGAAGTGATGTGGAACAGTTTGCGTATGTGAGAGATGTCTTGGGCGGACGAATATCATCTCCCAATCTCTCTGCAATTTCCCTTGAAATGACATTGACACCAGCCCCCGAGTCAACGATGGACTCTTTGAATTTAAATCCAGAGAGAGAGCATGGAACTGGGAATATTCATGGGTCTTCCCTCTTAGTCAGCTGCCTCAGCGGTAGTGACTTGCTTCTTGCCTTGAAAAAGAGTACTTCGATCTCTTCCAGAGTTTCTCTGCAATCTCGGAAGTGACTCAGCAGAGGGCGGTACTCTAGAGCTTCTTCAAAAGTCAGTGTGTGGGGAATCCTTCGTACCATCTTCTCAAAGCCAAGCAGCTGCTTTAGAGAAATGGGGTCTCTGAGGTGTCCGGGTGGCTGGGTGGCATGGGGTATAGCGCCTTAGGTTTGTAAACCCTTTCTGCAGTCAAATCATGTGTCTTCTCGACTTCAGGGTGAGTGTCGATCGACACAGGACGGGTATTGATCGATACTCCGGGTTTTGAGATTTCTCGTGAAAGTACTTGGACTGGTGTCAATCGATACTCGGTGGTGTCGATCGAGACCCTGGGATTTTCTGAATCCTCATCATCATCTTCTACAGGATCATCGAAGATTCTTGCATTCAAACCCTTTTCTACCACTGCAGTGACCTCTTTAGAACTTCCTAAGGTGATTGCATTGACGTGTTCATTCTGTGAATGAATCTTCTTTCCATTGGCAGCTGCTGCAGTCTGAGTTAATTACTTGAGTTTCCAGCATCTTCTGCTGAATACCAAGAGCATTGATCCTTCCACTCAGATCTTTGTACAGAGCATCTCTCTTACCATTGAAATCCACGGCTATCCGCTGCTGTCCTCGAACCAACGTTTCAAACATAGACTCGATCTTGCTCTCTGGGGTTTTAGTAGGTAAAGACTGATAGGATGAATTCCCATAGTTCTTGGTGTAACCACTCTTCCGGGAAGGTTTCTGGTTCAACTGATTCGACCCAAAACCAGCTCCACCAATATAGTTAACATCCTCCACTTCATCTTCAGCAGCAAAGTGGACCAATTTTTGCTTCTTTCCCATCAACATATTGTGCATTGAATCCAACATAGCATTCACCTCTGCGATTCGACTGCTATCCAAGTTACCAGCTTGTTTCTTGCGCTCCGTGTCTGCATTCTTGGTACTATTGCTAGATGCCAAATTCTCAATCAGCACATAAGCGTCCTCGGGATACCTGGTGTTAAAATTTCCATTGCTCACAGCATCCAAAGCCATCTGGGGTACCTCCAATCAATCCCTCTGACGAAAATACCCAGCAGCTGAACCTGAGTGAACCCATGGTGCAGACAATCTCTCTGATATGACCTGAAACGAATCCAAGCAGCCTTGAGTGCCTCTGTCGGACCTTGGGAAAACTGAGAAATCTTGTTCCTGAGCTCTTCGGATCTCGTATCATTATAGAAATTATTCAGGAACGCTTTCTTCGTCTCATCCCATATTCAGCCAATATTCAGCCAATAAGCTGCATCCCCACCAAGAGAGTATGGAAAGAGCTTACAGAAGAGGTAATCATAAGATACTCCATGGCACTTGATGCTTGTAACCAAGTCCTCAAACCTCTCAATGTGATCCATAGGGTGTTCATGAGAAAGATCATGAAAAGGGTGCTGTCCCACAATAGTGTAATATGCAGGTTTCAGCTCAAAGTCATTCATCTGAAAAGCAGGAGGGCGAATCGCTGATCGATTGGCATAGAACTGATCAGGCCTGTTGTACTCACCAATCGTCCTCCCACGATCAACCACAACATTCCCAGCATTCGCAACAGCAGTAGGGACAACGACGTTTCCAGCTTCATCAAGTCATTGCCCTCTCTCATTGCACACTTGACCCTCTTGGTCTCTCAAAGCTCCAGCATCATCACGAATCAATACCACTGGATTTTTCATCCCTGCTGACTTCTTTGCTTTCCTATTTGCACGTTCCAAATTTGCTAGCTTCTCTAATGACAGATTAACTAGCAGAGTGTTCTTGTTCCTTTTGGTTCCTCTATTAGGCATACACCTGAAACACAAAAGTCAAGAACGTAAGTAACCGAAATCCACGACTGGTATCGACCGATACCACTAGGGTGTCGATCGATACTCGTCGATTAAGACGAAATTCGTAGCTAAAATCTAATGGCGAAATTGAGTCCCCGGCAACGGCGTCAAATTTGATATGCTCAAATTAATACCCTAAAAGTACTAATGCAGTTGCTGTAGTATATTAGGGGTCGAACACAAGAGCTCAAGAAATCACACAATAGATCAGATAGATTCGAATTAAGCTAAACCAAAAGATGTAATTGAAAGCAATACGTAAACGAAACGAGTTGTAAGTTCAATGGAGGAAAGATAGGTTCGGGGTATTTCTCAAGAAATCAATGAATGCAGATAAACTAACTAACGGGATTCAGATTTAGCGCGGTTATTGAACTCAAATCACTAAACTATAATTAACCAACTGTCGTTGTGAGAATTATCTAAATCTAAACTTCAGAATCCCAAATCTCTTTGCAAATTCCTAAGAATAAATCAGGTTTAAAGTTCAGGTTTGATATGTTCACAAATCAATTAAACCAAATCTCTTTGCGAATAATCAATTTGCTCACCCTAGGTTCTATCAGGTAATTAATCGCACGCTCGTGCCTAATCAATTATCCTAAGATCTAAGTTCCAGATTCGTTAACCTAGAATTAGCTTTGAGAACAACCTATGGTGAAGAACTAATTCAGATAGTGAATCCTAATCAACTAATCAACCTAGTATTCAGAGAAAACCCCTTATGAGAACCCTAAACCTAAAGTGGATTTACTTAGACATGGAGAATGAAAACAACATGATTGAATAGATCATCAAAGAAATCAATAAGAAACAGGAGTTCAGAGTTGTCTCCCCAAAAACCAAAGTAAAATCAAGCGTAATGAATGCGTAGCCTCCAAAGTGGCTGAAAAGCCTAATTATAGCGTTAAAACATGTTTTGGGCTAAATTGTAAATAATAAAGTCTTCTGGGCAGTTTTGCAATTCCTCAACTCTTCATAAAAGTCGCGACTCGTGTCTTGCTGCAATGAGTATCGACCGATACTAGTCAGTATTGATCGATAATGAGGCTTCAAATCGGGTACTCAGCTACACGACTTATGTTTGGCTCCAAAATGCTCCAGAAAGCTCCAATATCTCCAATTATGCTCCAAACTTGGTAAAACCTGTAAAAGACTCTAAAACACTACAAAATAGTAGAAAGATTCTATAAAACGGACTTATATCATGACCTAAAAGTGGTAAAATCCATGATATATCAACTCCCCCAGATTTAACATTTGCTTGCCCTCAAGCAAAATAGAAAACTAAACCAGAGAAAGAGGTTTGAAAACACGGAGATTCACCTATTCATGAAATGTTGCAATGACCATTTTCCTTAGTGCTCCACATATCACATAACCAGTTCCAATCCTAACCACCATGTACTTCTCCGTAGACATTCGCAGCTTCCCAGACTACACACATTATTTCACAGCATCGTTCAATCAAGCCTTCCTCGCCAGTTTCATTGTTGTGATTAATACCAAGAACCTTCTAGATTCTTTCCCATACAATATCATGACAAGGAACCATCCAATTTCGCATTTTCAGGTATTATTTTCTATCCCCCATACTTATTTCTCGTTATGTCTCTTGCATAAACATATATTAAGGTTTGAGACCCGAGTATTGATGGTGTTTGCCACCGAATCCCCGGTTTTTCCCTCAAAAGTAATCAAAGGTGTGGGCGAATAGTGGTATCACAAGAAATTTTCCTAACCTCGCTTCCACCTTTGTGTGATCAGTTCTTCTGAAGTAGAATAATGGGATCGCTGGAAATTTTCCTAACCCTCTACTCAGAAGAAAATCATCTCATCATTTAATGCATCTTATTAATTAGCTTGTAATAGGGAGAAAAATACCATTACTTTAGACACATGGGTTCCTTTGTCAGATACGAATGAGGAATCAATCTCTATGGACATCAATCACATCAATGAAGTGCAAGAATTTTGGCTCAGGCTTTAAGGAACTTTGCTGGAAACATGGGTGTCTTCTATTTAACTAGTCAGCCTTTGGATTTTTCATTAGTCCGATCTAGAACGGATTCTGTAACAATGGTCACTTAGAAGTACGGTCAGAACAAAAGATTAAAGCACATGATCATAATCTCCTATAGGTTTTGACTCAATAAAACGACGGATGACTAAAAAAAATGACTGACTCTAAGAAAAACAAACACAATGTCAGCAGGCACCTCCCCCAGACTTGAACAACACTGTCCCTAGTTTTATCTAGCCTAGAGTTGGTAAAAGAAAACAATTGAACCAAGCGGATTGTGAAAATCGAAAATCTTACATGTGAAGGTGATGAGTGTCGATCGATACAGACTAGTATCGATCGATACCAGTAGTATGTCGACACACTGATTTCAAATCAGTGGCATCGAATTGCTTAACCCAGGGAAAGTGATCCAAAGTGTTAGAAGTTATCACTGTTAGGAACACTCAAAAACAAGTTAATAGCAACAAGATAATCAAGCATAAATCCAGGAGGTCAAATGCAAAAAAAAATAAAGCTGACATGAGTTTAACACAAACGAAAAAGAAAAAGACGAAAATAAAAAGAAGAAAAGAAAAAGAAAAACAAACGTGAAAACAGAAGAAGACTAATCCTCTTTCGCCTCGGAATCACCATCAGCATCAGAATCACCAACAGGAGAAGGATCAACCAGAGTCTGCGAGGTTCCAGGCTAAGACGAAGGAGCAGTGTTCGTGCCAGTCATGCAGCGGCAGCGAGAAATAGCAGTCCAGATGCTCCTCATACTCTCTATCATCACCTTCTGAAAGGCAGCTGGCTCCATCGGAAGTTCCGAAGGAGAAGGAAATGATGGTGCAGGGATAGAAGAAGTCGATGCTCGCTGGGCTCGTCCTACCTGTCGTGAAGTAGATAGAATGTCAGCAGCACCAGGTGTAGGCGCGGGAGCTCGTCGTCTAGTCGCAGGTGCTCAAATCAAAAGTTGCGGAGGAGGCTGGAAAGAAAGCTGAGAAGGATCCTCGAGAATGTATGTCAGCGTGTCGTTAGGGAGCTGCACCAGAAAATCTCCAGCAGATGTAGTGAAGAACCAACGCCTCTGGGGCTTCAACCACGTAAGGTTCTTCATATGGCTCTCATCCATAAACCGACGCGTAGTGATTATCGAGTAGCTCGTAGAACTGATCCCGAGGTGCTGGAAGATAGGAGTGAGGAGACTACCAACTATCTCTGTCTTGGCCTTCGTGCTCGTACATGTGAATGGTTTGGTCTTCAAAGAGACCAAATGATGCGCAAATACAGCGCCAAGGTTGACCTCTGTAAGCTCAGGCCATGCAAAATCCTCCTCAGGAATAATGTCTCTGATAGCCAGACACAAAAGTAGAAGCTCGGACACCCTCATCTTGTTTGGTTCCATCTTGCACAAGAGAGTGGTGCTCAGGATCCTAATCAAACAGCGCAAAACCGGGTGTCGTATATCCATCTGAGTGGACTCCTTAGATTAATAAGCACCATTCCCGAAATGCTCCCAAAATGTCAGCATGTCAGGATGCTGCGCGGTAAGAGTAACCCTCCTGCAATCCCGCAGAATACCGTAGATGTCACAGAGATCCGGGAGTGGTAACATGTACCTCACTCCATAAACCATGAAAGTCAAATTACCTTCATGTGCATCCCGGAGAACCTCGTCCCGGTAGTAAACGCGAATTGTTGCCATTAACTGACGAACCAAGTCTGGGTAAAGATCATACTGCTGAGTGGCCATCTGGCCAAGACCAATCTTCTCAAGAAAACGGGCCAGCTCTGTGTCAAGGCCCAAACGACGCATGGAGACTCGGTCAACAAACCGAGTAGGCTGTATAGCAACTCCCAACCATGCGTTATAGTGCAGCATGTCATAATCATCCCGCTCTTCCAAGATGGGTCTGTAGATGCAATCATCACTCTGCACAACTCCCTTCTCCGTCCTGTTCCAATCTCGAGGGATCCTGGCCTTCTCGTTCACCTTAGGCCAGGGACCTCTGTGTCGGGCTACAGGTGAATAGAGGCCGATGCGTCTGAAGTTCGTGCTCTCTTTTGCCTAGATGTCATCTGCAAACAAAGACAGAAAAACACAGCATAAATCCAACACCTCTCTGCAATCACAGCAAATTCGTATTATCAGACACGAATGGTGTCGATCGAAACCCTAGCCATTGCTAGATCATCGAATTTCGACAATCCAAATTATCCACGAGTCAAAACTAAAGGCAATTAAATGCAAGGAAGGGTGCGAAACTACTATAGAGCATCTCAGCAAATGACAATCGTCAAGAAAAACAAGTGTTAAGGAGTAAAATCTCACAAACCTCAAACCTAAAACTCTGACTGAAAAGGTGGAATTTCGAATACATACCTTTGCTGATTGGAGAAACAAATGCAAGAAAGAGATAAAGGATGAAAATCCAATATCTAGGCACTTGATGCTTACCTCTTGGTGGGGATGCAGTCACCAAAATCGGTGAAGAAACGAGAGAGATGCGATTTGAGAGGAAAAAAGAGGCGGTATCGATCGATGGAGAAGAAAGAAGTGAAAGAAAAACCAGAGGGTTTTAAAAGAAAACTTACCTGCCCGAGCTGTGTCGATCGACACCGTGTAGTATCGGTCGACACTTATGACCGATTCCTGATCTTTATCGGCGATTGTGGTATCGATCGACACAGACTGGTGTCGGTCGATACTCCTCCTCTAAATCTGCTTCACGTTAAGACACAAGACACAAAACCAAAAATTTACAAACGAAAATAAAAAACGTATGTACAGACTCACCAGTGGGTTGCCTCCCACCAAGCGCTTGTTTTACGTCACGAGCTTGACTTTGCTCACGTGATCAGTCGGAGGGAGGTTGAGACCTTACTCCCATGCAAATTCCACAGCTAGATACTTGCAGACTCAGAGTTCTACTCAACATGCTCTCTATAACCTCTTTTCCTTTCTCTTTCAGCTCCGGAGTAAGAACGATTCTAGCCTTGGAGAATGGTTTTGAGGTTCCTTTGCACTTCACCTTATATTCAATTGAATCCCCATCACACTTCTGAGGGATAAAAGTCATAGATGGAGCACCTTTTACTTCTTTGCTCTTCGCCTTTTTCTTTGCCTTAGCTGTTTTGACGTCTTTCTTGGTGATGACAGAAGGGCTATCTAGAAGGTCTATGACAGTTGGCTGTCAGGAGGCTTTTCCAGATTATCAACTACCAACGTCTCTCTTGTGACAACATCGATGCAAGAGACACGTGTGGGATTTCCTCTAGTAGGAATGGCTTCGTAGTAAACCTCCTTGTCAATGTATGAGAACGAGACTTTCTTGCTGGGTGTGTCCATAATGGCACCAACCGTAGCCATGAACGGTCTTCCAAGAATCAATTGCGTAGTAGATCTTGCACTCATCTCCACAACTTGAAAATCAGTGGGAACCAAACAATCTCCTACTGTGACCATCAAATCAGGGATTGTACCGTGCGGAAGTGAGGTGGAACAGTTTGCGTATGTGAGAGATGTCTTGGGCGGACGAATATCATCTCCCAATCTCTATGCAATTTCCCTTGAAATGACATTGACACCAGCCCCCGAGTCAACGATGGACTCTTTGAATTTAAATCCAGAGAGAGAGAGCATGGAACTGGGAATATTCATGGGTCTTCCCTCTTAGTCAGCTGCCTCAGCAGTAGTGACTTGCTTCTTGCCTTGATAAAGAGTACTTCGATCTCTTCCAGAGTTTCTCTGCAATCTCAGAAGTGACTCAGCAGAGGGCGGTACTCTAGAGCTTCTTCAAAAGTCAGTGTGTGGGGAATCCTTCGTACCATCTTCTCAAAGCCAAGCAGCTGCTTTGGAGAAATGGGGTCTCTGAGGTGTCTGGGTGGCTGGGTGGCATGGGGTATAGCGCCTTAGGTTTGTAAACCCTTTCTGCAGTCAAATCATGTGTCTTCTCGACTTCAGGGTGAGTGTCGATCGACACAGGAAGGGTATCGATCGATACTCCAGGTTTTGAGATTTCCCGTGAAAGTACTTGGACTGGTGTCAATCGATACTCGGTGGTTTCGATCGAGACCCTAGGATTTTCTGAATCCTCATCATCATCTTCTACAGGATCATCGAAGATTCTTGCATTCAAACCCTTTTCTACCACTGCAGTGACCTCTTTAGAACTTCCTAAGGTGATTGCATTGACGTGTTCATTCTGTGAATGAATCTTCTTTCCCTTGGCAGCTGCTGCAGTCTGAGTTAATTACTTGAGTTTCCAGCATCTTCTGATGAATACCAAGAGCATTGATCCTTCCACTTAGATCTTTGTACAGAGCATCTCTCTTACCATTGAAATCCACGGCTATCCGCTGCTGTCATCTAACCAACGTTTCAAACATAGACTCGATCTTGCTCTCCGGGGTTTTAGTAGGTAAAGACCGATAGGATGAATTCTCATAGTTCCTGGTGTAACCACTGTTCCGTGAAGGTTTCTGGTTCAACTGATTCGACCCAAAACCAGCTCCACCAATATAGTTAACATCCTCCACTTCATCTTCAGCAGCAAAGTGGACCGATTTTTGGGTCTTTCCCATCAACATATTGTTCATTGAATCCAACTTAGCATTCACCTCTGCGATTCATCTGCTATCCAAGTTACCAGCTTGCTTCTTGCGCTCCATGTCTGCATTCTTGGTACTATTGCTAGACGCCAAGTTTTTAATCAGCACATAAGCGTCCTCAGGATACCTGGTGTTGAAATTTCCATTGCTCACAGCATATAAAGCCATCTGGAGTACCTCCAATCAATCCCTCTGAAAAAATACCCAGCAGCTGAACCTGAGTGAACCCATGGTGCAGAAAATCTCTCTGATATGACCTGAAACGAATCCAAGCAGCCTTGAGTGCCTCTGTCGGACCTTGGTAAAACTGAAAAATCTTGTTCCTGAGCTCTTCGGATCTCGCATCATTATAGAAATTATTCAGGGACGATTTCTTCGTCTCGTCCCACGTAGTTAGCGAACCAGGAGACAACTGCTTCAGCCAATAAGTTGCATCCCCACCAAGAGAGTATGGGAAGAGCTTACATAAGAGGTAATCATAAGATACTCCATGGCACTTGATGCTTGTAACCAAGTCCTCAAACCTCTCAATGTGATCCATAGGGTGTTCATGAGAAAGATCATGAAAAGGGTGCTGTCCCACAAGAGTGTAATATGCAGGTTTCAGCTCAAAGTCATTCATCTGAAAAGCAGGAGGGCGAATCGCTGATCGATTGGCATAGAACTGATCAGGCCTATTGTACTCACCAATCGTCCTCCCACGATCAACCACAACATTCCCAGCATTCGCAACAGCAGCAGGGACAACGACGTTTCCAGCTTCATCAAGTCGCTGCCCTCTCTCATTGCACACTTGACCCTCTTGGTCTCTCAAAGCTCCAGCATCATCACGAATCAATACCACTGGATTATTCATCTCTGCTGACTTCTTTGCTTTCCTATTTGCACGTTCCAAATTTGCTAGCTTCTCTAATGACAGATTAACTAGCGGAGTGTTCTTGTTCCTTATGGTTCCTCTATTAGGCATACACCTGAAACACAAAAGTCTAGAACGTAAGTAATCTAATTCCACGACTGGTATCGACCGATACCACTAGGGTGTCGATCGATACTCGTCGATTTAGACGAAATTCGTAGCTAAAATCTAATGGCGAAATTGAGCTCCCGGCAACGGCGCCAAATTTGATATGCTTAAACTAATACCCTAAAAGTACTAAAGCAGTTGCTACAGTATATCAGGGGTCGAACACAAGAACTCAAGAAATCACACAATAGATCAGATAGATTCGAATTAAGCTAAACCAAAAGATGTAATTGAAAGCAATACGTAAACTAAACGAGTTGTAAGTTCAATGGAGGAAAGATAGGTTCAGGGTATTTCTCAAGAAATCAATGAATGCAGATAAACTAACTAACGGAATTCAGATTTAGCGCGGTTCTTGAACTCAAATCACTAAGCTATAATTAAGCAACTGTCGTTGCGAGAATTATCTAAATCTAAACTTCAGAATCCCAAATCTCTTTGCAAATTCCTACGAATAAATCAGCTTTAAAGTTCAGGTTTGATATGTTCACAAATCAATTAAACCAAATCTCTTTGCGAATAATCAATTTGCTCACCCTAGGTTCTATCAGGTAATTAATCGCACGCTCGTGCCTAATCAATTATCCTAAGATCTAAGTTCCAGATTCGTTAACCTAGAATTAGCTTTGAGAACAACCTATGGTGAAGAACTAATTCAGATGATGAATCCTAATCAACTAATCAACCTAGCATTCAGAGAAAAACCCTTATGAGAACCCTAAACCTAAGGTGGATCTACTCAGACATGGAGAATGAAAACAACATGATTGAATAGATCATCAAAGAAATCAATAAGAAACAGGAGTTCAGAGTTGTCTCCCCACAAACCAAAGTAAAATCAAGCGTAATGAAAGCGTAGCCTCCAAAGTGGCTGAAAAACCTAATTATAAAGCTAAAACACGTTTTGGGCTAAATTGTAAATAATAAAGTCTTCTGGGCAGTTTTGCAATTCCTCAACTCTTCATAAAAGTCGCGACTCGTGTCTTGCAGCAGTGAGTATCGACCGATACTGACTAGTATCGATCGATACTGAGGCTTCCAATCGGGTACTCAGCTACACGACTTCTGTTTCGCTCCAAAATGCTCCAGAAAGCTCAAATATCTCCAATTATGCTCCAAACGTGGTAAAACCTGTAAAGGACTCTAAAACACTACAAAATAGTAGAAAGACTCTATAAAACGGACTTATATCATGACCTAAAAGGGGTAAAAACCATGATATATCAACAGTGCAATTGATAATCTGATAGAACCTAGGGTGAGCAAAATAACTATCTGCAAAGAGATTTGGTTTAGTTGTTTTGTGAACAAATCAAACTTGAACTTAATGCTGGTTTAGTCTTTAGGATTTGCAAAGAGATTTGGAATTCTGAGATTTAGACTTAGATAATTCTCGCAACGACAGTTGGTTAATTATAGCTTAGTGATTTGAGTTCAAGAACCATGCTTAATCTGAACCCTGGCTAATTGGTTTACCTGCTTTCTCTGATTTCCTGAGAAATACCCTGAACTTATCTTCCTCCATTGAATTTACAACCCTTGATTTAAGTTACTACTGTCTTATTTTATTGATTTACTTAGCTTGATTCGAACCTATTTAATATATTGTGTGATTCTTGAATCTCTGTGGATTCGACCCCTAAATACTACAATCGATAAAGCTGTTAGTACTTTAGGGTATTACATTTGAGCTTATCAAATTTGGCGCCGTTGCCGGAGATTCTTAATTTGCCATTAGATTTTAGTCAAGAATTTCAACTAAGTCTGTCGGTATCGATCGACACCTTTGTTGGTATCGGTCGATACTCATTGTTACTTTTGTTACTTACATGCCTTGTCTTTTGTGTTTCAGGTGTATGCCCACTTGTGAAACCCGGAGGAACAAGAGCACTCAGCTAGTTTATCTTTCCAACAAGGAGCTAGCAAACGTGGAACGTGTAAACAGGAAAACAAAAAGGCCAGCAGAGATGAACAATCCAGTGGTATTGACTCGTGATGATGATGGAGCTTTGAGAGACCAAGAGGGTCAACTGTGCAATGAGAGAGGTCAACGACTTGATGGAGATGGAAATGCCATTATCCCTCCAGTTGTTGTTGGTGAGATTGTCGCGCCAGCTGCTCGAGGCAACGAGGGGAATGTTGTGGTTAATCGTGGTAGAACGATTGGTGAGTACAGCAGGTCTGATATATTCTATGTCAATCGATCTGCGATTCGCCCTTCTACTTTTCAGAGGAATGACTTTGAGCTGAAACCTGCATACTTCACTCTTGTGGGTCAGCACCCTTTTCATGGTCTTTCTCATGAACACCCCATGGATCACATTGAGAAGTTTGAGGATTTGGTCACTAGCATCAAATACAATGGGGTATCCAATGATTTCCTCTTCTGTAAGCTCTTCCCATATTCTTTTGGTGGAGATGCAGCTTATTGGCTGAAGCAGTTGCCGCCTGGATCATTGACTACCTCGGAAGAGACCACGAATGCCTTCTTGAACAATTTCTATGTTGATGCAAGGTCTGAGGAGCTTAGGAATAAGATCTCCCAATTTTCCCAGGGAGCGACTGAGGCATTCAAAGCTGCTTGGATTAGGTTCAGATCGTATAAGAGGGACTCTCCACATCACGGGTTGACCAATGTTCAGTTGATGGGTATCTTCTTCAATGGGATTGATTGGAGGTATCAGATGGCCTTAGATGCTGCTAGTAATGGGAACTTCAACACCATGTATCCTGACGATGCTTATGTGCTTATTGAGAACTTGACATCTAGCAATAGTACCAAGAATGCAGACTTTGATCAAAGAAAGCATACTAGAAGCATGGATGGATCGCATATTGCTGAGGTTCAAGCTAAGTTGGATTCAGTGCACAATCTCTTGATGGGAAAGACGATGAAGGTTGTTCACTTTGCTGATGAGGTTGAGACCTTCAATGAGGATGAAGTGGAAGATGTTAACTACATTGGTGGTTCTGGTTTTCAAGGTCAGAGAAATCAATACCACCATAACAACAACTGAAACTTCACCAACAATGCTAAGCAAGGAGTGTACAAGTTTTAAGGCAATCAAACTGGTTTTGGAACTAATCAATTTGTCCAGAAACCATCCCAGAACAGTGGCTACACTCGCACCTATGGGAGTTCTTCTTATCAACATCTACCTGCTAAAACCCCAGAGAGCAAGGTTGAGTGTATGCTTGAACAGCTTCTTCAGGGACAGCAGAAGATGATAGTGGATTTCAGTGGAAAGATGGATGCCATGTACACATACCTGAATGGAAAAATCGAGGCTCTCAGTATTCACCAGAAGAAGCTGGAAACTCAAGTTGCCCAAACTGCAGGTGCTGTGAAGAGGCAAGATGGTTTTCTTCCAGGTAAAACAGAAGATCCAATGGCACACATTAATGTAATCACCTTGAGGAGTGGAAAAGAGGTCAATCCAGGAGTGAAAAAGAGCCTAACTGCAGGAAATCTCGTCGATCTTATGGACGAAGACGATGAGAATTCCGAACGTCCCAGGGTATTGATATATCATGGTTTTTACCCCTTTTAGGCCATGATATAAGTCTTTTTATAGAGTCTTTATAGTTTTTCGTAGTATTTTAGAGTCTTTTAAAGGTTATAGCACGTTGGGAACATAATTTGAGATATTGGAGCTTTCTGGAATATTCTGGAGCGAAGCAGAGTTTCGTGTAGCCGAGACATCAAAATCACCTGAGTATTGATCGATACTTCCTAGTATTGATCGATACTTCCTAGTATCGATCGATACCCGTCGAGGAAACAGAAGGATCGCGACTTATTGAAGAGTTGAAGAATTGCAGAATTGGCTCAGAAGACTTTGATATTTACAAGATGGCCCAGAACGTGTTTAACTTATATATTAGGTTTTCAACCACCTGTTTAGGCTATGCTTTATTTTCTAAGCTTTATTTTCTATACTTTGGTTTGAGACAAGTCTGAATCTCCCTTCGTCCGAGATCAGATCTCAAAACCTCTTGTTAATCTTATTTTCTATTGATGATTTATTCAGTTATGTTGATTATTTCATTCTCCATGTCTGAGTAGATCCACTTTAGGTTCAGGGTTCTCATATGGGTTTTCTCTTAATGCTAGGTTGATTAATTTATAGGATTCACCATCTGAATTAGTTCTTCGCCTTAGGTTGTGTTCAAAGCTAATTCTAGGTTGACGAATCTGGAACTTAGATCTTAGGATAATTGATTAGGCACGACAGTGCCATTAATTACCTGATAGAACCTAGGTGAGCAAATTGATTATTCGCAAAGAGATTTGGTTTAATTGTTTTGTGAACATATCAAACCTGATATTAAAGCTGATTTAGACTTTAGGATTCGCAAAGAGATTTGGAATTCCTAGGATTTAGATTTAGATAATTCTCGCAACGACAGTTGGTTAATTATAGCTTAGTGATTTGAGTTCAAGAACTGCGCTAAATCTGAATCCTGCTAGTTAGTTTATCTGCATTCATTGATTTCCTGAGAAAAACCCTGGGCCTATCACTACAAGAAAACACCCCTTTTGCAACGACATATATCGTCGTAAAATCGTTGCAAAACAGGTGTACCATCGAATTTGCGACGAAACGTAAATCGTCGTTAACAGATCGTCGCAAACCAAATTTCGTTGTAAAATCGTCGGCAAATTACGAGGGGAAAAAAATCGTCACTAAATCGTCGGTAAAAAATCGTTGTAAAATCGTCGCAAATTAACAATGATTTTACGACGAATAAAAAGACGTCGTAACAACGATGGCAATTCGAAGGCAATTCACGACAAAACAACGACGAATTGAGGAGGTAAATATTTCATCGTAAATTCGTCGAAAAACTATAATCGTTGCCAAATCGTCGTTAATGAAACGTCGTAAAATCGTCGCAAATTAACGACGATTTTACGACGATTGTTAATTTTTTTAGTTAATTAATTAATAAATTATAAATTTTATTTTATTTTTAAAATTTAATTAATTTCGAAATTATAATTTTAAATTTAATAAAATTATAATATTATTTAATAAAATTTTCTTACAAATATTCTAACTAAAAATATTATTACAAATCTTCTTACACAAAATCATCGATACCCATCACTCAAAATCTTCTATTTTCTATTCTAATTTATGTTCTATCCATTACTCAAAATCTTCTAATTTCTGTTCATATCTATCAATTTGATTTTGTTTCTATCAACCTATTTTCTTTCATTCCTATATATCTATATTAACCTAAATTAAATACAAATTAAAATAAATTATTTAAAATTTGACATTTTTGCAAGGTTTTGTGAGAGAGGAGAGATTGAGATTTGAAGAATGAAGAAATAAAATCTGAGCGTGTGTTTATATAGAATTTGTGGTCGTCGCTAAATCGTCACAAATTGCGACGATTTTACGAGAAATCGTCGCAAAATCGTCGCAAAATGAAAATTTTTTTTTTTGGTTTTCCCACACGCGGGAGCAATCAAACTTTTTATTTACCGAGACGCGGTAAATTAAATTCATAGTTTGCGACGATTTTACGACGATTTGTCATAAAATCATCGCAAATTTGCGACGATTTAGCAACGAAAAATTGTAAAAATATGGTTTAGGGTATAGGGCATATGTACGACGATTGTTACATCGATTGCAACACATCTAAATCCATCTAAATGTTTATCATAAACTCTAAATCTTCAAATCATCTATATGATCATTGAGATTGAAGAAAGACTAAAACATAGAGTAAACGTATATGGTAGCTTTGCTAAGATGAAGTAAGACAATGAGTTTGCAGAGAGAACAATGATTGATCAAGTTTCTATTTCCAATTAATTCAATAAACTCATGATAAATTTTAATGAGAGTTGCAAAATACAATGAGATGGATTGGGTTTAGGGTTTTGGGCATATGGTTTAGGGTTTAGATGGACTTCAAAGAAATCGTCGGAAAATCGTCGCAAATTTGCAACGATTTTACAACGATTTAAAAAAATAGTTGCTAAATCGTTGCTAATTTGCGACGATTTCACAACGATTTTGAAAATTGTCGCTAAATCGTTGCTAAGTTGCGACGATTTAGCAACGATTGTCAACATCGTCGCTAAATCGTTGTAAATTTTGCAACGATTTTACTACGATTTCTTTGAAATCCATCTAGACCCTAAACCCTATGCTCTATACCCTAAAGTTTAACATCTCATTGTTAAGATGTATAGGTTTGGATTTCTTAATTCCATTTTAGTTCAACGATATACCCTAAACCGTATTTTTTCAAAATCGTTGCTAAATCGTTTCAAATTTTGCAACGATTTTACTACGATTTCTTTGAAATCAATCTACACCCTAAACCCTATGCTCTATACTCTAAACTTTAACATCTCATTGTTAAGATGTATAGGTTTGGATTTCTTAATTCCATTTCAGTTTGATGATATACCCTAAACCGTATTTTTTTCAAAATCGTTGCTATATCGTTGCTAATTTGCGACGATTTTACAACGATTTTCAAAATCGTTGCTATATCGTTGCAAATTTTGCAACGATTTTACTACGATTTCTTTAAAATCCATCTTGACCCTAAACTCTATGCTCTATACCCTAAAGTTTAACATCTCATTGTTAATATGTATAGGTTTGGATTTCTTAATTCCATTTTAGTTCAACGATATATCATAAACCGTATTTTTTCAAAATCGTTGCAAATTTTGCAACGATTTTACTACGATTTCTTTTAATTCCATCTACACCCTAAACCTTATGCTCTATACCCTAAACTTTAACATCTCATTGTTAAGATGTATAGGTTTAGATTTCTTAAATCTATTTCAGTTCGACGATATACTTCAAACCGAATTTTTTCAAAATCGTTATAAATTTGCAACGATTTTACTACGATTTCTTTGAAATCCATCTACACCCTAAACCCTATGCTCTATACCCTAAAATTTAACATTTCATTGATAAGATGTTAATGTTTGGATTTGAGACGTTAAGATTTTAAGATGTTAAGGTTTGAAATCCAAACCTTAACATGTTAACAATGAGATGTTAAATTTTAGGTATAGAGCATAGGGTCTAGGATGTAGATGGGTTTCAAAGAAATCGTACTAAAATCGTCGCAAATTTAGCAACGATTTTGAAAATCGTTGTAAAATTGTCGCAAATTGGCAACGATTTTCAAAATCGTTGTAAAATCGTCGCAAATTAGCAACAATTTTCAAAATCGTTGCAAATTTGCAACGATTTTACAACGATTTATATTCGTTGGAATGTACCAACGATTTTCCGACGATTTTCAAAATCGTTGTAAAATCGTCGTTAAGGTGATGGTGATTTGCAACGAAAATAAATCGTTGCAAAGAATCGTTGCTAAACCTGTGTTTTCTTGTAGTGTATATTTTCCCAATTGAATTACAACTCGTTTTAATTTCTGCACTGCTTTCAATTACATATGTTTGGCTTAGCTTTATTCTCAACTATACAATCTATTGTGCATCTCTTTGAGTCTTTGTGGTTCGACCCCTAGCTATATTACAACTACTGCTTTAGTACTGTTAGGGTATTAATTTGAGCATATCAAATTTGGCGCCGTTGCCGGGGACTCAATTCGCCATTAGATTTTATTTTGAGAATTTCGACTAAGTTCATCGGTATCGATCGATACTCTGTTGTATCGGTCGATACTCGTCGTCTTCTTTTGTTGATATCGATCAACACCACTTGGTATCGATCGATACTCAACGTATTTTTTTTGGTTACTTACGTGCCTTGTCTAGTGTTTTGTTTTCAGGTGTATGCCTGTTCGTGAAACCAGAAGCAACAAGAGCACTCAGCTAGTTGAACTGTCACTGGAACAGCTAGCGCTTGTGGAACGCACAAACAGAAAGACCAAGCAAACATCAGGGATGAACAACCCAGTGGTTTTAAGAGCTGATGAAGCTGGAATTCTGAGAGACCAAGAGGGTCATGTGTGCAATGAAGGAGGGCAGCGACTTGATGAAGCTGGAAACGTCGCTGTCCCTACTGCTGTTATTGAGATTGTCTCGCCAACATTGGGAATGCTGCAGGTGTTCGAGCTCGGACACTTGGCGAGCACAACAGACCTGATCAGTTCTATGCCAATCGATCTGCGATTCGCATCCCAACTTTTCAGAGGAACGACTTCGAGCTGAAGCCTGCGTACTATGCTCTCGTGAGTCAGAGTCCTTTCCATGGCCTACCTCATGAGCATCCCATGGATCATATCGAGAGGTTCGAGGATTTGGTCACTGGTATGAAGTACAATGGAGTGCCCAATGAGTACCTTTTCTGCAAACTCTTCCAGTACTCTCTTGGTGGAGATGCTGCTTATTGGCTGAAGCAGTTGACTCCTGGTTCACTAACTACATGGGAAGAGACGAAGAATGCATTCCTGTACAATTTCTATGATGATGCGAGATCCGAAGAGCTCAGGAACAAGATCTCTCAATTTTCTCAAGGTCCAACAGAGGGACTCAAGGCTGCTTGGATTCGCTTCAAATCTTACCAGAGAGATTGTCCGCACCATGGGTTCAATCAGGTTCAGCTGTTGGGCACATTCTAGAGAGGGATAGACAGGAGGTACCAGATGGCTTTGGATACTGCGAGTAATGGGAATTTCAACACCAGATATCCAGATGATGCGGTTGTGCTAATTGAGAACTTGGCGTCTAGTAATAGCACCAAGAATGCCGATTTCGAGAGGAAGAAGCAGGCTGGAGGAATTGATGCATCGCAGATTGCTGAAGTTCAAGCCAAGCTGGATTTCCTGATCGGGAAGAATCAGAAAGCGGTCCACTTTGCTGCTGGGAATGAAGTAGAAGATGTTAACTATGTTGGTGGTTATGGATTTCAGGGTCAACAATTTTGGTACAACAACAACCGAAACTTCAACAACAACACTCGCAATTACGGAAATTCTTCGTACCAGCCCATCTCTCCAAAGTCCACAGACAATAAGATGGAACTCATGATGGAACAGGTTCTTCAGGGACAGCAGAAGTTGCAGGTGGATTTCAATGGGAAGTTTGACTCGCTGTACATGGATCTGAATGGAAAAATCGAAGCCATCAGTCTCTCCCAAAGGAAGCTGGAAACTCAGGTCGCTCAAACCGCATCAGCTGTGCAGAGGCAGGAAGGTTTTCTTCTAGGGAGAACTGAAAATCCAAGAGCACACGTCAATGCGATCTCCTCAAGTGCAGAAATTTTCAATGAGGATTCTGAAATCGCCAAGGCATCGATCGATACCCCCAAGTGTCGATCGATGCCGGTTACAATTCTGAAACGGGATACTTCCAAATCCCGTGTATCGATCGATACCCCATTAGTATCGGTCGATACTGAGGCGTTTTCTAAGGAGACACTTGAGGTTTCGACTGTGGTGCCTAAGGTAGTTGCAGAACGAGTGTATATACCCAAGATGCCTTATCCTATAATTCCTAAGCTGACAAGGAAGGAATGGGAGGACGCTAGATGCAAGTATTTGCTGAATAAGCAGAATTTGGAGCTTCTTTCTGATGATGATGTATCTGCCAAGGACGATTCAACTGCACTAGTATCGATCGATACCCTACCTGGTGTCGATCGATACCCGTCGCAGAACGAGCCAGAAACTGTGAAAACACCTGAGTTGATTGCAGAAAGAGTTCGCAAGCCCAAGAAGCTGAATCCTATTCCTAAACACCTCAGGGATCCTATCACTCCAAAGCAGCTGCGTGGCTTTGAGAAGAGGGTACGAAGGATACCTCATTCGTTCACTTTTGAAGAAGCTCTAGAGGACTGGCCTCTGCTGAGTCACTTCAAAGATTGCAGAAAAACTGAGGAAGAGATCAAGGCACTCTTCATTAAGGCCAGAGGCACACCTCCACTGAGACAGTTGACTAAGAGGGAAGACCCAGGGATCTTCTCAGTTCCATGCTCTATCTCTATAGTTGAATTCAAAGAATCTCTCGTTGACTCAGGAGCCTGCGTCAATGTCATGTCCAGGGCAATTGCAGAGAGATTGGGAGCTGATATTCAACCTCCAAAGACATCTATCACGTTGGTGAACGATTCCACCTCTCTTCCATATGGGGCGATTGCTGATTTGATGATCACAATAGGAGATTGCCTGGTTCCTACTGATTTTCAGTTTGTGGAGATGAATGCAAAATCTCGTACGCAGTTGATTCTCAGAAGACCGTTCATGGCTACAATAGGTGCGATTATGGACAAACCCAGCAAGCACATCTCATTCTCATACATTGACAAGGAGGTGTACTACAAAGCCATCCCTAGAGGAACTCCTGGACGTGTCTCTTGCATCGAAGCTGTAATAGGAGCGACATTGATATCATATCCTTTGGAAGAGCCTCCTGATGAGCCAACTATCGCAGACATTTCTGCTGAACCGCCCAGCATTCCCAAGGAAGTTGTCAAGAAGGCTAAGGCAACAAAGAAGAAGGCCAAGAGCAAAAAGGTCGAGAATCCCCATGTCACTTTAATCCCTCAGAAGAGTGATGGGAATTAGATTGAGTATAAGGTCAAGTGCAAAGGAGCTTCGAAGCCATTCTCTAAGGCTAGAATTCTTCTTACTTCGGAGCTGAAAAAGAAAGGACAAGAGTTCGTGGAAAGTATGCTGAGCAGAACTCTTAAGCTAGCAATGTTAAGTTGTGGAGCCTGTTTTGGTGCAAGCTCTCACTCTTATCCAGCCTGAAGGGCGTTACAGTCAAGCTATTGACTTTAAACGAGTGCTTGGTGGGAGGCAACCCACTGGTGAGTCTGTTTTTGAGTCGTTTTTCTTTTTATTTTCGTTCGTTTTGTGTTTGTGTCAGATAAACAAGAAGCAAACTCGAAATCGCCTGAGTGTCGATCGATACCCTTCAGTATCGATCGATACCCTACGCGATTGAGACAAGTTCATGTCGATTTAAGTCTGGTATCGATCGATACCAGACTGTGTGTCTATCGATACTCGATGTTCCAGCAAGGTAACTTCTTGTTTTTCCCAATTTTATTATGTTCTTTTGTTTTCTTTCACTGACTCTAGGCTAGATAACACTGGGGACAGTGTTGTTCAAGTCTGGGGGAGGTGTCTGCTGACATTGTGTTTGTTTTTCTTAGAGTCATAAAATAAAAAAAATTGTCGTTTTATTGAGTAAAAACTTGTTGGAGATAATGATCATGTGCTTGAATTGTTGCGTTGATTTGGTTTTTGAGTGACCAGTGTTACAGGATCAGCTCTAGATCGACTAATGAAAAATCCAAGGACTGACCAGTTGACTAGAAAACATCCATGTCTCCAGCGGAGTTCTCTTAAAACCTTAGCCAACTTTTGCACTTCATCGATATGGTTATTGTTCATAGAGCTCGATTCATCATTCATATCTGATTAAGGAACCCATGTGTTTAGAGTTATGGTATCTCTCTCCCCTGTTATAAGTTGATAAATAAGAGCATAAAAGATTATATGATTTTTTTATGAGTAGAGGGCTAGGAAAATTTCCAGCGATCCCATTATTCTACTTAAGAGGGAATGATCACGCAAAGGTTGAAAGCGAGGTTAGGAAAATTTCACGTGATACCATTATTCGCCTACATCCTTTGATACATAGAGAGGGAAGAACCGGGGATTTGATGTCAAACACCATCAATACTCGCGTCTCATACCTTGATGTGTATATGCAAAGCTGAAAATAAAAGAAAGAACATAATAAGAAACAAGTCTGGGGTAGAGAAATTGACACAAAAAGTGTGAAAAATGATGGTTCTTTGTCATGATATTGTCTGTTAAAGAATCTAGAAGGTTCTTAAACATTGGCTGCAGCGATGAAACTGGCGATGAGGGTTTTACTTGAACAATATTGTGAGATAATGTGTGGAGTCTAGAAAAGTTGCGAATGTCTACGGAGAAGTACATGGTGGTTAGATCAAAAGTTGGTTATGTAACATTTGGGTACTTGGGAAAAGGATCTCTGCAATGGTTCGTGAACAGGTGAGTCTCTACGTTTTCAAACCTCTTTCTCTGTTTAGTCTTCTATTTGTTTGAGGGCAAGCAAAGGCTAAGTCTGGGGGAGTTGATATATCATGGTTTTTACCCCTTTTAGGCCATGATATAAGTCTTTTTTATAGAGTCTTTCTAGTGTTTCGTAGTATTTTAGAGTCTTTTACAGGTTATAACATGTTTGGAGCATAATTGGAGATATTGGAGCTTTCTGGAACATTCTGGAGCAAAGCAGAGATCCGTGTAGCTGAGACATCAAAATCACCTGAGTATCGATCGATACTTCCTAGTATCGATCGATATCCGTCGAGGAAACAAAAGGATCGCGACTTATTGAAGAGTTGAAGAATTGCATAATTGGCCCTGAAGACTTTGATATTTACAAGATGGCCCAGAACGTGTTTTAGCTTATAAATTAGGTTTTCAGCCACCTATTTAGGCTATGCTTTATTTTCTAAGCTTTATTTTCTATACTTTGGTTTGAGACAAGTCTGAATCTCCCTTCGTCCGAGATCATATCTCAAAACCTCTTGTTAATCTTATTTTCTATTGATGATTTATTCAGTTATGTTGATTATTTCATTCTCCATGTCTGAGTAGATCCACTTTAGGTTCAGGGTTCTCATAAGGGTTTTCTCTAAATGCTAGGTTGATTAATTTATAGGATTCACCATCTGAATTAGTTCTTCGCCTTAGGTTGTGTTCAAAGCTAATTCTTGGTTGACGAATCTGGAACTTAGATCTTAGGATAATTGATTAGGCACGACAGTGCGATTAATTACCTGATATAACCTAGGTGAGCAAATTGATTATTCGCAAAGAGATTTGGTTTAATTGATTTGTGAACATATCAAACCTGATCTTAAAGCTGATTTAGACTTTAGGATTCGCAAAGAGATTTGGAATTCCTAGGATTTAGATTTAGATAATTCTCGCAACGACAGTTGGTTAATTATAGCTTAGTGATTTGAGTTCAAGAACTGCGCTAAATCTGAATCCTGCTAGTTAGTTTATATGTATTCATTGATTTCCTGAGAAAAACTATGGGCCTATATTTTCCCAATTGAATTACAACTCGTTTTAATTTCTGCACTGCTTTCAATTACATCTGTTTGGCTTAGCTTTATTCTCAACTATACAATCTATTGTGCATCTCTGTGAGTCTTTGTGGTTCGACCCCTAGCTATATTACAACTACTGCTTTAGTACTGTTAGGGTATTAATATGAGCATATCAGGTATCGACCTGCACCACCGAGTATCGATCGACAGCTATCCAAATTCTTTCTCGAGACGCTAAAAAGCCCCGAGTGTCGACCGATACCCGTCCTGTATCGATCGATACCCAACTTGAAGTCGAGAAGACACCTGAGTTGATCGAAGATATGGTTTACAAACCTAATATACCTTACCCTAGGCCTATTGGGAAGACAAAGAATGAGGTGGAGGACTCTAGATGCAAAGCGATAATGGATAAGTTTATTGTTGAGCTTCCTTTTGTTGATGCTATCAAAACTTCCCCAGCCTTTAGGAGATATGTTAAGAGGATGGTATCAAGCAATGTGAACCTTGAAGAAGGAGTTCTGATGATTACTCATGAGTGCAGCGCGATTCTTCTCATCAAGATCCCAAAGAAACTACCTGACCCAGGGAGTTTTCTGTTAGATTGTACAATCTTCACAGAAATATTTGAGCGTTCTCTTTGTGATCTTGGCTCAAGTGTGAACCTTATGTCATACTCAGTTGCTAAGCGGATAGGGATGACATACTTCAAGTCCACTAGGATCTCACTGATACTTGCTGATCGCTCAGTTCGACTTCCCGAAGGATTGCTCGGAGATGTCTCAATTAAGATTGGGAATTGCTTGATCCCGACTGATTTCAGTGTCTTGGAGTATGATTCAGAGCCCAAAGATCCTCTTATTCTGGGAAGGCCATTCTTAGCACCAGCCGGAGCTTTGATAGACTGCAGGAATGGGAAGATATCTCTCAACATCGGTGATTTGGTTATGACTTTCAACATGGAGAAGATGATGAAGAGACCAACCATCGATGGGCAGGCATACTTTGTTGATATTTTCAGCGATATTGCTGAAGAGTATTTTCTGGAGATGCATTATGAGAATCCATTAGAGAGGGTATTGGTCTGTTCAGCTGATTTAGAGGTGTACTTGAGTGATGTTGTTGCAGGATACTCTAAGATGCTCGACACAACAGGAGCAGTATCGATCGATACTCACCTAGTATCGGTCGATACCGGTCGACACAACCTGCGAGCTTGCGAGGAGTTGGCCGAGACTTCTACGAAAGCTGTTGTGCTTAGTGATTGGAGTGAGGAGAAAGCTCCTAAGATCGAACTCAAACCACTCCCAGACAATTTAAGGTATGTTTTTCTTGGTCCGAATTCCACATACCCAGTGATCATTAATGCTTCCTTAAACAACGCAGAGATCACATTACTGTTGCGCAAGTATCACAAAGCTCTTGGCTATTCTCTTGATGACATTTCAAGTATAGCCCCAGACTTGTGCATGCATAGGATTCATCTTGAGGACGAGTCAAAATCTTCAGTTGAGCATCAGAGGAGGCTGAACCCGAACTTGAAAGAAGTGGTCAAGAAGGAGGTAATGAAGCTCCTGGAAGCAGGGATCATCTATGCCATCTCGGACAGCTCTTGGGTCAGTCTAGTTCATGTTGTCCCTAAGAAAGGAGGGATAACTGTGGTGAAGAATGAGAACGACAAGCTGATCCCTACTATGACAATCACTGGGCATCGAATGTGTATTGACTACAGGAAGTTGAATGCGGCCACAAGAAAATATCACTTCCCATTACCATTCATTGATCAGATGCTGGAAAGGTTGGCGAGTCATCCATACTACTGTTTTCTCGATGGGTACTCAGGTTTCTTTTAGATTCTGATACATCCGGAGGACCAAGGGAAGACAACCTTTACATGTCCTTATGGCACATTCGCTTACAGAAGAATGCCCTTTGGTTTATGTAACGCTCCAACGACTTTTCAAAGATGCATGATGTCTATCTTCACAGACATGATTGAGGGTTTTATGGAGGTGTTCATGGATGACTTTTCAGTGTATGGATCATCGTTCAAGAGCTGTCTTGATAACTTGTGCAAGGTGCTACATAGATGTGAAGAGAAACACTTGGTTCTTAATTGGAAAAAGTGTCACTTTATGGTTCAGGATGGCATCGTTCTTGGGCACAAGGTTTCTGCGGCTGGGATAGAAGTTGACAAAGCCAAGATTCAAGTCATGACAAGCCTCCAACCACCGAATTCTGTGAAGGATATTCAAATCTTCCTTGGTCATGCTGGGTTTTACAGAAGATTTATCAAGGACTTCTAAAAACTAGCACGCCCACTCACCGCCCTATTATGCAAGGAGGTCAAATTTGACTTCACCCTTTATTGTCTTGCAGCCTTTGAGGAGATTAAGAAGGCATTGGTGAGTGCTCCTATTGTCCAACCTCCAGATGGGACTCTGCCTTTTAAGATTATGTGCGACGCTAGTGATTTTGCTGTTGGATCGGTTTTAGGTCAGAGGAATGATAAGAAACTTCATGTCATCTACTATGCCAGCAGGACATTGGATGATGCCCAGCGTAACTACAACACCACATAGAAAGAAATACTTGAAGTTGTTTACTCCTTTGAAAAATTTCGGTCCTACCTGATTGGGAGCAAAGTGATTGTTCATACGGACCACGCTGCTCTCAAATATCTGCTGCAGAATAAGGATCTCAAACCTCGCCTTTGTTGTTGGGTCCTTTTGCTCCAAGGCTTTGACAATGAAGTTAAGGACAAGAAGGGCATAGAGAATGGGGTTCCTGACCATCTTTCGCGGATACGGATCGATGAAGACGTTCCTATTGATGATTTCCTAGCAGAATAGGGCATCTACTTCATCCATACTAGGTTTCAAAGTGTTTCTGCCGAACACCTGCAGTTTTCACGAGTTACAGGTGTTGGTATCGATCAACACCTTCCTAGTGTCGATCGATACCCATCGCCATTCGGAACAGTTTTGTCTATGGATCACGATGATGCTTCTGAGGAGTATCTAGCTGATGTGACTGTTCCCGTTCGACCATGGTACGCTGATATCGCCAACTACATCGTTGCAGAGGACGAGCCAAAGCATCTCAAGAAATATGATAGGAAGAAATTTCTGCGTGACATAAGGAGATACTTTTGGGATGAACTTTACCTGTACGAACACTGCTCTTATGGGATGTACAGGAGATGTATTGCAGAAACTGAGGTACATGAGGTGCTATTTCATTGTCATGGGTCTGAGTATGCTGGACACTTTTCTACTTTCAAGACAGTGTCCAAGGTTCTTCAAGCAGGCTTTTGGTGGCATACGATGTTTAAGGATGCTCATGTTTTCATCTCGCAGTGTGATGTTTGTCAGAGGAGAGGGAAGATCAGTAAGAGACATGAGATGCCACATAACTTCATCATTGAGTTTAAAGTCTTTGATTGTTGGGGCAACGATTTCATGGGATCTTTTCCTTTATCATATGGGAATAAGTACATCTTGGTTGCTGTAGACTATGTGTCTAAGTGGGTGGAAGCAATCGCTAGTCCAACAAATGATTCTTCAGTGGTCCTGAAGTTGTTCAAGAGTATCATTTTCCCTACATTTGGAGTACCTCGAATTGTTATAAGTGATGGTGGCACTCACTTCATTAACAAGGTCTTCGAACAGCTGTTGAAGAAACACGGTGTGAATCATCGCGTCGCTACTCCCTATCACCCACAGACTATTGGGCACTGGGCAGGTTGAGGTCTCCAACAGGCAGATCAAGGAGATCTTGGAGAAGACAGTAGGTCCCACTCGGAAGAATTGGTTTGCAAAGCTGGATGATGCACTGTGGGCTTATAGGACTGCTTTCAAGACACCACTTGGGACTACACTGTTTCACTTGGTTTATGGGAAAGCTTGCATCTTCCAGTGGAAATCAAGCACAAGGCAGCATGGGCTACGAAGATGATGAACTTTGACATCAAGCGTGCTGCTGAGAGGCGATTGATTCAGCTGGATGAGATTAGTCACTACGCCAATGAGAACTCAAAGTTGTACAAGGAGAGGACTAAGGCGTATTACGACAAGAAGATCCTCTCTAGACACTTTGCACTGAATTACCAGGTACTTATGTATAACTCTCGTTTACAATTGTTTTCTGGAAAATTGCGTTCTCGTTGGTCAGGTCTTTTCACGATCAAGGAGGTTAGACCACACGGTGCAGTTGTCCTGCTGAGTACATCAGGCGAAGAGTTCACTGTCAATGGACAAAGGGTGAAACACTATTGGGCGAAAACCGAGATTCCAAAAGGACACATGGTACCTCTGGAAGATGCACCCACCGTCTGATCGTCCATAAAGTCAGGCTAGTGACGTAAAACAAGAGCTTGGTGGGAGGCAACCCACTGGTGAGTCTGTACATATCTCTTTTATTTCTTTTGTTATTGGTTTTGTGCCTTGTGTTTTCAAGTGAATCGGATGAAAAGGGGCTGTGTCGACCGATGCCATTCTGGGTATCGATCGACACCAGGAGAAACAAATGTTGGATCGACCAATGGTCCTTGTATCGATCGACACCACTAATGGTATCGGTCGATACCATACGCGCAGGTACGTTCCCTTTTAAAACCCTCAGGGTTTTTCTATTTCTTTCCTCAGCCACCATCGATCGATCCCGAAACCTCTCCCTCTCAAAATCGCAAATTCCTCAATTCTTCACGGATTTGAGTGATTCAAGGGCCTAACCTTGTTAGATTTTCGTGCTCTTCCTATTTATGTCATCCATTCTCTCGATCTGCAAGGTATGACACACGAATTCCTCTTTTTCAATCTATGACACAAGGTTTGGGTTTTCGGATTTTTGACTCTTCGAACTTGATTTAATGGATATATCCGCCTTACCTAGGTTGTTCTAGAGGAATTTCGACCCACCTTATGCTTGTATATGCCTTGATTACGAGTTTTGAATCGAGGAGTTCGGAATCGCATTGGTATCAATCGATACCCACTTGGTGTCGGTCGATACCAAGCGCCTTATGTTGTGTTTGTTGTGTTTTGATGGAATTTTGGGATTTATTCTGTGTTTGCTGTGTTCTTTGGCTTTGATTGCAGATGGCCTTGAAAAAGCAAGAGCTATAGAGACAGATGATGCAACAGAAACTCTCACAGAATGATGCAGTAAATATTGGCACAAGGATTTCTCAAAACCGATTCATTAGATTATCTTTTAATGGTAACTTACAAGTCTACCAAACTAGAGAACTTACAAGTATCTCCTAGAAAATCTAATGCCTCACAAGCTTCTCAAACCATACAAGTATTGAAAGCTTCTCTCTTGATTTCCATACATGAAACCCTAAACCCCTTTTTCCCTTAGAAACTCTTAGCGCTACAATGCATGAGTCTCTAAAGAGGTAAACAGACTTATATTTATAATGACAGATCCAAACTCTTTTCCTAATTCTACCCAAACTAGGAAAAGACCAATTTCCTTTTCTTTTTCTCTTTTTCCTTTTCTTCTTTGATATCTTCTTTTTTCCTTTGATATCCTTAGATCGTTGATTGTAGGCTTTGACTTCATCTTGGAATAACTTGTCCAGCTCAGCTACAAGACTCCACGCCTGCTTTCCTCTTCACAGTAGCATTCTCTTAGTTTTTAGACTCTTGTGACACGTTCTGTGACTTTGTGATTATGACAGGAAATGTTGTTACAGAAATCTCTGCAGCTTCTGTAACAAGAATCTCTCCAGCTTATGTAACACGAATCTCTGCATCTTCAACCTTCCCCTTATTAACTTAGTGTGTCTTCTCAAACATGAGTATGAAAGCATACACATAAACACTCAACAACAATAACCAGATGTTCAGATGAGAATATCAATTCTCTACTCCCCCAAAATCTTTGAGTCTCCTTTATAATTAAATTTTATATCTTTGTCTAGTCCCCCTAAAATAGAAACCAAATCACAGATATTCAGCTGCCACTAGATCTCCCCCTGTTTGAGAGCACACTAAAGTTAAAAACCACTTGTTTTATGCTCAACTTTTTTCTTGGAGGCTCTATCTCTCAAGTCTCTTATCAAAAACCTGCAACTGATCATACTTGTTCTAATATCACCGTCTCTGATGTTGGAGTATACTCTCCATTTCTTTGCAAATTTGGGCTTGATCATGCTAAAATCAATGACTTTATTTTCAGATTTGGGCTCGAGAACAAATGATTTAAGGCCCATATGAGACCCAGACTTTAGACCAATTCTCCATTTTTTTTTTTTTTTTTTTCACGACAAGCCTTCTTCTCCGACGCTAGTTTCGCCGAAAACTCCACGCACTCCGGTGAGAATCTCCGACCACCATCTTCTGGTCCTCCCGGTGAAATCCCATCACCCAACCTTCTGCATAACCACCTGAGCTGACGGCGAAATCCTAACTACTCGAAGCTTCTTCTTCGATTTCGATGCCGACAATCGCCGATACAACGCCCACCGCCATCTCTGTGAATTCTGGCGGTTCTTCCAGTAACTCGAACCACCACCGCCTCTGAAATTCCATGTGTTTCTCTGTGGCCTTTACTCATTGATTCAGAAGCTCCTTCACCGGAGAAGTTTTTTTTTTTTTTTTTTTCAACTGTGAATTTCTTCTAAGCGGAGAAGACGAAACACGATTTCCTCCGGACATCATCACGGTTCCTCAGGCGTCTGCTTCTGATGATGTAACCCGCGCTTCCTTGTTTCTCCGATCAACTATTCCCGTCGATTCCACAAACGTCAACAAGATCCAATTCACATCCGCCTCCGACTTTGTTATTTGGAATCTCTGCAATCTCTGGTGAGATCTCTATCTCTGCACTTCTCTGCAATTAAATTTCTGGTATTTTTCCCATTCATCGTTGAAGCCGCCATAAGGTGAATATGAAAATTGATGCACTTTTCTGTTTAAACCATGCATCCTCCATCATCAATTTCCGACGCCAATACTCTAGAATTCTCAAGTACACTCAAATCTCTTGTCAATCTATTTGACATATCCACTTGAAATCAAACCCGTTTGAAAACCAATCTTCACAAAATTCTGAAAAAACTTCAATTCTTTCTCTAATAAACAACTCATGTTCACCTTCTTTTTGACTTTTTTTGAACTCAACAGCTCTAACTTCAAAACAATCCTACCAACAGATTGAGTTCACATTATAGCCATAAGCTAATTGGAAGATCGTCTTCGCTCTGCAAGTCGGAATTGATAGCCCATCGCACCATCATCTTTTCTAACCAAAACATTATTGAATGTTAAACCTTCATGGCTGAGTTCTTGACATAATCTAAAACAACTATGTTTAACATGTTGAAAAGTGTGCTGATGTTCACTCTGCAATTCTGGATTTTTTGTTGCAGTTTCTGTAGAAGTTGCAGTTTGTGTATCAGTTCTGGTTTCTGGCTTTGTAGCAGATGCTGCTATAATCTCAGTTTTTTCATCAGACGCAAAAACTGAATCAGATTTCTCTTTAAATCCACAACCATGATGATCCTTATCAGTTTTTTCAATGTTTGCAAGGTGATCCAACTGGTTTGTGCCTTTATTAATCATCCTCATGCATTTTTGTATTTCTTCAAGTTGATCTCGAGCTTGTGCTGCTTTTTGCTCTTCTGATTTTCTTTAGAACTGATGCAGGTTATGTTTACTATGGAGACTGCATTACAACGAAGCATCTTTTCTTGTCCTTGAGGATAAGTTCTACCATAAAGATCTTTTTTCTTCATCCAGACTTGATTCTTCCATTCATTCTAAGTAAATTTTCTCTGTCTCCAAAGACTGTCTATTCTGTTAAGAAACTTGTAGCAGTGAGCTTTGATATGTCCATACTTTCCACAATAGAAGAAGCCCATTTTTTTTAGATGTTGACACGTTTTAGTCTGGATTTTTCTTTTTTCATAAGATTTTTCTTCATCTTGAAGCTTTCCCCGGCAACGGCGCCAAAATTGATATGCTCAATTTAATACCCTAAAGTACTAAAGCAGTTGTAATAGTATAGCTAGGGGTCGAACCACAGAAGACTCACAGAAACGCACAATAGATTATGAAGTGTCGAATTACGCTAAGCCAAACAGTTGTAATTAAAAGCAGTGCAGAAATTAAAGGAGTTGTAAATCAATTGAGAAATATAGGCTCAGGGTTTTTCTCAGGAAATCAGTGAATGCAGACTAACTAACTAACAGGATTCAGATTTAGCGCAGTTCTTGAACTCAAATCACTAAAATATAGCTAACCAACTCTCGTTGCGAAAACTATCTAAATCTAAATCCTAGGAATTCCAAATCTCTTTGCGAATCCTAAATTCCAAATCAGCTTTAATATCAGGTTTGATATGTTCACAAATCAATTAAACCAAATCTCTTTGCGAATAATCAATTTGCTCACCTAGGTTCTATCAGGTAATTAATCGCACTCTCGTGCCTAATCAATTATCCTAAGATCTAAGTTCCAGATTCGTCAACCTAGAATTAGCTATGAACACAACCTAAGGTGAAGAACTAATTCAGATGGTGAATCCTAAACAGATAATTAACCTAGCATTCAAAGAAATCCTTTATGAGAAAACCCTAAACCTAAAGTGGATCTACTCAGACATGGCAATTGAATCAAAAGACATGTTTGAATAAATCATTAATAGAATAGAAAGAAGGGTTTTGAGATCTGATCTCGGACGAAGGGAGATTCAGACTTGTCTCTCTAAAACCAAAGTAAAATCAAACTCAGAAAATAAAAGCATAGCCTAAACAGGTGGCTGAAAACCCTAAATATAGCCTAAAAACACGTTCTGGGCTTTCTGGTAAGTATTAAAGTCTTCTGGGCCAAGTTGCAGGGTCTTTAGGCTTCTAAAAAGTCGTGTTTCCTATTTTCCCGAGCAGTATCGATCGATACTAGGTAGTATCGGTCGATACTCATCCTATGCGTCGACTCCTCTGCTCGACAGACTAGACAGTCTTCACGAAAACTGGCATAACTTTCGATCGCACCGTTGGAATGGCTTCAAACCACTTCCAAATGAAAGCTAATTCATTGATCTATCTTGTGTCCAAATTTGAGCTCAATCCATCGGTAGGAAGGTCTTAAACGAATGCCAAACTTCTGACGTCTCTGCATGACTCTGCATCTCGATATGCTCCAGAATGCTCCAAAATGCTCCAAACGTACCTAAACCTGTAAAAGACTCTAAAAGACTCCAAAATACTATAAAGACTCTATAAAAAGGACTTATATCATGGCTTAAATAGGGTAAAAACCATGATATATCACATTACAACGAAGCATCTTTTCTTGTCCTTGAGGATAAGTTCTACCATAAAGATCTTTTTTCTTCATCCAGACTTGATTCTTCCATTCATTCTAAGTAAATTTTCTCTGTCTCCAAAGACTGTCTATTCTGTTAAGAAACTTGTAGCAGTGAGCTTTGATATGTCCATACTTTCCACAATAGAAGAAGCCCATTTTTTTTAGATGTTGACACGTTTTAGTCTGGATTTTTCTTTTTTCATAAGATTTTTCTTCATCTTGAAGCTTTCCACAACTCACAAACACAGTTTTATCTTGAAAATTTGATCCCTGATATCCTAAACCTCTGCAGGATTTTTCTGTTCTTCCCATAGTCAGAATCTTGTCAAGCTGTTTTGTACCAGAATTCAAAATTCTGATCTGTTTGAGCTTTTCATCCAAATCCAACTGTAATTGCAACGAATTACTCTTTTCTTTGTTTAGTTCAGCCTCCAATCTTTCAATCATGGCCTTGAGACATGATTTTTATTTGATTAAAACCACATTCTCCTTTGTGATTCTAACCAGTGTGTCACAAATCTCTTTGTACTCAGGCTTTAACTCAGCATCATACTCGTCATCTGTTGACTCATAATCAGATTCTTCAGTTTCTTCATGATGAATAGGCTTTACGACCATAAGTTTCTTATAGCTCGCCATCTTTTATGCAGGATCACACCTGTGTTCGAGAAAAAAATCGTTCGGCTAGGTGTCCCGCTCTGATACCAATTGAAAAAACAAGAGCTATAGAGACAGATGATGCAACAGAAACTCTCACAGAATGATGCATAAAATATTGGCACAAGGATTTCTCAAAACCGATTCATTAGACTATCTTTTAATGGTAACTTACAAGTCTACCAAACTAGAGAACTTACAAGTATCTCCTATAAAATCTAATGCCTCACAAGCTTCTCAAATCATACAAGTATTGAAAGCTTCTCTCTTAATTTCCATACAAGAAGCCCTAAACCCCTTTTTCCCTTAGAAACTCTTAGCGATACAATGCATGAGTCTCTAAAGAGGTAAACAGACCTATATTTATAATGACAGGTCCAAACTCTTTTTCTAATTCTACCTAAACTAGGAAAAAACCAATTTCCTTTTCTTTTTCTCTTTTTCCTTTTCTTCTTTGATATCTTACTTTTTTCCTTTGATATCCTTAGATCGTTGATTGTAGACTTTGACTTCATCTTGGAATAACTTGTCCAGCTCAGCTACAAGACTCCACGCTTGCTTTCCTCTTCACAATAGCATTCTCTTAGTTTTTAGACTCTTGTGACACGTTCTGTGACTTTGTGCTTATGACAGGAAATGTTGTTACAGGAATCTCTGCAGCTTCTGTAACAGGAATCTCTGCAGCTTATGTAACAGGAATCTCTGCATCTTCAGGACTCACGCAAGAGAACACGAACAGATGGCGCCTCGAGTTCCAACCCACCAGTTGATCGTATTCCCAAAGAGTATCGCTTGCTTACTCCCGTCGAGGTGTTTGATGGTGTATCTTGGCATAGAGGGATAGTGAAGGCTTGCTTCGCCAATGACCGTTACAAGCTAGAGATTACTGGAACGCAGGAGGTTCTTATCCTTCCCCACTCTTCCCTGTGCGACATCTCTGCACCACACGTGCCAGTATCCTCACCACCTCCTTCCACTACTGCCTCTTCTGCAACTCTGGACGTGACATTTACGCCTTATTGGCCTAAGAGGAATGAGAAGGCCAAGATTCTTCCAACGCGATTCTGGGAAGGAACTGCCAAAGAGGTTGCAGAGAGTGAGGACTGCGTCTACAGGCCTATCTCTGAGACTTGTGATGACTACGACACGATGTTCTACAACGCGTGGCAGAACGTTGATGTGCAGACCACTCGGTTTGTTGACACTCACACCATGCGTCGATTGGGTATTGACAGGGAACTCGGGCGATTGATTGGGAAGATTGGTTTGTGTACTATGCATGTGCAGCAGTATGATCTCTTCCCCGACTTGGTACTTCAGTTTCTCGTGATAGTTCGCGTCTACTATCAAGATGAGGTTCTCAAGGACGCACATGAAAGTACCATGACCTTTATGAATTGAGGAGTGAGGCACATATTGCCACTCCCAGTTCTATGCGACATATATGGCTTTCGGAGGTACTTCATGAGGGTTGCTCTGCCTACACAGTTCCACGACATGCAGGCATTCTGGGAGAGCATTTCGGGAATGGAGCTTATCACTCCAAGCATTCCACTCAGATGGATGTGCGCCACCCAGTTCTGCGATCCCTGGTTCGTATTCTGAGCAACACCATCTTGTGCAAGATAGAGCCTAACAAGATGCGGCTGTCTGAGCTTATTCTGTTCTCCATGGCTATTGGAGATATCATTAAGGTCGAGAACTACGAGTGGCCTAAGCTCGAGCTCGAGGTCAACCTAGGGGCAGTCTTTGCACATCACCTGGTCTCTCTGAAGACCAAACCATTCTTAGGTGCCAGTCGCGGTGCAGCTCGGAAGACCGAGACAGTGGGTAGTCTTCTCACCCATATCTTCTAGCACTTCAGGATTAGTACAACGAACTGCTCTATCATCACTACACGCACTATCATGGACGAGAGACATCTTCAGAACCTCAGGTGGTTGAAGCCTGCGCGACGTTGGTCTTTCTCTAACACAAATGGAGACTTTCTGATTCAGCTCCCTAACACTGAGCTGACCGACATAGGTGACGATCCCCTTCAGCTGCGTTTTGAGCCTGATCCGCGTCTGATGATTGTTTCTCCTCGCACTCGCCGAAACCAAAGATCTTCCACCAGAGCACCTGCTGCTGATACTGAGGACGCACCAGCCCTGACCTTGCTGGATGTCAGTCAGGACGAGCTCGAGATCCATCTTCCTCTGCGACTGCTCTCCCTACACCACATGCGATCCCTATGGAGACATATGCCTTTCAGAGGTATGTGGTTAACTGTTTCCAGAGCATCTGGAACGCCATCTCCACGCTCTCTCGGTGCGGTTGCGTCGCACCATCTCGCCCACGCTCACCATCAGACGCAGACCCATCTCACACTGCTGGAGTCGATGATGACTCTGAGGAGGATTAGTTCCTTCTTCTATCTGGTTTTACTTTTCTTTTCTTTTCTTTTTTCTTTTTCTTTTCTTTTGTTCTTTTGGGTCTGTTTTGTCAGCAATTTATGATTCTGAACCTTGATGGATTTATGCGAATATGATATCTGGTTGTTTCTAACTTGTGCTTTAGTGATCTAACAATGTTAACCATTTCACGTTTGGGTCCTATGTCACATTTTGGAACAACCTTGAGTCACTGTCGATGAAAAGAAGTCACATGTGTTGACCTAGGCCTGGTATCGATCGATACCAGTGTTGTGTGTCAGTCGACACCCCGACCCCAATCCGGTAACTTCTTCGGTTTTCACACCTCCACTCAGTTATTTTGGTTTCTTTTACCGACCCTAGACTAGATAACACTGGGGACAGTGTCGTTTAAGTCTGGGGGAGTTAATTGCTGACAGTGTGTTTGTTTTTCTTAGAGTCAGTCGTGTTGGAGTCAAAAATCGTTTTATTGAGTCAAAACCTGTTGGAGACTATGATCTTTTTCTTGTATCTATTGTCCTGACCTTGCTTCTAAGTGACCACTGTTACAGAATCAGTTCTAGATCGGACTAATGAAAAATCCAAAGGCTGACCAGTTAACTAGAAGACGCCCATGTTTCCAGCATAATTCTTTAAAGCCTGAGCTAATTCTTTGCACTTCATCGCGGTGGTCAATGTTCACAGAGCTTGATTCCTCATTCATATCTGACAAAAGAACCCATGTGTAGAAAGTAATGGTATCCCTCTCCCCTGTTATATGTTAATAAATAAAAGCATGAAAATATGAAATGATTTTCTTCTTAGTAGAGGGCTAGGAAAATTTCCAGCGATCTCATTATTCTACTTGAAAAGAAATGATCACACAATGGTTGGAAGCGAGGTTAGGAAAATTTCATGTGATATCATTATTCGCTTACACCTTTGATACATTTTGAGGAAATAACCGGGGATTCGGTGGCAAACACCATCAGTACTCGCGTCTCAACCCTTAATATGTATATGCAAGAGAACATGTTGTGAAACAAGTCTGGGGGAGAGGAAACAATACCAAAAATGTGTGAAAATTGGGTGTTTCTTTTGTCATGATATCGTATGGGAAAGAGTCTAGAAGGTTATTGGCATTGATTACAGCGATAAAACTGGCGATGAGGGCTTTATTGGACAATGCTGCGAAATTATGTGTGGATTCTGGGGAGCTCAAATGTCTATGGAGAAGTACATGGTGGTTAAATCTGGAACTGGTTAGGTGATATGTGGATTACTAAGAAAATGGGTCATTGCAATGTTTCAAGAACAAGTGAGTCTCCGTGTTTTTCAAACCTCTTTCTCTTGTTTAGCTTTCTGTTTGCTTGAGGGTAAGCAAAGGCTAAGTCTGGGGGAGTTGATATATCATGGTTTTTACCCGCTTTTAACCATGATATAGGTCTTATTTATAGAGTCTTTTTAGTATTTGTGAAGTCTTTTCGAGTCTTTACAGGTTTAGGTACGTTTGGAGCTAAATTGTAAATATTGGAGCTTTTTGGAGCCAAGCAGAATCATGCAGTTGAAGGATCAAGTTGAAGCCCTGAATAGCCGGCACAGAGGCTGTGTATCGATCGATACCACTTATGGTATTGGTCGATACTGACCGCATGAAGAGAAGGATCGCGACTTTTTACAAGTCTGAGGATTCTACACTTTGGCCCAGAAGACTTTAATCATTACAAGAATCCCCAAAACGTGTTTAGCATTATATTTAGGGTTTTCAGCCACTTGTTTTGGCTACGCTTTATTCTACTTTGGATTTATTCAACTTGAACTTAATGTTGGTTTAGTCTTTAGAATTTGCAAAGAGATTTGGAATTCTGAGATTTAGACTTAGATAATTTTCGCAACGACAGTTGGTTAATTATAGCTTAGTGATTTGAGTTCAAAAACCGGGCTTAATCTGAATCCAGACTAATTGGTTTATCTGCTTTCTCTAATTTCCTGAGAAATACCATGAACCTATCTTCCTCCATTGAATTTACAACCCTTGATTTACGTTACTACTGTCTTATTTTATTGATTTACTTAGCTTGATTCGAACCTATTTAATCTATTGTGTGATTCTTGAATCTATGTGGATTCGACCCCTAAATACTACAATCGACAAAGCTGTTAGTATTTTAGGGTATTACATTTGAGCTTATCATATTGCACTGTGGAAAACAGCTGCATGTCATGCCGTTCTGAGTTGACTATGTGGGGAATTCAAAGAGCTGAGGAGAGGCATAAGTGTGTATACGGTTCAACAAAAAGGAGCTCTGAAATATTAAGCCAAGAGTATGCACAAGTATCAGAGGTTGAGAAGTCAAGTGATACCTCTGATACACATCAGAAGATTCAACATGAGCTAATGAAGGTCAAAAGCATGAATGATGACCAGAAACACAAAAGGTGATTAGCGATGAATATTGAATCCTTGCTCCGAGATTGTGTTAAGTCAAAAAAAAGGGACTTAACACACACATGTTCGTGTACTCTCTAAAGGAAATTCCAGCTGCCTTATGCATATCACTCATAATGAAGGCATGCCAGTGTGAAAGACTAGCCATAGAGCCCAGGGTTGCTATTTTCATACAGAGTGGTGAAGTTTGTTCTTAAATTAGTCATGATCACTGTTTTGGGGAAGCACAGACAGCTACAGAGATCTCAAAGGTACATAGGAGTAAATAAAAAAAAAGTTGTGTCTAACTGTGTACTCTCATGTCAATTATCTCTCTGGGTCACTTAACAGTTCATGTCTAATTGTGTATGGCTATCTAACTTCGGATCCGTGTGAATATGAGATTGTGATCAGACGGGTGTTCTAAGAACAGCGCTGTGTTTGCAAGTGTACACTAATAAGTCTGTTGAGTGTTGTCAGGATCGAATGGTTTAGGATTGCAAGCCTAAGCCCATTTGTCTCAAAGCCCAAAAAGGTGAGGAATGAAGTTAAAACTGGCACCCCCAGTGATCACAAGGCAATGAAGCAAGTCACACAAAGTTTTCAGGTTACATTACCTGCAGGTAAGTGATCAGTCTTCTCCACTTCATAATCGTCCTTTTGCATTTGTTTGGATGTTTTTAACTTAGGTATGCACTCAAGCAGAGAGAGATGTGTCGGATTTTGGGGAGATTGATTTATGGGGGAGCTTGATTTCAGACCATTGTTTTGATTCTGTTGAACTCGTTGTTTTGGTATGTGATATATTTTGAACATGACTGTTTTGGAAAAGTTTTCATTTTGATATATGCTAGATGTTGGTCTAGATGTTCTAGATATTGTCATGTTGTCGTGTTTACTATGGCTAATGCACACTGACCCAAGGTCATGAGCTAATGAGTTTTATAGATTAGTGGGAAAAAATAGGATTTGTTAATTCATGAACTCATTGACAAGTTTGAAATATCATTAACTTCGTCTAATTACGAAAAGAAAAATACAAATACAAATATAAAAATTCACTAGCAAACATAAATCTTAGACGTGATAATTAAAAGATATTCACAACGAAAAAAGTAACGTTCAGCCATTTATTGAAAACAACAATATGATTTATTATAAGATTAATTTAGTAAATATTATAAGTTGACCACAAAATTAGATAGTTACCCATTTATAAATTAGGTGGGAGAAAAAAGAAAACCAAAATACTTTTTGATTTTTCAATAATTACAGAAATGTCATTGGTCTGAAAATCATTTTCTGATAGAAGATTACGGCGACAATGTTCATCAGCGGCGATTGTTACTATTCATCAAAATTTGACGGCCACTATTCATACTCGGAAAACATATTTTTGACATCGTTAACATTGTCATGTTAAACCAGTTATCATTGTTAGCATCGTTAACATATAGTTAATATCGTTAACATTGTCATGTTAAACCAGTTAGCATCGTTAACATATAGTTAATATCGTTAACATTGTAATGTTAACCCAGTTATCATGTTCGTTTTTATGAAATTGTCATGTTAAACCAGTTATCGTATCATAAATTATCGTGTTAATCAAGTTATCATTTCTCATAGAAAATGTGAAATATGCAAATATAAAAATTATTGTGATAATCCGGTTATCATATCATAGCAACTATGTGTTATTGTTTATCTAACTTTGTTATCATCACAAATATATGCTGATAATCTATTGGATAACTTTTTTATTGATTAACTACAACGTAAATACCACATAAGAATCAGGAAACCAAAAAAAAAAAAATTAAAACCACCACCATGACCGCCGCCGGCGCCGTCGCCACCACTGTCATCGACACGATCAATGACCACCGACACAGATACTCTCACCGACCACCATCACCCACCGGTGTTATCGTCACCGGCAGCGTTGCCGCCGTCACAACCTTCACCATCGTCGCGGTCTTTTCCGTCGTCACCGCCGTCACCACCTTCGCCACCGTCGCGGTCGTTTCCGTCGTCACCGCCGATCTCATTTACAACTCTTCTTCTTCTTCTTCTTCTTAATTAGTGGTACAAAATAGGGGTTAGATAGTGTTTTTAATGTGAACAGAAGTTGGTCAAAAAAGAGACTTAATTTTGTAGTTATTAATTAGAGACAATTACTCAAATAGCACAAAAACGTTGTGATATGACTAGAGTAATATATACTTTTTTGATATTACTTAAATGACACAACTTTTAAAGGAAATATCAATTAAAAGCTGCGTGCAAACTGTAATTAACGATAATGCCATTTAGATTTTTTTAAGTGAGATATATAGAAGAAAAAATAACATTAATCTCTCATTTCTTTCTGTTTTTCTTGTCTTTTTCTCTTCTAACTAAAACCCTAGCCGTATCACTCACTCGCCGAATCACCTCCGCTCTGGCTCCGGCTCCGGCGAAGACGCAGTTTTGTTCCCAGATTTCCTTCTCGTCTCAGATTCCGACGTCGTTGATACCGTTAAGTCTTATTTTCTCCTTCTTTCTCTTCGTCTCCTTCTACTCTTCGTCTCTTTCATCCTCTACCGCCACGTCGACCCACGGTAAGTCTTCTTTTCTCCTCTTTGTCTCCTTCTTTCTCTTCTTCTCATCTTCTTATTCTTCATCTTCATATTCTTCATATCTAATCTTTTTGTGTTGGTAACCTCATCTAATAAGGATACCCGAATCTAGTTTCGTCAAATATTTGTGTTGGTTCATCGTTATTATAGATCTAGGTTATGTCGTATTTATCTGAATTGTTCCTCAGATCCGAATTTTTTTATATGTGTTCTTAATTTTGTGGACGCTTTTGAGTTTGTCTGATATTACTATCTCAATTTGACTCTTCATAGGTTGTTTATGGCTTTGTGGTATCTTTGGTTCAATCGCCTATAACTTGTCAAAACCTGCCATGAAAACCAGTGCCAGAATCATCCACACTACATTGATGGCTGATTTATGTATATTTGATGGTTGATTTATGTAAACTTGATGGCCGATTTATGGATACTTGATGGCTGATTTATGTACATTTGATGGCTGATTTATACATACTTGACTTATTTATATTTGAAACCAAATCGATTATAGATCTAGGTTATGTCGTATTTATCTGAATTATTCCTCAAATCCAATTTTTTTATCTGTGTTCTTAATTTCGTTGACGCTTTTGAGTTTGTCTGATATTACTATCTCAATTTGACTCTTCATAGGTTGTTTATGGCTTTGTGGTATCTCTGGTTCAATAGTGATACAGGATATTTTCGTGTCAATTATCCCAAGTGTACTCATGTCATTGTAGTACTTGAGATGTCAATCCATAATGGGTTGGGATTAAAAACTAAGAATACATAAAACTTCTTAATCTAAGCAGTTCAAGAATTGGTTTTGTAGCAACCTAAAGGATCCTAAAAGCAAACTATTCCCAATCAAAGCAAAGATAGAAACTTAAACGAGAATGTAAATTACGGTTTAAAGAAAGTTCTAAGACAAACGAATCCAAGGGTGAAGTATACGATTGTTGGTAACTTTAGTGGTTCACAATGATGCCAATAAACTCAAGTAATGCTAATCCTTAGACTATGATCATTTAACAAGACTAATCCAATCCCTTGAAATCGGTCCCTTTGGAATTTACTAAATCAAGAACAAATTCCCATTTGTGATTCAATAACTTTCAAGCATTAGAAACAAGATCATTTAATCAATAAACACCTTAAACAACTATTTCCATAGGTTAAGAATGAAATATCCCTTGATTAGTTCTTTGGGGAATTTCATCGAACACCTTCCGGGCGAGAAATTCCCTATGGTCTAAATCAACTTGATCATGGATGATTTAGCATTAAACTCACTAAACAAGGAAGGATCATTAACAATTAAAACCCTAACATCATTGATTCATTCTAAAATTACCTAAATCTACTTCACCCAAGAACCCTAGAAAACTACTCACAATACATGGTTTTCTCCACAAATCCCATAAAGGAAGTGTTAAGAATCATAAAAGATAATGGGACAAAAGATGGAAGAAATAATCCAATAAGAACTTGTATAAATCACTCAATAATCTCTTACAATCTCCTTCAAAGCTCTCAAAAAAGGTTTTTTTGCTTAAATCTCAAAGAAAAACAAAAGTCTTTTTCTAATTAGGTTTAATTTTGCTTAAGTCAATACAGATCGGGTCAACCCGGGACAAACCGGGTTTGACCCGACAACTTTTTTGTCCGAGAGGGTTCACAGCGGTCAGCTCAGACCGCTGCATGACCGCTGTGAACTGCCTGCTGTTTGCTTCGGATGGATCCGCAGCGGTCTGCTCGTACCGCTGCACCTGACCGCTGCGGACTTGAAAGTGCAGCGGTCTGGTTTGACCGCTGTATGACCGCTGCGAGACTTCTGGTTTTTGCTCCGGCTGGATCCGCAGCGGTCTGCTCGTACCGCTGCACCTGACCGCTGCGGACTTGAAAGTGCAGCGGTCTCCCTAGACCGCTGCATGCTGGCCGCTGCGCTTCCTGATTTCCTCCTCCATCACTCGATCATCTCCGTTCGCTGCGGGTACGTTCCTCCTGGTCCATGATCTTCCCCAAGACTCCAATAAGTACCTGAAACACTCCAATTGTACCAAAACTCTCTAGGACCTATCTAAAATCTATTAACTTCTACTTAAGAATGCAAAACTATAGAAAAACTCTATGAAACTACACATTAATGTACAAAAACTAGATGAGATGCATGATAAAAAGAGTTAAAATATGCGAATATCAATTCCCCCGGACTTGCCTTTTGCTTGTCCTCAAGCAAACAAACTTGAAAGCGGGAGCTCAAATCAAAAGAAGCTAGCAAAGCATTCACCATGATGTCCTTAGGAAATGATAACATGTTGCAAGAACAAACTTCTTAATCCACTCTAACTTCTCTAGGCTTATCGCAACTCCAAATATTTTTCTCTACACTCAAAGTCAAGCATCCGACTACCGTCATATTAACCAACTCTCACATTCAATTAATCGTTTCAAGGTGCGGTCTCACAGATGGGCAAGTGATCTATAGACCAATCGGTTGAACAAGAGAAAGATTTATCAATATAAACAAGAGATCAATTTAGTGGTTAACTCTATGAAAAACGGAGTACAAACACTTCGCAAAAGCAAGGAAGATCGGAACAATTTACGCATACAAAGTATTCACTTCCATTGTTCTACCCTTCCCTAAGCTTTGAGTATCCAATTCACTATTTCTACCCAAGTGTTTTTCTTTTTGCTCTTTGCCAAACTAAATCTCTACCCTTTTGATCAATTCTCTTTTCAAATCATTCCTTGAGAATTTCCATTTGCTTTTTCGATTCCTTTTCTTTTTCTCATCACTACTCCTTTCCCTTTCTTTTTCACTTATCTTTTCTTTTCTTTTCTTTCATCTCTAGGGGGAGTCTCTCTTTTTTTTTTTTTTTTTTTTTTTTTTTTTTTTTTTTGTTACTATTCCCCAAACATTGGCAACTCTTAACACCATTCTCAATCTCCTTTCTAATCACTAGCCAATTTCCCAAGAACAACAAACCTAGCTAATGGAAGCTATCCCTTGTCGTCCTCGATACTTACAAGATTTTACAAGTGTAGTACTACCAAGAAAAGAGGCCTCACTCACAAAATCATCAAGGGTGGAAGGAAATGGTTGGGTTTAAAGGTGGGGAAACCATTTATAAATGGAAATGGCCACCCAAGTCAACAAGAGTGGTAAAAATTAATGCAAAGATGACTTGGATGTTTTTAGGTGACCATGGTTAAGCATACACAAGCCCATAAGTGAGAAAATTAAATTCAATTAAGTCCAATAGTTAAGGAGTTGGTTTCAATTCAAGCAAACATCAACAAGACGACAAGTTTCAAGTGGAGAGATCAAAGCACGAAGTTTGCGAGTTTTTTCAAGAGATGTTCAAGCAACATGGTATGATTAACAAGGGCATCACATTGAATGAAATGCTAAGCTTTAGTTACTATCATTGCTCCCTATGCATATGCAATGCACTCCTAAATGCTTCTAGACTCAATCCTAAAAAGAAAAGAATGCAATGCAAAACTATATGATCATTTTTTTTTTTTTTTTTTTTTTTTTTTTTTTATATCAATGCAATACATGAATGCATGAGACTCAAGGAAAATAAAACAAAACAAAACACGCTATTAGCAACGGGTACCTCCCCCCAACTTACTTAACACCGTCTCGGTGTATAAGAAAATTTGGAGAAAGTACCTAAAAAAAAAAAAAAACAAATAAAAAAAAACGAACTGAAGACTCGAAAAATATTTACAAAATTGGAGTGTTACCTTTAGAATTCGACGGAAGGGGACGTGTCAATGGAGAGTGATGGGTTCCCTGAACCGCTCGTTGATGGTGATCGTGTGGCTCTTCTCTTCCTCCTAACCCTCTCATGGGAAGATGCTCGAGGTGGCTCGACGTTGCTATGGGTTGCCATTGTTGTATCGAAAGAATGGCGCCTCTCATCCTCCATGACGTTTTCACCGGTTCGTTCTTCTTCAACACGTTCACCGTGTTCGCGCGATGAGCCCTCTCCTCCAATTTTGGCCTTTAGCTCTTTGATTTGGCTTTTCATCCCCTTAACCGTTTTCACCAATTTTTTAACGGTTTTGTCTTGCCACTTGTTCCACCTTTGTAGGAGACGGATGTGGCTATGCGCTTCGCGAAGTGCCGTGCCCGAGGCAGGCTCGTCATAAGGTTGGAAATGATACCTTTCGCTTCCGAAGACTCTGTCGGGAGATGGTGGTGTTGGTTGATGGGTGGACGGGTCTACGCTGCTACTCTTCTTGCTTTGGATGGTGGTGAATTTTCCATGAGTTGCTTGATCGTAGAGTAGCCAAGGCTTGGGTCGAAAGATCAAGTTCTCTCTGTTGATGACGGTTGTGACTTGGCGATGTGGAAGAACAATCTTTTTCTTCTCCGTCTTCGTAACATGAAAACGGTACCCATAGCTTCTTCCAAGGCGACCCACTAGAAAATCCGACCTAACGAGGTGGGCGGCATCGATGCGCTCTATTCTCTCCGAGACGGGTTCCAAGTCGACTCCACACGCTAGCAGTATCGGAGTGATGAGCCCGCCAACACTCAATTGAGGTGTTGTGTCCTTTGTGGTATGGACCCATTCTTGGTAGTAGAGGAACCGGTTTACCAGATAGTGAGCAAGGTTGAGACGATGCCCGTTTTGACCAATAATTTCCTCTCCATTTGAGCAAGTCCTCAAATGTGGTTTGATTCCTTCGATTAGAAGCGCCATCTCATCTTCTTTCACATTTCCATTTTCCCTTCGTGCAAACCAAGTGTGCGCGAGCAGCTTGTGAGCGTAGCGAATCGCGGGATGTCTAATGTTACTCGCCTTGCTCGTCCCTTTTGTGTATTGCCCTTCGCTTATGGTGTTCCACACGGCGGTTGCCTCCCATCGGTCCAAACTCAATGCACATCTATCTCCTTCCGAGAATCCAAAGACTTCGCCTAATTGATGTAAAGACATCTTGTGCGTTCTCCCACCGATCTTGAAGGTAATGTAGGCACGTTCTCTATCCGACAACTCCCTCGAAGTGTCATTGTAGAAGGATAGAGAAGAGAGGAATTGGTGGGTTGGCGACTGAAAAGCTGGATACGCCATTTCGAAGAAGGTACCGAGGCCCATGTTCTTGAAGATTTCTTGAACATCTTCGCGAATACCCAGCTCTTCGAGGAGTTCATGATCTGCCCACCTTGTTTGGGTGAATTCCGTCTCCTTGAACATTCTCATAAGCACAGCAGTTGAGGGCTTTGTCTTTGTTGTCGCTTTTTTCGTCGCTTGCTTCTTGGTTTTCCTTTTTGTCATTATTGGGACATCCTCTTCACTTCCACTTCTGTTTTCATGATCACTTGATGGTGAAACAATTTCCTTTCCTTTCCTAGAAGCAGAAGCACCTTTGTTTCCTCCCGTCATTTTGTAATCCTTCAAAAACGAAATACTCTTGTAAAGTTAGTTCGAAGTTGAGGACTGCAAGCAAGTGATAACCATTCTTTAATTAGCAATCTAGCTAATGCAAGCAGGAAACCATAGTCATCTTCACCTCAAAGGCCAATGTGTTTATGAAGATTTTGCAATAATTCACATTTACAAGAACAAACAATCACCAAGTTCAACAAATTTTTGCAAAGTTAGCCCGGTTGACTTGTGTGGGTAATCAATCAAGGTGAATCAAGCAGTTGCAAGCGAAAGCCCCAAACTTCAACAAATTTTTCCCACATTTTTGCAATTTTCGACCCCTTTTCAACTCATGAACCCTAACTTTTCAAAACTCAAAATTTCACCATTAAATCAACAAATTAGCTTGTGAATCTAACATTCCTAGCATAAACAAACATCACCCAAGCATAGGCAAGCAATTTCCATCCTCAACCCAACAATTCCACAATTTTTTATTTTTGAAAATTTCTTTGATTTCATGGAGAAAGAGGGATATGAAGGATTTTACCTTGAGTAATGAGAGAGGGTGTGTCGAAATCTCTGTTGGAATCACAAGAATCACGCAAATTCGAGCTTGAAAGAGTTTGAAAAATTTTGGGTAAAGAAGGAAGAGGAGTCGCGACAGAGAAGGAAAGAAGAAGAGGAGAAAATCGTGAGTGAGGGAGAGAAAGAAAAGGAAACCCTTGATAAATCAAATCCCATCCGGTTTAGTGGTGAAAATTGAAGCAAAACCGAATCAAACCGTTTTAAAAACCGGGTCAACATTCGAAAATCAGAGTTGACTTACCTGGAAGAGTTCCACAGCGGTCTCCTCCAACCGCTGCATGACCGCTGTGGAATCTCGGGTTTTCGACGGGTGATTTCGCAGCGGTCTGGCTATACCGCTGCGAGTTGACCGCTGCGAGTCTTGAAAAAGTCCAAATTTCCTTTTCGAAGTGCTTCTTCCCCTTTTTGCAGACCCGAGCAAATAAACCTGAAAACAAAAGACAAAAACATAAAAAGGAACTAGAAAGATTGAAATATATACAAGGATAGTCATGGGAATGCCTCCCAAGAGCGCTTGTTTAAAGTCACTAAGCTTGACTTTGCAAACCCTTTTAGGCGGGAGACGGGTTCGAGAGCGGAACCGAGATCCCTTCCTCGATGAATGCTGATGCCGAGTACGGTTTGAGTCTGTGCCCGTTAACCGTAAATTCCCCACCACTGTTGTTCCATAGCGTCACCGCTCCATAAGGCTGTACTTCTTTGATCTTGAACGGCCCCGACCACCTCGATTTCAACTTTCCGGGAAACAGCTTCAACCGGGAATTGAAAAGCAGCACTTGGTCTCCAGCTTTGAAACCTTTCTTGACAATCTTCTTGTCATGGAACGCCTTAGTCCGTTCCTTGTAAATCTTTGAGCTGTCATAGGCATCGAGACGGATTTCATCTAGCTCATGTAACTGGATTAGACGTCTTTCCGAAGCTGTCTTAATGTCAAAGTTCAGCAACTTGACTGCCCACAATGCTTTGTACTCCAACTCAACGGGCAAATGACATGACTTCCCATAAAGTAAGTTGAAAGGTGTAGTACCAATGGGAGTTTTGAACGCGGTTCGGTATGCCCACAAAGCATCGTCTAGCTTCTTGGCCCAATCTTTCCTCGAGTTACTCACCGTCTTTTCCAATATTGCCTTGATTTGGCGGTTGGAGACTTCCACTTGCCCACTTGTTTGAGGGTGATAGGGTGTGGCAACCTTGTGTTTGACTCCATGCTTCTTGAGCAAGCTCTCAAACACCTTGTTAATGAAATGACTTCCACCATCACTAATCACCACTCTAGGGATTCCAAACCTCGGGAAAATGATCGTCTTGAAAAGCTTAATGACCACCTTGGCATCATTAGTTGGACTTGCAACGGCTTCCACCCACTTAGAAACATAGTCCACCGCCACCAATATGTATTGGTTTCCATAAGATGAGGGAAATGGTCCCATGAAATCTATTCCCCACACGTCAAACACCTCGACTTCCAAGATGGGATTTTGAGGCATCTCATCCCTTCTACTTATGTTGCCTTTTCTTTGGCAAGCATCACATGACGAAACGTAGGTGTGAGCGTCTTTGAACAAACTTGGCCACCATAACCCGGAATTAAGCACTTTTGTTGCAGTTTTGAAGGATGCGAAGTGCCCTCCATATACCGAACCATGACAATGATACAGCACTCCATTCACTTCTTCCTCCGGGATGCACCTCCGGTACAGACTATCCGAGCATCTCTTGTATAGATAAGGTTCGTCCCAATAGAAATGGTTTACATCTCTAAAGAACTTCTTCTTGTTGTAACTGTCCAAGTTTGGTGGTTCCTTCCCGCAAGCTAAATAGTTCACAAAATCAGCATACCACGGCAAACCAAGATCACTCAAACTCATGACCTCGTCTAGTCTCAACCCCGCATGATAACTTTCCTTCAACATCCCAACAATCATAAGATGTTCTTCGGGAAGAGAATCATCTATGGGAATTGTCTCTTCAACTCTTAATCTAGACAAGTGGTCCGCAACGCCGTTTTCAATGCCTTTCTTGTCTTTAATCTCCATATCGAACTCTTGGAGAAGAAGGATCCACCGTAGAAGCCTTGGTTTGGCATCTTTCTTTGCTATCAAGTGTCTCAAGGCGGCATGATCCGTATATACCACGATCTTGGATCCCACCAAATAGGATCTGAATTTTTCGAAAGCGAAAACCACCGCTAAAAGCTCCTTTTCCGTGGTTGCATATCTCGTCTGAGCATCATCCAAGGTTCTACTAGCATAGTAGATGACATGAATCTTCTTGTCTTTCTTTTGACCCAAAACCGCGCCAACCGCAAAGTCACTAGCATCACACATGATTTCGAAAGGAAGATCCCAATCCGGTGCTTGCACAATTGGAGCACTCACAAGAGCTTTCTTGATTTCCAAAAATGCCTCAAGGCATTCTCCATCGAAATTGAACTCTACCTCCTTGCAAAGAAGTCTTGTTAGAGGTCTCGCTATCCTCGAGAAATCCTTGATGAACCGTCTATAAAACCCAGCATGGCCCAAAAAACTTCGAATGCCCTTCACCGTTGTTGGCGGTTCCAAACCCATCATCACTTCGATCTTAGCCCTGTCAACCTCAATGCCCTTTTCCGAGATCTTATGCCCCAAGACAATGCCTTCTCGCACCATGAAATGACATTTCTCCCAATTCAAGACGAGATTTGCTTCTTCGCACCTAGTGAGTACCCTGCAAAGATTTGACAAACAAGAAGCAAACGAGGCACCATATACAGAAAAATCATCCATAAACACCTCTACCATGTCCTCAATTAAGTCCGAGAAAATAGACATTACACACCGTTGAAAAGTCGCGGGTGCATTACAAAGTCCAAATGGCATTCTTCGATATGCGAAGGTACCATAAGGACATGTAAAGGTCGTTTTCTCTTGATCATTGGGGTGGATTGGGATTTGAAAGAATCCCGAATATCCATCGAGGAAACAATAATAAGGGTGATTTGCCAATCTTTCTAACATTTGATCAATAAAAGGCAAAGGGAAATGATCTTTTCGAGTGGACGAGTTCAGCTTTCTATAATCTATGCACATCCTATGTCCGGTTATAGTTCTAGTGGGAATCAATTCGTCTTTATCATTCCGTACAACCGTTATCCCACCCTTTTTGGGAACCACATGAACCGGTGAGACCCATGTACTATCCGAAATGGGATATATTATCCCCGCATCTAGAAGTTTAAGAATCTCCTTCTTAACCACTTCTTTCAAATTCGGGTTTAACCGTCTTTGATGTTCAATAGAGCTCATAGACTCATCTTCTAGATGGATTCGGTGTGCACATAGAGAAGAGGAAATTCCTTTTATATCATCTAAAGAGTAGCCTATTGCTCTTCTAAATTTCCTCAACTCTCTCAAAAGGGCGGTCAACTCATTCTCATCTAAACTCTCATTGACTATGACCGGATAAGACTCATTTGGACCTAAGAACGCATACCTTAGTCCACTTGGGAGTGGTTTGAGGTCGACTTTTGGGGCTTTGAGTTCGCTCCAATCTTCATCGAAACTAGTCTCACCATTGCTAGTTCCTTGCTCGTCCTCCAAGTCGACATCCAAAGCACTCACGTAGTCAATTTCCAAGGAGCTTACATTGTTTTCCACTCCGTCTTCAACAGTTTCTTTGAGCTCTAGTTCCAAAAACGGGTTCTCTCCAACTAGCGCTTTGTGCGAGTTTAGCAACTTCATGTAACCAACACTTTCTTCATGAAGATACCCATTCTCTCCATGCTCTTTAGTCAAAGCAATTTGAAGATGATCCTCCAAGTTCAACTCTTCTAGAAGCTCATCCGCTAGCTCTTCCATAGTTTCAATGTAGAAGGCTTGACCATCTATCGTGGGCTTCTTCATCATTGCATTGATGTCAAAGTTAAGCACATCGTCTTTGCCCAAATGAAGATCAATCTTCCCTTTTCGCACATCTATGATAGCCCCGGCGGTGGCTAAAAAAGGTCTTCCAAAGATGAGAGGATCTTTGGGTTCTTCATCCATCTCAAGAACAACAAAATCGGTGGGTACCTCAAAATCGCCAATTTTCACCGGTAGATCTTCAAGCATTCCAACTGGGTGTCTCACCGACCTGTCCGCTAGCACGAGAGAGATTTTGCAGGCTTTGTAGGTAGTGAAGCCTAGACGTTTTGCCACTGTGAAAGGCATCAAGCTTACACTTGCTCCAAGGTCGCATAAGCAATGATCAAAACCAAGTGGTCCAAGAGCACATGGAAGAGTAAAGCTTCCTGGATCTCCCAACTTCTTTGGTATGACTTTCCGTTGAATTATTGCACTACACTCATGGGAAAGCACAACCATTCCTTCTAGGTCCTTGGTTCTATCCTTGATTGCATCTTTAAGGAACTTAGTGTATTGTGGGACTAGCAAGAAAGCATCAACCAAAGGCATAGTCACTTGGACTTTGTTGATTTGCTCATCGAAGATCGCTCTGTATTTTTCCATGAGTTGCTTCTTAAAGCGGCCCGGGAAAGGAAGCTTGGGTTCATAAGGCGGTGGGACAAAAGATTTCTTCTTTGTAGGTGCTACCACAGTTTCGTCTTCGATTGTCCTTGCTCCTTTAGCTTTCCCCGAAACAGCATCTTCTTCATCGATATTTGCTTCATTCTCAATGATCACCTCCCCGCTTTGGTTCTCAATGTCCTCGTTGAGATTAGATGGAATCTCCCGTGGGGGAAGCTCTTTTCCGCTACGCAATGTGATAGCGTTGCAAAACTCTTTCGGATTAGCCTCTGGTTTTCCCGGGAAGGTACCTTGAGGGCGTGACGATGAAGCAACTCCTCGTCCTTCGAATTGTTTGACCCTAGACGACAATGACTCAAATTTGGAGTTGAGGTCATTGTAAGAACAGTCCACCTTGTTGTGGATTTCCGCCATTTTCTTACTCAATTCCATGGTTCCTTGAGCTTGGCCTTGTAATATCTGTTGAAGCATGTTCTTCATCTCGGTGTCTTGAGGCGTTGTGTTGCTTGGTTGTCCTTGCTGTGCAAAACCGGGTGGGTTAGATTGTTGCTTTGGTTGAAACCCACCTTGGTTTCCTTGAAAGTTGTTCCTTGGGACAAATGGCCTTTGTTGGTTTGTAGAGATGAAGTTCTTTTGTTGATATCCTTGACCTTGAGTGTTTTGTTGAGGATACACTTGGTCTTGAGGGTTTGCGACATTGTTGCTTCTATAGGAAAAATTGGGATGATTCCTATAGTTCGCGTTGAAACCACCTTGGTAGCCACCTTGACCACCCACATAATTGACTTCTTCTTGCTTATCATCATGCGCAATTCCCTCTTGATGGCCTTGGTGTTCATCGAACTCACCAACAAAGTTCACAGTTGATTGTGAGACTTGGAGAAGCTTGTCAAGCTTGTCATTAAGAGCTTTAATATCCTGTCTCGTCTTTTGGTTATCAAAGTCTCCACCTCCTCGTGAAAATCTGTCATAGTCTTCACCATAGTTGCCGTCGCTTTGAGCTAAGTTTTCTACAAGCGCCATCCCATCATTCACTTCCTTACCCAGAAAGTTCCCATTGCTCGCGGTATCGAGGAGCAATCGGTACTTGGGCAGAACACCACGATACAAAGTGCTTAAGAGAGATTCATCTGAAAACCCGTGGTGTGGGCATTGCATGGTGTAGCTTTTGAACCTCTCCCATGCCTCACTAAAGCCTTCATTATTCTTTTGTGTGAAGCTTGAGATGTCATTCCTTAGTCGAGCTGTCCTTGTTGTAGAGAAGAATTTTGACAGGAATGCATGCTTGCATTGGTCCCATGAAGTAATGGAACCTTGAGATAAGTTCTTTGCCCATTGCCGAGCTTTATCCCCTAGAGAGAAAGGGAATAACCGCAGCTTAAATGCATCTTCAGAGATGCCATTGATCTTCACCAAACCACACACTTGGTCGAATTGATCCAGGTGATCCAGTGGGTCCTCCATGGCCAGCCCATGAAACTTGTTGTTCTGCACCATAGAGATAATACCAGATTTGATCTCAAAGTTGTTGTGGTCAACTGCTGGTGGTGCAATTCCTTGACGGTTAGCGTGTGTGTTTGGTGCATCACCGGCTCCAATTAGTCGTGCAGGTCGTGGTGGATGATTTGGTATTCGGTTCACACCATTTCCTTGGTGACCAACACCTTGGTGACCAGCACCTTGCACGGGTGCATTTTGGTGCGCAACCGGAGGAATTTGTTCACCTTCCATTTCTAACTGTTGAAGGTGTCTCGCGCTTTCTTGTCTTGCCCTTGTATTTGCTCGTTCTAGAGCACGGATGTTGTCAACACGGTGTATAAGATTTGATGTGCCTTGTGATCTCGTGTTCATACACCTATGAGAAGGGGAAAAACAAGTGAAAGAGATTAGTAACAAATTAAAAATAAAACTTAGTCTCAAGAAGATTTAAAATCCTAATGATTAATGCAAAACCCAAATACTTTAAAACGGTAAAATATGCGCTTATCAATTCCCCCGGACTTGCCTTTTGCTTGTCCTCAAGCAAACAAGAAACGACAGCCCGGAAGAGTGATTTATTGAAATAATAAAAACAGAACTAAAGGATAGGCTTGTTTTACGTCACTAGCTTGACGAGGGATAGGATTGGGGAGGTCCCCAATGGCGCGTTTAACGTCACTAGCTTGACGGTTGTGTCCTCTAAATCTTACTCTCCTTGATTGTTTCCTTCACTCCAAGTAACGACGCCCAAGAGATCAAGATCACAAGAAAAGAGAAAAAGAATAGTAACAAAAGAAAAATAAAAAGATGAAAGAAGAAAACTCTAGTCCTAGCCCAAATCCTAACTCTGATGGCAATCTTACTACTCCCCGGCAACGGCGCCAAACTGATTGTGCGAGTTTTTTAGGCTCGGCACGTCAATTACCCTCAACGTGCACAACACCGCAATCATGACGGCATGTCGTTTGTAGCACTTTAAGGTATCGATCCACGGGGAATAGAGACTACGGCACCGAAGATGCGAGAAACGAACTAGTCTAGAGCCAAACTCTTTTGAAGTTTGTATTTCCAAAAATTTGATTTATTTATCACAATGATATTACATGGTTTATATAAACATAAAACTAACTTAACTCTACTTAAAACTTAACTATGGTAGAGTAAACATACTCCCTAAATTAAGGTGGAAACATACTCCCTAAATTAAGGTGGAAATTAAGGAAAATAAACAACTTGCAAATCACAATTAAACCCACTAAAAATACAACTTGCGTATGCTACAGTGAATGGTGGCTGGAAGCACATTTTGCTTGATCCAATTGTTTTGCTCGGAATAGTATTCTGATCAGCTCGGACCGACTTCACGAAATCGGGCATAACTGTCGATCGCGCCGTTGGATTGGCCTCAAACCACTTCTCAATTAAAGCTAAGTCATTTCTCTAGCTTGTCTCCAAATTTCAGATTAATCCAACGGTGGGAAGTCTGTCATCGATCTCCGAACTTCTGACGTTTCTTCTTTTGCTTCGATCCAAGCAACTCCCAAATACATAAAATTACACAAAATATTATAAAATACCACAAAGACTCTCTAGGACTTCTAAAATACAAATGAATAATTATGAGACATAAAATGCACTAAAACACACTAAAAAGACTCAAAGACAAAATAAAACTAACAAAAATAAATACTTTAAAACGGTAAAATATGCGCTTATCAATTCCCCCGGACTTGCCTTTTGCTTGTCCTCAAGCAAACAAGAAACGACAGCCCGGAAGAGTGATTTATTGAAATAATAAAAACAGAACTAAAGGATAGGCTTGTTTTACGTCACTAGCTTGACGAGGGATAGGATTGGGGAGGTCCCCAATGGCGCGTTTAACGTCACTAGCTTGACGGTTGTGTCCTCTAAATCTTACTCTCCTTGATTGTTTCCTTCACTCCAAGTAACGACGCCCAAGAGATCAAGATCACAAGAAAAGAGAAAAAGAATAGTAACAAAAGAAAAATAAAAAGATGAAAGAAGAAAACTCTAGTCCTAGCCCAAATCCTACTGTGCACAATGCCTCAATCTAATGGCATGTCATTGTAGCACTTTGGGATCGAATCCACAGGGAAATAAGAACGACGCACTAAGAATACAGGACGCTATCTAATCTAAGCAAATATCGGGTTTTGGTTTATTTATCGAACAATTTGAAACGTGCAAAATAGAGAAATAAACGAGTAGCAAAGCAAACAAGAAAACGATTAATATCAAATTTAAACAAACGAATTCTCGGGTAAAGCAATCGACTCGGGTGATTCTTTAATCTACTCAAGATGCTCAAACATTCGACTAAATATCTCCTTAGGCCTTAGAACACTACTAAAGATTAATCCACTTCCATGGTATTAACCCATTTCTTAGTCATCAATCGTCATAAACTTCCGTTCGCGATTCTATGACTAACAAGCATTAATAACAAGTCCACTTAGCTACAATTCACCTTAGACATCAACTCCCGTTGGCTAAGATATGAAAAGCACTCATTGAATTGGTTGGGGAATTTCATCGAACACCTTCCGGGCGAGAAATTCCCTATGATCTAAATCAACTTTGTCAAGGCTAATCCAGCATTAATAACACTCAATGAGAAAGGGTTTTAAGTAATCTAACTCTTAAACATCAAGAACAAACCTGGAATCACCCTAATCTACTTCACCCAAGAATCCTAAAAGAACTACTCACACATAGCTAAATCACAAATATAAACCATACAAATGAAAGCCATAAGCAAAATAAAAAGATTGGTAAAAAGAGTTTAAGAAAATCTTCACTAAAATGGTTTGGATCTTGAATCCTTCTTACAAAACAAAAACAAGAAAGAAAGAAATAAGTGGCTTAGAACCCTAAAAAGAAGCAGCCCAAAAAAAACTCAAAAAAAACTAACTCTCTGTCTAATTAGGCTTAATTTGCTTAAGTAGATACAGATCGGGTCGGGTCAACCCGGGACAAACCGGGTTTGACCCGACAATTTTTGTGTCCGAGAAGGTTCACAGCGGTCAGCTCATACCGCTGCATGACCGCTGTGAAACGCCTGGTTTTTACTCCGCATGGATCCGCAGCGGTCTCCCTATACCGCTGTGAGCTGGCCGCTGCGAGACTTGAAAGTGCAGCGGTCTCCTTATACCGCTGCATGACCGCTGTGAAACGCCTGGTTTTTGCTCCGGATGGATCCGCAGCGGTCTGCTCCAACCGCTGCACCTGACCGCTGCGAGACTTGAAAGTGCAGCGGTCTCCCTAGACCGCTGCATGCTGACCGCTGCAAACGTCCGGTTTTCTCCTTCATCACTTGATCATCTCTGTTCGCTGCGGGTACGTTCCTCCTAGTCCATGATCTTCCCCAAGCTCCAAAAAGCACCTAAAAGACTCCATAGCACACAAACATATGCAAAAACTAACCTAAGACTCACTAACTCTAAAATGGATGCAAACTATACCAAAAACAATGAAATGAATGCAAAAAGTCACAAAATGCTAACTAAAATGTATACTAAAATGGGCTAAATTATGCAACTATCAACTCCCCCGAACTTGCCTTTTGCTTGTCCGCAAGCAAACAAACAAGAACAAATCGAAGAAGAGGTTGGAATGCGGGATATCATATCCGAGAATATTAACAAAAGAATTCAATTCAATGCCCTTGGTAGTAGTTATGTGATGCACAAACAACCTCTACTTCAAAAGATTTAGCCATACTCGTCGCTACACGAATTTGGTATAAGCCTTAGCATCTACAAGTAATCATATCCTCTAACTCTTTAACATTCATTAAGTACAATGGTGAATCATGCTTAATAAAAATCAAGTGAACTCATTTGGCTTAGGGAAAAGGTTTTGAGATGAAAATAATCTCAATCATGTGGGTATTCCAATGCAATGGGATCTCTCACGAAAGAATGAACTTTGGCAAAATGCTAAGAGTAAAGAACAATTGATGCGTACAAGGATGACATCCGTCTACCCAATGCCCCAATATGAACTCCACTCCTATTTCTAAACTCATCAAGATCCATTCTAAACTACCCATATCACAAGGCATTTTGCCTTCTTAGACCACATTTCTTTTCTAACTTAGGGGATTCTTTTCTTCTTATTTTTCAACAAATGGATTGGCTCTTCATCTTTTTCTTTTAGCTCTTTTTCACTTTCATAACTAGTCTCTCAATCATCATTTAGATGCTTTAGCCATATATATATATATTTTTTTTTTTTTTTTTTTTTTTTTTTTTTTTTTTTTTTTTTTTTTTTTTTGGCTCTTTCTTTCTTCTACACACATAGAGACTTATACTTGCAACCCCTAGAGCTATTCCACATTTTCATACCAACCAACCCAAACTTATTACTTTCCCCTATCCTTTTTCTCAATCTTCTCCTTTCTCCACACTTTCTTTTCTTTACATCAACACCCAAATCACCAACCTATCTATCAACTCCTTGTCGTTCCAAACTCAACACTTTTTGCTAAGTTCATTCAAAATTAGGCCTCACGACACACACAAGAGATGAAGGCTTGAAGGAAAGGCTTAGTTAAGGGTGTGGTTAACCGTTCCAAATATGGGAATCAGCTATTTGAGCTAACAAGAGAGTGGTAAAAAGGGGTAAGATAGCTCAAATATGTATATGACATCCATGAGTTCAACTTTTCAATGTACAAGCATGATAATTTCAAGTCAAGATTAAAGTTCATGTAGATAGAGTTAGATTCAATTCAAAGCATGCTTCAACCAAGACAAAAACATTCAAACCGCAAGATCAAAGCATGGATCATCCTTAACTTCGTGATCGCTCAAATGCATCAAAGAACTCCTAACGAGGGCATTAATTCAAGCTCTTAAGTTTATATTCTACATGGATAATTCTCCCAATGCAAGTGAATGCAAACCTATATGCATCTAGACTCAATCTTAAACATGCAAAATGCAACTAAAATTTTTTTTTTTTTGTGGTTTTTATATGCACTTATATGAATGAATGAGACTCAAAGATGGAAAAATAAAAATAAGATCACAAAACACAAGATCAAAAGACACAAATCCTTCCCCCGAACTTGAATTGCAACGTCTCGGTGCAACACAAATCAAAGAGAAGGTAAAAATATGCAAAAGTATGTACAATGAAATGGAGTTTGGATCATACCTTTGGATTGGAGAGAAATGTGACGTGCTGTAGCTATACCCATTCATGCATTAAGCACCACGACCTTGGACCCAAGAAAACTATAAACATCAAACAAAAACATTAAAAAGAACAAGAAAAAACGAAAATATATACAAAGATAGTCATGGGAATGCCTCCCAAGAGCGCTTGTTTTACGTCGCTAAGCTTGACGTTTCAACTGTTAATCATGAGAATCAAAAGGTTGAGCCAATGCACCTTTGGTCCTTCTCTTGTCAGGACAAGAAACAAAATATGCAACATGGCACACGACTATCCATGGCAAAGAGGCATAAATCACATCAAGAAAGATTACTAAAAATATAGCATACATCTTGGAATTTTCCTTGATGATGAGATGTTCACGAGGACCAAATGCATTTGATGGAAAAATAAAGTCGATTTCATGTTTAAACGAGTTAATCACAAAATAGTCAACTTCATCTCCATCAATCATGTAAAACACATCCTCTTTCCTAGATTTCATCTCGACCTTAGGGTCATCTATCTCATTCAAGATCTTATCTACATCAAGCACACCCCCTAGGTAAGATTTTTCAAGAAGCGAACTAGATTCCTCAGGCATTGAAAGCTTAAACTCGATATCATGATCATTCAAAGCACATAGATAATTAATATCAAAACATACTTCATGATAATCACTAGCAAGCTTTTCTACTCTTAAGGTTTCTAGTATTTGAGACTCACATATTAAATCACAGCAATCATTAATGAGCTTGAGAGCATGTGAACTAGAAGCTACATCTTCAATGCAAGGCAAGTGACTATCCTCATAATCAACGATTTCAAAGGTTGTGTCAAAAATACCTTCTAGTTGGCATGGTGGAACCCAATAAATTACCTCTTCGAGTGCATGAGCTATCTTTATCTCAATATATGTGAGCTCCCTTCCCTCAAGCGCTGCCCGACGTGACATGAGGTTCAAACGGATCATAATCGCGAGATTACTCCTTGTCAATGCCGGGTTTTCTTTGCAAAGCTCATCCAACTCTACTTTTTGTTCTGATGTGACTACACTTTCATCAAATGGTGGCTCCACATATGGCTCATCATCAATGCTTTCATCAAATGTGGCATCCTCTTCTTGTGGCCAATCATTGTAATCCATGGCCATCGACTCTAAGAAGCAAAAAAGAAGAAAATAAAAAGTTAGTAGAAGTCAAGAACTTAGTCTCAAATAGTATCCAAATCCTAATGGCTATTGCTAATTTCCCCGGCAACGGCGCCAAATTGATACAGGATATTTTCGTGTCAATTATCCCAAGTGTACTCATGTCATTGTAGTACTTGAGATGTCAATCCATAATGGGTTGGGATTAAAAACTAAGAATACATAAAACTTCTTAATCTAAGCAGTTCAAGAATTGGTTTTGTAGCAACCTAAAGGATCCTAAAAGCAAACTATTCCCAATCAAAGCAAAGATAGAAACTTAAACGAGAATGTAAATTACGGTTTAAAGAAAGTTCTAAGACAAACGAATCCAAGGGTGAAGTATACGATTGTTGGTAACTTTAGTGGTTCACAATGATGCCAATAAACTCAAGTAATGCTAATCCTTAGACTATGATCATTTAACAAGACTAATCCAATCCCTTGAAATCGGTCCCTTTGGAATTTACTAAATCAAGAACAAATTCCCATTTGTGATTCAATAACTTTCAAGCATTAGAAACAAGATCATTTAATCAATAAACACCTTAAACAACTATTTCCATAGGTTAAGAATGAAATATCCCTTGATTAGTTCTTTGGGGAATTTCATCGAACACCTTCCGGGCGAGAAATTCCCTATGGTCTAAATCAACTTGATCATGGATGATTTAGCATTAAACTCACTAAACAAGGAAGGATCATTAACAATTAAAACCCTAACATCATTGATTCATTCTAAAATTACCTAAATCTACTTCACCCAAGAACCCTAGAAAACTACTCACAATACATGGTTTTCTCCACAAATCCCATAAAGGAAGTGTTAAGAATCATAAAAGATAATGGGACAAAAGATGGAAGAAATAATCCAATAAGAACTTGTATAAATCACTCAATAATCTCTTACAATCTCCTTCAAAGCTCTCAAAAAAGGTTTTTTTGCTTAAATCTCAAAGAAAAACAAAAGTCTTTTTCTAATTAGGTTTAATTTTGCTTAAGTCAATACAGATCGGGTCAACCCGGGACAAACCGGGTTTGACCCGACAACTTTTTTGTCCGAGAGGGTTCACAGCGGTCAGCTCAGACCGCTGCATGACCGCTGTGAACTGCCTGCTGTTTGCTTCGGATGGATCCGCAGCGGTCTGCTCGTACCGCTGCACCTGACCGCTGCGGACTTGAAAGTGCAGCGGTCTGGTTTGACCGCTGTATGACCGCTGCGAGACTTCTGGTTTTTGCTCCGGCTGGATCCGCAGCGGTCTGCTCGTACCGCTGCACCTGACCGCTGCGGACTTGAAAGTGCAGCGGTCTCCCTAGACCGCTGCATGCTGGCCGCTGCGCTTCCTGATTTCCTCCTCCATCACTCGATCATCTCCGTTCGCTGCGGGTACGTTCCTCCTGGTCCATGATCTTCCCCAAGACTCCAATAAGTACCTGAAACACTCCAATTGTACCAAAACTCTCTAGAACCTATCTAAAATCTATTAACTTCTACTTAAGAATGCAAAACTATAGAAAAACTCTATGAAACTACACATTAATGTACAAAAACTAGATGAGATGCATGATAAAAAGAGTTAAAATATGCGAATATCAAATAGCCTAAAACTGGTCAAAACCTGCCATGAAAACCAGTGCCAGAATCATCCACGCTACATTGATGGCTGATTTATGTATATTTGATGGCTGATTTATGTAAACTTGATGGCCGATTTAGGAATACTTGACTTATTTACATTTGATGGCTGATTTATGTAAACTTGATGGCTAATTTATGTTTATATGATAGCTGATTTATGTAAACTTGATGGCTGATTTATGTTTATATGATGGCTGATTTATGTCTTTATGTCTTTAAACGATAATGCCATTTAGGAGTTACTGTTTTAAGTGAGATTTATTGTTAATTAAAAAAATTAACGATTCAGTTTCTTCTCGTTACTATCAATTGTAACGTTTCAGATTCTTAATAAGAGAAATAAATTTCCTGAAGCGAAAAAAGAAACGAAAAAAATCTATATGGGCGATTCCCGAAGCGAAACCTTAACCATACCAAACACCGTTATGGCTGATTTACGACTGACCGATTTGAGGTATGGCTGATTTACGAACCATACCAAATACCGTTATGGCTGATTTACGAACCATACCAAACACTGTTATAGCTGATTTACGAGAGAAACATAGGGATTCACGTGGTGTCTCGAGATTACAAAAAGTGTACGTGGGGAACTTCAATTTTTTCGATATTCACGCCCAAATTGAATTCTAATTCCAATTCGTTTGAAAACTCAATTTTTTTTGTTTTTTTTTTGTCGTTCGTTTTAATATTCAATTTTTTCATCTTTTTTGGTTTCCAACACATCCATACAACTTCGTGGCCGATTTGTCATCTATTATGGCCGACTTATCAAACAAGTATTTTTGAATTTATGGGATTACGAGTTTTACATTGAATTAGAGGATATTTTTTGTTATCTATGATAACATAGTTACTACAAAATATGTAATGTAGGAGTTAGGGTTTAAGTCTAATATAGTTAGACTTGGTAAGGATTTAGGGTTTAAGTCTAATATATTTAGACATGGTAAGGATTACATGGGAAGGATGTGGTTTAGGGTTTGAGATGAATATGATAAGAATAAACATACAAGAAGTGTAAATCTTACAAATATAACCCATTGTTGATGTAAGACTTAAAATTACTTAATATTGAAATAAAATTATTACCAACTATTAATTAAACCTTGAAACACAGATTTGAGGTATGGCCGATTTGTCATCTATTATGGCCGACTGATCACATAAAATATTTTTGAATTTATGGGATTACGAGTTTTACATTGAATTAGGGGATTTTTTCTGTTATATATGATAACATAGTTACTACAAAACTTGTAATGTAGGATTTATGGTTTAAGTCTAATATAGTTAGCCATATAGATAATACATGGTAAGGATTATGTTGTTACTATATATAAGGTTTATGGTAATATAGATATGACATGTTTATAACTTAGTAATCTCAAGGAAATAATGATATTATAGGCTTATTTATGAAAATGCTTATAAATACATGGCAAGGATTATATTGTATGTAGTTTAGGGTTTGAGATGAACATGATAAGAATAAACATACAAGAAGTGTAAATCTTACAAATATAACTCATTGTTGATGTAAGACTTAAAATTTCTTAATATTGAAATAAAACTATTAAGAGAACATATTAAATTAAATAAAAAATTTAAATTGCAAACACACAGATTTGAGGTTTTGCTGATTTACAACTGCCGGATTTGAGGTTTGGCTGATTTGAGGTCAGCCGTATCGTACAAATAAGTCAGCCGTATCGTACAGATAAGTCAGCCGTATCGTATAGATAATTCAGCCGTATCGTATAGTTAAGTCAGCCGTTTGAAAACCTAGAAATTGGCGAGAATTACAGACATAAACCGGTGGAGTATCGTGCGAGATTTTTTTCAAAATATTGTTAGAGAACATGTAGCTCAGCTGAATTTTACAGATCCGTGTACCCAATCCTCCATTACCATCTGTACAAAATAGTTGTAGGTTGTTTGTTCGTTAACTTCTAGAACTTTACACCCTCTCTTGTCGGTGTTGAATACATATCGATTTGTATGAACCCATGTCCCGCCATTTGGAGATAAAGAACACCAATGAAGAAGAAGAAAGATACAGACGACGACGAAGACGGAGTCTAAACCTAATAATGTATGTGTTCAGAGCTGATGTGTAATCTTTATTTTGCTGACATGGAAACATGCCATCAAACGAACTTATAAATCAGCCATGAAAAATCAGCCATCAAACAAAACTATAAGTCTGTCGCCACTAAAATACTATTTAAGTAATTAATAAAGTTTCCTGTAATCAGCCATCAAAACACATAAATCAGGTGGAAAACATAAGTCAGCCGCTACATCATATAAGTCAGTCGTCAATAGCATACTATTACAATAATTAATCTTTCGCTAATTAGTCAGCCGTAATTAGGCCGACTTTTAAGTAAATCGGTCTTATTACGGCTGGTTTAATATAAGTCAGCCACAATTAACCCGCATAAGTATGCCGTTGCAAAATAAATCAGCCAAATAAGTCAGTCGGATTTACGATAAATCAGCCAGGCAATAATAAGTCGGCCATGTCATAGTCGGCCGAGGTTCATATAAGTCTGCCGTGACATCTGGCTGACCTATGAATATAAATCAGCCGACCAACTCATAAGTCGGCCGTTCTTTTAAATCAGCCGCTCGTCCTAAAAGTCTGCCGTCACTACAGCGAGAAATTTCTGCGGCAGACTTTCATAATACACGTAGGCAGTTTTTGTGCCACGTAGGCGCCGTGCCTGTTTTTTCGCTGATGTGGAAAAAAAGTAATAGCATTCCTGTAATTACGTTTTTGTTATCAAATGCATAGAAGGGCATCCTGGGTATGAAAAACATTTCAGTAATAAAAAAAATTTGTTGATTAGTCTAGTCATTTTACCTAATTTCTATGTTATTTAAGTAACTCTCCCTATTAATTATCATATGTTGCTATTACTCTTATTATAATGAGTATTATCACTATATATACTTCATTAATAACAAAATTAGTTTTTAGGAAAAGTTAATTGTAAAATTAGGTAAGTAGAAAGAGAAATAAAACTACACCATAAATATATATCTCTTTCCAAATAATTACAACAATACCATTGATTGAAAATTGCTAAAAATTGTGTTAGCAACTGTTCATCAACAATCTCGCCGACACTGTTCATCCCACCGACACTGTTCATTTACTACAATAATATATGGTACTTGTTAACGTGCTATCCGGCACTTGTTATCGCGCTAACAATAATAACAAGTATCATATATTATTGTTAGCACGTTATAAATATCATATATTATTGTTAATACGTTAACATACTATATTAACACATTACAAGTATTTGATATTATTGTTAGCATGCTAACAAGTATCGGATAGCACGTTAACAAGTATCAAATATTATTATTAACACGTTAACAAGTATCAGATATTTTTGTTAGCAGGTTACAAGTATCATATATTATTGTTAATACGTTAACATACTGTGTTAACACATTACAAATATTTGATATTATTGTTAGCACGCTAACAAGTATCGGATAGCACGTTAACAAGTATCAGATAATATTGTTAACAAGTTAACAAGTATCAGATACTTTTGTTAGCATGTTAACAAGCATCATATATTATTGTTAGCACGCTAACAAGTATTGGATATTATGTTTTCCGGTGTAGAATATTATTACCAATTTCGGATGAACAGTGCCAATCAAGGGAGATGAACAGTACCGTTGGTATATTCTCATGTTTTTAGATCAATGACATTAATGTAATAAAGAGAAAAAATAAGGATGTTTTGGTCTAAATATTTTTTTCTTTCATCTTCACCTAATTTTCAAATTAACTTTACCATATACTTAATTTTTTGGTCAACCAAGTATATATATTAAATTCACCCAGAGAATTATCACTATATATTCTTCATTAATAACAAAATTAGTTTTTAGGAAAAATTAATTGCAAAATTAGATAAGTAGAAAGAGAAATAAAATTACACCATAAATATCCTTCTCTTTTCAAATAATTACAACAATGCCATTGACTGAAAACTGTGTTAGCAACTAATAAAGTCGGCGACACTGTTCATCAACCTTCTCGTCAACACTGTTCATCCCGCTGACACTGTTCATTTACTATAATAATATATGGTACTTGTTATAACGTGCTATCCGACACTTGTTATTGTGCTAACAATAATAACAAGTATCATATATTATTGTTAGGGAAAATGATCTATTTCCCCCTCGAAACTATGATATAGCACAAGTTCCACACAAAGTTTGATCTTCGTATTAGACCCCCACGATTTGAAAGTTTAAGATTTATTTTTCCACCGTCTGAAAGTTCGAAACCAGTTTCCACACGGATGTTGGTTTTATCGGTTTATGACCTAAACTCGAAACCAAACCACCTAAACCGGTCACCAGACCAAATTGGAAACCCGACTCAACCTAAAATTCGACCCATACCCGACCCGTAAACTTGCCCCAATCTTCTTCTTCTTCACCCGCTAACACAAATAATACCATCTTTTTCAGATTCGTTTCGGGAAAACCATCATCATCATCATCATTAAATTACGTACGTCGATCTAACAGTTCCTATAAAATATCTCTAAATCTAAAATTTGAGAATCAAAGAACCCTAAATCGATGATTACTTTGAAATCGATGAGTTATTCTTCATATGAAATCGATTAGTTATTTGTAGATTGATGTGTTCACTTGTTGCCTGAGAAAACTGAAAGCATTAGAATGTGTCATCGGATCCAATTCTTGAATTTTCCAATTTCCTGACCAGTAGATTCAACACGAAACAAATTGTGCAAATCGCTAAGCTCTTTACATTCAAGGCTAAGTACGAAACAAATCGTTTCACTGAATTCTGTAAATCGCAAACCACAAATATGGATTCTTAGTTTCTAATTCGATTCACATAATAGTAAATATTCTGAAAATTGTCAACGAATTTGAGATCAAAATATCCATAAATCACCACAAATTATTCAGAATTATACTCCAATTGATCCCTGCTTGCTCTCCCATGGCGTAAACCGACTTGGATGTCGGGAATCGAGCTGCAATCGCAGCAGGATGGCTTGAGAGATTGAGGGAGAGAAAAGAGAGACGACGGCGGGGGAGACTTGGCTCATCGTCGGCGGCGGCGGCGGAGTAACAGATGACGAGACAGTTTACGAATCTGGAGAGTTTCCATCATTGAGCTCATTGCTTTTGATTTCTTCCTTCAGAGAGAGAGAGATTGGAGATGATGAAGAAGAAGAGTTTAGCTCTGTTTAATGGCGGCGAAGTTATTATAGATTGAGAATAAAAGTAAGAGGGTATGGATGGAGGAGAAAGGAAAATGATTAATGGAGTCTCCGATTTGGACTCTTATCTCCGTCGCGATTGCAACGGGGAAGATGAAGAAACATTTTTTTTTTACTTTCTAAATTGTAAAGAGTTAATAGATTCGAAACTGAATCGGGTGGTAATTGGGTGGGTCATAATTGGGTTTAGTTTTGGTTTAATTTTGTGTTTATTTGGTTAAGTATGAATAGGTATACGGTAAACCGAAATTAACCGTTGTCCGTGTGCAATTTGGATTTGAACTTTCATTATGTGGGTAAACTGGTTTCAAACTTTTAAACTGTGGAGATATACGTTTTTAACTTTCAAACCATGTGGAAATAAGACGAGGGTACAAATTTATGTGGAACTGGTGCTATATCATAGTTCTGAAGGGGAAATAGATCGCTTTCCCTTATTGTTATCACGTTACAAATATCATATATTATTGTTAATACGTTAACATATTATTGTTAATACGTTAACATATTATGTTAACACATTACAAGTATTTTTATATTATTGTTAGCATGCTAACAAGTATCGGATAGCACGTTAAAAAGTTTCAAATATTATTGTTAATATGTTAACAAATATCGGATATTTTTGTTAGCACGTTACAAGTATCATATATTATTGTTAATACGTTAACATACTATGTTAACACATTACCAGTATTTGATATTATTGTTAGCACGCTAACAAGTATCGGATACCACGTTAACAAGTATCAGATATTATTGTTAACACGTTAACAAGTATCAGATACTTTTGTTAGCACGTTAACAAGCATCATATATTATTGTTAGCACGCTAACAAGTATTGGATATTATATTTTCCGGTGATGAATAGTATCAGCAATTTCGGATGAACAGTATCAATCGGGGGCGATGAACAGTACCACCGGTATATACTCATGTTTTTAGATCAATGGCATTAGTGTAATAAAGAGAAAGAATAAGGATGTTTTGGTCTAAAATTTTTTTCCCTTTCATCTTTACCTAATTAAATAGTCAACTAAGTATATACACTAAAATCACCCTACAAGAATTCACCTGCAAACATAAATTTAAGACGTGATAATTAAAAGATATAGAAAACACATTAAGAAGTATTCACGATTATATAAGCAATATCGAAATACTAAATCCTTAGTAAATAAATAAACAGAACACAAGTTACCGAACAATTATTAAATAAAACTAGATGAGTATCCCCGCTACGCGCGAGCTTTGTCTAAGAAATTCAATAGATTCATTCTCTTTTTTCAATAAAAATCATGTAAAACATACAATTCGAAAGTTCATAACCCTTGATATGGAATTATTTATGAACATAGCATTGTAGATTTTAATAAAAATTTGTAGATATTATTGTTGTTTTATAACATGTTACTAAGACTTGATATACTTAAATTTTCTTCTTATTCTTTTTCCCAAAGAGAACTCTTTCTCCTTTTCCTTGTACGCTATATTGGATACCTTCCCAAAGAGAACTCTTTCCCCTTTACCTTGTACAATATATTGGATACCTCTTTGATACATATACTTCTATGGGGAAATTGTTAAAATAGTACAAAATGGCGAACTAATTTGAAACGGAGTACCATACTAGAGAAAATTGTAAAAATGGTACACTTTTTAAAAAATAACAGCTCTACCCTTATGCCTTGGCAGAATATTAACAGTCTTAGTTCATACTATTTGCAGACTCTGCCTTGATATTATTGGGCAGGTTTTGCCTTGATGTTATTGGGCAGGCTCTGCCTTGATGCAATAAACTATTGGCAAGCTCTGTCTTGATGTTACTTGGCAAGCTCTGCCTTGATGTTATTGGGAAGGCTCTGCCAATAGGTTATTGCATCAAGGCAGAGCCTGCCTATAGTCTCCTGCATCAAGGCAGAGTCTGCCCGATAACATCAAGGTAGAGCTTTACTGATCCAAGGAAGAGACTGCCTATAGTCTCCTGCATCAAGGCAGAGCCTGCTCAATAACATTATGCAGAGCTTGCCCAATAACATCAAGGCAGAGCCTGCCTAATATCATCAAGGCAGAGCTCTGCCAATTTTTTGTAATAATCCATAAATATATTTGTGAGTAGTTAAATATAGACACAGATATATCCATCAATAATTTATAATAATATATATCTAATTCGAGGCTTTCTCGTATAATTTATACAAAAGAAAAACCTAAAATGATTTTTATTTATTAAATTAATTATTTTTTTACAACAATTAAATGAACTAATTATACAAATGATATTAAAATAAAATAAAAATAATTCAACGGAATGTTGAGCTCTCCTCTGCCACCGTCTCCGCCACTCTCCTCCGCCACCGTCTCCGCCGCTTTCTCCACCGCATTAGGTTAAACCCCACCATTGTTAAAAGGAGAATTAGATCTGAAGAAGAAGAGGAGTAGACGAGGAGGGAGAAGAGGAGGAAAGAGAAGACAAGACTTACAGTGGGTCTACGCTGTACGTGTTTCTTGAGAGATGGAGTCGGAGGCGAAAAATATAAGCAAAGTGTTAAGAGAAGAAGAAAAAAAAGAGAAGATTTGTGTCCGTTGGATATAATCTTATCAACGGTGAAAGATCAAATAAAGTGTGATCCTCGTCTTTATGGAGTAACCAATGAAAAACCAGTAATATTATAACTACATTTATAATGGATTCATTATCCAAATTCATATCGATTGAACCAGCAAGTAACCCCAATTTAATTAAAGTGATCCAACCCCAATAAACAAAAATACATCAAATTTTTTAAAAATAATCTCAAAGTTATAACTATCTAATATACGTTCAAGTTTAAACAAAACTATTTTATCAAACACCATATTCAAACCATATACTAAATAAAACTATAACCATATATTTAGATGCAACTATAGTTTGCTTTATAGTTTAGAGTTTAGAATTTAGAAAATAATTATATTTAAAAAATTTGCAATTGTTGGATTTTTTTGTATGTTATATGATGTTTATGTATAAAAGTCTACAATTTAAGATTTATAGTTTATTATTAAAGGTTAGAGGTTTAGGGTTAAGGGTTAGAGGTTGGGGTTTAGAATTTATGATCTATAAGATGACTATATGCAGGCTCTGCCTTGATGAAGGAGACTATAGGCAGGCTCTGCCTTGATACAATAAACTATTGGCAGGCTCTGCCTTGATGTTATTGGGCAGGCTCTTTCTTGATGTTATTGGGCAGGCTCTGCCTAATGTCATTGGGCAAGCTCTGCCTTCATGTTATTGGGCAGGTTCTGCCTAATGTTATTGGGAAGGCTCTTCCTTGATGCAGGAGACTATAGGCAGGCTCTGCCTTAATGCAGTAAACTATTGGCAGACCCTGCCCAATAACATCAAGGCAGAGCCTGCCAATAGTTTACGACATCAAGGCAGAGCATGCCCAATAACATCAAGGCAGAGCCTGCCCAATAACATCAAGACAGAGTCTGCCAATAGTTTACTGCATCAAGACAAAGCCTATCTATAATCTCATGCATCAAGGCAAAGTCTGCCCAATAACATCAAAGCAGAGCTCTGCCAATAGTTTACTGCATCAAGTCAGAGAGTGCCTAGAGTCTCATGCATCAAGGCAGAGCCTGCCCAATAACATGAGGCAGAGCCTGCCCAGTAACATCATGGCAGAGCCTACCCAATAACATCAAGGCAGAGCTCTGCCAATAGTTTGTAATAATCCATGAATATATATATGTGAGTAGTTAAATATAGACACGGATATATCCATCAATAGTTTGTAATAATCCATAGCTAATCCGAAGCTTTCTCGTATAATTTATACAAACAAAAAAATGATTTTTATTTATTAGGTTCAACTCCACCACTGTTTCTCCTCCTCACTCTGTCCATTTGCCGCTTAACCACCCGACCTACTTAATTTAGTCAGCCATTAACCTCCTCTCGGCAAAACCGTTGTCTCCCACCTCTTTCCTACTCCAACCTTCAAACTCCGCCAGAAAATCCAGAAAGCTCCTCTATTTGAAACCTATACGGACTGGCTTCCCTTCCGATTCCGATTCTCGCTTCGTCTTTGACTTTAAGAAAACGATTCTCGCTATCTCGACGACGGAGTGTTGGCGGCGGTGAGATCTGTGAAAAAAGGGGAATTAGATCTTAAGAAGAAGAGTAGTAGAGGATGTTGATTCGTAAATCACACAAGAAGTTTTAAACAGAGAACTTTGATCGGAAACTCGTTTTATTGATTGAATTCGGCGTTACAACAGAGTTTCGATGAAAGATGACTAAGGAGACTAAAGAACTTGAGATCGGTGCTTGATGAAGCTCTCTCTCTGTTCTTATATCTCTCAGATGATTGTGGATGCCCTTCTTCGAGCTTTGCTCCTCCTTATTTATAGGTTTTTTGAGTCGGTCGCCATTCGGAATATTTCTATTTTCCAGGATCGTCTAGGAAAGGAAATATTCCGAATCTCCTCCGAGATAATGGGGATCTTCCATTTATCTCGGAGGTCGGTCTTTATCTCATCATATCGGGCCGGGCCTTTGTTGGGCTATCAAGTTCGGTAGAGAAAATGGCAGAGCCTGTCTTTAGGCTTTTAGAGTTCGGCCCATTGTCTCGAAGCTAGTCTTCCTCTTATCCGAGTTATTGTAAACCGATACCGATCTTAGTTTGGACCGAGTTAAACCGAGGGGTGCTAAATCCCCCTCTAACAATTGGTCCCTCCCTCAGTTCGGCGAAGGAGTCTTTTGGAGTTCGGTGAGGGTTCTAGGAGTATTCTTTAGCTCGGTTAAAATTGAGATCGGTATGGCCCGTCCGTCGTTTTAAGTTCGGTAAATTTTCCTCATGGTTCTTGAGTTCATAACTTTTTGAGTTCGGTAAATTTTTTCTCGGGAAGGGGGTGTCGATTCGCTTTCTTTAACCTCGGAATTCGAGGAGTCGTATGTCAATTTGTCTCCTTCAGTCGTGGAATTCGAGGGGTCGCGTGTCGATTCGTCTTCTTCGGTTGCAGAATTCGAGGAGTCGTCATCATTACTTTTTTGCCTATAAATATCGCTCGAACCTCCTTCCATTTCTCACTTCTTCCTTGCTTTCAAAAGGTAAATGATTTTCTGTCTCTAGCGCTCTCCCTTCTCTCTAGATTTTATTTATTTTCCGTTCTCCGATCGTCTCTTCCGCCGTGATTTCTCCGGTTTGCTTGAAGATTTTCGAGTTCTTCAATCTGTTCTTCATCAATTTCTTCTTTTCAATCGAAATGAATTCAAGAACCTCTTCTTCTTCTGTTAATGACCGAACTCCACCAGCGAAATTCCCCGATCTCGAGTTGTTTATTGACAGCTCTAATTCGAGTTCGGACGGTCTGAGCGACGTTCGGCAGGAGCTGATCAGGCGTAACTCTCAACATGCCTTTGCCGAACCGAGCAATCCCAGGGTTGTCATCGAAGTCCCTCATCTCGTTGATGAGGAAGAGCCGGAAGAAGGGGTCGCCGAATCAAACGATCAAGTTCGGGCACATCGAGAATTTGCAGCTCGGCTTGCGGAGGGCGATGATGTTGCTTGTCCAGACGATCGTGCTGCTTCATCAGTAGTCCGTCAAAATGATGGAGACGATGTTCCCTTGTCGGCTGCCAGACGTGTAGTCGAAAGACCTGCGAACATTGGGATGTCTCGTTCTAGGATAGAGATGGTTCAGGATACTCTGGAAAGATGTAATGCTCCGAACGATCTTCTTTTCAAGATTCCGAAGGTTGCCGACCGTCCGTGGGACGCCCCTGAAGGTTACGTATGTGTTTACGAGGAGTATTTCAGAAGCTGCGGTCTTCAGTTTCCTCTCCCGAAGCTCCTCTATAAGTACTGCAAGAGGCGACATGTCGCGATCTCTCAACTCATGCCGGCCACGATAATCAACTTTATGGGTCTCCTGACTCTTGGGGAAGAGTGCAGTATTCCCATTACGGCCAAGATCTTCGAAAGGCTGTTTCGGGTGAATTTGTCGAAGGCAAGACCCTGGTTTTTATCGGCTAACGCGAAGCCGGAGTATGATCTTGTTACCGGGAATAAGCCGAGCAAGGTCAACAACTGGAATACCCGGTACTTCTATGTGAAGATTGACGAATCTTCTGTTGAGCGTCCGGACGGGAGTTACCGAACTCAGTGGAGGACTCCTATCGGTAGACATTGGTTTCTTGATCTCTATTTATTGCTTTGTTTTGCCTAAGTTATATTTTTCTTTTTTGCTTTCAGATCGTCACGTACCGGGATTCCTTATCACCACACCAGGATTTACCTTTGCTCACGCGAAGCGGTTGAGTGCGGCTGGAAAAGTTCGGTGGCCTGAAGCTTACCAAGGAAAACTTGATTTGAAAGCCAAACGAGCTCTTAAAGGTATATGCTGGTAAATTCTTCTTTGTAGTCCGGTTATTACTTTTCTGGTGACGATCTAGTTTATTTTTTTATTATACATATGCCTCTTCTTTGTATAGTAAATCCTTCTCGCCGACGGAAGATGAAGCTTGATGAGATCCCCAATCTGGCCGCCGAGATGGACGGTGACGAAGAGAACGCCGAAGTCCCGTCCACTGCTCAGGATGGGCAAACTGCTGCTGACGCGGAGGTCTTCGAAGAGCAGGTTCTGCGTGAGGAGCCGGTTCCTGCCGAGAAGCATACTTATTCGGCAGATGTGGCGAAGATGAGGAGATGGAAGAAAAAAGGCAAGAGGCCAGCGAGGCAAGCTTCTGAAGCCGGTACGGGGAATGCCGAACCTCAAAGTGTCGATCCCGAGACGATGGTTATATCGGACCGCTCTGCTGCATCAAAGAGGCAGCGGACTTCAGGAGCTACGGCTCATTCTGTCAGTTTTGATTATGACAAGAATGAGCCGGTGACGAATGATGCAGAGGCTTGCGCCGATCTTTATTGTCAACTGAACTTTAGTTCGGGGGTGCTTCCTCCAGTCGAGGATCTATTCCAGTCCGGAGCTTACAAGAAGCCGGCTCGGACTACTGCTGAGGTAAATTAATCTTTCTGAATTTGGCTTTCTGATTTTTTATCCTTTATCGTGACGGATCTTTTCCCTCCTTAGATGGTTGCTCAAACGAACGAGCTCGTTGGTGCTTATTACCGCGAGCTTGATTCTGCCAGTCGAAGGGTGCTGAAGTCTGGCGTGCAGGCCGTGGAGCTTCGCAAGGCATTGCTTGTCGAACAGGAGAGGATAAGGGCCAGTTACTTTGCGGTTGTTGAGTTAACAAGAGAGATCTCCGAATTGAAGGCTTCTAGGGCCGAGCTTACTAAGGAGAGAGATGCCCTTGCTCACACTCTGGTTCGGGAGATGTCCCGTCTGAGGACTGGCCGGACCCAACATATAATGAAGAGGAAGGAGACTACCGAAAAATGCCAGGTTCGGCTCCAGAAGGTCAAGGATCATTTGGAGGCCCTGGATCGGGTTAAAAAGCCATTCCTTGCTATTAATCAGGCTCAAGGGGTGCTCGGCTTCTGTGATAGCCTCCAGGCAAAGCATGGTATTGTCGTCCCGCCGTCCTGTATCGAGAAGGTTAAAAAGCTTAAAGCTGCGAAGTTAGCCGAGTATGAGGCGATTGATCTCTATGAGCTTGCCGAGGAGGACTTGGTTGTGTCGCCTTTCGTCTCTCTGATTCATTCGGAGATTTCTCTCCCGATAGGCACCGAGGTCCCGGCGGGTATTGACATGTTTGGTTCTAACCGGGCTGTGATGTTCGGTGATCGGACTGACGCCATGCGGAATCAGAATGTCTAATGTGTTTGCTTTGTAATTTTGTTTTTTGGCCAACGAGGCTTATAACTCAACCTCTTGGACCGACGAGGCTTTTTGTATGACCCTTTTTTTATAATAATTACGATGATGAATTTCCTCGATTGTTTTCTGGTATTTTTATTTTATCGAATCTCGGTTTGTTTGAAGTCATAAATCTATACGAACTTCTCAAGTCTGTCGTACACAAAATGGTGCCGTAAACAGTACGGTCTTAGCCAGGGTGAAGATGACGGACTTGATTCTACGATTTATTCGAAATCGGTGGTCTGTTTAATCATATATCTTATGCTTTGCAATTGTTGAGGAATTGGCTTAGAATTTTGCGATTGTTGAGGAATCGGCTTAGGATTTTTGCGATTGTTGAGAAATCGGCTTATATTTTTACGAGAAATGACGTTCGGTTTTACCTGTGGAGCTCGGCAAAAGAGTACGTGAACAGCTCGTCTTAAGATACTCTAAGGTTTTCTCAGATCGAATCCGAGTGTGCGAGACAGGCTCGGGTTATTTAGCTCGAATAGTCTGAGAATAGGTTAAGTGCGAGACTGGTCTCGGTTTTATACATGGAAGGTGTTTTATCCATAGCACCATGAGGATGCATGCGAGCAATAGCTCGGCTTAGTTTGATTTTATCGATCGTCTGGCCAGAACGTCGATGTAGGAACCGTGATGGTTGGCAGGAGAACTTTTGGAGTGCGGTAGACTCTTGGAGTTCGGTGAACAAAAAGGGGTATGCGTATTTTTAAGATTCGGCGAACTGTTTTTAAAGTTCGGTTTCCGATGAATACAAATTTTTTTTTTTTTTTAGAATTCGGCGAACTGTTTTTAAAGTTCGGCTTTTTATGAACGCGAATTTTCAGAATTCGGCGAACTGTTTTTAAAGTTCGGCTTCCGATGAATACGAATTGTTATAATTCGGCGAACTGTTTGAAGTTCGGCTTTTTACCTGGAATAAAATTTTATTAAAGTAACAGCTGAACCCAACGAGGGCTGCCTACGTACCCTCGAAAGAGGGATCAAGCCATTCGTAGTTCGTATTACATCATTGTTCGAATTGGCGCTCCTAGTAGTATTAGCGTTTGAGATTCATCGAGTTCCATGATCGCGGGATCGGTGTTTCGTCCAACTTCATGAGTTCGTACACTCCGGGCTTGACGAACCTCATGATCTGATAGGGTCCTTCCCAGTTAGTGCCGAGTTTTCCTGCGTTCTTCTCTTCGGTGCCTTTGAAGACTTTTCGTAAGACGAGATCGCCATCTTCGAAGTGGCGTCCGCGGACCTTTTTGTTGTAGTAGCGTGCTGCCAGTTTTTGATAGTTTTGGATGCGAAGTAAAGCTTGATCGCATTGTTCTTCGAGTGCGTCGAGGTTGTCGAGCATGATTTCGTCGTTTAGACCGGGATTTTCCACGAGCATTGTTCTGCGTATTGTTGGAATTTTTAGTTCGGCGGGACAGAGAGCTTCAACGCCATAAGCCAGGTAGAAAGGGGATTGTCCAGTTGATTGTCTTGGAGTGGTGCGGTAAGACCATAAGACTCCATCAAGTTCGTCAGCCCATCGTCCTTTCCTGATATCCAAGTGTTTTTTGAGTCCGTCAATAATGGTTTTGTTTGTTGATTCGGCCTGGCCGTTGCTTTTAGGGTATCTCGGTGTGGAAAAACTTAGTCGGATCTTCCACTTGGCGCAGAAATCGCCGAATAATGTTGAGATAAATTGCGGCCCGTTATCGGTGATGATCTCGTACGGGACTCCGTGCCGGCATATGATGTTTTCCCAGACGAATTTCTTAACATCGAGGGCATGGATTTCAGGGTATGACACGGCTTCGACCCATTTGGTGAAGTAGTCTGTCATGACGAGGATGAATTTTCTCTGTGTTGTGGAACGTCGTAGGGGACCGATTATGTCCATTCCCCAGCGCATGAACGGGTATGGGGCTGTGGATGTAGTTAGCAGTTCGGTTGGGAGATGCATCATTGAGCCGTGCCTTTGACATTTCTCGCACTTGGCTACGACTTTATCGCAATCTGCTTGCATGGTTGGCCAGTAATAGCTCTCCTTTTTGATGTTTAGGGCCATGGAGCGTCCTCCGGCGTGGTTTCCGCCATCGCCTTCGTGTATCATTTTAATGACCTCGTGAATATCGTTGCCGGACACGCATTTGAGAAGGATGCCCGCAGCACTCCAGCGGAATAGGCCGTCTCGGATGAGTATGTATCGAGCAGCTCGCATTTTGAGTCGTCGGGCTGCCCACCTGTCGGCTGGGACTATCCCGTCGATGATATACATTTTGATTTTCTGTGTCCAGTCTGTGGGTGTAAATTTGCTTAGGGGTTCGATGTTTACTGGCGTATGAAGCCCCTCTGATGGTTCATCGGTTTCGTCGTTGGAGTGGTTTTGCGTTGGTTCGATGATGTGTCCGGTTTCTTCGTTGTCTTCGAGCTCGGCGTTATGTTAATCGTCTGTTATCCGCGTTTGCCTTTGTTTTTGTGGGACTGGCTCGGCTGCGGGGTAATCTTCGTAGTTACGCATGTGCGTGGTGATGTTGCATTCTTTTGTTTTTCCAATGCTCGGCTCGAGTATACTTTCGACTGGTATTGTCTTTTTGAGATAAGAATCTGAACTTGATGCTAACGCGGCAAGCGCGTAGGCCGGAGCGTTGTCCCCCCTTGGGATTTTGGTGAGATCAAAGTATTCGAATTCAGTGGCGAGTTTTTTCACGAGTTTGAGGTATGCATCCATTCGATCATTTTTTGCATCATATTCTCTGCTAAATTGACTGGCGACGAGCTGCGAGTCGCAATAGGAACGTATGCGAGTTGCGCCGATGGCTTTGGCTAATCGAAGTCCGGCGAGTAGTGCTTCGTACTCTGCTTCGTTATTTGACGCGTTGAATGCCAGACGGAATTATTGTTCCAAGATTTCTCTGGTTGGAGACTGAAGTCGTATGCCTACTCACGACCCTCGATGGGATGATGATCCATCCACGTGGAGGGTCCATTGTTCGGTAGCTGTTACGTCAGTATCGACGAACTCTTGCGGTAGTTCGATAAGGAAGTCGGTGAGAACTTGCGATTTGAGGCTTGTTCGACTCTTATAGTTGATATCATATTCGCTGAGCTCGATTGCCCATTTGGCGAGTCGACCGGATTGGCTTGGGCTGTGTAAGATTGTTCGGAGCGGCTAATATGTTAAGACGGTGATAGAGTGCGATTAAAAATACGGTCTAAGTTTCCGAGCAACAGTGATGACGGCGAAAGCAAGTTTTTCGAGTGTTGGATATCGGCTTTCGGCGCCATTAACTGATTTGCTTATGTAGAAGATAGGCCTTTACTCGCCTCTGTCTTCCCGAACGAGAACCCCACTGACCGCTGAGGTTGAAATCGCGATGTAAAGGCAGAGGGTTTCACCATCTTCGGGTTTGGCTAAGATCGGTGGCGTGGACAGGTATTGTTTGAGTTGTTTGAACGCTTCTTCGCATTGGTCGTCCCATTCCATATGCTTGTTTCCGCGTAGCAGTTGATAGAAGGGGAGACACTTGTCAGTGGACCGTGAGATGAACGAGTTGAGCGCGGCAATGCGGCCAGTCAGCCGTTGAACTTCTCTTTTTGTAGTCGGGGAGGGTAGATCGAAGATTGCGGATATCTGTTTAGGATTAGCCTCGATTCCTCTTTGGGTGACGATATACCCAAGGAACTCTCCCGACGTGACTCCAAACGTACATTTACTTGGATTGAGCTTCATGCCGTACTCGTTTAGTATGTCGAAACACGTGTTGAGATGTCTGATGTGATCCTTAGCGATGAGCGATTTCACGAGCATATCATCGATATAGACTTCCATGTTTTTGCCGAGCTGGTATTGTTTGAGCTGTTTGAACGCTTCTTCGCATTGGTCGTCCCATTCCAGATGATTGTTTCCGCGTAGCAGTTGATAGAAGGGGAGACACTTGTCGGTGGACCGTGAGATGAACTTGTTGAGCGCGGCAATGCGGCCAGTCAGCCGTTGAACTTCTCTTTTCGTTGTCGGGGAGGGTATATCAAGGATTGCGGATATCTGTTTAGGATTAGCCTCGATTCCTCTTTGGGTGACGATATACCCGAGGAACTCTCCCGACAAGACTCCAAACGTACATTTATTTGGATTGAGCTTCATGCCGTACTCGTTTAGTATGTCGAAAAACGTGTTGAGATGTCTGATGTGATCCTTAGCGATGAGCGATTTGACGAGCATATCATCGATATAGACTTCCATGGTTTTGCCGAGCTGGCTAGCGAACATGCGGTTGACAAGTCTTTGGTATGTTGCTCCGGCGTTCTTCGGGCCGAATGGCATGAATTTGTAGTAGTCGATGCCGCGATCGGTGATGAAAGAAGTTTTCTCGCGATCGGCCGAGTGAATTAGTATCTGGTTATCACCCGAGAACGGATCCATGAAGGAGAGGAGTTCGTTCCCGGTCGTGGCTTTTGGGCAGGCTTTGTTAAGATCGGTAAAATCGACGCTAACGACGACTGTGTTTTCCAGCCAGTCCGGATATCGAACTTGCGTAATTGATCCTGCTCCAAGCAGTCGTTCGACCTCGCCGTTGACAGCCTAGGCTTTCTCGGGTCCGAACTTGCGCCGTTTCTGTTTGATTGGTTTGAAGGTGGAATCGATGTTGAGTTCGTGACTCGTGATTTTTGGGTCGATCCCGGGAATTTCCTTGATAGACCAGGCCAAATTCGATACGTTCCTTTTGATAAAACGGACTAGATTGTATTTGATCTCCTCATCGAGTTCGGCTCCGATTCCGACACATCTGTCGGGGTTGAGTTCGTCGATGTTGACTTGAATGATTGTTTCTCGTCTTGGCAGATCGGGATCGTTAACGGTTTCCTTCGTGTTGATTACGCATGTCCGGGGTGTTGTTCTCAATTTACACTCGTTGATGTAGCAAGTTCGGGACATCACTTGATCGCCTCTCAGAGTGTAGACTCCAGATGGTGTTGGAAATTTTAAGCATTGATGATAAGTCGAGATGACGGCTTTCATCGTGTATATCCACGGTGTTCCAAGTATGACGTTGTAGATGATGGGTTTATCCAGGACTAGGAATTTGACCATTTGTACGATTCCCCCAACGTAGACGGGGATTTTTACCGTTCCCGCGGTCATGGTCTGCTCGCTCGAAAATTCTGTTAGTGGTTCGATATTCGGCTTGATCTGAGCGTCCGGGAAGTCCATGTTTCTAAGTGTTTCTCTGAATACTACATTAACCGAACTTCCGGTATCAACGAGGACTCGTCCGACGGCGACGTTTCCGATAAGTATTTTGACGACTAGTGGGTCGTTATGCGGCATGTGTAGTCCTTCTGTATCGGCTACAGAGAAGGTGATCGGCACTCCGCTTGTTGTGGCTCGGTTTTCACATTGTGCGGCCAACGCTTCTCTACTGTATTCTTTAATTGCACTGACGGAATAAATGCAAGACTCCAGCGCTCCCATGATCATGTTGACGCGTTTCCGGACTTGGGGAGTATGTTGGCTGTCCATTTGTTTCTCCCGATCGTGTTTCTGTTGACCTATGTCGGCAATGTCTATTGGTTGCTCGGCATTTTTGCTCGGTTTGTCGTTGTACGAGCGTTGTTTTCTGTTGTTACTGCGGCGGGGTCTGCTCGTAGGTCGGAACGCTCCTTCTACCGGGATCTCCCCTTTCTTTTATTTCATCAGTAAGAAATCCTGGAGATGTCGTCAGTCTTCGGTGGTCTGGCCCTTCTAATTATGAAAATGGCAGAACGGTCCAGACTCGTTGTCGGACTCTTTCGAGTCGTCTGATCAGATCCATGTGTTCCAGTTTTGTTGTGTTTGGACGGCGTTGACAGGTTGCCTCGGAGGGTCGTACTGCTTTTCCTTGATGAGGGGTTGCTTTAGAGGAGCGTACTGCCTATCCTTTGCGGCTTCTTCTTCTTGATCGAGGATGTAGATTTGTGACTTGTGCAGGATATCTTCCAAGGATTTCGGCCAATTTCGTTTGATTTCTTTGTGAAAGTCGGACCGATACCAGGTTGCTTTGTAAAGGGCCTCTATCGCGGCTTCGTCGTCGATTGTGCAATGAGATACCACCTCTTTGAAGCTGTTCATGAAACTACGTAGTGGTTCATCGCTTTTCTGCTCGAGTGCTCAGAGGTCGGCATTTCTTGTTTTTTGTTTCATGAACATGGTGAAGCGTTTGAGGAACTTCGTTGAAAGCTCGTTGTAGTTGTTGATGGAGTTCGCATCAAGTTGTGAGAACCAGTCGAGTGCGGTTCCGCACAGGTTTTCTACGAACAGTTGACACATGGCCGCCTCTTTTTCTTCTTTGTTAAAGAAACGGAAACGGTTCATCATGATCACTAACGAGGTCAGAAAGTGGTGTGGGTCAGTGTGTCCATCGTATGGGGTGATCTTAAATCTCTCCAAGCGTCGGACTGAGTATTGATGATTTATGATATGCTCAAATTAATACCCTAAACAGTACTAAAGCAGTTGCTGCAGTATATCAGGGGTTGAAAACAAAAACTCAGAGAAATCAGACAATAAATTGTATAGTGTCAAGTCAAGCTAAACTATTCAGATTAAACAAAAAGCAGTAAGCAGTAAACGAGTTGTAATTCAATGGGAGAAAGATAGGTTCAGGGATATTTCTCAGGAAATCAATGAATGCAAAATAAACTAACTAATCAGGGTTTAAGTTACGCACGGTTCTCGAACTCAAATCACTAGAGTATAATTAACCAACTGTCGTTGCGAAAACTATCTAAATCTAAACTTCAGAATTCTAAATTTCTTTGCAAATCCCTAAGAATAAATCAGCCTTAATTTCAGGTTTGATATGTTCACAAATCAATTAAACCAAATCTCTTTGCGAATAATCAATTTTCTCACCATAAGTTCTATCAGGTAATTAATCGCACTGTCGTGCCTAATCAATTATCCTAAGATCTAAGTTCTAGGAGATCAATCTAGAATTAGCTTTGAGAACAACCTAAGGCGAAGAACTAATTCAGATTATGAACCCTAAATAACCAATCAACCTAGCATTCAAAGAAATCCCATATGAGAATCCCTAAACCTAACAAGAGATCTACTCAGACATGGAAATTAAATCAATAAACATGTTTGAATAAATACTCAATAGAAAATAAGAAAGAGTAACAAAAGGGTTCGAAATCTTCTCTCGACGAACAGAGTATCAGACTTGTCTCCCTTGAAAAGCTCTCCCACAAATCCAGAATAAAATAAAGCGTAGCCAACAAAGTGGCTGTAAAATTCCTATAAATAACATAAATCACGTTTTGGGGTTTCTTGCAAATATTAAAGACTTCTGGACCAAGTTGCAATTCTTCAACTCTTCATTAAAGTCGCGGGTCGTGTCTTGCTGCGATGGGTATCGATCGATACTAGGGGGTATCGATCGATACTTGACGTGAAATCGGGTACTCAGCAACACGAACTTCAGCTTTGCTCCAAAATGCTCCAGAAAGCTCCAATATCTCCAATTATGCTCCAAACGTGCTAAGACCTGTAAAAGACTCTCAAAACACTACGAAATAGCAGAAAGATTCTATAAAACGGACTTATATCATGGCCTAAAAGGGTTAAAAACGATGATATATCAACTCCCCCAGACTTAGCCTTTGCTTGCCCTGAAGCAAATAGAAGACTAAACCAGAGAAAGAGGTTTGAAAACACAGAGACTCACATGTTCATGAACCATCGCATAGATCCTTTTCCCAAGCACCCAAATGTCACATGACCAGCTTTTGATCTAACCACCATGTACTTCTCCGTAGACATTCGCAGCTTTTCCAGACTCCACACATTATCCCACAGCATTGTTCAAATAAAGCCCTCATCGCCAGATTCATCGCTGCAGCTAAAGTTCGAGAACTTTCTAGATTCTTTACCATACAATATCATGACAAGAAACCACCCTTTTCACACTTTTTGTATCAATTTCTCTCCCCCAGACTTATTTCTTGTTATGTTCTTTCTTTTATTTTCAGCTTTGCATATACACATCAAGGTATGAGACGCGAGTATTGATGGTGTTAGCCACCGAATCCCCGGTTCTTCCCTCTCTATGTATCAAATGATGTAGGTGAATAATGGCATCATAGGAGAATCCTAGCCTCGCTTCCAATCCTTTGTGTGATCATTCCCTCTTTAGTAGAATAATGGGATTGCTGGAAATTTTCCTAACCCTCTACTCAGAAGAAAATCATTTCAATCTTTTATGCTTTTATTTATCAACTTATAACAGGGGAGAGAGATACCATAACTCTAAACACATGGGTTCCTTTATCAGATATGAATGATGAATCAGGCTCTAAAAACACTAACCACATTGATGAAGTGCAAAAATTTGGCTCAGGCTTCAGAAAAACTCTGCTGGAGACATGGATGTTTTCTAGTCAACTGGTCAGTCCTTGGATTTTTTGTTAGTCGATCTAGAGCTGGTCCTGCAACACTGGTCACTCAAAAACAAAGTCAAAACAACAATTCAAGCACAGGATCATCATCTCCAACAAGTTTTGACTCGATAAAACAACGAATGACTCGATAAAACAACTTACTCTAAGAAAAACAAACACAATGTCAGCAGACACCTCCCCCAGACTTGAACAACACTGTCCCCAGTGTTATCTAGCCTAGAGTAGGTAAAAGAAACAAAAGAAAAGGATAGAACGGAGAGAAACAAGAAGTTACCGTGCTGGGACATCTGGTGTCGATCGACACACGGCCTGGTATCGATCGATACCAGGCTTAAATCGACTTGGTGAACTTTTCATCCGCGATTGGTGTCGAACGATACCTAGTTTATACTGACACAAACACAAAACACAAAACGAACGATAATAAAAAGAAAAACGACTCAAAAACAGACTCACCAGTGGGTTGCCTCCCACCAAGCGCTTGTTTAACGTCATTAGCTTGACTGTAACGCCCTTCAGGCAGTGGGTGCATCATCCAAAAGCATTATCTGCCCTGTTGGAATTTCGGCTTTTGCCCAATAGTGTTTCACCCTCTGTCCATTGACAGTTAACTCATCTCATGTAGGACTAATCAGCACGACAGCTCCATGTGGTCTGACCTCCTTGATGGTGAAGGGACCTGACCAACGAGAACACAGTTTACCAGGAAACAATTGCAAACGAGAGTTATACAGAAGTACCTGGTCGTTTGGCTCGAAATATCTGAAGATGATCTTCTTATCATGATAGGCCTTAGTCCTCTCCTTGTACATCTTCGAGTTCTCGTAGGTGTGGTGCCTAATCTCATCCAACTCGTTCAGCTAAATCAATCTCCTCTCTGCAGCAGGTTTGATGTCAAAGTTCAGCAACTTCGTCGCCCATGCTGCCTTGTGCTCAATCTCCACTGGAAGGTGACATGCTTTCCCATACAGCAACTGAAATGGTGTAGTACCCAGCGGTGTCTTGAAAGCAGTCATGTAAGCCCATAGCGCATCATCAAACTTTGTAGACCAATCCTTCCTAGAAGCACCTAATGTCTTTTCCAGAATCTCCTTGATTTGCCTGTTGGAGACCTCGACCTGCCCACTGGTATGAGGGTGATATGGAGTAGCCACTCGATGGTTTACACCATACTTCTTCAGCAACCTCTCGAAAACCTTGTTAATAAATTGGCTGCCACCATCACTTATAACAATTCGCGGCACTCCAAATCGTGGGAAGATGATGGTCTTAAACAGCTTAAGAACCACCGCAGAGTCGTTCTTTTTACTAGCAATCGCTTCCTCCCATTTGGACACGTAGTCCACAGCTACCAGGATGTACCTGATCTTGTGTGACGAGGGAAAGGGACCCATAAATTTGATGCCCCAGCAATCGAAAACTTCAACCTCAAAGATGAAATTATGTGGCATCTCGTGTCTCTTACTGATCTTCCCTCTCCTTTGACTAGCATCGCACTGCAAAATGAAGGCATGAGCATCCTTGAACATAGTATGCCACCAGAAGCATGCTTGAAGAACCTTGGACACCGTCTTGAAGGTAGTAAAGTGTCCAGCATACTCCGATCCATGACAATGAAAGAGAATCGCAGGCACCTCAGACTCTACAACACATCTTCTGTAGATACCATCTGAGCAGTGCCTGTAGAGGTAAGGCTCATCCCAGTAGAATCGTCTCATCTCACGCATAAACTTCTTCTTCGCATACTTTGTGGGATGTTGGGGCTCAGTCTCTACAGCAAGGTAGTTAGCAATGTCAGCATACCATGGTCGTGCAGGACTAGATACTGCAGCTGTATAGACGTCAAAAGAGTTGAAGTGTGCTGCAGCCAGAACTGGTTCTAATCGAGTCTGGTATCGATCGATACTAGGTGAGTATCGATCGATACTGAAGGTCTGCACTCGTGAAAATTACAGATTTTCGGACCGATCATCATGTGGTTGAGTTTCAATAAAGTAGACACCCTCTTTTGGTAAGAAATCATCAATAGGCACGACTTCATCGACCTTTATGCGTGATAAGTGGTCAGCAACTCCATTCTCAACTCCTTTCTTGTCCTTGATCTCAATATCGAATCCTTGGAGCAAAAGAACCCATCGGCATAGAGGGGGCTTAAGGTCCTTGTTCTTCATCAGGTATTTGAGAGCAGTATGGTCTGTGTGAACAATAACCTTGCTCCCAATCAAGTAGGACCGAAATTTCTCAAAAGAGAAAACAATTGCAAGTAATTCCTTCTCAGTGGTGTTGTAATTACGCTGAGCACCATTCAACGTCCTGCTGGCATAGTAAATATCATGGAGCTTCTTGTCTTTCCTCTGTCCCAATACAGCTCCAACAGCAAAATCACTCGCATCACACATAACCTCAAAAGGTAAATTCCAATCAGGTGGTTGGACTACAGTGTGAAAGCAGAATCTCACAACCTCAATCCTTGGCTTTTCAGGTCGTATTTTTGAAGAGATAACAAAGAAATGCTTAGAAGAATTTGAGAAAGAAAAATGTGTATGTTAGTATTTTTGCCAAGAATTCGGTCCTTTTTATTATTCTTGATATTCACAACTTATACATGCGTTCTCAGAACATAACCGCTAATTCAAATGTACGTAATTGAATTCAGACAATAAATTCACGATCTAAGAATTTATTGTTGAGCTTGATCCTGGGTTTTTGTGTTTAATGTGTTTGACTTTGCTTGCTGCGAGCTCCTTCTCCCACGATCTCTCCTTTTCCTGCATACTCGGCTCCTTCCCAGGTCGCGAGCTCGTTCTTGCGAGGCTTTTCAATGAGCCGGACTTGATTCCAGGCCCGTTCACCCGAGCTGGGCATTAGGTGTGGAATTTGGGCCCAACAGTTGTCCCCCAGTATCGTTAATGATTTATCATTGAGGAAACGGACCTGCAATCTCGGGATTTAATTGATCATCCAGCTGGCGCGATCTCGCAATCTCGGGCTTCTGATTGATTCCCAGCTTGCTTGCAGGGCGATTTTGTAGGGATCCTGTAGCGTCATCGCGACTTTTAAGGGGTGTGACAGGGCGAGTGGGTGACAATGAGTGGTTCTCGTTGCTTTGTCTTCCCACGCCGCCTCAACTCCCTTTTACCGAGGTAATAATGTCTTTTCGATTTTTCCATTCTTTTTCTTTTGTTGTTTTTACTCCATTAATTGAACTGTCTTCACCTAATCCTCACTTTTACTCGAGATATTCTTCTGTGAAAGTTCAGCTTCCATTGTTTCCGTTTGAATTTCCTCCTTCTTCAGACTCAATTTTCTTTGCCCCCTTTTTTCTTTGCAATGGCTTCTACCTCTCAGTTGGATGCTCCTTCTCCCCTTGCCGAGTGGTTCGATTCTCATTCGAAGAGAACGATTCCGGCTGCTGAGCTCGCGAATATCTCCTCCTTATGTGGACTTGATATTGGCGATCTGCTCATCCCGTCGGCTGATGGTTCCCCGGAGAGTCCCCCAGAGAGTTATGCATGTGGTTATGCCGCATTCTTCCTGAGATGTCGCATTATTTTTCCCATCCCAGCAGCTATCTCTAATATTGTTAGCGACCTCTGACTTGCCCTCCCGCAGCTTATGCCCAGTGCGATGAGGTCCCTTGTTGCACTCTGGGTGCGTTCTAAGGAGTCTGGGTTGTATTTGATACCGAGGTCTTTCGCCAACTTTTCAATGTCAAAGGGAATTCTCACCTTTGCGGGACCTACTACTTTCCGGCGAAGGTCAATCGATCCGTCTTTAGATTTAATATGAGGGATGACAAGTGGTGGGAGCAGTGGTTCTATTTCAGAATTTCCAGCAGATCGGTTGAGGGCGAGTCGGTGTTCCGACATTCCTGGGCCCAGATCACTGGTCAGCGCGACCTCCCGGATGTTGATTTGAACATCCCTTCTGGAAAAATTAATCGGTTGTTACCTTTTTTTATTCCAATGTGGTGATCCTTTTTATTTTGTGCAGAATCAGTTGATTCTTCAAAGACAGTAACAGCTGAGGTCCAGCGGCTTGTCGACCTCGTCAAGGGCGACGGTTCCGACTGGAAGGGTTTCTCCCTTGACAGAATTCAGCAAGCTCGTGATCGCCGAGCTCCCGGGTTATCCGTCGCATCTGCTTTCCGGCTAATAGGTTTGAGTGGTTTTATGTTTCTATCTCTTTAGATTTAAGAATTGTTTCTTTACTTAAATCTTTTTTTTTTACTCCGCAGATTCTCCGACTCCGTCTCCCCTACTTCAAATTCAGGCTCCGGCTCCCGATCCATCTATTATTCCTAGGCTCGAGGCTGTTGCTAAAGATCTAGCTCGGGCTGTGATTGATCCCCTGGCTGGTTCCCAGGTGCCAGCTACTGCCCCTGCTACTTCCCATGTTGATCTTACTCGTAGCGAGAGCTCCACCGAATCCAGCAAGATGGTTCCTCCCAAGAATCTGCAGCGTCTTTCTTACAGGGAGAGGATGCGATTACGCCCTGCCCCGATGTCAGCCGGTGCTCTTGATAAGAGGGTCAAAGAGGCTCTCGGTAAGTCTGTTCGTACTGAGACCCCACAACGGGAGGAGGTTGAAAAGGATGATCATTGCAAGCCTGAAGCTGATCATGGTGGTGGTGTTCCGCCAGAGGGTGGTGAAGCCGAGATTACCCAACATGATGTTCGAGCTAGGAATCCTCAAAAGTCAGCTTCCGGGGTGTCTTCTAGAGAGCCGAGTCGTTCCGCCGAGCATCAGTCTCGCTCCAAGCGCTCTCGTGGCGATGGGTTTGATGGCGAGGAGACATCAAGGAGGTATGTGGTACCTCGTTCTCAGGGTAGTGGAGGTGTTTCTCCGAATGCCTTTAGGTTCGACTTTGATGGGCCTGAGGCAATTGTTGAGAACAACTCCCAGCTTGCAAATCTCTTTAGGCGTGTTAGACCTTCGTCCTGCTTTCTGCCATCCCTTAGGAACATGAAAACGCCTGAGGGCTATGTTCAGTTCGCAAGTGCGATGGGCCAGGTAATTTCTACTACCTTTGCTTTGCTCCTTATTTTGATTTTTTTCTCTGCTGAATTTTTATGTTCCCTTCCCAGGCTGTTTCTGCCGCTAATGAGCTGTTACCTCTTTTGAGCAAGATCTTCGTTCTGCTACCCAGCCCGAGGAGGTGGAGAGGGCAGCTAAGACTATTGCAAACCTCGTTACTGAAAGGGACGAGATGATGAGGAGACTTACTCGGAACGAGGAGAGGATGGGCGAGGTTGCTCTTTTGGAGGGCCAGGTTAAGGACCAAGCTATTTTAGCCAAGAGATGGGAAGATTCTGCCCGGGAAGCTCTAACTCGGGTTTCTGTGTTGGAGAAATCGAACAAGGACTTGAAGGTGGATCTTCGTGTCACCGAGGGGCGAGCTGGAGCTGCTGAGGTATGTTTGCGTTCAGCTAGTGAAAACATAGTGGACTTGAGGGTCCAGATTGAGAAGGTTACTGAAGACTCGAAGAAACTCGCCAAGTGGCAAAAAGAGATGGTGAGGAAAGCTGAAAAGGCCCCGAGGAGGGAGATATCTAAACAGTACCGCGCCATTCTTTCGGGGATAAAGGATAAATGGGAGAAGAAGAAGATCGAGGTTGACACCGAGACTCAGGTTATGGAGTGTAAATCCAATATTCTTCTTCTTGATGACATTATCAATCAAACCATCAATGATTTTGAGGCTGAAAAAAGAGCATTCAGGTTGAGAAGCTCAGCTTGGACGCTGAGCATGCCATCGTCCAGGTATCAGATTTTTCCTTGGGTAAAATTGATATTCCTCAGATATCCGATGACTCGGTTACGCTGCCTGCTGGGCCAAGCGCACAATTGAATGATCAGCTGGACCTTGGTTCTCAGGAACTTAGGAAGGAGTTCCCGCTGCCCTTGAGTCAACCTGCCCCGGAAGATAAACCAGCTGATCCCACTTGTTAGAGATACTTTGACTGCTTTCGTTTCTTGCTGTTCTTTTTGGACTTAGTGCCTGGGGAGGCCTTTAAACCCTTTCCAGTTTGTTTGTTGAACTTGTTTATGCCTTAGTGGGCTTTTTGAACTCATGCTCCTTTGAGGAGGCTTTATTTATTTTGGTGATTTAAAAATCCTTCTTTTTATGGTGATTTAATGATTTTTGCCATTTAGAGGTTGTGTTTTTAGATCAAAGGCGGTTTTTCAGCCAAAGACCTAGGTCGTTTAGAGACCTTGCTCCCAGGTCGTTTAGAGACCTTGCTCCCAGGTCGTTTAGAGACCTCGGGAGCTGACCAAACGATTTAAAGACGCGAGGTCGAAGCCATTTAGAGACATGCATGTAACATAAACAGTTTAGACGTAGAGGTTATTGTCATTTAGAGACTAGACGGGTTGTGACCTTGCAATTTAGACGCAAAGTCGAGTCGTGCTAGATGGTAGCACGCTTTAGCTCGTAGGGCTGTTTATTTACAGAGTAAAGCTTCTAGCTTGAAGATGGTAGCTGAGAGGTCTCAGACTGTTTTTAACAGGCTTCAAAGAAGAAGATTTTTTATTTTAATAGTTGCACCCTTGCGAGGTTGCCTACGTACCCTGAGGAGGGATCAAGCCTTTTCGTAGTTCGATTTTTACAAGTGTCTTTTTAATGATAGTACTTCTTTAAATTCATGGCATTCCATGAGTTCGTTTCAGGCGTATTGTCGTACATCCCGGTGAGCTTATATACGCTGTTTTTTACTATCTCAGAGATCCGGTATGGACCTTCCCAGTTGGTGCCTAGTTTTCCGGTGTTTCTTTCCCTTGTGTTCTCGTAGGTTTTTCGTAGGACGAGCTCGCCGACTCGGAATCTTCGCTGCTTGACTTTTGAATTATAGTAGCGTGTTGCCGCTTGTTGATAATTTTGAAGGTTAACGAGTGCTCGGTCTCGACGTTCATCGATAACATCGAGGTGGTCGAGAAGCATTTTGTTGTTCAGTTCCTCGTTAATGGGACATATATCTATTCTCAAGCTGGGAACTGCGACCTCGGCGGGAACCACAGCCACGATTCCATAGGCTAAGGAGAACGGTGTTTCTGAGGTCGCCTTTGGAGGTGAGGTCCGACAGGCCCACAGTACTCCAGGGAGCTCGTCGGACCACCTTTGCTTTTTAGCATCCAGTCGTTTTTTTAGATTGCTCAGTATTAGCTTGTTTGCTGCCTCAGCCTGCCCGTTACCCTGAGGGTAACGTGGGATCGAGGTTGTTAATCTGATTCCGTGATCTCCGCAGAATTCGAGGAATTGATTTGAGATGAATTGTGATCCATTGTCGGTCACGATTTCGTATGGGACTCCGTGCCGGCAGACAATGTTCTGCCATACGAATTCCTGTACGTGATTTGCTTTAATTTGCTGGAAAGCTCTTGCCTCCACCCATTTGGTGAAGTAGTCGGTGAGGAGGAGTAATAAACGACACCTTCTTTTTCCCGAAGTTACCATGGGTCCTACTATATCCATTGACCACCTCATAAAGGGGTATGGAGATGAAATGGAGGATAAGTTTTCTGTAGGCTGATGTAAAGTCGGAGCATGCCGTTGGCATTTGTCGCATGCCTTAGAATGTTCTTCGCAGTCAGCAACCAAGGTGGACCAAAAATATCCTTGCCTTTTGATCCTAATGGCTAGTGCACTTCCTCCGGAGTGGCTGCCACACGAGCCTCCGTGAATTTCCGATAATATCGTAAAGGCTTCGAGCCTGTGGATGCATACTAGGTAGGGGCTGTTTACACTTCGCTTGTAAAGGTGAGGGCTGATTATACAATATCTTGAAGCTATGATTTTGAGCTTGCGATCTTCCCACTTGCTGGGGGGAGCCTCTCCCCCCTCAATGTAATGTATAATCGCTACTCGCCAGTCAGCTCTTGTGATCATTTTTTCGCGGAGCGTAACGTGCCTGGCGTCAAGCAGTTCTGGCTCCGGGTTGGCGGCTTCTTCCTCTTCTGGTGGGAGGTCGCCTGTTACTGTGGCTATTGTTATATCTATCTCCATATCGTCATTGTCTATTTCCATCGGAACCTCGCTATCTTCGCCGATTTTGATGCTTGGTTTTTCAATTTTTTCTACTGGAATTACTCTTTTTATGAGTGGATTTGAGGTTGATGCCAGAGATGCCAGTGCGTCTGCTATTGTGTTCTCACCTCGTGGTATTCGCGTTAGATTGAAGGTTTCGAATTGTTTGACTAGCTCATGAACTATGGCTAGATAGGATTCCATCCTGCTATCTCTGGTTTCGTATTCTCCGTGAAACTGGCTTGTAATTAGCTGGGAGTCGCTGAACGCATTTAGCTTACGTATTCCTATTCCAGCTGCGAGTCGGAGGCCTGCTATTAAGGCCTCGTACTCGGCTTCGTTATTTGATGCTGAGAATCCGAGACTGAAAGATTGTTCTACAATTTTGTTAGTCGGGGATATAAGGTGGATTCCCACACCTGCCCCCTGTTTCGAGGAGGCTCCATCGACATAGAACTGCCATGTCTCCGTGCTCGTGCCGGTAACCTGGCTGTTAGTCGTGAGCTCGATAATGAAATCAGCTAGTACTTGTGCTTTGGCGCTTGTCCGAGGTCGATATTCGATATCTTATTCGCTTAGTTAGATGGCCCATTTCGCTAGCCTGCCAGACTGGCTGGGGCTGTGCAATACTGTTCGTAATGGCTGTGTTGTCATTACTATGATGGGGTGCGATTGAAAATATGGCCTGAGTTTGCGAGCTGAGATTAATACTGCCATAGCCAGTTTTTCCATTCGTGGATATCTGGTTTCGGTATCTACCAGGGATTTGCTCACGTAGTAGATCGGTTTTTGCTCAGCTCGTTCTTCCCTTATGAGGACGCCACTCACTGCGACTTCGGAGATTGCTATGTATAGGTAAAGTGGCTCCCCCTCAATCGGTTTTGATAAGATGGGGGGTTCGGAGAGGTACGCTTTTAGTTGTTTAAAGGCTTCCCTGCACTGGTCATCCCATATAAATTTTTTGTTTCCCTTTAGTAGCTGGTAAAAGGGGAGACATTTATCAGTCGATCTGGAAATAAACCGGTTTAGCGCGGCGATACGACCTGTCAGCCTTTGCACCTCTTTTACTGAACTTGGAGGTTGCATTTCCAGGAACGCACTGATTTTCTTGGGGTTTGCCTCTATTCCTCGTTGAGTTACTATGTAACCTAGGAACTCGCCTGAGGCGACCCCAAAAGTGCACTTTGAAGGGTTGAGTTTCATCCCATATTTGTTTAGTAGGGTGAAACATTCCCCCAGTTGACCTATGTGGTCTTCCTTTTTCAAAGATTTGACCAGCATGTCATCGATGTAGACTTCCATCGTTTTTCCCAAGAGGTTGACGAACATCTTGTTCATGAGTCTTTGATAGGTGGCTCCCGCGTTTTTGAGACCAAATGGCATCACCTTATAGCAGTACGTTCCTCGTTCTGTTATGAATTATGTTTTGTCTTGGTCTTCAGGGCTCATTTGTATTTGATTATACCCTAAGAATGCGTCCATAAAGCTGAGGAGCTCGTGTCCTGTGGTAACTTCTACCAACCGGTCGATGTGAGGTAGTGGGAAGCTATCCTTAGGACACGCTTTGTTTAGATCCGTGAAATCTATGCAGACTCGCCAGGTGCCATTTTTCTTTTTTACTACAACCGGATTTGCTAGCCAATCAGGATATTTTACTTCTTTGATGAATCCAATATTTAGCAACCTGGTGACCTCACTGTTGACAGCGTCGGTCTTGTCGGGTCCGAATTTCCGACGCTTTTGGCGTACTGGTTTGTGGTATGGATCCACATTGAGCTCATGTGAAATGATATTTAGATCGATTCCGGGCATGTCAGCTGTTGTCCATGCGAATGAACCGGAATTTTCTTTGAGGAATGTTATTATTTGTTCTTTTTGGGATCTGTTGAGCTCGGATCCAATTCCTACTTTCTGGTCAGGATGAGACTCGTTGACCCCGATTTTCTAAATAAGGTCTTTGCGAGGTCCGATGTTGCCTGGGCCACTTTTCTTTTTGGCTAGTCGGTATGTGAGCTCATCTTTTCGTTGCAGTTGGTATACGGCGCTTTATGGATTCCTTTTGACTTCCCTTAATTGTTGCGATCCCATTTTGGGCTGGAAATTTTATGCATTGATGGCATGTCGAGGATACAGCTCTCATTGAATGTATCCAGGTCCTTCCCAGGATGGCATTGAATTGAGCTGGCCTATCTATAACCGTGAATTCGACTATTCTTCTTACTCCAGCTGCTATTACCGGGAGTTTTATTGTTCCGAGAGATAGCGTGGTTTCCCCGGAAAAGCCGGTTAACACCATCTTGTTTTCTTCGATTTCGTGATCTGGTATATTCATTTCCCTAAGAACGCTTAGGAGGATGAGTTCTACAGAGCTCCCCGTATCTACGAGCATCTTAGTGAGCTCGTATTCGCCCACTTCTAGCATGATGAGGAGAGCATCGTCATGTGGAGAATCTAGTTCAAAAGCCTCGCTTTCCCAGAACGAAATTTGTGTGTTAGGTCCCTTGAATGGGTTCCTATCACGTGTGTCGGTGTTTACCCTTCACTGATGTTTCTTGATTGAGTTTACGGAGTTGCGGCATAGCTGGGATCCTCCATGAATAAAGTTAATTCTTTTCTTCGTGCTGGGAGGAGGCAGGTCTGTTTCCCTATTTTTGGGGGGATCTCGCCTCGTCACCTCCTCGGATGAACGTTCTCGTTTACGATCATCCTCGGATGGGCGGTCCCGCCTTTCATCTTCTCGCGCTGGGTAATAGCTCTTCCTTGGAGGAGGTTTTTCCATCTCGATTTTTCCCAACTATCCCGCTGCGAATTTAGCTGGCCCTTGATCTTGTGGAAGTCGCACCACTTGTTTGGATCGTAAGGCTTGAATCTATTACGAGGTGGGCTTCCCACTGAGTATGAGTGTATCCCCTGGCTTTGTTTTTGATCTTGGGACTCCTTTCTCCCGGATTTTTTAGATCCTTGGGAGTTGGTTGTCTGAGATTGCTTAACCGAGGTTGCAGGTGCATGCTGTCTTGGCTGAGGTGCACTCGCTTCTTCGAGGATAATCCAGCGCGAAGCGCGATGTAACGCATCATCTAGTGATACCGGCTCCCGAACTGTAAGCTCCTCAAAGAATTTCGAGGTTTTTAACAATCCGTTTTGGAGGGCTTTCAGGGCCATTGGATTATGTATATCGGCGATTTTCGCTTTGACGACTTTAAAGCTGTCAATATACGTCCGCAGTGAATTTCCTGGCTTTTGAGTGAGAACCCACAAATCAGCCTCCGAGGTCTCGATCTGGATGAATACCGAATATTGTTTCAAGAATGCAGCTTGAAGTTGTGTGAAGATGTCTATCGAGTTCGGTTTCAGGGAGGTGAACCATTCCAGGGCCAAATCTGTTAGATTTTCGGCGAAGAAACGGCAGCGTGCTGGCTCAAGGTCACCCCCGGGTAGTCGCACCCTTGAAAAGGAAAATTTGAAGCTTCTCATGAACGCCTTGGGGTCGGTTTCTCCGTTATATCTAGGAAATCGGATGTTCCCGACATCGCCGAGCTGAGGGCTCGCGATTCGTGAAGTGAATGGGGTCTTATTGACCTCGTCAATTACCTTGTCTATCTCAGGTGTTGAGCTTAAAGCAGCGTTGACCTGTGATCTCATTCGCTGTAACTCGGCGTTCGTTTCTTCGCAATACTTCTTGATTGATTCGAACCCATGTGAGCTGCCGGATCCCAAGTGGTTTTCGTTATTGCTCGGGAAGCGGAGCAGGGATTCTCCGGCAGGTCGGATCTCGTTTATGTTTTCAGAGCGGACCTGATTGGTTAGTAGATCCGAGGTCGGGTCTACTCCTGGTAAGGTCGCTGTTGGCGTAACCTCTCCTTCCGCAACCTGGGTCGTGGAAGGAGTGAATATGGGATCCGATATCGTCGAGTTGAACTGCGAGGCGGTGGCTGAGTCGACCATTATGCTGGTTGAGGCGTTAATATCGGAGAATTTTAGTCTTGTCACCGGTGGAGGTGGGAATGGCAATCCTCCCTGCCCAGGGGCAAAAAGATATTGTGCCCCAGGTGGGAGGGCGGGCCTCTCAGAGGTGCCTGCCCGATTCGCTCTTTCGAGGTCGTCTTGGCGTGCTGCCATTGAGCGATTCTGCTCTATGAGGCACGATATCAGGTTTCGGATCTCAGCTATTTGATCCGGAGCCGATTGGTTCAAGGCTGCAGGTCTCGAGGGGTCGACAATGTCGTTGATACCGGTCGAGACACTTGCTCCCGAGGTGGTAATGGGAACGCTTGTTGTTCCGTCCAGGTCTATTGAAACGATGTCGGCGGACTGGGTTAGAGGAATGGAGGTGTCTATGACTCTGGATGATGTAGAAACCGCCGCACTTGTTGTATCTGCCATCGTCTTCTTTTGAGTGGCTAGTTTCGTAGGTTTTAAAAAGAGGAAGTTGTTTTGCCCTTCCCCACAGACGGCGCCAAATTGTGAAAGCAGAATCTCACAACCTCAATCTTTGGCTTTTCATGTCGTATTTTTGAAGAGATAACAAAGAAATGCTTAGAAGAATTTGAGAAAGAAAAATGTGTATGTTAGTATTATTGCCAAGAATTCGGTCCTTTTTATTATTCTTGATATTCCCAACTTATACATGTGTTCTCAGAACATAACCGCTAATTCAAATGTACGGAATTGAATTCAGACAATAAATTCACGATCTAAGAATTTATTGTTGAGCTTGATCCTGGGGTTTTGTGTTTAATGTGTATAACTTTGCTTGCTGCGAGCTCTTTCTCCCACGATCTCTCCTTTTCCTGCATACTCGGCTCCTTCCCAGGTCGCGAGCTCGTTCTTGCGAGGCTTTTCAATGAGCCGGACTTGATTCCAGGCCCGTTCACCTGAGCTAGGCATTAGGTATGGAATTTGGGCCCAACATACAGGAGCACTCACTAATGCCTTCTTGATCTCCTCGAAGGCTACAAGACAATCAGATGTGAAATCAAACTTGACTTCCTTACATAACAGGGCTGTGAGTGGGCGTGCAATCTTAGAGAAATCCTTGATGAATCTCCTGTAGAACCCAGCATGACCAAGGAAGCTTCGTATCTCAGGAACAGATCGTGGAGGTTGCAAGCTTGTCATGACCTGAATCTTAGCCTTGTCGACTTCGATCCCTGCCTTAGAAGCCTTGTGCCCAAGAACAATGCCATCTTGTACCATGAAGTGGCACTTCTCCCAATTAAGAACCAAATGCTTCTCCTCGCATCTTTGAAGTACCTTGCACAAGTTATCCAGACAATCCTTGAATGACGATCCATACACAGAAAAATCATACATGAAAACCTCCATAAACTCCTCAGTCATATCTGTGAAAATCGACATCATGCATCGCTGAAATGTCGTTGGAGCGTTACATAATCCAAATGGCATTCTTCTGTAGGCGAATGTGCCATAGGGACATGTGAAGGTCGTCTTTCCATGGTCCTCTGGATGTATAGTAATCTGGAAAAAGCATGAGTACCCATCAAGAAAACAGTAGTATGGGTGACTCGCTAACCTCTCCAGCATCTGGTCAATGAATGGCAAAGGGTAGTGATCCTTCCTTGTAGCCGCATTCAGCTTCCAGTAATCAATACACATCCTATGACCAGTGATTATCCTTGTAGGGATCAGCTCGTCCTTCTCGTTCTTCACCACAGTTATGTCTCCTTTCTTAGGCACAACGTGAACTGGACTAACCCAAGAACTACCTGAGATGGCATAGATAATTCCTGCTTCCAACAGCTTCATCACTTCCTTCCTGACCACTTTCTTCAGGTTCGGATTCAGCCTCCTTTGACACTCAATTGAAGACTTTGACTCATCCTCTAGGTGAATCCGGTGCATGCAATAGTCTGGTGCTATACCTGAAATGTCAGCAAGAGAATAGCCAAGAGCTTTGCGATACTTGCGCAGCTTGCTCAGCAGTAAAGCAACCTCTGTGGTATTCAAGGAAGCATTAATGATTACTGGGTATGTGGAATTAGGACCAAGAAAATGATACCTCATATTTGGTGGGAGTGGCTTTAGTTCCACCTTAGTAGCATTCTCTGCACTCTAATCCCCAAGCCCAACAGCTTGCTTAGAACTGTCGACCAACTCTCCTTTTGGCCGTAGGGTATCGACTGATACCAATGGGGTATCGATCGATACCGGTGATGCTGAATCAAGCATCTTCGAGTATCCAGCAGTTTCGTCACATGAACGGTCTTCCGAAGTGGCCGAGCAGACCAATGCTCTCTCCAGTGGATCCTCAGGGTGCATCTCCAGGAAGTACTCTTCAGCTATGTCACTGAAGGTGTCCACATAGAATGTATGTCCATCGATGGTTGGCCTTTTCATCATCTTCTCCATGTTAAAGGACATCACCAAATCACCGATGTTGAGAGCTATCTGTCCATTCTTGCAGTCAATCAAGGCTCCAGCAGTTGCAAGGAATGGCCTGCCTAGTATAAGAGGATCTTTAGGCTCAGCATCGTACTTCAGGATGATGAAATCTGTTGGGATCAAGCAATTCTCAATCTTGATTGGGACATCTTCGAGTAGTCCCTCTGGAAGTCGCACTGGGCGATCAGCAAGTACCAGCGAAATCCTTGTAGATTGGAAATCTATCATTCCCATTCGCGTGGCAACTGAGTGTGGCATAACGTTCACACATGACCCAATATCGCAGAGAGCATGCTCGAATCTCTCTGTAAATATGGTGCAATCCAAAACAAAACTCCCTGGGTCTGGCAGTTTCTTGGGAATTTTGTTGAGTAGAATTGCACTACACTCAGCTGTAATCATCATGACACCTTCTTCAAGGCTCAGACTGCTAGACACCATCTTCTTCACGTACCTCCTGAAAGCTAGAGAAGTCTTAATAGTATCAACAAACGGAAGCTCCACAATCAACTTGTCTAATATAACCTTGCATCTAGCATCCTCACATTCCTTCCTTGTCAGCTTAGGAAGTATAGGATAAGATATCTTGGGGATATACACCCTTTCCTTGAAAATCTCGGGCTCCTTCTCTGGCTGTGTCTCAGCATCGATCGATACTTGAGGGGTACCGATCGATACACGGATTTTTGGATCCACTCGGGTAGATGTCTGGACTGGTGTCGATCGACACTGGCTGGTATCGATCGATACCTGGGGATTTTCAGAATCCCAATCGTCATCTCCAGCAAGATCGACGAGATTTCCTGCAATTGGACTGTTCTTTACTCCCGTAAGAACCTCTTTTCCACTCCTCAAGGTGATGGCGTTGATGTGTGCCCTTGGATTCTCAGTTTTCCCTGGAAGAAAGCCTTCCTGCCTCTTTACAGCTGCTGCTGTCTGAGCAACCTGAGTTTCCAGCTTCCTCTGGGAGAGACTGATGGCTTCGATCTTCCCATTCAGATCCATGTACAGCGAGTCAAACTTCCCATTGAAATCCACTTGAAACTTCTGCTGTCCCTGAAGAAGTTGTTCAAGCATGGATTCCATCTTATTCTCTGTGGACTTTGGAGAGACTGGTTGGTACGAAGAGTTACCATAATTGCGAGTGAAATCGCTGCTCTGAAGTGGCTTCTGAGTAAATTGCTTCGCTCCGAAACTATATTGGTTCCCCTCTAACTTGTACCAACCTTGTTGATTGTTGTTGTTGAAGTTTCGGTTGTTGTTGTGCCCAAATCGCTGACCCTGAAAACCAGAACCACCAACGTAGTTAACATCCTCTTCTTCTTCTTCCACATTAGCGACTTCATCAGCAAAGTGAACAGATTTCTTCGACTTCCCGATCAGGAAGTCCAGTTTGGCCTGCACGTCAGCAATCTGCGATCCATCAACTCCTCCAGCCTGCTTCTTCCACTCGAAATCAGCATTCTTGGTGCTATTACTAGATGCCAAGTTTTCAATCAACACAACCGCATCATCTGGATACCTGGTGTTGAAGTTCCCATTGCTCGCAGCATCCATACCCATCTGGTACCTCCAATCAATCCCTCTGTAGAAAATGCCCAGCAGCTGAACCTGAGAGAACCCATGGTGCGGACAATCTCTCTGATAAGACTTGAAACGAATCCAAGCAGCTTTGAATGCTTCTGTCGGACCATGAGCGAATTGAGAGATCTTGTTCCAGAGCTCCTCGGATCTCGCATCATCATAGAAATTGTTCAGGAATGCATTCTTCGTCTCATCCCATGTAGTCAGCGAATCAGGAGCTAACTGCTTCAGCCAATAAGCAGCATCCCCACCAAGAGAGTACGGGAAAAGTTTGCAGAAAAGGAACTCATTGGGCACTCCATTGTACTTCATATCAGTGACCAAATCCTCGAACCTTTCGATATGATGCATGGGATGCTCATGAGATAGGCCATGGAAAGGGTTCTGACTTACGAGAGCGTAATACGCAGGTTTCAGCTCGAAGTCATTCCTCTGAAAAGTTGGGATGCGAATCGTAGCTAGCTTGGCATATAACTGATCAGGTCTGTTGTGCTCACCAAGTGTTCTACCTCGATCAACTCCAGCATTCCCAACGTTGGCTTGCGCGGCTGGCGCGACAATCTGACCAACTACAGCAGGAGGGGCAATGACGTTTCCAGCCTCATCAAGTTGATGCCCTCTCTCATTGCACACTTGGCCCTCTTGGTCTCTCAAGACTCCAGCTTCATCAGCTCTTAAAACCACTGGGTTGTTCATCCCTGATGTTTGCTCTGTCTTTATGTTTGCGCGTTCTAAACGTGCTAGCTTCTCTAACGATAAATTGACTAGCGGAGTGCTCTTGTTTCTTCTGGTTTCACGATTAGGCATGCACCTGAAACACAAAGATCAAAAACGTAAGTAACCAAAGACACGATGAGTATCGATCGATATCAAGTGGTGTCGATCGATATCAACAAAAGAAAAAGACGAGTATCGACCGATACTAGATAGTATCGATCGATACCGACGGGCTTAGTCGAAACTCGACAGCTAAAATTTAATGGCGAAATTGAGTCCCCGGCAACGGCGCCAAATTTGATATGCTCAAATTAATACCCTAAACAGTATTAAGCAGTTGCTGCAGTATATCAGGGGTCGAACACAAGAACTCAGAGAAATCGCACAATAAATTGTATAGTGTCAAGTCAAGCTAAACTATTCAGATTGAACAAAAAACAGTAAGCAGTAAACGAGTTGTAATTCAATGGGAGAAAGATAGGTTCAGGGATATTTCTCAGGAAATCAATGAATGCAAAATAAACTAACTAATCAGGGTTCAGGTTACGCACGGTTCTCGAACTCAAATCACTAGAGTATAATTAACCAACTGTCGTTGCGAAAACTATCTAAATCTAAACTTCATAATTCCAAATTTCTTTGCAAATCCCTAAGAATAAATAAGCCTTAATTTCAGGTTTGATATGTTCACAAATCAATTAAACCAAATCTCTTTGCGAATAATCAATTTGCTCACCATAAGTTCTATCAGGTAATTAATCGCACTGTCGTGTTTAATCAATTATCCTAAGATCTAAGTTCTAGGAGATCAATCTAGAATTAGCTTTGAGAACAACCTAAGGCGGATAACTAATTCAGATTATGAACCCTAAATAACCAACCAACCTAGCATTCAAAAAAATCCCATATGAGAATCCCTAAACCTAACAAGAGATCAACTCAGACATGGAAATTGAATCAATAAACATGTTTGAATAAATACTCAATAGAAAATAAGAAAGAGTAACAAAAGGGTTCGAAATCTTCTCTCGACGCACAGAGTATCAGACTTGTCTCCCTTGAAAAGCTCTCTCACAAATCCAGAATAAAATAAAGCATAGCCAACAAAGTGGCTGTAAAATTCCTATAAATAACATAAATCACGTTTTAGGGCTTCTTGCAAATATTAAAGACTTCTGGACCAAGTTGCAATTCTTTAACTCTTCATTAAATTCACGGGTCGTGTCTTGCTGCGATGGGTATCGATCGATACCAGGGGGTATCGATCGATACTTGACGTGAAATCGGGTACTCAGCAACACGAACTTCAGCTTTGTTCCAAAATGCTCCAGAAAGCTCCAATATCTCCAATTATGCTCCAAACGTGCTAAGACCTGTAAAAGACTCTAAAACACTACGAAATAGCAGAAAGACTCTATAAAACGGACTTATATCATGGCCTAAAAGGGGTAAAAACCATGATATATCAATCTGATCTGTGAACGGTGTTTTCTGTGTTTCCTGGATAACTCGATCGATCTCTGGTGCCGAGCTTGTAGCTTGGTGTACTTTGGATCGGATATCTTGAAGCTGAGCTTGGACATCTTCGAACTCCAGGCCGATGGATGTTTGATTAGTGATGCGGGTTCCTGGATTGGCCGTTGATCTTATAGTTGGTAGGTCTGCCGTGTTTGGATTTCGGGCATCGTTAAGTTCGGGTAGAAGGTTCCGACGAGGGTCATTTTCAGGGGTGATCGGGTTCGGGTCGAGTATCCCGATCTGGCTTCTGAGTTCGGCTTGTGAGGCTAGCAGGGATTCGAACCGCTCTTTGTTCCTCTTGGAGATTTCCGCGAGCTGGGCCGCCATGGCTTCTAAGAGCGTGGTGGTATCGGCTGATTTTGGGGCTGCCGGCGTGTTCGTCTGAGGGTTTGGACGGTCGTCCTCTCCTGTTGGTAACAGATCGGTATTCCGAGGGATGGTCCCGTTATATACCTGATCGTCGTTGTTGGTGATTACTGCTTGAATGTCTAACAGGTTCGTCATTGCCGAACTCAATCAATCGAGATATGAAAGTTCTGTTTTTGTTTTATGTCCCCACAGTCGGCGCCAATTGTTGATTCGTAAATCACACAAGGAGTTTTAAACAGAGAACTTTGATCGGAAACTCGTTTTATTGATTGAATTCGGCGTTACAACAGAGTTTCGATGAAAGATGACTAAAGAGACTAAACAACTTGAGATCGGTGCTTGATGAAGCTCTCTCTATGTTCTTCTATCTCTCAGATGATTGTGGATGCCCTTCTTCGAGTTTTGCTCCTCCTTATTTATAGGTTTTTTTAGTCGGTCGCCATTCGGAATATTTCCCTTTTCCAGGATCGTCTAGGAAAGGAAATATTCTGAATCTCCTCCGAGATAAGGGGGATCTTCCGTTTATCTCGGAGGTCGGTCTTTATCTCATCATATCGGGCCAAGCCTTTGTTGGGCTGTCAAGTTCGGTATAGAAAATGGTCGAGCCTGTCTTTGGGCTTTTAGAGTTCGGCCCATTGTCTCGAAGCCCGTCTTCCTCTTATCCGAGTTATTGTAAACCGATACCGATCTTAGTTTGGACTGAGTTAAGCCGAGGGGTGCTAAATCCTCCTCTAACAGAGGAGGAGGGAGAAGAAGAGGAAAGAGAAGGCAAGACTTATCGTGGGTCGATGTTGTACGTCATTCTTGAGCAACGGCGTCGGAGGCGAAAAAGATAAGCAAAGTGTTAAGAGAAGAAGAATATTTATGTATGTTGGAAGATAAAATAAAGTGTGATCCTCGTATTTATGGAGTAACCAATGAAAAACCAGTAATATTATAACTAAGTTTATAATGAATTCATTATCCAAATTCATGTCGATTGAACCACCAAGTAAGCCCAATTTAATTAAAGTGATCCAACCCCAATAAACAAAAATACATCCATTTTAAAAAAAACAATCTCAAAGTTATAACTATTTATTTTGGATTTTTTGTATGTTATGTGATGTTTATGTGTAAAAGTCTACGATTTAAAATTTAGAGTTTATTATTAAGGATTAGAGGTTTATGGTTTATGGTTTAGGGTTAAGGGTTTGAGGTTGGGGTTTAGAATTTAGTATCTATAAAATGACTATAGGCAGGCTCTGCCTTAATGAAGGAGACTATGGGCATGCTCTGCCTTGATGCAGTAAACAATTGGCAGGCTCTGCCTTGATGTTATTGGGCAGGCTCTGCCTAATATCATTGGGCAGGCGCTGCCTTGATGTTATTGGACAGGCTCTGTCTAATGTTATTGGGAAGGTTCTGCCTAATGTTATTGGGCAGGCTATGCCTTGATGCAGGAGACTATAGGCAGGCTCTGCCTTGATGAAGTAAACTATTGGCAGAGCCTGCCCAATAAAATCAAGGCAAAGCCTACCCACAAACATCAAGGCAAAGTCTGCCCAGTAACATCAAGGCAGAGCCTGCCAATAGTTTACTTCATCAAGGCAGAGCATGCCCAACAACATCAAGGCAGAGCCTGCCCAATAACATCAAGACAGAGCATGCCCAATAACATCAAGGTAGAGTCTGCCAATAGTCTGAAATAAGACGGTCAATATTCTACCAAGGCATAAGGGTAGAGGTGGTATTTTTAAAAAAGTGTACATTTTTTACTATTTTTCCTAGAATACCCCATTTCAAATTAGTTTGTCATTTTGTACTATTTTAGATCATTTTCACTACTTCTATTTATAGTATATAATCTCTACTTACAATTAAACCATATACAATTGTTTGTTAAATAACTCTCTAACTAATTCCAACTTCAGCTTCATTTTATCTTCTTCTTCTCTTAATAGTATTATTTTGTTCTTCGTAAATTGGTTGTGGGTGGCTAGTCAAATGTATAACTTGTTTGTTGTAACTTGTGTCTTCTAGAACAAAAAGTTTTCAAGTCTATTGAAAGACGTTAGCTACAACCCTGGTGATCCATGGATTTAATAATCTCGAGATACCTAAAATTTCAAGATAACATTTGAAGTCCTCATTTTTTCCTCGATCCCATTATTGAATCTGGCATCTTTCTCCCTTTTTTATACCGCTATCATCATTGTGACTATTGAATAACTCGGTGACAACTTTTTTATCTTGTCAAACATCCATTGCCTTAACCATTATGGTGTCAACCCCATTTTGTGAACCCCAAGAGAAGAGGAGCAGCCGATGAGTTTCGCTTGGAAACATAAGAGAGAAAAAGGGCTGGAGGCGAAAGAGTTTTTTTTTTTTTTTCAAAAGACAAGTGTCACCGTCTCCACTAATGATGGCGGAAGAATGAAGAGGGTTCATCTAAATTCATATATATGACTATTAGTAATTCATCAATTTAATAACACTTTATAAGATTCGTATTCCTTCATAACACAGTTTTGGGTTATCTTCTTCACATAATCGTATCTGTGATTTGCAAAAGAATGTCGTTTCCTCTGTACAATTTATCTACTTTGTAAACTCCTCTCGATCCTAAAAACATCAAAATGGCTTCTTGAGATACTTAAAGTCCATTGAAGAATCAACACAATCATTCATCATCTTCATCTGAGTGTTCATCATCTTCAACAACTCTGTCGCTTTCTCCTTGGTCTCTTCTCCATACCCAACCTGTAACACCAAGAACACCTTCTGAAACGCTCCCAAACGCACCGCTTCCTCGACCGCAGACGCGTTCCCCGTTTTACACAGCTTCAAAATCACCGACACTGAGCTCCTCGTCGCCAACTCAGAAACCTTGGGAATCTTATTCACCAAAAGCGGCATCACCAACGCGTTTTTCCTCACTTCCTCTCTCCCTTTACTGTTCTCGCAAATCGCGTCTAGAACCGCTAACGCTCTCTCGCAAACGCTGTTCTCACCATCAACTATCATATCCACCGTCAGATTCACAAGACCGGTTTCGAGAAACTCAGACGCGATCTCTGGCTTTTGAAACACCATGTGATAAATCGCTATCAACGAAGATCTCGTTGCGCTAGACGAAACCGAATCGCGAATCAACTTCGTAAACGCTTCCGCGACACCGTTCTCCTCGGCAAACGCGTGAACTCGCGTTTCGTCCAGCAAGAGAATCTCCTTCAACAAAAACGCAGCGTTTTCACGAACGGAATCGTCGTCTTTGCTCTTCTTCTTCTTCTTCTTCAACAAACCCGCGACGCAACGAAACGACGACGCAGACGCGAGTTTCGTTAAACCCTCTGACCCAATCGGAATCATCCACGTAAGCAGAGATAAAATCTCCTCTAACATAGACGTTAATTTCTCGTCTCCCGAGAACTTGTCGAAACAATCACAGAGAATTAATCCGACGCCGTTTTCGTTAATACATTTCCGATTTTTCTCGCTCTCTTTCTCCAATCTCTTAATCCTCTCGATAATCTCCCCACACTTGTCGTAATCCCCACGCCGCGTCGCAGAGGATAATCTTCGACAGATCTCGTAGACGTCATTAGGCATCAAGGGGACACGTGGCGTTGGGATACGCTCAATCAACGACGATCCTTTCTCCACGCACCATCCTTGAATCATCTTGCGAATCGTGTGGTTCGGGATCTGATCGAGTGTGGTCAAGACCGTGTTCGTGACGGGACACGTGTTGTTTCCTGAATCGATCCATTTCTCGATGCTTTCGCGATCGTAGGTAATGCCTGTGGAGATTATCACCGGATCTTTCATGAGATCGATTGAGATTGGGCATTGAAACTCCGGCGGAATCGTTATCTCCGACTCCGATTTAGATTCCGACCAACTCGTTACCGGAGTTATCTCCTTCTTGCTAGCTCCACGTTGTCTCATTCCCCATATAAAAAACCCCATCTTTTTGAATAAAGATTTGATTTTTTAGAATTTTTTTCTGTCACATAATATTTATAAGATTTTGGAACAGTGTTGGGTCAAAGTCAAACGAGTAAAGAAAATTAGGGGAAAAGAGAGGATAGGGAAAGGTTTTGATTAGGTCTAATTTGCAAGCTGGTTGGTCTTGGGAAGTGGGAACTTTTGACCATTGAACTTTTGACCATTGATCTTCTAGTTCTAGACCCATGTCCATAGAGTCGGGCTTGGGATTGGGATATATGGACGTGTCTTGCCGATTCTAGCGTTGACCGTTGCCGCTTCAACTAGTAGTAGTCCAAACCATAACTTGGTCGTAGAAGCCAACTTTTGATTGCATTACATATATTTGGGTGAGATATATAGTAGATATTTTCTATTACTATTTATCCAAGTTTAAAATATAGCTATGCGTTAATCGGACGGTCGACGAAAGTCTAGCGCCTAATCAATTAATCGGGAATTAAACAGAGATTGATCGAAAACTAATTTTTTGTAATTTTATCTATACATATATAATAATTACATTAATATCGTGAATATAGTTTGGTCTAGTGGTTCTCGAGTCAATATCGTCTTGTTGGTATTGAGTTTGAAACCTAAAATATCTAATTTTGTTATTTTCTCATGTTTTAATTAATGAATTGTGAAATTACCAAAGTATCATGTGTTCTCTTTTGTATGCGCCATTATAATCGTAATTTCCGTCAAAATGTCAAAAATGAAGCTTAATCTAGTGGCGGGAGACTACCTATTGTGTCCTAGGTTGCAAGTTCAACTTGCGTCAAGTACAAAGTGTTCTTTTTTATTTTTATCTTTAGTAAAGAGTAAATGACCAAATTATCCTCATCTTCTTTCTTTAGAAATTGATTGTTGCAAACCCTAATAATCATTTGCCGCTGTATAACCGGTCGAATTGGACGATTTTCGAACAAGGCTATTTATTATTGTTTTTGAGAAAAAAAATTAACAAAATCCATGTAAAATTTCAGAAATTGAACGCATGTAAGATAAAACAGAAGCACAAAGACTATAAGCAATGGTCTTGTAGATAAATTACTCAACCCTTGTAGATAATTAAGCAAGAAAACACATAATACGATCAAGTTTGATAAATTCACAAGATAATATAACTCAACCCTCGCAAAGTATAAAATCAAGCTCATCTATGCTAAGTTCAAGTGAGAAAATTGTTTAAACACTATCTCCATAAACTTTTGACCATTGATCTTCTAGTTCTAGACCCATGTCCATAGAGTCGGGCTTGGCATTGGGATATATGGACGGGTCTTGCCGATTCTAGCGTTGACCGTTGCAGCTTCAACTAGTATTTCAAAGTCCAAAAGTAGAAACCATAATTTGGTCGTAGAAGCCAACTTTTGATTGCATTACATATATTTGGGTGAGATATGTAGTAGGTATTTTCTATTACTATATATCCAAGTTTAAAATATAGCTAGACGTTAATCGGGCGGTCGACGAGGGTCTAGCGCCTAATCAATCAATTAATCTCTATAATATTATTTAAGAAGACATTTAAAAAAAATAAACTTTGTTTTGTAAGTTATTACATGAAATGCCATTACAAAAAACAACAAATAATTGAAATAAAAAGGATATATTAGTCTTTTAAAATTATTGATTAGAATATGAAAAGTATATATTTTGCATTAAAGAGATTATTTCTTATTTAATTTCTTAATTATTTTTAATACTATATATTTTAAAATAATAATCAATTCATATATATTCAAAAAAAAATCTATTCAAAATCTTGCTATATTTTTCACTATAATTTATTATATTTTATTTGAATATATATCAAAATAAAAGTTGAAAAATATTTTACTAATTTTATAAAAAAATTAGACATAAAAAAACTTTTTTTTAAAGGGTTCGTAGACTAACAACAAAAATTAGAGTTATTTAACGGTGCATATTAGAGTTTTGTTTTCAATATTATAAGTTTTTGCGGGTTAACCCGAATAATATTTTAGTTAATTGCAAAACGGGTTAAATAGACAAATTATTATAAATTGACAGCTTTATCTATAATCATTAGTTAGCTATATTGTAAAATTCATATAAAAGCAATTTAAAAAAAAAATTAAAATAATTTCTTTAAAAAAAATTACTCCGCGCTATAATTAGCGCGGGTTAAATCCTAGTTGGGAATTAAACGGAGATTAAACGAAGACTAGTTTTTGTAATTTTATATATAAATATGTATATATGAAACAACCGCACCCATTTTTTTTTTTTTTATGCAATTAATTATTAAAATTCCCATAAATAATAATAACTGAACCTCACCAAATAATTTCCGGTTCAAGATTAAAAATCCGAATAATCAAGATAATAAATTATTAAATAAAATAATCAAATAAACGACAAGTCTAGATCACCCCCTCTTCCTCGCCCTGATCCCACGGTCACACTTTCTCTTTTCCTGCATCAATTAAAATATAAGAGATGCATAAGTATTTCGAAAAATACTTAGTGAGACAATCCTCCCATCTACAGGCTAACAAATAATTAAGATAATTAATATAGATTATCACGAAAATACCGAATAAATCAAACATTTCATGAAACACTCGATCTAGACCCTCCGAGATCGTAAACGGCCTATAATCACGAAATCACATCAATTATCAAAATTATTTAATTACGCCTATGGTCCTGCACTCACCTTATTCCCGCACAGAAAGTTTCACGGGAAAATTCAGCAATTTTCTAGAACTCCCCGGGATGAATAACCTCCTATTAAACCACCTAAAAATAAAAATAATAAAATAATCAAAAACAATAAAACACACTCGATACGATTATTGAACCGGTCTAAACCGGTAATCAACTTCATCGCCTTCACCGCCGGTGCAACGACGCCACCACCGGAGTTCACCACCGGAGCTCACCACGGCCCAACCCCCGATCCACAATCCCGACTCCAAACCCACACCGGAGCTCACCACCGGAGCCCACCACGGCCCAAACCCCGATCCACAATCCCGACTCCAAACCCACGCACCGTCGAGTCAGCCGCACAACCCCGATCCACCCCGCCCTCTTGAAATAACTAAGGAGAGAGATGAGTTTTCTTACCGTGGCGAAGAGGACTTGACGGCGTGGCGAAGAGGACTTGACGGCTAGGTTAATGGGGGAAGCTCGGAGAGGGAGATGCTTACGCGCATATATACATATGTGGGACCAATTTTTCGAATTCACAAATGGCCCCAAACTTCCAAAATTATCAATTAAACCCACCCGGAAAAATTGATTTACGCGAAATTAACCCCCAACTTCTAATTATTCAATTTCAACCTCAAAATTGAATTAGGGATGTTACAATTCTCCCCCACTAACATGGATTCGTCCTCGAATCTAACATCCAGCTAACATCCACAACATAGCACAACCGCTATTCCAACTCAGCGTAGCACGACCGCTATTCCAACTCCACTAACAACGGTATCACGGCTCAACACCATAGCGCCCTAGTTTCCTACTTGGTTTGGCCAACCACTCCAACGCCCGGGAGTATAACGACTTCACGACCCAACACCATGGATCGATCCGTCTAACGCATAGAGAGCCAGACAACGGCAATCTCTCTAGTGACCTGTCTCACCAATCAGGAATCACGTCGAAACCCAACCGGCCAGGTACACTCGGCAGTGACTCACCAGTGCACTCCGATGCCGCTATATGGGTCACCACCCTGTGCCAAACCAATCCGGATCTATCAGCCCTATGCAGCTACTAAACACCTAGTATCCGCACCCCCGCTATCGGACCACTACCACTAGTAGCCCGCCAACCTGTCTACTAATCCTCTAGTAAACCCACCGCTCAACATATTCAATGAAAACACCTTTTTATTGAATAATCAAAAGCTCCAAAGTACATCGATTAATTATAACACCATAAAATAGACGAGTACAACAACACAATAACTCCCAAAATCCCAACACCATGGTTACAACGATATGGAAACACCCGGCTAACCCTCCAGTTTGCCGAACCACTTGGGAAATTTGCGCTTCAACTTCGCTTCCGGCTCCCAAGTCACCTCCTCGGCTCCATTGCAGTCCCACAGCACCTGCATCTCAGGAACCTTCTTCCTCCTGATCACTCTCACCCGACGATCTAGGACTCTCAGAGGCCTCGCCTCCACCACCATGCTCGGTGTCAAATCTGATGGCACCCCCGTGACCACCTGATCATCCTTGTGCAGACATTTCTTCAGCATCGACACGTGGAACACCTTGTGAAATGCCTGCATAGACTCCGGCAACTCTAACCGATAAGCCACCGGTCCGACCCGCTCCAGCACCCTGACGGGATCCATATATCGCGGACTCAACTTAGTCTCGGAAATGGACCTGTTCGGACCCCTCAACATGGCCATCTTCAGATAGACCAAATCGCCAACTGCGAACTCCAGCTCCTTCCTACGCCGATCTGCGTAGCTTTTCTGACGATCTTGAGCTTCCTTCATGTTCAACTTCACAATCCGGACCTTCTCAGTCGTCTCCTGCACAAAGTCAGCCCCCAACAGGCTCTTCTCCCCCACTTGTGTCCAACACAACGGGGTCCTGCAAGGCCTACCATACAACGCCTCAAATGGTGCCATGCCGATACTAGCCTGGTAGCTGTTATTGTACGCAAACTCCACTAGATTCAGATGATCCGCCCAATGTCCACCCCAATCCAACACACACATCCTCAACAGATCCTCCAACGTCTGGATAGTCCTCTCCGACTGCCCATCGGTCTGGGGATGATAAGCTGTACTCATGTGTACCTTAGTGCCCATCTCCTTCTGGAAAGCGCCCCAGAATAACGAGGAGAACTTCGGATCTCGATCCGACACTATACTCACCGGTACCCCATGCAGCTTCACAATCTCCCTGACGTACCTCTTGGCCAACACTTCCGCACCGTCGGTCTTTTTTATGGCCAAGAAGTGCGCAGACTTGGTCAACCTATCGACGATGACCCAAATAGCGTCCTGGGTTCGCGAAACCGGCAGACCCACCACGGAATCCATGGTGATCATGTCCCACTTCCACTCCGGAATGGGTAAACTCCTCAACAACCCGCTCGGAACCTGATGCTCAGCCTTCACCAACTGACAGGTATCACACCCCGCAACCCAGTTGGCAACATCCTTCTTCATCCCTACCCACTGGTAATACCGTTTGAGGTCACGGTACATCTTGGTAGCTCCTGGGTGAATAGAGAAACGGCTCTGATGTGCTTCCCTCAGGATTTCCTGCCTCAGCACTTCGTCCTTCGGTACACACACCCTGCCCCTCAAAAGGATAGTTCCATTGCTGGAGAACTCATACTCAGACCGCTCTGCCCTGCCAGCCTGCATTAATTCCGCATCCAACTGCTGTGCTACCCGCACCCTAGTCAGAATATCCGCCTGATCCACCGCCTCTAAACCCAACGGCTCGGGCTCCTCAGACACAGCACACAGTCTCAGGGCACTCACCATGCCTACCAACGCCTCTGTATCTCGCTCAGTGTCTAAAATAACCCGCTTCCTGCTCAAAGCATCGGCTACAAGATTCGCTTTACCGGGATGGTAAGCTATCTCCAGGTCATAATCCGCAACAAGCTCCATCCACCGCCTCTGTCGCAGATTCAGCTCGGGCTGGGTAAAGATGTACTTCAGACTTTTGTGGTCTGTGAACACCTGAACCTTACCGCCATACAGATAAGACCTCCAGATCTTCAATGCAAACACCACGGCAGCCATCTCAAGATCGTGAGTAGGATAATTGCATTCATGTTTCCTCAGCTGCCTGGAAGCATATGCGATTACCTTACCCTGCTGCATCAATACACAACCGAGCCCCAGCCTAGACGCGTCTGTGAACACAACATATGGCTCATCCTGCTTAGGCAAGGCTAACACCGGAGTACTCACCAGCATCTCCTTGAGCTTCACAAAGCTCTCCTCACACTGGTCCGACCACACGAAAGGAACGTCCTTCCCGGTCAACTTGGTCATGGCCTGCGCCATACTAGCAAACCCCTTGACGAACCTCCTGTAATAACCCGCCAGACCCAGAAAACTGCGAATCTCCGAGGCATTCTTCGGTCTCGGCCACTCCTCAATCGAGCGAATCTTCTCCGGATCCACTGAAACACCACGATCAGATACTACGTGCCCCAGAAATCCGATCTCCCGCTGCCAGAAACTACACTTTCTTAGCTTAGCGAACAACTTCTGCTCCCGTAGCTTCTCCAGAACTTTCCTCAGGTGAACCATGTGCTCCTCAGGACTCTTCGAATACACTAGAATGTCGTCGATAAAAATGATGACGAACTCATCCAGATACTCCTGGAACACGCCGTTCATCAACCTCATAAACGCAGCCGGTGCGCATTCGTCAACCCAAACGGCATCACCACAAACTCGTAGTGCCCGTATCTCGTCCTGAAAGCCGTCTTCCTGATGTCCGACTCCGCTATCGGGATCTGATGATAACCCGATGCCAAATCAATTCTTATAAACCTCTCCGCATATACAAGAAATCGGGATGTTACAATCACCCCCACTCATAGAGCGCAACGTCCTCGTTGCGCACCAGGATCGTCACCCTAGACGGTGTGGGCCCACCTGACTCCACACACGTGTTTGGGTTCGGCTCTGATACCACTTATAACGCCCCGACCGCCCCTACCTGTGGGCCCCACGACTTCTCCCGGCCCGTGGGCCCCACCCTTGTCCGACGGCCGGTGCGTTAGTCCGGGAGGCTCGTAAGACTTGTTTACTGACCCTGCAATCACCACGTGACCTTTCCCCGTGTTTTGTCCTCACTCACACGCTACCGCGAATCACTTCCCGGAAAGTCACCCATCCTTAGACTACTCCAGCCCAAGCACCCTTAACTCTGGAGTTCTTTCGGGCAAGTGATCGGAAAAGGTAAGTGCACTTTGATGACATAGGTAGCCAAATCAATTCTTATAAACCTCTCCGCATATACAAGAAATCGGGATGTTACAATATATATATACATATATATTAAATAATTACATTAATATCATGAATGTAGTTTGGTCTAGTGGTTCTCCGCGTCAATATTGTCTTGTAAGTCTTGAGGCCTAAAATGTCTAATTTTGTTATTTTCTCGTGTTCTAATTAATGAATTGTGAAATTACCAAATTGCCACGTGTTCTCTTTTGTAAGCGCTATTATAATCCTAAATTCCGTCAAAATGTAAAAATGTAGTTTAGTCGAGTGGCGGGAGACTACCTATTGTGTCCTAGGTTGCAAGTTCGACTTGTGTCAAGTACAAAGCGTTGTTTCTAATTTTTTTTCTTTAATGAAGAGTAAATGACCAAATTATCCTCATCTTCTTTCTTTAGAAACTGATTGCTACAAACCATAAAATCCTTTGCCGTGGAACGCCTAGCCGCCGTGTAATCGGTCGAATTGGACGATTTTCGAACAAAGTTATTTATTATTGTTTTTGATAAAAAAAAGTTAACAAAATCCATGTAAAATTTCAGAAATTGAACAAATGTAAGATAAAAAAGAAGCAAAAATACTATTTAAGCAACCTAATTACTCAACTCTTGTAGATAATTAAGCAAGAAAACACATAATAAGATCATGTTTGATAAATCCACAAGATAATATAACTCAACTCTCGCAAAGTATAAAATCAAGCTCATCTAGACTAGTTCAAGTGAATTTATATTATCTAATTTGAGACCTAAAATGTCTAATTTTATTATTTTCTCGTGTTTTAATTAATGAATTGTGAAATTACCAAAGTATCATGTGTTCTCTTTTGTATGCGCCATTATAATTCTAATTTCCGTCAAAATTTCAAAAATGAAGCTTAGTCTAGTGGCGAGAGACTACCTATTGTGTTCTAGGTTGCAAGTCGAGAAAGCGTTGTTTTTTTATTTATTTCTTTTATGAAGAGTATGTGACCAAATTAGCCTCATCTTCTTTCTTTAGAAATTGATTGTTGTAAACCCTAAAAATCTTTTACCGCCGAACGCCTAGCCGCTGTGTAACCGGTTGAATTGGACGATTTTCAAACAAGGCTATTTATTATTGTTTTTGAGAAAAAGTTAACAAAATCCATGTAAAATTTCAGAAATTGAACGCATGTAAGATAAAACAAAAAAACACATAATACGACCAAGATTGATAAATTCACAAGATAATATAACTCAACTCTCGCAAAGTATAAAATCAAGCTCATCTATGCTAGTTCAAGTGAGAAAACTGTTTAAACACTCTATCTCCATAAACTTTTGACCATTGATCTTCTAGTTCTAGACCCATGTCCATAGAGTTGGGCTTGGCATTGGGATACATGGACGGGTCTTGCCGATTCTAGCGTTGACCGTTGCAGCTTCAACTAGTAGTTCAAAGTCCAAAAGTAGAAACCATAATTTGGTCGTAGAAGCCAACTTTGATTGCATTACATATATTTGGGTGAGATATGTACTAGATATTTTTAAGGTTGTCAAAATGGGTTGCCCACGCCCATTTAGATCCGTCCAATAGTGACCATTTTGATTGCGGACAAATGGTGTCCATATCCATTAACGTCCATGTCCATTAACGACCATGCCCATTAACGACCATATCCAAATAGGCTATCCATTGGTCATAATATAACAAATTGTTTAAAAAGTAAAAAAAAAAGAACTAAAATGTTGATATTTGCTTTGTATATTTTAAATGACACATGACTTTGTATATTTTGTATGTTTGCTTTGTATATTTTGTATATATGTTTGCTTTGTATATGTTTTTTTTTTTGAATATTAGCTTTGTATATGTTGTAATATTTGTTAATTTATGTATAGAAAGCTCTATGTTCTTAAATTTGATCCAAATATAAATCAGATTTGTGATGAGATTCATAGTAGTGGAGTCTGAATCCAAAGACAAATTTGAACACAAAAGTATCAAATCCAAAAGCGCATTGAACACAAAAGTACCAAATCCAAAAACACATTAAACACAAAAGTCTAGATTGTCTGTGGACAAAATTGGACCAAACCCATTTAACATGCTTCGTATATGGGCTTCTCCATGTCCGGTCCATAATGTTTTGGACACGGACATCCCATGGGCAGTCCGCCCATTTTGACAGCTCTAGCATCAGGATGCGGATCCGCTCGCGGAACAATGAGTGGAAGTGGAGCGGAGCACGGACGAGGAGCTTTTCGGTAACTTGGGTATTAATCCAAGAGATAGTAATTAATATTTTGTATTTTGTATTTTGTATTTTGTATTTTGTATTTTGAATTTTAAATTTTATTTTGTATTTTGAATTTATTTATAAAATTTTAATTTATAATAATAATTTATAATTATAGTTTTATTAATTATTAATTTATAATTTTAATTATTAATAAAATAAATATTATATATATATATTATATACATCGATTTTACATCGAATTAGAATTTACATCGAAGTTACATCGATCAATAATTTACGACGAATTTACATCGATCAATAATTTACGATGAATTTACATCGATTAATAATTTACGACGAATTTACATCGATCACCAATTTACGACGAATTTACATCGATCAACAATTTACGACGAATTTACATCGATTTATTTCTACATCTCTTTACCAACGAATTTACATCGAAATATTACGACGATTTTACGATGGATCGCCGATAAGAAAATTCGATAATTCGATGTAAAATCGTCGTAATTTTACAACGATATACCAACGAGGTAATTTTTTCGTAATATTGGTGTAACTTTACGAAAATTTTACGACGGATTATTTATGATGATTTGTATACGTCCCAGTTTTTACGACATTTTTACGACGATTATCGAGTAACGACGAACAATTTACGACAATCGTTGCTAATCCGTCCCAAAGCCTGTTTTGCATCGATTATGTCCGTTGTAAAATGCATGTTTTCTTGTAGTGTACTACTTCATTAATATTTACTTATTCTCTTTTTTTGATCGAACATTAATATTTACAATTACATGATGTAAATCTACATAAATTAGTAAGAGAAATAGTTACAACATTTATCGAAAGATTAAGTGTATCTACTATATATATTAGATATAAAATTCACGCAACATTATCGTAGTAAAAAAAATTATCGTAGCTTTTGTGTGTATAAAATCTTTTATTTTATTAAATATCTAGATATGTGTTACCATAACGAGGTGTATCAATGTGATAGAGTGATAGGTAAGAAGTATGAAAATGTAACATTGTCAGGTCGACACATCAGCCCCTTTATTAATTCTATAAAAAAATTCATTTATTAAATTAATTAATTATACAAAATAAAAAAAAAAGAAACAAATGACTAAAAGCGTGTTTCGTGGCTTTCTCCACGACGTCTCCGCCGTAAAACCCATCCGAATTGGCGGCGAGCACGGATCGGCGAGGACGGTGAGCACAGAACCGCCGGTGAGCATCAGAGCGGAGCGGCGAGGATGGGAGCGATGAGCACAGAACCGGCGGTGAGCATCGTAACTGGATCTGAAAAAAAAAAGAGTTAGATCTAAAGAAGATGAGGAGGAGGAGGAGGAGGAGGAGAAGAAGAGAAGGAATGAGACGACGTGGAGAAGAAGAAGCGGAGGAAGGAGCGGTGAGCGGTGAGCACATAACTCACTGCGACGCGTCGATTCAACCACTCTTCTTGCGTCGTCGAGTGCGGAGGATTGTCAGGGAGCGGAGGAGAAGATGTTGTTGACGGCGGCGAGATCTGAAAATAAGGGGATTAGATCTGAAGAAGAAGAGGGATCAGAGGAGGAAGGAGAAGAGATAAGCAAATTATTTAAGAGAAAAAAAAGAGAAGATTTGTGTCTGTTATATTTAATCTTATCAACGGGGGAGGATAAAAGAAATTGTGATCCTCATGTTAATGTAGTAACCAATGAGAAGTCAGTGTCTTTTTAAAAGGTTATTTGTAAGTGTTGGATTTTTATGTATATTATTTTATGTTTATGTGTAAGAGTTTACAATTTAAGATTCATAGTTTATGATTAAGGGTTAGAGGTATAGGGTTTAGGGTTATGGGTTTGTGTTTGGTGTTTAGAATTTAGGATTTATAAAATGATTATATTTAAAAATATATAATCTTCTATATATATAAAGTTAACTTTTCTCTCTTCTCATGATGCCACCTCACCCTCGACCTAAGAAACAACCATTAAAACAAAAACAAAACACACACATAAAACAAAAGATCCAAAAAAAAACCCAAACATAAAACAAAAATTCTAAAATATACAAAAATAGGCTCATTAAGATATTAATTATACAAAAAGGGAATTGACCTAGCTTGACAATTTGGATTATATATAATTTCTACAACTCTCACTTTCGATTGAATATCATTTAAAAAAAATAGCACATGTACACAAAATAAGGACATCACCATTAATCACTATCTTTTTTTTTGGTCAAGCACCATTAATCTTAAATGGCCTAACATGAGCCATTATTTGACCTTAATGAGCTCAAATATGTCAACTATTGTTTACCCAAAAACACATATGTCGGACTCACCGATGGAGAATCGCTTCACAGGGGCGACAGTGACGATATACCCGAAGAAGGATCAATCGTTGTAGATGAGAGAGTGCAAACCAGATCTTATTATTTCAATTTTAAGTTCTAGTGTCACACCCGCCTGTTCTATCATCTCATTCTAGCAGGCCATGTTCCTAACCCCCAATCAACAAATGCTGTCATTGGTCTGTGATTAGTTGGACAATCAAGAGGAAATTTCTCCGATTGTCGTCAATATAACCCTACGATGATGACAGCGAGAATAACAAACTTTTCAATTACTTTTGGTAGGGGGGGGGGGTTCAAAAATTGGTGTTGCAAAAATTTAAAAATAATATAGTTAAGAAACACGCAACATATTTCACGCAATAAATAGGACTATAATCCAACATGAAACACGATTAAAAGAATGATGTTAAAAAAATTGATTAAAATAATATAAAAATGGAAAATAAAATAAAATAAGGAATCACCCAATATTAAACTGTTAGAAACAATTCCATTAACTCCAAAACTAAGAAAATAAAATAATATTACACAATCAAAACAAAATTTAAAAAAATGTGGACCACGTCCGCGCATAGTATCTATACATCCAACATATATTTTTTTATATACATCCACTAAACATCGAATTATTATCATGAATCCCTAATGATTGTAATGGGTATGTCATCTTGATGGAAGATCTTCGCAATTTAAAGTTTTCTTTGCATAATTTTTGTTTTTACTTTTGTTTCATCTAAAAAATATTTGTTGAAGCCCTTGTAGAATATGTTTCCCTTTAATATTAAGGAATGAAGGAATTTGGGCAACTTTTTAATTTTTAGTTAGATATATTTTTTTAAAAATATGTTGGATGTATAGATATTATGTGCGGGCATAGTCCACATTTTTTTTTAATTTTTTTTTATTGTTTAATAGTATTTTATTTTCTTGGTTTTCGAGTTAATGGAACTGTTTCTAACAGTTTAATATTGGGTGGTCCCTTATTTTATTTTATTTTCTATTTTTATATTATTTTTTAATCGTGTATTTTTTTAAACATCATTTACTTTTCCATTTTTATATTATTTTCCATTTTTACTTTTCCGTCAATATAATGTGGTTAGGGTTTACGAAATTCCCAAAATCGTTTGCTAATTTGGGTGATAGGCGAATTAAGAAAATCAAATCCAAGCGAACCGCCATGAGCCCTTCCCGTCACTCACAATCATCTCTCGAACTCTCTTCTTCTCTTTCTCTCCGTCCCAGAAACTTTCTGGTTTAAATTTTCCTAAAATCTACACAAATTTCTTGGACGAATCGATCTGAAATCTCTTAACCAAAGATGTACTCGTCCTCCTCTTCTTTCAATTTTCTTTGATTTCCATCGGCGAGGCATATCTTAACCACCACCATACCCACCGCATCGACATTCATGCTTCGTCGTAGCTCCTACAGCGGCCGAAGTAAAAAGTAATGATATGATCTTTGGGAAACCGTTTGAGATGTATTGTGGAATTGGTGGTGGTGGTGCTGATGCGGTAGCTGTTTCCGGTGAGAATTGATCGGAACTTGGTGAAATTTCCGGTGAGAATTGATCGGAACTTTCTCAAAACTTTCGCTTTTGACCCTCATTGAAAGCGAAATATTTCGCTTGTCCCTCTTGAAATCGATGGTGGTCTTCTTCGCCGGAGAAGATGAAGCGGAGAACGTGGCCATGTATATCTAAAGGATATCGATCTACACGGCAAGCTCTAGTGGCGGATGTGTATTTTGATTTCAATCGATATTTCTGGAATCGAGCTTGTGAAATTGTTGAACCGAAGAACGAGGTGAACGAGATTTAGGATGTTGATTGTGACTAGAGAGAAAGAGCCGGAGAATTTGTTGTTGTTAAGATCATGTTCTTGAAGAGAATCTATGGTTTTGAAAGAATTTGATATTTGACCTGAGAAGTAGGAATTTTCGTTGAAGAACAAAAAATAATGAGTCAACGCGGGTCAACGCCGGAGTCAGTCGACCAGTACACCGGAAAAGTAAAGAAAGTGATGGTCATGGTGTTGGGCACATGACTTATGTTAGTTCGGATGTGTGTCTATGCTATATCAATAGATGATGTAGTTATCAACACATTGTTTTAGTTCGGATGTGTAGTCATGCGTTATCGTATAGTTCGTGTAGCTAACGAACAATTTTTCTAAACTAAACGAGATCTTATATGTATATATTTCAGTTTAGGCCCATTTAACTTCAAGCCCGCCGGGCTTAAACCGGTCCGTTTAGGCCCGTATAATGGCAAAATTGTAAATAAGAAATATTGATTTTGTACATGTATAAAACAAATACCACGATCTCAACGAAAATAGTTTTTTTTTGGGTCTTAAACGGGGTTAAATGGGTACCTTTTTATTTCGCAGGCATGCCCGTTAAATAAATGGGTTTAAACGGGACATCCTTGTTCGACCCATTTATCTTTACACATGACACAGACCAAAATTTTTATACCCGTTCCGTTTAGGCCCGTGGGCATCAAGCACATTTTAACATCACTAACATATACACACATCTTTATATGTGTATATTTATCAATATTTCGATTTATCATATATATATAGAAAAACTTGAACCCCAAATATATTTAATCCAGTTTGCTTAGGTGTGTGACCATGTAGGATCATATAATATTAGTTGCGAGCTCTCAACCCATAGATTATAAGCAGTCTCTAACCAAACATTATAATCACCTAATATTATACGATTGTCAAATCTCGACATTACAACTTTAACTAGAGTAACGTATACATGATTTCAGAACATTCCCAAGCATAGTGTTGGATCAAAGTTAAACGAGCAGAGGAAATTAGGGGAAAAGAGAGAGCATGCATGAGGAAAGGTTTTGATTAGGTCTAATCTCAAAGCTATTTAGTCTTAGAAAGTGGAAACTTTGACCAATTAACTTTCAAGGAAGAAAAAAAGCATAGAGTCGGGCCCAGATCTTCTAGTTCTATGTTAAATTAAATGCGTTTTCGTCATTACTGATCATTTGCTATTATTTGAACAAAGGCTTTTTTTTTATTAAAAGTGTTAGGTTTGGGCATTTGGATATTCGATTTTGTTCGGTTCGTTTTTTTAGTTTCGTGTATAAGGGTTTAGCTAACCAAATAAAAATTGATTCGGTTCTGGTTCGGATAGCTTTCGGTTCGGATAATAGATTGAAGAACCGTTTTGGACCCGAAATAAATTTGGGTTCGGTTTGGATCGGATATTTTTATCCGAAATACCCGGAAAAACTAAAAAATTGTTTCAATTTTAAGGAAATGTTGTTCAATTTTTCTTGAAAAATAGTTTAATTTTGACAAATATAACTAAAGACATTCGAATATTTTGGTTATTTTGGGTATTTTGGTTATTTCGGTTTAAACATAACAAATATCTTCGGATTTATAATTTTAATTTTGGATATTTTAGTTATTTCAAATATAAATATATCTAATATTTTGGGTATATAATTGTATTTAAGATATTTTGGATACCCATACAGATTTTGGTTCGGTTTCAGTTTGGTTCGAGATCCAAAAAAAACATTCGAATATTTATAATTATCTTATTCGATTTAGTTCAGTTCTTTCTATTCCAAGTAATTTGCTCAGACCTAAAGAGTGTCGTTTTATACCGAAAAGAATGGTTTTTAAGACATGTGACTTGCTAGTATGTAGGGATGTTGTATTGGGTAAAATTACCCTACCCGAGCCGAACCCAAAATGAATCCGCCCATTACAAGCCTAGATTAAAAAAAACACTATCGAATTTTATTACCCTACAGTGTAATCTGAAAAAAAACCCACAAGTTTAGGGTTTACGTGTAGGTACCCGCGAACTTTTTTTTTTTTTTTTTACTTTTTTTATGTTTTTTAATTAAAAAGAGTTATGGTTTAATCATAATTTTAAAATAAGAAATAATTCATTTTTAGTTTAGTAATTTGTCAACATAAAACGAAGTGTTATTGACAATCCATTGTGAGTTTACGTTTTTTGGCATGAAAACAGGATTTTATGTTATTGGCGGGAAAACATAAATTTCTATTTTTAGCGGGAAAACATGATTTTATGTTTTTTGGCGGGAAAATGAGATTTTACGATTTTCGGTAGAGTAATGGGCTTCAATTTTTTGATGATTTAGGATATCCATTGGATAATTACCCTAATTTAACATCCCTACTACTAGTATGGATAAACTATAAGGGTTAATGTATACGTAAGGCTAACATCACAATTAACTACAACATTTGGGGATTGTGCCAATGAATAGAGCGGGCACTAAAGCAATTTTTTGTGAATAAATCTTAATAAATTTATACATAAGAAAAACATAACAAGGGGAAGATGATGGAGAGAACAAGTGAAGAAGATGCCTTGGCCATTCATTTTTATTTTTCGTTTTCTATTTTAAAATTATTTATTAGTATATTGAATATTGATAGAAATGAAAAGTTTGGAGACAAGCAGGGGTGATCAATCCCAATTAATCGATTCGATCCGATCCAAACCGTATCAAAATAACCAATCCGAAAATCGAACCATATCCTACTACTGCTTAAATGATTTTTTCTTTGTTTTTATATCTGAAAAACAAAACAAAAAATCGAAAAGGAAAATCGATATAAACCCAAATGTTTTGAAAATTATATGTATTTCACTAAAATTTCAAACCAAATACGAACCAAATCATCCATACTAAATTAGGTTTTACTTTGTATATTATTATTTACAAATAAAAAAAAATAAAAAAACCTAATTCAAAACCAAATCAAAATTCGGATCGAACATCCGTAAGGCAAGTCAAAGGAACTTTATAGTTTTATGAGGTGATCAAGTTTTTGAAATACAATTATTTACCATCATATGTTTGAGACTGTAATTTTATGTGTAAGACAGACATATGGAAAGTTCACTAATGTCATATTGAATACAATAGTTATGTTAAATTCTGTAATTATATACTTCTTTTTTACATAGAAAAATTCGATTGTTTAATGGTTCACAATTTGGTTGGTTCATTCATACAACACCTAAGTACTCTTTCCTCACATGACTTGTTATTCAAAATCGTTTATCAACTGGAAATTGAGTTGAAATTTGGGACAAAATGTCGATTAATTGTGTTCTTTGCGGAAACTTGGAAGAAACATGAAGCCACTTATTTTTCTCGTGTCAGCATTCATCAGAGACTTGGAAAGTTCTCACACATCTTTCTCACGAATGGGTACTCAACGGATTGGAAGCATCTCGTTTCAATGTTATATAGCTCAAATTTCGACCGGCTCAAAATGTTTCTATTGAGATATGTTTTCCAGACAGTTTTGTATCAAATTTGGCGCAAGAGAAATAGTCATCGACACGAAAAAACTCTCTCGCCACCTTTTTGTCTCATCAAGCTCATAGAATATCCGAAATCGTATAAGCTTAATCCGCGCCACAAGAAATCATATATACGACGGGAAAGTAACCTTGTGGTTTGCCAAACAACTTTCATAACGAAGTTTAAAGCACCACCGGAATTTCAGCCTCTTTTTTTTTTGGTTCTTGGAAGTAGTTATTTTTTGAAAATTTATAAAGTTTTTAACATTTTTTTAATTTAATTGGGAAACTAACACTTTTTGTAATGTATACAAGTTGACTTTCCAGTCGTATCCCTGTACAATATTGCGCAAATCAACCGTGTACAATACGCAGACCAATAGGAAGTAAGAACAAAATCGTCATTTGACACAGAAAAATACAAAAAAAAAGGTGACAAAATTGTAATAAAAGTTTGAAAAAGTGACTTGAGCTAGGTGCAATTTTTTTTTTTAATTTTTAATAAAAAGGTGTTTTATCCCTCAAAACATACCCTAACATTAATTGTAAATAAATTTTACATTTAATTAAAAAAATCTTTCACATTTTGATTTACATAATCCGGTTCAGGAGATGCGTCTGACAATGTGTCAATGACAATGCGGGAGGGTTTTCTGTTAACATCCCGTCTTTGCAGAGATTAAACATCAAGCTTCCCGAAGAGCGTGATTCCGATAAGGTTGTGATAAAATCTCCATTTTTGAAGTATTTCAAAGTGATAGATCAAAGTAGTCGTCATTCGTTACGATTTATCGATGCTATGTATATGCTTGAAGAGGCAGATATTGATATTAAGTTCTGGAATATTCAGAAATTTATCTATCGTGTTACATCTGTCAAGCGTCTTTCGTTATGCTTAACAGTCGGCATTCCAAAGGTAACTTTGTTTTCAATCTATCAACTTTCGAGTCTTTAATCTCATTATATCAATTACACAACACTAACCGGTTTTAAATCCTATGTGCAGCCTGTGGGTCGTGTTGCTATCTTCCATCGGCTTGAACATCTGAAGCTATGTACATGTGATATCGATTGGTCCAACTTTCTTTTCCGATTTCTCAGAGATTCTCATAAACTACGATATACCTTGAGCTCTACGTCAAAGATGTAAGTTAACCCATATAAAGTTTCTTCTATATTATTTGGTCTCAAACTTATTAAAAGTCCTGTGAGAGCTTTTAGTAATCATAATATTTGATATGTTCAATATGTTCTTGTCGCCGGATTTTTTTATTTATTGGGACTATATATGCCTGTATCAGTTACATATACTGAATTTATCGCCGGTTTGATCATAGGAACATGAGCCAGATCGTTGGCATGTACGGTCTTTCCGGAATCGGGAGAGGTATGTTCCTGAATGTTTCTTGATTAGTCTTAAAAATTTCAAGTGGACAGGATACGAAGGAACATCAGAACAGAGAGATATAGTGAAATTCATCTTGAACAGTGCTTGTTTCTTAAAGACTGCAACAATGGTGGCAATACCATATTTTGGTCGTCAGGAAAAGAAGGAGATGATGTATGACTTCAGTATTATGTTCCGAGCTTCACCAACATGCAAACTCGCAGTTGATTGAAGATTTTAATCATTTGACATGCTTTCAAATATTTGGATTATATCGTCTTTTATCTGCCGACCACGTTGGATGAAAGTTTCGGTTTAAACTTCTTTTTTTTGGTAAAGTCAAAAAAAGGTTGAATTTTAATTAATAAATAAAATGTTTTTCGTGTTTGGCATAAATTTTAGTTAATATAGTTACTTTTCCCCCAAAAAAACCTTGGTAATATCGGTCTATCCGGTTTACTAATTCAGTCAAGTAAGACCAAAAAACGTTAAAACCAGACCAAAATTTAAAGAAGAAAAATCTCAATCTTTGTTTTTTACACTCTCCTAGAGTCCTCGTTTTTCTCTATAGAAAGATTATTATAGATTCTCATTCTCTAGGGCTTTGTTCCACTCCTCTGTTTTTGTTCTTCGTCTATGTTCTTGCTTGTCACTATTCTTCTTGGTGAACTCAGACAAAATCAATTTCTCCGAAGGCCGTTGTATGTTTCTGTCAACGTAACAGAATCTTTGGGTTTGAGAAGACATGGACAAGATCAGTGGGTTGATTGATAAATTTCTGTTGAAAATACTACCGTTTTTTCCAACAAAAATTGCTGTAACCACAAATTGTTTTGTCAAAATGATGGTAGTTTCTTTGGAAGTGGATGACAAATCTTGAGCACGACGACCGTTAAACTAAGCCGTTTTATTTTAAAGAATTTTCCATTACATAGAGCTCCGATCATAAAAAGATTGCGTCCCAAGTTTAATACTTTTCCATTCCAACCTAAAAATATTACCGAGTAACTCGTATACCTGCAAAATTTCTTGCGACTATGAAACTCCATGACGAGATTTTTGCAGCTGACATGCTTAAAAAAAGGAAAACTCTCTTCAACAACTTCTATACACTAAGTTTGGATTGGGTTTGTTCGGTATGAATATGATTAATGCTTGTCTTCTTCGGGCCGGAAAATATATGAAACGTAAACTTAAAATAAACTCATTGATATTTATATTTATTAAAGTCACTGAATTGAATTATTATTTGTTTTTTTTATGTATTTTGATAATTATTCGGTTTAAATTAGATCTAGAGCTTTTTTGTAAATATGTTAATTAACTAGTTTCAGGCAAAATGTTGAGATTTAATTAGAGCGTCTAAGATCCTATAGTGCACGTTAGTGATGAAAAGAAAAGACCTATCCACAATATAATTATGTGGATACAAAATATATGGCGGAGTTGTCGACCAAAAATGAGGACAAACATTTGATTAATGAACCCAACCTTATAAATTGACTCAACGGCTCTTAATGGTGACCAAATGAACGAGGAGGAACATTGAATTCATCTTCATTCTTAAAAATTACACCATTTGTATATAATGAAGAATAATAAATTTCTCTTTATTCCTAAAAAATACACTATTTATAAATATTTTTTTGTACATATGATTCTTTTTTATTTCTTCTTTTTTTAGGAAACAACAAAACAAAATATTCTTTATTAAATTTGAGAAGGAACAATGAAGAAAAAATATTCTTTTTATTTATTTCTATTCATTCCTATTGTTCCTCTAATGATCACCATTCAACGACGTCGTTTGATGAAACGACATCTGCGTAGAAAGAAAATTAATTCTAATCAATGAAATGTCGTCAAGGAAATAACATGAGTAGATGAACCTAGTCGTCTCAAAAAATTTGATCTCACAAAAGGTAAGGAAGACTATTAAAAGATTGAATACAAAGAATTTGACCAAAACATTAACTTGCTAAATAAATAAACACCGTTTGAGATCTCTTTACATTTATGTCGCAGTATATATGTGCTGAAGGTAACTAGTTGAAAGGTCTCATCTCCCACCTTTGATAATTCGAGCATTTTCCAGCGTTTAGCCGAGTTTCTCTTTTTCCAATTTGGTTTAGCTTGTTAAAGACAAACTCGACAAAGTTAAAGACTTAAGCATCTTGGTGCTTTCGTCTGAGAAGATATGGACAAGATCAGTGGGCTGTCTGATGAATTGCTAGAGAAGATATTGTTATTCCTTCCAACAAAAGTTGCTGTGTCCACTAGCATTTTATCGAAACGATGGGAGCATCTTTGGAAATGGTTGCCAAAACTCGAGTACGATGACCGAAATTATTCAGAGTCTGAATGCAAGATGTTACGTTGTTTCCTTGTCAGAAGCCTGCCATTACATAGAGCTCCCGTTATGGAAAGCTTGCGTCTCAAGTTAAGTAATTCGCATTTTAAACCTGAAGATATCAAACTGTTGGTTGCGATTGCCGTTTCTCGCAACGTACGTGAGCTGGATATTCATTATTCTTCTTATCCTAAAAAGTCAAACATATTGCCGACCAACTTGTTTACCAGCAAATCTCTTGTGATTTTGAAACTTGATGACGGGATTCTCTTGGATGTTCCTCGTATGGTTTGTCTTCCCTCTCTGAAAACTTTGCAACTTCATGGCGTGGCATACTTCAATGAAGAATCTCTTCAACGACTTGTATCTAATTGCCCTGTTCTTGAAGAACTATTGGTGGATATATGGGAAGATGACAATATGAAAAAGTTCACTGTTATTGTCCCAACTTTGCAGAGTTTATCACTCTATATACCCTATCATTATGAGATAGATGGGTTTGTGATAAAAACTCCTTCTCTTAAGGATCATAATGATAAGAGTCACTATTGTTTGATTGAGAATATGCCTAACCTGATCGAGGCATATGTCGATGTTGAATTCCCTGATATCAAGAGTCTTATTGGATCAATCACATCTGTCAAGCGTCTTGCAATATGTTCAGAGGTAATCAACAGTTTCTATCAATTCATTTTAAATAATCTTATTTTTCTAATCATTTTAATATTATATATGCGCATGCATGCAGGCTGTGTATGATGAAGGTGTTGTCTTCAGCCAGCTTGAACATCTGAAGCAATGTAGATGCAAAGAGTTTTCGTCGAATCTACTTGTCTCACTGCTGAAAGATTCTCCTAACTTACGAAAACTAGACCTTTATGAAATGGATGATGTAAGTTTCTTCGTTAAACTATTTTTTTTGTTGTCTATTGCAAAATATGGTTTTAATCTAATTCTTCTGCTTGATCTTAGGATCATTACTATAATGGTATGATTACCTGGAATCAACCAACTACTGTTCCTGGATGTATGTTGTCGAGTCTACAAAATTTCAACTGGTCAGTATACACAGGAGCACCAGAAGAGAGAGAGATATTGCGGTTTATATCTTGAAAAACGCTACTCACTTAAAGACTACAACAATCTTGTCTGAAGAATGTCATATTCCGAAACTTGAGATGATAAAGGAGTTGGCACTTTCTTCCAGAGCTTCAACAACATGCCAACTCATTTTTGATTGAGGATTTGATTATACAATTTTTCAGTTGTGCTTGGACTCGTATGGTTTGTCTTCAACTACGAAATCATGCTTTCGGCAAATAACTTGTTTCTTTTTATTGTCTAAGAAGAAGATAAAAAAACAGATAATATTGTTATATGGACCTAAGTTTTATGATAATTTTTAATACTTTTTTTTTTTGATAACCTAGGCTGTCCGGTCGACATCCTACCGGAGAGATGGGGACTGGCTACCACATGCCAAACCAGTAAGACTTCGCGCCTTCCGACTATTGCCTAGAGTGAGTTGGCCCAACTGACAAAGCCTCCTCACGGGTTTTCAACTGGGCCGAAGCCCAGTGCCAGCTTCCACAGATGGTCGTGATTAATGTTTCGAACACCAGCGCAGAGGGAGAATCGAACCCGGGTTCCCCGTTGGTGGAACAATCCCACCTCCCACTACCACTCGACCACGCCCATGTGAGCAATAATTTTTAATACTTTGTTGCTGTCTTTGGGGAGTCAGGTATAAAATGGAGTTGTCTTGTGATGAACGAATAAAAGAGAACTAGATCTGTGTTGAATATTGAAAGCACATCATGTATAGGAGGATGTTGGAGACATTCGAATATATAAATATGATCCTTTTGCTTTTTTATTCTACCTAGGGCATCCTCTAATATGTAACATAATTAAATAAAAAACCTAAGATTAGAACTATCGATCGTGAATGTTATATCTTATTGCGTACGGCTCAAAGGAGATTGAGATCGTGTACTTTTTTTGTTTTTTTTTGCTAGGAATGTAAATTTTAATTTAGATGATAAAAGGTAATACAATATCTACCTACAAGCAATGATCCTTGCCAAAAAAAGATAAAAAACAAGGAGCAGAACAAAGAAACTAAGAATATGCAGCACTAGCGAAGCCAAAGGCCCATTAGATTTCTGAAGCTTTTCAGATGTCTTCGGGCCGTGATTGTGTTTATGATTTGCCGGTCAATATCTTTGAAGATACTAAGCGGCGGGATAGTTACCTGATTATGTAGCAGATGATTTCTTTGCCTCCAAATGTTGTAGACCACTGCTTGGGCTACCAATTTTCGAAGAAGCTTAGGTGACATCAATTCTGCTTTCTTCCACAGAACAATCATCACAACAATCACCACAGAACAATTCTGCTTTCGTCCACGACTTTTGACTAGGCCGAAATTCTTGTGTTTCTGGGACCATCAGCTCCCAAGAACTTGATTAGAGGGCCAAATGGTGTCCAAACATCAAACCAGAAGCTTGTTGCTTTTGATGAATATCTCGGCTAAGGGTCTCAGTCTCAACAGAGATTTCCAAATCCAAGTGTCGCTGTTCTTTGCTTCTAATTCCCAAAAACTAGATGTAGATAGTTTATGATGATGATGCTGCCATGCCACCCAGAGTGACCCGCTGTTTGAGAAAAGTAGCCAACAAGACGCAGACACAGAGTAGTATTCCACACAGAATATCGTCTCAAGCCCAAGCCGCCTTCAATTTTAGGTAAGCAAACGCTGTGCCACGCAACTTTTGCTTTGTGGTGATTATCAATGGTACCTGACCAAAGAAACCTTGAACAAAGGGCTTCAATCCAAAAGTTCACCGTTCCTGAAATGACGGAGGATATTAGTTGCACTCTCCCGGCAAAGGACCGAGATTTGACTCCCAAGCTCTGAATCTCGAAGTGATTTTCTCTATCAACGGTTAGTATTCAGCAATCCTTAGCTTTCTGCACATTAGAGACAGGCCCAAATATCTGACAGGAAGAGAGCCAATTGGGAATCCGTAGCTCTCAATTTCTCTGGATTCGTTTTGACCCAAACCTGCGTGGAAGAGATGAGTCTTTTCCCTATTTAAGTGTAAGCCTGCAAAATCCTCAAGCGTCTCATAAATCCCATGAAGAGAAGAGCTTTGACCATTGAAAAAGACCATAACGTCATCGGCAAACATCAAGTGGGAGAGATTCAAACCTGCTGTTTTTGGGTGATAGTTTATGTACCCCGAGGCATATCTTGATTGAAGTAGCTTGGAGAACACTTCCATTACGAGGACAAAAAGGTAAGGAGACAAAGGGTCTCCCTGACGAAGTCCCAACGCACTGAGTCAAAAGCTTTTCTTATGTCAACTTTAAGCATAGCTCTTGAGTCGATGTTTTTTCTGTTATATCCCTGGACAATGTCTGTAGCCAAGAGAACATTTTCAGCTAGCAGTCTGCCAGGCATGAAGGCTGATTGGGAGTGGTTTATGATTGAAGGGAGGAGCGATTGTAACCTGCCCGCCAAGAGCTTCGAAATGACCTTGTAAACTGTATTCAGACAAGAGATTGGCCTAAAGTCAGATGTTCTTGAGGCATTGGGGATTTTTGGAATCAGAACCAAAGAAGTAGCATTCCATTGCTTAAGGATTCTTCCCGAAGAAAAGAACTCAGCTAATAAAGTCATCCTATGGTAGAATGGCGTGTTTCTATCTCCTTCCCTAAGCCAAGTAACTCTAGACCGTTGACAAAAGAACGACTCCTCTGCGGTGGTCAGCGTTGGACGGCGAAGGATGCGTTAGCATTAATTCCTGGCGAGCAGTAAGAATGTAATGAGCTTCCTGAACTCGCTTTTCAAGATCTGAGAAATTTGCCTTACTAAACTCTCTTATTACATTTTGATCGTGTACTGTATATTAGTTTGTCTCGGCGGTTCCACATTGGTGAAGTCCGGATTTTCTAAGATCGTATCATTGACAGTAAGATAAGTAGCTGGCGGAATAGTGAGGGATCCATCTAAATGACCGGCGAGAGGCATAACCATCAAGAGGACGACTCCACATGAAGTACTTGGTGGTGGTGAGTCTTGATACGTTTGACATTTTGATATAGAGGAGCCTGTGTGTGTTTGTGGTGATGGTTTCTGTTTAGGTTGGAGAAACGTACGTACCCGGAAGAGATAGACATCATGATGACGATAGCCAAAGAAATTGGAATTACATTTTTTTTTTTTCTCTGGTTTTAGAATTGATGCCAATATAGATTTTTTTTTTTTTTTGTTGTTGCCAAAATACAATATAGATTGTGAAAGTTACAATATCTTATTGAGTATGATATCCTAGAATTAATTACTAAGGAATATTATGTAAGTAATTAATTGATCAGCCTAATTACAGTGATTGAAGAATCAACGTGATATGTGTGATTGTGTTTCCTTATCACTCATTTTTTTTTTCTATCAACTGAATATATTACTTAAATAGATGAGTTTACATAGTCAAAATGTAAAAATTCTGAAATAAAATTTGGAACATAAAAATGAAAGATATAATTCTGATCTTCCGGAGTATACTTCTTCGCCAATAAATCTGCAACTGAGTTGGAATCCCTTTTCACCCAATTGAATTCAATTTCATCGAATTTCTCCTTCCACCCTATTATTTCTCGTATCCAGTTTAGTGTACTGAAGCTCAATTTACTCCCTTTAATCAACTCCATTAATCTTATGTTGTCTCCTTCAAAATACACTTTCATGTACCTTTTACTCCAGCAATGTTGCATTGCAAAAATCAGAGCCTGCATTTCACTTTCAAGAGCATTTGATAATATTTTACCTCTTTCTTGTCTTGCACCACAATACATCCCTCGATCATCTCTCACAATCCATCCTGCTTTTGAGGGTATATTTCCTTGAACAAAAGACGCATCAAAATTGCACTTCATCCAGCCATTTGGTGGTCGAGTCCATCGTGAAGGTCTTGCAACAGTCGGGTTTCTAAATCCCGTATCACGATTTTCATCCTCAATGTATTCTTCCGCATTCAACCATTCAGATGCATCAGATAGGGCAAATCTCATGTTTTTCCCCCAAGATATATGTTTATTCTGAAAAATCAAAATGTTTCTACTCCTCCATAATCTCCATAAAATCCATAGGGGTAATTGCTGTAAATGTTTAACGATGTCTGACAGATTAGAAGTAATGATAGCTTGTAGCTTCTCATCTAGAGTTGTTGTTGAGTCAAAGAACATTGGGTTGGGAATTCCATAAGCTCTCCAAGTTGCCTGGGCATAATCGCATTCAAAGAATAAATGCTTTGTTATTTCTTCAACACCTTTTACATATTGAATTCTGAGTGATATGTCTCATTCTCAATGTTTAACTAGTAGCTAAAATCCCTGAAGCCATCCTCCAAAGAAAATGTTTAATCTCTGGTGTAGTTTTTAGCTTCCACACATCCCGTTTTAAGTATCGATTACTAGGAGGGGGCTCTATTGGAGGTAGATCCGGCCAATAGCCAGATTTGACATAGTACAAACCATCGTCATTGTAATGGCAACCAATAAGATCTTTGGACGCCTTAGAACATATTTTAATTCCCAGAACAAGATCGACATCTTCAACCGCTACTACTTCCCTGACTTTATTTTCATCCCAACCATTACCATAAGTGTTGAACAACTGACAAACCTTTGTTGCATCTCGAAGCTCCCCACTAGGCTGAGGAGGACAAGAAGGGTGAGTGAAAAGCCACATATCAACCTAGGTATTGATAAATTTACCATCTCCAATGACGAATCTTAATCCCTGTTTTAACAGATTTTCCCCTGAATCAAAGATTTCCAGCCATAAGAATTTTTCCTCCCTTGAGTGGCGTCTAATACATTCCCATCCGCAAAGTATCATCCTCGTAAGACTCTAGCCATTAAACAATATGAATTATGCAGGATACGCCACACTTGTTTCCCAAGAAGCGCCAAATTGAAATGTTCTAAGTCTCTGAAACCCATTCCCCCCTCTGTTTTTGGTAAACTCATACGTTTCCAAGAGAGCCAATGCATGCCTTTCCTTTCATCTCCTGAGTTCCACCAGAACTTAGCTAATAAAGCATTGATTTCATCACCTATTTCCTGAGGAATCTTGAAAATATTCATTGAGAAAATAGGCATTGCTAAAGCCACTGACTTGAGAAGTATCTCTTTTCCTCCATGGGACAAGAAATTTTTGCTCCAGCCTTGAGTTCTCTCTTTAACCTTATCTGTGATGAACTTAAACATCTCAGATTTCTTGGATGCAAATTGCTCAGGTAAGCCGAGATATTTATTTCCTCCTCTTTCATTGTGGATTCCTAGTATATGTCGCATTCTTGTTTTTGTTGTATCTTGAACTTTGTCACCAAAACAAATGGATGACTTACGTAGATTAACAGCTTGCCCCGAAACAGTTTCGTATAGACTCAGAATTTGTTGAATTGTGCGACACGATCTTGTATTATCCAGAGTGAAGAATAAGGAATCATCAACAAATAGCATATGGCTTATAGTCAGCCCTCTGTTACTAATTTTAATCCCTTGTAGTTTCCTTTCTCTGGTTGCTTTATCCAACAAATGCGATAATACCTCAGCACACAAAATAAATAAATAAGGTGAGAGAGTATCCCCTTGCCTTATGCCTCATTCTGGAATGATATGACCATGCGAAGAACCATTTATAAGCACAAAAAAATTGACCGTAGATACACAACTCATTATCCATTGTATCCACTTTGGTGCAAATCCCATTTTCTTCGTTGTTTCTTCCAAGAATCTCCATTCCAGTCGATCAGATGCTTTCGTGATATCTGTCTTTAGAGCCATATAGGATTTAGCTTGTTTTTCCTTGATTTCAGACTGTGAAATACCTCATGAGCCACGATTATATTATCTGTAATCATCCTTCCTGGAATAAAAGATGCTTGGTTTTCAGAAATAATACCGTTGAGATGTTTTTCAGTCGATTGACTAAGATCTTTGAAATGATCTTATAGACAACTTTGCAAAGAGCAATGGGGTGGAAATCAGCCATCGATGTATTGGGGAGAACCTTTGGGATGAGACAAATATTCGTGAGATTATAATTGGGATCCAAACTCCATGTAGTAAAAAATCAGGAAACTTCTTGATATATATCAACTTTGATATCCTCCCAAAACTTCTGATAGAAATCCCCTGAAAAATCATCTGGACCAGGAGCTCTGTGCGGACCAATATCAAAAACTGCTCTATGAATCTCTTCTTCTGTCACTTCCTTAGTCAGATCGTTATTGATTTCATCTGTAACTTTCCTTTGAAAATCTGTAAAAACTTCTGCTAACAGGGTGTCATTGATCGTAGATGAAGAGAAAAGCTGTTGAAAATATTGTTGAGCTACATTCCCTATATTTGAATCACCCCTTTGAATAATACCATTGTTATCAAGTATTGTTGATATCTTGTTCTTTGCCCGTCGTGACCTTGTGATGTTGTGGAAAAATCTCGTGTTGCGATCCCCTTCTTTTAACCATTTTATTCTGCTCTTTTGTCTCCAAAAAATTTCATCATCAATGTAAGCTTGATGAAGTTCTCTCTTTAGTTTTGCTCTTGCAGCATGATTTAGAGTTCCAGTAGATATAGCCTTATCCAATTTTCCCCTGAGTAAAGCTATTCTTTCTTCTGCATTAAAGCGATGCCTTATCTTCCATTTAGAAATTCTCTTCCTGCAGTTTATTAATCTATGTTTCAAAGGTACATATGTATTAGAAAAATCATGAGTTCCTTTCCAGCCTTGTAATACAGAATCTTTGAAACCCTCTTTATTAAGCAATCGACCATCAAACCTGAAAAAACTCTTTTTCTTCAACTGAATCTGAAATGAAGGTGATTAATTCTGTGATCCGATTCCGCAAACTCTAGATATTCTGTCTCATAATTTGGAAACATTGCTAACATTCGTCATTTGCCATCGTTCAATCCAGACAACATAATACATGATGTACTCCTCTCTGTCCCGCCCAGGTGATACGATCATGGATATGCATGCTTCAGATGAGGTTCCGGAGGAAGCTTTGATCATTCCCGAAGGTCCCGTTACGCGGTCCAAGACGAAGAAATTAACCGGAGCTGTTCGGAAACTACTCAACGACATTTGGAATGAGGATGAAGACCAACTTACGCACTACGCCGTCACCTCTTTATCATTTTCGGATTCAACTTGAGATTGGCCGAGTGTAAGTTGTTGTACTCTTTTTCCTATGCTCGGTTTTGTCCCAATGGGTTTTCCGAGTAGAGGTTTTAACGAGGCAACGGCTTACACTTCATATCCGGTCCTATCGCAAGTTGTTTCCCGGGGGGATATTTCCGAGGGACTTTTCCGAGGGATTATTTCCGAGGGATTTTGGTACGGGGATTTTTCCTATCAATTGCTCAAATCCCACTCATGTCATTGTAGTATTTGAGATGTCAATCCATAAGGGGTTAAGATTGAAGCACTAAGAATGCAAGAAACTTCTTAAGCTAGAGCAAACATTGTTTTTGGTTTTTTATATTTATAAGAAAGAAAACAAATGCAAGAAGGAAAACAAAACACAAGACTAAAATGTTGGATCATGAACTAAGCTATCAATTAGATGGGTGACAATCAAACAATGAATCATTTGGAAGCATTAATCACTATCTTAGAACATGGAATTCACAAATATGACTAATCCATTTCCATGGCACTAATCACCTTGTTAATTATCTAATCAAGAACAAATTTCCATTTGTGATTAAATAATTAACAAGCATTAAGAAACAATTCCAATTAGTTCACTAAACACCCTAAACATCAACTTCCGTTGGCTAGGATATGCATAGCTCACAAAAGGTTCGGATCAAGCAATTCATTTAAACTCGAGTCATGAGTGAAATGCCTAGGATCTAGAAACGAATGAACATACCTAATCTAGTACTAACACCGCTTACTCGAATCTATCCCTAATGCATGGGATGAGACCAAAAATCTAACTAATCTAAGGTGTAGTACTAGGTTTCGGTTTATCATGTCAAATCTAGCATTACGAACCAACCTAAGTGAAAGACTCATCCAAGATCATCCTAAATCACCATCATCTAACCATCAATCAACCATTGACTAATGATGCCTAAACATTCAATGCACATTCATTCTTATGACATGGATCACACAAGTAGATTAGTTCACTTCCATGATACTAATCCATTTACAAATCATCTAGTTATCAAGAACTTCCGTTCGAAACTAAATGATCCATAATCATTAAGCATTAGCCCATACAAGTCAACAATTCACCTTAATCATCAATTTCCATTGGCTAAGAATTGAATTGCATGCTTAGAAGTTTTCTAGACATTTCATCGAACACCTTCCGGGCGAGAAATGTCTTGAGTTCTAGAAATGAGTTGTCAATTCGATTCTAGCATTAAGATCCCTCCTAACATGAGAACAAATGTTTATCTAGTCCTAACCATCAATAATTGATACGTGGAATTTTCGTGTTCAATTTCCCAAGTGTACTCATGTCATTGTAGTACTTGAGATGTCAATCCATAAGGGGTTAAGATTGAGGCACTAAGAATGCAAGAAACTTCTTAAGCTAGAGCAAACTTTGTTTTTGGTTTTTATATGTTTATGGGAAAAGAAAACAAATGCAAGAAGGAAAACAAAACACAAAGACACAAGACAAAGTGTTGGATCAAGAACTAAGCTATCAATGAGATGGGTAACAATCAAAAAATGAATCATTTGGAAGCATTAATCACTATCTTAGAACATGGAATTCACAAATATGACTAATCCATTTCCATGGCAATAATCACTTTGTTAATTATCTAATCATTGACAAATTTCCATTTGTGATTAAATAATCAACAACATTAAGAAACAATCCCAATTGTTCACTAAACACCCTAAACATCAACTTTCGTTGGCTAGGATATGCAAAGCTCACAAAAAGTTCGGGTCAAGCAACTAAACTCGGGTCATGAGTGAAATGCCTAAGATCTAGAAATGAATGAACAATCCTAATCTAGTACTAACACCGCTTACTCGAATCTATCCCTAATGCATGGGATGAGACCAAAAATCTAACTAATCTAAGGTGTAGTACTAGGTTTCGGTTTATCATGACAAATCTAGCATTACGAACCAACCTAAGTGAAAGACTCATCCAAGATCATCTTAAATAACCATTATCTAACCATCAAGACAATTGACTAATGATGCCTAAACATTCAATGCACATTCATTCTTATGACATGGATCATACAAGTAGACTGGTTCACTCACATGATACTAATCCATTTACAAATCATCTAGTTATCAAGAACTTCCGTTCAAAACTAAATGATCCATAATCATTAAGCATTAGTCCATACAAGTCAACAATTCACCTTAATCATCAATTTCCATTGGCTAAGAATTGAATTGCATGCTTAGAAGTTTTCTAGACATTTCATCGAACACCTTCCGGGCGAGAAATGTCTTAAGTTCTAGAAATGAGTTGTCAATTCGATTCTAGCATTAAGATCCCTCCTAACATGAGAACAAATGATTATCTAAGCCTAAACATCAACAATCAACCATCAACCATCCAAATCAAACATTATCTAAAATCCAACAAAAAGTCAACTCACAAGAACATGAAGAACACAAGAGAAAAAGACATAGAAATGAAGAACAAGAATCAAATAAGCATAATATAAAGATAGAGTGAAGAAATCTTCTCTAGAATGGCATTTGTATGAAGAACAATCCCAAAACATCAAGAAGAGAGAGTTGGGGACGAGCCCCACTCTTAGAAGAAGAAAACTTGACAATAAAATTAGGTTTTTTGGCTTTTAATAGAGTTTGGGTCGAGTTTTTTTTGGGTTTCAGATGATTCACAGCGGTCAGGACTTGCCCGCTGCATGACCGCTGTGAATCTCTGTTTTTTTCGTCGGATGAATCCGCAGCGGTCACTGTAGACCGCTGCGCTACACCGCTGTGAGCTCCAATGAGTTCCTTCGCGCGCCAGACTGGACCGTCGTCACGGAAATTGGCATAACTTATGATCGCACCGTTGGAATTGCCTCAAACCACTTCCAAATGAAAGCTAATCCATTGCTATATCTCGTGATAAAATTTGAGCTCAATCCAACGGTGAAAAGTCCTTCATCCATTGCCAAACTTATGACGTATCAACCTGATCCTGCATCTCTGTATTCTGCAATGACTTTTTTGTGTGGCTATCTTCACTCCTCCAACTCCTATGACTCCAAGAACACCTGAAAATTGCTCATACAAGCCAAAAAGAATGCAAAGACAACCTAGGACATCTAAAATGCAATGAGACTCAAGTTGGACCTAAATGCATGAAAATATCCCAAAACTATACAAATTGGAACTAAAAACCTATGAAATTAAACCTTAAAAACATGTAAAATATGGTGTTATCAACTCCCCCGGACTTGCCTTTTGCTTGTCCGCAAGCAAACAAGAAAAGACAAACCGGAAGAGAGGTTTTAAAGAGTGGGAATTCACAACTAAAAGACATGTCAAAGCAATCAAAGAGAAGAGTCTATGCCCAAGATAATACCAAGACATTGCAAAAACGTATCTCAATTATGACTCTAACTTCTCTAGACTTATCGCAACTCCTAATCTTTTCTCTTAACAACAATGCCTCATGCCTACAAGTTCTCTTCTCAACCAACCCTCACATTCATTTGATCTTTCTAAAGGTGCGGTCTCACAAATGGGCAAGTGATCAAGTCCAATCGGTTTGGAAGAAAAGGCAATTGGCACTAGTAAATGTGAGTGCAAGGAGGTTCATTCTCTTTTTGGGTGACTTACTCTCAAGAAAAAGGAATGCTATATGTTATGCAAAAGCAAGGAAGACTAGAAACAATTTATGCATACAAAGTTAAGCTCACATTGTTCTACCCTCCTAGCAAAGCATTCTACCCAAATGGTGATTCCATTTCCTCATCTTATCTTGCTTCCTTGAAGCTCATTAAACCCCCAAAGCCCTTTTGGCTAAATCAAAACTCCCTTTTTAACCCCCTTTTCTTTTCCAAACACCAAACTCCTAGAGACATTTTTATTCGACCCATTTCTTTTCTTTTCACTCTCCCTAAACTTTTTGTTCTTTCTCTTTTTTTTTCAAACATGGAGAGTGTATTTTCTTTTCTTTTCCTAGGGTCTTTCTTTTAATCTCTTCTCTAGAGTTTGCTTTTTCAACCATTTCTCATCTCATATTTCATACGTTCATGTTCCCCAAAACCAAATACCATTCAATCCATTGATCCCCATCTTAATGCTAGCCTCTTTTCTTTGAACAACAATGACTAGCTAAAAATGAAAGCTAACCTTTGTCGTTTCCGATACTTACAAGATTTTACACACAATAGCATATCAAGAAAAGGCCTCACTCAATCAAACAACGAGGGGTGGAAAGAAAACGGTTAAGGTGAAAGGTAGGGAACCATTCTAAAAATGAGAATGGCCACTCGGGTTATTAGAGAGTGGTAAAAGTGGATAAGATAACCCGAATGTTTTCTTTGAACCATGGTTATGTATCACAAGCCCATAAGCAAGAAGATTATATTCATTTAAGTCCAATTATCAAGGGGTTGATTTCAAATTAAACAAGTATTTACAAGACAAATAGTTAAGAGTAGAGAGATCAAAGTACGAAGTTTTCAAGTCTTTTGAAATCGTTTAAGCAGTATAAAACCATTATCGAGAGCATCACAATGAAAGCTTATCATACATGTTTTATGAACTCCCATGCACATGAATGCAACCTATGTCATCTAGATATGAGTAGCTAATTCAATTCTAGAATGAACAATGGTGCAATGCAAACTACATGATATTTTTGGATTTTTGAAAAATTTTGAATTTTTTTTGGTTTTTCTATGCAATAGAATATGTACAATGCAAGACTCAAAAATATAAAATAAGACAAAGAAAATGACGTTAAATGACAAAGACCTCTCCCCCGGACTTAATTCACACCGTCTCGGTGTGAAACGAGTCCAAAGAAGAGTAAAAAACAAAATCAAAAAGTATGTACAAGGTGTTAAGTGAAGTACCTTGGAGTTGTGGAGATGAAGAGTTTTAGCATTCCCTTGACTACGTGTCGCGATCGGTTATAACCGATCGATGAAACCGATCGAGGCTAATTTCGATCGGTTATAACCGATCGATGAAACCGATCGACGAGGCGTCGTAACAGGTCGCATTTTTGTAACCGATCGGCATAACCGATCGAGGCAAATTCCGATCGGTTATAACCGATCGTCGTGACCGATCCAGCATGTCCGGACTTGCGATTTTTCTCGTTTTGATCCCGAACGTTCTCCTGCGAATCCCGACGCCCTTGGAGTGGAGTGGATTCACGAGGAGGAAGCATTGTGCGTTGAAGCTCACGGACTTTGACCATTCCATCCGTCCCATTTATTCACCCTTATTGCTCCTACAAAAAACATGAAAACAAAATTTATCAAACAATAAAAGGCAGAAAACAAGAAGTAAAGGATAGGATTGCTTGTTTTATGTCTCTAGCATTGACGAGGGATAGGATTGGGGAGGTCCCCAATGGCGCGTTTAACGTCACTAGCTTGACGGTTGTGTCCTCTTACTCCTTCTCTCCTTGCATGTCTCCTTTACTCCTAGTTACCTAAGAGATCAAGATCACAAGAAAAGGGGAAAAAGATTAGCAACAAAAGAAAATAAAAAGCTCTAGTCTCAAGAAGAATCCAAATCCTAATGATCAATGCTAAACCCCAATGGCAACGGCGCCAAATTGATACGTGGAATTTTCGTGTTCAATTTCCCAAGTGTACTCATGTCATTGTAGTACTTGAGATGTCAATCCATAAGGGGTTAAGATTGAGGCACTAAGAATGCAAGAAACTTCTTAAGCTAGAGCAAACTTTGTTTTTGGTTTTTATATGTTTATGGGAAAAGAAAACAAATGCAAGAAGGAAAACAAAACACAAAGACACAAGACAAAGTGTTGGATCAAGAACTAAGCTATCAATGAGATGGGTAACAATCAAACAATGAATCATTTGGAAGCATTAATCACTATCTTAGAACATGGAATTCACAAATATGACTAATCCATTTCCATGGCAATAATCACTTTGTTAATTATCTAATCATTGACAAATTTCCATTTGTGATTAAATAATCAACAACATTAAGAAACAATCCCAATTGTTCACTAAACACCCTAAACATCAACTTTCGTTGGCTAGGATATGCAAAGCTCACAAAAAGTTCGGGTCAAGCAACTAAACTCGGGTCATGAGTGAAATGCCTAAGATCTAGAAATGAATGAACAATCCTAATCTAGTACTAACACCGCTTACTCGAATCTATCCCTAATGCATGGGATGAGACCAAAAATCTAACTAATCTAAGGTGTAGTACTAGGTTTCGGTTTATCATGACAAATCTAGCATTACGAACCAACCTAAGTGAAAGACTCATCCAAGATCATCTTAAATAACCATTATCTAACCATCAAGACAATTGACTAATGATGCCTAAACATTCAATGCACATTCATTCTTATGACATGGATCATACAAGTAGACTGGTTCACTCACATGATACTAATCCATTTACAAATCATCTAGTTATCAAGAACTTCCGTTCAAAACTAAATGATCCATAATCATTAAGCATTAGTCCATACAAGTCAACAATTCACCTTAATCATCAATTTCCATTGGCTAAGAATTGAATTGCATGCTTAGAAGTTTTCTAGACATTTCATCGAACACCTTCCGGGCGAGAAATGTCTTAAGTTCTAGAAATGAGTTGTCAATTCGATTCTAGCATTAAGATCCCTCCTAACATGAGAACAAATGATTATCTAAGCCTAAACATCAACAATCAACCATCAACCATCCAAATCAAACATTATCTAAAATCCAACAAAAAGTCAACTCACAAGAACATGAAGAACACAAGAGAAAAAGACATAGAAATGAAGAACAAGAATCAAATAAGCATAATATAAAGATAGAGTGAAGAAATCTTCTCTAGAATGACATTTGTATGAAGAACAATCCCAAAACATCAAGAAGAGAGAGTTGGGGACGAGCCCCACTCTTAGAAGAAGAAAACTTGACAATAAAATTAGGTTTTTTGGCTTTTAATAGAGTTTGGGTCGAGTTTTTTTTGGGTTTCAGATGATTCACAGCGGTCAGGACTTGCCCGCTGCATGACCGCTGTGAATCTCTGTTTTTTTCGTCGGATGAATCCGCAGCGGTCACTGTAGACCGCTGCGCTACACCGCTGTGAGCTCCAATGAGTTCCTTCGCGCGCCAGACTGGACCGTCGTCACGGAAATTGGCATAACTTCTGATCGCACCGTTGGAATTGCCTCAAACCACTTCCAAATGAAAGCTAATCCATTGCTATATCTCGTGATAAAATTTGAGCTCAATCCAACGGTGAAAAGTCCTTCATCCATTGCCAAACTTATGACGTATCAACCTGATCCTGCATCTCTGTATTCTGCAATGACTTTTTTGTGTGGCTATCTTCACTCCTCCAACTCCTATGACTCCAAGAACACCTGAAAATTGCTCATACAAGCCAAAAAGAATGCAAAGACAACCTAGGACATCTAAAATGCAATGAGACTCAAGTTGGACCTAAATGCATGAAAATATCCCAAAACTATACAAATTGGAACTAAAAACCTATGAAATTAAACCTTAAAAACATGTAAAATATGGTGTTATCAACTCCCCCGGACTTGCCTTTTGCTTGTCCGCAAGCAAACAAGAAAAGACAAACCGGAAGAGAGGTTTTAAAGAGTGGGAATTCACAACTAAAAGACATGTCAAAGCAATCAAAGAGAAGAGTCTATGCCCAAGATAATACCAAGACATTGCAAAAACGTATCTCAATTATGACTCTAACTTCTCTAGACTTATCGCAACTCCTAATCTTTTCTCTTAACAACAATGCCTCATGCCTACAAGTTCTCTTCTCAACCAACCCTCACATTCATTTGATCTTTCTAAAGGTGCGGTCTCACAAATGGGCAAGTGATCAAGTCCAATCGGTTTGGAAGAAAAGGCAATTGGCACTAGTAAATGTGAGTGCAAGGAGGTTCATTCTCTTTTTGGGTGACTTACTCTCAAGAAAAAGGAATGCTATATGTTATGCAAAAGCAAGGAAGACTAGAAACAATTTATGCATACAAAGTTAAGCTCACATTGTTCTACCCTCCTAGCAAAGCATTCTACCCAAATGGTGATTCCATTTCCTCATCTTATCTTGCTTCCTTGAAGCTCATTAAACCCCCAAAGCCCTTTTGGCTAAATCAAAACTCCCTTTTTAACCCCCTTTTCTTTTCCAAACACCAAACTCCTAGAGACATTTTTATTCGACCCATTTCTTTTCTTTTCACTCTCCCTAAACTTTTTGTTCTTTCTCTTTTTTTTTCAAACATGGAGAGTGTATTTTCTTTTCTTTTCCTAGGGTCTTTCTTTTAATCTCTTCTCTAGAGTTTGCTTTTTCAACCATTTCTCATCTCATATTTCATACGTTCATGTTCCCCAAAACCAAATACCATTCAATCCATTGATCCCCATCTTAATGCTAGCCTCTTTTCTTTGAACAACAATGACTAGCTAAAAATGAAAGCTAACCTTTGTCGTTTCCGATACTTACAAGATTTTACACACAATAGCATATCAAGAAAAGGCCTCACTCAATCAAACAACGAGGGGTGGAAAGAAAACGGTTAAGGTGAAAGGTAGGGAACCATTCTAAAAATGAGAATGGCCACTCGGGTTATTAGAGAGTGGTAAAAGTGGATAAGATAACCCGAATGTTTTCTTTGAACCATGGTTATGTATCACAAGCCCATAAGCAAGAAGATTATATTCATTTAAGTCCAATTATCAAGGGGTTGATTTCAAATTAAACAAGTATTTACAAGACAAATAGTTAAGAGTAGAGAGATCAAAGTACGAAGTTTTCAAGTCTTTTGAAATCGTTTAAGCAGTATAAAACCATTATCGAGAGCATCACAATGAAAGCTTATCATACATGTTTTATGAACTCCCATGCACATGAATGCAACCTATGTCATCTAGATATGAGTAGCTAATTCAATTCTAGAATGAACAATGGTGCAATGCAAACTACATGATATTTTTGGATTTTTGAAAAATTTTGAATTTTTTTTGGTTTTTCTATGCAATAGAATATGTACAATGCAAGACTCAAAAATATAAAATAAGACAAAGAAAATGACGTTAAATGACAAAGACCTCTCCCCCGGACTTAATTCACACCGTCTCGGTGTGAAACGAGTCCAAAGAAGAGTAAAAAACAAAATCAAAAAGTATGTACAAGGTGTTAAGTGAAGTACCTTGGAGTTGTGGAGATGAAGAGTTTTAGCATTCCCTTGACTACGTGTCGCGATCGGTTATAACCGATCGATGAAACCGATCGAGGCTAATTTCGATCGGTTATAACCGATCGATGAAACCGATCGACGAGGCGTCGTAACAGGTCGCATTTTTGTAACCGATCGGCATAACCGATCGAGGCAAATTCCGATCGGTTATAACCGATCGTCGTGACCGATCCAGCATGTCCGGACTTGCGATTTTTCTCGTTTTGATCCCGAACGTTCTCCTGCGAATCCCGACGCCCTTGGAGTGGAGTGGATTCACGAGGAGGAAGCATTGTGCGTTGAAGCTCACGGACTTTGACCATTCCATCCGTCCCATTTATTCACCCTTATTGCTCCTACAAAAAACATGAAAACAAAATTTATCAAACAATAAAAGGCAGAAAACAAGAAGTAAAGGATAGGATTGCTTGTTTTATGTCTCTAGCATTGACGAGGGATAGGATTGGGGAGGTCCCCAATGGCGCGTTTAACGTCACTAGCTTGACGGTTGTGTCCTCTTACTCCTTCTCTCCTTGCATGTCTCCTTTACTCCTAGTTACCTAAGAGATCAAGATCACAAGAAAAGGGGAAAAAGATTAGCAACAAAAGAAAATAAAAAGCTCTAGTCTCAAGAAGAATCCAAATCCTAATGATCAATGCTAAACCCCAATGGCAACGGCGCCAAATTGATACGTGGAATTTTCGTGTTCAATTTCCCAAGTGTACTCATGTCATTGTAGTACTTGAGATGTCAATCCATAAGGGGTTAAGATTGAGGCACTAAGAATGCAAGAAACTTCTTAAGCTAGAGCAAACTTTGTTTTTGGTTTTTATATGTTTATGGGAAAAGAAAACAAATGCAAGAAGGAAAACAAAACACAAAGACACAAGACAAAGTGTTGGATCAAGAACTAAGCTATCAATGAGATGGGTAACAATCAAACAATGAATCATTTGGAAGCATTAATCACTATCTTAGAACATGGAATTCACAAATATGACTAATCCATTTCCATGGCAATAATCACTTTGTTAATTATCTAATCATTGACAAATTTCCATTTGTGATTAAATAATCAACAACATTAAGAAACAATCCCAATTGTTCACTAAACACCCTAAACATCAACTTTCGTTGGCTAGGATATGCAAAGCTCACAAAAAGTTCGGGTCAAGCAACTAAACTCGGGTCATGAGTGAAATGCCTAAGATCTAGAAATGAATGAACAATCCTAATCTAGTACTAACACCGCTTACTCGAATCTATCCCTAATGCATGGGATGAGACCAAAAATCTAACTAATCTAAGGTGTAGTACTAGGTTTCGGTTTATCATGACAAATCTAGCATTACGAACCAACCTAAGTGAAAGACTCATCCAAGATCATCTTAAATAACCATTATCTAACCATCAAGACAATTGACTAATGATGCCTAAACATTCAATGCACATTCATTCTTATGACATGGATCATACAAGTAGACTGGTTCACTCACATGATACTAATCCATTTACAAATCATCTAGTTATCAAGAACTTCCGTTCAAAACTAAATGATCCATAATCATTAAGCATTAGTCCATACAAGTCAACAATTCACCTTAATCATCAATTTCCATTGGCTAAGAATTGAATTGCATGCTTAGAAGTTTTCTAGACATTTCATCGAACACCTTCCGGGCGAGAAATGTCTTAAGTTCTAGAAATGAGTTGTCAATTCGATTCTAGCATTAAGATCCCTCCTAACATGAGAACAAATGATTATCTAAGCCTAAACATCAACAATCAACCATCAACCATCCAAATCAAACATTATCTAAAATCCAACAAAAAGTCAACTCACAAGAACATGAAGAACACAAGAGAAAAAGACATAGAAATGAAGAACAAGAATCAAATAAGCATAATATAAAGATAGAGTGAAGAAATCTTCTCTAGAATGACATTTGTATGAAGAACAATCCCAAAACATCAAGAAGAGAGAGTTGGGGACGAGCCCCACTCTTAGAAGAAGAAAACTTGACAATAAAATTAGGTTTTTTGGCTTTTAATAGAGTTTGGGTCGAGTTTTTTTTGGGTTTCAGATGATTCACAGCGGTCAGGACTTGCCCGCTGCATGACCGCTGTGAATCTCTGTTTTTTTCGTCGGATGAATCCGCAGCGGTCACTGTAGACCGCTGCGCTACACCGCTGTGAGCTCCAATGAGTTCCTTCGCGCGCCAGACTGGACCGTCGTCACGGAAATTGGCATAACTTCTGATCGCACCGTTGGAATTGCCTCAAACCACTTCCAAATGAAAGCTAATCCATTGCTATATCTCGTGATAAAATTTGAGCTCAATCCAACGGTGAAAAGTCCTTCATCCATTGCCAAACTTATGACGTATCAACCTGATCCTGCATCTCTGTATTCTGCAATGACTTTTTTGTGTGGCTATCTTCACTCCTCCAACTCCTATGACTCCAAGAACACCTGAAAATTGCTCATACAAGCCAAAAAGAATGCAAAGACAACCTAGGACATCTAAAATGCAATGAGACTCAAGTTGGACCTAAATGCATGAAAATATCCCAAAACTATACAAATTGGAACTAAAAACCTATGAAATTAAACCTTAAAAACATGTAAAATATGGTGTTATCAACTCCCCCGGACTTGCCTTTTGCTTGTCCGCAAGCAAACAAGAAAAGACAAACCGGAAGAGAGGTTTTAAAGAGTGGGAATTCACAACTAAAAGACATGTCAAAGCAATCAAAGAGAAGAGTCTATGCCCAAGATAATACCAAGACATTGCAAAAACGTATCTCAATTATGACTCTAACTTCTCTAGACTTATCGCAACTCCTAATCTTTTCTCTTAACAACAATGCCTCATGCCTACAAGTTCTCTTCTCAACCAACCCTCACATTCATTTGATCTTTCTAAAGGTGCGGTCTCACAAATGGGCAAGTGATCAAGTCCAATCGGTTTGGAAGAAAAGGCAATTGGCACTAGTAAATGTGAGTGCAAGGAGGTTCATTCTCTTTTTGGGTGACTTACTCTCAAGAAAAAGGAATGCTATATGTTATGCAAAAGCAAGGAAGACTAGAAACAATTTATGCATACAAAGTTAAGCTCACATTGTTCTACCCTCCTAGCAAAGCATTCTACCCAAATGGTGATTCCATTTCCTCATCTTATCTTGCTTCCTTGAAGCTCATTAAACCCCCAAAGCCCTTTTGGCTAAATCAAAACTCCCTTTTTAACCCCCTTTTCTTTTCCAAACACCAAACTCCTAGAGACATTTTTATTCGACCCATTTCTTTTCTTTTCACTCTCCCTAAACTTTTTGTTCTTTCTCTTTTTTTTTCAAACATGGAGAGTGTATTTTCTTTTCTTTTCCTAGGGTCTTTCTTTTAATCTCTTCTCTAGAGTTTGCTTTTTCAACCATTTCTCATCTCATATTTCATACGTTCATGTTCCCCAAAACCAAATACCATTCAATCCATTGATCCCCATCTTAATGCTAGCCTCTTTTCTTTGAACAACAATGACTAGCTAAAAATGAAAGCTAACCTTTGTCGTTTCCGATACTTACAAGATTTTACACACAATAGCATATCAAGAAAAGGCCTCACTCAATCAAACAACGAGGGGTGGAAAGAAAACGGTTAAGGTGAAAGGTAGGGAACCATTCTAAAAATGAGAATGGCCACTCGGGTTATTAGAGAGTGGTAAAAGTGGATAAGATAACCCGAATGTTTTCTTTGAACCATGGTTATGTATCACAAGCCCATAAGCAAGAAGATTATATTCATTTAAGTCCAATTATCAAGGGGTTGATTTCAAATTAAACAAGTATTTACAAGACAAATAGTTAAGAGTAGAGAGATCAAAGTACGAAGTTTTCAAGTCTTTTGAAATCGTTTAAGCAGTATAAAACCATTATCGAGAGCATCACAATGAAAGCTTATCATACATGTTTTATGAACTCCCATGCACATGAATGCAACCTATGTCATCTAGATATGAGTAGCTAATTCAATTCTAGAATGAACAATGGTGCAATGCAAACTACATGATATTTTTGGATTTTTGAAAAATTTTGAATTTTTTTTGGTTTTTCTATGCAATAGAATATGTACAATGCAAGACTCAAAAATATAAAATAAGACAAAGAAAATGACGTTAAATGACAAAGACCTCTCCCCCGGACTTAATTCACACCGTCTCGGTGTGAAACGAGTCCAAAGAAGAGTAAAAAACAAAATCAAAAAGTATGTACAAGGTGTTAAGTGAAGTACCTTGGAGTTGTGGAGATGAAGAGTTTTAGCATTCCCTTGACTACGTGTCGCGATCGGTTATAACCGATCGATGAAACCGATCGAGGCTAATTTCGATCGGTTATAACCGATCGATGAAACCGATCGACGAGGCGTCGTAACAGGTCGCATTTTTGTAACCGATCGGCATAACCGATCGAGGCAAATTCCGATCGGTTATAACCGATCGTCGTGACCGATCCAGCATGTCCGGACTTGCGATTTTTCTCGTTTTGATCCCGAACGTTCTCCTGCGAATCCCGACGCCCTTGGAGTGGAGTGGATTCACGAGGAGGAAGCATTGTGCGTTGAAGCTCACGGACTTTGACCATTCCATCCGTCCCATTTATTCACCCTTATTGCTCCTACAAAAAACATGAAAACAAAATTTATCAAACAATAAAAGGCAGAAAACAAGAAGTAAAGGATAGGATTGCTTGTTTTATGTCTCTAGCATTGACGAGGGATAGGATTGGGGAGGTCCCCAATGGCGCGTTTAACGTCACTAGCTTGACGGTTGTGTCCTCTTACTCCTTCTCTCCTTGCATGTCTCCTTTACTCCTAGTTACCTAAGAGATCAAGATCACAAGAAAAGGGGAAAAAGATTAGCAACAAAAGAAAATAAAAAGCTCTAGTCTCAAGAAGAATCCAAATCCTAATGATCAATGCTAAACCCCAATGGCAACGGCGCCAAATTGATACGTGGAATTTTCGTGTTCAATTTCCCAAGTGTACTCATGTCATTGTAGTACTTGAGATGTCAATCCATAAGGGGTTAAGATTGAGGCACTAAGAATGCAAGAAACTTCTTAAGCTAGAGCAAACTTTGTTTTTGGTTTTTATATGTTTATGGGAAAAGAAAACAAATGCAAGAAGGAAAACAAAACACAAAGACACAAGACAAAGTGTTGGATCAAGAACTAAGCTATCAATGAGATGGGTAACAATCAAACAATGAATCATTTGGAAGCATTAATCACTATCTTAGAACATGGAATTCACAAATATGACTAATCCATTTCCATGGCAATAATCACTTTGTTAATTATCTAATCATTGACAAATTTCCATTTGTGATTAAATAATCAACAACATTAAGAAACAATCCCAATTGTTCACTAAACACCCTAAACATCAACTTTCGTTGGCTAGGATATGCAAAGCTCACAAAAAGTTCGGGTCAAGCAACTAAACTCGGGTCATGAGTGAAATGCCTAAGATCTAGAAATGAATGAACAATCCTAATCTAGTACTAACACCGCTTACTCGAATCTATCCCTAATGCATGGGATGAGACCAAAAATCTAACTAATCTAAGGTGTAGTACTAGGTTTCGGTTTATCATGACAAATCTAGCATTACGAACCAACCTAAGTGAAAGACTCATCCAAGATCATCTTAAATAACCATTATCTAACCATCAAGACAATTGACTAATGATGCCTAAACATTCAATGCACATTCATTCTTATGACATGGATCATACAAGTAGACTGGTTCACTCACATGATACTAATCCATTTACAAATCATCTAGTTATCAAGAACTTCCGTTCAAAACTAAATGATCCATAATCATTAAGCATTAGTCCATACAAGTCAACAATTCACCTTAATCATCAATTTCCATTGGCTAAGAATTGAATTGCATGCTTAGAAGTTTTCTAGACATTTCATCGAACACCTTCCGGGCGAGAAATGTCTTAAGTTCTAGAAATGAGTTGTCAATTCGATTCTAGCATTAAGATCCCTCCTAACATGAGAACAAATGATTATCTAAGCCTAAACATCAACAATCAACCATCAACCATCCAAATCAAACATTATCTAAAATCCAACAAAAAGTCAACTCACAAGAACATGAAGAACACAAGAGAAAAAGACATAGAAATGAAGAACAAGAATCAAATAAGCATAATATAAAGATAGAGTGAAGAAATCTTCTCTAGAATGACATTTGTATGAAGAACAATCCCAAAACATCAAGAAGAGAGAGTTGGGGACGAGCCCCACTCTTAGAAGAAGAAAACTTGACAATAAAATTAGGTTTTTTGGCTTTTAATAGAGTTTGGGTCGAGTTTTTTTTGGGTTTCAGATGATTCACAGCGGTCAGGACTTGCCCGCTGCATGACCGCTGTGAATCTCTGTTTTTTTCGTCGGATGAATCCGCAGCGGTCACTGTAGACCGCTGCGCTACACCGCTGTGAGCTCCAATGAGTTCCTTCGCGCGCCAGACTGGACCGTCGTCACGGAAATTGGCATAACTTCTGATCGCACCGTTGGAATTGCCTCAAACCACTTCCAAATGAAAGCTAATCCATTGCTATATCTCGTGATAAAATTTGAGCTCAATCCAACGGTGAAAAGTCCTTCATCCATTGCCAAACTTATGACGTATCAACCTGATCCTGCATCTCTGTATTCTGCAATGACTTTTTTGTGTGGCTATCTTCACTCCTCCAACTCCTATGACTCCAAGAACACCTGAAAATTGCTCATACAAGCCAAAAAGAATGCAAAGACAACCTAGGACATCTAAAATGCAATGAGACTCAAGTTGGACCTAAATGCATGAAAATATCCCAAAACTATACAAATTGGAACTAAAAACCTATGAAATTAAACCTTAAAAACATGTAAAATATGGTGTTATCAACTCCCCCGGACTTGCCTTTTGCTTGTCCGCAAGCAAACAAGAAAAGACAAACCGGAAGAGAGGTTTTAAAGAGTGGGAATTCACAACTAAAAGACATGTCAAAGCAATCAAAGAGAAGAGTCTATGCCCAAGATAATACCAAGACATTGCAAAAACGTATCTCAATTATGACTCTAACTTCTCTAGACTTATCGCAACTCCTAATCTTTTCTCTTAACAACAATGCCTCATGCCTACAAGTTCTCTTCTCAACCAACCCTCACATTCATTTGATCTTTCTAAAGGTGCGGTCTCACAAATGGGCAAGTGATCAAGTCCAATCGGTTTGGAAGAAAAGGCAATTGGCACTAGTAAATGTGAGTGCAAGGAGGTTCATTCTCTTTTTGGGTGACTTACTCTCAAGAAAAAGGAATGCTATATGTTATGCAAAAGCAAGGAAGACTAGAAACAATTTATGCATACAAAGTTAAGCTCACATTGTTCTACCCTCCTAGCAAAGCATTCTACCCAAATGGTGATTCCATTTCCTCATCTTATCTTGCTTCCTTGAAGCTCATTAAACCCCCAAAGCCCTTTTGGCTAAATCAAAACTCCCTTTTTAACCCCCTTTTCTTTTCCAAACACCAAACTCCTAGAGACATTTTTATTCGACCCATTTCTTTTCTTTTCACTCTCCCTAAACTTTTTGTTCTTTCTCTTTTTTTTTCAAACATGGAGAGTGTATTTTCTTTTCTTTTCCTAGGGTCTTTCTTTTAATCTCTTCTCTAGAGTTTGCTTTTTCAACCATTTCTCATCTCATATTTCATACGTTCATGTTCCCCAAAACCAAATACCATTCAATCCATTGATCCCCATCTTAATGCTAGCCTCTTTTCTTTGAACAACAATGACTAGCTAAAAATGAAAGCTAACCTTTGTCGTTTCCGATACTTACAAGATTTTACACACAATAGCATATCAAGAAAAGGCCTCACTCAATCAAACAACGAGGGGTGGAAAGAAAACGGTTAAGGTGAAAGGTAGGGAACCATTCTAAAAATGAGAATGGCCACTCGGGTTATTAGAGAGTGGTAAAAGTGGATAAGATAACCCGAATGTTTTCTTTGAACCATGGTTATGTATCACAAGCCCATAAGCAAGAAGATTATATTCATTTAAGTCCAATTATCAAGGGGTTGATTTCAAATTAAACAAGTATTTACAAGACAAATAGTTAAGAGTAGAGAGATCAAAGTACGAAGTTTTCAAGTCTTTTGAAATCGTTTAAGCAGTATAAAACCATTATCGAGAGCATCACAATGAAAGCTTATCATACATGTTTTATGAACTCCCATGCACATGAATGCAACCTATGTCATCTAGATATGAGTAGCTAATTCAATTCTAGAATGAACAATGGTGCAATGCAAACTACATGATATTTTTGGATTTTTGAAAAATTTTGAATTTTTTTTGGTTTTTCTATGCAATAGAATATGTACAATGCAAGACTCAAAAATATAAAATAAGACAAAGAAAATGACGTTAAATGACAAAGACCTCTCCCCCGGACTTAATTCACACCGTCTCGGTGTGAAACGAGTCCAAAGAAGAGTAAAAAACAAAATCAAAAAGTATGTACAAGGTGTTAAGTGAAGTACCTTGGAGTTGTGGAGATGAAGAGTTTTAGCATTCCCTTGACTACGTGTCGCGATCGGTTATAACCGATCGATGAAACCGATCGAGGCTAATTTCGATCGGTTATAACCGATCGATGAAACCGATCGACGAGGCGTCGTAACAGGTCGCATTTTTGTAACCGATCGGCATAACCGATCGAGGCAAATTCCGATCGGTTATAACCGATCGTCGTGACCGATCCAGCATGTCCGGACTTGCGATTTTTCTCGTTTTGATCCCGAACGTTCTCCTGCGAATCCCGACGCCCTTGGAGTGGAGTGGATTCACGAGGAGGAAGCATTGTGCGTTGAAGCTCACGGACTTTGACCATTCCATCCGTCCCATTTATTCACCCTTATTGCTCCTACAAAAAACATGAAAACAAAATTTATCAAACAATAAAAGGCAGAAAACAAGAAGTAAAGGATAGGATTGCTTGTTTTATGTCTCTAGCATTGACGAGGGATAGGATTGGGGAGGTCCCCAATGGCGCGTTTAACGTCACTAGCTTGACGGTTGTGTCCTCTTACTCCTTCTCTCCTTGCATGTCTCCTTTACTCCTAGTTACCTAAGAGATCAAGATCACAAGAAAAGGGGAAAAAGATTAGCAACAAAAGAAAATAAAAAGCTCTAGTCTCAAGAAGAATCCAAATCCTAATGATCAATGCTAAACCCCAATGGCAACGGCGCCAAATTGATACGTGGAATTTTCGTGTTCAATTTCCCAAGTGTACTCATGTCATTGTAGTACTTGAGATGTCAATCCATAAGGGGTTAAGATTGAGGCACTAAGAATGCAAGAAACTTCTTAAGCTAGAGCAAACTTTGTTTTTGGTTTTTATATGTTTATGGGAAAAGAAAACAAATGCAAGAAGGAAAACAAAACACAAAGACACAAGACAAAGTGTTGGATCAAGAACTAAGCTATCAATGAGATGGGTAACAATCAAACAATGAATCATTTGGAAGCATTAATCACTATCTTAGAACATGGAATTCACAAATATGACTAATCCATTTCCATGGCAATAATCACTTTGTTAATTATCTAATCATTGACAAATTTCCATTTGTGATTAAATAATCAACAACATTAAGAAACAATCCCAATTGTTCACTAAACACCCTAAACATCAACTTTCGTTGGCTAGGATATGCAAAGCTCACAAAAAGTTCGGGTCAAGCAACTAAACTCGGGTCATGAGTGAAATGCCTAAGATCTAGAAATGAATGAACAATCCTAATCTAGTACTAACACCGCTTACTCGAATCTATCCCTAATGCATGGGATGAGACCAAAAATCTAACTAATCTAAGGTGTAGTACTAGGTTTCGGTTTATCATGACAAATCTAGCATTACGAACCAACCTAAGTGAAAGACTCATCCAAGATCATCTTAAATAACCATTATCTAACCATCAAGACAATTGACTAATGATGCCTAAACATTCAATGCACATTCATTCTTATGACATGGATCATACAAGTAGACTGGTTCACTCACATGATACTAATCCATTTACAAATCATCTAGTTATCAAGAACTTCCGTTCAAAACTAAATGATCCATAATCATTAAGCATTAGTCCATACAAGTCAACAATTCACCTTAATCATCAATTTCCATTGGCTAAGAATTGAATTGCATGCTTAGAAGTTTTCTAGACATTTCATCGAACACCTTCCGGGCGAGAAATGTCTTAAGTTCTAGAAATGAGTTGTCAATTCGATTCTAGCATTAAGATCCCTCCTAACATGAGAACAAATGATTATCTAAGCCTAAACATCAACAATCAACCATCAACCATCCAAATCAAACATTATCTAAAATCCAACAAAAAGTCAACTCACAAGAACATGAAGAACACAAGAGAAAAAGACATAGAAATGAAGAACAAGAATCAAATAAGCATAATATAAAGATAGAGTGAAGAAATCTTCTCTAGAATGACATTTGTATGAAGAACAATCCCAAAACATCAAGAAGAGAGAGTTGGGGACGAGCCCCACTCTTAGAAGAAGAAAACTTGACAATAAAATTAGGTTTTTTGGCTTTTAATAGAGTTTGGGTCGAGTTTTTTTTGGGTTTCAGATGATTCACAGCGGTCAGGACTTGCCCGCTGCATGACCGCTGTGAATCTCTGTTTTTTTCGTCGGATGAATCCGCAGCGGTCACTGTAGACCGCTGCGCTACACCGCTGTGAGCTCCAATGAGTTCCTTCGCGCGCCAGACTGGACCGTCGTCACGGAAATTGGCATAACTTCTGATCGCACCGTTGGAATTGCCTCAAACCACTTCCAAATGAAAGCTAATCCATTGCTATATCTCGTGATAAAATTTGAGCTCAATCCAACGGTGAAAAGTCCTTCATCCATTGCCAAACTTATGACGTATCAACCTGATCCTGCATCTCTGTATTCTGCAATGACTTTTTTGTGTGGCTATCTTCACTCCTCCAACTCCTATGACTCCAAGAACACCTGAAAATTGCTCATACAAGCCAAAAAGAATGCAAAGACAACCTAGGACATCTAAAATGCAATGAGACTCAAGTTGGACCTAAATGCATGAAAATATCCCAAAACTATACAAATTGGAACTAAAAACCTATGAAATTAAACCTTAAAAACATGTAAAATATGGTGTTATCAATAATCAACCATTAAACCATCTAAATCAAACCTAATCATGATCCAACAAAAGGCTATTCACAAGAACATACTAAGAACACGAAGAACACGAAGAACACGAACCCAGAAAATAAAAGTCAACTCACAAAAATAACACAAATCACAAAAGTAAACCATAGAAAAGAAAGAAGAAGATACAAATAAAGATAATATGAAATAAAAGTGAAGAAATCTTCCCTTATGTGAAATATACATGAAAATCCATTCAAGAACACCAAAAGGTGTTCTTGAGCTCTCCCCAGAGAGACTTTTTGTTTTTTGGGAAAGAAGACTTATGTTTTTAATGAGTAAAGGTGACTTAAATACAAAAAAGGCAATTTTGTGTCGGGATCGGTTACGGCGATCGGTTATAACCGATCGCTGGTGGACATCTTGATCGGTTTCAGCGATCGGTTTGTAACCGATCGCCAGTGTATTTCTGGTCCTCACGTTCCTTCTTCGATCTTTCTTCGATCTCCAAGTGTCTCCTTTGATCCAAGCTGCTCCAAGCACTCCTAAACACCTGAAAAAGGCTCCAGCAAGCCAAAAATGACACAAAACTATCTAGGACTTCTAAAATGCAAGTTAAAACTAAATGAGACTCAAATGCATGAAAAGATCCCAAAACTATACAAAGTGGGATTAAAACCTATGAAAATATAGTCCTAAAAACAAGTAAAATATGGTGTTATCAACTCCCCCGGACTTGCCTTTTGCTTGTCCGCAAGCAAACAAGAAAAGACAAACCGAAAGAGAGGTTTAAAAGAGTGGGAATTCACAACTAAAAGACATGTCAAAGCAATCAAAATAATAGCCCAACATAATACCAAGATATTGCAAAAACGTATCTCAATTTGACTCTAACTTCTCTAGACTTATCGCAACTCCAATTATTTTACTCTAGATCCAAAACAAGTATCCGCATGCTTTCTTATCAACCAACTCCCTACATTCATTTAAGTTCAAGCGTGACTCTCACATATGGGCAATTGATCTATTCCATTTGGCTCGGTAGAAAAAGGTTTTTACGTATAAGAGGCGGTTCATGTATTTGTGGCTACTCTCAAAATCAAACGCAAGTCATTATACAAAAGCAATAGAGAATGGGAAACAATTTATGCATACAAGATGTTCTTCCATTGTTCTACCCTTCCTAAAGCTTTTCATCTAATTCCCGAACTTGACAAGCAATTTTCTTTTTCTTTCAAAACTCTTCTTAACCACATACGTATAAACTCAACCCGCCAATCACATCAAACCACAACTCTTTCTACACCTTAGTTACTAGGAAATTTATATCATTATGCTTTTTTTTTTTTTTTTTTTTTTTTTTTTCTCATCCCCTAGAACTTTTATTACAACATGGTTTTTCATTTTTCTTTTCTCATTCCACTTCCCATTTTTTCATTTTCAAACCAATCCCACAAATCCCAACCAATAACCTTTGTAAACCCCTATCAATTGGAAGAAAGAGTTTGTCGTTTCTATCTCGAAAGATTTTGTACATGAAAGCGCATAGAAAAAGACCTCACTCAACGATTTAGCACAATGGTTCAAAATAAAAGGTTTCGGGTTTGGGTGCGGAACCATCTTAAAAAGGAAGATGGCCATTCGAGTTAACAAGTGTGGCATAAAAGGATAAGATAACTCGAATGTTTATGTAAAACCACGGTTAAGATCTAAAGCCCATAAGCGAGATAATTAAAGTTCATTTTCGCCTAATAAAGATGGAGTTGATATCAAATTTAGCAAGCATCAAAAAGATAATGGATTTCAAGCGGAGAGATCAAAGTACGAAGTTTACAAGCTTTTTGAAATCGTTTAAGCAATATAAAACCATTATCGAGGGCATCACAATGAAAGCTTATCATACATGTTTTATGAACTCCCATGCACATGAATGCAACCTATGTCATCTAGATATGAGTAGCTAATTCAATTCTAGAATGAACAATGGTGCAATGCAAACTACATGATATTTTTGGATTTTTGAAAATTTTCGAATTTTTTTTGGTTTTTCTATGCAATAGAATATGTACAATGCAATGACTCAAAGAAATCAAAACAAAACAACTAAAAGAGAATTAGTAACGGTTTCCTCCCCCGGACTTACTTATCACCGTCTCGGTGATAAAGTAAAACCGAGAAAGAAAACAAAATACGATAAATAAAAATAAAAATAAAAGAAAAGTATATACAAAAAGAATGTTAGAGGTACCTTGGAGTGGAGTGTGTGGATTCACAATGAGGAGGTTTGGCTCGTTAAGCTCACCGGTCTTTGGCCGTTTAGATCCGTCCCAATTTTCACCATTATTGGTCCTGGGCTCTCGATCGGTTATAACCGATCAGAAAAACCGATCGATGAAGATCTTGATCGGTTATAACCGATCGACGTAACCGATTGCAGAAGACGTTTTTTTCTTCATAACAGATCGCATTTCTGTAACCGATCGGCATAACCGATCGCAGCACATTCGGATCGGTTATAACCGATCGGCAAAACCGATCCAGCATGTCTGGACTTGCGATTTTTCGCGTTTTGATCCCGAACGTTCTCCTGCGAATCCCGATGCCCTGTAACATCAAAACACACAAAAACAAATATTAAATCAAGCTTAAAACAAACATATAAACATATATACAAAGGATAGAATTGGGGGAGTCCCCAATGGCGCGTTTAACGTCGCTAGCTTGACGGTTGCGTTCTCTTATTCACTCTCTCCTTGAATATTTCCTTTACTCCTAGTTTCGAACCTAAGAGATCAAGATCACAAGAAAAGGGGAAAAAGATTAACAACAAAAGAAAATAAAAACTCTAGTCTCAAGAAGAATCCAAATCCTAATGATCAATGCTAAACCCCAATGGCAACGGCGCCAAATTGATAGTGGATATTTTCCTAAACCGATTTTCTCTCACAATCCCCGGCAACGGCGCCAAATTGGTAGTAGGATTTTTCCTATCAATTGCTCAAATCCCACTCATGTCATTGTAGTATTTGAGATGTCAATCCATAAGGGGTTAAGATTGAAGCACTAAGAATGCAAGAAACTTCTTAAGCTAGAGCAAACATTGTTTTTGGTTTTTTATATTTATAAGAAAGAAAACAAATGCAAGAAGGAAAACAAAACACAAGACTAAAATGTTGGATCATGAACTAAGCTATCAATTAGATGGGTGACAATCAAACAATGAATCATTTGGAAGCATTAATCACTATCTTAGAACATGGAATTCACAAATATGACTAATCCATTTCCATGGCACTAATCACCTTGTTAATTATCTAATCAAGAACAAATTTCCATTTGTGATTAAATAATTAACAAGCATTAAGAAACAATTCCAATTAGTTCACTAAACACCCTAAACATCAACTTCCGTTGGCTAGGATATGCATAGCTCACAAAAGGTTCGGATCAAGCAATTCATTTAAACTCGAGTCATGAGTGAAATGCCTAGGATCTAGAAACGAATGAACATACCTAATCTAGTACTAACACCGCTTACTCGAATCTATCCCTAATGCATGGGATGAGACCAAAAATCTAACTAATCTAAGGTGTAGTACTAGGTTTCGGTTTATCATGTCAAATCTAGCATTACGAACCAACCTAAGTGAAAGACTCATCCAAGATCATCCTAAATCACCATCATCTAACCATCAATCAACCATTGACTAATGATGCCTAAACATTCAATGCACATTCATTCTTATGACATGGATCACACAAGTAGATTAGTTCACTTCCATGATACTAATCCATTTACAAATCATCTAGTTATCAAGAACTTCCGTTCGAAACTAAATGATCCATAATCATTAAGCATTAGCCCATACAAGTCAACAATTCACCTTAATCATCAATTTCCATTGGCTAAGAATTGAATTGCATGCTTAGAAGTTTTCTAGACATTTCATCGAACACCTTCCGGGCGAGAAATGTCTTGAGTTCTAGAAATGAGTTGTCAATTCGATTCTAGCATTAAGATCCCTCCTAACATGAGAACAAATGTTTATCTAGTCCTAACCATCAATAATCAACCATCAAACCATCTAAATCAAACCTAATCATGATCCAACAAAAGGCTATTCACAAGAACATACTAAGAACACGAAGAACACGAAGAACACGAACCCAGAAAATAAAAGTCAACTCACAAAAATAACACAAATCACAAAAGTAAACCATAGAAAAGAAAGAAGAAGATACAAATAAAGATAATATGAAATAAAAGTGAAGAAATCTTCCCTTATGTGAAATATACATGAAAATCCATTCAAGAACACCAAAAGGTGTTCTTGAGCTCTCCCCAGAGAGACTTTTTGTTTTTTGGGAAAGAAGACTTATGTTTTTAATGAGTAAAGGTGACTTAAATACAAAAAGGCAATTTTGTGTCGGGATCGGTTACGGCGATCGGTTATAACCGATCGCTGGTGGACATCTTGATCGGTTTCAGCGATCGGTTTGTAACCGATCGCCAGTGTATTTCTGGTCCTCACGTTCCTTCTTCGATCTTTCTTCGATCTCCAAGTGTCTCCTTTGATCCAAGCTGCTCCAAGCACTCCTAAACACCTGAAAAAGGCTCCAGCAAGCCAAAAATGACACAAAACTATCTAGGACTTCTAAAATGCAAGTTAAAACTAAATGAGACTCAAATGCATGAAAAGATCCCAAAACTATACAAAGTGGGATTAAAACCTATGAAAATATAGTCCTAAAAACAAGTAAAATATGGTGTTATCAGATTTTTCCGAGGAACTTTCCCGGGGGGATTCTCTATTTCCGCGGAAGACTAGTCAAAGTAGCCGAGGGGTCATTCAAACTTTCTAGTCAAAGTCAATGGTATTAGTCTTCACATTTATTTGACTTTGTAATTCCCCATGCATTGTAATTTGTGCTTTCTTCTTCACCCCTTCACATTCTCTTCCTATAAATACTCTTTGTAATCTTTCATTTCAAATCATCAAATTTTATAAACCTTTTAGAGATTTCTCTCCTTTGTTCCTTTGTGAACTTTTCGATTCTTTTGGTGGTTAGCCAAGAAAATCATCTCGATCCTTGGGTGGTTAGCTCATTGGTCACTTTCGTTTCTTAAGGTGGTTAGCTTTAAGTTCGATCCGATTCCGAGGTGGTTAGCCGAAGAGTCACAACGTTCCTTAGGTGGTTAGCCTTCGGTTCAGGTTTACCGAGTGCCTTTCATAGCTCTCGACGCAGCCATTCACTTCCCCCGCCTTGCTCGTTCAAGGATTATCCCCGTTTCAATTCCGCTTTAATACCAACAAGAGTGTGCGTTTTTGGGAGGATCGAATCGAGATCGTATCAAGTGGTATCAGAGCCACGCTCTTGATTACCCCGGTATTTTCTAATCTTTTTCACTCTTTTTAAATTCTTCTTCTTTCTATCTTTTGTATCAAAACCGATTTTCAAAAAAAAAAAAAAAAAAAAAAAGAAACGAAAAGACAAACTCAAAAAAAAATAAAAAATACATATTGGTTCGTAATTCTTCACTATCTATCTATTTCTTTGTTTGACGATTTGGTTTTTAAAGCTATCATCGATTTGTTTCGATTTTAGTTCCTTAAGAACCGAGGAGAACTTCTAGTGTGTTGTGAGGATATTACGAGAGTTGTGTGATCAAACTTGAGAGAAACACTTGTGAGAATATTTTACTAACGTGTTTGCTCATTTTTGCGAGGTACAATGGCTGAGGAAAGTGATACTAATACTTCATGGACGAGGAGGGAAAGAAATGCCGCGATGAATCGCAAGGTGGATGCCATCACTCTCATGATGAACGAGATGAGAAATCAATTGGCCGCTCTTAACGTTCGGACACCGGTGAGACAAGAAGGAAACAACAGCGCAAACTTAGCCGAGAGTCACGGATCCGATCATAGCCGAAGGAATCCCCGTGTTCCGCCAAGGCATAGACGAGCCAACAATCAAAACCGGCAACAAAACCCACAAAGCGAAAATGGCGAGAACATCGAGAACCCGTTTCACGATTTGGCCGATGATTCCGAGGGAAATCAAGGAAGGCAACAACCGGCTAGAAGGAGAAACGACAATGATCTCGGTGGATTGAAGTTACGGATTCCCTCGTTCTTCGGATGTCAAGATTTTACGGAACAAAAAAAAAAGGTTAGGTTGGCCGCTACGGAATTTCATGGTTATGTTGTTGATTGGTGGGATAGTGTTGTGACAAGCAGGAGACGCCAAGGAGTTAATCCCGTTGAGACATGGGACGAGATGGCGAGATTGATGCAAGTTCGGTTCGTACCAGTACACTATCACCGCGAGCTACACCAAAAGTTACGAAGGTTGTCACAAGGTACTAAAGGAGTTGAGGATTATTACCAAGAGATGGAGAAACTCATGGTTAAGGCCGATGTTGACGAGCCCTGTGATGCGACTATGGCCCGATTCCTAACCGGGATGAATCGAGATTTACAAGATCGCATGGAGATGCAATCTTATGATACCGTTGAGGAGATGTTGCACAAGGCGATTCTCGTGGAACAACAACTTAAGAGAAAAGGTATTTCACGGTCCCCGTTTGTGTCTAAGACAAGCTACACAAAAAGCGATAAGCCGAGTTACCTGGCCCGTACCGAAACGAAGCCAAAGGCGGATTATAAGCCTAGTTCGTCCGGTCACGACTTCAAGGGTAAGGCTGAAGTTTCTAATCCTTTGAGAAACCGTGATATCGAGTGCTTTAAATGTAGGGGCAAAGGTCATTATGCGAACAAATGTCCAAACCAACGAGCTATGATCATGTTGGACGGAGGTGAGATCGTGACCGATGATGATGATGTGGATGATAAGGTGGATTTTGATTCCGCACCCGTCTATGATGACGATGATGAACACGCGGTTGAGGGAGAGCTACTTGTAGCTAGACGTGTTCTACTTTCTCAAGAGCCATTCGTGGTAGACGAGCAACGTGAGAACTAGTTCCACACTCGGTGCAAGGTTAATGGTAAGACGTGCAGTCTCATAATCGATGGCGGAAGTTGCACGAACGTTGCTAGCACGACGATGGTGGAGAAACTTAACTTGGAGATGAGGAAACATCCGCGACCATATAGCCTTCGATGGTTGAGTAACCAAAAGCAACTAAAGGTAACCCATCAAGTCTCGGTTCCTTTATCTATTGGTCGTTATGAGGATGAGATCCTATGCGATGTATTGCCGATGGAAGCCGGTCATATCCTCCTTGGAAGACCATGGCAATACGATCGGAGAGCCGCGACGGTTATGCCAACAAACACTCTTTTGAGCATAAAGGACGGAAGATCACTCTTGCCCCGTTGTCCCCACATGAGGTGTACCTAGATCAGCTCAAGCTCGAGCTAAACCGCAAAGGTAAAAACAATGTGAGTGATCCCCCAAACACTTCTTTTACTAAAAACGAGAGTGAGAGTTCGAGAAAAGCCAAGCTAAAGGCCTTTGAGGGAAACCCCGTGAGAAAAGAAACTCTTTTTGTGAGGCCGAGTGAGATTAAACACGCTCTCGTTACTAAGCAACCTTTCGTTTTGCTTATCTTTAAAGATGCTCTCGCTAGCATGACTAATCCCGAGCCGGATCTCCCGAGCAATGTGTTGTCTCTTTTGCAGGAATATGGTGATGTCTTTCCGGAAGATAGCTCCGGTAGATTACCGCCCATTCGTGGGATAGAACATCAAATAGACTTCGTTCCCGAAGCAACACTTCCGAACCGGCCCGCTTATCGAACCAATCCGGTCGAGACCAAGGAGCTCCAACGAAAAGTCGGCGAACTTATAGAGAAGGGTCATATCCGGGAAAGTATGAGCCCGTGTGCCGTTCCAGTATTGCTTGTGCCGAAGAAAGACGGTTCGTGGAGGATGTGCGTTGATTGCCGAGCCATCAACAATATCACGGTAAAGTATCGCCATCCGATTCCTAGGCTAGATGATATGCTAGATGAACTCCATGGATCTAGTATCTTTTCTAAGATAGACTTGAAAAGTGGTTATCACCAAATCCGAATGAAGGAAGGTGATGAGTGGAAAACCGCTTTCAAAACTAAGCACAGATTGTATGAGTGGCTTGTTATGCCTTTTGGTCTTACGAACGCCCCAAGTACTTTTATGCGTCTCATGAATCATGTCCTTAGGTCTTTCATAGGTGTCTTCGTTGTTGTTTACTTCGATGATATTTTGATTTATAGTAAGACCTTAGACGATCATGTAGGACATTTGCGTTTGGTCTTAGACGTGCTTAGAAAAGAACTTCTTTTTGGCAACTTTAAGAAATGTTCTTTTTGTTCGGATAACGTTGTGTTTCTAGGTTTTGTGGTGAGTTCTCAGGGCATACAGGTTGACGAGGACAAGATTAAGGCAATCCAAGATTGGCCGAGTTCTAAGACGGTTGGTGAAGTCCGAAGCTTTCACGGCTTAGCCGGTTTCTATCGACGGTTTGTTCGGGATTTCAGCACCATTGCCGCGCCACTAACCGAAGTGATCAAGAAGGATGTGGGCTTCAAATGGGAACAAGCTCAAGAGGACGCTTTTCAGCTCCTAAAACACAAGCTTACTCACGCCCCTCTTCTCGTTTTACCAGATTTTATGAAAATATTTGAAATTGAATGCGATGCTTCTGGTGTAGGTATCGGTGCCGTGTTTATGCAAGAGAAGAAGCCGATCGCCTTCTTTAGTGAGAAACTCGGTGGAGCAACTCTCAATTACCCGACGTACGACAAGGAGTTCTATGCCTTAGTCCGTGCACTCCAAACGTGGCAACACTATCTTTGGCCGAAGGAGTTCGTGATCCACACCAATCATCAATCGCTTAGGCATTTGAAAAGCCAACAGAAGTTGAACAAGCGACACGCCCGTTGGATGGAGTTCGTGGAGACTTTCCCGTACGTGATTCAATACAAGCAAGGCAAGGAGAACGTCGTGGCCGATGCTCTATCTCGGAGATACACTTTGCTTTCGACACTTGATGCCAAGGTGCTTGGATTTGAGATGATTAAGGGAGCTTATGCAACCGATCCCGATTTCCATGAAGTATTTCTAACTTGTGTTAAATTTGCTTCGGGAAAATACTTTCGTAGTGACGGTTTCTTGTTTTACGAGAACCGATTATGTATTCCTAACTCTTCTTTGCGAGATCTTCTTGTTAGGGAAGCACATGGCGGTGGCTTAGTGGGAAATTTCGGCGTGGCTAAAACTCTTTTGGTGGTGCAAGACCATTTCTTTTGGCCGCATATGAAACGTGAAGTTGAACGGATTTGTAGCCGATGCACAACATGTAAGTTAGCTAAATCCAAAAGCCCAAGCCAAGGTATGTACACTCCTTTGCCGATTCCTAGTGTACCATGGACCGACATTTCAATGGACTTCGTGTTGGGATTGCCTAGGACTAGGAGAGGTAGTGATTCGGTCTTTGTTGTTGTAGATAGGTTTTCTAAGATGGCTCATTTCATTCCTTGCCATAAAACCGATGATGCATCTAACATTGCCGATTTATTCTTTAGAGAGATTGCCCGTTTGCATGGAATGCCTAGGACGATAGTTTCGGATAGAGATACGAAGTTCCTTAGCTATTTTTGGAAGACCCTTTGGTCGGAACTAGGAACTAAGTTGTATTTCTATACGACTTGTCACCCGCAAACCGATGGTCAAACCGAGGTGGTTAATAGGACCTTAGGTACGCTTTTGCGGACGGTAATTAAGAAAAATCTTTAGTCGTGGGAAGATTGTTTGCCGCATGTTGAGTTTGCTTATAATCGTGTCGTGCATTCTACTACGTCTTTTTCCCCGTTTGAACTTGTTTACGGTTTTAATCCGCTTACACCTTTGGATCTAACTCCTTTGCCTTTGAGTGAACGTGTAAGCATGGATGGGAAAAAGAAAGCCGAATTGGTTAAGCAAATGCACGAGAAGGCCAAGCAAAACATCGAGCACAAAACCGAGCTTTATCGCAAACATGCCAACAAGGGACGGAACAAGAAGACGTTCAAACCCGGCGATCTAGTTTGGATCTATTTGCGAAAGGAACGGTTTCCGGAGGAACGGAAGTCCAAACTCTTGCCGAGAGTTGATGGACCATTCACGGTTTTAGAGAAGATCAATGATAACGCTTATAAGATCGATCTTCAAGGTAAGTACCCCGTTAGCTCTAGCTTCAACGTTTCTGATATCATTCCCTTTATTGCAGACGAAGCAGATTTGAGGACAAATCCTTTTCAAGTGGAGGGGGATGATACGATCATGGATATGCATGCTTCGGATGAGGTTCCGGAGGAAGCTTTGATCATTCCCAAAGGTCCCGTTACGCGGTCCAAGACGAAGAAGTTAGCCGGAGCTGTTCGGAAACTACTCAACGACATTTGGAATGAGGATGAATACCAACTTATGCACTACGCCGTCACCTCTTTATCATTTGCGGATTCAGCTTGAGATTGGCCGAGTGTAAGTTGTTGTACTCTTTTTCCTATGCTCGGTTTTGTCCCAATGGGTTTTCCGAGTAGAGGTTTTAACGAGGCAACGGCTTACACTTCATATCCGGTCCAATCGCAAGTTGTTTCCCGGGGGGATATTTCCGAGGGACTTTCCCGGGGGGATTCTCTATTTCCGCGGAAGACTAGTCAAAGTAGCCGAGGGGTCGTTCAAACTTTCTAATCAAAGTCAATGGTCTTAGTCTTCACATTTATTTGACTTTGTAATTCCCCATGCATTGTAATTTGTGCTTTCTTCTTCACCCCTTCACATTCTCTTCCTATAAATACTCTTTGTAATCTTTCATTTCAAATCATCAAATTTTATAAACCTTTTAGAGATTTCTCTCCTTTGTTCCTTTGTGAACTTTTCGATTCTTTTGGTGGTTAGCCAAGAAAATCATCTCGATCCTTGGGTGGTTAGCTCATTGGTCACTTTCGTTTCTTAAGGTGGTTAGCTTTAAGTTCGATCCGATTCCGAGGTGGTTAGCCGAAGAGTCACAACGTTCCTTAGGTGGTTAGCCTTCGGTTCAGGTTTACCGAGTGCCTTTCATAGCTCTCGACGCAGCCATTCACTTCCCCCGCCTTGCTCGTTCAAGGATTATCCCCGTTTCAATTCCGCTTCAATACCAACAAGAGTGTGCATTTTTGGGAGGATCGAATCGAGATCGTATCACCAGGAGAAACGATTTCCGCTAAACTTCAGATCAGATAGTTCACAATTTCTCACAAAATTTCGAAAATCCTCAAACGACTTTTCTGGTCTCTTTCTACCACCTTGTTTCTCACTGTTACTCAATATCTCATTGAAATCTCCAAACAAAAACCAAGGTTTTCCCATTCTAGATATTCTGAATCTCTCTAACCGTTCCCATGTGTTGTTTCGTAGTCTAGGGTTGGGGTTTCCATAGACAAAAGACAAATAGAAACACTTTTCATTGATATTAACTTCACAATCAATGACATTAGGGGATTGAAATAGAACAGCCAAATCGACATGCTGCTTCCAAAACAGAACTAAACCACCACTAAGACCTATAGGTGGAGCTGAGACATAATTCAGAAAACCAAGCTGACAACCAACATCTCTAACATAATTATCTTGTTGCTTTGTTTCAGATAGGCATATGATGTCCGGGAGATATTTTTTGTTTATCTCCTTTAGGCGTCTAACTGTCCAGTCAATGCCTAGACCTTGACAAATCCAACAGGTTATCCTCATAGTGGAAGAGGTGGTTCTGGGCCCACCGCGCCTCTCACTGAAACAATGTTGGAGTTATCGTCATTGTGTCCACTGATTTCTTCAGACTCTCGAACAATGATCTTGTTACTGCTTTCTGTCACATCTCCTCCTGCAAATTTCCTTTTGCGAAATCCCTGACTATCTATCTGCGATGTATTCCTTGTCAGCAGCGATTCAGAGACATCAAATTGTTCCTACAGAGCTGCTCTCTCACCAATTGAAAGCTCACCAGGTTCTAAATATGCCCCTGGCATGTCACCAATACTATTAGCAAAGATATGAACAGGGTTAAAAAAAAGTTAACTAATCTCGTATTCACCAGCATCAGTCTTTGGAAGATCTTCATCGAGCCCAAACGCGCCAGCAGTTTCCAAGGCAAAAACATCTTTTGTCGACAGAATATCTTCATCATCATCAGCATACGCTTCATCTAAGTGATCTTGTTGCAATGCATTTCCTGGTGGATCGTGGATATTGCCTGAAAGTTCCCATTATCATGATGTTCTGCGTGAACTTCATCATCATTTAGTTCCCTGATTTGAACACCAGGGTTATGCCTTAATTCTTGATGTTGTTCTCCATCTTCATCTTCATTGTCTGAATGATGATCCAAACCACCATTCCGAATTAGACAATTACCAAAGTCATGGGTAATCATACCACAAACCTCACAGAAACCACGTAGTCGTTCATAACAAAAACGTAGCAATGTGTTCACTCCTCTTGTGAACTGAAAGTTCCTCTGAAAGTGCAGGGGTTGAGTGACATCCCAATTCACCCTCACACGAACGTATTCCACCCTTGCTGCCGCCTCTGCATTATAGTCGACATCCATTAACATTCCCATCGCTCTTCCAATATGAGCAATGACATCTTGATTCATGAATTGCAAGGGGATGCCTCAAATCTGGATCCAAAACGGTATGAAATTCAGCATGATAGGATCCATCAATGGAGACCACCTTTGAAGGATGAGCATACGTTCCGCGAAAGCCCATGGACCACGTCTTAACACATTCTCCATTGAATCTTCAGAAGGAAAAACAAATTGGAACCTTTGTCCTGCAACAATGCGTATGTGCACCAACCCGACATGTCCCCATGTTCTCGGTAAAGTAGCAATGATGGAACATAGATTTTATCTCCGTGGCACCGCCGGTCTTCCCATGAGAATGAATTTTTTCTCATTCACGGCTTGATTGACGACATCCTCCGGTAGATGAAAAGGAGCATCATCGATTCCCAAATCCAGATCTTGAATCGCCCGTCGTAAATTGTCTCCCATTTTTAACATTATTTTGTAGAATCTGAGTGGGTAATGGTTTTGCCAGGAGCAAATCGTAGTAAGATGAATCGAAAAGAAGCCTGAATCGATCCATTTAATCGATAAGATCGGGGAAAGTGCATCACTACGAATCGTGGGATTCAAAATGGAGATAACTCCCCACGATTGAAGAAATTGACGCCAATATCTTCGCTCGCCAGGATAAATTTCTGTAACCGTTACCGGAAAGTTGAAAAGTCGGAAAAGAAACTGTCGTAAAATCGCTCTTTTTATAGCCATCGAGTTTCTTTATCACTCGTATCCGTGATAAGAACAGCCTTAATAAAATCCCAAACTTTTTTTTTCCTTGGGCCTCTTATTATATGTTAGAGCCGTTTTATAGAAAGAGTAGTCATCCAATTTCTTTGACTTCCGTTCCTAGGGTTTTGACAATTTGAAGATTTTCTAGGGTTTTGCTCCATTAATCTGTTTTTATTATTCTCTGTATCTGCCTTTTCCCTTACCCTTACGGTGAAGGTAATGGAATTTGGGGGATTTGTTTAAGAAATGGTCAAGATCAGTGGGATTTCTGATGATGAATTGCTGGTGAAGATCATATCGTTTCTTCCAACAAAAGTTGTTGTAAGCACGAGTATTTTGTCGAAACAATGGAGGTTTCTTTGGATGCGGGTGCCGAAACTTGAGTACGACGACACTAGCATTTATATTCAAAATCAATGTAGGCTCCTTAAGAAAAGTAAAAGAAGAAGAGTTTCTTTACTGTCGAAAAGCCAAAGAATCCGGAGTTTTATTTACACGAATCTGCCATTACATAGAGCTCCAGTCATAGCGAGAGCTTCCGTCTCAACTTTCTCACTGCACCATTTCAACCTGAAGATATCAAATCGTGGGTTGTACTTGCAGTTTCACGCTCTGTTCGTGAGCTATATAAACGTTTCAAGGGTGAACCTAATGCATTACTGCCAAGCAACTTGTTTACTTGCAAATCTCTTGTCACATTGAAACTGCAAGGTATGGTTCTCGTCATGTTGTTTGCTTGCCCTCTTTGAAAACTTTGCACCTTCAAAATTTGACATACGCAGATGAAGTATCTCTTCAACGACTTTTATCCAGTAGCTCTGTTCTCGAATATCTGATTTTGAAACGATGCAAAGGTGACAATGCATGTGAGAAAGTTGGCTATTATCATCCCATCATTGCTTAGTTTAACCTTTAAGGTTGCTCTTGGATGTACTTCCGATGGGTATGTGATAGATACTCCTTCTTTGAAGTATTTCAAAGCTAGGGATTTTAGTGAGACTTCCTCCTGTTTAATTGTGAATATGCCTAAGCTGGAGGAGGCATATATCACAGTTCTTGGATACCACAATAGCAAGAAGCTTCTCAAATCGGTCACATCTGTCAAGCGTCTTTCATTACACATAGAAGCGAACGGGGCAGAGGTAATTTGAATCCATTTACTAACTTCAAGTCTTCAATCCCACTATATCATTTAGAATACTAAACATTCCTTTGTGCAGGCTGTATATATGGTGATGATATCGATATATTCTTTAATGAGCTTGCTCGTCTGGAGTTTAGTATATATGACAAATATTGGTCGAAGTTACTTTTCTGGTTGCTCAAAGGTTCTCCAAACTACAATACTTGGAGTTCAATGTAAGTTTCTCCGATAGACTATATTAGTTTTGGTCTAACTCACATTTTGTTTTAATCTAAGGAACGTTTTGTACGTGATGGTATGGATACACTGGTTTGGTGGAAACAACTGATTAGTGTTTTGTTGTGGAGTCTCCAAACTTTCGAGTTAACAGGTAAGCGTAGAAGGGAGAGATATGGCGACTTATATCTTGAGAAACTCTTTCCGTTTAAAGACTGCAAGATTCTCAATTGGGTCAGGAGTGGATCTTCAAAAGAAGCTTGAGATGGTGAATGTGATAACCCAAAACGGTCCAATTTTTAATTTTCCCTAAACCGAACTAAGACCCGTATAAAAACCTAAAGCAAGAGAAAAAAATAAACCCTAGTCTATTTTTTTTTCTCTCTTTCTCTTCTCTTCTCTCTCTCTCTCTCTCTCTCTCTCTCTCTCTCTCTCTCTCTCTCTCTCTCTCTCTCTCTCTCTCTCTCTCTCTCTCTCTCTCTCTCTCTCTCTCTCTCTCTCTCTCTCTCTCTCTCTCTCTCTCTCTCTCTCTCTCTCTCTCTCTCTCTCTCTCTCTCTCTCTCTCTCTCTCTCTCTCTCTCTCTCTCTCTCTCTCTCTCTCTCTCTCTCTCTCTCTCTCTCTCTCTCTCTCTCTCTCTCTCTCTCTCTCTCTCTCTCTCTCTCTCTCTCTCTCTCTCTCTCTCTCTCTCTCTCTCTCTCTCTCTCTCTCTCTCCCTCTCTCTCTCTCTCTCTCTCTCTCTCTCTCTCTCTCTCTCTCTCTCTCTCTCTCTCTCTCTCGGTTCTCTCCTCTCTCTCTCACCTCGGCTCCTTACTCTCTCTCTCTCCCTGCGTGACTTCTCTCCTCCACCGACGTCGCCTCCTCCTCACCGTCGAGATCAACCGCCTCCTTGCCTCTCTCCCGCGCAGGAACCGTCAGCCACCTTGCAGAAGGATTTCCCGGTGAGCCGCGAAGAACCACAAGATATGCAATATATCAAATCGAAGCCAAGTTTGACCGGAACGGAGACCTGAGTCCACAGATATCGCCATTTCAGTGACGGGTGTCGGATCTGCCGTTCACCAGAAAACCCTAACCGCAGCCGTCACATTGCGGGCTATTTTACCGACGAACCACTGCGAACCAGAAGATATACTGCATATCAAACTGAAGCCCCGAGTGTCTTCTTTCCGTGAAGCTCAAGATCACCCGAATCGGAGATCTGTACCAGAAGATATGGCCATTCCAGTGAAACGTACCGGATATGCCTCTGCACCTCCATCACCGAGTTCTTCCGACGAGATCAGAGGTGAGCTGGTCATGTCACCTTCACCGCCTCCGCCTCCTCCTCCACCGCATGCAGTCAGGTGAGGATGTGTTGCGTTTTTCCCTGTTTCCATTATTCGATGTGATGTCAATAGTCTGTTCTTAAACTGTTGCTGCATTTTTATATGTCGCGTTGGGTAATGGGTAATGGGTAGAAGGTTAGAGTATTTGAGTTAGGATTTGATTGTTGGTACCAGATTGAACTGTCTGGTTTACTTGTTGAGTTGTCCGGCTTGAGAGTCATGCACCTAGATGAATGTTTGTGTGTTAGGAATACACCGGTATTGCTTGAGATATTTTAGTAAATGTTAGGTCATCGACGCTGTGATGGGATCAGTGGTTCGATTTACACCCGAGACCAGCTGTGGTAGGCTTGCACGGGGTTAAAATGAGTTATCCCGATGCTCCAGGCCAGTGAGCCAAATATGAGAAAAGGCCAGTGAGCCAAATATGAGAAAATGCCATTGAGCCAGATGGATTCCCATTGTATATTAGATTGCGTGTGCGCACTGGTAGAGTGTATTGATTGAGAACCTGATATGCTCAAATTAATACCTTAAAAGTACTAAGCAGTAGTTGCAGTAAAATAGGGGTCGAACACAAGGACTCACAGAGACACACAATATATTATGAAGATGAGAATTAAGTTAAGCAATCAATGGTATTGAAAACATGACTTAAATTAAAAAGGTTGTAAATTCAATTGGGAGAAAGATAGGATTAGGGTATTTCTCAGGGAATCACTGAATGCAGATAAACTAACAAGCATGATTCAGATTTAGCGTGGTTTTTGAACTCAAATCACTAAGGTATAATTAACCAACTCTCGTTGCGAGAATTATCTAAGTCTAAATCCTAGAAATTCCAAATCTCTTTGCGAATCCTAAAGTCTAAACCAGTTTTTATATCAAGTTTGATTTGTTCACAAAACAACTAAACCAAATTTCTTTGCGAATAGTTATTTTTCTCACCTAAGGTTATATCAGGTAATTAATCGCACTCTCGCGCCTTATTAATTATCCTAAGATCTAAGTTCTAGGTGATCAATCCAGAATTAGTTTTGCAAACAACCTACGGTGAAGAACTTATTCAGATAGTGAATCCTAATAACTAATCAACCTAGCATTCATAGAAAACCCTATTGAGAACCCTGGACCTAACTAGAGATCTACTCAGACATGGAAATTGAAGCAATAAACATTTTTGAATAAATCATCAAATAAAACAGAAATAGTAACAAGAGGGTTCGAAATCTTCTCTCGGACGAACAGAGTTTCAGACTTGTCTCCCTTCAAAGGCTCTCTCACAAAAACCAGAATAAAATAAGCATAGCCATCAAAGTGGCTGTAAAATCCTATTAAATCACTTAAATCACGTTTTGGGGCTTCTTGTAAATAATAAAGACTTCTGGGCCATTGTGCAATTCTTCAACTCTCAATTAAGTCGCGGGTCGTGTCTGCCTCGATGAGTATCGACCGATACTAGGCAGTATTGATCGACACTCATACTTCAAATCGGGTACTCAGCTACACGAACGTCTGCTTTGCTCCAAAATGCTCCAGAAAGCTCCAATGTCTCCAATTATGCTTCAAACGTGCTAAAACCTGTAAAAGACTCTAAAACACTACAAAATAGTAGAAATACTCTATAAAACGGACTTATATCATGGCTTAAACGGGGTAAAAACCATAATATAAGAGAACCAGAAAGAAAAGAAGAGTATTAAGAAAAGAGATTGTGTGATGAAATGAGAAAGACCAATTAAAAAGAACATTGTGTGGAACCTTGTTTGAGCTCGTTTTAGGCCTAGGTTGCTGGTATAATTGTTGAAAGGGTTAGGCCTAGGCTGCTGGTATTATTTCGTATAATTGTTGAAAGGGTTAAGTGAGTCTCTGAAGGCTCATCCTCACAGGGTAATCTCGATTACTCAACCCTCTTCACTTGTTTTCTTTTCAGGTTAGTTGGGATCGTGTCGTTGTGTTGTTGTTGTTACCGGACGTTTTCATGGCGATCATGTATTGCTGGCCATTGGTGCATCTAACATGCCCGATTCTCAGTTATTTCCAGAAACCTGAGATATGGATGTTACAGTGAAGGAGTTGGTATTTTGTCCTCGTGGTTCAACCACATGCAACCTCGTATTCACAGAGGATTCATATAATTAGCTTTGAAAGAGATATTTTGATGTATATACAGAGGTGCCTTGCCATCTAAGTCTCTAATAAAAAGAGTTTTTTTTTTCATTCCGTCCTCCGAACAACTATTTATATTCAAGTTGTATAAATCTTAGGGCTGGGCATATTTACCGAACCGAATCAAACCAAACCGAACCAAACTGAATAACGTTATTTGGTTCGGGTTCGGATAACCCGAATAATCCAAATGGACATCTTTCTAAATTTATTCGGATTTTGGTTCGGTTCGGTTTATTAACCGAATATCGAATTAACCGATTAGGTAACCGAATTAAAACCAAACTCATATAATACCATATAGGGTTTTGGACTTAGTAGCAGATTTGAGTCTTTGATACTTCGACTCCTCTGCTTCTTTGTAATTTGGACAATATTTTTTCTTCTTTCTTTGTTCATTTTTGTTAGATAAATATTTTTTCTCACAATGGTCAAACTCTTCATTTTATCTAAAAATACATGTATTATATCAAATAATCAAAATTACCTTAAAGTGATTTAGTTTGGTTATTAATTGTAAAAACCGAAAAACTCGAAAACGAACCGAACTGAACCGAAATAGAATTTAATCCCGAATGAAACCTAAAATTTTAAAACTGAAAAACTCTAACCGAACCCAACTAATTAACAGAATGCCCAGCCCTAATATATCCTCCTGTATGGTTAACCCCCTATTTACATAAAAACTATGTATCTTCTCGTTCAAGTTAATAAGAATGTCTTTCGTGGAAAAAAAAAAAAACTGAATAAAAAACATTGCCCAAAATATTTAAGTTGAACTATATGAAACTACGAACAAGAAATTTAAAATCAAATTATTGGGTATTGTGACTATTACATTTAATTTAAAAAAATCTTTCACAATTTGATATACACAATCCGGTTTAGATCGGTTCAGGATAAAAGTTGACTACCTTCGAGATTTGGAACCTCTTTTTCTTTTTTCTCTATCGATCGCTCGCAATCTCTTCTACAAGGGAATCGCCTGAGGTTTATGTGAGTCGAATCTCTCTCTCTCTCTCTCTCTCTCTCTCTCTCTCACAGTTTCTTCTGATGGTATCTAATACGGTTTCTGGGATTGTAAAGACTTGAGGGTTCTCGAGATTGTTCTTACCCCATCTTCTTCGATTTCTCTCGCGAGCTTCATGTAAAATTTTCGATTGTTCTTGTTTTTTTTCCTTACATAGATCATCAGATTCGACTTCTTTTGGTTTCCAGATCTATTAACCTTTGATGAACTCTTGGTTCAAATCAGACTTACTCAATAATAATATCAAACATTTTGATTTTGGTTAATCAGAAAGTGTTCTGTATATTGCGTGAAATCGATTTTAGTGCTTGAAATATCTCATCTTTTTGTCAGGCCTTAGCCCTTAAACTCACTAAATTTCTAAAGAGCTTAGAAAAATATTGTCTTGAAGATGAGTTTTTTCAAGCTTTGGCTTTTTGAAGCTTCAAGCATCTAGATGGGTAGATGTATCTTCGTAATAGGGATCCATTGACTGATTTGATATGTTCTTTGCTTCTTTTGGCAGAGTATTAATACCTATATGCATCAAATCCTATAAAGCCACAGCCACAGGTAACAAGTGTAGTTTGAGTCATACTCTGGCCCCAATGGTGGACGATACCTCGCCCGTAGCTTCATCCGAACCGCCACCGCCCGTAAGTTTCCCTTACTCCTTAGATTTATGTCACTCTAAGTCACGGTCTTTGCTAAAAACATTGCTAGTTTCTGGAGGTGTTTTGTGAGATTTCTGGTAAGGACTACCGATTCACAGCTGGGACGAAAGCGGAATTTGCTGTCTCTGTGATCAATAGGAAGCTTGGTTCGTTAAAATCCCGAGTGATTTACATTGAAGCGGCAAAGGAAGATGAAGAGCCCATCAGTTTTGGGGATGGTGCTTATCTTGTGAACTATGGACATGGTTGGAAGTTGAAGACAGTGATTGACGCTGATTTTCCTGGTAATTAAGTTCTTTTCGATTTCAGGATTTGGATTCGAGAACATGTCTTCTCTTTGTGTAAAATTATTGGTTTCAATGTTCTTGTTTTTGATTTACTGAATGCTTCTCATGCTGTTTTATTCAACTCTGGTTGCATAATCGTGATTTTAGATCTCTTTCCAATCTTTCTTCTTGATGCAGGAACTGAGACAAAGGAAGTTCTTCAGCGTCATCTACCGAAGCAGTTTCCTTCTGTTTCGTTCTCTATTCCTTCTGTTTCATCATCGGTCAGTATTTGAGTTTGTTAGTGACTTCATCGCGAGGTTGTATTACGCATTTCCCAACACTTTAAGTAGAGGGCAGAGAAACTTAAGCCATAGCTGATAAAAAAAAACTTCTTGCCTTATTCTGTTAGAATAGAGAACGAGCTCGATAGAAACAGAACAATGTTTCAAATTAAGCTTGTTCCTCTCACATAACCTTCTCTAAAGCTCGGTTTCTAGCTTTCGATCTTATGCTCGGTTTCAAATCTCTTGGCTCTTGTTTTATGATTTTCTTGTATTTACCTGTTGCAATTCTGTGGTTTGCTTTGCAGGGTTCCAAAGATTCAAAGTCCAAAAGCGCTGCGAAACCAGAATTTGAAGGAGATCAAAGTCTGAAATACATTTGGAGAATAGTGGTTGCATTTGTTTTGATGTTTATTCTTGGTGGCCTCTTCACAGTGGCTCTTGAGAATCTTCCTAAACTAATATTGCTATTTAACAATTCTTCCATGTAACAATTAACACTGTCCCAAATACAAAGACATTTTGGAGATGTAATAATTAAGGTTTATCTCTATCATCACTCATTTAGCCAACGCTAATTACGTAGAGTTTGAACAAGATATTTTTTAGTGTTGGACGGGAACAATAGATTTTATAAAATAAAGTTAATTACATTGAAAATTTAAATAAACATATACTTTTAAAAATAAGGATTAGTTGGTAAAAAACTAATAGAAAAAGATATATTTTAACTATATAATTGATTAAGGGTGTGAATGGTATTAAAATAGAGTAAAAGTGAGAAAAATGTGGTAAAGAGAGGAAAGAGAAAAAGTAAATGTGGAGTAAAATTTTCTTTGTCACTAAAACTAGAGAAATTGCGGTAGACGGTAGTGATGCGGTCGGATTATTCTCAGAAACTTCAAGTTTTAATTTTGTAATCTAAAAATTTTGCAAGTACACAACTGTGTGTTGTAGTACTTAAGGTATCGATCTACAAAGAAAAAAAATTGTTCTGCGAGATCCTAGACAGAGAATAGCAAGGAAGTCTAGAACAAAAATAAGTTTTATAGGGTTTTTGTCACCAAAGTTGTAAATAACGAAAAACAGAAAATTGCTTGAAAACTAGGTATGGAAATCGATGGCAATAAACTAAACGGGAAAACGATTTTAAAACTATGATAAAACGGTGTTGGGTCGCATGGATATCTTAGAGTATACTCGATTTAATCACGACTCCTAAGCTCTTAGTAACACGATTCTAGATTTTAACTCCACGAACTGAATAGAATAAACATCGTAGCCTACTTTCGTACATCCTACACACTAACAATGTATATACTCGACCAGTAGCTTTCGTCTCTGGCCGCGCAGAAGATCGTGATGTTCGCGCTGGTTCTTCTTAGTTCACAGCACTCCGTAAGTATAGTTTCATATCTTACTACGCGACACACTCTTATAGATGAACGATTCGGGCATTTAGATTCGACACTTATGGTGGTTCTTTAACACCTATGAATCAGCATCTAGTTCATGACGGTAGATTCATGCATTAACAATGATCTATGAGAAGAGAACTAGAATTTGGCTAGGGTTTTACCTTGCGAAATTCTTATCGAAAATAGAATTCCCCTCGATAATCCCTTTAAACCCAACGATTAAATTACTCGCACATAACTGAAAGTAAAGACATAATTAAATAAGAGCAGGATATGGAAGAAGAAGACTCTCGAATTTATGAACTAGGTCCGGAGATAACTTCTCTACAATTCTCGAAAGTAAAGAACAAAAAGTTTAAGAAGAGTAATTACAAAAAAGAAAACTAAAATGGTGTAAAAGCAAGCACACAAAATTTGGTCTCTAAAGCACATATTTATAGGTATTGAGCTCTGCTTTCGTCAGTCTTTAGGGTTTCTCCTTGACGGGAATTGAACAGTCCTTGAAATTGGGCTTACGGGAAGAAACTGCTTCCACCGCGGGTCCAGGATCTTTGGCCACGATGAAACGTGCCTTGGCCGCGGGTCGAAGCTTCCTGGCCGCGGCATACTGCCTCTTGGCCGTGGGTCGGGGGCTTCTGCTCGAGGTGAACTGGGACGTCTTGATCTTGATGTATCTTTTGATTGAACCGTTGGATCGTTCTCAAATCACTTGGAATGGAAAGGTAACTGGTCCTTATTGAATATCTCCAAAATTGGACTGGATCAGACGGTGAGAAGAACCTCTATGGCAATTGAACTTCTGACGGTTTGACTCTGAGCCGAAAATCTGATTTTTCTCCAATTTGCAATGTTTTTGCCTAAGTAACTTGAAAAGAGTCTTGAAACTACAAATATGCAAAAATCGTAATAAAAACATGTAAAAGCGAATGAAATACTTATTAAAGTGTTCTAAAATATATAGTAAAACGGGTAAAAAGACGGTGTTATCACACTCCCAGACTTAGACATTGTTTGTCGTCAAACAAAACAAAACCGAAGCCCGGAAAGATCAAACAAAAATCATAGGGAACTAGAAATCTCGGAGACCGTCCTTCTCACAAGAAATCTCGGACTACATCTATCGCAATCTAGCCTAGAAAATTCTCACCAGAAATTTCCGTAACACTAGTCCACGGTATCCGTCATACGAAATATAAAATTTCAAAATCCAAAATTCAGGTCAACTAGCTCTCTAAATTCATTAAGTGAAAATATGAACCTCTCATCAAAATGATCAAACCAAGACAATCGAGGCTATGTTTTAAAGGTCTTTAGAGGTGAGGTTAAAAGTGTTTCGGGTTACCGTAATTTCACCGGATGGGTGCGAGATATTATGCAAAATAGCAAGAGAGGATGGACCTATTGAGAACCACAACTTCTAGTCACATCTTCTTGCGTGAAAATGTTGCACATCCTCATTTCTCCAAAAACAAAAGTTTTCTGTCATTCTCCCAGACTTAGAATTTTATGTGGGTTTGGAATGACATACTTCTTATAAATTAACCATGATAAACATTTTATTCTATAAGTAATTAGATACGTTAACGTTAATGAGAAAATGAAAAAAAAAACAATTGAGAGGGAAAAAGTACAAAAGAGGTATTTGGTATATGATAGTAGGATTTTTACTAATCAATTACTCAAATCCCACTCATGTCATTGTAGTATTTGAGATATCGAACCACGGAGGTTAAGATTGAAGCACTAGGAATACATGAATCTTCCTAAGGTAGAGCAAATGTTTTTGGGTTTTATATTTATGGGAAAAGAAACAAATGCAAGAAAGAAAACAAAGATAGAAGTGTTGGAAAATGAATTAACTATCAAGAAGATGATTAATGAACAAACAATGATGATAAAGATTGAATTAAACACTATCCTAGAACATGGAATTCACAATTATGACTAATCCACTTTCGTGGCACTAATCACTTTGTTAATCACCAAATCAAGATCAAACTCTCGTTTGTGATAAGATGATTAACAAGCTTTATACCTCCAATTCCACTTAGTTCACTAATCACCCTAGACATCAACTCTCATTGGCTAGGCATGAAAAGCTCACAAAAGGTTTGGTTCAAGCATTTCATCGAACACCTATCGGGCGTGAAATGCTTAAGCTCTAGTTTTGATCTTTCAATCCAAAACTAGCTTTAAGGTCAACCTAAGTGAATGACCTAACAAGAATCAACCTAAATCATCATCTAACCATCAAGACAATTGACTAATGATGCCTAAACATTCAATGCACATTTATTCTCACATTTATTCTTATGACATGGAACACTTTCAAGTAGATTAGTTCACTTCCATGACACTAATCATTGTATGAATCATATAAAGTCAGCATCCACCGATCACTTAGATAATCCATAGTTTACCACAAGTCCATTTTAGTCAACAATTCATCCTAAAGTCAGCATCCACCAATCACTTAGTATGAAAAGCATGCTTAGAAGTTTTATAGACATTTCATCAAACACCTTGCGTGCATGAAATGTCTAAGTTCTAGAAAATGAGTTTTCAATTCAATCCTAGCATTAAAATCCTTCCTAACATGAGAACTAATGTTTATCTAGTCCTAAGCATCAACAATCAACCATCAAACCATCTAAATCAAGCTAAATCTAAGATCCAACAAAAAGGGGCCTAAAGCCTAAACATGAAGAACAAGGAAGAACACAAGGGAAAAGGAGACATACAGATAGAGAACAAATATTAAATAAACATAATATAAAGATAGGTTGAAGAATCCTTCACTAGAGAGGCATGAATGATGAAGATCCATCCAAAATCATCATAAGAAGAGTTTGGGATAAAACTCAACTCTAGAAAGAAGAAAACTTGCATCTAAAAATTAGGTTTTTCACTATTTAAAGAAGTTTGGGTTTTTAACAGGTCCCATCGGTCGGCCACAGCCCGATGCCACGCACCGATGCACTCTCAGATTTCATAGAACTTCCATCGGTCATTTGCATCGGTGCAGTGCACGCCGATGGACTTCTTGTCGTCGATCTTGTGAGCTTCCCATCGGTCGGCCACAGCCCGATGCCACACATCGATGCTTCCTCAGACTTTCTACATCGGCCAGGCAGAGACGTCTTCAGTAAATCCATGATAACTCCTCAACCAAATGTCTAAATGGCCTGAATCCAACTCCTGTAGACAGATGACTTACTCCTCTACAACTCCTATGAAGACCGTTGAGGCTGATTCATAATGGAGGGCCTTCGTCCAGCTACATATTTCCGGCATCTCAGATGGGCTTTGCATTCCTCTTATGCTCCATAACTCCAAACATCATCAATTGTCTCCAAGACACCTAGAAACACTCCAAATGCATGCAAATACTCACTAGGACCTAATGCAAACACCTAATACTCTAATAAATACCAAAATGCTATAAAAACTATGCAAGACACATGCATGAGACACAAAACAATAACAAGAATGCATGCTAAAAAGAGGTAAAATATGGGAATATCAGTATAAAAAACATAATTATATATGTTAACGTTAATGAGACAATAAAAAGAAAAAAAAAACAAATGAGAGGGAAATAGTACCAAAGAGGTATTTGGTATCAAAACATCATGAATTGATTTATCGACATCAAACTAGACGTGCAACTTTTGTGCAAAGGTAAAAGTTAAATGGTTTGATAGTAGAACCGTGATGGTCTTTGATACAATGTGGACATGTGATAGGCTTCCTTCAGTTTTGGACAGCTTTATCTCAAGCTCTAGCAGATTTGGACATGATTTGATAAGAACCTCAACCGCCGTATTGCTTGTTGGTGGAGAAGGCCTAGCAAGCTTTAAACTCTTGAGAGATGACAAAGAGAAGGTCATGTCTTCCTCAACCAACCGAGGATAAGCTAGTGAGAGAGAGTCACCAAAGTTGAAAACATTTTATTATATAAGTAATTAGTTTTCTGTCATTCTCTCATAAGTATTTTGGCCAACCTACACTCTTTTAGGCTCTAGTTTCCTTTCTTTTTCGATTATTTTCGTTTTTTTTTTTCGAAAGGGAGAATTGCCTTTTATTGAGATAGAGTTTTAGGGGTACAAAATTTTATCATGTTTTGAGTTTTTCAAGGTAGAACCAAGCTATTGTCTTTGTTGAATTCACCTCCATCGATCGCGAATAATCTCCGTCTTTAGTGAATAGAAACTGTGTCGTTCCTCCTTCTACGGCGTTTTTGCACATATCTACACATAGGACACAAAGAGAGAATGCATGAGGTCTGAACAATGGTTAAGTTTCGGGTGGTGTACCAACTAAAGATGAGCTGGTCATTCAGATATGACAAATAGTGGTAAAAGGTAAAAAACGCCTTGGATGTATGATTCGTTATCTTTGCCTAAACCTATGATGAAAAAATTAAGTCAAGTTAAAGTCCAAGTATAATAGAGTTAGTATATTACATCCTAAAGAATCTCTCCGGTCTAAATTCCTTTGGGGATTTTGCATTAACAGAAACTCTAGCTACCGCCTAGTCTAGAACCAAATTATGAAAGAGCATGTTACAAGAAAATAGCGTAGAAGCACACTGGTCGGTTATTGTCATGGATTTCTTTCATCATTCTTTCAAAACGTATTCTTACTTTTATTGAAAAACTTTGAAATTTTTTAAAGAAAAATGCAAAATGCAAAGACTCATGAAAGAAAAGGTGATTAGTAAGAGATGTAATCCTCCCCCAGACTTAAACCACACTATCCCCGGTATGAAATCAATCGAGCAAGAACGAGAAATAGATGTATGTAATAATTGAAAATATTTGGGAAAAAAGAACTTACCTAGAAGTGGTTGGGGGATTGATGTGGGAATGAAATGGTGGTGAATGGGGAATGGTAGATGGTGTTTTGGTGATGGGGAATGGGTGTGGAGTTGATCGGGAACCAAAGCAAATCGATCGGGAACAACAGGGGGTTAGTCGTGGGTCGAAGGGCTCCGACGGTAGCCAAAGGGGAGCTCACCGCGGATCCGTGGGACGCACCCGCGGTCGATCCTCTTTTGCAGTCAAGTCCTTCCTCGCGGTTCGGGTTGGACCGAGCAGGTTCGAACCGTGTTTTTGGTTTTTTTTTTTGTTTTTTTTTGGGTTTTTTTATGTTCTTAGAAAGCTTAAACTAAGAAAAAGAGAACCTTAATAGAAAACGAAAGAAAAACTAAAAAGAAAAACATATATAAAAATGGGTTGCCTCCCATTGAGCGTTTTTGTTTAAAGTCGTTTAGCTCGACGTTGGTAACGAGATGAGCTTAGTCATAGAAGGACAATATCTTTCGACAAGTTTTCTTTGACCTTCTTTCGGTTTCCTCGTCATGTGACTCATCGCTCCATAGTGAGTCGGGATCCTTCGGCTTCTTGAACTTGAGCGGAACAGCATCGTAGAGCACATCTTTATTGATGTTAGCAAAGGAAACACGTTGATTTGACCAATCTATAATGGCTCCGACGATTGACAAAAAAGACTATTTTAAGATTACCGGTGTAGGAGATGTATATCGTAGATTTATATATTAATGACCATCCTAGGATTAACGAAAAGACAAGAAAGGCCATCATACGCTTTATCAATACATAAAGTCATTGTTTTTTGTATATGATCGTAGATTTGATGTATATCGACATAATGTATATCGTAGATTTGATGGCGACCCGATCTGTATTATTATGTATGATTTCCTTATTTCTATTACTAAAATAAAGTTGCCGACAAAAACAAAACAAAAAATATCTTTGATGCTTTTTTGGCTTATTATTATATATTTCACCATGCAGATCCTGAATATTTTAAGAAGAATAAGACAAAACTTCTGACTCATTCAGTATTTTAGGTAATTTAAACTTATATATTTGGGATTTATCTCTAATTTCTTACAATATTCTCATTTGATTCCTCTACTGATGGTTGAGATCTGGGTTTTTAAAAAATGTGATCCAATCTATAGAGATTTTAATATTTGGAAAATGGAAATCAGTATAGTGATTAATCACATATCCGTTTTGCTATGATGCTTCATTGTTGCATGTTAACTATGTTCCTCTTAGCTTCGACAAATTACCGGGAAAAGAAGAAACCAAACCAAACTAAATTGAATTAGAAGGAATCGAGTCAAATAGTCATAAATACTCAAATGGTTCAGCTTTTAAAACATTTTGGATATCTGAACCAAATTTGAACCGAACCGCTACTCGAATGAATATTTGAAATACAATAATATACAAAAAATATTATGTATATTTAGATTTGAAATAACCAAAATAACCGAATTGCAATTATACACCCGAAGATTTTAGTTCGGGTATTCAAATAGTTGGGGTAAAAATATCGAATAGTTCCGTTAAAAAATATCGGATAGTTCCGATAAAAATATCGGATAGTTCCGGTAGTTTGGATATTTCGGGTAATTGGGATAGTTCGGATAGTTCGGATAAAAATATTCGATCCGAACTGGACCGAATCAAACCTAACCGATTTTTTTTCGGTTCCAATATGGTTCCTAATCCCTATATCCGAACTATCCAAAATCCAAAATCCAAAAAAAAATTAAACCGAACTGAATACCCGAATGTCTATCCCTAGTTTATGGGTTTGCCTTACCATATACTTAAGTTAATTATCTTTGTTGACAAAATAAGTAATTAGAAAAGACCATCATTGTTATTCTACTAATAACTGCCCAATTTTTTGGGTGTTTCTAGTTTTTCCGCAAGTCCAAACAAATTTGTAAGACTATTGTAATAAAAATAAATAAATAAAAGAACGTGACACACGAGGACGCGCAGAGTTCTATGCTACCATGACTACGAGCACGCTTATAAATTAGTAATGTAACAACTCTCCAACAAAGAAAAAGACAGATACAGAAACCAAAGCGAAAAAAAATAAAAAAATGTTTCGAAACGAAAAAAGAAAAGTCCCTTTGAATGGAACAATCTTGCTGTTCTCTTGCTTCTTTTGTGCTGTCTTTGCAACCATTCAACTAAATCCAATAGCTACCAAAGAAACCAACAACGCAGTGCCTTGTAACACTCATGGTTCAAGTGTCAAAGCGATTAATGGTGCGGACGCTAAGCTTACAACCCAGCAAGGACTCGCGCAACCCCGTCCACCTAGCGCTTATTGTGTGCGGATCGAGGGATGCAGCGAGCTGACCAAATCTCCGAACGTGAGAAAGTTCGAGACCCGTCCGTTTAGCATGGGCGGATTCAACTGGTATCAATTACAAATATTCAACTACTTAAATTTTAGATTGTGTAAAGTCTTTTGCTTATACCGGAGATCATGTATAGGACTTTGATACTCGAACCGTTCGGGAGCACTGGTACAGGGGGTTGGATCTCTGCATCTGTTGCAATAGATCCTTCAGGGTTAGTTGGCGAAAACCGTGAGGTTTATGCACAGCCTAGGTTTTTGGCCTATAAAAAGTCTCTCGATACTTACTGGACAGTTACGGGTATGTAATTTCAAACAATATCAAGAGTTATTTAGATCAATGGCACACTATAAATAATGAGATGTAAATGTTAAATATGCAGACACAGAGACCGCCCGTTTCCATCAATTCAGGACAACTTGGGGAATTTCTAATTTCTTGTCACAGGGTGACTTTCAAAATAAAGATCTTCAATACATTTACGACAATGACCAATGTGTGTTCGGTGTAGACATCTCGGTTTATCCTTACTTTAACAAATGGGAGGTCTTGTCGATCGATAAGACGGTCTATGGGCCTAAGTCGTGGAAGCTTATGAACTTCTCGACATTGACTAGAGACGTTTACGTATCTGATGAATTTTCAGTTGGTGGAAAAAAATGGTGAGTTCACTAGTAAAAAAAGACTGAGATATCAATCGATTTTTTCTTGTTATATACTATTGATTTTTTTCTGGTTAAATATTTATTCAGGGCATTCAAGGTGTATCCAAACGGTAATGGTACAGGAGAAGGAAACTCCTTGTCCCTTTATGTGATACTAAATGGGAACGAAACCTTGAAACCTTATGAAAAGGTTTATGTCCGGGCCAAGCTGCGAGTTCTGGACCAAAAACAATCAAAACATCTCGAAAAACCAAGTAATTTGCCTTAAACTAATGTTTATACATGATTCAATATTAGTGTATATACATAAACAAATTTCTTTTGTTCTTGGCAGTTCTAACATGGTTGGATACCCCGGGAGAAGGATCTGGCTTCGAGCAGTTCGTGTCATTTTCTGATCTCCAAAATCCAGCCAAAGGTTTCATCGTGAATGATACGTTGTCCGTACAAGTTCAATTCGAGGCAATCTCATCAACTAGTTATTATTCTATCAATGCTGCTCAACTTATGAGTACTTTCTAAATGTTAAACTGTCAGATCTTTTAATAAAAATCTTTTGCACGAGAACTCACTCACTTCACTATACTCCTACATGTCCTTAGCTCAATCTCTTCAAGATTCTTTAAACACAGACCGAAAAAACTAGATTTCTCCAATGGTTCCACATGATTTCAGATTCAGTTTCTTTAGCTTTCTGCATCTCTTCCATAACCAGCTAACTCCGGTTTCGTGTAAATGGATCCCGGTACCCAACTCGACAACATTCGGGTCAGGGTTTGACCCGGATTTCGAATCGAAATCGGAAGAGTTTGTTGAGCAAACATCGATTGATACGTAAACGAAACAACCCAATTGAAAGAAACGGGTCCCAACAGTTTGAGAGAGAGCGAAGTGGGAGATAAGGAAGCAGAGAGAGGAAGTAAGGAAGATGGAGAAACTGGGTTGACTAAAAACTGAAATTTCAGAGATTGAAGCAGGAAGAAGAGACGCTCGGGTAGAGATGATCGTTGAAATTCGATTCGACTGAGAAGATTGGGATCGGAATTTTGGGGTCAGAGATGAACCAGACGAGAGAGAGGGAAGAGATAGAAGGATGGTTATGGGAAGAGATATAAGAAAATTATGCCTAAATTTTTGTAATTATAGTAATATTAGTGTCAAATAAATAAACATAATGTTTTTAGAGGCTTAAAAAAATTATAAGTTAACATTAAACCTAAGATACTGTAAAAATATGATAACTAGCCCCATTTATCTTCTTTGCACATCATACTCACGCTCACTTCACCATTAATATTTTTTTTTTTTTGGGCAACTAAAACTTCCATTAATCAAACTGAAGACACAGAGTCAGCGTACAAGGCATTCTTTGCCAGAGAATCCGCAAGAACATTAGATAGACGAGGTATAAACTTGAAAGAGACGGAAGCAAAACTACTGGTGAGAGACAAAATATCTTCGAGGATACCATGAAGATCCGAGATCCCAGAGCCTGAGTTGATTGCTTTTACCAATTGTAAGGAATCAGATTCAACCGAAATAGTCCTTATTTCTGTAGCTGCATCGTGAGACAGAGCTGCACGGATTGCCATCCCTTCAGCCACTAAAGGGGAAAGAACGAAGTTAGCAACTTGGGAGAAGCTGCGTCGAGAGTCGCTAATCCTGTTCAAGAATGTCTAGCCTAGACCCGCCATCTTACGGTCTTCACTCCAAGCTGCATCCGTTTGACATAAAACATCTGAGGGAGGTTCCGGCAAGGGCTTTGACACCACAGGCATTTTTGCCTTGGTTTTACTCACCTGCCCATCTTGCCATTCTTTTGCCTCCCGACTTGCCTTACTCACTACCTCCAACACAGAGAATTCTTTCGCACTAAAGATCAACTTATTCCTTGCTGTCCAGATGTTCCAACAAATCCAGGGTGCAAGAGATGCTTTAGATAAGCCCAAAGGGGGGGGGGGGGTAAACATATCGAGTTTTTTACCTCTTTCCACATGTCATCAAATTCTGGGTGTTTTAGGGGGTTAATTGTAACGGAGAAAGGGGCCAAATCCCAGACTTTCATTGCAAAGGCACATCGGAAGAGCAGATGTACTGTGGATTCTGGTTCTCCACAACGAGGGCAAGGCAGATTAATATCTGGGATTCTCGCCGCTAGCTGTTCCCCTACCGGCAGTGCCCCATTTGCCACACGCCAAAAGAAAGTCTTTATCTTTGGGGTTGTAGGTAATGACCAGATGTCTGCGTTCCAATTCAGAGAACTTTTGGTCTTCTGCTGATAAAGATCTTCCTGGGCTGCATAGTAACCCGATTTTGTGGAGTACACACCTGACTTTTCTTTTAGCCAGATTCTCTTATCCTTGGCTCCACTCAGGCTTGGTTTTATAGTCATGATCTCTGCTTCCAACAGGGGAAAGGATTCATGAATTTTTTCCTTATTCCAGTCCCTACTAGACTCATCCAGTAGATCAGCCACCAATAAGTTTTTCTCGTCCCTCAGACAAGGGCCAAAAGGTGCCTTTTGAGAGGAAGAAGATAACCAAAAGTCATTCCACACATTCACCGATTTTCCATCACCAATTGCCCAACCCAAGTTTTTCCTCAGTAGATCTCTGCCTATTAAAATGCTCCTCCATCCATGAGACGCTGAAGCAGGGCATATACAGTCCAAGAAGCCTGAGGTAGGGCAATATTTACCAATCAAGACTTTAGCAAGGAGGCTAGAGGGTTTGCACAAAATTCTCCAGCTTAGTTTTGCAAGAAGTGCATCGTTAAAGCACGGGATATCACGAAAGCCTAATCCTCCATTGCTTTTGTGCTGTGTAAGCTTTTCCCAAGAAACCCAGCACATCTTTCTCTTATCCAGCTTTGAATCCCACCAGAACCAAGTTAAGGCGGATTGAATCCTCTTGCAAAGTGAGCCAGGCAGCTTAAAGCAGGTCATAGCATACGAGGGCATTGAAGCTAATACACTCTTCAGCAATATCAGTTTCCCGGCCCCTGACAGAAACATTGAAGACCAACTGATGGCTTTTTGTCGGATCCTGTCCACAATTCCAGTAAAGAGGTCTTTCTTTTTTCTACCAAAGTGCTCTGACAGGCCTAAGTACTTCCCCACTCCACCTTCTTTAGCTATCATTAGCTCACCTTTGACTCTTTCTCTGATCTCTGGTGGTGTTTTCCTTGAGAAGCTAATGGAAGACTTATCCAAATTTATTGACTGGCCAGAGGCTTCTTCATACCTCTTGAGTATGCTGATTAGAGTTGCGGTGTTTTCACAACTAGTATTGCAGAAAAACATTGTGTCATCTGCGAAGAGAAGGTGGTTGATTCTCGGGCTTCCTTTCGCAACTCTCAATCCACAAAGTGAGCCAGTATCTTGTGCATTAGAGCATAGGCCCGACAATACTTCGCTGCACAGGATAAAAATGTACGGAGACAGGGGGTCTCCCTGCCTAATGCCTCTTGTTGGTTTCACAAAACCTTTCGGTCCCTCATTAATCAGAAAGGAATATGAGACCGTGCTTACACATTGCATTATCCAGTCGATCCAACGTTGATGGAAGCCAAAACGAGTGAAAACCAGTCTGATAAACTCCCATTCAAGCCGATCGTAGGCCTTGCTCATATCTGTCTTGACAGCCATGGAACAGAACTTTTCCGCAGTTGAGGTTTTGAGATAGTGTAGCACCTCGAGTGTGATGAGCATGTTATCTGCAATTGCTCTTCCGGGCACAAAAGTTGACTGGTTTTCCGAGACCAAGTCACCAAGGATTGGTTGCAATCGTCTTGTCAAGAGTTTGGATATAATTTTGAAGTACACGTTGCAGAGGGCGATCGGTCTGTAGTCAGCCACTTTCCTTGGTCCCTGCCCCTTGGGGATCAATCTGATAAACGTTTCATTGCTAGTTTGGGGGAGAACACCATTAGAGAAGAACTCTTGGATTTCAGTAACAATCTCTGGACCCACCGTGGTCCAGTTGGAGTGGAAAAAGCTTGCAGAAAACTCATCTGGACCTGGCGCCTTATCACCATGAATAGAAAAGACAGCTTCGCGGATTTCCCCCGCCGATGGGTCTGCTATCAACCGGAGGTTGGTTTCGGCTGAGATCTTTGGTTTGATTGCCTCCTCCACAATTTGGGTCCTGGGATTCTCTTCTGACGTAAACAATTTTTGGAAATAAGAAACCACAACCTCGACAATCTGGTTTTCTTCAAATTTTGGAACTCCAAGGCTGTCTTCTATGACTGAGAAACTGTTGATGGCCTTTCGTCCTTTCGCGATAGCGTGAAAATAGCCTGTATTCCGATCTCCCAGACTCAGCCACAAATTTCGACTACGTTGTTTCCAGAACTCTTCTTCTGCTTGGTAAGCAAGTTTGAGTTCTTCGTTCAGCTTCGTAATCAGAACCCCATCGTTTACGGGATTTACCATAGCTTCTTCCAGTTTCTGCTTGCCTTCGCTAATTTTCAATTGACTGTTCGTGTGGTGGGCTTTAATCCATTCAATAAGGGCCCATCTACATTTGGTAATACGCTGTGCAATTGGGCAAACTGGATCGCGAGCCCAAGCTTCTTTGATGATCCCTTTTACCTCCTCTTTATTTCGAAGTCTTCGATCATAGCGAAACAGACCCTTCTTCTTCTTCAGTGAGAGATCAAAGTGGGAGATTATTGGCCGGTGATCTGAGCCCTCGAAGCTGAGATACTCACTCCTTGCTGCCGGGAACATCTCAGCCCAGTCACTATTTGCTAGTGCTCTATCCAGGCGGCATCGGACAAGATAATCTTGCCGGATTCCTCTCCAGGAGAAGCTATCTCCAGAGAATTGGAGATCATACAAATCTCCCTCCGATAAAAAGGATCTGAAGTCAATGAAAGAACCTTCTGCACGTGCAGGTCCCCCCTCCTTTTCTGAGTTATCCGTGATGTCGTTGAAGTCCCCCGAGAGGAACCAAGCAGCCTCTCTTGCTGTTGCGAGCTGGATAAGATGATCCCAAGTTTCTTTTCTTTTAGCTTTATCAGTATTACCATACACCAGGGTGACGAAGATGGTTTTTCCTTCATGTTGCATTTTCGAGTCTATGAAGTTGTCACACGACGATAGGATCTCCAGCTCTAGATCCTTCTTCCAGAAGAGGGCTAGGCCTCCTCCTCTGCCGTGCGGGGCAACCAGATGGTGATGTCCGTAATCCAAACCCTGCAGCTTTCGGAGCACCACTTCATTCTCATTTTTTTGTTTCTGAAAGGAAAAAGATCTCTGGGAACAGTTTTTTCCTGATTTCCCGGATCCGATGAACTGTCAAGGGGTTCCCCAGCCCTTGGCAGTTCCAACTCGCTATCTTTAAGGAAGAGGAGCTGATGGAGTATGAAAATCCATCGCCTTCTTTTTTATCTTCGGTATAATCTTGCTGGTTGGGCCTTTTGCTCTCTGGCTGGTCACCTCCTTCTGAGGGTTTACAGAGCTTGGTCCTCCCACATCAAACGTACCAGGAGTCTCTTCATCATACGTGCCATTGGCAGTCAATAGTTTCCTGCGAGGTGAATTATGTAAATGTCTGGCTTTTCTCTTCTTCGAGCTTGCTCCTGGTAGAGGTTTTGGGCTCTATTGTGGCTTCTTCTTACCAGGGGGTCTACCTGGTTTTCGTTTAGATTGGGGCTCTTGTACAGCCATGTTCACCACACCAGGAGATAAGCCACTCACTGGATTTACTGGACCAAGTCTCAGGACCACAGGGATACGCTCCTGAGATAGAGGGGGGTTCTCCTCAACTTGTAGATTTAAGGCCAGTGAAGATTGCACCATTCTTACTGCTGTTTCTTCAAGTTGACCTGATTCTTCTACCTGTCGATATCTCTCCTTTCTGGCAGCGCTTTCAGTCGGGTCAATGCAGCTAGTATACTGGATCATCACTTCCCTCAATTCTCCTATCGCTTCGTTAACAGCTTCTTGGGGAATAGTAGGTGGGGGGGGGGGGGGTTACAGGGTTGTCGTGTAAATCCACCCTGGACCTACTAGATCTGGATGATTCCACTCTTTCCCAGCGGGAAGGGATGTGGTTTTAGTTTTCCTTGAATCTTGCTCTTTCTGCTTTGCCAGGTCTCAAAGAATAGCTGGAGCTTCTTCTATCACCTTCAAAGTGGATTCCTAGCATTTTGGATTAAGGTGAAGTTCTTCTGAAGTTGTGGCTGGAATCCTCCCCTCTGATGGACCTTGATGATTCGCCATGGATTCTATCATCAAAAGAGTGATGATTCCTTTGCCTAACATCAGAGTGGTGAGAATGGTTTCTTGGATTATCTCGCTGAGTTACTGGGTCTCTGAACTCATCCTCTCTTCTCCGGTTGATAGGTGTGTCGCCTCTGCGAGAGTCTTCGTAGTGTTTATGGGATATTGCATCCGTTGTCTTCCTTAGTTCCGAAGGTATGATCTTTTCATCTTGGGGTTGGAAAAACGAGCATTCTTTGTCCTTGTGGTCTAGCATCATGCAGAGGGAGCAGTGTCTCTCAAGTTTTTCATAGACTAGATCTGCTATGACTTCATCTCCATTAGGGTATTCCACAATAGAGTTAGTTATAAGAGGTTTCAGACCATTGACATGAACTCTTATTCTTGCTGTGAGTGAGGTAATTTCGATCTTCTCGCAGAAACCAAGGGCTTCACCCAGACTTCGGATGGTTTCATGAGTCCATAGGTGAACAGGGAGGCTCTGAATATCTATCCAGAAGGGGATTTGTGATGGAAAGTCTCTAGAGATTGTTGGCTCCCATCTTTGAATAATTAGCATCCATTTGGCAAAGTGGTAGGGCCTGTTTGCGAGAACCATCTGGAGGTCATCTTCATTGGCAAACTGGAATTGGAACTTTCCTTGCCCGAGGTTAGCACCTATGGGGCGGATGGAGGTTTTCCAGCGGTCTGTGAAGAAGGGGATGATAGACCAGACCTTTTGGTACTTATGATGCGTGACTCTTCCCACTAGCGTGAGAGAATGTTTCAGCAGTAAGGTCGAGTTATCTGAGTCTTGGACTTTTACCCTCACAGATCTCGGGGGTTTGCTGGTAGTGGCAATGGCCTTGCCTTTGTCATGGTAAGAGGCCTTGTGTGACATCATACTGGTGGTTCGACCGGCGATTAACTCGAAAAGAGTTGACTTTGAAAGGTTTTCACTAGAGAGTGAGAAGGCTTCACCAAGGAGTGATAGGGTTTCACTGAGACGTGATATGTTGTTGTTTGAGAGGTATTCCGTGGAGCAAAGAAGGAGACTCTGCAGGTTATGATGCTTTCGGGAGTTGAAGATTGTCCCTGTTGTGGCCGACGCAGTGGAGAAGCGGACCCTCCGACATGGAGTCGGGGGTGGAACCCCGGGATGAGAAAACCAGCGGCGGTTTTGGTGAGAAAGTTTCTATTTTTGGTAAAATCTGGGTAGATAAATGTCGCTTTCAAGCAAAACCAGTTGGTTGAAGGCTGACCAGGGAACCGAGCCTGAGAGAGTTTTCTCACCATTAATATATTAAACCGTTTTTTTCTTATAGCTTACATTAAACTTGCACTAAATTTTAACTATAGTTTTATATTTATTTGACTAGGATTTAACCCGCGTTAATTATAGCGCGGCGTAATTTGTTTTAAATATTTTTTTTTGAAATTCACAAAAATTACTTTTATATGAATTTTACAATATAGCTAACTAATGATTATTGATTATAGATAAAATTGTCAATTTGTAATTATTTGTCTATTTACCCCGTTTTGCAGTGAACTAAAATATTATTCGGGTTAATCCACAAAAACTTATAATCTTAAAAACATAACTCTAATATGCATCGTTAAAATACTCTAGTTTTTGTAATTAGTCTACGAACTCTTAAAAAAAAATAGTTTTCTTGTATCTAAGTTTTTATAAAATTAGTAAAATATCTTTCAACTTTTGTTCTGATATATATTAAAATAAAATATAATAAATTATAGTGAAAAATATAGCAAAATTTTGAATATTTTTTTCTTTGAATATATATGAATTGATTATTATTTTAAAATATATAGTATGAAAAATAATTAAGAAATGAAATAATAAGTAATTTTTTTAATACAAAATATATATTTTCCATATTCTAATCAATAATTTTAAAAGACTATTATATCCTTTCCTATTTCAATTATTCTTTGTTATTTGTAATGACATTTCATGTAATAACTTACAAAACAAAATTCATTTTTAAAAATGTCTTCTTAAATAATATTATAGAGATAAGGATGATTATTATTTTACCCAAAAAAATATATTTATATACCGCATCGGGTCTCCATAACCGTAGGCACGGCTATGTGACTTCATCAAATAATTTTGTTAAACTTAAATTAAATCTAATGCATGACTCTTCAAACGTAAGCGCCTATAATACAGAGATGTAAGGCAATAACTCGCACTTTTAGTATAGACTTAGACTGACATATTGATGCAGCGCATCTTCACACGATCACGTCTCCAGGGTCCTCGTCGTGATCGGGCTTCTTTATTGATTTTCGTTCGGCTTTATTTCTTATTGGGCTTTCTTATCAATTTGGGCTTTTATGTTTATGTCGGTTTTACTTCATTGTTAGGTTAGGGTTTCCATTGAACGTCTCCTATTTAAGATAGCCGCTAGACTCTGATGTAAGGAGCTTTTGATATATTTTAATAAACCTAGCTTTTGTAGCTAAACGAGCTTTCATAGCACGGGAAAGAGTATTCCCATCCTCTAACGAGCTTTCATAGCACGTGGAAGAGTATTCCCAACATCTATCGATCTAAAGGTAGGTCTGTTGATCCAAATGATCACTAATGTTGTTTAGAAGACGATTAGGAGGTAGAGAGGCGAGATTTCCGTTAAATGGAACGAGTTAACCTAAACTTTGAGCAGGCCGGGTATTATGATGAACAGGTCGGGGATTGTATTCCTGGTATTAATAATAGACAAAAGGCGAACGATTTAGATTTACGAACTAGTTCCGACGGGAATCCAGTTCGGCGTTCTAAATGTCGTTGCCTTATTACAAATGAGAGAGGTCGGGTTTGTCTCGTAGAGAATGAGAGATAAAAAGATCAAGATCCCCTCCTTAGTGCATACTAAGGGGTATATATAGCGGGAGTTGACTTTCTGCTCCCCGGGATTTCTGGGCCACGCGACGCCTCCAGCCTCTTTTGCGGGTAAGATGTCGTAGGAGACGTGCCCCGATTTTGGGCTGAGGGGTCATGATGAGCTCGGGCCATTCCTCTACGCAGATAGCATACTGTTCGGTCAACTGCTTTCCACGTGTCGTCTCTTCTTTGGATCTTCGTGCAGAGTTGGTGAGATGTCGAATTCAACGCCATCCTCCTACGGGGTAGCACACTGTTCGGTCAACTGCCTTCCACGCGTCCTTCCCTCCTTCCCCTCTGACAGGGGTTAGTGAGAAGTCGATCCGAGCCCGGGGCGCGCTCCTATGAGCTCGGTGGGGGTTGACTTCGGCAGACCGGGCTGCTAGCCCGGGCGGTTAGCTCGGGGACGTGATCGAGAGGGGCCTTTTTGCTGAGATGGGCCTAGCTAATCGGGGGTGTTAAGCCCACCTCCAACAAGGTCTTCTACGTTTATTTCAAACCGATTATACAAATCTCGTGTGTCTTCGCTATCTCGCTTCTTCCTCCTCAACATCGGTATCAGAGACAAAACGATCTTGATCCGTGTTCGAACTACTCGAATATGTTTCTAAAACGAAACCACCATGCGAGTAACGATTTTTGTCTAGCTCTCCTCGCGGTGCAAGAGAACCTCCAAGCCATAATCTCCAACTCGTTTCAGGTTTTTGAAGACATCTTTATCAGTGGTTTGTAATATTTGCTCTGTTACTACGACCGTGACGTTGATATAGTTTGGCAATGAAAACGAAAGTAGTGGATATGAACATGAACCTGTGATAATTATTTTCAACCCAATGATAGCTTTATCACATGATATCCACGGAGTTATGATGAAGACTATCTTTTGGAGACGAAACCATTATCTCACCCGTTTCACTTGACTATGAGTGTGACCATGCATGATACACCGATAATGATCCACTCACACGATTTTCTGGATGATGAAGATGGTTATTGTAACATCCCGATTTCTGGTATATGCGGAGATGCTTATAAGTATTGATTTGGCTACCTATGTCACCAAAGTGCACTTAAGCGTGTTTGAGCTGGAGCAATTTAAGGATGGGTGACCTACCGGGAAGTGATTCGCGGTATTGTGCGAGTGAGGATAAAACACGGAGAAAGATCACGTGGTGATTTGCAGAGTCAGTAAACAAGTCTTACGAGCCTCCCGAACTAGCGCACCGGCCGTCAGACGAGGGTGGGGCCTACGGACTGAGAGAGAGAGAGCGTGGGGCCCACAAGTAGGGACGGTCAGGGCGTTATAGTTATCTTGTGGCGGTGGTGGTGAATTGACCTAAGAATAACTAAGATGACGGAAATACATGAACACGTTGATGTATTTTTAAATTAATCGATGACCCAAAGCCGAGAGTTATAGCCAATATGACCATACAACCGGATATAATGTCGCGATGATGATCCGACGATCAGATATAACACCACGCGATGATGACATGACGATCAAGTGTAATGTTGATTTTGTAGAGATGATTTTAATCCCATACGTGTTACCATGTATAAACTTATGGAGATGTTGAGTGACTGACAGAGATTACAAATCAAGATTGTCTGATAATGAGATTCAGTCGTTTATTATATACTAAAACACTGACAAAAGAAAAGGGCAAAAGAAGAGATACAAAGCGCTGCCAAGAAAAGAAAGAAAAAAACTATATTGCAAAAGAAATATTTCGAATGGAAATTAGCAAAAGCCTCTAATTGAACTAGTGGCTCTCAAGATTCAAGCATGAGCATGGTTAAAATGGTAGAGATAGTGTTGGTTGTTGAAAACACAAGTCCAACAAGTGCTGTTCACGTTTCCAAAGCTTGGTTCCTTTGGCATCGTCACTGGTCTGCTCGATCTATACCCCATCATTTATTCCAAAAATCAAAAATTAAATAATTAATAACCCTATGAATCATAATCCTCTAGTTCATTACTCACTCCGTTTCATAATAAACGTCGTTTTGATATTTTGCAAACAAATTAATAAAACATATTAAAAATTCAATTATAGTCTTAAGCGTCGTTTTGACACTTTACAAACAAATTAATAAAATATATTAAAAATTCAATTATATCCTTAAAATATATAATAACTATTTGAATTTTTCATTAGAACTGAGGTTAAATTAAGTATTTTGTGCCAAAATTTGAATTGAAAATCTAAAATGACACTTATTATAAAACAGGAAAAAAAATCATTAAACGACACTTATTGTAAAACGGAGAAAGTATAATTTATAAGAATGGTTTAACGATTTTTCACTTATATTAGAAAAAGAAATGTATCTGAATTTTTATTATACAATTTATATTAATTACACTATAATACTTTATTTATCTAGTTAATAAACTGATTTGATAGAAATAAAACTAAAACTTTGTAATATGCAATATAAATTATAAAAAAACGAAATTTATTTTGAAACAGAGGAAATATATCTAACGATGATCAAACTGACCTCTGTGGGAGAAAAGGTCGGTCGAAAAAAGGCATCAATTGAGCTTTTGGAACCATTTCCTTCCTCAGCATACGAATCTCTTCCTCTTCTATCATCTGTTCCATGGTTCGATTTGACACGGTTTAATTTTGAAATTTCTTCTCAAGCCGAAGTAAACCAAATTCGAACTAATGTCATTCTTTTAGTTAAAGAAGTTCCGGTTTTATATCAATGCTCCGATATGCGAAAGATTCGCATCAATTTGATTAGTTTAAGTTAAAAAAAGTATTATAATTCCAATGGTATAAGTATACCGAAAGTACATAAATAGAGGGCCCAAAACCAATCATATTACGGTTTACGTCGGTTTAAATTTGTAAAGATTGTTCTCTAGCCTCCTAATAGTAATCACATTTTTCAAAAAGTTATACCTTTTGCAACCTCTCCTCTTGTTTTTTCTGTAGTTTCGTGATATAATAATTAGTTGCAACCTGCGAAGATTGCAAATGAGCTCCATGGAAATTGAAAAAACCAAAATTTAATGAAAAATTAATAAATATTTTTTTGATCAAATATATTGAGGAAGTTTGAGTAAAACCGAATAGTTGAACATGGCACGTTTCACTGCTCTCTCGCCAGAATGAAGCTTGAACTCAATAGGCTTTTTGTTCTCTTTTGCTGGTGCCTTTGCAACATGCTGATGAATTAAAAAAAAATAAAAATCAATGAATCCATGCATGGATTATTAACTAATCGTAGAAGTAAATATGTTAATGTAGAACAGTATTTCAGTATGTGCAACTGGTGAATTCGAACAAGATCTGATTTAAGAGAAATGTTACTATAGCATTGTTTTGAAAATTGTGGGGCTCCTATAATTTTTTTTAATAAGAACATTAACTAATCAAATATATATGTTTGATAAAAATGTGTATGAAATTTTCAAAAAGTATAATAAATAGTTTTTTTTTTTTTTTATTACTCTCGGAAGTAATCTCAGACTTTTAATGGGCCCAAACTAATCTTCCGAGCGGGAGTGACACAACTCATTTATGATGCCCCACTTGACCAAGAGTTAGTATGATAATTTTATATCTGGGGGGATTCAATCCCCGGCCTGAACCAACAGAGTTAAAACTCACTCGAATGGGAACCACCCCACTACAACCTATTGGTTTATAATAAATAGTTATAAGGATACAAATCTTGATAGTATGCATTGTTTTTCTTTTACGCGTTTAAGATATTTTACGGATCATTGTTATAATATTTATCAATAATAGTTTCACAATTAATCATAGAGTCTCTATATGAGTACCTTAGCCGCAACTGCCTTGGTTTTGTCATGCGCTTTGTCTTTGAGTTCGGCCACTTTGGTCTACAATAAAATTTTAAGTGAATAATTGAAGAAATCAAATCATTGTACATTAATCACTATACACACACACTATATACGAAAAAACTATACTTTTTGACGCATTAATTATTTCACAACTTTTGATAGAGATGTTCATGTCTCAGACATAATAGTAGAACTCAACGTGTACTATTATTTGAGTTTTTTTTTTTGATAACCAACTGTATTAGTTAACTAAACTGTTATTGAAAATGGTGGATGCAAACTCATTTACTATTACTTGAAAATGATCACAACACACACACACACGCACCCCAAAAAAAACCTCAAACTTACACGTGTGAAACTTTCCAGATACTAGAAAATATTGCGATATTTCTAGAAAATTCCTATTTTTTATCTCTATAATATTATTTAAAAAGATATTTTTAAAAATAAACTTTGTTTTGTAAATTATTACATGAAATAACATTACAAATTACAAATAATAATAGAAATAGAAAAATATATAATAATTTTTTAAAATTATGGATTAAAATATGGAAAGTATATATTTTGCATTAAATAGGTTAACTATTATTTAATTTCTTAATTATTTTTAATACTATATATTTTAAAATAATAATCAATTCATATATATTCAAAGAAAAAAATCTATTCAAAATCTTGCTATATTTTTCACTATAATTTATTATATTTTATTTGAATATATATCAAAACAAAAGTTGAAAAATATTTAACTAATTTTATAAAAAGTTAGACACAAAAAACTATTTTTAAGAGTTCGTGGACTAACCACAAAAACTAGAGTCATTTAACAGTGCATATTAGAGTTATGTTTTCAAGATTATAAGTTTTTGCGGGTTAACCCGAATAATATTTTAGTTCACTGCAAAACGGGTTAAATAGAAATATTATTACAAATTGACAACTTTATCTATAATCATTAGTTAGCTATATTGTAAAATTCAGATACAATCAATTATCTTAAATTTCAAAACAATTTATTTTAAAAAATTACTCCGCGCTATAATTAGTGTGGGTTAAATCCTAGTTAGTACTTCAAATGGTAACTCAATTATTCTGAATTGCCAGTAAAATGATGTCAACAATTGTTTTTTTTTTTTTTGAGACTGGAATATTTTATTAATTTTTCTAAAATGTGTGACTGGTATATCTTGGAGTAAAAAGGTAGATAAAGTAAAAAGATGGAAAACAGATGACAAATAAAAAGGTAGAAAACAGATGAAAAGGAAAAAGCTAGAGTTATTTTTTCCATAATATTTAGATGGAAAGAAAGACAGACGTGTTTTTTTCCAGTAAATTAGCTCAATACCAAAATTTTCCATAATCTAATATTTAAATGGAAAGAGTGAGAGAAGAAGAAAAGTGTTTTCTTCTTGACTAGTAAAACTGTAAAGATGAATCTGATTTCCTTTTTTATTTTTTTCTGCTAAATCAGACAAATTACACGTGCACGCGATATATATAAAAACAATTCTTTTAATTAAAAAAAAATTATCGACGGAATTATTGTTTTTGCTAAAAAATTTACTTAGCATAGACTTATTTTCCATATATTAATTAGATGATATATTTTTAGGCCAAACATACAAGTTAGAGCCTATATGATCAACTCTCAAGAAAGTCTTTTTTTTTTCCAAATTAGTCATGAACCAAACTTGGACTATGTCAAATTTTGAAGACATTCGATGATAATTAAGACTATATATACACACATTAATGCCTAACAAAAAAAAGATCATGTAAGAAAAAACAAAATCAATAAAATGGATCTTCATCTCACCATTCCTTTACCGTTGGAACCCTGGGACAGTACAGAAGATGTCGGGCTTGTTTTCCCAAACTTACCAAAACAAGAAAACAGAGAAAAAACAAACTTTGTCAATCTCTTTGATTTAGTTAATGTATAGATTATTACACACGTGCGAAAATATTTACATGCAATGTATACACGAAAGTACCAACTAAAAAGTAACCAATTATTAAAGTTGACAAAGAAAAAAAAAGTAACTAATTATTGAATAACCTTGGGTGAGGATTTTGGGTGTGATGATTTTCCAGTACACATGATTAAGAGAAGAGATATATTTTAAAAAGTGGTTGTTAAGAACAATGTTTTTTTAACAAAAAGTGGTTGTTAAGAACAATAACTCAACCAAAAGCCGAACTCCTTTACAAGCTCTTTTTTTTTTAAGTCACAACTTATAATGAACTCTAAATTAAAAAGAAGTAGAATAAAAATATTACTTGATGAGTGAATGAGATAAGAGATGAAGTGATCAATTTATAGAGATCGAAGAATGACGAAGCAAAAACACAAACAAGTTTGGGCATTGGTAGCTGTCTTAAGTGGCGTCTGTTGCTGCATCAGCAACAAGCTTTAATTAGGGTTTTCTTCATGATTTTCTTTGTTATTTCAAAAGAATAATGTTTTCAATATAAATGTCTCAGCAGACTTCTACGAACATGTAATTTGAAGTCAATATATGAAACTATTTGTGTTCTATTTTTGGTTGCATGTAAACTTACATCATATTGAGTTATTCATATAGCAACCAACCATTTTAGTTTTTATATTAGTAACATTTATTCGATATGTAACACCCCACAAAAAAAAAACTTATTTCCAACGGTAATATTCATAGAAATTACCATTTTCAATGAATATCTGACAAATTATAATCCATCAGAATATGTGCGTTTGAAACATTATTCGTCGAATTTTTTTAACAGATTTTGTGCTCGATGTAATTTGCTAAATCTATGGTGGCACATGAAACCAGAACTTATCTGTGTGGCATAATGGGGTTCTCCTAACCACTATGTGCCACCATAGATCTAGCAACTTACATCGATTGTAAGTATAAATTGTAACTACAATAACACTCAAATTAATCACATGGATACAAAATTTTAGGTTGGTTTATAAGAGATGAAAGAACTCAATGAATCCTATAATTGTTAATGTAAAAACACAAGTGCAACTATATGCTTAATTGTCCGGGGCCTTGTGGTTGGGTGGTTGGGGACAGGGGTGCTACCACACTTCGAGTTCGATCCACCTGCTGTGCGAAACTAAGTCACATTTTTTTGGATACCCACACGGATATGGGCCTATTGTTTACGGTCCATTTAAAAATCCGAGACCTATCTGTGGGTTGCCATTCCCTCATGGATTAGTTTGAACCCCTCCATAAACCTGTGATTACCCTGAGTTACCAAAAAAAAAAAAAAAAAAAAACCTATGAACCAGGAGTATTTGTCATATTTGATCGAATCTGAGATTCTCAATATACATTTTTAAGTTACTAACATAAATTGTATTTATCTGCATAGATATATACATATTTCTCGATTTCAGCTTGATAAACAATTAAGAGAGTGCTAAGTTATTTTTTTTTTTGGTAAAAAAGAGAGAGTGCTAAGTTGATAATGCTGTCCCATAAAAAGCAAATTGATAGAGCTCTCATGCACCAAACTTTCTGATTAAACTTCCCACTCATGCATCTTTGTAATTTTCCTAGCGTCCTTAATTATTCCTTCATTCATGTTCCTTCACACATCTCATCTTTGGGAAGTATTTCAATTATTTAATCTTACTTTGTTTTTTTTTGTTTTTGATAAAAAAACCAAAAATACTAGAATAGTGTACAATCTAAATATTTAAATACTCATCGCGACTAAATATATGTAATCATTTGACATTTCATATCACATTTCAGTTTGATCTCTTTTATTTTATATAGGTTCACAAATAGCTTAAATACAAGCTTGAATGAAATAATTGTGAAAACTGACCAAGGTACGTAACTTGACTAAAACTGCAAACGAAAACTTTAACTCGTATATAACCATACAGAAACAATAATGAAATTCATGACAGACACGTTCCAAGTGCGTTTTTGTAAACCATAAACGCTATCTATTTGAGTTTGGATTTTTCGTTTACAATAGACAACGATATTCAATAAAAATATGCAGTATTATAAAATATATTATTTTATAAACATATTTTCACATGTAAACGAATACGTACAAATTCTAATCTTTTTATTTGAACTATATATATGAATGTTGTATTATTACCGCCAAAGAAATATATAGCTTTGTACACTTTGGAGTCACGTTCTCTTTAAGGGACTCGTGGCCCTCCTTATACAAACAAAATTTTCAAACTTTTAACCAAGAGGTTGTTAGCCTAACAAACCTCAATCTTGAATGTTTCTTGGTGAGTCATCTATTTCAGAGAAAGTGGTCGACAAAACTATTTACGATTTTGTCTTATCCTATTATATCGCTAATTTTCCTAAATTATAAGCGCGGGATAATGTTTTGAAAATATATGTGAGAATAATGCAAAAGGTTAAGAGGAATGTCATACTGTTAAGTTAGGTCCTTGATTGGAAAAAGGAACCTAACTCATGCAATCCTTAAATCTCAAGTCTTGTGTTTTTTTTTTGTCGTGGGCATGGCAAAACACCAACATGCATGATTAGGGTTTAGTGACAAATTGACCACGTAACATCTATGAAAGACATGTGTGTGAGATTGACGTATAGTAATATTATGTGTGGGGGGGGGGGGGGGGGGGGGGGGGGTTGGGGGATGTCGGGCATTTACTTGTGACTACTTGTGACTCTAGGTCTGTTCGTTTGGCAGCCACAGGAGGCTGCGGCCGCGGCCGGCGGCCAAAGGTTGTTCGTTTGCCTGTCGCAGCCTCCTGCGGCCAAACGCAGCGTCTGGTCGCAGCGTTCTGCGATTCAAATTTTTGGACGCTGGATTTCTCTAGCGTTGCGTTGCGATCTGACCTGCGACTGAAATGGTAAAAGACGAAAATACCCTTGTTATTACAATAAATTACAAAAATGCCATTTGCCCTAAAATCAATTCTAAGTGTCGATCTCTTCTCTTTGCGCCGAAAGTCATGTATTCGCTGAAGTTTTTCATCGACTTCACTTCTCCCTTCATCTCGTCTCCCTTGTTCTTGATGAAGCAGTAGAGTCTCTGACCTGCGACTTCTCGTCTCCCTTCATCTGATTCGATTGTCGGTGAGGTATCTCTCTTGTTGCATCTCTTCTCCCTTTTTCTGTATCTGATTCATCGATTCGATTGCTCTTGCTCTGGTATAATTGGGACAGTATCATTCTCTTATCCATTATATATTTGATCGTTTCCGACACTGTAGAAGTGAAATTGCTTGGGATTGGGTGTTATCAAGCTCGCTAAAGTTTGAATCTTTTAGTTCTACTTCAATCTGCTTTGTTACTCGTTGGTTCTCACTTTAAATCATGTAGGCTTGCTTATTGTTTTCATTCTCTGGGTTTGAGCAAAGTTCTTCAGGTCATTAGGTTGCTTCACGCTACGTTAAGTTTAAGCTCAGTGATTTGTATCTTTATATAAATGTGACTAAATGTTTGACTTGAGAGAGGGATGTAACGTATTATTGGTTCCACTTTCTTGATGCTACTCAATGAGTTGGTTTTGATGAATTTCAAAGCGTTCTTTCTATTTTCCTGTTTTGCAGTCAGGAGGTTCTGGATGTTAGAATTTGCGGAATAAGGAGAGGAGACAATCAACTTGTGATTGAATCCCCTTAACCTACACAAAACGAACTCGTTCTCAAGAGAGAAGAAACAACTAGTTTGAGACTAATCCTAGTATAGTAACACAACAATTAAGGAGTTTGTGTACTTAATAAAGAGGATTAGAATCAGTAATCTAGTGTTTGTAGAGTGTTAATCATGTCTCTTATTATTGAAGAGCATGAAGAACAAGAGAGAGAGAGAGAGAAATCTCTTTGTTATTGTTTTGTGTTTGTTTTTGATGATTGATACATGGTGATTACATTCTCTATTAATAGAGAAACACAGATGGTGAATGATCAAAACAAGGAGAGGAAAATATGGAGAAGATCATGGAGGAAAACAAGGAGTGTAAAACATTCACCACTTAGAAGTGGTGCACTTAGAAGTGGAGCACTTAGAAGTGGAGCACTTAGTTGCCTTCTAGAAGGCTCTCCATGATCTCTCACTCTCCATTGAATCTTTTTCTCTAATACTCCCCCGCAAGTTTGGTCGTCGGGACGCCAAAAGGACCAAAGGCCAAGCTTGCAACACGCAAATGACTACCTCATTAAAAACCTTAACATAGAAAACCTCTTGGGATAAAACTATGTTAAGGGAAAAAGAGTATAGTCTTCACGGTTGCTTGATGTAGCTATGACCCCGGTTTAAGAAAAAAAAATTGAACCGGCTCCTTTCTCCCAAGTGTTTCCATTCCTTTAGTCCTTATTGACTTGATTTCTCTTCTTATGGACCTCTTCATTTCATCTATAGCTTCTTTTTAGAATTTCCACGCATTCCTCCTCTCCTTTAAACCTTCATCATTCATGAGATGTAAAGAAATTTTTTAAAGTATATGTCGTGGGGTTTAAGAAATAAATAGATGAAACTTGAGTTTTTAAATGAGAGAATTACTAGTAATTAATCTATGGACTATTAATAAGGTAATGAAATTAAAAAAAAAATTGGGATAGAGTTTAGAGGGTAGCCTTTTGAGATGAAGAAGATTTTGAGATGCGGTTTGGTCATCTTGAGATTGATCTCCCCCGCAATCTTGACTTGTTCATGGTTTAAAAACCATCTCTTGAACCTTGAAACCTTGTGCATAACCAATCTTGACATCTTGTGCACATCCGATCTTGAGTTCCATCAACTTTACACTAGCACACATGCATTGGACTGATTCAAAGTATCCCACCAGCTTGCCTCTCCACTAGAACTTCCACCATAGCCACCTTGGGTCTGCTATCTTCAGGTCAGCCTCTTCGGTCTGCCATCCTCAAGTCAGCCGGGTGAAACTAGGTTGGGCTTGTCTTGTGGTCTCTGAAACTTGATGGTTACTGGTTCAAGCTCCAAGCTTGGTTGCTGTGTCTTCTCATGGCTTTCTTGAAGCCTTTAGAATTTGAATCTAGCCACCAGCTGACCTCCAGCCCGCATGACTGATTCTGAACAAATTACACTCGCCATGTCTTCCTGAGACATATTAGAGAGTATGGAGAATAAGTATGGGGTTTTAGAGAATAAGTAACCAAAGAATAAGTAACTAGAGAATAAGTAACCAGAGAATAAGTAACCAGAGAATAAGTAACCAGAGAATGAAGTTTAGAGACTGGTGAAGAATGCAGAGAATGAGCGGAAGTATAAGAGAATGGAGAATGAAGAATTTGCTCAAGAGTTCAAATGGACAGAGATTTGCTCTGTTTTCTTGAGTTTTGCGGAAACAACAACAACCAATAACCACAAGGTTTTGGTGTTTTTTTTTTTTTTTTTTTTTTTTTTTTTTTTTTTTTAATAGATGTTACAAAAGGAACCGTTGGATAATGAGTTTAACCATCGGTCAAAGACAAATACTCACGGAATAACACATGGAAAATGAGTTTTCCGTGAGCTTTAAACAACAAGAACCACAAAATAACACAAGATTTAGTGTCTTCCGTGGCTTTAAACAAGAAAACAAGGGGACTTGAATTCATCAAGGTTTTATGCTTATTACTCATAAGAGTAAAGCTTTACCATGGTTCTCTCCCTTTTAATATTTTAAAGAGAACAAAGGGACTTGGATTCATCAAGGCTTTATGCTTATTACTCATAAGAGTAAAGCTTTACCATGGTTCTCTCCCTTTGCCATTTTAAAGAAAACAAGTGACTAAGAGATTGAATGGGGCTTTAAAGAATGGTTCTTCACCACATCATCCATTTCTTTTCTCCTCACTGTCCAAAAACGAGTTTAACATGAAACAAGAGATGACTTGGAGATTGGAATGGAGCTTAGAGAGGATGAGAGAGTAAGGACCAAGAACCAGGATCTAAGTGTTCCCATTCCCGAGGGAAGGTGCTTAAGAATCCGTGGGTTTATCAAGGCTTTATTTCTCCTTCACCCAGCCACCATTTCTTTTCTCTTCACGGTCAACATCTCTTGAGAGACGAGTTTAACAAGTCACCAAGAAAGACGCTCTGATACCATGTTAGAATTTGTGGAATAAGGAGAGGAGACAATCAACTTGTGATTGAATCCCCTTAACCTACACAAAACGAACTCGTTCTCAAGAGAGAAGAAACAACTAGTTTGAGACTAATCCTAGTGTAACATCCCGATTTCTGGTATATGCGGAGAGGCTTATAAGAATTAATTTGGCTACCTATGTCACCAAAGTGCACTTACCTTTTCCGATCACTTGCCCGAAAGAACTCCAGAGTTAAGCGTGCTTGGGCTGGAGTAGTCTAAGGATGGGTGACCTTCCGGGAAGTGATTCGCGGTAGCGTGTGAGTGAGGACAAAACACGGGGAAAGGTCACGTGGTGATTGCAGGGTTAGTAAACAAGTATTACAAGCCTCCCGGACTAACGCACCGGCCGTCGGACAAGGGTGGGGCCCACGGGCCGGGAGATGTCGTTGGGGCCCACAGGTAGGGGCGGTCGGGGCGTTATAAGTGGTATCAGAGCCGAACCCAAACACGTGTGTGAAGTCAGATGGGCTCACACCGTCTAGGGTGACGATCCTGGTGCGCAACGAGGACGTTGCGCTCTGTGAGTGGGGGTGATTGTAACATCCCGATTTCTTGTATATGCGGAGAGGCTTATAAGAATTGATTTGGCTACCTATGTCACCAAAGTGCACTTACCTTTTCCGATCACTTGCCCGAAAGAACTCCAGAGTTAAGCGTGCTTGGGCTGGAGTAGTCTAAGGATGGGTGACCTTCCGGGAAGTGATTCGCGGTAGCGTGTGAGTGAGGACAAAATACGGGGAAAGGTCACGTGGTGATTGCAGGGTCAGTAAACAAGTCTTACGAGCCTCCCGGACTAGCGCATCGGCCGTCGGATAAGGGTGGGGCCACAGGCCGAGAGAGGGCGTGGGGCCCACTGGTAGGGGCGGTCGGGGCGTTATAAGTGGTATCAGATGGGCTCACACCGTCTAGGGTGACGATCCTGGTGCGCAACGAGGACGTTGCGCTCTGTGAGTGCGGGTGATTGTAACATCCTGATTTCTGGTATATGCGGAGAGGCTTATAAGAATTAATTTGGCTACCTATGTCACCAAAGTGCACTTACCTTTTCCGATCACTTGCCCGAAAGAACTCCAGAGTTAAGCGTGCTTGGGCTGGAGTAGTCTAAGGATGGGTGACCTTCCGGGAAGTGATTCGCGGTAGCGTGTGAGTGAGGACAAAACACGGGGAAAGGTCACGTGGTGATTGCAGGGTCAGTAAACAAGTCTTACGAGTCTCCCGGACTAGCGCACCGGCCGTCGGACAAGGGTGGGGCCCACGGGCCGGGAGATGTCGTTGGGGCCCACAGGTAGGGGCGGTCGGGGCGTTATACCTAGTATAGTAACACAACACTTAAGGAGTTTGTGTACTTAATAAAGAGGATTAGAATCAGTAATCTAGTGTTTGTAGAGTGTTAATCATGTCTCTTATTATTGAAGAGCATGAAGAACAAGAGAGAGAGAGAGAGAAATCTCTTTGTTATTGTTTTGTGTTTGTTTTTGATGATTGATACATGGTGATTACATTCTCTATTTATAGAGAAACACAAGTGGTGAATGATCAAAACAAGGAGAGGAAAATATGGAGGAGATCATGGAGGAAAACAAGGAGAGTAAAACATTCACCACTTAGAAGTGGTGCACTTAGAAGTGGAGCACTTAGAAGTGGAGCACTTAGTTGCCTTCTAGAAGGCTCTCCATGATCTCTCACTCTCCATTGAATCTTTCTCTCTAATACTGGACTAGATCAAAAATAAACAAGAAATATGGCTATTGATGTAAGTAATTTGTGGGTTATTTATTTGCTGATATTGTGATTGATTTTATAGTTTACAATCAAGTTGCCCTCTTGCTTACGGTAATTGCTCGATAATTGTTTGATAGAAACCACAAAATCCTAAGAAAGCCACTCGGGAGTTTACTAACTAAGAAACTCAACTAAATGGTTATAATATGACTTTGGAAATCTGAAGTTTTCATCACCATAAAGGGTATACGTATATTTCTGAACTTGTAGTCGCTAATTGCAATGAGGCCAGATTAAAGGGTAAGTGACAAAATGAGTGATTCAGAAGTAGATATTTTGGCATTGTTGAATTAATGTGAAAAATCATGACTGATTTAACTTTTTTGTTCTTTTTTTGGTTTTCTGATTTAGCATTATACAGTCTACTCTTCTTATGGCTTAATATGGGCTTGAGTTTAGTGATTAGTCTGACAGACCAGATTTTTTTGTGTGAGTTTAGTGATTAGTCTGACTTGAGTTTGAGATAATTAGAGAGACCTTAGAACACGTTACCAGCCTTGAACACGTTATTTATTTGCTGATATTGAGTGTTCTCCTCAAGTTTGCAGCAGATATACTAAAACCAGAAGAAGGTGAGTTTACAAGAGTACACTCTGTTTTGACGAATGGAGATCGATATCGACCATTTAAAGATTGTATTGGAGCACTTGATGGAACTCATGTCCTAGTTCGTCCTCCTAGTCGAACTGCAGAAGCATATAGAGGTAGAAAGCGGGAACCTACAATGAATGTCCTTGCTATATAAAACTTCGATATGAAATTCATATACGCATATGTCGGTGTACCAGGTAGAGCACATGATTCAAAGGTTTTGACTCATTGCGCGAGGTATGAATCTTCTTTTCCACATCCGCCTAATGGAAAGTACTATCTAGTTGACTCCGGATATTCCACCAGGACAGGGTATCTTGGTCCGCATCGTAAGATGCGATATCATCTTGAGCAATTTGCTAGAGGAGGACCACCTACGAACACACGAGAGTTGTTCAACCGAAAGCATTCGAGTTTGCGATCATTTATTGAACGAACATTTGGAGTATGGAAAACAAAATGGAGGATTTTGGATCGTAAGCATCCAAAGTATGGTTTGACTAAGTTGATTAAGCTTGTAACAGCGACGATGGCACTACACAACTTCATACGTGATACAGATCGAGAAGATTATGATTTTGTACGTTGGCAAAACAGAGAAGATTATAATGTTCATGGTGATGAAGAAGGAGCAGGAGAAGAAGAAGTTGATGATAGTAGCAGTGATGATGATCATGGTGGACATATTCCATATGAGCCGACCGGTGATAGAGCGATGGAAGCTTTGCGTGACACCATCACAAATGAATATGGTAGAGGACGTCGATTACCTTATTAAATATTATAGTTTATGACTTTTTTTTTTAAAGTTTATTTAAGACTTGTTGTATTACTTTTGTTTTGTTATACTTTATGATCTTATGTATTACTTTTGTTTTATGTTAGTTAAATGATTTAGTTTAATATGATTGTTTTAATTTAGTTTATGATTTTTTATCATAAAAATTATAATATTCTAATTATATTTAAATTTAAAATTATTAATATGATTGTTAACTAATAAAAAATTAATATGGATGTACAAAATTTAAACTATATTGTTTACCAAAAATATAAATGTATAAAATTCATAAAAAATAATTTGAATTAAGTGAAAAACTATGGTTAATATATTTAAAAAAAAAAAAAAAACTATCGCGAGCGTCAGGCAAACGAACAGACCTGCAGCCAGACGCTGCGTCCAGACGCACAGCTATCAAACGAACAAACCTGCGACCAGTCGCAGAGACCAGACGCGCGACTGCCAAACGAACAACAACCGCTGCGTCTGGTCGCAGCGTCTGACCGCAAGCCGCAGCCGCAGACGCCAGCGGCTGCAAAACGAACATACCCTCTATCTTCTCTGTTGGGGGCATTTGGCCGTTACATTACTCTGATCTCAAGCAAAGCCCCATTATCATTATTTTGTCACTTAGAAACACACACACTAGACAAATTATTTACCGATTGTAAATCTTGGTGAGTATTTTCTCTGAATATCAAAGTATAAATTTTGAGCTTACAAAAACATGATAAAATTACCATATATAGATAGTGGTTCATTGAATTCTCGCTCAATATCTCTAATTTCCACCATTATCATTTTTGTAAGATATCTATTATACTCACTCGTCACTATAATACAATCTTATTCGTAATGGGATATGTAAACTAATTGGAGGTGAGATATCTTAACTGATTGGAGGTTGGGTACCCTTTGTCACGTCTGGCAATCGAATGGCCATATTTTTAACTAATTAACTAAACAAAGAAAATTGGATTATAACGTTTTACTACGTCCGACCAATACTTAGTTTCGAGCTGTCTTAAGTTTGAAGCGAAAATGTTGAAAAAATCCACTTAAAATTAGATACGGATTTTCCGTGACTAACGAAAATAATCCATGCCTATTTTGAATTTAGCCACAGATTATCATGAAAAAAGTTTGTGACTATATATCTAGTTAATCCTTACTAACATCCGGTCTGCGGTAATTAGTAGCTACGCAATATACCACAAAACCACACTATTTTTGTGGCCATAAAATACGGTTGGCCTGGCCACTTACAATCCAAAATGTGGGAATTTTGGACCTTCGGTCCATAAACCCCTCCAATACTCGGAGTCAGCTTTTAGATATTCCGATTTAAAATTAACCTACCATTCTAAAGAAGATTTGAACCCAGGGCACAAAGAAACCAATCCCCTTATACTATCACTAGGTCATCACCCCTTTGGTTATAAGTTATAACGATGCTGCCTCGTTATTATCGTGGTTAGTCGTTTCGCTATTGCTACGGATTATCCATAGCCGAGTTATTATGGCCACTGTATTTCTATGACCAAAAAGCTATAGAAACGGCGAGAGACTTAGAGAGAAAGACAACATGAGTATCACGTGTTTTGTTCAATCTTAAATATGTTGCCTGGGCTTTTTAATTCCGTTAGGTTAATTTTGAGTGAATTGGGTACATATACACGGTTGACCCGAAAATTTACAAACTAATTTTCGGGCATCTCCATCAATAAATTCCTCATTGGGGTTCTTAACAAATTTTTAATAATATTTTTGTTATTAGTGAATAATTAAGATCCTTTGTTTTTTTTACTCTTTCATTGATGAACCCAGACCATCCGCATCGGTGAGAGGTGTCTCACCAAAAAAAAAATTGATTTTTTTTTAATTAAATAAGTAAATTAAAAAAAAAAGTTAGACCAATGATAAGTTGACACGTCATCACCCATTGTCTCAATGTGTGTCTCACACGAGACCGTGTCTCGCTCTCTCTCATTCTCTCTTTCTTGCTTTTTTATTTTTTCTTATTTTTTTATTCTGAGACATATGTGAGACACCTACTGATGTGGGTGTTCTTAGACCATCCGCATCGGTGAGAGGTGTCTCACCGAAAAAAATTGATTTTTTTTAATTAAATAAGTAAATTAAAAAAAAAAGTTGGACCAATGATACGTTGACATGCCATCACCCAATGTCTCAATGTGTGTCTCACATGAGACCGTGTCTCGCTCTCTCTCCTTCTCTCTTTCTTGTTTTTTTAATTTTTCTTATTTTTTTATTGTGAGACATATGTGAGACATCCACTGATGTGAATGCTCTATTTATTTATTGTAATAATAATTTTAATAATAATTAAACATTTATTTGAACTTTTTATTTATTGTAATAATAATTTTAAACATACAATAATTATAAAACAAGATTACTTGTTCATTACATTTTGGGCTAGAGCTGCCAAAGCAGCAAATTGGTCGGCCAAATTGGTGGCCATCTTGTATTCACTCAATGCAAGTTCCATATATGCTGGATCCTCGAGAGATGCACGATAAGCTGGAGTATTTCAACAAAGCCAAACATAATGAAGTTAGTGACTTGAGCAAAGAGAATCTCTATTAAAGAATGACTCGCAAATGCAAACCTAGAGCTGTGTTCTTCAAAGCACGCCTCGCCATGTTTGGGTGGTCAAAGACATAAGCTTCTGTGCTCCTATTGTTCTCGACCTGCACCAAAAACAAAAAAAACAGTTGAAAAGTTTCAGTGAATGAGCAGCTGATTCAAAAAAACAGGAACGTCCTCCCTCATGAAGGATCCGATTCACTATGTAGAGAGAAGAAGACATACTATCTTTAGAAGCTCAGCTTTAAGTTCAGATGCAAGCTGCTTTCTAACAAACTTTCTAACAGCATTAACAGCATTAGTATCCGCCACGGCCATCATGTCCATTATCTCTCCCTCTCCAGGCAATGTTATTGCTTTGGCTATAAATTCCTACACAATAGATAAAGAAATATGATTTAAAATTGATTACGGAACCGAAAATTGATGATGCAGAAGATGAGGAAGGAGAGATTTCACTCGTGATTGATCACCTAAATGACCAAGAGGAACCAGTAGGAAAACAAGTGGATAAGAAAACCAGACCTCCTTTACCGAGGGCTTCAAAGGATATACAACGGAATCAAGGTAACTCATCTGTCTCAACATCGAAGGACAGAGCTCCTTCTATTTCAAACAGAAGAGCTACCAACAAAAAACAATAATTATGTCAGCGTTCTCATGGAATATGCGCGGATTCAACAAACCCAAAAAACATTCCGTGATCCGAAGTTGGGTAAATAACAAATCTCTTCAGTTTGGTTGTTTACTGGAAACAAGAGTCAAGGAGACTAAAGCGTCAAGGATTGTCGCTTCTGTATTCAAAGGTTGGTCTTTTATGTCAAACTATGAGCACCATCGGTTGGGCCGCATCTGGGTTCTGTGGAGAGAAAATGTGCGACTCACACCAGTGTTCAAAAGTGAGCAATTGATTACATGTTCGGTATTGCTGGAAAATAAAGCGGAGGAGTTCCTCGTTTCATTTATTTATGCAGCTAACACAGTTGAAGGAAGAAAGTCTCTGTGGATGGACCTAAGAAATCAGCAAGACTCACCTCTCTTCAGGAACAAACCGTGGCTTATCTGCGGAGATTTTAACGAAATCTTAGAAGGTGAAGAACATTCTGGTTACAACTTCTCTCCTTCAACACCTGCAGGAATGAGAGACTTTCAAAATCTCGTCCGATATTGTTCCTTCACGGACCTGAGTTCTCACGGGCCTATGTTCACTTGGTGCAATAAACGCGGAGAGGGGCTGGTATGCAAGAAGTTGGATAGAGTTCTGGTGAATGATACCTGGTTAAATTTACAGCCTCAATCTTACTGCGTTTTTGAGGCTGGTGGGTGCTCAGACCATTTAAGAAGCAGAATCATGATAGAGGCTGACACAACGAGAGGTAGAAGGCCATTCAAATTCATCAATGCATTAACTTCTCTACCACAATTCTTTGATGTCGTGAAGGATTTTTGGGATTCTACGGAGAGATTATTCATCTCAACCTCTGCGATGTTTAGATTCTCAAAAAAACTAAAAGCATTAAAACCGATTTTAAGAACTCTTGGGAAAGAGAAGCTAGGAAACCTACCAAGGAGAGCTAAGGAAGCACATAAAAATCTATGTCTACGGCAGGCAGAAACTTTAGCGGACCCATCACCAGAGAAGGTATGGATAGAAGGCGAGGCATATGAAAAGTGGCAAAAGCTTGCCGATTTGGAGGAAGAGCTGCTCAAGCAACAATCTAAGGTCCACTGGCTTGGTGTTGGAGATCAAAACAACGTATTCTTTCACAAATCCTGTCAAATAAGGAAAATGAAGAATACAATAAGAGAAGTGAGGGATTCAAATGGTGAAGTGATTACAGACGGATGGAAATCAAAACAGAGGCAGAGCGGTATTTCAAAGACTTCTTAACTCTATCTCCCACCGACTTTGTGGGGATTTCAGTGGATAGTCTTGAGGAAATTTTGGATTATCGTTGCTCTGACGAAGATAAGGAAAAGTTAGTTATGGAAATCACCGATGAAGAAATTAAGAAAACATTATTTGGTATGCCTGGAAGCAAATCCCCGGGGCCAGACGGGTATACGAGCGAATTCTTCAAAGCTACTTGGTCTATTTGGGGTTCGGACTTCACCGCTGCTATCAAGTCTTTTTTCGTGAAAGGCTTTCTTCCAAAAGGAGTAAACACAACAATCTTAGCCCTAATACCAAAGAAAGAATCAGCCACCGAAATGAAAGATTATCGACCGATTTCGTGTTGCAACGTGCTGTACAAGGTCATCTCAAAAATCATAGCCAACAGGTTGAAATACCTTCTATCAAACATGATTGGATTAAATCAATCAGCTTTTGTCAAGGAACGACTTCTAATGGAGAACGTCCTTCTTGCTACGGAGTTGGTAAAGGATTACCACAAGAACTCGGTATCACCACGTTGTGCAATGAAAATAGACATCTCAAAAGCTTTTGACTCGGTTCAATGGAGTTTCATGTTGAATACTTTAGAAGCTCTGAAACTCCCTAGTACCTTTATTCACTGGATAAAATTGTGTGTCTCGACAGCCTCATTCTCCGTCCAAATTAATGGAGAATTGGCAGGATTTTTTAAAAGCGAGAGAGGCCTAAGACAAGGGTGCGCGCTCTCACCTTACCTTTTCATAATCTGCATGAACGTCCTTTCAAGACTCATCGATAAAGCCGCATCGGAGAGACGGATAAGGTACCATCCGAAATGTAAAATTCTAAACTTAACTCATCTATGCTTTGCAGATGATTTAATGGTGTTTGTGGAGGGTCACAAACACTCTATTGAGGGTATTCTTAATATCTTTGCCGAGTTTGGGAAGATCTCTGGTCTGAGGATTAGCATGGAGAAATCATCTATATACATGGCAGGGGTCTCAGATTCTAATCGTGTCGAACTGCAATCAAGAGTACCGCTGATAGAAAGAAAGCTTCCGGTTCGTTACTTGGGTTTACCTCTTCTTACAAAAAGAATGACAGCAAATGATTATATACCTCTCTTGGAAAAAATTAGAGACAGAATCGGCTCTTGGACAGCTAGACATCTTTCTTACGCAGGCAGGCTACAGCTTATTAAATCGGTGATAACCAGCATAACAAATTTTTGGATACAAGCCTTTAGACTTCCAAATGGGTGCATTGAGGAGATCGAGAAATTATGCGGCGCGTTCCTTTGGTCCGGGCCAGAGCTGAATGGAAGAAAGGCAAAAGTATGTTGGAGTCAAGTTTGTACGCAAAAAGATGAAGGAGGACTAGGGATAAGACCTATCAAAATCGCAAACAAGGTCTGTTGCTTGAAACTTATTTGGAGAATCCTCTCATCTCAGCCTTCGCTTTGGGTGATATGGATAAAGCAGACTTTGATTAAGAACTCGTGTTTCTGGGAAATTAAAGACGGACATGCCTCAGGCTCCTGGATGTGGAGAAAACTACTCAAGTATCGGGAATTGGCAAAGCGATTTCATAAAGTTGATATTCGTAACGGTGCTACAACTTCTTTTTGGTATGATTCTTGGTCGAAGATAGGACGATTAAGGGATATCACGGGGAGCCGAGGAGACATTGATCTCGGTATCCCAAATGAGGCAACTGTGGAGTACGCTATTTTACACCATCGTCGACGAAACCATCGTCAGGAGATCCTGAACAGAATCGAAGATGCGATTACACTCGCAAGACAACAATATCAGGAAACACAAACTGCTCAGGACATTTCACTCTGGTTAATCGCTGAGAACAAATACAAAAACTCATTCACAACTAAAGGTACATGGACCCTTATTCGAGAGGAGAGAAGAAAGGAAGACTGGACTAAGGGAATTTGGTTCAAAAAAGCTACACCGAAATACTCTTTCACGGCCTGGCTGGCACTAAAAAACAGGCTTCCAACGGGTGACCGTATGAAGACTTGGTTCAGGGGCCACAACTCAAAATGCATCTTATGTAGCACCATGGAAGAAACTAGGGATCATCTCTTTTTTCAATGCTCGTACGCATCTGAAATCTGGGCACTTCTAATGAGAAGATTGCTAGGAAGAAGATATACAACTTCATGGGATGACATCATCAAGCTGCTACATGACGGTACTCTCAATAACCCAACTCTGTTCTTGGTTAGATACTCGTTCCAGGCGACACTCTATCACATCTGGCGAGAAAGGAATGCTCGAAATCATGGCGACCCGGCGCTACCCCACCAACGTCTACACAAGCTCATAGACAAGAATGTGCGAAACAGATTAACATCGATAAGGAAATCAGGAAGCCATGCTTTCGAAGACGGTATGATGGTTTGGTTCTCAAACCAACCATAATCTCTTTCTTGGATCTCATGTACGGTTTTACTCGTATAAACTATCTTCTCTAGGCTTTCTCTTTTTCGGTTTATCGGCTACTTGTTTCCGATTTGTTTTCCTCGATCAATGGTTAGCACTTGTTGTATAAACGTTTTTTTGGTTGAATAAATTTTACATTCGATTCAAAAAAAAAAAAAAAAAAGAAATATGATTTAAAAGACGCATCCTACACTTCCTTGTATAATCGTGTGGTTGATAAGGGAATGTAGAGCCATACATTTGTTAGAACTAATTTTTTGTCAAAGCTCGAGGGCTTGATAAAATTGTGTTAGTGTGAAAAAAAAATGAGTTAAGCTCTTTCTAATGAAATGTTTTCATTGACCGAGAAATGTTTTCTCGTGTATATATTTTGGAATGGTTGTGTCATTAATTTAAATGATGAACAATATGAGAGAAAAAAGACCACACGTGCGTCGATCACACATTGGGCCTTGTTGGGCTCGTGGACTTTTAGAGGTATCGATCGATACCCCTTGGTATCGATCGATACTCAACATGCCGACTTAAAAATTGCAGCCGCTAGAATATTCTGAGGAATATTCCTTTTCTGTCTGGGAAAAACCCTAGCCTCTCTCCTATATATATAGTCCGATTTTCACCATAAAAATCATCCTCTGATACACTAAAAACACATCCTAAAAGTTCTAGCAAAAGTTTCTTCAATTCCCTACTGCTTAGAGTAAGTTTCTAATCGAGAGTATCGTAGAATAATGGTCAACAGATCTGATATCAAGTGTAGATGATACAGTTAAACTTTGGTTGTATCCTGGGACTCATGGATCTATTAAAACCCGTCGCACTGCGGGAGATTCTTAGAGTTAAGGAAAGAGATTCATCTCGCCTCCTTAGATTTATTTATTGCTTTATCGTTTTATGAATCGTCTGTTCCTTACTGTTTATTTATACAATCGTGATTAAATCTTATCCTGTTTATTGTGCTAAATTTTGGTCCTACAATCTTAACTCTAAGAAGATCCGATTTTGTTTTATTACTTCAATCGGATCTTTAATCACGAGTAAATAAACGTTTTCAAACGATTTTTTTAAAACGATTCTTCTACTGCTGATGATACTCAAACGTTATCAAAAAGTTTGTTAGCAACTTGAAACGTGTAGTAGAGGCAATCTCTCTTTCTATTTTTTAAGAAGATGTTCATCTGCTAGTGATACTCAAACGTTATCAAAAAGCTGTTTAGCAACTTGAAACGTGTAGTAGAAGCAGTACTGCTTTAAACATCTTCTAAAAATTGTCTTTCATTGCGATTAATGAATGGTAGAATCAACGAACACAACTCATGTTTTTGATAGGTTCGATTACGATCGAAGCCTTGTGAGTATCGATCGACACCCTATGGTATCGATCGATACTAGACAAAAATTGTATCGGTCGACACTGAGGTGCATCGATCGATACTATGCAAAAAGTTGTCTCGATCGGCACTGAGGTGTATCGATCGATACTATGCAAAAAGTTGTATCGATCGACACTGAGGTGTATCGATCGATACTATGCAAAAGTTATATCGGTCGACACTGAGGTGTATTAATCGATATTATGTAAAAATGCTGTATCGATCGACACTGAAGTGTATCGATCGATACTATGCAAAAAGTTGTATCGATCGACACTGAGGTGTATCGATCGATACTATGCAAAAAGTTATATCGGTCGACACTGAGGTGTATCGATCGATACTATGTAAAAAAGTTGTATCGATCGACACTGAGGTGTATCGATCGATACTATGCAAAAAGTTGTATCGATCGACACTGAGGTGTATCGATCGATATTATGCATCGACCAGTTTGGGTCTGAATCGATCGATCATGTGTAAAATTCACTTGCATCCCGTAGGGCATCGATCGACACCGTGTGTTCTTCGATAGACACCTACAGTCGCATCGATTGAGTCTGTGCAAAATTCTTTTGCATTGATCGATACTGTGTATGGATCGATCGACACCATAGGTGTGTATCGATCGACACTGTGTGCATCGATCGACACCAATGCGATTTGGTTCGATATTTAGAATTGCAATTCTTAACTATATATCGGTACAAACGTGAAGCTTGTGTACAAGCGAGTGGTTACCTTGGAACGTTTTAAAACGCTCCCGGGTTAGGGTTTGCGAACACCTAACATCAAACACGTCTAGAATGGTTTGACGAACACTCTGAGGAGGTTCTAACTTGAACGCGCGTTTGCGGTTGAAAACTTTAGAACACGCACATGCGGTTCTAGTTGTTTCGATAAGCGGATTTTAAATTAGAATTTTAATTCCGTATCGATATTAAAAGAATACATATCATAAAAGGGTGGTTGTTTCTTAGTCAAAGTCACATATAATAATCATTATGATTATGAGTTTGCAGACGTTTATAAACGGTTCGACAAGTGACAACTTTGCGGTACTAATCCCGCGTCGTTTAGCATTTACGAACGTCTCATAGTGTTTCTCGTAAAATTGGGTAAAACATTTATCAAACGCGATTCAAGAAACGAATCAGCGAACGCTCTATCGTAGGCTCAGATTAGAACGCGTGATAGCGATTCTAAAACGATTTCATAATCCGTTATAGTAAATTAATCAACTTAAGAAGCTAAAGTGAGTATAATATGATGTGGTTGAGCTAAACACTGAGAATACCAATTTTTGCAGACGAACAAATGGTGGCACGATATTATGACGACACATTTCCGGAGGTGCCAAATACATTTCTGGTTCCTATGACAACCTGGAATGACATGGGGAAAGGAAAAATGGTGGTCAACGATTTGCCAGCAACCTTAATGGGATCCTCTTCACGTGTTCACACCCTTGACAAAAATTGACTGATGCCGGTGTTGGAACCACGTGTGGAGACAGTGATGCATGAGAGTGACACACACCCTTACTTTGATGACCCCATTGCAGAAGGTAGATATTTGGAAAAATAGTTTACCAGAGTTTTGGCTAGGGTAACTTCGTAAAACACCTGTTTTAGAATTAAAAATAAATCAAAAGAAAATTCATTTTAGAAGGGGGAGTTTTCATACTTGTGTTTTAGATTTAGGGACATACGAGAAGATTCTCAGTCGTCTTCTTCCGCTTTCTTCCTTCACATCGGAAATTTTCACCTTTTTGTTTTCGTCGTCGCCATTTCTATTCAGATCTTCTTCTCGGATAGCACTCTGCTGAGATTTTAATCTCAAATCTTCCCGTTATATCTGTAAGTTTATTTAACATTATTTTTAAATAGAAAAATGAGTAAGTTACAAAAAAACCAGACCAAAATCATGATATTTACACTCTCTACCTAGTGTGATCCGATTTGACCCGAGAGACGTGGGTTTGACCCGATTATACCCGAGAATCTTGGTTTTTTAATTTATTCCTAAACTTAATCCCCTCCCCTTCCCAAAACCGCAAAACTCGCTCGGGAAAACTGAGGAATTCTCCCCAAATCCCCCTCCCCGCATTCCCCTCCTTCACTCAGACAATGGTGGCTCAAACACGACGGTCCAAGAGAAGAAACCCTAATAGCGGCGCAAAGGAGGCGAAAGTGATGGAGAATCCGAAGAAGGACGAGAATCTGAAGAAGGTTTATGCGAAGAAAACTAAGAACCCCGGTGAAGAAAAGAGGGTGGCAAAGAAGTTGAAGATCGGCCCAAAAGAAGTAGGGGATTCGCATGCTGATATATCATGGTTTTTACCCCATTTAGGCCATGATGTAAGTCCTTTTTATAGAGTCTTTATAGTATTTTGGAGTCTTTTTAGAGTCTTTTACAGGTCATAGCACGTTTGGAGGATTATTGGAAGTATTGGAGCTTTCTGGAGCAGTTTGTAGCAGAGCTAAAGATCGTGTCGCTGAGAACCTGAATTCACGTCGAGCATCGATCGATACCCCTTGGTATCGATCGACACTCAGCGCAGCAAGACACGACCCGCGAGTATTCCAAGACTTGAGGAATTGCAAAAGTACCCAGAAGTCTTTAATAATTACAAGAAGACCCCAGATCGTGTTTTAGGTTATAAATAAGAGTTTTCAGCCACCTGTTTAGGCTATGCCTTTTCATGCCTTTTTATGTTTTATTTTATAGTTTGATTTTACTTTGGTTTTAGAGAGACAAGTCTGAATCTCCCTTCGTCCGAGATCAGATCTCTAAACCCTTCTTTCTATTCTATTGATGATTTATTCAAACATGTTGATTGTTTCATTCTCCATGTCTGAGTAGATCCACTTTAGGTTTAGGGTTTTCTCATAAAGGATTTCTTTGAATGCTAGTTTAATTATCTGTTTAGGATTCACCATCTGAATTAGTTCTTCACCTTAGGTTGTGTTCATAGCTAATTCTAGGTTGACGAATCTGGAACTTAGATCTTAGGATAATTGATTAGGCACGAGAGTGCGATTAATTACCTGATAGAACCTAGGTGAGCAAATTGATTATTCGCAAAGAGATTTGGTTTAATTGATTTGTGAACATATCAAACCTGATATTAAAGCTGATTTAGAATTTAGGATTCGCAAAGAGATTTGGAATTCCTAGGATTTAGATTTAGATAGTTTTCGCAACGAGAGTTGGTTAGCTATATTTTAGTAATTTGAGTTCAAGAACTGCGCTAAATCTGAATCCTGTTAGTTAGTTAGTCTGCATTCACTGATTTTCTGAGAAAAACCCTGAGCCTATATTTCTCAATTGATTTACAACTCCTTTAATTTCTGCACTGCTTTTAATTACAACTGTTTGGCTTAGCGTAATTCGACACTATAGAATCTATTGTGCGTTTCTGTGAGTCTTCTGTGGTTCGACCCCTAGCTATACTATTACAACTGCTTTAGTACTTTAGGGTATTAAATTGAGCATATCAATTTTGGCGCCGTTGCCGGGGACTCAATTCGCCATTAGATTTTAGTTTAGAATTTCGACTAAGTTCGTCGGTATCGATCGATACTCTGTAGTATCGGTCGATATTCGTCGTCTTCTTTTGTTGGTATCGATCGACACCACTTGGTATCGATCGATACTCAACATATTTTTCTGGTTACTTACGTGCTTTGCCTAGTGTTTTGTTTGCAGGTGTATGCCTGTTCGTGAAACCAGAAGCAACAAGAGCACACAGCTAGTTGAACTGTCATTGGAACAGCTAGCGTTTGTGGAACGCACAAACAGAAAGACCAAGCAAACATCAGGGATGAACAACCCAGTGGTTTTAAGAGCTGATGAAGCTGGAATTCTGAGAGACCAAGAGGGTCACGTGTGTAATGAGAGAGGGCAGCGACTTGATGAAGCTGGTAACATCGTTGTCCCTGCTGCGGTTGTTGAGATTATCGCGCCAGCTGGGCGCGCCAACGCAGGGAATGCTGTGGTTAATCGTGGAAGAACGATTGGTGAGTACAACAGGCCAGAGCAGTTTTTCGCCAATCGGTCAGCGATTCGTCCTCCTGCTTATGAGAGGAATGACTTCGAGCTGAAACCTGCTTACTACACTCTAGTAGGACAACATCTCTTCCATGGTCTTCCTCATGAACATCCAATGGACCATGTAGAGAAGTTCGAGGACTTGGTCACTAGCATCAAGAGCAATGGAGTGTCCTACGACTACCTCTTCTGCAAGCTCTTCCCCTACTCTCTGGGTGGAGAAGCTACTTACTGGCTGAGGCAGCTATCTCCTGGATCGCTAACTAATTGGGAGGACACCAAGAGAGCCTTCCTGATTAACTTCTACGATGATGGAAGATCTGAAGATCTGAGAAATAAAATCTCCCAATTTTCTCAAGGACCTACTGAGGCGTTCAAGGCTGCTTGGACAAGATTCAGATCGTATCAGAGAGATTGTCCACATCATGGATACTCTGATGTGCAGCTGCTGGGTATCTTTTTCAGAGGAGTAGATTGGAGATATCAGATGGGTCTGGACTCTTCCAGCAATGGTAATTTCAACACCAGATATCCTGAGGATGCTATTGTGTTGATCGAGAACTTTGCCTCTAGTAGTAGCACCAAGAGCGCAGATTTCGAGCGCAAGAGGCTGGCTGGTAATCAGGATGGGTCGCAGATCGCTGAAGTGAAGGCTCAGCTGGATTCTATGCACAGTCTTCTGCTGGGAAAGACAACAAAGGCCGTCCACTTCGCTGCTGAGAATGAAGTGGAAGATGTTAACTACATTGGTGGTTCTGGTTTTCAGGGTCAGCGATTCGGATACAACTCCAATCGAAACTTCACCAACAATGCTCAGCAAGGAGGGTACCAATCCCCACCACCCAAAGCTCCTGAGAGTAAGATTGAGGCTATGCTTGAACACCTGGTTCAAGGGCAGGAGAAGATGACAGCCACCTTCAATGGTAAGATGGACACCATGTACACCGATTTGAGTGGAAGGATCGAGGCACTAAATACGAGCCACAGGATGCTGGAGACGCAAGTAGCTCAGACTGCAGCAAATTCCAAGGGAAAGGCGGTTCAATCACACAATGCACACGTCAATGCCATCAGCTTACGTGCAGAAAATCTCGAAGCCATTCCTGAAATCGCACAAGCATCGATCGATACTCCCCAGTATCGATCGATACCAGCCCAGACGTCTGCTAGAATGGATTCAATCACCCGTGTATCGATCGATACCCCATTGGTATCGGTCGATACTAAGGTGATTTCTGAGAAGACAACAGAGAATTCTACTGTGGTGCCTAAGGTCGTTGCAGAACGAGTGTATGTAACCAGGATGCCTTATCCTATGATTCCTAAGCTGACAAGGGAGGAACGGGAGATTGCTAAACTACAGTATATGCTGGATAACCCGAACGTGGAGCTTCTTTCTGATGAAGATGTACTTGTCAGGAACGATTCAAATCGCATGGCATCGATCGATACCCTATCTAGCATCGATCGATACCCCTCTCAGAACGGACCAGAAGTTATGAAAACACCTGAGGTGATCGGAGAAAGAGTTCGCAATTCACTACAACCGCGGAAATTGACACAGAGGGAAGACCCAGGGAAATTCGCTGTTCCATGCTCCATCTCAGGAGTTAATTTCAAAGAGTCTCTTGTCGACTCAGGGGCTAGTGTCAACGTCATCTCAAGGGTAATTGCAGAGCGGTTAGGAGCTGATATTCGATCACCAGAGGCATCTATCACATTCGCGAACAACTCCACCTCGCTTCCACACGGTACTATCCATGGTTTGCTGGTCAAAGTAGGAGACTGTCTAGTTCCTACTAATTTTCAGGTTGTAGAGATGGGTGCAATATCTCGTATGCCTATCCTTTTGGGACGACCGTTCATGGCTACTGCAGGCGCGATCATAGACACACCTAATAAGAGAATCTCTTTCTCTTACATTGACAGAGGGGTCTATTATGGTGTCATTCCCCCTAGGAGTGCTCCCACACATGTGTCTAGCATCGAGGTTGTCACAGGAGAGTCGCTAGCGATTGATATTTTGGAAGAACCTCCTGATGAGCCTACTGTCGCAGATGTTCCAGCTGAACCACCCAACATCCCCAAGAAGAAGGCCAAGGCAACAACAAAGCAGAAGAAGGCCAAGAGCAAGAAGGTCGAGAATCCCCATGTCACCTTGATACCTCGGAAGTGTAATGGAGATTCGATTGAGTACAAGGTCAAATGCAAAGGAGCCTTGAAACCATTCTCCAAGGCCAGAGTCCTTCTCACTTCTGAGCTGAAAGAGAAAGGGCAGGAGTTTGTGGACAGCATGCTAAGCAGAACGCTGCAGCTAGTAATGTCAAGTGATGGAGCCTGTTTTGATGCAAGCTCTCATTCTTATCCAGCCTGAAGGGCGTTACAGTCAAGCTATTGACGTTAAACGAGCGCTTGGTGGGAGGCAACCCACTGGTGAGTCTGTTTTTGATTCGTTTTTCTTTTTATTTTCGTTCGTTTTATATTTGAGTCAGGATAAACAAGGAGCAAAACTCGAAATCGCCTAAGCATCGATCGATACCCCTATGGTATCGATCGACACCAATCGCGGATGAAAATTCACAAAATCGATCTAAGCATGGTATCGATCGATACCATGCCGTGTGTCGATCGACACCGACTGTTCCAGAACGGTAATTTCTTGTTTCTCTTCGTTCTATCCTTTTTCTTTGTTTCTTTCACTGACTCTAGGCTAGATAACACTGGGGACAGTGTTGTTCAAGTCTGGGGGAGGTGTCTGCTGACATTGTTTTCGTTTTTCTTAGAGTCAGTCGTTTTATCGAGTCAAAACTGTTTTATTGAGTCAAAATTTGTTGGAGATGATGATCCTGTGCTTGAACCTATTGATTTGATTTTGTTTTTGAGTGCACAGTGTTACAGGATCAGTTCTAGATCGACTAATGAAAAATCCAAAGGCTGACCAGTTGACTAGAAAACATCCATGTCTCCAGCAGAGTTCTTCTGAAGCCTGAGCCAAATTTTTGCACTTCATCAATGTGGTTAGTGTTCATAGAGCTTGATTCATCATTCATATCTGATAAAGGAACCCGTGTGTTTAGAATTATGGTATCTCTCTCCCCTGAAATAAGTTGATAGATTAAGAGCATAAAAGATTGAAATGATTTTCTTCTGAGTAGAGGGTTAGGAAAATTTTCAGCGATCCCATTATTCTACTTAAGAGGGGATGATCACACAAAGGATTGGAAGCGAGGCTAGGATTTTCCTATGATGCCATTATTCGCCTACATCCTTTGATACATTGAGAGGGAAGAACCGGGGATTTGGTGGCAAACACCATCAGTACTCGCGTCTCATACCTTGATATGTATATGCAAAGCTGAAAAGAAAAGAAAAAAAAAAAATAATAAGAAGATAATAAGAAATAAGTCTGGGGGAGAGAAATTGATACAAAAAGTGTGAAAAAGGGTGGTTCCTTTGTCATGATATTGTCTGGTAAAGAGTCTAGAAGGTTCTTGAATATTAGTTGCAGCGATGAAACTGGCGATGAGGGCTTTACTTGAACAATGCTGTGGGATAATGTGTGGAGTCTGGAAAAGCTACGAATGTCTACGGAGAAGTACATGGTGGTTAGATCAAAAGCTGATCAGGTAACATTTGGATGCTTGGAAAGAAGGTCATTTCGATGGTTCAGGAACAGGTGAGTCTCTACGTTTTCAAACCTCTTTTTCTGGTTTAGTCTTCTATTTGCTTGAGGGCAAGCAAAAGGCTAAGTCTGGGGGAGTTGATATATCATGGTTTTTACCCCATTTAGGCCATGATGTAAGTCCTTTTTATAGAGTCTTTATAGTATTTTGGAGTCTTTTTAGAGTCTTTTACAGGTCATAGCACGTTTGGAGGATTATTGGAAGTATTGGAGCTTTCTGGAGCAGTTTGTAGCAGAGCTAAAGATCGTGTCGCTGAGAACCTGAATTCACGTCGAGCATCGATCGATACCCCTTGGTATCGATCGACACTCAGCGCAGCAAGACACGACCCGCGAGTATTCCAAGACTTGAGGAATTGCAAAAGTACCCAGAAGTCTTTAATAATTACAAGAAGACCCCAGATCGTGTTTTAGGTTATAAATAAGAGTTTTCAGCCACCTGTTTAGGCTATGCCTTTTCATGCCTTTTTATGTTTTATTTTATAGTTTGATTTTACTTTGGTTTTAGAGAGACAAGTCTGAATCTCCCTTCGTCCGAGATCAGATCTCTAAACCCTTCTTTCTATTCTATTGATGATTTATTCAAACATGTTGATTGTTTCATTCTCCATGTCTGAGTAGATCCACTTTAGGTTTAGGGTTTTCTCATAAAGGATTTCTTTGAATGCTAGTTTAATTATCTATTTAGGATTCACCATCTGAATTAGTTCTTCACCTTAGGTTGTGTTCATAGCTAATTCTAGGTTGACGAATCTGGAACTTAGATCTTAGGATAATTGATTAGGCACGAGAGTGCGATTAATTACCTGATAGAACCTAGGTGAGCAAATTGATTATTCGCAAAGAGATTTGGTTTAATTGATTTGTGAACATATCAAACCTGATATTAAAGCTGATTTAGAATTTAGGATTCGCAAAGAGATTTGGAATTCCTAGGATTTAGATTTAGATAGTTTTCGCAACGAGAGTTGGTTAGCTATATTTTAGTAATTTGAGTTCAAGAACTGCGCTAAATCTGAATCCTGTTAGTTAGTTAGTCTGCATTCACTGATTTTCTGAGAAAAACCCTGAGCCTATATTTCTCAATTGATTTACAACTCCTTTAATTTCTGCACTGCTTTTAATTACAACTGTTTGGCTTAGCGTAATTCGACACTATAGAATCTATTGTGCGTTTCTGTGAGTCTTCTGTGGTTCGACCCCTAGCTATACTATTACAACTGCTTTAGTACTTTAGGGTATTAAATTGAGCATATCACATGCGGCGGAGACGGTGGTTCCGACGGCGGTGGAAGGTTCATCTTCGGTTCCGGAGACGGTGGTCGAAGCTTCTACTTCGAAAGTGAAGGTTTATGCGAAGAAGAAGAAGAAGAATCCTGGTGAAGAAAAGAGGGCGGCGAAGATGAAGATCGGCCCAAAAGAAGTAGGGGATTCGCAGGCGGCGGAGACGGTGGTCGAAGCTTCTACTTCGGTGGTTCCTCCGGTGGTCGAAGCTTCTACTCCGGTGGTTCCTTCGGTTCCTCCGGTGGTGAATGCTTCATCTTCGCTTCCTCTGGTGGCCGTTACGAGTGGTGGTACGAATCAAGATGAAGAAGAAGAGAAGGAGTCTGAAGAAGAAGAAAAGAACGGTGAAGAAGACGAAGAAGAAGGAGAGGCAGCAGCCAAGGGCAAGGAGATAGCTAATGACTCGAGTGGAGAATCAATTGAAGCAACCGAATCCGAATATGAATCGGAGAGTGAGGTAAGAATCAATAGGGAAAACTAGTAGAAATAGGGAATAATGTGTAGGGACAACTAGTAATATTTGGAGCAATATGACAACTAGGGAATACTTGGTAACTCTACTTGGTATATTCGTGATACTTGTGATAAATAGGATAAATGGGGAATACTTAGTAAAACTATATTAGTATAACTTTGGAAAACTTGGTAAAAATGTAGCTGTAGAACTTTGTAAAACTATAGTAGTAACTCTAGGAAAACTTGGTAAAAATGTATGGCATAATTCTTGTATAACTGAGTGAAGTTGATTGTTATTTTTTAGATTGAGTAGAAGTTCATGGCACTAAAACCAAAGAGTTTGTACCTCCCTACTAGTAGCTATCAGCATCCTGTGAAGGTAGGGACACGGTGCTATCTCAAAGACGTGTTCAAAACGCTTGACGGCCTGAACCCGCCCCTGACCGATGCTGAGAGGGAATGGTTTGTCTCGCATCCTCAGTTCAAAGACCTGTTCCACATGCCTAAGGACCATAACCACAAGGTTCAGGGCATGTGGATGCTCGTGTTGCGAACAGCCGAGATCCTGAAGACGAAGGAAGTTTGGTTTGTTGTAAATGGAGTTCTTGTGCGTTATGGCCTCAGGGAACACGCGTTGATCTCGGGTTTGAACAGCCGAAACTATCGTCTTGGATATAAGGAAAGGGATAATATGGATTTCATCACGCGTCATTTCGGTATGGGAACGGTGAGGCAGGAAGATGTGAAAGCAAAGCTTGAAGATATGGGAGCTGGTAATGACAAATTGAAGATGGCTGTGTTGTTCTTCCTTTCGAGTATAGTTTGTGCACAAACGAAGACTGGAGATGGCGCACCCGACGTTTTGGAAGTGTTTAAAAGGGTTGTGGATGATCTTGACTATTGTAGGACATTTCCTTGGGGGAGATTTTCTTACGACTTCATGGTGAAGGAGATCATGCACACGGTACAAAATTTTCAAGCCAAAGGGGGAGGGGGGGGGGGGGGGGGGTGAAGGCAGGGACACAGTGGCCCATTCCCGGATTCTGTATTCCTTTGGAGGTAAGTAAAATGATTATGAGAATGTTGATGTTTCTTTAATTCAAAGTAAGTCTTACAACTCAGAATTATTTTGTAGCTACTAGCGTTTGAGGCATTTCCTCAATTGGGAAAGCGATTTAGGGAGAGTGCCCATAAGCAGACTTGATGTGTCCGAGGATGTGCAAGTCTAAGTTCAAGAAAGGAGATATGAAAGGCTTTCCGATTTAGGCAATCAATGAAGAACTTGGTACTACTCAGGTAAGTTGTACCTTGCATCTAAACATTTATTTAAGTTAACAACATTTATTTAAGTTGGAAACATTTATTTGATTCCTTCACAACATGACATTGACAGCCTCGTTTTAATCAGTTTGAGAGAGGAAAAGAATCTATTGCCTCAAATCTTAGAGGAAGACGACGATCGTGATGAAGATGATCTCGTGGTTGATAGTTGGACCAAGCGCCTGACCAAAGGTGACACTATCTTCTTTGAAGACTTGTTTGATCAAGACGTTGCTGCGCGTGCCAAAAAGGATAAGGAGATGGAACGAGTAGAGGCTCCACCGGTGCAAACACCTCCAACCGAATTGGTCGAGATCTTGAAGAGCATAAAAGAGATTCAGGAGAAGGTGAATGTATTTGATGCAAGATTGGCTGTGGTGGAAGCATCTATGGAAGAGTAGAGAGCAAGGAATGGATAGATGTTGGTTGTTTCTCTCCCTTTTGGTTGTTTGTTGAACTTATTTCTCAGTTATTTGTTGGGTTTGTTTGGACATAGAACTTGGTGTTGGTTTAAACTTTTGTGGTAGTTTGTAGATCTTATGTTGATATTCGTAAAACTATGTTGGTTTAAACTTTTGTGGAAATAGTATTTAGGATAGTAGGTCTTCCTAAACCGGCTATTACTATGTAAATGCTTTTAAAACTACAAGGACAATGTTGTGTAACTGTTTCCACAACAACTCATAAAATTGATGGGAATTTAATATTTTCCCTTTTTAATGTTACTCTCTTGATGTTATAACATTTTATTCGACACCAAATATCATTTCAAATCTTTTATGCATACAAAAATTATCCACATTCGACGTACTATTGGCAAAAGTTTGAAGTAGTTATAGTAGTTATACCAAGGTTTGAAGTAGTTATATTTTGCCTCCGCGGTACATTGCATCATGTTTTAACATTTGTTAGCCACCTTGATAGAGAACTTTTTACGGTTCGCACAATTAACCCATTGTGCACAATGCCTCAATCTAATGGCATGTCATTGTAGCACTTTGGGATCGAATCCACAGGGAAATAAGAACGACGCACTAAGAATACAGGACGCTATCTAATCTAAGCAAATATCGGGTTTTGGTTTTTATCGGACAATTTGAAATATACAAAAACAGAAAAATAAACAAGTAGTTTAGCAAACTAAAACGAGCAACAAGACAAGCTCAAACGTTAAATAGCAAAATTAAACAAGCGAATTCTCGGGTAAAGCAATCGACTCGGGTGATTCTCACTCCATTCTAGACACTCAAACATTCAATCAATTGCCTCCGTAGGCCCTAGATACACTACTAAAGATTAATCCACGTCAATGGTATTAATCCCTTTCTTAGTCATCAATCGTCATAAACTTCCGTTCGCGATTCTATGACTAACAAGCATTAATAACAAGTCCACTTAGCCACAATTCACCTTAGACATCAACTCCCGTTGGCTAAGATATGAAAAGCACTCATTGAATTGGTTGGAGAATTTCATCGAACACCTTCCGGGCGAGAAATTCCCTATGATCTAAATCAACTTTGTCAAGGCTAATCCAGCATTAATAACACTCAATGAGAAAGGATATCAACTAATCTAGCTCTTAAACATCAAGAACAAACCTAAAATCACCCTAATCTACTTTACCCAAGAACCCTAGAAAACTACTCACAACACATGGTAATCTCAACAAATCCTATGTAGGAGGTGTTTAGATTCATGGTTAGATGATTAGAAATAGATAGATAGATGAAAAGAAACAAGAACTTTCATAAAAACACTAAGAATCTCTTAAAATCTCCAAACTCTCTCTAAGAAGAGTGTTTTTACAAGTTAAAAATGAGATATCCCCCAAATAACAAGTTTTTTGGCCTAAATAGCAAAGTGGGTCGCAGGAATCACATCGGTCTCCTGCTCCCGATACATCCGGCCGATGTGATTCCTGGTTTGCTCCGTTTGCAGGTCAGACGGACATGCGCTTGATAAAGTTATCGTATCTCTTTAACCACTGGTCGGAATGACCTGAAACCACTTCCATTGGAAAGCTAGCTCAATTTCCTATAACTTTTATGCAGATCTCCAAAGCTAAATCCAAACTAAAAGTCTTCGTCTGACACGATCTTTCAGTCCCCTCGGACGGACTCTGCATTCTTGCTCCGGAGGAAACCATATCGGTCGGCCTCTGCCCGATACAACGCACCGATGGGAGACTCTGATTTTTCTCCTGTTTTCCAGCTTCTATATCGGTCATATGCATCGGTCGGAGGCACACCGATGGACTTCTGCCATTAGTCCAAATCGATGCCAGACGGACCTGTTCTTACTAAATGTGTCGTATCTTTTGAAAGGCTGCTCCGAATGACTTGAAACCACCTCCATTAGAAAGGTATCTCGATTATCTACGACTTTGATGAAGATTCCTGAAGCTAAATCGGAGCGCACGATCTTCTTATGAGCCGATCTTTAGAGCACGTCGGATGGCCTCTACATTTTCATTGATATTTGGGCATAGCTCTTGCTCCAAACTGGTTTATTTTGCCCCATGATCTTCCTCCAAGCTCCAAAATGCTTCCATAAGCTCCAAATGGTACCTAAAAGACTCCATAGCACACAAACATATGCAAGAACTAACCTAAGACTCACTAACTCTAAAATGGATGCAAACTATACCAAAAACAATGAAATGAATGCAATAAGTCACAAAATGCTAACTAAAATGTATGCTAAAATGGGCTAAATTATGTAACTATCACACCTCTACAACCCAAACAAGACGGTTGAATAATTACGTGCACTTTGTAGATAAAGTATAGTGATACCGAGTTATACATAGTTGTTTCTAACAGAACATAATCAATTTTCAGGACATAAGTAGTTTTACATAATGAAATACCAGTTGTACTGAGTTGTTTTACAGAACAAAAGCTAACAAAGATCACAAGTTCTTATCTCTAAATAAAATCCAGGGTAGTGTTCTTCGACGCTTTTTATTCGGTAACTTCGACGACGCCTTTCTCCTGCTGATGGAAACCTCGTCACTCTCCTCCTACCCTTTTTTATTTTGCGATATGGAGGTAGGATTTGCTTCTCTTTGATGTAATCGGGGACAATCCATGCAGACATATTCGGGACAACATAAATGGACTTGTGATAAGCCAATGCCCACAACTCTGTCCAATAATATTTCGAACACAACTCATGGACTTCTATTTGGGTATCACGACAACTAACTCCACCACCATTTTTCTGAATGAGATGTATGCTGCTAGTGCGTGGAGACAAGTATACTTCTGAATATAGAAGAACCTACAAGAGCAACTATTCCTTTCCAAGTTCATCAAATAAACCTTAGTATCAATATCAACGACTTCGTATTCCAGCTCGTAACTGTTTACCTCCCTCACGGTTAATTTCTTAGCAGTAGCCCAGTTATCATGCAAGAAGTTCTCAACCAAAGGCACCAGTTTGTTATCAACATGTTCTGACACGGCCTCTTTCCTATGCTCGTTAAACCAATCAGAAAAATTTGCAATGATAGTATCCAGCATGGGTATTAAGGAGTACTTCCTCGCGTTGTTAAAAGTGTTGTTCAGAGATTCCGCAGAATTGCTCGTGTCTAGGTTTTATCGGGCACCGGGAAAAAAACATCTTGACCATTTTTCCTTCACGGTGCTTTCCTCCACATACTTCGCCGCGGAAGGAAATCTCCTCTTAAACATGTTGTAACGACTGTAGAACTCAACCTCTGTGTGAGCCCAACCGCACTCCTGGAATCTGAAAGCCACTACGGATTTGTTTGCATTAGAAGCATTACCTTTCACATATTGGGCGAAATGCCATAAACAATACCCATGCCGAGCTTGTGGGAACACGTTTGCTATTGCGTTGATGAGGCTTGGATTTCTATCACTCACAAATACCAATTCAGAGGAGTCCCCTAAGTTGCCTAAAACACTTTTCAAGATCTCGAAAAACCATGTCTAACTCGCATTGTTCTCACCGTCGAGTACACCGAACGCTATGGGATAAATGTGACGATTAGGATATTTAGCAACAGGGAAAACTAGTACTCCACCATATCCGTTTTTCAAGAAATTTGCATCCACAATTATCACTTTCCTCATGCATGCAAACCCTTCAATGCTAGCTCCCAAAGCTACGAATAGATACTTGAATTTTCCTGCCTCATCTAGTTCCACACTAGTTATCGTTCCAGGATTGACCTCCTCTTACACGTACAATTAACTATACAACATCTTGTACCCATCTTCTGGACTAACACGCATATCACAAACCGCTTGATTTTTCCCTCTCAAAGCCGTCGAGTATGATATTTCTACACCATATTCTTGCCTAACTAGTTCCCTGATGACATTAGGCCTTGGAGTTTCGAGTTTCCCGGGATATTTCTCACTCAAATAAGATGAAACTAGATGTGATGAGCCTCTCCTCTTATCAACGCTTGCACTCTGATCAGCCCGGTTTCATGTGTGCATCTTCGTATACGTTCTAATCGAGAACATATCCGTGTTATCAATCATTGCTGCTCGTAGACCCCAACTACATCTTTGTATATAACATTTAACCACCCACCGCGTTCTATCAAAATGTTTTTCAACTCCTACTTCTTCTTCTTTATCGTCTTCGTCTTCTTTGACTTCTTATTTTTGTTTGTTCATTCGGTTTTTCTTCGTTTTCTTCTTCTGAATTTCTTTGTTTTATTCTTATGATTTTTCTTCTGCTTTTCTCCATTTTTTTCTATCGTATTTGTATTCTCCAGCTTCTTATTCTTCCACATCTTCTACTTCTTCTTTGTATTCTTCTTCTTCCGTTTATTTGACTTTCAATTTTTCATCTTCCTCATATTTTCCCTCTTCTAATTAATTTTTGGAAGTTTAGAATTTTTCGTACGTATATTTTCACATTTTTATGGGCTTGGCTATCTTTACACAAACGGTCAGTTTCAAAGAATCTTGTGTAATAAAAGCACATAGATAACATGAACACATATTATCCGACCGTTCTAACATGAACCATCCTCTTGAAACGAAGGGGAAATGTAATAAAAGGAAGATATAATAACTAACCAGTCATCAGTCATGAAAAGTGAAAAGTCCAAAGACATTCCATCAAAATTAATTTGTTTCTCTAATGATAAGGAGCCCAAATGCTAACAAAAACTTATACGGACAAAAAGACCGAAATACTCTGTTATATCAGTAGTGTCATAGAGAATCCTTTCATCATTTGAGAGAAAATTTACCAGTAGCCTCTTCCCATGTCAATCAAAAGTGCTTTTAAGTTTAGAAGAGTAACAATCGATTTGCTCCATTTATCAATTTTTATTTCAATTTTGAAGTTAATTTTTAAACTCGTGCAAAATCGAATATATCATACGATTGAGTCAATAGCACAAAAAGTATCCAGGGTTTCTTTTTTTTTCCTTATTTTCCTTTTTTTTAATCGTCTTGGGCTTCTTCTTTTTTTAATCTTCGTCTTCTTCGACTTCTTCTTCTTCTTTTTCTTCCTTTTTTTATTCGTCTTCCTCTTCTTCTTCTTTCTCCTAATTCATCGGATTTGTCTTCTTTGGTTTATTATTCTTCAGGTTTTTCTTAGCCACCTTCCCCATCTTCACCTTCTCATACTTTGTCATCTTCATCTTCCAGTCTTCTTCCTTATCTTGAACGTATGTGTCTTTGTATTTTCCGAGTTCTTCTTAATCAGCTTCGTCTTCTTCTTCCTCCTCTTCTTTTTCTTTTATCTTCATTATCTTTTCCATCTTCATCTTCATCGTCTTCGACTTCTACTTTCATTTATCGACTTTGTTTTCTCCGAAATCTGCTTCTTCTTTTTCTTTTGGTTTTTCTTCATCTTATTTTTCGGATTTTTCTTTTTTTCTATTTTCTATTATTCTTATTTATCTCGTTTGCTTCGTCTTCATCTGCTTCCTCTTCTTATCTTCCTCCTCGTATTTTTCTTCTTCTTTTTTTTATCGTCTTTGATATTTTTCACCATATTCGTATTCTTCGACTTCTTTTCCACTTTTTTACTCATCCTATTCTTCCTCTTGTTCTTCATATTCTTTGTCTTATTTGAATTCTTATTCTTTTGGTTTTTCTTTGTCGCTTTCCTCATCTTCACCTTTTTCAACTTCTTCTACATCATCTTCGGTTTTTCTTCTTGTACTACTTCATTTTCTTCATCTTCCGGTTTTCTTCTTTTTCTTCTTCTCTAACGTTTCCGATGTCTTATTTATGTTATGTCGGTTTTGTTCTTATTCTTCAACTTTCTCATCTTCTTATCCTTATGCTTCTTCATTATTTTGTGTTATCCATGTTTTTATTTTTCTTCCGGATTTAATTGATATTACTCTGTCTTCGTCTTCTTCCTCATCTTTTTGACTTCTTCTTCTTCTTCCGGTTTTTGTTCTTCTTATTTTGAATATGAATTATAATTGATAGTTGTATGGATTTGTACATAATCACTTTCATTAAAGGTAGTATAATAATTCTTGTGAAATTAAGAAATAGAGCGTAAGATTTGTGGGCTAACATGTTTTCTTTTTCATCGCTGTTTTGCTATATTACTGCTTCCTCTAATGGAGGTTTTGTAAGAATTTTATTCATTCAATCAAAATCAAAATCAGATGAAACACAATGACAATACACAACTTTTCAAAAATGATGCCTCGTTGCTCTCATTGGAAAAGTTGCAACAAAACAAAGTCGGACATCTTCAAATGTTATAATGAGTTCGAACATAAGTTAAGTTTTTGTGCCTATAAATTTATTATCATCTTTTTTTCTTCTTTTTTTTGAACCTTTTAACAAGTCTATATTAATAACTACCAGACTACCACTGTAACTATGACATGTCTTAACTCTGAGACTATACTTACACTGTAACAAAAACTATCTTAATAGTTCATTGCAGATAAAAAACCGGATAGGAGACGAAGTTGTAGAAGTTCAGGAACAAATTCCCTGTCCATAGAATTACTCAAATGTTTCGTATTTGGACTTGCATTCTCTCAACAATGCTTGTCACAAGATTCAGACGCATAACATTTACCAAATTATCCCTTAAGACACAGAACCTATGAAAATCGTGCACGCATGCATAAAAAATGAATATATGCAAAAAGCTTTAAGCAACCAGATACCTTACCACCACTCTTAATTCAGAAATTCAAGTCTATTTGTACCTTAGATATCTCCTCATATTAAGGTCTCAATGAACAGATTTGTAAGGCTTAAATAAACTTTTGTGTCTATCTGGCTTGACCATGGCATGTGGCCAAGTGGTTGTTTCCATGCTTTGCTTAAGAGATCGTTTCATGTGCACCTGATCTCCATTCAACAATAGACAGATGAATACAAGCTCAAGAACAGTGCGGAAAAGTGTGACGCTATGCCTATAAAAGTAATACAACCAAATTATAATTGTGTTGAGATAGTATATTGTATAAAGAAAAATAAAGAAAGAGCACCAATAAAAGTATGAGACGTAAATATAGAACTATTAGAACATGTTAGCATAAGTGACAAAAAGAAGCACAACATGTGTACATAACAAAATATAAAAACTAACAAAAAAAAAGACCAAACTTAGAAAGAAAAACCCGTTATACATATTCTCTCAACATAAAAGAATAACATACTTACTTTATCCTTTTTCAAATTCTTTTTCTTCTTCTTCTTCTTCTTCTTCGACAACTTATTCTTCTTTTTGCTTGTTTTTATAGGAAATAATTAAGCCAAAAGCCACCAAATTACCAAAAAAAAAAAAAATTGAGTATAATATAAATGTAAGAATTTTAACCTTCCACAATTCTTTAAACATATAATCTAAGTTGGTGGAACAAATGGTGTTGATAAGCTGGCGAAAAATTAGAGATGAGGGCGGAGGTGATAGTTCCAACAAATCGAAGTTGGTTTTGCCCGTAAACAAAAATAGTTTATTATTATTATTACTAGGTGTGATCCACGCTACGCGCGGGTGTATTAACTCTATTTTTTTCTTTTTAAAAATTTAATTTTTTTTTTTTAGTTTTTAGTTTTGTCTTTGTTTGTTGTTGTTTTATTTAACATATTAATCTGTTTTTTCAAATGTCAAGTATTAAAGAAAAAGAGATATGTTTTTTAAAGAAAAAAATTATAATATACACACATAATACGAAGTTTTTGGTACGGGCGAAACCCAGTAGAGTAAAATATTTAACAATCCCTCGACTTAAATTAAATTTCCATTTTTCCACAATTTAAAAAAAAACGTTTTCCCCAACATTTTTTGTTGGGATTGCAACAGTTCTCCGGTCGTCAAGATTTCTTAACGACTCAATGCTCATATATGACACTTCCAATTAGCTAGATGGTGGTGATTTAATTGATCATGTGGTGTTTATTGGTTCTGAATAGGGATGTTAAAAATGAGTTTTTACCCGATGGGTACCCGAAATCATGAATATATTTTGAGCCCATTATCCTATTTCTTTTACTAAAAGAAAGCGGGTTTAAAACGGGTGGGTACCCTAAATTTAATTTACCCTGTCGTGTTTTACCCTATCGGGTTTAGGGTACCCGTGGTTTTTAAGCAAAAACCAAAGGATACCGTTTTATAAGCAAACGACACTCATCTACGTCCTCGTTTAGGGTTTTCGAGTTTCAGAATTCCGACAGAAACATTAACAATTTAGAATCAATTTTGACTTGTTGAAACACAATTAGGAGTTTTGACTTGTGGGTTTGGCAGCAAATAGTGAATTAGGTAGGAATCTTCATCTCCGGCGGAGTTACATGTTCTCTACTTTTTCTGTCTTTTTGTTTTCTATATGTGGTCCCTCAGTGGACTTTGCCAGTTTTTGAATTCGTAATTAGGTTTTCTGGGTGTGTTCAGAATCATCTCCTCTATATTCGCAGTTTCCCATCACTCTGATTTCTATCTCTCGATATTTAGAATCGACAAATTCTGCATTTGTTGTGATTTTTCTGGTTTTTTTTCTTTCTATTTGACTGATTTGCATCTATAAAATTTTTAAGTTCGTTATGTATTGATTATGCATTATTACAGCTGTATTTGGAGGTTTTGTTTTTTCATGAATTTTATGGAGCAATCAAATTACTTTCAGAACATTATGATATCATAGCATATAATAAAATTTTATTTTTTAAAAATTTGAATATTTAAAGCCCAAATAGGATACTGGAGATTTAAAAGACCTCAAAACCAAAAAGGGCCCAAATAGCAAATGTCAAATAATGAATTGCAATTCGTAAATATCTGAATTGCAACATAAAAGAAGTTTCAGATCTCGTATATGTAAACTCGGTAACCCCGGTTTGGCTCACCGAACCGGTATAGGTACTTAAGTTGTTGAAAAAAATAAAAATAAATAAAAAAACATTAGGGTACCCGTGGGTAAACCTTAAACCCGTAGGTTTTTTCGTGTTACATTGTGAGGGTAATAAAAACCGACCGTGTATTTTCGATTATGGCTCATTTTGGGCGGGGTCATTTCGGGCTCGGATCGGGTAGTCTTATTTTACCCAATACAACATCCCTAGTTTTGAAGTCACTTCCTAAGAACTCTTCGCTTCCTCTCCTTCTAACATAATTAGATTTGTTGTGAGAACGTTTTGTCTCTTTATTCTTTCTTTAGAAGTTAATTAGATTTCTTACAATTAGGTTTCTAAATTTTTGTTAGAAAAAAATTAGATAATGTTTTTTTAACAAAAATGGTCTAACTTAATTGGATTTGGAAATAAAGTAAAAGTTCCAAGTAATAAAGTAATGTCAATGAGACGTCGTCTTCCTCTTCATCAAGTTAATCGCCAACTTCCGATCTGGTTTTAGAAAATCTCAGCGACGCTTCCGGTGTATAACCAAATCGTTTCGAACGCCGAATCATACGCTTTCCCAACGTTTCCAAACATCACTTTTTCGAAATCGCGATTCCCGTGCGATTCCCGGCGATTTCGAACCCGCTTCCGATTTCTGAGCGGTAATCGTCACTTCACCGGCGGTTCCGTGCAACGTGCTATTTCTTGTTTTTTTTTAATTATTCTATGTTTGTTGATTATTTTGTTAATTTCAATTTTAGTACGTCTGAACTTAGTTTCATTTGTTTCCATGGGTTAGCATTTATGTTTTGAAACTTTATTTTCTATCGTCGTTCATTGATCATTTGGTTCAATCCGAATTGAAAGTCAAAGCTGTTTAAGATCAAATGATTTAGTAAGAGGAAAAACGAATGATTGACTAAAGAATGATTGAAGTTTGTTCTCTTAAGTATGATTTTCCATCATGGAACGAACGAATGATTGTAGTTGCGTTAAGAGCTGTTCTTTTGCCATTTGGTTTTTTGTTGTTTTGGTTTAGATTTTCTAGTGTTGTTTTTTTTATAGGTGGTTAATGGGATGAAACGTTTCTGAATGGAATCTTTATCGTATTTAATTCTCAATATATTGTGGGTATGGATCTGATTCTGAGAGTTAATGGTGTTTCAAACGTTTTTGATTCCTAAATTTTAAATGGGCTATTGTTGTCGTAGTTAAGTTTTACTATCGTTTTTTAATTTGTAAAAATCTGTTAATTTTTGTATGTGTTATTATTATAGGTTTTTGAAAAATTAAATAATATCTTTATAACTTTTCCTCTTCTCATGTATAGCTGGATGCTGAGGTGGCAGTATGAGAAGAGAGAAAAGGTTTCTTTATATATATAGATTATTATTATTTTTTATTATTAAGAGAATAAACAATTGTTGTTGTAGAAAAATGGTTGTTTAAGAACTATTTTTGTTTACCGTTGATAGTTTCAAATAATATATAGAAAACATCATTGATCATTTCATACATACTTTAGTTCAGTTTAAGTCATGTGGATTTTTCAGCTTTCAATTTTTTTGGTTTTTGAATAATAATATCTAAAGTAAAACATAATCTAATATGAATAATTTGGTATGATTTCGGTTAAATACGACAATTGAAGTAAAACATGGTCTTTTCAATTTCGACCTTGTAGGTTCAATAATCAAATTATTATTTTTTTCTAATAAATTTAGACTCTAATTCAATTTTCTTAGGTTGATTCAATATCGAACCCGGTAAAGGGCACACTTTTCTGAATTTAGTAATATTTTAATTTCTTAAATTTTCTCAATTATTTATTTATTTTTTTAACATAAGGTGTATATTCTCCCGAATCAGCATATGTGTTAAGACCAATACAGATATCAGAATAGTCTTACTTGTACATTTTTTTTATTACGTATATTTTGGTTAAAACAAAAAATTGGTCGTAGAATTGATATGATGTTAATATATAAATAGAAATGAGATATAAAATTGTTGCCATAGTTCACAAATATGAAGTCTCACTTAATTACTACTCCTAAGACTATGTAATTAAAGCTTTTACACACTGACAAATAACCTAATATGTTATTAAAATAACACAACAAATATCATACCACTACCTCGTAACTTTTAGTTATCTTTACCTAGATTTAGTATCGTAAGGGATTTAATAAAGCATCCAATTTTGTATATCTCATTGGTAAAGCATATGTATCATTCTCTTTTTTATAAGAACAAAAGTCCTCATAGCCCCAAAGATCAACAACAAACTGCATAATATCACAAACTCAATTCGTCTTGCCATGATATAAGAAGATAGAAACAAAACACAAAAGCAGTTTTCTGTATTCACAAAAGTTCATATGAAAAAGGAACTCAATAGAGTATCCAATGACCAAACCTCCAGAAAATCATACAGATCATGACTAAAGCCGTTTTTGTTATGACGGACATCACTTTTGTCTGAAACCAGTTCCAACATGTGATTGGAAGCTTACCAGATAAATTCTCAATTAACTCTCATGTGCAAAAATTAAGAGCAGAAGGCGACAAACTAATAAGAATTGGGGAAATACATGGTCTCATCCATACTCATCCCAAGAAAGAGACATTCTGAGCAATCTTGAAATAACATTTCTCATAGAACATTGCCAACTCACTCCAACATCCATACCCTCTAGTGAACCAAATCACAATAGGAGCATCTTTCTTGTTGTGTGACACAAAGAAGAATTAGAACATCCTAAACACACCAAGCGAACAAGTGAACAAACAAAGCAATCAAACATTTAATCCATTCCCACCATTTTGAGATTCCTATTAGGAACTGTCATCCAAAAATGTTCAAATCGACATAAAATACAACCTGGAAAAAGAGAACAGTTCAGAATTTATAAAATGAGATATGGAATTAAGAGAAATCTTGAAAAGTCTTAAAAATTCCTTAAACATATCCTCTGAAATTTATCACTATTGTCTTCCGCCTAGGTTGCTGAAATCGCAACTCCTAGACACCATACAAAAGATATAAATTAATAATCTTTCAATATCATTTAACCTTTGTTCCCAAACAAATCCAAAGTTCCGTCTTCGACCTAAAACCCCAAAGATCCCATGAATCACCTTCCAAAGAATGAGTCACAAGTAATCAATCAATCGTGAATCTGCCAAAAATAATGAAATATCGATTTCAAAACGAACCTGGTACTCATTCCCAAACTCCTTGTTGAGTGCAGTTGAATGCTGCAACATCGTTATGAATGCTCTTCCACCATTTCTCCATCAACTTGTTGAATGCAGAAAAATCACGGTTTAGGGTGAAAGAGTCGACGACGAGCGAACAAAGAAAAAAAAGAAACGCAAAGAGTCAAAAACAGAACAACACAAACTTAAAACATGCAAACGTGATAAACAAGGAACTGATACCTCGATAGAGCAGGAACTATATACGCACCGGACAAATATCCCGAGAGCTAGACCCACCTACACGGATAAAACAAAAAAAATTATCCGATCAATTAGCGACGAAGCACAACCAAGAACGCAAAAACGATAACAGAAAATTGAGGACCACTATCACCCAAATAAAATAAAATAAACGAAAGCAACCGGAGAGTAACGATCAACACACAAAACCAATGTAAAAAATAATTTTCAAAAATCAAACCACCAATAACGAACTACACACACAAAAAAAAAACAAACACATCAGCGCACAAAAATATTTTGAAAAACATCATAACATAATCAATAACAAATAGATAACAAGACACCCTAACTAAGAACAATACAAAACAAATAACAGGTAGATAGATATCGACCACTCATCCAATCCAAAAAGCAGACCCGTAAATACGACAACCACCTTCCCCTTAGTAAACACGAACCCTAACAAAAAAAAACAATAATCCATATTAGTTATGCCAAAAAAACATCAAAAAAGAAACAAAGAAGCTAGAGACGATAACAAAAACAGCAAAAAATAGATCGTAGAACATATCAATTACAAAACAAAACAAAAACAAAAAGATCACAAAACACCCTAACTAAGAACAATAAAAACATATAACAGGCAGATTGATATTGACGACTCACCCAAACCAAAAAAACAGACCCGTAAACACCACAACCACCTTTATCTTAGTAAACATGAATCCTAACAAAACAAAATACAAAAAAATAAAACCCATATTAGTTACGCCAAAAAAAATCAAAAAAGAAGCAAAGAAGAGACGATAACAAGAACAGCAAAACTTGCGGCTGATGATTCGATCGCTAGGGTTTACACAACAAAACATAACTAAAATTGAAACAGGCCTAAACCCAATAAAATACCATCTGAGATTGAATGAGAGGCCTCAAAAGCCCAAAAATCGATAATTGGCAAATTTTGAAATCTTAAAAAACTTAATTTGAACCGAAAAAGGTAATAACCGAGTTTTACGGTTTATGGTGAATGAGAGAGCTCTATTTCAAAAAATCACTTCGTTTATACTATATACTAGTGATATGGCTCGCACCATGTGCGGGCTCCAAAGTATGACAAAGTTATATTATCGAACATGGAATCTGAAAGTCATTTACAAAACAAATAGATGTTTTTAAGATCATGAATGTACCTACCAATTCGGTGGAAGAAGAAAAAAAATAGAAAGACCATACAAATGTTAACAAATTAGGCGCAGCCAAAAAGAAACACAAAAAATATAATTTCTGTAAGTTATGTCATTTGATGTCTCGATAGACGTAGGTTGAGACACAATGTCTAAGAGTACAAATGTTAACATGATCTTACAGACATCTATTAAAAAACCGCTAAACCAAAATATGTTTTCTAACAAAAAATTAAACACGAAAAATCCACGATCAATTATTGCGAAACCCGTATGAAGACACAGAAGAAATTAACTAAAGATGTATTGTATTAAGATTTAGTTACTCATAATTAATCAATTATGAACATGTGAGCAATGGCGGCTCCTTCATTGGGTATAAGGTATGAGATTAAAGGCAACCAATATCACCCCTTTTATATGAATTAATTTGTAAAAAACGTCTTATATTTTTTTATTTTGTTAAGGTCCAAAAAATTATATTTGAAAACATATTCGAAAATTAAACAGTGATATCGATAAAAAGAAACAAACCTGAAGAATGTGCACGAATAGATTTGAAGCCTCAAGTCGCGTTACATCAAACAAAATCATTACTAAAATAGTAGTGTAAGAAAATAATCAAAAGACAAAGGACCGATGTGCTCATGTTAGGCATGTCAATTTGAGTCCAAACCCGTGGGCCCCGCCCCAATAGACAAAGAACCGATTTTTTTTTTTCATGATTATCGTATATATGATATACTTCAATATTTTCTATATTTATCTTTATTGATTTTTATTTTAAAATGGAAATTTTTTTCAAAACCCTAGCGTCTTCGTGAGGTTATATATACCCCTACAATACCCGTCTCTTTTATACCAAATCCCCGAGAAGGTCATACCCATCCACTTTTTTTCTTTGTCTTTCGTTATTTGTTCTTTGGCTTTCGTTTGATGTGTTTTTAATAACCGAAATATTTTTGTTTTTGTTTTTTTGGAACGTTATAAAGAGTTCATTATGAAATAAAAGATTGGGAGTGTTCTAATATATTCAACCGCCCCGATTCCTTAGAAAGAAAACCGATATCTAAAAACCTACAAAATATCTCGAAATCAGTATTTAAAAAACAATGATACAAAAGAGTGGATTAAACCAACTTGTTTATTGATTAATACCTTCAAATCATGTATTGTTGCCGGGTTTAAAAAAATTTCTAAAATTATACATTATCCACAACTTGTTTATCGATTATCATAATTAGTTATCCAACAATGAAAATCCGAATTGACCTATAGATGAAGAGGAAGTAAGAAAATGTTATCCATTAGGATGCACATATCTGAATATGTGATAAGGATGAACCCGGTGAACCTTTTTATAAATGATATCCTTCACCACTTTTATTCCATAAGTCCTCTATAACACTATCAAAGACATGCGCCAATCATAACCCTCATGTTTGAGCATTTCGTAGCCTTAATCTTGCGAAAACATCTTTTAATAAGGATGTGATTGGCTCATGTTTATGAGGTGGTACCAGAACAACTATTATTAATATCCACCTAGAGAGCGTAATTAATAGCTATCTAATATGGATCATTTGGCCTCAGTTAGACGCTAACTTCTTTTCGAGTCCACATGCTATAAGGCACCATCAGTCAAGATAGATGAGAAGGTGATGGTGGTGACGATATTGGCGGTGATACAAACATTAAAACGACCGCCCAAAAATGAGTACTTTCGCCAAATGTATTTATTGCCAAATCATACTCCTTGCGATTCAAGTTTTCTCCAAGGTCAACAACTTTTTATTGAATGTTTTACTCGTTACCACAACTGCTTAAGGTACACCTAAAGTGCTTACAAAAAAATTCAAGTCTTTGTAAGCTCACCCGCATACTCTGTTTTGCATGCATTGTATGTTTTTAAAAACTATGCTTTTAAAGAGCTAGAAATCTGAAAATATCCTTTAAACACTACTATAAGGTCGTAGTTGACTTGAGGTTAAAACTTTGTTAAGAATTCGCATGGTGAAGTTAATGCAAAATACTTTGTTTACATGCTTTTAACCAAAATGAGGTTATTTAGTTTGTTACATGTTGATACATAAGTCTAAATTACATTTTTATGATCATGTAAATTTGTTAAGAATCCTCCTGATACCGTGAGATTTAAACTTTGTTAAGAATCATCATGATCATGTAAATTACCTGTTTACATGCTTTCTTTGGATGATCATTAAAAATATTTTTTGCTAGTGTGCCAAAACATTCAGTTAGATCATAGAGTTATTTCTTTACGCTAACCTAGTAAATAGATAACCAGAACCATAGCAAAACCAACCAGAATTCTCATATCCATGTTTTCCCAAATGAACAAAGCAAAATATAAAAAATAAAAAAAAACAAAACAAAAACAAACGACAAACCAAACTAAATTAGTTTTCGAAAACTTCTATGTAGACAACATTAATGGTTTTCTTTTGTAACTTTCTATTTTTGTCCGTGATGAGGATTTTCAAACCACTCCTAGGTATCAAGACCCTATCATCGAGACCTTTGTTAAACATTCCTGTAATAACCCTAGGTTCGATAACATGATTAGCCATCTGAGTAACTATCAATTGTGTTCAATTGCACAATATACCTTTTGGATCAATGTTTCTGAGCAACATAATAAGAGCACCTACCTTCAATGCCAACTTATGGTTAGGAAACCCAGAAGTCTTGACACTGTTTAGGAACTTTTGTGTGTAAACCATGTCATATGTAGTACTTCTGTAAGGAGTCTCGATACTATCAGAACATAGATAAACTTTTTTATCACTTACCGAATGAACAAACATGGTTACGGTTAAGGCAACACGTAAACATATATAAATACTAATGACACAATACAAGACATGAAACAAAACACTATTACTTGGTAACTGCGGTAGCATATAATTAATCATTAATCATCTCAATATAGCCTTCTCCTTGAAGAACTTAGGATCAGTTCTCGTGGCAAACTAATCTCCGTAGATCTCTCTCACAATTGATCTAACAGGATCGTCGCAATCCATTATCAACAAATCTTCATGAATCTTGATTTCAGACTTACCACTGTTAGACTCGCTCAAAGTGGCCTTACCGTCTTCGATGTCCAGAATCCACACCAAAAAATATTTTAGATCTTCGGCATCACGATCACTAAGCCCCACATGAAGCCTCATGTTTCTTGTAAGCATGAAAACCTTATAACCCTTCCAAAGCATTGATGAATTAAGAGAATCTAAAACCGTCTCCACCCTAGATTCATCCGGGATAACTGTCAATATTTGTCTAAAATCTCTACCAAATACGATAACCTTACCTTCGAATGGCTTATCACACTTTAGCACAACATGCATGCTTCCAACGTTTCAAAACAATGCTTACTCATCATCGGAACCTAAGTGCTGAAGTATATATTTTCTTGTGGCCCAGTACGATGAACCCTAATGATCAATCCTTATAAACTTCTATAAGAGTATCTAGTGAGAAGGAAGCATAAACAATCGGTTTTGTTTCCCCACAAGTCTTTATTGCTCGGTTGTAAGCAGAATCGCCTATATTGAATCCGATTGGAGAGTTATAACGGTTTGGTGAAGTATTGGTTGCCCGAGATCCGGCTATAGCCAAGAGTGTTTCCATCAAAGCTTATATTCAAACTCGGTTCTTGATTCAAACCAAGACCAAAGTTAGTTAAAAAAAACGATCAGTGATACTGATATGACGTGAATAGCTGCGAAAAAAATACACGTCATCACTTCGCATCAATTTCGAGTCAAAGAGGAAAATTAAGAAACAAATGATTGTTTAACTACTATGTCTTGTTGCTCAACAGATTTTAACAAACAAACTAAACCATACATAGAGAGAGAAAAGCATAATAAATGAAGGTAAGAAAGAGCAAACCAAGAATATAGAGAACATAATAAATGTGTGGTAATGTCTGAGACGGTTACGTTATGTTAACGATTAACTCCCACTATTGTAATTATGGTTAGATGGCAGAGACGATTACGTTAACGATTAACTCCCATTATTGTAATTATGGTTAGCTCGATGAACATAAAATGTGTTTTTGGCTTACGGTAGGGTAAGACCACTTGTAATGAACATTCCACCAATCGAATAAAACTTGTCTTGCTTCTCTCGAACGGTAGCTTTCTTTTCTTCTTCTTTTAAAAATCTAGTTTTAAAGAACTGATATGGATTTTGTGAAGCAACATGTCCTTGAGATCACGGTCTTAGCATCTTTGTTTTCCATCTTGTGATATCTTATCACATTCACTCAACTACTCGTGAGATGAAATTGCATCTTCCGCACCTTGTGCGGGTATAAACTAAAATTTTAAAAGTTGATATATTAGTTTATTTATAGATGGATAATCCTGTTTATAATTTGGCTTTGTTTTGGACATTTTAGTATTAAACATAATATCATTATTTTAAAAATGTTTTAAAGTTTAAACAACAAAATACCAATACATAATATAAATATTACTCCATCTGTCTTAAATAAGTGATGTTTTAAGGTTTTTGTGTTCTCAAATAAGTGATGTTTTCAGTTTTCAATACAAAATTAAATTTATTGTTTTTGACGATTCCGAATTCGGAGCAGAAATCGGAACTTCGCCAGCGCTTTCGTGCAACGTAATGGAACCATTGGTACAAAGATGCAAATCTTTTAACCAAACTAAAAAAAAATCATGCTACTTCGTGTATATACACAAACAAAACTCTCTAAAATAATATACACATTGAAATCAAAAGAAAATCCGAAGCCAAGAAGAAAATCACAAACCATCCTAAACCGAAAAAAAGCAGACAAATCTTCATCTTTTGAATATGATGTTAATTTAATTATATTGCAGACCTTTCTCCAAGTTATTTGGATCATCATAAGTTCAATAGATAAGAGGTGCTGAATTACTCTTCATAACGTGTCGATTAACATAAGGACCAGTTTGTGAATCCTCATGACCGTGTTTTGCTTCTTTTATTAGTATCAAACCAGCTCATATTCAAAAAGGGTATAATTTAAAGCTGATACATAATGAAACATTGTATAGCAAAGGAATGAAGCTTACATCCATAGAAAATTTGAACCAAATCTCTATTTTTACCTTATAAAGTTATGAATCCTCAAAATATTTTTTCTTAAAGACTAAGAAGAAGCTTCATTATTACGTAACCAAATTTATTATGGAGACTCACTGATAAGGCACAAACTACGTGCGACATTATTATCAAATCTGATGTGGAAACTGCTCAACCACCTACAGGAACATAGCCTATTGGTATGGCCTCAATCATCTCTCTCAAAGACAAAACCAAATAATGTCTAGCCTCAAACTTTTTCTCAAACCTCAAACGCCACGGACTCAGTCATCGGACTCATATGGTCACCAACAGGAGCGGAGCTACTTGGGCTATAGTGGGGTCAGCTGACCCCTATGATTTTTGTTTTTGTTTTTGTTTTTATGTTATATCCTCAAATAAATTTAACAGACTCCACTTTAAAAAAAAAGTTTGACCCCATCAAAAAATAATTTAGTAGTAAAAAGCCTAATTTATTTGTTTAGTTGAGCTCACGTTTAGTTTGAGACTCAATTAAAATGCAATTATGAATGATTTATTGCTTATCCATAAATTAAATAAAAATGTTATCTATTATATATATATTTTTTTGCCCAACACAAAAGAAAATAAAATCATAAAACTGAACATTTTATCTTTGTTCCTTTTAAGTTTTTCGATGAACAAAAACAAAAATCTAAACTATCAATTTTCTGTTGAATTTCAAGTTAATATTTTTGTGTCTTTTTATATTTTACTTTCACATGTTTAGATTATACTCTTACATTTTGTTAAATTAATGATTATATAAATTAAATTCATTGAAAAATCTAGGGTTTATATTTATAAACGGTAAATTCAAATATCGCTTCATTGATCGATTTTTAATGATTATCTCGTTTATTTTATCTAACAAATATTATTTAAAGATGTAACATATGAAACGGTGATTAAACCAAATTTAAGTTATGAGTAAACGTAAAATATATTTGTAGATAATTTTTTTAGTATATATATTTTCTGCCCCCAGTAAAAAAAGTTATACCTCCGCTACTTGTCACCAATACCATCAACGATCACCCTCACCGCCAGTAATATCACCGCCATGATCACCTATACCATATCCTCATCTCTATATGACTCATCATCACAACCAAAAGGGTCATCCATATCATCACCACGAGTATCACCCTCTCCACCATTAATTACCATCACCTCTGATCTTTAAAAAAGAATTTAAAAAATAAAAAGCTTGAATTTGAAAATAAAAAAATAAAGAATACACAAAAATAAAAAAGAAAAAAAGGAAACAAATATATAAAAAAGCATATAAAAAAATCTAACAAAGGAATTTATATATCACCATTAATGTCCGACACGCGCCGGCAAACCATCCACACCAACCCGATCGAACGTCCCATTCAAATTTGGTTGACGGTTTTGAATACAACAAACCGAAACCAAAAACTTTGAAACATGATGGTGTTGCACCGAATCTTTGACGTAATACACATGATACAATCATTGACTCCATAGACTCCCTTTAGAATGGGGGAAAACACTAGACAAAACAAACACACAATAAAAAAACATGTTGTAAAATTAAAAATAAAATATCATTCTACACAGTTCTATAAACAAACCTTCTTCACCCGACACTCGTCGACGAACCACCCACTCATTCGATCGAAAATCCCAAAGAAACTTAAGTGAAATTTTTGAATACAAAAAGCTGTCACTTTGAATGCTGCATAGCATGACATCCAATTTTATTTTATTTTAAATAACAAAAACACTTATTTTTACCCAAATAAAAAAAAACACTTATGAGCAATATCCACGATAGACACGAAAACAGATAAGAAATGAATTCCACAAAAATAGACAAAATCTATGAAGTGTGTCTTTGTCCTCACGAAAGACATAGGGAACATTATATGAACGCAACGGATTGCAAGCGGTACGATCGATACCTCCATGGCAACAAAACTCATTGGTGCCCGATATAGGCCGATACAACCAAATAGGAAGAGACTCACACGAATTCGCGAGCATATCAGGGTGAACAACAGAAGCAAATTGACCTGAAAAAGACAGAAAAACTGTAAGAACCTAACCAACCAAGAAAAAAATCAAAAGGCGAGGAATATTATAAATAGCAACAAATAAACAAACAATCAATCCAAATGTCAAACCCAAAAGAAACCTAGACAAAACACAAGAACATATAATCCATATCGTTATTAAACCGTCACTGTGAAATAGGTTGCCCTGTCCAAAGGCCACAAAAGATGTATTAGAACCGAAAAATATAGAGAACATGTAACTAAACAAAATACGCAAGCAACGCTGGGATGAAAAATTACCGGGTTGTAAGAACGACTCCACCCACGCACCATGTTCATCAATGGAGAGTCCAAGTTCACGAGCTGATGAACACACAAAATAATCATTAGAAAGGTAAAGAGAGAGCACCATATTGCAAAATTAGGTAAAATAAAATTACATTAATTTTTGGATGGATAAAAAAACTTAAGATGAGTCGTATTTATATAATATCATGATATGCATTAGGGTTTTATTTTTAACGATAATCACTATAATTTGCCATATTTTTTTTCAACTAACCAACAACCGCGATATTAACAAATTTTATTCATATCTAACTTTTTGGATATGGACATGATTTACCTTAATCATTATCGATAAAATATAAAAATTCCTTTTATACAATTATCGATATAACCAAAATTTTACTTTTTATCAACATTTACGATTCAAATATATTTCTGCTTATTTTGGGCCTATCGCAGCCCACACAAAAACACTCAACAACCGAATATAACCCGATCCCGGACCGAAACTTTGCAACCGTTAACATGACCTAACATTGACAGTTTCAAAATCTAACCCACATTAATTGATTATACCGTGCAATCCAAAGAATCAAAAAATAAACAAAACTATCTAACCAAACCAAAGTGCTATCAACATGCTATCAAATACTTGATAGACTAAACCGTCCAGCTCAAAAAAATAATAAAAATTTGACTAATCAAATCATACGGCTTATAACCACATAATGGAAGAACCATATCAAAATCATAAAGCGTACCACATGAATAACTCGGCTCCGGTTTTTAAAAAAGAAGAGAACCGGTTCCAATTCAAACACAGAATAACGCATCGAACCGGGTTTAGGAGATTAAAAATTTGAACCAAGAAATAGTATATTATCCTTATCTAGGCGCCATTTAAATTGTATAATTTCCAATTTAGATAAGTCCATGGTTGTTATTATCATTAGCATTATATTAACAGAATATATTTACTTACAATTATCGAATATAACATACGATATTTGGTTTATTTTTTTTCAACAAAACACAAACCGGTTAACCATCGGTTTTTTATCTTTCTTGATTAGCATCATTGGTTAATTGCCTGGATTAACATCAAAGGGCAATGACTATAAGTGACAAATACGATGCATAACCAAATAAACGTTACTTGGTTTACTACTGCTCATTGGTTAATCGCCTGGATTGGTCTAGACGCATATTCAGATTATTTCGGTTTATTACACATTATTTATATATTTTTTTGTTTGTTCTACAAATTTGAGTGTCGATTAATACCCGACCAGGTTGGTATGGGACCTAACAATCGGTTTGGTATGAAAAATCATTCATATATACCGATTAGAAGACGGATCGAGCCCCCGGTTTTGTTAAACCCTAATAATAACAAAAAGCGACCAACCGATAAACCAAGATTAAGACATGAAATTTGGAATAAATCAAGCGATTAAGTTAAACAGAGCGTCGATTTGATTTAAGTGATGAAGACATGTCATCAGATAGTAATGAATGAAATTATGACAAATAATCAAAAAAAAATTTGAATGAGGGAAGATTATTCTGAGGCCGCCACATAAGATTATGACTTCACAAATAATAGTATGATGATCTGAGATTGAATGAGAGGCCTCAAAAGCCCAAAAATCGATAATTGGCAAATTTCGAAATCTTAAAAAACTTAATTTGAACCGAAAAAGGTAATAACCGAATTTTACGGTTTATGGTGAATGAGATAGCTCTATTTCAAAAAATCACTTTGTTTATACTATATATGATTTCACTAAAATCCGAAAGCGAACCAAACCATCTAATAATAGATTATGTTTTATTACTGTAATAATTTATACATCGAAAATCCTAAAGAACCGAACCAAAATCTGAATTGAACACTTCTAGCTAGTTGCACTGTTTTGTGTTTTAACAAAATTGGAATGAAGGAAAATCCAACCTTAAAGATATTCTCGGAGAAGATTTTTTTTAATTATTATAAAAAGCACATGTACGGAATATTCCATTTATTTTAATCTAAATATATGTACATATTCCACTTTTCTCATGTAGGTAAACCTAGCCAAAGAGGCTATATAAAAAACGGTGGGGAAGAGAAAAGCCGTAACTTATATTACAGCCTTTGTTGAAACTTGAAAAAATGACGATGATATCCGATCTTCCACCGGATTTGGTAGAGAATGTAGTATCTAGGGTTCCGTTGACATCTAAGAGAAGAGTGCGATTTACATGCAAACAGTGGAACGCTTTATCCAAAGATGCGAGCTTTGCAAAGAAGCACTTTGGTAAATCGGCAAGGCTGCTAATCATGAGGTCTGAGTTTAGGGTTTGGTTGATGAGCTTCAATTTCCATGGAAGCCACAACGGCGACGGCGACGAGGACCACTTGGTTGATCCATTAGTAAAGGAAGGTAAGCTTACTAGCCTAAATAATACAGATCAAGTCGAGATATCAAAAGTTGTTCACTGCAACGGGTTACTTTTATGCTTGACCAGAGACAAGAGTAGGCTCGTGGTTTGGAACCCGTTTTTGGGACAAACCAGGTGGATTGAACCCAGAATCGCTTACCACAAATTCGACATTATTGCTCTCGGATACGACATAAACAACAACCAAAAAATCTTGAGGGTTTTGAATGATGACTGGGCAGTTAGAAACCCCTCTTTTAGATACGAAATCTACGATTTGAGATATAACTCATGGAGGGTTCTTGATGTCACTCCTGACTTTGAGATAGATTATTGTCAACGCGGGTTGTCTTTGAAGGGAAGTACTTACTTTTTTGCTAAAGAAAAAATAGAAGTGGAAGTGGTAGAGATAGAAGAGCAAGAAGATTTCTTGCTCCGTTTTGATTTTACAAGAGAGATATTTGGACCGCGTTTGCCTCTGCCATTTCACTCTTATTACGAACAAACTGTGGCTCTATCTAGTGTTAGAGAAGAGCAGCTTGTGGTGTTATATCAGCGGGATACATATATTGTAGAGATATGGGTTACAAATAAAATGGAGCCCAATACAGTGTCATGGAGCAAGTTCTTATCAGTGGATATGGTACCACTCTCTGGTCCTTTTCTGTTTTTTCCTTACGCTGGGAGTTTCTTCATTGACGAGGAGCGAAAACTTGCAGTGGTTTTTGACAAAGACAAAGAGGATATCCACAACACAGCTTACGTGATTGGAGAGAACGGATACTACGAAGAATTGTATCTTGGAGAGGATGAATACCACGAAGAAGAGGTTGGAGATCCCACTAGTTTTCCACTCGTGTGCTCTTATTTTCCGACTTCGGTGAAGATCCAGCAATGTGCAGGAGGAGGCAAAAGGAAAGAAAGAGATTATTAGTATCATTTGGTTTTATTTTGTCATCTCCTTATTTAAACAAAAGATTAATTAATTTGTTTCTATTTGGTTAACAAAACAGTTTTTGCTGTCGAATAATTCTTCTTACTCTCTTTTTTCTTTCTTTCATCTCTTCATGCAAATCTTGTATGCTTCCAACCATGGGTAAAGGTAAGCCAAATCAAGGGAATTATAGAATATTTTTTTGGTTGTTTCTAATTGCCACCATGAAAATATGAAGGTTTTATTATTTTCTTTTAGTATTCCGGATCAAATATTGGGTAATGAATTGACATAGACACCTCCTACCAGTGGAAGAAACAGATTCTATTACTAAATTAAAACAAGCATTGCAGCTATGAGAATCTCAATCTACACACAAAATTCCTGAACTAATCACGAGAAAAGAAACAAGATTTTGACCTTTTCCGATGCTGCCATTATGTTTGACTTCAATTCCCTAAACCAAAAAAGAAAATAACTTTGAGAACAAAAACCAAAAAGAGATTAGCATCGAAGATGTTTATAGACACACAAACGTAAATCTACACTCTAGAGATTTCATCCGCAAGCTGGAGTGTGTGTGAGAGAGAGAGAGAGTGCCTGCACTTAGAGCTTGGAAGCGGAGCAAGAAGAGCTGTGACTAAAACCAAAAAAAAAAAAAAGAGCGACGTTAGGGCATTTGCATTGGGGGTGTCTCTATTAAACAAATAAAAAAATTAAAAAACCAAGAGAGTGCACTTAGAGCTTGGAAGCGGAGCAAGAAGAGCTGCGACTAAAACCAAAAAAAAAAAAAAGAGCGACGTTAGGGCATTTGCATTGGGGGTGTCTCTATTAAACAAATAAAAAAAATTAAAAAACCAAGAGAGAGGGTTGAGGGTGTCTCACCAATGCAGATGGTCTTATGGTGCTTTGCTTCTTTATCTCAGGCTATTCTTCTTACTCCCGAACCTTTTTCTTAGTTGTATAGTTTCTACTATTTACCGAGTTATAACTCCCTCTTGGCCTCTTTCGATATTTGTGAAAGTACAAATAATTTTGATCATGTACCATATATGTGGGTTTGATCGATACAGAATCCTAGAATAGTGATTTCGCATAAATATGATCGATTTATACAATTGCAAAATTCAACCATACTGGCATCTTATAGATCCCAAACCGAACCAACGAGCCCATTCTTGTCTCGGCGTAAACCAAAGTAAAACGAATTTATAAGGGATTACAACTTCAGAGCCCACTGACAAGTAAATACGATAATATAAGCCTGCAGACAAATTAACGGACTTTGGTTGCTAATACAGAAATTACACAACTTTGATACTTCCACATTGGATCTCTCAGTAATCTAACTCCAAAAATATCAAACTTTAATTATCGAGACGATATAAAGAAAGAAGAAGTTTCAAGTTTAGCCTAAGAGACGCTTGATGATGAAACAAGACCATTTACGCGTCTCCTTGTGCCAGAACAGGAAGAGTATCACATTGACATTATGAGTTTATGGTTTTCACATATCGTTCACCATTTTTGTTGTTGGCATCAAGCACATCCAAAGAGCTGTTCTATTGACTGCGAGGTGAACACGTTTGGAGCCGTTTGCTCAGGTTTCATCGCAGATACGTGAAGCTGATATTTGATGAACCTCTGCAATATAATTTAACTAGCGTTTGCATGGTTAAGGACAGAAATAATTCCGATTAGTCATGCTTTGATAAGATTATTGGAAAGCTATTTGAGACACTTAAAGATTATCTGAGAAAGGCTTGATTGAGTACCTTATCTTTGACCAAACCACCAGATGTAAAAAAGCCTGCACTCTCTAAAGCCTGTACAACTTTGGCCTGCATATTAGTGTTCAAAATGTGAGATTCAGGATCAGGACTAGTGATAGGTTACAAAAATTCACAAACGTCTCAAGCATTTAGTTGCACCAATGAACCCGGCCTCTTCATCTAATAATCTAAATATATGCGCTTGAAAAAACATCGGGAGGGATCGAAGTTACATTTGACTGAGTAGCAGAAGTAGAAGTTTCAGCGGATGGATTCCTACGTTTTGGCTGCCTTCTTTGATGTTCTGCTGGTGTTCTTATTGCCCTCCATGTGAAAATCACAGCAATTACAAGCCCCGCTATAAGCACCAATGGATCGTGAATCCTAATTACATAAAATAGAAATAGTTATAACAAATAAACAACAATTTACACCACCATATCCAATACTCAGTGGCCCATTCCTGGATTATGTATTCCTTTGGAGGTAAGTACAATGATTATGAGAATGTTGATGTTTCTTTAATTCAAAGTAAGTCTTACAACTCACAATTATTTTGTAGCTACTAGCGTTTGAGACATTTCCTCAATTGGAAAAGCCTCAAACGCTATAAGCAGACTTGATGTGTCCGAGGATGTGCAAGTCGAAGTTCAAGAAAGGAGATATGAAAGGCTTTCCGATTTAGGCAATCAATGAAGAACTTGGTACTACTCAGGTAAGTTGTACCTTGCATCTAAACATTTATTTAAGTTAACAACATTTATTTGAGTTGGAAACATTTATTTGATTCCTTCACAGCATGACATTGACAGACTCGTTTTAATCAGTCTGAGAGAGGAAAAGAATCTATTGCCTCAAATCTTAGAGGAAGACGACGATCGTGATGAAGATGATCTCGTGGTTGATAGTTGGACCAAGCGCTTGACCAAAGGTTACACTATCTTCTTTGAAGACTTGTTTGATCAAGACGTTGTTGCGCGTGCCAAAAAAGATAAGGAGATGGAACGAGTAGAGGCTCCACCGGTGCAAACACCTCCAACCGAATTGGTCGAGATCTTGAAGAGCATAAAAGAGATTCAGGAGAAGGTGAATGTATTTGATGCAAGATTGGCTGTGGTGGAAGCATCTATGGAAGAGTAGAGAGCAAGGAATGGATAGATATTGGTTGTTTCTCTCCCTTTTGGTTGTTTGTTGAACTTATTTCTCAGTTATTTGTTGGGTTTGTTTGGACATAGAACTTGGTGTTGGTTTAAACTTTTGTGGTGGTTTGTAGATCTTATGTTGATATTCGTTAAACTATGTTGGTTTAAACTTTTGTGGTGGTTTGTAGATCTTATGTTGATATTCGTAAAACTATGTTGGTAATACTTGGTAAAAATATGTTGGTATAACTACGTACAACTACGTACAAACCTGTTGATAAGATAAGAAACATACAAGATTCTCATAAACAAAGCCATTGATAAGATTAGCTGAGCAACATAATATGTCTTATACAAAATATAAATGAAGTTTTGGGATTACATAATATGTCTTTTACAACATTTTAGATAGTAGGTCTTAAACAACTACATAAATCTCCTTTTGCATTTCTTCAATCTTCTTTTGCATTTCTTCAATCTTCTCGCTATGCTCTTCAACCTTCCGAATTAGCTTCGAAATCTCTTGCTCGACACCAAAAACCCACGGCTGGTGAAAGTGGAGTCCATCATCTTAGCAATGAACATTCAAATAGTTTTACTAGTTATCCTCGAAGAACATTCAAATAGTTTTACATAGTTTAACTAGTATTACCCATAAAAAACCTAGAAATGAAATTTTACCTTAAATTCGTTGCAGGATAAGTACCTACTGCCCGGTAAAGTGTCGAAATCATTCTGAAACTTTGGCTGTGTGGAGACATCTTGCTTGATTTGTCCACCACATGGGCATTTGGTTGGAATCCCATATTGGGCTTCGGCGATGAAGCCAAACATGTCGAAATGCTCCTTCATCCGCTTCATCTCCTAACTGCGCCTCCTCTCCTCCTCGTATGGTTCAACGCAGAAGTTGTCCGTCCAGTGATAGATACTTTTCTCCATTTCGATTTCAGATTCTCATGAAGGAAGGAAGAGAAAAGGAGAGAGAGAGAGAGAGAAGAGAGAGAGGGAGAGAGAGAGTTGCGATTTGCTAAATGGGAGGATAATTGGAAAAGGTTGTTTGGAGACAAAAGAAACCTTTGCAAAAAATTGGATTTTTTATTTTGAAATTTTTGAAATTTCAAAATTCAAAATTCCCTCTAAATATTTGGTCATAGTTGTCCAGAGTATACTAGTATTACGAGTTTGGGTCATAGATGGTCATAGTTGTACTTTTGCTGGTTTTATGTTTATCTAGTATTACTTGCCCTTAAGATATGTTTTACTAGTTTTACAGAATAGATAAGTGCTTAGACATATAATTCTGATTGTTTTATACAGTCATTTGCGTCAAATCAGTATTTAGGATAGTAGGTCTTCCTAAACCGGCTATTACTATGTAAATGCTTTTAAAACTACAAGGACAATGTTGTGTAACTGTTTCCACAACAACTCATAAAATTGATGGGAATATAAGATAGTAGGTCTTCCTAAACCGGCTATTACTATGTAAATGCTTTTAAAACTACAAGGACAATGTTGTGTAACTGTTTCCACAACAACTCATAAAATTGATGGGAATTTAATATTTTCCCTTTTTAATGCTACTCTCTTGATGTTATAACATTTTATTCGACACCAAATATCATTTCAAATATTTTATGCATACAAAAATTATCCACATTCGACGTACTATTGGCAAAAGTTTGAAGTAGTTATAGTAGTTATACCAAGGTTTGAAGTAGTTATATTTTGCCTCCGCAGTACATTGCATCGTGTTTTAACATTTGTTAGCCACCTCTACAACCCAAACAAGACGGTTGAATAATTACGTGCACCTTGTAGATAAAGTATAGTGATACCGAGTTATACATAGTTGTTTCTAACAGAACATAATCAATTTTCAGGACATAAGTAGTTTTACATAATGAAATACCAGTTGTACTGAGTTGTTTTACAGAACAAAAGCTAACAAAGATCACAAGTTCTTATCTCTAAATAAAATCCAGGGTAGTGTTCTTTGACGCCTTTTATTCGGTAACTTCGACGACGCCTTTCTCCTGCTGATGGAAACCTCGTCACTCTCCTCCTACCCTTTTTTATCTTGCGATATGGAGGTAGGATTTGCTTCTCTTTGATGTAATCAGGGACAATCCATGCAGACATATTCGGGACAACATAAATGGACCTGTGATAAGCCAATGCCCACAACTCCGTCCAATAATATTTCGAACACAACTCATGGACTTCTATTTGGGTATCACGACAACTAACTCCACCACCATTTTTCTGAATGAGATGTATGCTAGTGCGTGGAGACAAGTATACTTCTGAATATAGAAGAACCTACAAGAGCAACTCTTCCTTTCCAAGTTCACCAAATAAACCTTAGTATCAATATCAACGACTTCGTATTCGAGCTCGTAACTGTTTACCTCCCTCATGGTTAATTTCTTAGCAGTAGCCCAGTTATCATGCAAGAAGTTCTCAACCAAAGGCACCAGTTTGTTATCAACATGTTCTGACACGGCCTCTTTCCTATGCTCGTTAAACCAATCAGAAAACTTTGCAATGATAGTATCCAGCATGGGTATTAAGGAGTACTTCCTCGCATTGTTAAAAGTGTTGTTCAGAGATTCCGCAGAATTGCTCGTGTCTAGGTTTTATCGGGCACCGGGAAAAAAACATCTTGACCATTTTTCCTTCACTGTGCTTTCCTCCACATACTTCGCCGCGGAAGGAAATCTCCTCTTAAACATGTTGTAACGACTGTAGAACTCAGCCTCTGTGTGAGCCCAACCGCACTCCTGGAATCTGAAAGCCACTACGGATTTGTTTGCATTAGAAGCATTACCTTTCACATTTTGGGCCAAATGCCATAAACAATACCCATGCCGAGCTTGTGGGAACACGTTTGCTATTGCGTTGATGAGGCTTGGATTTCTATCACTCACAAATACCAATTCAGAGGAGTCCCCTAAGTTGCCTAAAACACTTTTCAACATCTCGAAAAACCATGTCTAACTCGCATTGTTCTCACCGTCGAGTACACCGAACGCTATGGGATAAATAAGACGATTAGGATATTGAGCAACAGGGAAAACTAGTACTCCACCATATCCGTTCTTCAAGAAAGTTGCATCCACAATTATCACTTTCCTCATGCATGCAAACCCTTCAATGCTAGCTCCCAAAGCTACGAATAGATACTTGAATTTTCCTGCCTCATCCAGTTCCACACTACTTATCGTTCCAGGATTGACCTCCTCTAACACGTACAAATAACTATACAACATCTTGTACCCATCTTCTGGACTAACACGCATATCACAAACCGCTTGATTTTTCCCTCTCAACGCCGTCGAGTATGATATTTCTACACCATATTCTTGCCTAACTAGTTCCCTGATGACATTAGGCATTGGAGTTTCGAGTTTCCCGGGATATTTCTCACTCAAATAAGATGAAACTAGATGTGATGAGCCTCTCCTCTTATCAACGCTTGCACTCTGATCAGCCCGGTTGCATGTGTGCATCTTCGTATACGTTCTAATCGAGAACATATCCGTGTTATCAATCATTGCTGCTCGTAGACCCCAACTACATCTTTGTATAGAACATTTAACCACCCACCGCGTTCTATCAAAATGTTTTTCAACTCCTACTTCTTCTTCTTTATCGTCTTCGTCTTCTTTGACTTCTTATTTTTGTTTGTTCATTCGGTTTTTCTTCGTTTTCTTCTTCTGAATTTCTTTGTTTTATTCTTATGATTTTTCTTTTGCTTTTCTCCGTTTTCTTCTATCGTATTTGTATTCTCCAGCTTCTTATACTTCCACATCTTCTACTTCTTCTTTGTATTCTTCTTCTTCCGTTTATTTGACTTTCAATTTTTCATCTTCCTCATATTTTCCCTCTTCTAATTAATTTTTGGAAGTTTGGAATTTTTCGTACGTATATTTTCACATTTTTATGGGCTTGGCTATCTTTACACAAACGGTCAGTTTCAAAGAATCTTGTGTAATAAAAGCACATAGATAACATGAACACATATTATCCGACCGTTCTAACATGAACCCTCCTCTTGAAACGAAGAGGAAATGTAATAAAAAAGGAAGATATAATAACTAAGCAGTCATCAGTCATGAAAAGTGAAAAATCCAAAGACATTCCATCAAAATTAATTTGTTTCTCTAATGATAAGGAGCCTAAATGCTAACAAAAACTTATACGGACAAAAAGACCGAAATACTTTGTTATATCTGTAGTGTCATAGAGAATCCTTTCATCCTTTGAGAGAAAATTTACCAGTAGCCTCTTCCCATGTCAATCAAAAGTGCTTTTAAGTTTAGAAGAGTAACAATCGATTTGCTCCATTTATCAATTTTCATTTCAATTTTGAAGTTAATTTTTAAACTCGTGCAAAATCGAATATATCATACGATTGAGTCAATAGCACAAAAAGTATCCAGGGTTTCGAAGACTCATTTCTCTCATAATATCCTTATCGATTCGAAATGAAGTGTTTTCTGCCAACGTCATTAATAAGACTCCAACATGTTCATGCAACATCAACGAAATTCCCGCTTATCTGAAACCTTTTTTTTACACACATTCAATCCTTATCCTCCTTTATATATACTTGTGCAGTGTTTCTCACATGTGGTCGTAAAACCGAGGAAACGAAATTCACAAAGCTCGATAATATAATGAATAATTTTTTTTTTCTCTCAGTTTTCTTCTTCTTCTTCTTCTTGGTATTTTCCTTATTTTTTTAATCGTCTTGGGTTTCTTTTTTTTTTAATCTTCGTCTTCTTCGACTTCTTCTTCTTCTTGTTCTTTTTCTTCCTTTTTTTATTCGTCTTCCTCTTCTTCTTCTTTCTCCTAATTCATCGGATTTGTCTTCTTTGGTTTCTTATTCTTCAGGTTTTTCTTAGCCACCTTCCCCATCTTCACCTTCTCATACTTTGTCATCTTCATCTTCCAGTCTCCTTCCTTATCTTGAACGTATGTGTCTTTGTATTTTCCGAGTTCTTATTAATCAGCTTCGTCTTCTTCTTCCTCCTCTTCTTTTTCTTTTATCTTCATCATCTTTTCCTTCTTTATCTTCATCGTCTTCGCTACTTTCATTTATCGACTTTGTTTTCTCCGAAATCTGCTTCTTCTTTTTCTTTTGGTTTTTCTTCATCTTATTTTTCGGATTTTTCTTTTTTCTATTTTCTATTATTCTTATTTATCTCGTTTACTTCGTCTTCATCTGCTTCCTCTTCTTATCTTCCTCCTCGTATTTTTCTTCTTCTTTTTTATCGTCTTTGATATTTTTCACCATATTCGTATTCTTCGACTTCTTTTCCACTTTTTTACTCATCCTCTTCTTCCTCTTGTTCTTCATATTCTTTGTCTTATTTGAATTCATATTCTTTTGGTTTTTCTTTGTCGCTTTCCTTATCTTCACCTTTTTCAACTTCTTCTACATCATCTTCGGTTTTTCTTCTTCTACTACTTCATTTTCTTCATCATCCGGTTTTCTTCTTTTTCTTCTTCTCTAACTTTTCCGATGTCTTATTTATGTTCTTTCGGTTTTGTTCTTATTCTTCAACTTTCTCATCTTCTTATCCTTATGCTTCTTTATTATTTTGTGTTATCCATGTTTTTATTTTTCTTCCTGATTTAATTGATATTACTTTGTCTTCGTCTTCTTCCTCATCTTTTTGACTTATTTTTCTTCTTTTTCTTCGTCTCCTTCGACTTCTTCTTCTTCTTCCGGTTTTTGTTCTTCTTATTTTGAATATGAATTATAATTAATAGTTGTATGGATTTGTACATATTCACTTTCATTAAAGGTAGTATAATAAGTCTTGTGAAATTAAGAAATAGAGCGTAAGATTTGTGGGCTAACATGTTTTCTTTTTCATCGCTGTTTTGCTATATTACTGCTTCCTCTAATGGAGGTTTTGTAAGACTTTTATTCATTCAATCAAAATCAAAATCAGATGAAACACAATGACAATACACAACTTTTCAAAAATGATGCCTCGTTGCTCTCATTGGAAAAGTTGCAACAAAACAAAGTCGGACATCTTCAAATGTTATAATGAGTTCGAACATAAGTTAAGTTTTTGTGCCTATAAATTTATTATCATCTTTTTTTCTTCTTTTTTTTGAACCTTTTTAACAAGTCTATATTAATAACTACCAGACTACCACTGTAACTAAGACATGTCTTAACTCTGAGACTATACTTACACTGTAACAAAAACTATCTTAATAGTTCATTACAGATAAAGAACCCGATAGGAGACGAAGTTGTAGAAGTTCAGGAACAAATTCCCCGTCCATAGAATTACTCAAATGTTTCGTATTTGGACTTGCATTCTCTCAAAAATGCTTGTCACAAGATTCAGACGCATAACATTTACCAAATTATCCCTTAAGACGCAAAGCCTATGAAAATCGTGCACGCATGCATAAAAATGAATATATACAAAAAGCTTTAAGCAACCAGACACCTTACCACCACTCTTAATTCAGAAATTCAAGTCTATTTGTACCTTAGATATCTCCTCATATTAAGGTCTCAAAGAACAAATTTGTAAGGCTTAAATAAACTTTTGTGTCTATCTGGCATGACGATGGCATGTGGCCAAGTGGTTGTTTCCATGTTTTGCTTAAGAGATCGTTTCATGTGCACCTGATCTCCATTCAAAAATAGACAGATGAATACAAGCTCAAGCACATTGCGGAAGAGTGTGACGCTATGCCTATAAAAGTAATACAACCAAATTATAATTGTGTTAAGATAGTATATTGTATAAAGGAAAATAAAGAAAGAGCACCAATAAAAGTATGAGACGTAAATATAGAACTATTAGAACATGTTAGCATAAGTGACAAAAAGAAGCACAACATGTGTACATAACAAAATATAAAAAGTAACAAAAAAAAAGATCAAACTTAGAAAGAAAAAACCGTTATACATATTCTCTCAACATAAAAGAATAACATACTTACTTTATCCTTTTTCAAATTCTTCTTCTTCTTCTTCTTCGACAACTTATTCTTCTTTTTGCTTATTTTTATAGGAAATAATTAAGCCAAAAGCCACCAAATTACCAAAAAAAAAAAAAAAATTGAGTATAATATAAATGTAAGAATTTTAACCTTCCACAATTCTTTAAACATATAATCTAAGTTGGTGGAACCAATGGTGTTGATAAGCTGGCGAAAAATTAGAGATGAGGGCGGAGGTGATAGTTCCAACAAATCGAAGTTGGTTTTATCCGTAAACAAAAATAGTTTATTATTATTATTACTAGGTGTGATCCGCGCTACGCGCGGGTGTATTAACTCTATTTTTTTCTTTTTAAAAATTTAAATTTTTTTTTTTAGTTTTTAGTTTTGTTTTTGTTTGTTGTTGTTTTATTTAACATATTAATTTGTTTTTTCAAATGTCAACTATTAAAGAAAAACAGATATGTTTTTTAAAGAAAAAAATTATAATATACACACATAATAAGAAGTTTTTGGTACGGGCGAAACCCAGTAGAGTAAAAGATTTAACAATCCCTCGACTTAAATTAAATTTCCATTTTTCCACAATTTAAAAAAAAACGTTTTCCCCAATTTTTTTGTTGGGATTGCAACAGTTCTCCGGTCGTCAAGATTTCTTAACGACTCAATGCTCATATATGACACTTCCAATTAGCTAGATGGTGGTGATTTAATTGATCATGTGGTGTTTATTGGTTCTGAATAGGGATGTTAAAAATGAGTTTTTACCCGATGGGTACCCGAAATCATGAATATATTTTGATCCCATTATCCTATTTCTTTTACTAAAAGAAAGCGGGTTTAAAACGGGTGGGTACCCTAAATTTAATTTACCCTGTCGTGTTTTACCCTATCGGGTTTAGGGTACCCGTGGTTTTTAAGCAAAAACCAAAGGATACCGTTTTATAAGCAAACGACACTCATCTACGTCCTCGTTTAGGGTTTTCGAGTTTCAGAATTCCGACATAAACATTAACAATTTAGAATCAATTTTGACTTGTTGAAACACAATTAGGAGTTTTGACTTGTGGGTTTGGCAGCAAATAGTGAATTAGGTAGGAATCTTCATCACCGGCGGAGTTACATGTTCTCTACTTTTTCTGTCTTTTTGTTTTCTATATGTGGTCCCTCAGTGGACTTTGCCAGTTTTTGAATTCGTAATTAGGTTTTCTGGGTGTGTTCAGAATCATCTCCTCTATATTCGCAGTTTCCCAACACTATGATTTCTATCTCTCGATATTTAGAATCGGCAAATTCTGCATTTGTTGTGATTTTTCTGGTTTTTTTTTCTTTCTATTTGACTGATTTGCATCTATAAATTTTTTAAGTTCGTTATGTATTGATTATGCATTATTACGGCTGTATTTGGACGTTTTGTTTTTTCATGAATTTTATGGAGCAATTGATATTCGCATATTTTAACTCTTTTTGTCATGCATATCATCTAGTTTTTGTGCCTTATTTTGTAGTTTCATAGAGTTTTTCCTTAGTTTTGCATTCATAAGTAGAAGTTAATAGATTTTAGATAGGTCCTAGAGAGTTTTGGTACAATTGGAGTGTTTCAGGTGGTTATTGGAGTCTAGGGGAAAATCACGGACTAGGAGGAACGTACCCGTAGAACGGAGAAGGCAAACGAAAAAAGAAGAAAAATCCGCAGAGGCAATATCGGCCGGAGGCATCGGCCGCAGGAGACCGATGCAGGACGAAGGAACAACGGCAGGAGTCCATCGGTCGGCATCCCACCGATGCATCTGACCGATGGAAATTCTGGAAATCCGAGGATCATATCGGTGCGATGCATCGACCGCAGAAGACCGATGCAGTCCGATGGAAGCTCACAGCATCGACGTCAAGAAGTCCATCGGTCGCCTCCCACCGATACACCCGACCGATGCGAAGTTCTGGAAATCCGAGAGTTCCATCGGTGCGATGTATCGGTCGCAGGAGACCGATATGACCCGCTGAAAAACTCAACCCGATGGGTTGACCCGACCCGACCTGTATTTACTTAAGCAAATTAAGCCTAATTAGGCATTAACTCTTGTTTTAGACTTAAGCAAAAACGATTTTAGGGCTTTGAAGGAGATTGTAAGAGATTCTTGAGTGATTTATGCAAGTTCTTGTTGGATTATTTCTTCCATCTATTTTTTTATCATCTTTTATGATTCTCAACACTTCCTTTATGGGATTTGTGGAGAAAACCATGTGTTGTGAGTAGTTTTCTAGGGTTCTTGGGTGAAGTAGATTTAGGTGATTTTAGTGTGAATCAATGATGTTAGGGCTTTGATTATTAATGATCCTTCCTTGTTTAGTGTGTTTAATGCTAAATCATCCATGATCAAGTTGATTTAGATCATAGGGAATTTCTCGCCCGGAAGGTGTTCGATGAAATTCCCCAATGAACTAATCAAGGGATATTTCATTCTTAGCCTATGGAAATAGTTGTCTAAGGTGTTTATTGATTAAATGATCTTGTTTCTAATGCTTGAAAGTTATTAAATCACAAATGGGAATTTGTTCTTGATTTAGTAATTTGCAAAGGGATTAATTCCAAGGAATTGGATTAATCTTGTTAAATGATCATAGTCTAAGGATTAGCATTGCTTGAGTTTGTTGACATCATTGTGAACCACTAAAGTTACCAACAATCACATACTTCACCCTTGGATTCGTTTTTAGAATTTTCTTTAAACCGTAATTTACATTCTCGTTTAAGTTTCTATCTTTGCTTTAGTTGGAAATAGTTTGGTTTTAATATCTTTTAGGTTGCTACAAAACCAATTCTTGAACTGCTTAGATTAAGAAGTTTTATGTATTCTTGGTTTTTAATCCCAACCCATTATGGTTCGATATCTCAAACACTACAATGACATGAGTAGGATTTGAGTAATTGATAGCGAAAATCTTACTATCAATTTGGCGCCGTTGCCATTGTGGTTTAGCATTGATCATTAGGATTTGGATTTTTCTTGAGACTAGAGCCTTTTTATTTTCTTTTGTTGTTAATCTTTTTTCTCTTTTCTTGTGCTCTTGATCTCTTAGGTAACTAGGAGTAAAGGAGACATGCAAGGAGAGAAGGAGTAAGAGGACACAACCGTCAAGCTAGTGACGTTAAACGCGCAATTGGGGACTCCCCCAATCCTATCCATCGTCAATGCTAGAGACATAAAACAAGCAATCCTATCCTTTACTTCTTGTTTTTATGATTTTTATTGTTTGATAAATTTTGTTTTCATGTTTTTGTAGGAGCAATAAGGGTGAATAAATGGGACGGATGGAATGGTCCAAGTCCGTGAGTTTCAACGCACAAAGCTTCCTCCTCGTGAATCCACTCCACTCCAAGGTACCACTAACTTATCCCTTTGTATATACCATTTCGTTTTTGTTTTTGTTTATGTTTGTTTTACTCTCTCTTTGGCTCAATTCACACCGAGACGGTGTGATTTAAGTCCGGGGGAGAGGTTCTTGTGTTTTGACATTGTTTATTTTGTCTTATTTTCATTTTCTTGAGTCATTGCATTGTATATTTTCAATTGCATAAAAAAAACGAAAAACAAAAAAATCATCATGTAGTTTGCATTAGTCCATGTGCATTCTAGACTTGACTTGATCACTCATTTCTAGATCATATTGGTTGCATTCATGTGCATGGGAGTTCATGAAACATGTATGATAAGATTTCATTGTGATGCCCTCGATAATGGTTTTATATTGCTTAAACGATTTCAAAAGACTTGTAAACTTCGTGCTTTGATCTCTCCACTCGAAACTTGTTGTCTTGTTGATGTTTGCTTGAATTGAAACCAACTCCTTAACTATTGGACTTAATTGAATTTAATTCTCTCACTTATGGGCTTGTGTATGCTTAACCATGGTCACCTAAAAACATCCAAGTCATCTTTGCATTAATTTCTACCACTCTTGTTGACTTGGGTGGCCATTTCCATTTACAAATGGTTTCCCCACCTTTAAACCCAACCATTTCTTTCCATCCTTGATGATTTTGTGAGTGAGGCCTCTTTTCTTGATAGTACTACACTTGTAAAATCTTGTAAGTATCGAGAACGACAAAGGATAGCTTCCATTAGCTAGGTTTGTTGTTCTTGGGAAATTGGCTAGTGATTAGGAAGGAGATTGGGAATGGTGTTAAGAGTTGTCAATGTTTGGGGATTGGAAAAGAAAAAGCAAAAAAATAAAAAGAAAGAAAGATCATGGTTTAAGAAAGTGTGTTCCTAGAAAAAAGAAGTATAATAAAAGTTCGATTCTTTTGTGATGAGAAAAGAAACTCCCCCTAGAGATGAAAGAAAAGAAAAGATAAGTGAAAAAGAAAGGGAAAGGAGTAGTGATGAAAAGATAAGAAAAAGAATCGAAAGAGCAAATAGAAATTTTCAAAGAACGATTTGAGAAGAGAAATGATCAAAAGGATAGAGATTTAGTTTGGCAAAGAGCAAAAAGAAAAAAAAAACACTTGGGTAGAAATAGTGAATTTGATACTCAAAGCTTAGGGAAGGGTAGAACAATGGAAGTGAATACTTTGTATGCGTAAATTGTTCCGATCTTCCTTGCTTTTGCGAAGTGTTTGTACTCCGTTTTTCATAGAGTTAACCACCAAATTGATCTCTTGTTTTTATTGATAAATCTTTCTCTTGTTCAACCGATTGGTCTATAGATCACTTGCCCATTTGTGAGACCGCACTTTGAAACGATTAATTGAATGTGAGAGTTGGTTGATATGACGGTAATCGGATGCTTGACTTTGAGTGTAGAGAAAAATATTTGGACTCGCGATAAGCCTAGAGAAGTTAGAGTGGATTAAGAAGTTTGTTCTTGCAACATGTTATCATTTCCTAAGGACATCATGGTGAATGCTTTGCTAGCTTCTTTTGATTTGAGCTCCCGCCTTCAATCATTTTCTTCAACTTGTTTATGTTTGTTTGCTTGAGGACAAGCAAAAGGCAAGTCCGGGGGAATTGATATTCGCATATTTTTGTCATGCATATCATCTAGTTTTTGTGCCTTATTTTGTAGTTTCATAGAGTTTTTCCTTAGTTTTGCATTCATAACTAGAAGTTAATAGATTTTAGATAGGTCCTAGAGAGTTTTGGTACAATTGGAGTGTTTCAGGTGGTTATTGGAGTCTAGGGGAAAATCACGGACTAGGAGGAACGTACCCGTAGAACGGAGAAGGCAAACGAAAAAGAAGAAAAATCCGCAGAGGCAATATCGGCCGGAGGCATCGGCCGCAGGAGACCGATGCAGGACGAAGGAACAACGGCAGGAGTCCATCGGTCGGCATCCCACCGATGCATCCGACCGATGGAAATTCTGGAAATCCGAGGATCATATCGGTGCGATGCATCGACCGCAGGAGACCGATGCAGTCCGATGGAAGCTCACAGCATCGACGTCAAGAAGTCCATCGGTCGCCTCCCACCGATACACCCGACCGATGCGAAGTTCTGGAAATCCGAGAGTTCCATCGGTGCGATGTATCGGTCGCAGGAGACCGATATGACCCGCTGAAAAACTCAACCCGATGGGTTGACCCGACCTGACCTGTATTTACTTAAGCAAATTAAGCCTAATTAGGCATTAACTCTTGTTTTAGACTTAAGCAAAAACGATTTTAGGGCTTTGAAGGAGATTGTAAGAGATTCTTGAGTGATTTATGCAAGTTCTTGTTGGATTATTTCTTCCATCTATTTTTTTATCATCTTTTATGATTCTCAACACTTCCTTTATGGGATTTGTGGAGAAAACCATGTGTTGTGAGTAGTTTTCTAGGGTTCTTGGGTGAAGTAGATTTAGGTGATTTTAGTGTGAATCAATGATGTTAGGGCTTTGATTATTAATGATCCTTCCTTGTTTAGTGTGTTTAATGCTAAATCATCAATGATCAAGTTGATTTAGATCATAGGGAATTTCTCGCCCGGAAGGTGTTCGATGAAATTCCCCAATGAACTAATCAAGGGATATTTCATTCTTAGCCTATGGAAATAGTTGTCTAAGGTGTTTATTGATTAAATGATCTTGTTTCTAATGCTTGAAAGTTATTAAATCACAAATGGGAATTTGTTCTTGATTTAGTAATTTGCAAAGGGATTAATTCCAAGGAATTGGATTAATCTTGTTAAATGATCATAGTCTAAGGATTAGCATTGCTTGAGTTTGTTGACATCATTGTGAACCACTAAAGTTACCAACAATCACATACTTCACCCTTGGATTCGTTTTTAGAATTTTCTTTAAACCGTAATTTACATTCTCGTTTAAGTTTCTATCTTTGCTTTAGTTGGAAATAGTTTGGTTTTAATATCTTTTAGGTTGCTACAAAACCAATTCTTGAACTGCTTAGATTAAGAAGTTTTATGTATTCTTGGTTTTTAATCCCAACCCATTATGGTTCTATATCTCAAACACTACAATGACATGAGTAGGATTTGAGTAATTGATAGCGAAAATCTTACTATCAGCAATCAAATTACTTTCAGAACATTATGATATCAGAGGAAATAATAAAATTTTATTTTTAAAAAATTTGAATATTTAAAGCCCAAATAGGATACTGGAGATTTAAAAGACCTCAAAACCAAAAAGGGCCCAAATAGCAAATGTCAAATAATGAATTGCAATTCGTAAATATCTGAATTGCAACATAAAAGAAGTTTCAGATCTCGTCTATGTAAACTCGGTAACCCCGATTTGGCTCACCGAACCGGTATAGGTACTTAAGTTGTTGAAAAAAAAAAGTAAAAGAAAAACATTAGGGTACCCGTGGGTAAACCTTAAACCCGTAGGTTTTTTGTGTTACATTGTGAGGGTAATAAAAACCGACCGTGTATTTTCGATTATGGCTCATTTTGGGCGGGGTCATTTCGGGCTCGGATCGAGTAGTCTTATTTTACCCAATACAACATCCCTAGTTTTGAAGTCACTTCCTAAGAACTCTTCGCTTCCTCTCCTTCTAAGATAATTAGATTTGTTGTGAGAACGTTTTGTCTCTTTATTCTTTCTTTAGAAGTTAATTAGATTTCTTACAATTAGGTTTCTAAATTTTTGTTAGAAAAAAATTAGATAATGTTTTTTTTTACAAAAATGGTCTAACTTAATTGGATTTGGAAATAAAGTAAAAGTCCCAAGTAATAAAGTAATGTCAATGAGACATCGTCTTCCTCTTCATCAAGTTAATCGCCAACTTCCGATCTGGTTTTAGAAAATCTCAGCGACGCTTCCGATGTATAACCAAATCGTTTCGAACGCCGAATCATACGCTTTCCCAACGTTTCCAAACATCACTTTTTCGAAATCGAGATTCCCGTGCGATTCCCGGCGATTTCGAACCCGCTTCCGATTCCGGAGCTGTAATCGTCACTTCACCGGCGGTTCCGTGAAACGTGATATTTCTTGTTTTTTTTTAATTATTCTATGTTTGTTCATTTTGTTTATTATTTTGTTAATTTCAATTTTAGTACGTCTGAACTTAGTTTCATTTGTTTCCATGGGTTAGCATTTATGTTTTGAAACTTTATTTTCTATCGTCGTTCATTGATCATTTGGTTCAATCCGAATTGAAAGTCAAAGCTGTTTAAGATCAAATGATTTAGTAAGAGGAAAAACGAATGATTGACTAAAGAATGATTGAAGTTTGTTCTCTTAAGTATGATTTTCCATCATGGAACGAACGAATGATTGTAGTTGCGTTAAGAGCTGTTCTTTTGCCATTTGGTTTTTTGTTGTTTTGGTTTAGATTTTCTAGTGTTGTTTTTTTTATAGGTGGTTAATGGGATGAAACGTTTCTGAATGGAATCTTTATCGTATTTAATTCTCAATAAATTGTGGGTATGGATCTGATTCTGAGAGTTAATGGTGTTTCAAACGTTTTTGATTCCTAAATTTTAAATGGGCTATTGTTGTCGTAGTTAAGTTTTACTATCGTTTTTTAATTTGTAAAAATCTGTTAATTTTTGTATGTGTTATTATTATAGGTTTTTGAAAAATTAAATAATATCTTTATAACTTTTCCTCTTCTCATGTATAGCTGGATGCTGAGGTGGCAGTATGAGAAGAGAGAAAAGGTTTCTTTATATATATAGATTATTATTATTTTTTATTATTAAGAGAATAAACAATTGTTGTTGTAGAAAAATGGTTGTTTAAGAACTATGTTTGTTTACCGTTGATAGTTTCAAATAATATATAGAAAACATCATTGATCATTTCATACATACTTTAGTTCAGTTTAAGTCATGTGGATTTTTCAGCTTTCAATTTTTTTGGTTTTTGAATAATAATATCTAAAGTAAAACATAATCTAATATGAATAATTTGGTATGATTTCGGTTAAATACGACAATTGAAGTAAAACATGGTCTTTTCAATTTCGACCTTGTAGGTTCAATAATCAAATTATTATTTTTTTCTAATAAATTTAGACTCTAATTCAATTTTCTTAGGTTGATTCAATATCGAACCCGGTAAAGGGCACACTTTTCTGAATTTAGTAATATTTTAATTTCTTAAATTTTCTCAATTATTTATTTATTTTTTTAACATAAGGTGTATATTCTCCCGAATCAGCATATGTGTTAAGACCAATACAGATATCAGAATAGTCTTACTTGTACATTTTTTTTATTACGTATATTTTGGTTAAAACAAAAAATTGGTCGTAGAATTGATATGATGTTAATATATAAATAGAAATGAGATATAAAATTGTTGCCATAGTTCACAAATATGAAGTCTCACTTAATTACTACTCCTAAGACTATGTAATTAAAGCTTTTACACACTGACAAATAACCTAATATGTTATTAAAATAACACAACAAATATCATACCACTACCTCGTAACTTTTAGTTATCTTTACCTAGATTTAGTATCGTAAGGGATTTAATAAAGCATCCAATTTTGTATATCTCATTGGTAAAGCATATGTATCATTCTCTTTTTTATAAGAACAAAAGTCCTCATAGCCCCAAAGATCAACAACAAACTGCATAATATCACAAACTCAATTCGTCTTGCCATGATATAAGAAGATAGAAACAAAACACAAAAGCAGTTTTCTGTATTCACAAAAGTTCATATGAAAAAGGAACTCAATAGAGTATCCAATGACCAAACCTCCAGAAAATCATACAGATCATGACTAAAGCCGTTTTTGTTATGACGGACATCACTTTTGTCTGAAACCAGTTCCAACATGTGATTGGAAGCTTACCAGATAAATTCTCAATTAACTCTCATGTGCAAAAATTAAGAGCAGAAGGCGACAAACTAATAAGAATTGGGGAAATACATGGTCTCATCCATACTCATCCCAAGAAAGAGACATTCTGAGCAATCTTGAAATAACATTTCTCATAGAACATTGCCAACTCACTCCAACATACATACCCTCTAGTGAACCAAATCACAATAGGAGCATCTTTCTTGTTGTGTGACACAAAGAAGAATTAGAACATCCTAAACACACCAAGCGAACAAGTGAACAAACAAAGCAATCAAACATTTAATCCATTCCCACCATTTTGAGATTCCTATTAGGAACTGTCATCCAAAAATGTTCAAATCGACATAAAATACAACCTGGAAAAAGAGAACCGTTCAGAATTTACAAAATGAGATATGGAATTAAGAGAAATCTTGAAAAGTCTTAAAGATTCCTTAAACATATCCTCTGAAATTTATCACTATTGTCTTCAGCCTAGGTTGCTGAAATCGCAACTCCTAGACACCATACAAAAGATATAAATTAATAATCTTTCAATATCATTTAACCTTTGTTCCCAAACAAATCCAAAGTTCCGTCTTCGACCTAAAACCCCAAAGATCCCATGAATCACCTTCCAAAGAATGAGTCACAAGTAATCAATCAATCGTGAATCTGCCAAAAATAATGAAAGATCGATTTCAAAACGAACCTGGTACTCATTCCCAAACTCCTTGTTGAATGCAGTTGAATGCTGCAACATCATTATGAATGCTCTTCCACCATTTCTCCATCAACTTGTTGAATGCAGAAAAATCACGGTTTAGGGTGAAAGAGTCGACGACGAACGAACAAAGAAAAAAAAGAAACGCAAAGAGTCAAAAACAGAACAACACAAACTTAAAACATGCAAACGTGATAAACAAGGAACTGATACCTCGATAGAGCAGGAACTATATACGCACCGGACAAATATCCCGAGAGCTAGTCCCACCTACACGGATAAAACAAAAAAAATTATTCGATCAATTAGCGACGAAGCACAACCAAGAACGCAAAAACGATAACATAAAATTGAGGACCACTATCACCCAAATAAAATAAAAAAACGAAAGCAACCGAAGAGTAACGATCAACACACAAAACCAATGTAAAAAATAATTTTCAAAAATCAAACCACCAATAACGAACTACACACACACAAAAAAAAAACACATCAGCGCACAAAAATATTTTGAAAAACATCATAACATAATCAATAACAAATAGATCACAAGACACCCTTACTAAGAACAATACAGAACAAATAACAGGTAGAAAGATATCGACCACTCACCCAATCCAAAAAGCAGACCCGTAAATACGACAACCACCTTCCCCTTAGTAAACACGAACCCTAACAAAAAAAACAATAATCCATATTAGTTATGCCAAAAAAAAATCAAAAAAGAAACAAAGAATCTAGAGACGATAACAAAAACAGCAAAAAACAGATCGTAGAACATATCAATTAAAAAACAAAACAAAAACAAAAAGATCACAAAACACCATAACTAAGAACAATAAAAACAAATAACAGGCAGATTGATATTGACGACTCACCCAAACCAAAAAAACAGACCCGTAAACACCACAACCACCACCTTTACCTTAGTAAACTTGAATCCTAACAAAACAAAATACAAAAAAATAAAACCCATATTAGTTACGCCAAAAAAAAATCAAAAAAGAAGCAAAGAAGAGACGATAAAAAAAACAGCAAAACTTGCGGCTGACGATTCGATCGCTAGGGTTTACACAACAAAACATAACTAAAATTGAAACGGGCCTAAACCCAATAAAATACCATCTGAGATTGAATGAGAGGCCTCAAAAGCCCAAAAATCGATAATTGGCAAATTTTGAAATCTTAAAAAACTTAATTTGAACCGAAAAAGGTAATAACCGAGTTTTACGGTTTATGGTGAATGAGAGAGCTCTATTTCAAAAAATCACTTCGTTTATACTATATATGATCTGAGATTGAATGAGAGGCCTCAAAAGCCCAAAAATCGATAATTGGCAAATTTCGAAATCTTAAAAAACTTAATTTGAACCGAAAAAGGTAATAACCGAATTTTACGGTTTATGGTGAATGAGATAGCTCTATTTCAAAAAATCACTTTGTTTATACTATATATGATTTCACTAAAATCCGAAAGCGAACCAAACCATCTAATAATAGATTATGTTTTATTACTGTAATAATTTATACATCGAAAATCCTAAAGAACCGAACCAAAATCTGAATTGAACACTTCTAGCTAGTTGCACTGTTTTGTGTTTTAACAAAATTGGAATGAAGGAAAATCCAACCTTAAAGATATTCTCGGAGAAGATTTTTTTTAATTATTATAAAAAGCACATGTACGGAATATTCCATTTATTTTAATCTAAATATATGTACATATTCCACTTTTCTCATGTAGGTAAACCTAGCCAAAGAGGCTATATAAAAAACGGTGGGGAAGAGAAAAGCCGTAACTTATATTACAGCCTTTGTTGAAACTTGAAAAAATGACGATGATATCCGATCTTCCACCGGATTTGGTAGAGAATGTAGTATCTAGGGTTCCGTTGACATCTAAGAGAAGAGTGCGATTTACATGCAAACAGTGGAACGCTTTATCCAAAGATGCGAGCTTTGCAAAGAAGCACTTTGGTAAATCGGCAAGGCTGCTAATCATGAGGTCTGAGTTTAGGGTTTGGTTGATGAGCTTCAATTTCCATGGAAGCCACAACGGCGACGGCGACGAGGACCACTTGGTTGATCCATTAGTAAAGGAAGGTAAGCTTACTAGCCTAAATAATACAGATCAAGTCGAGATATCAAAAGTTGTTCACTGCAACGGGTTACTTTTATGCTTGACCAGAGACAAGAGTAGGCTCGTGGTTTGGAACCCGTTTTTGGGACAAACCAGGTGGATTGAACCCAGAATCGCTTACCACAAATTCGACATTATTGCTCTCGGATACGACATAAACAACAACCAAAAAATCTTGAGGGTTTTGAATGATGACTGGGCAGTTAGAAACCCCTCTTTTAGATACGAAATCTACGATTTGAGATATAACTCATGGAGGGTTCTTGATGTCACTCCTGACTTTGAGATAGATTATTGTCAACGCGGGTTGTCTTTGAAGGGAAGTACTTACTTTTTTGCTAAAGAAAAAATAGAAGTGGAAGTGGTAGAGATAGAAGAGCAAGAAGATTTCTTGCTCCGTTTTGATTTTACAAGAGAGATATTTGGACCGCGTTTGCCTCTGCCATTTCACTCTTATTACGAACAAACTGTGGCTCTATCTAGTGTTAGAGAAGAGCAGCTTGTGGTGTTATATCAGCGGGATACATATATTGTAGAGATATGGGTTACAAATAAAATGGAGCCCAATACAGTGTCATGGAGCAAGTTCTTATCAGTGGATATGGTACCACTCTCTGGTCCTTTTCTGTTTTTTCCTTACGCTGGGAGTTTCTTCATTGACGAGGAGCGAAAACTTGCAGTGGTTTTTGACAAAGACAAAGAGGATATCCACAACACAGCTTACGTGATTGGAGAGAACGGATACTACGAAGAATTGTATCTTGGAGAGGATGAATACCACGAAGAAGAGGTTGGAGATCCCACTAGTTTTCCACTCGTGTGCTCTTATTTTCCGACTTCGGTGAAGATCCAGCAATGTGCAGGAGGAGGCAAAAGGAAAGAAAGAGATTATTAGTATCATTTGGTTTTATTTTGTCATCTCCTTATTTAAACAAAAGATTAATTAATTTGTTTCTATTTGGTTAACAAAACAGTTTTTGCTGTCGAATAATTCTTCTTACTCTCTTTTTTCTTTCTTTCATCTCTTCATGCAAATCTTGTATGCTTCCAACCATGGGTAAAGGTAAGCCAAATCAAGGGAATTATAGAATATTTTTTTGGTTGTTTCTAATTGCCACCATGAAAATATGAAGGTTTTATTATTTTCTTTTAGTATTCCGGATCAAATATTGGGTAATGAATTGACATAGACACCTCCTACCAGTGGAAGAAACAGATTCTATTACTAAATTAAAACAAGCATTGCAGCTATGAGAATCTCAATCTACACACAAAATTCCTGAACTAATCACGAGAAAAGAAACAAGATTTTGACCTTTTCCGATGCTGCCATTATGTTTGACTTCAATTCCCTAAACCAAAAAAGAAAATAACTTTGAGAACAAAAACCAAAAAGAGATTAGCATCGAAGATGTTTATAGACACACAAACGTAAATCTACACTCTAGAGATTTCATCCGCAAGCTGGAGTGTGTGTGAGAGAGAGAGAGAGAGTGCCTGCACTTAGAGCTTGGAAGCGGAGCAAGAAGAGCTGTGACTAAAACCAAAAAAAAAAAAAAAGAGCGACGTTAGGGCATTTGCATTGGGGGTGTCTCTATTAAACAAATAAAAAAATTAAAAAACCAAGAGAGTGCACTTAGAGCTTGGAAGCGGAGCAAGAAGAGCTGCGACTAAAACCAAAAAAAAAAAAAAGAGCGACGTTAGGGCATTTGCATTGGGGGTGTCTCTATTAAACAAATAAAAAAAATTAAAAAACCAAGAGAGAGGGTTGAGGGTGTCTCACCAATGCAGATGGTCTTATGGTGCTTTGCTTCTTTATCTCAGGCTATTCTTCTTACTCCCGAACCTTTTTCTTAGTTGTATAGTTTCTACTATTTACCGAGTTATAACTCCCTCTTGGCCTCTTTCGATATTTGTGAAAGTACAAATAATTTTGATCATGTACCATATATGTGGGTTTGATCGATACAGAATCCTAGAATAGTGATTTCGCATAAATATGATCGATTTATACAATTGCAAAATTCAACCATACTGGCATCTTATAGATCCCAAACCGAACCAACGAGCCCATTCTTGTCTCGGCGTAAACCAAAGTAAAACGAATTTATAAGGGATTACAACTTCAGATCCCACTGACAAGTAAATACGATAATATAAGCCTGCAGACAAATTAACGGACTTTGGTTGCTAATACAGAAATTACACAACTTTGATACTTCCACATTGGATCTCTCAGTAATCTAACTCCAAAAATATCAAACTTTAATTATCGAGACGATATAAAGAAAGAAGAAGTTTCAAGTTTAGCCTAAGAGACGCTTGATGATGAAACAAGACCATTTACGCGTCTCCTTGTGCCAGAACAGGAAGAGTATCACATTGACATTATGAGTTTATGGTTTTCACATATCGTTCACCATTTTTGTTGTTGGCATCAAGCACATCCAAAGAGCTGTTCTATTGACTGCGAGGTGAACACGTTTGGAGCCGTTTGCTCAGGTTTCATCGCAGATACGTGAAGCTGATATTTGATGAACCTCTGCAATATAATTTAACTAGCGTTTGCATGGTTAAGGACAGAAATAATTCCGATTAGTCATGCTTTGATAAGATTATTGGAAAGCTATTTGAGACACTTAAAGATTATCTGAGAAAGGCTTGATTGAGTACCTTATCTTTGACCAAACCACCAGATGTAAAAAAGCCTGCACTCTCTAAAGCCTGTACAACTTTGGCCTGCATATTAGTGCTCAAAATGTGAGATTCAGGATCAGGACTAGTGATAGGTTACAAAAATTCACAAACGTCTCAAGCATTTAGTTGCACCAATGAACCCGGCCTCTTCATCTAATAATCTAAATATATGCGCTTGAAAAAACATCGGGAGGGATCGAAGTTACATTTGACTGAGTAGCAGAAGTAGAAGTTTCAGCGGATGGATTCCTACGTTTTGGCTGCCTTCTTTGATGTTCTGCTGGTGATCTTATTGCCCTCCATGTGAAAATCACAGCAATTACAAGCCCCGCTATAAGCACCAATGGATCGTGAATCCTAATTACATAAAATAGAAATAGTTGTAACAAATAAACAACAATTTACACCACCATATCCAATACTCAGTGGCCCATTCCTGGATTATGTATTCATTTGGAGGTAAGTACAATGATTATGAGAATGTTGATGTTTCTTTAATTCAAAGTAAGTCTTACAACTCACAATTATTTTGTAGCTACTAGCGTTTGAGGCATTTCCTCAATTGGAAAAGCCTCAAACGCTATAAGCAGACTTGATGTGTCCGAGGATGTGCAAGTCGAAGTTCAAGAAAGGAGATATGAAAGGCTTTCCGATTTAGGCAATCAATGAAGAACTTGGTACTACTCAGGTAAGTTGTACCTTGCATCTAAACATTTATTTAAGTTAACAACATTTATTTGAGTTGGAAACATTTATTTGATTCCTTCACAGCATGACATTGACAGCCTCGTTTTAATCAGTCTGAGAGAGGAAAAGAATCTATTGCCTCAAATCTTAGAGGAAGACGACGATCGTGATGAAGATGATCTCGTGGTTGATAGTTGGACCAAGCGCCTGACCAAAGGTTACATTATCTTCTTTGAAGACTTGTTTGATCAAGACGTTGTTGCGCGTGCCAAAAAGGATAAGGAGATGGAACGAGTAGAGGCTCCACCGGTGCAAACACCTCCAACCGAATTGGTCGAGATCTTGAAGAGCATAAAAGAGATTCAGGAGAAGGTGAATGTATTTGATGCAAGATTGGTTGTGGTGGAAGCATCTATGGAAGAGTAGAGAGCAAGGAATGGATAGATGTTGGTTGTTTCTCTCCCTTTTGGTTGTTTGTTGAACTTATTTCTCAGTTATTTGTTGGGTTTGTTTGGACATAGAACTTGGTGTTGGTTTAAACTTTTGTGGTGGTTTGTAGATCTTATGTTGATATTCGTAAAACTATGTTGATTTAAACTTTTGTGGTGGTTTGTAGATCTTATGTTGATATTCGTAAAACTATGTTGGTAATACTTGGTAAAAATATGTTGGTATAACTACGTACAACTACGTACAAACCTGTTGATAAGATAAGAAACATACAAGATTCTCATAAACAAAGCCATTGATAAGATTAGCTGAGCAACATAATATGTCTTATACAAAATATAAATGAAGTTTTGGGATTACATAATATGTCTTTTACAACATTTTAGATATTAGGTCTTAAACAACTACATAAATCTCCTTTTGCATTTCTTCAATCTTCTTTTGCATTTCTTCAATCTTCTCGCTATGCTCTTCAACCTTCCGAATTAGCTTCGAAATCTCTTGCTCGACACCAAAAACCCACGGCTGGTGAAAGTGGAGTCCATCATCTTAGCAATGAACATTCAAATAGTTTTACTAGTTATCCTCGAAGAACATTCAAATAGTTTTACATAGTTTAACTAGTATTACCCATAAAAAACCTAGAAATGAAATTTTACCTTAAATTCGTTGCAGGATAAGTACCTACTGCCCGGTAAAGTGTCGAAATCATTCTGAAACTTTGGCTGTGTGGAGACATCTTGCTTGATTTGTCCACCACATGGGCATTTGGTTGGAATCCCATATTGGGATGTAAGTGCTTGATCAACCGAACGGCGACGGTGACGGCGAAGACGACGATTCCGCCATATTTATCCCTTCGCGGTTTCTTCTTGGATAGCACTCTCCTGAGATTTTAATCTCAAATCATTCCGACCCTAAAAAACAACGGGCTCGGACCTAGAAATATAAGCCTGAAAAAAATCGGGCCTTTTGGACTAAAGCCCATTCGGGCTAGTGTGTTTTTCGGGCTTGGCCCGACCGGACTCGGACTAGCCCGAAAAACCCGGAATTTTACATTTTAATTATTTAGAAATTTTATTTAAACATTTATCTTTCTAAAAATAATAATTTGACATATTTTCTATATATTTCGTGATCCATATACCATTATTATTCATCCATATTTACTTCATATTTTTAAAATCATTATATATAGATTTTCAATGATATTTTTATATGATTTATACATGTCAAAACTTAATATTATTTTACTTTTTTTTTTATCTGTACCTCTTGATGGTGATGAAGATTTAGAAGACGATGAAGGAGATTCTAATATAAACTCTACTACCTAGATTTGAAGTGTTTTGATTTTATGTTTTATTTGGTAATACAATTTATTTGAATTTTATTTGTTTTTTTGTCAAACTTTTGCTTTTAAATTTAATTGGATTTGATATAATACATTTCAATTTAGATTTATTTTGATAAATATTTTGTTTTAATTATTCATCTGAAAATTGTGAATTTTTGTGTTTGTAAAGAAAAGAACGAAAAAACCCGAAAAACCCGAAAAGCCCTAGAATCCTGTCCGGGCCGGGCTTTGGAATATAGGCCCGATTTTTTTCGGGCCGGGCTCAAATATATGCTGGCTTTACGGGTTTCGGGCCGGGTCGGGTTAGCCCGATTGACATCCCTAAAAATGACTAAGTTACAAAAAAACCAGACCAAAATCATAATATTTACAGTTTTTACCTCGTGTGACCCGATTTGATCCGCGAGACGCAGGTTTGACCCGATTCGGTTTTTTTTCCTTTCAAAATTCATAAATTGAATCAAAAATTCTAACTTTCCCCCAAGAATTCCCAAAACCGCAAAACTCGGGAAAACTGAGGAATTCTCTCCAAATCCCTTCCCCTCCCCGCATTCCCCTCCTTCACTCAGACAATGGTGGAAACACGAAGGTCCAAGAGAAGAAACCCTGATAGCGGCGCAAAGGTGGCGAAAGTGATGGAGAATCCGAAGAAGGTTTATGCGAAGAAAAAGAAGAATCCCGGTGAAGAAAAGAGGGTGGCGAAGAAGTTAAAGATCGGCTCAAAAGAAGTAGGGGATTCGCATGCGGCGGAGACGGTGGTTCCGACGGCGGTGGAAGGTTCATCTTCGGTTCCGGAGACGGTGGTCGAAGCTTCTACTTCGAAAGTGAAGGTTTATGCGAAGAAGAAGAAGAAAAATATTTTATTTTTAAAAAATCTGAAAAAAATTTTCCAATGTAATCTACTTATTTAATTCATTTTTTCTCCTACTATATCTATATCCAAACACGAATTTCTGAGGTAATTTAACATTATGCATACATGACAACTTTTCCTTTAATTGATTTTCTCATATATATATATATATATATATATATATATATATATTTTTTTTTTTTTTTTTTTTTTTTTCATAATCTCCACTTTTATTCACGTTACCAAATAAATATAATTTTGTTCTCTAAATAATGACTTCCCTTAAGTGAAAACAATAGCTAGCTAAATTAAAAATCTGTTGAACTTTTAATTTTGTATTCATAAAATTACACACTAAATCTTTTTACTTAATACTTTAGATAATAATAAGTGCAAAAATAATTTCACATTTCATTTTTTTCCAAAATTAAATATGATTTTGAATTGAAATTTCAAAACATTAGAAATATATAAACAATCATTTTTTCCTACTTTTCATTATTATTAAAAATATAATAATATAAAATGATGTAATTTATCAGGGTAACATTTATGTCCATGGAAAAATACAATTTAGTCTATTCCTATTTTGAATAAATAGTATTTCCTTTATTTTATTCATATTGCCAAACAGAATATATGGTATATGACCCAAATAAAAAATGAATTTTATAAGAACATCTTCCCTTAATTAGATATTACCTTAAATAATAATGTTTATAAATAAATTAAGTCATTAAATGTATTGATACTCCCTCCATTTCTTTTTAAGTGTCGTGTAAGGTTTTTTCACGCATATTAATAAAATAATACAATTCTTTGTTTTGCCCCTTATTAATGCACTATATAATGTGTTCACGTTCATTAATGAGATGAAAAATAGGGATAAAAGTGAAAATTTTATTAAAAATCTGCATTGAAAATGTAAAACGACACTTAAAATGAAACAAAATTAAAATCCTAAACTGACAATTAAAAAGAAACAGAGGGAGTATTAATTACGCTGCCATTAATTTTGGGTAAAATATAAAGATACCCGAATCGATGAATTAATCATATATTTCAAAAATATGGATACTCAAATATATTATGTCCCAATATATTAACTAACCATATATATATTCAGATATTGATGTCCACCAAATATAAAATGGAAAATCAAGTTTTGGCATTAACTATTAACAACTAAATCACTTGTATAATAGTATATTCTGGATTAAATAAATTCTGGTTTTGGAAAATTTCAATCGAATGTAGTGGAATACATGTATTCAAAAAAAAAATTCATTTCACGATCAATATTTTACAATTTATAAAGATTATAATTGATTACAATCATCTAAACTTTCTAATAACAAATAAATATAATAAAAATTCATAAATGATTGATTTTGTAAGCAAAATGATCAATTATATTAATTACGTCCGGGTGATCCCTGATGCCATCTGTACATTCTAATTTTTATTGTAATTAATGACATACAATATTTCTTTATCATTAAATAAACCGTATTTAATATTAAATTCTATTAAGATGATTGGTCACACAAAATATTGGTACAATATACTCCGAAAATCTTCTCATATTCTCTTCCCCAAAATGGAGAAACATGAATACTCCCTCTGTTTTTTTTTATAATGGGTTTCAGACATTTTGTTTTGTTTTTTTATAAGAGCTTCTCACATTTCTATGCAAAATTTAATTAATTATACTCATTAATAGTCTTGGTACTATCATAAAACATTAATACTCCTCTATCTAATTGGATAACTAAATGCTGTTATGGTAATGTTTAATGTTTCAAGAAAAAAAAAGAGATTTTCTTAATTCTTGTGATTTTAGAGAAAACCCCTTATATAAAAAAACAGAGGGAGTACAAAAAATCGAATCAGTTATACATTCATACCATAAATACATTACACATATAAAAACTCTTGAGAAGAACTAATTATTAAATTTTTCAATTTAAATATTATCAACCCAAGGTAATTAAATTCATTAGCAACAAAAAACGACATCTATATACTAATTCTATCAAATATTTTCAAATCCTATTAAACTATTAAAATTCATAATAATTTATTATTCTGAATATAATTTCCTAATAAATAGCACTTACCACCGGCAAATTTTTACTTGCATAAACGATATGAAAAATATAAAAGAAAATTATTAACTCACATAATCATTTTTTGGAAAGTAGTTAATAGCGTCAATTAGTATCATATAATTTGGAAAATATTTATTTAGCATCTTCCCAAAAAAAATTCAAAAGTACCTTAATTTTTTTTAGGCATCACCTAAAAGTTGACATATTTATCAAATATTTCCATAATTTCAAAATTAACATTTGTCCAAAAGTTATGTATTGACACCATAAATACATTATACACATAACTCTTGCGAAGTAGAATAAATATTTAATTAATTAATTTTTCAACATAAATATTAATATCAAACCATGGTAATTAAATTCATCAGCAACAAAAGATTGACATCTATAATATTTAATTTAGAGAATATCCTATAAAATATATATTTCCAATGTGATCAATTTGATTCCAAAAATTTAGCAACAAACTAAATAATATAGAAAATTTCACAGCAAGCTAAACACAAAATATCACTTTTAAAAATCCTAAATCATCACTCTTTTTCATATATTTAAGATCATGTCATTCCATCAAACGAGACATTCATTTTTTCCTTCCAGCTTTTATATGTATATTTTGTTTTTTCTTTAACATTTTTGTTTACCTCATACATATGTCGTTTATAATTTGATGTGGTTTTTGTTTGTGTTTGTAAGGATATGACGACTCAGCGGAGACGAAATCGATACAGAAACCTAGAGCGAAGACGACAGTGAGTATAATTATTCCCAATATTGTCCTCTTTTTATTCATCTTAGATTTCGTCAAATTTCGTATATAGTTTTATCTTTATTAATCTGATATTATGGGTCTCTTTACAGTTTGTTCGGTCATTGACGTCGCTAATGCTTGCTTGGTAACTACTGAAGACTGCCATGGCGGTCGTCGAGGAAGCGAAACAGATCACGGCAACAAAATGTCAGGCAAAAATTCTGATTTGTTTTAAAAAGATTTATATGGAGTAATTAAAATCAAAAAATTTATTATTGTTTTATTTTTTAAAAAAATCAGACGGTAGCGTGAGAGTTTACCATAGGAAACACATGCTAGGCAAATCGGAGATGTAATAGTCCAATACATTAACACAAAGGATATCGAGTAAGAATATTTATGGAATTTCATCTATATTTTCCCTAAGAGCATGTGCATTGGGGTGTCTCAATAAGACACCCACCTCTTGCTTACATGTCACGTTTTGATAGATCCAACCTTTTTAAAAAAAAATTAATTATTTAACTAAAAAAATAATATTTTTATTTTGAGACACACTTGAGGATGTCTGATATTCCCATATTTTAGATTTTCTATGCATTCATTTATCTTAGATTTCATCTCATACACATATAGTTGTATAACATTTCTTATTGGTTTTGTCCCATTTAGAGTTTAGAGCTCTAATGTTATGTCCTAGAGAGTCTTGCATGTTTTGGAGTCCTTTCTAGGTACTTTGGAGGCTTCCGGACACTTTGGAGGAGTTTGCACTTAGCTCGGGATCTTGAAGCGACAGTTAGAAGCATGAAAGCTCGGAAATATTTCTCCTCATTAATTTCCCTCGATACCGGCCCGGCACGAAGAAATCCTCTTGGCCGGTATGCGATTTTAGCCGAGACAGGGACTTGCCGGCCGCTCGTCCCGGCCCCATTTCCCCCGACGCCAAGCATTTTCTCCCTCGGAGTTTTCCCTCAGCACCAGCCCGGCACGCGATAGTTCCCTCACCCGACATAGGATTTTCCCTCATGCAGGAGATTTGCCGGCTCCGAGTACTGGCTTTGATTGGCCCGGTATTCCCCCTCAAACCTTCCTCAATCTTCTTCGATGATTGCATGTACCGGCCCGGCGCCAAGAAGTCCCCTCACCCGGCATAAGGATTTTCCCTCAGGTAGGAAGATTGCCGGCTCCGTGTACCGGCTCCACCTTGGCCGGCATCATCCCTTCGACGAAGACATTCCATACCGGCTCCGTCTACGGGCTCCATTTTGGCCGGTATGATATTGATATTTACAGGATGGTGAGATTTGGACATTCACTGCTAGAGCAACAGTGTTAAAGGTCCCTCTCTCCTTCTTTGAATCTCTCGTTTGGACCTTTCGCACTTACTATGTCATCGTATACACTCCCGAAGCCTCCCGGTGTGAGCTTTTAGCCTCTTGTTTGCTCCTTATTCACATCCAAACCTGAGAATGTCAGACAAATGTAATGATCCTTGATGTTTCAGGTTTTTTCGGCAATGCTTAGTCTCAGACGAGTGAAATATGGATGATGTTTTGCAGCCATCGTCGACATTTTACTTAATTATTTATTTATAAGTGTTTATAAATTTATAAACTTATAAGGGTTTATAAATTTATTTTAAAACTAGATTTATAGAGTTATATGTTTCTCTCACTCAATCAATTAGAGTTTGACAGCTCCTGCTCTTCTACTTCTTGTTGGAAATGATGTATTTTTATCCAAAAAAACATATCTGTTTAAACTATTCATATATAAAGAAAACTATTTGTTTAGCTATTCATTATTATAAGGATTTATAAATTTTTTTGATGTTCTTTTTTAAAGTTTGCAGAGAGAAATGAGCTCAATTACTTATATGTGTTTATGGATCACAAACAACAAAGTTTTATTTATAAGATTTTATACAGTTTTTAAAGACATTATTGTTACTACTTTTTACAATACAAAGCTTTATAATAGACTTTTTAAACGTTTTAAGTTGGTCATATAAGTGATAGATTTTTGGTGAAACTCACACACCGACATCTTGTTATATCTTTATAAAAATATATAAATCATATATAAATCCATAAAAACCATAAAAACTTTGACGTCCAAGAATTTACCTCATGCATTTAGCAAATACATGCCTTAACCACTCGGCCAAAGTATTTACAAAGCTTTACTCGAGACTTATAACCACGGTCACGCACTCACCTTTGATTTCCTTCGGATTTGGTTCGATCATTCTGACACCTCTTTGCTGCTTTCGGATCGATCGGTCGATCTATTACTCTCGGAAAAAAACGAAAAACTCTCTCGGCTAGAAATCCTTCCCTCGGTTAGAATTGAATTCCCCTCGGCTAAACTGTTTTTCTCTCGGATAACTTCTCCCGATTTTTCTCACTGATCTTTCTGAGTACTTGGTCGCGCAAAAAAGAAATAATGAGACCAAAGGTCTTCTTTTTATAGACGAGACTCGTTTTTCCCCAAGAAATAATCGTACCCACGGTTTATTTGATCAACCAAATCAGTAACTGCTTCCGTGCATTTCTTTTCCCCCGAGAAACCGCTCATAACTTCCCACGGTTACATTTCTGTGTTTCCTCGGCTAAAACTGCCCACACGTGACTAATTTCGTCGGCTAAAACCGCTCCCGCGAGTTTTCTTGATCGACCAGATCATTAACCGTTCCCGCGCACTTTTCCTCAAGCGCTTAGGTCAGATAAACGTTCCCGCGGATCGATCAACTTTCCCCCGATAACTGCCCACCAACCCGGTCTGAAGCCGACACGGGCTGTCTGGTTCCGACCAGCCTTGTCCGAATTCCGACCTCATCCCGAAAAACTTGGACAGCTGATTTTAGCTGGCTAAACTTCCAAAAATCCCGGCCAACTGATTTTAGCTCGGTAAAATTTAACCAGCTCGGCAAAAGTCCATTCCAGCTAGGCAATCACCCGATCTGCCTGTTTTCCCTGACTAAATTCAGTTTTCCCCCGAACACTTACTTTTCTTTCCAATTCTTCTCGGCAAGACTCATTCCGCCTTAGCCAATTTCCCCCGTTTGGCAGAATTGCGAAACACGAGTGTTACAGAAAGCTCATGCATTTAATAGACACACACCTTAACCACTCAGCCAAAGGGACATATTGGAAAATCATTCTAGTATAAATCATATAAATCAGCTTCGGTTTTATACACATTCTTATAAAGTTTTTTAAAACCATATAAAACTATTATTGTTACTAGTTCTTACAAAGCTTTATAATGAATTTTTTAAACGTTATAAATTGGTCACATAACTAATGGATTGTTGGTGGCACTCCCACTTAGACATCTTGTTAAATTTTTTTAAAACCATATAAACCATATGAATTTTTTGTGAAACTCCAACGAAACTTCTTTTAAAATCTTAATAAAACCATATAAAACTATTATTGTTACTAGTTCTTACAAAGCTTTATAATGAATTTTTTAAACGTTATAAATTGGTCACATAACTAATGGATTGTTGGTGGCACTCCCACTTAGACATCTTGTTAATTTTTTTTAAAACCATATAAACCATATGAATTTTTGGTGAAACTCCAACGAAACTTCTTTTAAAATCTTAATAAAACCATATAAATCATTTTAAAACTATATAAAACCATATAAATTTGTGCCGTGAATTGTACATTGAACCACCAATTTATATGGTTTTATAAAGTTTTTTAAAACCATATAAAACTATTATTGTTACTAGTTCTTACAAAGCTTTATAATGAATTTTTTAAAAGTTATAAATTGGTCACATAACTAATGGATTGTTGGTGGCACTCCCACTTAGACATCTTGTTAAATTTTTTTAAAACCATATGAATTTTTGGTGAAACTCCAACGAAACTTCTTTTAAAATCTTAATAAAACCATATAAATCATTTTAAAACTATATAAAACCATATAAATTTGTGCCGTGAATTGTACATTGAACCACCATGACCAGAAAAACTATATGAAGAAAAAGACCATTTGCAAGAATGGTTTATATGGTTTAAAAACTAGCATATAAAACCATATAAATCTTTTCAAAACAATTTAGTTTGTAAACATGATAAGAACAACAAACATCAAACTCCATCAAATGCTTTATACGTGTTTATCTTGAGCACTAATATATGGTTTTAAAATGCTTGATAAATACTCGGCCGAAGCTACATTATTGGATATTGGGTGTTATAATTGAATTTATATTGTTTTATATGCTAGTTTTAAAACCATATAAATCATTTTAAAAATATATAAAACCATATAAATTCTTTCAAAACAGTTTAGTTTGTAATTTATAAAACCTTGTAAACCTGATAAGAACAACAAACAACAAACTTCATCATATAAATGTTTGATAAATACTCGGCCGAAGCTACATTATTGGATATTGGGTGTTATAATTGAATTTATATGGTTTTATATGCTAGTTTTAAAACCATATAAAACCATATAAATTATTTTAAAACTATATAAAACCATATAAATTCGCCGTCTCCAGGATCTTCAGTCTTTTCACCATCTCCAAGATCTCCAGTCTTTCCACAATCTCCAGGATCTCCAGTCTTTTCACCATCTCCAAGATCTTCAGTCTTTCCACCATCACTAAAGCCATTATGATAGTGATCTTTCTCGGCCTGCAAAAGAATGAATGATATAAGATTATCAATAATAATCCTAAGAATCAATCAAAATTTCAGATATTTGTACTTAATAGCTTTCTTTCACTTACTTCCTCTTCTTTTCCACCCCCTTATGTGTTAACACCCAAAGCCTTATTGATTATCTCCACGTTTTTCTTCAAACCTCCAACTATCTTTAGTAGCATGTCAATTTTTTGGCTGTCAGAGAGAGAAGGTGGAGGAGAAGGCGGATTGTTTGGCTGATTGTTTCTTCTATGCAGATTTCCAATTTCATATGATGCAACAAATACATCTACCCATTCCTGGAGCCAGTCGTTTCTCTTCATTCGATATCCTTGCTTTACTAGTTCAATAACCCCTTCAAAGTCTTTGTCATCAGGATTTGTTGGTGGAACCAAATGTATGTATTCATTTGGGTCTCCAACGATAGGTTTGACCAAAACCTGCGAAGATAAAACAAAGGCAGAGGCCATTTATAGACCAGAAACCATTTATAAGGGCTTTTAAACAAATCAGAACACCAAAAACTATTCATTTATAAGGGCTTTTAAACAAATTAGAAAACCAGAAACCATTCATTTATAAGTGCTTTTAAACAAATCAGAAAACCAAAAACCACTCACGTTTTTTTTTTGTCTGAAGAGATGAGAAAGAAATCGACTAGAGCGTGTGTTTGTTACTCAGGGTTAAGTTTGTCTTTCACTTTAGCATAGGGTGTATTTTTGAAAATACACAACGTCTAATGGTAGTTTTGAATTGTGGTGTCTCCAAAGTTGTATTTTTGAGATTATCCCATCTAATATTTAGCACTTATGAGTGACATATTAAAACAAAACTTCTATGGAGCATCAAATTCGTGAAATATATGCACAATACAACACATATGTGCAAATTTAAAATTTCAAATGTAAATTTGGTAAACCATGAATATAACCTAAAGTTATATGTAAATATTTCTATTACAAAGCATGTTTTGAGGTTTACAACCTACTTTGCCTTACATGTTTTTAATTTGATTCAATTTTACAAAATTTAATTTTAATACTTCGCAAATCGTCTATATTTAATTTATGTATAAGAAATTTTTACCAAAATAATTTTTTACAATTTTTAAATTTAAATTTACTAATTAAATATGTATCAGACTTTTCGAAGAATTCTGATATTTTTTTAGGTATATGCATAATTAACTAACCTTATTTAATTTGATTCAATTTTATGAAATATTAATTTCTATACATCAAAATCGTCTATATTTAATTATTGTAGAAAAAAGTTTTAACAAAATTTGTTTTTTTTTAATTTTTAAATTTAAATTTACTATTTTAATCTGTATTACACTTCTCGAATACGTCTGAGAGAAGTCTGGTAAGAGAAATCAATCAGACTTCTCTTAGAGTCTAATTGCCAGACCTTTATAGAAGTCTGACATGTCGCAAATGTTAAAATGGTAATAGCGGTTTTGCGTTTTTTGTTTGGTCATAAGGGGGTAACTGTAATTTTCCACCCCTGAAAGTGTAGCGCAACATTTGATTGAAACGATGGTGTAGTTTTGTCAAAAAACCGAAATTTTGGTGTAAAAACAGCAATTTGCCCAAAAGATAATGACGTCATTTGTGTTCCCTCTTAGGGCGTAAAGAAGCTGCTCTCCTACTAGATGAGCATTTTCTTTCGAAGAGAAAGAGGACGCGAGAAGAGAAGCAAGGCAAGGTTTTTCCGTAAGTTTACTTTTCTAATCATCAGCAATTTCTCTTTTGCTTGCCTTCTGGAAGAAATCTTTTTCTCTTTGCTTGGATTGGGATTTATCAGAGTTTGTTTGTTGTCAGCATTTTGAAATTTTCTTTGTTTCTCTTTTTGGCTTGAGTTGTTTCTACGATTATCAAAGTTTAGTATGAGCGTTTTGGAAGTTTGATTGATTTATCTTTTGTTTGACTTTGGGTCTTTTGACCCACTATCAGAGACGATGGGTGATGAGGAGCAGGAGATTAGAGGGCATGCTAACCATGCCAAACTCAGGCTCAGCCTTAGAGACGCCATGGATAGGCACTATCTCCTTGCCAAATGCTATGTAAGCCATTTATTCCTTTTTCTATTGATCTTTGTGTTAGTGTGGTGTAGAAACTCTTCAACACAACAACCTCTTCTTGGAAGTTACTCCACACTATAAATTATTCCCTCCACTAGCATAGCCATAACTTGCATAGAAGTAAAATTTAGAGAGCTTCAGTGCCCTACCATAGTGTTTAATATTCTTGGCATGTGCCCTCTTTCTTGTGTATTCCAGTGGCAGCTTTGACAACATATCACTTTGTTTGTTTAAACAATCATTTAGACCAGCGTATCACTTTGTTTGTTTAAACAATTATTTTACTGTTTCAGGCGGAATCCGAACAATGGAGCCACTGTCACCCGCTGCTTCGCGAGTTTCAGTTGACTCAAGATGGTGGGTTTTCTTACTCTGGTGTTGCTGAGGAAATGGATAATATCGCTGTTTATCATCCAAGAATCACTGTAAGTTTTCTTAAATTCACTATTCAATGACGGTTTGTTAGTTAAATTGTTATGCTAGAAAATGGTTAAATTGTTATGTTTTGCAGATGATTTCGGCATGGTGTTCTCTTAGAGGACAAACACACCGAGGGTTAGGCCAGAATCATTTTGCCAGATTATGGTTAGTAAGCATTTCCTGAAAAATTATTTCCCGTTTTTAAAGTTTCTTATCTTTGTATTAACGGACTCATATGATTTTCAGGTATCAGGCTGCCTTAGAGGATACTCTTTGGTGCTATGAAGCTGCTGTAAGCCTTATTGCATTTCTTCCTCCTGAAAAAAGTAAGTCAAATATGCTCTCTAGTAACGATTACACATCAAAATTGCAGAATTTGAGTTTCTCTATTCGCTTCTCAAGCAATCGTTTATGGTCAATTTGTCTCTTCCTCTATATTCATGCCTGATCGATAAGGTATAGGCTGTTTTTCTTTATAAAATAAGTTCCAATATTTTATTGACTTGCAATTACTTTTTTGTATGGGTTGATAGGTTAATATCGTTGATGATGAGATGAAGCCAACTCCTTTGTTTGCAAGGGCTTCCACATTTATAGTGTGGGACCTTGAAAACATGCCTACTCCCAAAGGTGTGAAATTCGCCAGAAGGAGAATGATAAAACACGTTTGGTAGCACTGGGCTACACCGGTGATGTCACAGTGCATGTTGCCATTGCATTAGAGTAAAGGGTTACATCAAATATCTTGAAAGAGCTGAACGAGCTCAAGGCTTTTGGTCAGATTGAGTTGACTATCGTTAATTCAGGTGCACCACCCCAGGCAAGTGATGGTAAGATAAGAGAGTTGTTGGAAGAATGGTCCAAGGCAAATGAGGCTCCAAGCAATCTCTGGATTGTTGCTGGTGATGGAGACTTCCATAGAACCCTTCGCAATCCCCATCATATGCATCACAACATCACCGTCGTGTATCGACAAGTTGGTATTGCTGATAAAATGACTGAAATTGGATACGTTTTTTAACAGTTGACTAACATAAAAGTTAGTCAATATAGATTTTGACACATATATTAGAGTTCATGTAAGAAATTTAATTTGTTTTAAATTTTGGGTTGTAATTGACACCATATTTTAGTTCGGATTTTTTTCGGCACACCTAATTTAGTTTAGGTTGGTTTTGACATTTTATAATTTAACATTCTATAACCCAAAAAGATAAAAAAATAGAAAAAAAAATATCAAAAAAAAATAGATCACCCCTAGTTTTTTTTTCAATGATTATATATGTTTTTCTTTTGTGATTTTTTCAATAATTATATTCAGTTTCATCATTCATCATTTACACTTTTTACATTGATAATATTTTTAATTTAAACTAAATATGGTTTTCAGAATGTTAAAATATAATTGAAGCTTTATTAAACACGTGTTGGAAATTTATTAAACAAATGTTAAAATCTGAGCAATTTATTTAATATGTGTCACGATCTTGTGAATTAGCAACTTTGAATAAAATACGCTTTGTTCTTTATTTTTCAGAAATAGTATTGGATTTAATACAGTAAATGTCCGACAGTTACAATCCGATTTTCATGGGTCAAACTCGTCGGTTATTTTCCGTTGAGTTTGTGCTCAGGCGGTTGTTGCAGTTTTCTTTCTCTTCTCTCAACTTCCCATCGGAAACCACCATGGCCCAACCTTTTATATATTCCTGCAATTCAATCATTCGAGAGTATCTCTCTGCGACTACCAAACACGATGAGTGATAACATCAGACGAAATATGCAAGATATTCAGTTGGGGTCCACAGATGCTCCGATTGCACTTCCACAATCTGTTTGCGACCAAGCGGCACAAGCGAACAGATTCGCAATCGTTGGATCACTTCTCAACAACAGAAGGCAGAATATGAGGGCCTTAATCGGACAAATGCCTCGGTTGTGGGGAATGGGCGACACGGTTGTTGGCAGAATAGTTTCTCCAACAGAGTTTCAGTTTGTTTTTTAAAACGAAGAAGCGTTAAACTTGATCATGCGCAGAGGTCCATGGAGTTTCAGCGAATGGATGATTGTCACACAACGATGGTTCCCAAACATGCCTGAAGAAGCAATGAAGATTATCCCTTTCTGGGTACAGATTCGGGGAATACCATCCCAATTTATGAATCAAGAGATGGTGGTTTTCATCGGGGATACTTTGGGACCGGTGGTTTGTTCTGATTTCAACGAGGGTACTAATATGGTGGATTATGTGAGGGTTAAGATCAACTGGAACATTGACAACCCTCTTCGTTTTCAGAGAAACTTTCAGTTTTCTCCAGGGGAAAACACGATTCTATCTTTCAGATATGAACGGCTTCGTAACTTCTGTGTGAAATGTGGAATGCTCACTCACGAGGGGAAGGAATGTCCTATGCATAATGATGATGGTGATGACGTTTCCAATGATGATGGAGATGATAATCGAAGAGAGGCTGATAATCCAAACATCGACAACAGCGAATCTGAAAATGTGCATCACGGTATGACGGTTGCTGGACCGTCCTCTGTCCCACCAGGTAGTACCTTTTCTCCTTCGATAACGGTTGATGAAGATATGACAACGGAGAAGAAGCGGTTTGTTCAATCTCGAGTTCACCATGAATCAAATTATGGTTTCGGTAAGAGGAAGCGACGTGAGATTGAGAAGATGATGCGGGAGTATGAAAATGAAATCTCTGTCAATACAGAGGACTTGTACGCTGATGTCGGGCATACCTTGATCCCTGGAATCGATCAGGCTGGAAAAGTGATGGTGAATGGAATGGAGTTCTCTGAAATGTCGAATGGTATGGAGAATTTCAGAAATGAAATCGAAGAAGAAGATTACCAAAAGAAGCGTTTGGCCAAAGGTAAATTTCGTGAAGATGAATATCTTGATGTTTTTGCTGCCTTTGTGAATCAAGGAGACGATGCACATATTGTTAAACGTAAGAAAGTAGTGGTACAAGCATTGCTTGATGCTCCAATGGTTAAGGAGAAGATGGTTCTGTATCCGATCAATGCAGAATTATGTGAATCACAAGGATCGTGTGACGGAGGCGCGGGGGGCCCGGTACCCCCACTGTCAATATGAAGATAGTTTCTTGGAATTGTCAGGGCATGGAATCTCCTTTAACCAAAGCTAGGTTACAGGAAATATGTAGAACTGTATGTCCTGATATACTATTTCTATGTGAAACTCTTAATAAGTGTGATGTTGTTAGGGATGGTTGTGTTTCTTTAGGATTTGACTTTGTAATTTCAATCCCCCCTTGTGGCAGAAGTGGGGGGGATAGCTGTATTTTGGAAAAAAGTTGTGTACTTAAACAAGCTTTTCCAATCTTCTAGGATGATTAACGTTTATGTTGAATTTAATGGAATGGATTTCTATTTGTTGTGTTTGTATGGAGATCCGGTTCCAAAGAATAGACATGAACTATGGGAAAGGATAGAGCGTATGAATCAACTAAGACAAGGACCATGGATTTTAGTTGGAGATTTTAACGAAATCCTCTCGAATGATGAAAAACAAGGAGGACCTTTGAGAGAGGAACGAACTTTTTTGGATTTCAGAAATATGTATAGTTCTTGCGATTTCTCAGATTTACGAGCTAAGGGAGATCGATTTTCATGGGTTGGAGAACGTGGAAAACATACTATTAAATGCTGTCTAGACCGTGTTCTGGTAAATTCAGAATGGTTGTCTAGATTTCCAGCATCAGAGGCGGAATATCTACGTATGTATGGTTCCGACCATAGGCCAATGGTGACTAATATTGCTTTTGTCGCTGAGAATCAACGAAAACAGTTCCGTTTAGATAAACGGTTACTTCAGATCAAAGAATTCAAGGACTACGTGTATAAGGGTTGGCACTCTCCTCGCCTAAAACGTAATCATAATGTATCTGATAGAATTCGAGAATGCCGAATCTCAATGGCTCATTGTAAAAAAGTTTCCAAGTTAAATTCAGCAAAACGTATTGAAGATTTACAAATTGAGTTGGATATTGCATCATCTTCGTCGCGAAGGTTTTTACGACAAAGAATCCCTCAATTACGATGTGATTTAACTCGAGCTTATAGAGACGAAGAAGTATATTGGCAATTAAAAAGCCGTAATACTTGGTTAACTAAAGGAGATCGAAACACACGATTTTATCAAGCATGTACAAAATCTCGGTATGCTAGGAACCGAATTCAGATGATTAAAGATGAACATGGAATCGAGAATAGAGGAGATTATGCAATTGGAAAACACGCGGAAGATTTCTTCAAAAGCGTATATCGGAGTGATAATAACAGATCTATTCCAAACATTTTTTTCGGAATTCAAACCAACAGTTACAGAGGAAATAAATAAAGAACTGATTCGTGATTTCACAGATAAGGAAATATATGAGGCGATATGCGACATTGGAGCTGATAAAGCTCCGGGACCAGATGGATTAACAGCCCGTTTTTACCAAGAGTGCTGGGAAATAGTTAGTAAGGAAGTAATTAAAGAAGTACGTGTTTTCTTCCATACGGGTATTTTTGAAGATGGTGTCAATCATACGAATATTTGTATGATACCGAAAATCAAAAAACCTGTTACTTTATCGGATTATCAACCGATAGCACTATGCAATGTGTTATACAAGATTGTCTCAAAACTATTGGTTAAAAGATTAAAAAGGTTCCTTGATTTGATAGTCTCAGAATCCTAGTCAGCTTTCATCCCGGGGCGTTTTATCTTGGATAATGTTTTAATAGCACACGAGCTGATGCACTCCTTGAAATCACGAAAAAGAGTTTCGCAAACATATATGGCTATTAAGACAGACATGAGCAAAGCATATGATAGAGTGGAATGGAAATTTTTGGAGGAAACTATGCGAGCTTTTGGTTTCTCACAATTATGGATCAAATGGATAATGGGAATTGTTCGATCGGTCAGTTACTATGTTTTGATAAACGGAAATCCTCAAGGAAAAATTATCCCAGAGAGAGGTCTTCGACAAGGAGATCCCTTGTCTCCATATCTGTTTATTTTATGTGATGATGTCATGAGCCATCTGTTGGAGGTGAATGTTCGTAAGAAGAAGATAAACGGAATCAGAGTTGGCAATGGGATTCCATCCATAACTCACTTGTTATTTGCTGACGATTCTTTATTCTTTTGCGTGGCCAATCAAAAAAATTGTTCAGCAATTAAAGAAGTCTTTAGAGTTTATGAACTCTGTTCAGGACAAAAGATTAATCAATCTAAATCGATGATCACTTTTGGTTCAAGAATCCATGGAGATAAACAGGAAAAATTAAAACGTATTCTTCAGATCGAAAACCACAGAGGAGGTGGAAAGTAACTAGGATTACCTGAACAATTCGGAAGAAAAAAGAAAGAGATGTTCAATAATATAATAAATAACGTAAAAGAACGTACTTCGGGATGGAACACTCGATTTCTATCTCAAGCCGGAAAAGAGGTTTTGATCAAATCAGTTGGAATATCCATGCCCGTCTACTCAATGTCATGTTTTAAACTACCAAAACAAGTTATTGCTGAATTGGAAGGAATTCTTATGCGTTTCTGGTGGGAAAAAGGAGCACAACATCGTGGTATTCCATGGATATCTTGGAAACGGATGCAATATACTATAGGTGAAGGAGGAATGGGATTCAGAGACTTGGCTAAATTCAATGATGCGCTTTTGGCAAAACAGGCATGGAGAATATTACTTACTCAGCCCAACTGCTTATTTTCTCGGCTATATAAGGCTAGGTATTTTAAAGATCATCATCTTTTTAAAGCAAAAGAGCGTCCTTACCAATCTTTTGGATGGAGTTCATTATTAGAAGGAATTTCTCTGCTAAAAAAAGGTTCAAGGTACATTATTGGTGATGGAAAGGATACAAGAATTTTCCAAGATAATTGGATACCATCCGATCCACCTAGACCGGCAGAAACGCAAGAATTTTTTAATCAAAGCATTGTTGTTGAACTAATCACAAATCAAGGGTCATCTCAATGTTGGAATGCGGAGAGACTTCGACATATTCTAAACGATGAGGACAGAGAGATTGTCAATACTTTGTATTTGGCTAGACGACCTTCTCGAGATAGAATAAAATGGAATTACACAAAAAATGGAAATTATACAGTTGCTTCAGGGTACTGGTTCTCGAGACATCAAAATAACCCTGAAATTCAACTGCCCCCTCCTAATGGTGATCCGTTGTTGAAAAATAGAGTTTGGAAGTTACAAATTATGCCGAAGATAAAACATTTCATCTGGCGTATTTTAACAAAATCCATTGGAACAACAACACGTCTATGCACAAGAGGAGTTATTATGGATCAAACTTGTCAGAGATGTTGCAGAGAACCAGAAACAATAAATCATATGCTGTTCACCTGTCCAATCTCGATAACTACTTGGAGATTGTCTTCCTTACCTTTTCCTTGTTTATTTAACCCTTCTCAAGATATTGAGGAAAATATTCAGTATATTTTGGACTTACAAGGATCACAAGACCTAAGAAAACATCAGGAACTACTACCATGGTGGATAATGTGGAGAATTTGGAAAGCACGAAATAATTTATTCTTTAACAAAAAAAAAGGATTAAACCAAAAAAAAGATGTAGAGTTCTCTATTGCTGATGTTGATGAATGGATAAAGGCATCAAATGAAGAAGATATAACCAAAAAATTGAACAAATCTCTAATTGTCTCGAAATGGAGGCGACCTGAGGGGCATACTTTAAAATGCAACTATGATGCTGCTTTTGACCCAGTTACAAGAAGAGTTATTGGTGGGTGGATTGTAAGGAATGACCAAGGTGTTGCTCAATTCTGGGGTTCGGCTAATTTAGGGACAGCTATATCAAGTCTTGAAGCAGAAGGTAAGGCTTTGTTGAACTCAATGCAAAGTGTATGGGCAAGAGGGTATGACTCAATAATATTTGAAGGCGACAATGAAAGTTTGTTTAAGATTCTCCAAGTAGAAGATAAAGACATTACGGTTCTCAATCTTATAGATGATATAGAAGATTGGAAAAAGAAATTTTCAAGAATATTCTTTACCCAAGTCAAACGAGATGGTAATATGGCTGCTCATCTACTAGTTCGGAATAGACCTCCAAACAATATTTATTTCTTCGATTGTATTTATCCGCCGAACTGGTTAACAAAAACATTGTATTCAGATTTTTTAACATCAAATTAATAAAGATATCATTTGCAGTAAAAAAAAAGTATTGGATTTAAAAACTCTTTGTTTTCGAATTTAGGTTCAAGCCGACTGAAGCAGGTTAAGGTCATGGCGCATATATGTCAAAATCTGTCTTTTATATAGATAGATAGATACAGTAAATGGTTAAGTTCACAATAGATAGATATTTTTTTACGTAATGTTGTTGTTTTCGGTTTCTTATTTGAAAATTCTACTACTATTTTAGACAAAATTTAAATGAATGTTTTTCACTCAAATTAATTTTTAAAAAGGATGGACGAAGTATTATATATTTAATATTATTTTAGATAAAAGGTTTTTCTACATTTTTATATTAAAAATTAGTTAAAAAGCAATTTCCTAGTAAAAAAATAATAGGATGCACCTAAAAAAAAGGAAAAAAAAAGGTGAACCGACTCTCCTAAATCCCTTTTTTTGTTGATCGACCATTATATAAAGGACAAGTCCAAAGGGCCCGACGAGATTACATCAAATCTTATTATATAAAGCTGAAATTTTTCGACGTGAGTGTGACACGTAAGATAATTATAACTCACGAGATTATGATATTTGTCACGGCTATTAATTTAGATTTTGACATGTGTCAATTTAATTAAAAAAATAATAATAAAGTAAATATTAAAAAATGTTTAACTTAAAAAAAGGCAATCTTAAAAAAAGAAAAACAAGAATAAATAAAGAAAACTTATAATAAAAAAAACTTAGAATTAAAGTAAATATTAAAAATGTTTAACTTAAAAAAGGCAATTTTAAAAAAGGAAAAAACAAAATCTACACCTTAAAAAAAGGAAACTTATAAAATAACCACTTAAAAAAAAACCATGACCAAAAGAATAAAACACGACCAAAACAAATAATAAGATCTACACCTTAAAAAAGGAAACTTATAAAATAACCACTTAAAAAAAACAACCACGACCAAAAGAATAATAATCACGACCAAAACAATAATAAGTTTAAAATTATAATAAAAATGTTAAAAGAAAAAACGACCAAAAAAATAATAAGTTTAAAATTATATTAAAAATGTTAAAGGGAAAGGAACAATTATAATAAAAAAGAAAACTTAGAATTAAAGTAAATATAAAAAATGTTTAACTTAAAAAAGCAATCTTAAACTCTATATAAAAAGGAAAATTATTAATATACAACCATAATGAAACTTATAATATTTTTTATTTTTTATTATTTTTATTTTACGTTTATTCTTTTTATTTTTTCTTACGTTTATTAAATATTAAAGGACTTTAACACAAATTTATAATCACTTTCATTATGACAAAATAAAACTTAAAAATGAAAATTATTAATCTCTATATATATAAAAGAGAATTATTCAAAGTTAGTAACTTGCAAGATCGCGACACATGTCGAGTTAATCCATTAGATTTTGAAATGTATAAAAAATTATCAATTAGATTTTGACACATAATATCTTATTATATAAAAGAGAATGATTCAAAGTTAGTAACTCGCAAGATTGCGATATGTGTCGAGTTAATCCATTAGAAAGGAGAATGATTCAAAGTTAGTAATTCGCAAGATCACGACACGTGTCGAGTTAATCTATTAGATTTTGACACGTGTAAAAAATTACCAATTAGATTTTGATACATAATATTAACAATAAAAGAAAAAATATAATCTAGACTTAATCATAAAATTAAAGGTAGTAAATAAAGGAAAATAAAAGTTGTTTTTGGATTAAAGAAATTTATCTTAAAGTTTTGACACATAATATTAACAATAAAGGAAAAAAATATAATTTAGACTTATTCCTAAAAATAAAGTTAGCAAAAAAAGGAAAAAAAAATTGTTTTTAGATTAATAAAATTTATCTTAAAGTTTTTTTAAAAAATGAAAAAAAAAATTATGTTTATAATAAAGAAATAAAACAATAGATTGACATCATAAAAAGGAAAGTAAACAAAGAAAATTTAAACCAAAAATTATCCTAAAAGCTAAATTTAAAAAAGAATAAAAGTTAAAGTTAAAAAAATGAGATAAAAAAATTTCTACTTTGATTAAGGAAATTTAAAAAAATGAATACAATCCTAGAAGGAAAATGAATTCTAATTCCTCACCTCTATCTAACCAATTTGATATTTTCTTTTCAATTTTACAACTAAAAAAACTTTCACTCACATATTTCGTCCATAAGCTACATCATCTTCGTTATCTAAACTATAGGTAATCGTATGTGTAATCGAAATTATGATGTATGTTATGAAATATCTTCTTTATATACACTCGTTTTATATATCTTCGTTATCTACACCCGGGATTATGTTGTACGTTATCTAAACTAAAAGCTAAATTATATTGTACGTTATCGAAATTATGTTAGAGAGACATGTCAAGTGAATTGATCAGATTTTGAAACATGTTTAATAAATTTTTAATTATATTTTGATAGATTTTTAATAATTTTCTAATTATATTTTAACACATAATATTAATAATAAAATAATATTTATAATCAATTCATAATCTTAAAAGGTAAAAGAAAAATTAGTAGTTATGTTTAGATTAAGAAAATTAAACAAAAATATAAATAAAAGCCAAAGTTTTTTAAATAAAGAAAAAACCATATTTCAGATTAGAATAAGGAAATTAAACAGTATATAACAATCCTAAAAAGAAAATGAATAAAAGCCAAAAAAAAAAAACTATATTTCAGTTTAGAATAAAGAAATCTTTTTATATAAAGCTCAATGTTTCAATGTTGTTAACTTACCTGATCACTACACATGTCAAGTTAATTGTAAAAAAATAAAATCGATTAATAAAAAAAACTTAAAAATTCAGAAAAATTAATAACCTATTCATAATTGGTAATTTTACAAGAAAAAATAATAAAAAAATTATCTTAATAGATAAAAAAAAATCTTAATTTTTCCATTTACATTAAAGAAATTAATCCTAAAAGGAAAAAAAATTCTAATTTCTCACATCTATATAAACCTCTAATTTCCATTTATTTTTTCCATCGTTTCTAAATTTATATATTATATATTTTCATGGGTGATCTAAGTTTGTTTTCTATTTTTTGTTTTTAGTTTTTTTTCACGGGTTATAAAATATTCAATTACAAACCCGCATATATGCGGGTATTTATCTAGTTATTATATAAACACAAATCAAAGGCCAACATATGAAAGATTACAAAGATGACACGTGCATTAAATGACATTAAACAAATAGAAACATGTGTCTTCATCTGAGCAGATCATTGTTGCGATTGCCTCTTCACCGCCGACAAAGCTCGGACCACACTGCTGTGAACCTTCACCAGCAAAGTTGTACCTGCTCAGAAGAAGAAAATCTCAGTTGATCCGTCCATTATAAGAGGAGTCGTAGCACATAAGAGAAGTCGCTGAAATTTCTAGCGACAACAAAGAAGGTGCTGCGACTCCAAAATCAACATTGAGCTCCAAGAAATCTTATATATACATATATTAAAGTGGTCGCTTTCTGCAATCGCAACGACCAGTAAAAGAACAACACCTATATCTCTAAAAATTGTTATCAATATTCTAAAATGAAATGTGGATTAGATTCCAATCATCTAATAAAGAGCGCAATAAAAATTAAAAACAGTATTGCATATAAATTAAGGATCACGGCACCAAAAATGTCAAGAAAACGCGAATGTAATGCTCAAGTGTACTGTTTTATTTTTGATAACTCTTCAAAAGTAATATTATTGTTAGCAATCTCAAAGCAAGGATCGATTTTCTCAAAGCGAGGATTGATTTGCTCAAAAGAGCTTATTGAGATAGATATATATAATAACTAGAAATTGAGATAATTCATTAAGAAACTTTATTGTGGTGCAAGGAAAATAGTAAAACGATAAAGCTTAAATGAACATCAAGGTCACAATGATTCTTAGATTGATCTGAAATTGATAAAAGAAAGCTGTTCTCGGCAGCCAAAGTTACACATAACTTGACATTACACTCATTTATATTTAAATTGATCTTGCTTGCTAGAAACCCTAATATATATCCTAATACACATGGGTTTCTATCTTCATTTATTGGGTTTGCATATCCTAATACATATTCCTCTTTTATGAATATCAATCTAAATCTTTGTGTTTTTGGTGACAACTAAAACTCTTTATTTCATTTCTTTTTTGCATTCAATAAAGCTCAATGAGCTATTTATATTTACCTTCTATATTTGCTTAATCTATCTAATAAACACTTGTTTAAGATCCACTCACAATTACATCATATAATATGTAATAACTATTCTAAAATCGAAAATAAACTATTTAAAGAAATGACATGCGTCGTTCTCCTTTAAGCACACAGCATCTTAACTAATACAAAATTAGGAAGTTAAGAAAAAAATTAATACACAATTATTTGGAGGACTTTTTTTTCCAACATTTAGAGGACTTTTAATAGATAAAAACTTAATAAATAGGAAATATTAACTATATATCTACAATGATATCCCAACCATCTCGATGAATGATAATCAATATTTTGATGTCGCGTAAGCGAAATTGAGCTCTATTAGCATTAGAGATTATAACATTTTAGTGAATATAACTCATCATTTATAAGTGATATGAAGCCCGAATTTCTACACGCAGTTTCAAATAGCTGAGACGTAATTTTAAGGACCATAACAAAATAAATGAGATTTTTTTTCACTACGGAATAAATGAGTTAGTACTAAAAACGTGAACAAAACTATGATTTACAAACAAAAAGTAACAATTCTTGTTGTATCGGTTATTAGCACACCGATATAACTTATATTCTTATCGTATCAAGGCTCGGAGAATTTCGTTTAGGTTAAAGTCTTAGGTCGGCGTATATTATAATCGAACGAGGTCGGTTTGAATCGAGATGATTACACTCTTCTTTTGTAAGTGAATAGTAATATCGGTTCTCTCTTAATCTTTTTCTCCCCCTTTTACAAATGAGGGTACTCCTCTATTTATACTAAGTTTAAAATGGCGGTTTAGGGCCTCTAAAACCCTAATTTGTACGGTCGGTCAGGGTGGACTCGTTGGTCGAGCAGGACGAATGACGGTGGGTCAGGACAGATCGCTTGGTTGGGTAGAGTGCACTGACCGGTCTCGGTGGCAGTTCACCTATTATTTCTCGTACGGCCGACCTGGATGGGCTTTATTTGCTTAGCGGGCCGGTCGCTTAATGGGCCGATTGCTCGGATGGGCCGATCCCGATTCTGGGCGTGGGCCTTTTAAGAAAGGTGGGGGGTCGCGAGACCCACCTCCAACAATTGTCCCCCCCCAGTTCGGCGAAGGATGAGGGATGTCGTGAGTTCGGCGAAATTACGGGATCAGTAGCCGTGATCGAGATCGGCGCTTTTCGCGATAGCACTTGATGTGCTTCTTGTTGGGCCTTTCCCCGTAATGCCCGAGCCCAGATATCGAGGCGTGGGAGACGAAAGGGTCGTTTTAGGTGCGCGGGAATCGAAGTTTTGTAGGTGCGCGGGAAACGAGGAGTCTCGTAGGTGCGCGGGAAACGAAGGGTCTCGTAGGTGCGTGGGAAACGAAGAGTTTCGTAGGTGTAATCATTGTGTCTCCTCGGCCATCGCGCCCCTTCTTCTATATAATCTCCCTTCCTCTCTTCTCCTTCATTTCATTCTTCAGCAGAAAAAGGTATAGTCTCTCTCTCGTTTCTCTTATCGTTTGCTTTCTTATATCTTCAAAAGTCCGCCGTGTCGCCTCCGTGACTTCGCTGATTTCGCTGATTTCGCGGCGTGATTTCTCCGATTAGATCGAAACTTATGCTGGGTCGGTAGATCGTTCTTCGTAGTCTTTGTTCTTTCTGCTCTTAGATCTTCAAAAGAAAATGGTACGTATTGAGTCGAGTTTGTCCTCGAGGTCGGTTGAGGAAAACGCTGTCTCGGTGAGTAGCGATTCTTCTTCGGATACGACGACGACTTCGGATAGCTCGGCGATAGCGGCCATTGATAACCCTGTATTTTACCATCTTGAGTCCCATATTTTCCTATGTTTTCTTTGTGTTTCATGTTGTTTTCATAACATTTACGTCGCATTTAGGTCCAAATCGAGTCGCATTGCATTTAGGATGTCCTAGGTTGTTTTTGTGTTCTTTTTGGCTTGTTATAGCCTTTCTCAGGTGTTCGGGACTGATTTGGATGAGCGCGGACGGAAGGAAACCGCAAAGATCGAAGAAGGAACGTGAGGACCGGAAATACACTGGCGATCGGTCATAACCGATCGCTGAAAGCGATCCACGACAAAACGAAAAACATGCTCGATCGGTTACAAACCGATCGCTGAAACCGATCAAGATTGCTTCAGGCGATCGGTCATAACCGATCGCCATAACCGATCGACAGTGCCTCCGGATTTTCAGCATGATTTTGGGAACCAACGACTTATGTAATATAATTGTCAACTTTTCTTCTTTTATATAGGGACTCTAGGCACGAAAGGAGAGGGACCATCTGCTTCTTTTTCACTGTTCTAAGTCAACTACATCTTTCTTCTTCTCTCTAGTTTTTGTATGAAAGATTCAAGATCAAAACCATTTTAGTGAAGATTTTCTTAAACTCTTTCTACCAATCTTCTTATTTTGCTTATGGCTTTCATTTGTACGGTTTATATTTGTGATTTAGCTATGTGTGAGTAGTTCTTTTAGGATTCTTGGGTGAAGTAGATTAGGGTGATTCTAGGTTTGTTCTTGATGTTTAAGAGCTAGATTAGTTGATATCCTTTCTCATTGAGTGTTATTAATGCTGGATTAGCCTTGACAAAGTTGATTTAGATCATAGGGAATTTCTCGCCCGGAAGGTGTTCGATGAAATTCCCCAACCAATTTAATGAGTGCTTTTCATATCTTAGCCAACGGGAGTTGATGTCTAAGGTGAATTGTGGTTAAGTGGACTTGTTATTAATGCTTGTTAGTCATAGAATCGCGAACGGAAGTTTATGACGATTGATGACTAAGAAAGGGGTTAATGCCATGGAAGTGGATTAATCTTTAGTAGTGTTCTAAGGCCTAAGGAGATATTTAGTCGAATGTTTGAGCATCTTGAGTAGATCAAAGAATCACCCGAGTCGATTACTTTACCCGAGAATTCGTTTGTTTAAATTTGATATTAATCGTTATCTTGTTTGCTTTGCTACTTGTTTATTTCTCTATTTTGTATGTTTCAAATTGTCCGACAAAAACCAAAACCAATTCTTAGATTGCTTAGATTAAGAAGTTTTATGTATTCTTGGTTTTTAATCCCAACCCATTATGGATTGATATCTCAAATACTACAATGACATGAGTGGGATTTGAGCAATTGATAGGAAAAATCCTACTATCAATTTGGCGCCGTTGCCGTTTGGGTTTTGCATTAATCATTAGGATTTTAAATCTTCTTGAGACTAAGTTTTATTTTTAATTTGTTACTAATCTCTTTCACTTGGTTTTTCCCCTTCTCATAGGTGTATGAACACGAGATCACAAGGCACATCAAATCTTATAGACCGTGTTGACAACATCCGTGCTCTAGAACGAGCAAACACAAGGGCAAGACAAGAGAGAGAGAGACACCTTCAACGGTTAGGAATGGAGGGTGAACAAGTTCCTCCGGTTGCAAACCAAGATGCACCCGTGCTAGGTGTTGGTCACCAAGGTGTTGGTGTGAACCGAATTCCAATTCATCCACCACGACCTGCACGACCAATTGGAGCCGGTGATGCACCAAACACACATGCTAACCGTCAAGGAATTGCACCACCACCAGTTGAACACAACAACTTTGAGATCAAATCCGGTATTATCTCTATGGTGCAAAACAACAAGTTCCATGGGCTGGCCATGGAGGACCCATTGGATCACTTGGATCAATTCGACCAAGTGTGTGGTTTGGTGAAGATCAATGGCATCTCTGAAGATGCATTTAAGCTGCGGTTATTCCCTTTCTCTCTAGGGGATAAAGCTCGGCAATGGGAAAAGAACTTACCTCAAGGTTCCATTACTTCATGGGACCAATGCAAGAAGGCATTCCTGTCAAAATTCTTCTCCACAACAAGGACAGCTCGACTAAGGAATGACATCTCAAGCTTCACACAAAAGAATAATGAAGGCTTTAGTGAGGCATGGGAGAGGTTCAAAAGCTACACCATGCAATGCCCACACCACGGGTTTTCGGATGAATCTCTTTTAAGCACGTTGTATCGTGGTGTTATGCCCAAGTACCGGATGCTTCTCGATACCGCGAGCAACGGGAACTTTCTGGGTAAGGAGGTTAATGATGGGATGGAGCTTGTAGAGAACTTAGCTCTAAGTGACGGTAACTACGGAGAGGACTACGACAGATTTTCACGAGGAGGTGGAGACTTCGATAACCAAAAGACGAGACAGGATATTAAAGCTCTTAATGACAAGCTGGACAAGCTTATCCAAGTCTCACAATAAACCGTTAACTTTGTTGGTGACTTCGATGAAAACCAAGGTCATCACGAGGGAGTTGCGCTTGATGATAAGCAAGCAGAAATCAATTATGTGGGTGGTCAAGGTGGCTACCAAGGTGGCTTCAACGCCAACTATAGGAATCATCCCAATTTTTCCTATAGAAGCAACAATGTCGCAAACCCTCAAGACCAAGTGTATCCCCAACAAAACACTCAAGGTCAAGGATTTCAACAAAAGAACTTCATCTCTACCAACCAACAAAGACCATTTGTTTCAAGGGACAACTTTCAAGGAAACCAAGGTGGGTTTCAACCAAAGCAACAATCTAACCCACCCGGTTTTGCACAGCAAGGACAAGGAAGCAGCACTACTCCTCAAGATAACGAGATGAAAATCATGCTTCAACAAATATTACAAGGCCAAGCTCAAGGAACCATGGAATTGAGTAAGAAAATGGCGGAAATCCACAACAAGGTGGACTGTTCTTACAATGACCTCAACTCCAAATTTGAGTCATTGTCGTCTAGAGTCAAACAAATCGAATGCCGAGGAGTTGCTTCATCATCACGCCCTCAAGGTACCTTACCGGGAAAACCCGAGGCTAACCCAAAGGAGTTTTGTAACGCTATCCTTTCAAGTGATGAGGAAGAACATGCTATTGAAGAGTTCATGGACCTACTCTATGGTCCAAATGATGAAGATATTCCCTCAAAGGTCACTGAGTTGGTCATTGAAGATGACGGTAATGAGCCCATTGCAAAGAACGAGCCACTAGTTGCTATACAAGTGGAGGTTGAGAAGAATGGAGTTTCTTGCAATGCACCTCCTCCACTCATGCCCAAATCGATTCCAAAGCTTGGAAATCCGGGTAAATTTGTCATCTCCTGTTCCCTTGGTCATTTGAATATTGATGACGCCTTGTGCGATTCTGGATCAAGCGTGAATGTGATCTCTTACGAGATGGTGAATAGTCTTGGAATCAAGAGCATGACACACTACACATCTTCAATCACATTTGGAGATTCTTCTTCAAAATGCCCACTTGGAATCATCGAAGATTATCCTCTCAAAATTGGAGATTGTCTTATTCCAACGGATTTCTTGGTAATGAAGATGAAGAAAAACCACAAGCTCCCTCTTCTTCTTGGAACACCTTTCCTAAACACCACCGGTGCAAGCATAGATTTCCCGAATAAGAGGGTAGTGCTCGAGTATGTGAATGACAAAGTTTCTTATCCCGTCAAACCTTACTTCACCAAGTACTGTGGTGCCATCGCTTATAAGAATGAAGAAGTTCAAGTTCAAACAATGGAGTACATGGGTAGTGTTGAGAAGATGGTTTTAGCTTCACCCCCAAAGTCTTGTGAGATAAAGAAAACCAAAGAGAAACAACCTCCCGACCTTGTCAAAAATGAACCCAACAACCATGACCTCAAAGAGAAAGGCCAAGCCGGTCTTCAAGAGATGATGATCAAGCTCAAGCTCAAGGAACCACCGTGGAGTCATTCTACTATTTCCATCCACGCCTAAAAGGGTTTGCAAAGTCAAGCTTAGTGACTTTAAACAAGCGCACTTGGGAGGCAATCCCATGTTATCCTTTGTATATATGTTTATATGTTTGTTTTAAGCTTGATTTAATATTTGTTTTTGTATGTTTTGATGTTACAGGGCGTCGGGAGTCGCAGGAGAACGTCCGGGATAAAAACGAGAAAAATCGCAAGTCTAGACATGCTGGATCGGTCTTGGCGATCGGTCATAACCGATCGAAATTTGCCTCGATCGGTTATGAGATAGCGACCAGTTACGATGGAAAATCAGGTTGCCTCGATCGGTCTTGGCGATCGGTTATAACCGATCGAAACTTGCCTCGATCGGTTACGCCGATCGGTTACGAAATTGCGATCGGTTATAATGCTTCAGCAATCGGTTATAACCGATCAAGATCTTCATCGATCGGTTACTCAGATCGGTTATAATAGATCGCGAGCCCATGTAAAAAAAAAAAAAAAAAAAAAAAAAAAAAAAAAAAAAACGTCAAGCTAGAGACGTTAAACGCGCCATTGGGGACTCCCCCAATCCTATCCCTTGTCAATGCTAGAGACATAAAACAAGCAATGTTATCATTTACTTCTTGTTTTATGGGTTTTATTGTTTGATAAACTCTGTTTTCATGTTTTTGTAGGAGCAATAAGGGTGAATAAATGGGACGCATGGAATGGTCAAAGTCCGTGAGCTTCAACGCACAAAGCTTCCTCCTCGTGAATCCACTGCACTCCAAGGTACTTCACTTAACACCTTGTACATACTTTTTGATTTTGTTTTTTACTCTTCTTTGGACTCGTTTCACACCGAGACGGTGTGAATTAAGTCCGGGGGAGAGGTCTTTGTCATTTAACGTCATTTTTTTTTGTCTTATTTTTATTTTCTTGAGTCATTGCATTGTATATTTTCAATTGCATAAAAAAAAAACGAAAATCATTTTGCTCATTTAGAATTTGATTTTTCTTTCTTCATTTTTCATAGGATTGAGTCTAGAAGCATATAGGATGCATTCATATGCATAGGGGACAATGATTAAGCGCTTGAACTTTGAAAACATTGCCCTCGTTAATCATGTTATGATGCTTGAACTGCTCCGAAAATTTGGAAAATCCATGCTTTGATCTCTTGGCTTGAATATCTTTGATTAGGATGAAGCTCGTTGCGATTTGATTCCAACTCTATCTACTTGAACCTAATTTGAACATTAATTGTCTCACCTAGGGATTCGAAATGCATTCTCATGGTCTTAATCTATATACTCGAATTTTCTTATCCATTTTACCACTCTTGTGCTAATTCGAGTAGCTATCTTCATCTTTAGGATAGTTCCCCACCTCATCACCTAAGCCAATTGTTTCAAACCCATGTTATTTGTGAGTGAGGCCTTTTTCTTGAAAGTGCATACAATTGAAAAATCTTGTAAGAGAAAGGAACGACAAGGCTTATCTTCCTTAGATAAATGACTTGGGATTTGATAGATAGAATAGTTAAGATAAGTCGGAATGAATGGTGAGTGAAAAAAAAGGGAGATGGTGAGAGAAAATCGGGTGTAGGCTAAAGAAAGAGCCTAAGGTGTAAAAAGAAAAGGAAAAGAAAGCGAGACACTCTAGGAGAAACCGTATATCTAAAGTTATCTAAACTCTCGATATATATAAAAAAAAAAAAAAAAAAAAAAAAAAGAGAAAACAGAATAAGAGTTTAGACTAAGAAGAGAAATTCTCCTAGAGTGTTAAGAAAAATAAAAGAAACGAGGTTGTGAGCAATGTGTATATTTAGCCAAAAAGGGGCTATGGGTTTTATTTACGGGATAAGAGATTGTGAGGCAATGAGCTTAAGACGAGAGATTAGAAAGCTAGGATAGGATGGAAGATAATCTTTGATACATCATTGTTCTATTCCTTCCTTGCTTTTTCGAATTGCCATGCATTACGTTTTTGTGAGGGAGAATCACCCGTAAAATTTGAACCTCCTCGTATATTGCTTTCTAGCCTTTCTCACCAAAACCGATTGAGAATGTATTAGATTCCCTTATGTGAGACCACACTTGAAAAGATTTAATTGAATGTTAAAGAGTTGGTTGATGTGAATGCTTGTGGATTCCAAAGTATTAGGCACTAAAGCAAAAGATTCAAGTTGCGATAAGTATGGAGAAGTTCGTTAGAGTAGAAGCGATTTTGGCAGTATGGCATTTTTACCTAAGGACATTGAGTTGAAAGTTTGATGTGTTTCCTTTTGGATATGAGTCCCCACCTTCAAACCTCTCTTCTTGGCTTACTTTGCTTTATTCGCTTGAGGACAAGCAAAAGGCAAGTCCGGGGGAGTTGATAACCCTGTATTTTACCATCTTGAGTCCCATATTTTCCTATGTTTTCTTTGTGTTTCATGTTGTTTTCATAACATTTACGTCGCATTTAGGTCCAAATCGAGTCGCATTGCATTTAGGATGTCCTAGGTTGTTTTTGTGTTCTTTTTGGCTTGTTATAGCCTTTCTCAGGTGTTCGGGACTGATTTGGATGAGCGCGGACGGAAAGAAACCGCAAAGATCGAAGAAGGAACGTGAGGACCGGAAATACACTGGCGATCGGTCATAACCGATCGCTGAAAGCGATCCACGACAAAACGAAAAACATGCTCGATCGGTTACAAACCGATCGCTGAAACCGATCAAGATTGCTTCAGGCGATCGGTCATAACCGATCGCCATAACCGATCGACAGTGCCTCCGGATTTTCAGCATGATTTTGGGAACCAACGACTTATGTAATATAATTGTCAACTTTTCTTCTTTTATATAGGGACTCTAGGCACGAAAGGAGAGGGACCATCTGCTTCTTTTTCACTGTTCTAAGTCAACTACATCTTTCTTCTTCTCTCTAGTTTTTGTATGAAAGATTCAAGATCAAAACCATTTTAGTGAAGATTTTCTTAAACTCTTTCTACCAATCTTCTTATTTTGCTTATGGCTTTCATTTGTACGGTTTATATTTGTGATTTAGCTATGTGTGAGTAGTTCTTTTAGGATTCTTGGGTGAAGTAGATTAGGGTGATTCTAGGTTTGTTCTTGATGTTTAAGAGCTAGATTAGTTGATATCCTTTCTCATTGAGTGTTATTAATGCTGGATTAGCCTTGACAAAGTTGATTTAGATCATAGGGAATTTCTCGCCCGGAAGGTGTTCGATGAAATTCCCCAACCAATTTAATGAGTGCTTTTCATATCTTAGCCAACGGGAGTTGATGTCTAAGGTGAATTGTGGTTAAGTGGACTTGTTATTAATGCTTGTTAGTCATAGAATCGCGAACGGAAGTTTATGACGATTGATGACTAAGAAAGGGGTTAATGCCATGGAAGTGGATTAATCTTTAGTAGTGTTCTAAGGCCTAAGGAGATATTTAGTCGAATGTTTGAGCATCTTGAGTAGATCAAAGAATCACCCGAGTCGATTACTTTACCCGAGAATTCGTTTGTTTAAATTTGATATTAATCGTTATCTTGTTTGCTTTGCTACTTGTTTATTTCTCTATTTTGTATGTTTCAAATTGTCCGACAAAAACCAAAACCAATTCTTAGATTGCTTAGATTAAGAAGTTTTATGTATTCTTGGTTTTTAATCCCAACCCATTATGGATTGATATCTCAAATACTACAATGACATGAGTGGGATTTGAGCAATTGATAGGAAAAATCCTACTATCAGCCATTTCGCCGATCCGGGAGTTGGCTATCCGAACGCGACCGGATGGTGCTAGTTCTAGCTCGGCTCGTCTAGAGATCGTTGTTCCCCATCTGGTGGATGAGGAGATCACCGACGTCAAACTTGAGGCCGAGTTACTTGCAGCGGATAAGCGGTTGGCGTTGGAGGTCGCTGGAGCCGAAACCGGTGTGGTTCGTAGGTCGGTTCCTAGGCCTAGAAGTCGGTCAATCCCTCGTGGTCGGCTTCGTTTGGCGGATATTCCTTCGAGGTCGGATTATACTTCTCTGGAGCGAATGCGTATGGGGGCGCAGCTGGTCTCTGGATTGGAAATTGCGTCGCCATCCCCGGAGGATCGACCGTGGACCGCTCCTAAAGGGTGGATCTGCTTGTATGAGGCGTACTTTACTTAGTGTCGGCTATGGTTTCCTCTACCGAAGCTGTTGATTGATTACAGCAATGCTAGGGAGCTTGCCATTAGTCAGATAACCCCTGCCGGGATTCGCAACATGGTCGCTGCTTTGGTGTTGGGGGCCGAGTGTGGCGTCAATGTTGATCTTCGTTTTTTCGAAGAGATGTCTCGCATTAGTACGAATGGAAAAACCCCCGGGACGGTCTATGTTGCCGCGAAGAGCAATCACAAGGTGATCTTAGGCGACAGCGTCAGCAAGTTCAATGATTGGGAGCATCGGTACTTTTATGTCAAGATTAACTCGGCATCGGTCATCGAGGTCGGCAGGAGATACAGGACTCGGTGGAATAGGGACTTCGGTAGATATTAGTTTCTTATCATGATTCCATTGTACTGTTTTCCCTGGTCTAATCTTTTTCTTCTGATCGTTTCAGTTCGGCATCCCATCTCCAAGGCGCCTCCAGTGGATTTCGAAGCAGATTTGGCAAGGATTCGGGAGTTGGGTCAGAGACGGTGGCCTGAAATTCATCTTCGGAGGATCCAGTTGAGTTTAGCTCGTATTCATTCTGGTAAGCCGATCTCAGCGTTATTTCTTTGTCATATCTGGTTTTGTGGTTGTTTATTCGATTTGATCGTCTTTGTTTTCGCAGCTACTTGGGGCGTGGTCGATCGTACTTCTCGAGACGATACTAACATGGGTGGTGTGGATGTCAACGCTTTACCGAGCTATGCGAGCAGAGCGAGGGTTAGGTCGGCCAATGCTCCTGTGGCTGACGCGGGCACCGCTCTTGTCGTTCGATCGGACTCTGTCGATCCCTCAAATACTGGGGATGATCGGTCTCAAAAGGAGGTCGCGGAGGTTGGCGTCTCCATTAATACTGTTAGTCAAGACGATCCTCATAGCCCGCGGGATGAGAAAGCGGGTGAACGCGTTCAAAAGGGGGTTGAGGGTGCGATCGCGGTGGATCCAGTGTTGAGGATCGAAGGGCCGGACGCTGCGGATCCGACGGCGAGGGCCGACGAGGGGAGGAAGAAAAGGAAACATTCATCGAAGAAGTCCTCTAAGCCTTCTTCGAGGCCAGCTGAGTCGCATGGGGATCGGCGCAAATCCGCCGACCCGGACGTTCCTTCTGTGGAACAGCGGGTCGGCGAAGATAGGCCCTCGAAGAGGCAGAGGGTCGGTCTGCAAGGTTTCAGCTTCAAGTACGGGAAGGATGAGCCGTTCGTCAATGACAAGGCAGCTTGCTCCGATCTGCTTCGTGAGATCGGAAGCAGTTCGAGCAGTCTGCCACCCTTTGGTAAGCTGGAGGAGGAAGAGACTTATCAGGAGCTGGCTCGTCAATTTATGAAGGTGAGTCAGATCGCTTCTTTCCCTTAGTCTTTTCTGCTTGATCGAGGTTTCTGACATTTTCCCTCCTATTATTTATTTGCCGATACCAGACGGCGGCCTGTGTGAATAGACTTACGTCGTCATACGATCGTAAGTTGAGGAGGGCGAGGACCGAGAAATCGGACGAGACGCTGAAGATCAAAGCTGCAGGTCGGCGGCTGATGAGGGAGCTAGAGTTGGTCAAAAAGCAGCATGCGGAGGAAAAGACGAGGTCGGAGATGCTTGATAAAAGCAACCTTGAGCTCGCGTCCACGGTCTCTGACCTCGGGACAGAGAACTCGGATCTCCTGACGAATTTGGAAGAGATATCTCGGGAGAAGGTGAGATTGGAGAAAGAGCTGGTTTCTGAATCAGTTCGGTTGGAGAGGTTGTCGAAGAGTAAGGTTCGGCAGGAGAGGGAACGGGTTTGGGAGGAGGTCAATGGGGCTTACGCGCCTCGGCTTAAGCGTTTTAAGGCGCATCTCGAAGATCTAGAGGTGGCCCGGGACGCGGTCCTGATCGCTAATCAGGTTACCGGGATACTCGATTACCTTCAGCTGATGAAGGATGAGGGCGTCGACATTCCTGATTCTTACTTCACCAGACTGGAGGAAGACAAGGCCGAGTCGCGTGACGTGGTTAGCAAGGTGCAGATCACCGACCTCTTAGCCGGCGACTTGGATGTGTTGCCTGTCCCAGCCGAACTCGCCCCGAGTTCTTCGGCGATTTCTGATGTCGAAGTCGTTGCCGAGGATGGTGATCCCAAGGGTCTGGAGGGCCGACCTGCTCAGGATGAGGATCAGCGCACTAGGGGTGACCTGCCTTTAACTCCAGAGATTCCTGGGTCGGACGAGTATGAGGATCCTGCCGACCTGGTTACCGTGGCCGATCGGGCAAAGGAGTTGGCCGGCCGATAATCTTTTCCTTAGCTATATTTTTTGTTTCTTTTGACGATGTAGCCCCCCCCCCCTTTATGTAAAATAGATGTTGTTTGTTGGTTCGGACTTGAACCCGGTTTTTCTTGTAAAAGATGCTTGGTTTGCTGTTTGTTTATGAATAAGATTGCCTTCTGTTACGTGCCATTTGCTTGTTTATTGACGAATGTGAGGTCGGGCTCGTCTTATTTAATTTATAGGTGCGAGACATAGAGTTTGGCTTATCCTGTAAGGTGCGAGTCTGGGCTCGGCTTATTATGTTAGTAGATGCGAGTCTTAGCTCGGTCCATCTGTTAACTTCTTGGATCGGGTGTGAATACGCGAAGATGTGTTCGGCGTTTGTATTCAGCCGATCTAAGATGTGTGCAGGACTGGGCCCGGCTTAGTGTGTGGGTTATTTCACCACTGCATTCATTGGGAATGCGTTTTGCTAAATCGAACATCTAGCTAGGATGTCGATGTGGGTTGATGCCGATGTGGGATAGTTTTTTTTGGAAAGTAAAATTTATTTATATATAAGCAGCTGCTCCCCGAAATGGGTTGCCTACGTACCTTCCGAGGAAGGATCAAGCCGATCGTAGTTCACATTACATAGATATAGCTCAAAGAGCGTCCTGTTTTTTTTTTTTTTTTTTTTTTTTTTTAGCGATCTAGTAGTAGTACTTTTTGAGGTTCATCGAGTTCCAAGATCGCGGGATCGGTTCTCCAGCCATGGTTGTTAGTTCGTATACTCCTGGTTTGACGACTTTTGAAATCTGATATGGTCCTTCCCAGTTGGCGCCAAGCTTTCCTGCGTTGGGTTCGGCGGTATTTTCGAAGACTTTCCGAAGTACCAGGTCGCCGTCCTCGAAGTTTCTTCCTTTGACTTTTTGATTGTAGTATCGAGCTGCTTGTTGTTGGTAGTTTTGCATGCGGAGCAGGGCTCGATCGCGGTCTTCTTCTATTCCGACCATATCGCTTACCGACCATGCGAAAGTTGATGTATTTCGGCGTAAGAGACGGATCAGTTCGATTTTAATATCATCTTTGAGCTCGGCCCCGATGCCGACGCAGTGCTCTGGGTTGCCTTCGTCTATGTTAACTTGGAGGACGGTCTCGTGCCTCGGCTTATCTTGGGGTGGGAGTTCGGTATGGATCCTGGGTTCAATCATTAGACACGTTTCAGGTCGGTTGGATGCCGAATTTCGTAGCTTGTGCTCGATGATGAAGCACGTTCGGGACATTTCCTGATTTCCCCGGATCGTCTTAACTCCGTGAGGGGTGGGGAACTTGATGCATTGATGGTAGGTGGATGGGACGGCCTTCATCGCATGGATCCACGGCGTACCCAGTATAGCATTGTAGATTGTTGGTTTGTCGACGACGACGAATTTGACAAGCTTCGTAGTTTTCCCGACATACACCGGTAGTCTAATTGTCCCGATCGTCATGGTCGTATCTCCACTGAATCCTGTGAGCGGTTTGATGGATGGCTTGAGATGATGGTCGGCGATCTCCATTTTATCCAGGGTTTCTTTGAAGATTAGATCCACCGAGCTGCCGGTGTCTATTAATATTCGTGAGATCTCACAGTCGCCGATTCTGAGTTCGATAACGAGAGGGTCGTTGTGTGGTTGATCTATGCCCGCGGCGTCATCCCTGGTTAAGCTTACTGTTTCACCGATGGGCTTATCGGTGATCTGATCCTGCCATCTTTGAGCGACCATCACTTTCCGGCCGTACTTTTTGATTGATCGAATCGAGTCGTTGCACGTCATGAGGCCTCCCATGATCATGTTGATTCGTCTTCGGTTTGTCGGGGGCGTTCCTTGCTTATCATGGAAGTCGCCGTCCCGTTTTGGTTGCTCATCGTCCGTCCTTTGTATGATTGGTGGCGGAGGAAGGTTTTCGCTTAGATTCGGCCTGGGTCGGTTTTTATCGGATCGGTGAGTGTCGTTTGATCGTTGTTCGTCGAATTGTTGTATCGAAGTTTGACTTTGAGTTTCGATCTCTCCTCTTCGGTATTTCTCGAGGAGATATCCTTGTAGCGTGCGACATTGAGAAGTGGGGTGTCCGTGTCGCTTGTGGTATTCACAGAACGGACGCTGGCTTTCTTCGTCGCGTATCCATTTGTTCGACTGCTGGGGTTGTGCTTCACCGACGTAGCTTACGTTTGCCTTTCTGCCCTTGTCGTTGCCGTTATTATTGGCGCGATAACCCTGGTTGAGGTGTTGTCGCGGTTCACAGTATTCTTCTCTGGGTTTATCTTTCGTCGATCGGTCTGGATTAGATGGGCATTTCTTGGCCATTGCTTCTTTCTCCTCCTCGTCTTCGATGTATAGTATCGCTCTGTGTAGTGCGTCCTCTAGGGTCGGTGGTTTATCGAACTTGAGGCTATCTCGGAATTTCATGTTATGTTGGAGGGCTCCCCACAGGACTGGTATTGCCGCATCGTCTGGCACCGAGACTCGAGATGCTACTGAGTTGAATCGGTTCATGAATGCTCGTAGGGATTCATTTTCCCCTTGACTGATCGTGTAGAGATCGGCACATGAGGTCGGGTGTTGGAGGAACATATGATAGCGTTTGAGGAAGGCGGTGCTCAGCGTGCGATAGCTGTCTATGGAGTTCGCGTCGAGCTTGGAAAACCACACTAGGGCGTCTCCAGCAAGAGTTTCTACGAAGAGCTGGCAAAAACCGGCATCCCGTTCCTCGGCGGAGTATCGGGCTCGGCCCATCGCAATTTGGAATGCCGTCAGGTGCTGGCTGGGATCGGTGTTTCCTGAGTAGATCGAAAAATTAATTTTCCCTGGGTTACGCAGTGGGAAGTCGGCTATCTGAGCAGTAAACGGTGTGTTTTGTGTTTCCTTTAGCACACGATCGATCTCGGGAGCCGAACTGGTTGCCCGATGTACCAGAGATGTCATGGCTTGTAATCTGGCGTTCATCTCTTCCATCGCTTGGTTTCGTTCGGGGTTCGGAGGGGGGGTCGGTGTTTCGAAGCTCGGCATACGTGTTCGGTTTTCGACGTATGTCGGGTTTCGTAGCAGGTTATTTGACGGGGAGGGCTGATCGCCGAATAGGTTACGGCGGGTGCGATGGTGGTCGGGAGTTTGGGCTTCTTGGGAGTTGAGATCGTTGACTTGATCTTGGCATGCTGCTTGTGCTGCGGTGATTTGGTCAAAACGTTCGCTCGTTCCACGGGTGAGCTCGTCTATTCTTGCGAGGAGTGTTCCGAAGAGGGCAGGAATGTCGATTGGTCCTGCAGTGGATACGTCGCCGACCAATGGGGTTACCCGGATGGTTTCGAGGATCGCGGCAGTAGTCGGTATATTTGTGCTACTCTGTCGGTTCGGAGCTGGCTCGGGTCCGATGAATCGAGGTGTCGTGGTCTTCGTGCCTATCGTAGTCGTGGATGGTTGTTCCGACATCGTTGAGTTGTTTATTCGCCGAACTGCTTTTCGCGTTGAGAAATCTCTGAGCCCCACGGTGGGCGCCAATTGTTGTATCGGTTATTAGCACACCGATATAACTTATATTCTTATCGTATCAAGGCTCGGAGAATTTCGTTTATGTTAAAGTCTTAGGTCGGCGTATATTATAATCGAACGAGGTCGGTTTGAATCGAGATGATTACACTCTTGTTTTGTAAGTGAATAGTAATATCGGTTCTCTCTTAATCCTTTTCTCCCCCTTTTACAAATGAGGGTACTCCTCTATTTATACTAAGTTTAAAATAGCGGTTTAGGGCCTCTAAAACCCTAATTTGTACGGTCGGTCAGGGTGGACTCGTTGGTCGGGCAGGACGAATGACGGTGGGTCAGGACAGATCGCTTGGTTGGGTAGAGTGCACTGACCGGTCTCGGTGGAAGTTCACCTATTATTTCTCGTACGGCCGACCTGGGTGGGCTTTATTTGCTTAGCGGGCCGGGCCGATTGCTCGGATGGGCCGATCCCGATTCTGGGCGTGGGCCTTTTAAGAAAGGTGGGGGGTCGCGAGACCCACCTCCAACAATTATGTTATTTAACAACAACAAAAATGTGATTTTGGCAACCGTATGATATGTTTAGGGGTGTCAAAATGGGTCATGGGTCATGGGTCATTCCAATTTGACACATGATCCTAATGGGTTAATTTTTTTTGATCCTAATGGGTTGGTGGATCAAATGAGTCATTGGTCAAATGGATCATGGGTCAAATGGATCATGGGTTAAGGCTGAGTTTCCCGCCAAAAACGTGATTTCACATTTTCCAGCCAAAAACGCGATTTCACATTTTCCAGCCAAAAACGCGATTTCACATTTTCCCGCCAAAAACACGTTTTCACATTTTCCCGCCAAAAACGTGACTTCGCGTTTTCCCGCCAAAAAAACTATTCCGCATTTTTTCGCCAAAAACGCGATTTCACATTTTTCCGCCAAAATGCTATTCCGAGATTTCCCGCCAAAAACGCGATTCCGCGTTTTCCCGCCAAAAACGTGATTACGAGATTTCCCGCCAAAAACGCGATTTCATATTTTCCCGCCAAAAACGCGTTTTCACATTTTACCGCCAAAAACGCGACTCCGTGTTTTCCCGCGAAAAACACTATTCGTTTTCCCGCGAAAAATATTATTCCGCGTTTCCCCCCAAAACGCGATTTCACATTTTCCCGCCAAAAACGCTATTCCGAGATTTCCCGCCCAAAACGTGATTCCGAGATTTCCCCCCAAAAACGCGATTCCGAGATTTCCCGCCAAAAACGTGATCCCGCGTTTTCTCGCCAAAAACGCGATTCTGCGATTTCCCGCCAAAAACGCGATTCCGCGATTTCCCACCAAAAACGCGATTCCGAGATTTCCCGCCAAGAACGCGATTCCGAGATTTCCCGCTAAAAACGAGATATCACATTTTCCCGCCAAAAACGCGATTTCGCGTTTTCCCGCCAAAAACGCGATTCCGAGATTTCCCGCCAAAAACGCGAACCCGAGATTTCCTGCCAAAAACGCGATTCCGAGATTTCCCACCAAAAACGCGATTCCGAGATTTCCCCCAGAATCGCGTTTTCACGCCAAAAACGCGATTCCGAGATTTCCCGCCAAAAACGCGATTCCGTTTTTTCCCGCCAAAAACACTATTCCGCGTTTTCCCGCCAAAACTTGCTTCCGCGTGTTCCCGCCAAAAACTTGCGTCCGTGTTTTCCCGCCAAAATTGTGATTATGAGATTTCCCGCTAAAAACACGATTCCGAGATTTCCCGATAAAAAATGCGATTCCAAGATTTCCCGCCAAAAAAATAGTTCCACGAATTAATTAACAATTTACGATAATTAAAGAAAATTAATCAAATCATATTATAAATATATTATAATATTACTTATAATTTTAATTTTTTCTTATTTTTTAAAATTATTAATAATATTTATTTAAATAAATATTTATTTTTCGTGAGTCACCCATTTGACCTATGACCCATGACCCATGATCCATTTGACCCATGACCCATTTGACCCGTCGCCAAGCAGGTGTGGATCGAGAAGTTTTAAATTGCCAAAAAGTGGGGTGGGTGCGGGCCGTGTGTTTTTAAATGCGGGGCAGGTGCGAATCGGCATTTTTTTCCCCTGGGTCTCGCGGGTTACCCACATTTTTTTTTTTTTAAATAAATAATATATATTTACTAAATACTATTAAAATAGTGAAATATTTTGTAATATATATAAATTAATTAATTATTTTGTTTATTTTTTCAGAAAATTGTGTATTTATGTTTTTCATATGAAATTTATTTTATTAAATATATTTTTTACAATTTTTTTTGTATTATTTAAAAAATTGCGGATTACCCGCGGATTCAAGTGGGGCGGGTGCGAGTCGAAAATTTTTTGTTAATGAGTCAAGCGGGGCGGATCGAAACGGGTCAAAAAAAAGTGTAACCCACGCAAGGAGGGTCTAGAAGGATGAGTTTGACCCGCTTGACAGTTCTAGTCTAAACCCAACACCAACATACATACGACATATTTGATTCTCTTCCATATTCCCTATGCGCTCTTTAACGTGAAAGCAAGTTTATTTTTTTCTTTTCGAAAATCGCATTTTTAACTTTCAAAGTACAATTCAGTAATTTTTTTGATACTTTAAACTTTAAGAGAATTACACTATCAATTTAAACCATCAAAGTAAAGAAACTCTCACTTTAAACAACCATCAAACTAGCTTTTAAGTTTACGCCGCTAAAATAATGGCGGAACCATTAGTTCGGTTAACGGAATAGTTATTTTTCGTTAGAATATAGTGACATGGATTTATTCTCTTAAGTTTTACCTAAAAGTAATTATTATTTTTATTTACTATAGTAATAATTTACAAGGAAAAAAAAAATTACTATTTTTTTTATCTTCTCTTTCCTCTATCCTCCTTTGTCGATGGCCATTTTTTTCGATTCTTCACAATATTTCCTGTAAGAAACTCTTATTTTAAACTATCAAACTAGTTTAATTTTTTTAACATCTATATTTATTAATATAAAAATCAAGTTATATAAAAAGAACAATAAATAGTAGAAACAAACATGCAAAGCAATCAAACTAGTTATAAAAAAAATGTTATATGATTTACGAACACCAATTCAATTTTCATTTTTTTTTGTTAAAAAAAAGATTTTGTTCGGGCTGATCCATAAGTTTAAAAAATAATTGGATGGGTGTTTATTGGGCTTACTAATATGGGCCGGTTGCTATTTATTGGACTTTCTTAGAAACAAAACCCTACAATAAAAACGAAAGAGAAGTAAGCAAAACCCTAATTTCCAAAGCTAATCCGGCTTCGTCTTCTCTCTCTGGCTCTCTCTTTTGCTTGTGTCTACAATTTTTTTTTTCCCGAGAACTGTTGATTCGTTTTCGTTTGTGTTTGGGTGCGTAAAGGATGTGGTGATGAGTTAGATCTGGGTTCTTCTCCCAGAAGTTGAAGATTAACCCTTGGCTGTCTGAGTATCCCTTTACGCATACCATAATTATCTATTGTTTTGTTTGTTTGAGATTGATTATAGCCTAGATAATAAAACATTTATCTTAGCGGATTTTCAGAGAGGTTTTGAAATCAATGATTTGAATTGTTACACACTCTTTTATGTTTTTTTATTCCAAATTTTATTGATTTCAGTAAGGTTTTCAAAACAATGATCTGAATTGTTACAGGCTTTCTGTTATGTTTTTATACCGATTTCTATTAATTTTGAGAGAAAAAAACAATTTAAGTTGTTTGTTTATTGGGGATTTTGATACAATGATAATGAAATAGCACTAATGTATTTTATCAAAAAAAAAAAAAAAAAATATACGTACAATTTGTTTTGCTGAGCTCTCTTAATTAAACAACTTCTTCTCAACAGAATGGGCCCTACTGGTTACTTGCTGCGTGCAAAGAAGAGAAGGCTGTATAAATTCAAATTTTCAGTATGCAGATTCATTACTGAATTTCATCAAGAGAAATTCAAATTGAGCATTCCACAATGCAAGCTCAAGATAATCAATTCCTTGTTAATCTTCAGATTAACCACCACAATCACGGTATTTGATTTCATCGTGCTTCTCCCTGTTTTGTGATTTGATTTCATTGTGTTTCTCCCTGTTTCATCGTTCTTCGTGCTTCTCCCAGTTCATCGTGCTTCTCCCTGTTTCATCGTGCTTCTCCCTGTTTTGTGATTTGATTTCATTGTGTTTCTCCCTGTTTCATCGTTCTTCGTGCAGTTCATCGTGCTTCTCCCAGTTCATCGTGCTTCTCCCTGTTTCATCGTGCTTCTCCCTGTTTTGTGATTTAATTTCGCTTTGATTTCGCTTCTCCCTGTTTCATCGTGATTTGACTGTAACTGTCGTCGTCGGTGTCGTTCACTGTAACTGTCGTCGTCGGTGTCGTTCACTGTTTCGTTTGTAATGCAGGTGTCGTCGGCCAAATTGTCACTGAATCGGCAAACCGTTGGCTTACTCCTGAAGAGGCGATGATGATATTTGAGCAGAGAGACAATTTGTCTGTGTCTGTTGAAGATCCAGGGCCGGGAACCATTGGTTTGTTTCTCTTCAATAGGAGGCAGTGGGTCGACCACATCAACGGAGTGATCGATCGTAAAAGGACATTGAAGGTAGGTGGTGACGTCATCACAATAACAGAGGCAACTCCTATATTGGATCCATCTGACCGATACCATAGAAGGGTTCATCGTAGCTACAGCAGGTAAGGAAAAGCTTTAATCGTTTATGCAAAATAGTTGATTCTACTGTTTCCTCTCATCGTGATATTTTTTTTGAATTATTCAGGTTTGCTCATTTTGTCTTGGTCCACTACCGTATGGTTTAGTGCACCGAGATTTGCGGTGGATGGAGTGTGTTATCTCCAGAATAATTTCTTTTGCTGGATTTTATGAATATTTTCAAGGATGTTATGCTTTTGCAATTTACTTTTTCTGGATATTATAAAACTAGCACGTTGATATTATGAATAATTTTCGATTGACCCTTGAAACTAAAGAATATATAGCAATTCTTTTTTAAAACGACAAATTGATACTTTTGTTTCTACAAATTCGTCAGTTCTTCTATTTACTTATTTTTTTTGTACGCAGATACAGGCTGACACAACAAAAATACACTAAAAACATAGATGTCTCACTTTTTTCATCTTCCTGGTATAATGTCTGCATTTCATTGGCACATATTCTTTGTATAACTTGCGTTGTTGTTTTAACTGAAAAATGCACATGCTAAGTTAGAATAATGGCAGTTTTTATGTGCCCAAGAAGTTTAAGAGAAACCAATTAAGTTCAGAGGAGTTCACAACTAAGGAGATTGGTGGTTTGATGGGAACTTCAGGAAATGAGCTACAAGTGCTAAAGCCGATAAAAAAAATTTAGTGATTGAAAGCCAAGTCACCAGAGACAGAAAACACAACTTGAGGGGTCTTTTTGCGGAATTTTCAGAAGAAGCAAGAGTCTATGAATAAAGCCAGTAGATACAACTAAACATTCATCCCTGACTAAAGAGATGGACATTCTTCCCAGAACAGATCTATAAATCGTGAAGAAGAATTAGAGTTGCAATATGGTTCTCAGATAGTACCTGCATTACAACATGCTTCCTTACATGTTTATGGTAATCTGGATTGCGGAAAAGCTGGTCTGCTAAAGCTCGGAACTGGCAAAAAAGTATAACATATGATAGATCAATCAAATCAATACAATTTTTTTTGAAGAATCCACACAAGGTTTATATATGGATGTTCTTTCCGACATACCTGGCAATTTCCATCTCCCTCCATTTGTAATTCAGCTAACCCATAACCTGAACAATAAGGAGAGACCATCAGAGATGATCCTGACAGAAAGTCACAAGAAAACCCGATGTTTTAGAGCTATCTTGATTCAAAGCAACTAGTTTTCCATCTATGGCGTCTAACAAATGAATAATCTAATGCGCATCAAGTGAAGAATGCAGTCAAGTATATGTAAGACAAATACACTAAAGGAGACGTTGATAAGAAGATAAGAACCTCCCAGAGAGCAGCTCATGGTCTAACGTTGCATCATTTATATCGGTTATTTCCCTGTTAACCCGAGGAGTGAGCTGCCAATACAAAATTCCACACGATAGAAAGCAAAAGTCACTCAAGTGTAGGATATTTCACTAGTAGACACTAACAGAAACAATGAGTAGCACACATCCCATCCAAGCCTATATATGAAGATTAAGTAAAAGAAGTTGATCATACTGCGATAGAATCCAAATGAGATAGTCTCTTCCCAAGCTTGCCCTCTCTTCTTAAGCTCTCATCTTCTGCTAATATACGTGCAATGGTTTGATCATCCTATGTATCCGCCACAATGCTACTAAAACTCGAGTTTGAGCTCTCACTAGTACTGCCCCCCTGCTCTTGCACTTGCACTAGCAATTGCAAATGGATTCCTATTGTTTTCATCCATCGTATATGGATTCTATACTATGTTGGAAATTTTTTGGTCCTACATACTAAACATAACCTAAGAAGCAAGCCAAAGAGTATCTCAAATTCCACCAACGATCTTGAAATGTGCAACACTACCAGAAACAAAATTCTCCGAGATTGAAACCCCTGAAATTGTTCCGATGAGCAAACATAATCAACAAAAATTTCAGATAATTACCCAAAATAGAAACCTAGGCGGACAGATACACACAGCCTATTTGCTTGACTTGGCAAGCTCAATTTACCAAATCGATCAACCGAAGCAAGAGGAAGAGAGAAGTCGTGGAAGAAAAGAAATAGACACCTAAGAGAGAGAGAGAGAGAGAGAGAGAGAGAGAGAGAGAGAGAGAGACCAGCGACGAAAGACAATCACAGGGAGAATCTAAAGAAGGTTCTTCGAATCGATTACAGCAGACGAATGGTTCCTCCTCTTTGAGAGACATTCTTCTTCGTGATTTCCTCAAGACTCGTTTTCTTCTTCTTTGGCGTGTCTCTACGGTTTATTAAATGGTTCATCGAATTACATCGATTTTATTATCTTTGGTGGGTGGTTTGATTGCTGGGGCGAATTTAACATCATTTCTGGTATGGTCCGGATTTGGTTTTCGTTTATTGACTTTCAACTTTTCTTTCGTTTCTGGGAGAACAAATAAAAGTTTTTCTCCCGAAAGTTTCCAGAAGTTCAAATTAAGATAAGGCAATTTGTGTCCGAAAAGCCCAGAAATCGAAAGGAAAAGAGAACGTCGAGTGTTCCTACTAGAGGGTCAGAAGTTTCCATGAACGGACGCAATAAGAGTATTCTTACTAGAGAGGGTCGAAAGTTTCCAAGAGCGGACACAGTTGGACGTGTTAGATCCAACCAAACCAAAGCATTTTTGTAAGAAAACCCGATAAATATAAACTATTTGACGACTACACTCACCAAGTAAAATTAGTCAAACCCCGGCCCGTATCACTCTTGTTATTAAAATATCAAATACTTCTATAGACAGTGGCGGCTCTAGAAAATATAATCAGTGGTGGCAAAAATATAACATAATAAAAATGTAAAAATAATTAAAAATATTATACGAAATTCGAAATAAAATCCAACAAATATGATGACAATAAATAAACTTTTACAAAAATACCCTACACTCATTCATCATTTGAAACTTTTTTTATCACCTTTTCATTTGTAACAGATTCAAACAACTCTTTTTCAACAAAGCAAACCAGACAATCACTTAGAAAATTATCTCCAATTCGGTTGCGTGCAGCTGTCTTCACTAGTTTCATTACATAAAAACATGTTTCAACACTTATGGTGGCAACCGGTAAAGTTAAAACTAATTTCAGAAGCCTGTAAACCAAAGGCTTTTTGTGTATGATGGTGAAAATTCGAAAGCATTCTTTCACAACAATATAAAACAGAGAAACGTATTTTGCGAAAACAAAAACATGACTAACAAGTAACAATAATTGGAAGATGGTCGAAGACTCGAAGTGGCAGATCAAAATTAAGAAGAAAAAAGTTTACTTTTATGTCTCCAAGTAAGCACGAAGAAGAAAGAAAGAAAAAGCAAAATTGGAAAAAAAAAATTAGGGTTTTTAATTTGTAAAGATTGGTTAATAATTAATTGATTAGAGTTTTTAAATTTTGATTATTTTATTACAAAATGAGTTTTTTCATAAAATAGAAACAAAAATGTTATGTGGGTTTTTAGGCTTAAATAAAAAAAAAAGTTATGTGGTGGCAAAAAAAAAATTTTAGTAGTGGCATAATTTTTTTTCTTAAACAAATACTAACAAAAAAAAAATTTAGTGGTGGCATTTGCCCCGACCCTATGAACAGTAAATCCGCCTCTATCTATAGATATATATACTATGAATATACTCATCTTCTCTATCTTATCGCATCCTTAAAAAAGGTAAAATTTATATCCAAACATAAACGAGCGTCATTCCCCATTACTCTATCTCTTAACTTCTTCAATCTTTCACCCATCTCTTGATCCTCCATTACTTTCCTCAGCCCATCTTCAAACTCTTTCTCTCCGAACCCGCTCATTCTCACCCTGATCTTCCAAACGTCCACGATGTATTTACAGTTCACAAACAGGTCTCCGGCCACGGGATAGTAAACTAGCCTCCGAGAACTTGCCACCGCCTATTGTATAAGCAATGACTCAAAAATAAAACCACATTGTATAGGTGTATATCATGATATATATCAAAAGTAAGAAATGAATTAATCATTTCATTTCACTCGTTAGTCTGTACCTCTATATATGGTCGAGTTCCAACCACAATGAGTCACATAACAACCCACATAGTCGTTTTTAAGAACTTCGATCTGCGGGGCCTAAGACACGATATTTCCTTGGTTCTTGGCTATGGTGACTCTATGCAAGAACCATGGTGGCAGTCCCTCCTGCCAAACCCGGTTTAACGCCCAAAGGAAAGGTCTTCCCGGCGCTTCCAATGCCAATGCCAACGTTTCTTAATTTTGCTTGATCAGTCGAAATGATATCACGTTTTATGACTATTAAACAACCCGATGAATAAACTATTTGACGACTATACTTACCATGTGAGATTAGTTGAACCTCGGCCCGTATCACCCTTTTATAAAATAATATCCAATACTTCTAAAGATAAATACTATGAATATATTCATCTCCTCTATCTTATCGCATCCTTAAAAGAAGAATTATATGCAAATACAACGAGATTCATTCCTCATTACTCTATCTCTTAACTTCTTCAATCTCTCACCCATCTCTTGATCCTCCATTACTTTCCTCAGCCCATCTTCAAACTCATTCTCTCCAAACCCGCTCATTCTCACCCCGATCTTCCAAAAATCCACGATGTATTTACAATTCACAAACTGGTCTCCACCCACCGGATAGCACACTAGCCTTCGAGAACTTGCCATGGCCTGTTGTATACATTTTGTATTAGAAATATCATGATACATATCAAAAGTAAGAAATGATTTAATCATTTCACTAATTATCAATTGATTTGAAATGAAAACTCATCGGTAATAAGTTTTAGTAGTAGGTCAGTATGTACCTCCATGGTCGAGTTCAGCCACAATGAGTTACATAACAACCCACAGTCGTTTTTAAGAACTTCTATCTGTGGGGCCCACAACACGATCTTTCCTTGGTTCTTAGCTATGGTGACTCTTTGCACGAATCCTAGTGGCAGCCCCTCCTGCTAAACCCGGTTTAACGCCCAAAGGAAAGGTCTTCCCGGCGCTTCCAATGCCAATGCCAATGCCAACGTTCTAATTTTTTATTCTCCTATAGGAGAAACCCAGCTTCCAAATGAGATATACCTTTACGTCATGATTACTATAAATTCAGCTTCTATAAACCCAGCTTCCAAATTTGGAATTACTATAAACCCGGTTTATAGTAATTCCAAATGAGATTACTATAAACCCAGCTTCCAAATTGAGATAGCTCACTTCTCTCAGGTCACTAAATTCAGCTTCACATACGTTTCTCACTGTCTTGTAGCTTGTAACCGTTGTAATTTTTTGTGTGTTTCTTATGTAATTTTCTTTATTCATCTTGTTCTGAATCATCTTGTAATTTTCAAAATGTTATCTCCTTTGGGGAGGAAGGAAAAGGTGAATAAAGAATGAAATTTAAAAAAAAAAAATGATTACTATAAATTAGTAACCAAGAATATAACAAAGGAAATTCACGTCTGACGTAGGTATAAATACACTAATAATCAATTGTAAATATTTTTTATACATATAAAGTTACATGAGACTCGTTATTAAAGAATCTCCGTCAAAGAGCTTTTAGAGCATTCCCATTGAGAAGTTCTAAACATTAATGAGGTTTTAAACATTAAAATAAAAAAAATACAAAAAGTATGAGAGAGAGGTGAGAAGTTCTCACTTAGAACCTTGAAGTTCTCATTTGAGAACCTTGAGTTTTTTTTAAAGATATTCATGTAACATATGTCACAATGTTATTGGTTCAATATTTTTTCAAAATTAAATTTTAGTTCTCTAATTAAATTAAATTATAAATATTAATATTTTATTGTTGAGAACTTCATGAGAGGTTCTTAACTAATGTAGATGCTGAGTATTTCACCATTAAAAATAGAAAATAATAAAAAGGAAGAGAGAGAGAGTGAGATAGTCTTCAGAACCAACATTAGACATTTTTTTTCACAAAACAAAAAACACTAAAAACATAGGGGACAATTGGTGTAATAACCAAATTTCACTAATCTATGAAGAAAATAGCCACGGATAAAGATAAATTAAGCAAGTAACAAAATGTGTTTCTCTCAGACAATTTTACCCTCAACTGAGTTAGAAATAGAAAGACTATATACTATTGATTATGATCTTTTGACAACACTTATATTTATCCCATTTTTTTTTGTTTTTTGCGCTACTCGCATACTGTTAATTGGTTCAAGTTTATATTAGTACAAAAAAACACTGCTTTTTTTTCACGTCTAACATGATTTAAATTTTGAAAAACAAACATAATTTGTTTTGCATACACGAATAAGTCACCAATAATGTAGAAAGTCTATTTTTATCAATAACATAGCAAGTCTATTTTTTTATTTTATCACATACATAACAATTTTTAGACCTTCTATACCAAAGGAAATGAAGCTCACGTGACACAAAGTGATGCGTTCAAAGAAAATATAGACATTTCATACCAAAGGAAAAGAGACTCAAATCGTCTAAAAAAAATAGCAAAATAGTCTCAATTAGTCTCAACTGTTGATTCGGAAATCACACAAAAATGGGATAAAACAGGAAACTTTGATCGGAATCTTTTTTATTGATTAAGTTCGACGTTACAACAGAGGTTTGATGAAAAACTAAGGAAACTAAAGAATTTGAGATCGGCGATTTGGAGCTCTCTCTCAATATTCTTCTGTCTCTCCGATGATTGTGGATGGATCTTGAACGAGTTTGCCTCCTCCCTATTTATAAGGTCTTGAGTCGGTCGTGGAAGAATATTTCCTTTTTCCGAGTTCGATTAGGAAAAGGAAACATTCCAGATTTTTCTCCGAGATAAGGAAATCTTCCGTATATCTTGGAGGTCGGTTCTCGCTATGTTGCAACAGATTGGACCCATGTTGGACTTAGAATGTCGGTTCGGCCGTGATGGGCTTAACTTGGGCCTCGAATTCGGCCCGTCGGACTTCGGCCTGATCTTCTCTTATTCGAATCGTCGTAAACCGGTATTGATCGCACCGGTCTCGATTCGAACCGAGTTAAACCGGGGGGTGCTGAACTCCCCTCTAACATCAACCAATAACAAATAGCAAAATATTCTCAATAACAAAGGAAAAAAGGCTCAACCAAATTGCAAAATTGGAAAAATAGACGTTCTATACACATATAAATTAGTTTTCAATATTGAAATAAAAAAATAGACGTTCTACACTAATAAACGTTGAATACAAATAGACGTTCTACACTAATAGACGTTCTATACAAATATATGATATCTTCTCTTTAACAAGGCAACAAAGAAGACAACGACCCCAACATGTTTTTGTGTCAATGTGCCTCCTGGAGGTTTCATCGCCAAGAATCCACAAGTCGTTGCGTTACTTGACGGAAAAGCATTGAATCCACTAACGCGAAGCTTTTCGATTCGCTCGAGAAAGAGGTCACCGTTAACGGAAAAGCCGAGTCCAATTGTCCCGGTGATGGAGCAGCTTTCAATTTCTTGGTTAGAGCGATGTACAGGAAGAATCCACTTGATACGAAGTATGGATCCGATGCACCGAAGCTAATCACTATATGGGTTTTCTTCAGAATATACGTTCTATACACACATGAAATTAGCAAATAGAAAATAGTAAAATTACATATATTAAACCGTCATTTACAACATGCCAATACATTCCTCTCCGACTACGAAATAGATTTTCTATATATAAATTTACAACAAACAAAGTTCATAACCTCAATAAACAGACAAATGCGTAACATAACACATCTATGTTTTTATCAAAATAAAAATAGAACTTCTATTTAACCAAAAAAGTCAAACGTTTACGTAACAAAATTCCAAATATCAAATGATATATAGACATTCCATACAAAGTAAAAACAAAGTACATAAATTGATATATAGACATTATATATATATATATATAGATAGATATAATGAATGAAGATGTACATATGAAGAGGTATAATGAATTAAAACATAGTCATACTATGCTACATTCGATTTAACAAAAACCTAAAACCTACGTGAAGCTAACAAAACCATATAACGAAGAGGTATAATCGAACTAACAAAAATGTAACATCGAATTAAGAAAAACCTAAAACCTACAATAGAATTAACGAAAGCCTAATAGAGAACTTCCACCATGAAAAATAAAATAGACAATCTACGTGAAGGTAACAAAACCAATTTCACAATTGTTGAGCGGACCTTCTCTGAGTTCATCCCAATCAATACCAAAAACCTATAACCTACAATCGAATTAACGAAAGGCAGATAGAGAATCACCATCATAAAAGCCAAATAGACAGGCTATATAAAGCTAAAAAAATCACGGAACAGGGAGACATTACACATCCATAGAGAACAACAAAATCTCGCGGCGAACTTGGTGTAAGAACAGAATATTCGAGGGCGTCGGAGGACATACCTTGGCGTTTAAGGGACTCAGTGATGGTGTGACCAATACTTGATTATCCAACCACGGGACTCCATTCTTCTTCTTCTTCTTCTTCTTCTTCTTCTTCTTCTTCTTCTTCTTCTTCTTCTTCTTCTTCTTCTTCTTCTTCTTCTTCTTCTTCTTCTTCTTCTTCTTCTTCTTCTTCTTCTTCTTCTTCTTCTTCTTCTTCTTCTTCTTCTCTTCTTCTTCTTCTTCTTCTTCTTCTTCTTCTTCTTCTTCTTCTTCTTCTTCTTCTTCTTCTTCTTCTTCTTCTTCTTCTTCTTCTTCTTCTTCTTCTTCTTCTTCTTCTTCTTCTTCTTCTACGAAAGCAACTTGGGAACATATTCGAGAACCGGGTCAGATAGTGTGGTGGCGTAGTCTGGTTTGGTTCTCTCAATCGATCCCTCGCTATGGTTTTATTACTTGGTCAGTGCTGCGAGATAAACTATCGACCGGAGATAATATGCGACAGTGGGGACATGCCCAGCCTTGTCTCCTATGCGGGGAATTAAATGAGACGAGAGATCATTTATTCTTAACTTGTCCGTACTCGTACACAATCTGGAACTGGATGTGTTCGACCCTTCTTCAAGGACGCACGAACCCATACTGGGCTATCACCGCAAGAACAGTGTTGAGAAGCAAAAAAAACAAGATGGACTTCACTCTGACCCGACTAGTATTCCAAGTCTCAATATACCGAATTTGGCAAGAACGAAATGGCTGTTGATAAGCTCAAATTAATACCCTATAAGTACTAAAGCTTTGTCGATTGTAATACTTAGGGGTCGAATCCACAGAGACTCAAGAAATCACACAATAGATTGTATAGATGAAAATTAAGCTAAGTGATCAATGGAATTGAAAGCAAATACGTAAATTAAACAAGTTGTGATTCGATTGGGAGAAAGATAGGTTCAGGGTGTTTATCAAGAAATCAATGAATGCAGATAAACTAACAAATCATGGTTCATGTTACGCACAGTTCTTGAACTCAAATCACTAAAGTATAATTAACCAACTGTCGTTGCGATAATTATCTAAGTCTAAATCCTAGAACTCCAAATCTTTTTGCGAATCCTAAAGTCTAAACCAGCTTTAAGTTCAAGTTTGATTTGTTCACAAAACAACTAAACCAAATCTCTTTGCGAATACTTATTTTGCTCACCCTAAGTTCTATCAGGTTTCTCAATTGCACTGTCGTGCCTAATCGATTAACCTAAGATCTAAGTTCCAGGTGATCAATCTAGAATTAGCTTTGAGAACAGCCTAAGGCAAATAACTAATTCAGATTATGAACCCTAATCAACAAATCAACCTAGCATTCAAAGAAATCCCTTATCATGAGAACCCTAAACCTAACAGGAGATCTACTCAGACATGGAGATTGCAACAATAAACATGACTGAATAAATATTTGAATAAATAATAAAGAAGAGAGTAAAACAAGGGTTCGAAATCTTCTCTCGGACGAACAGAGTTTCAGACTTGTCTCCCTCCAAAAACTCTCTCACAAAACCAAAGTAAAATAAAGCATAGCCATCAAAGTGGCTGAAAAACCTAATAAATAACATAAGCCACGTTCTGGGGCTTCTTGTAAATAATAAAGTCTTCTGGGGAAATTTACAGTTTCTCAAATCTTAGAAAAGTCGCGATCCTTCTGTTTCTTAGACGGGTATCAATACTCAGGCATCAAATCGGTGTCTCAGCTACAAGATCTCTGCTTGGCTCCAAAAAGCTCCAAAATGTTTCAATATCTACAAGAATGCTCCAAACGTACCTAAAACCTGAAAAGGCTCTAAAAGACTCCAAAATACTAGAAAGACTCTATAAAAAGGACCTATATCATGGCTAAAAACGGGTAAAAGCCATGATATATCAACTCCCCCAGACTTAGCTTTTGCTTGCCCTCAAGGAAACAGAAAACCAAACCAGAGAAAGAGGTTTGAAAACACGGAGACTCACCTGTTCCTGAACCATCGCAATGACCCTTTTCCTAAGCTTCCCAGATATCACCTAACCAGCTCCAGATCTAACCATCATGTACTTCTCCGTAGACATTTACAGCTTCCCAGACTCCACACATTATCTCACAGCATTATCCATCCAAGCCCTCATTGCCAGTTTCATCGCTGCAGCCAATGTTCAAGAACCTTCTAGATTCTTTCCCATACAATATCATGACAAAAGAACCACCCAATTTTCACACTTTTTGGTATTGTTTTCCTCTCCCCCAGACTTATTTCACATCACGTTTTCTTGCATATACAAATTAAGGTTTGAGACGCGAGTATTGATGGTGTTTGCCACCAAATCCCCGGTTCTCCCCTCTCTACGTATCAAAGGTGTAGGCGAATAATGGTATCACATGAAATTTTCCTAACCTCGCTTTCAACCTTTGTGTGATCATTTCTTCCAAGTAGAATAATGAGATCGCTAGAAATTTTCCTAACCCTCTACTCAGAAGAAAATTATATCATCTTTTTATGCTTTTATTTATAACAAGGGAGAGGAATACCATTACTTTCTACACATGAGTTCCTTTGTCAGATAAGAATGACGAATCAAGCCCTGTAAACATCAACTGCATCGATGAAGTGCAAAAATTTGGCTCAGGCTTTAGAAGAACTCTGCTGGAGACATGGGTGTTTTCTAGTCAACTGGTCAGTCTTTGGATTTTTCATTAGTCTATCTAGAACTGATCCTGTAACACTGGTCACTCAAAAGCAAAATCATAACAATAGATTCAAGCACATGATCATAATCTCCAACAGGTTTTGACTCGATAAAACAATTTTTTTTTTATGACTCTAAGAAAAACAAACACGCTATCAGCAACTACCTCCCCCAGACTTAAACAACACTGTCCCCAATGTTATCTAGTCTAGAGTCTGTAAAAGAAACCAAAATAGCTGAGTGTAGTCGTGAAAATCAGAGAACTTACATGCGCGTTGGGTATCGACCGATACCATTACTAGTGTCGATCGATACAAGGACCATTGGTTGATACAACGTCTGTTTTTCCTAGTGTCGATCGATACCAGTGATGGTATCGGTTGACACATACCCTTTTCATCTGATTCACTCAAAAACACAAGACACAAAACACAAAAACGAAAAATACAAAAAAATAAAAGACTTATGTACATACTCACCAGTGGATTGCCTCCCACCAAGCGCTTGTTTTACGTCACGAGCTTGACTTTGCGGACGATCAGTCATGATAAGAATGAGAGCTTGCTCCAAAACAAGCTCCACACCTTGATATCTCCAGCGTCAGAGTTCTGCTCAACATGCTCTCCACAACCCCATTTCCTTTCTCTTTCAGCTCCGAAGTAAGAATAACTCTAGCCTTAGAGAATGGTTTTGAGGTTCCTCACCTTATACTCAATCGAATCTGCATCACACTTCTGAGGGAGTAAGGTCACATGGGTAGCACTCTAGGCTCTTTTGCTTTTCACCTTCTTCTTTGCCTTAGCCGTTTTGATGTCTCTCTTTGTGATGATAGAAGGACCATCTAAAACGTCTATGGCATTTGGCTCATCATAAGGCTCTTCCAAGAGATCAACCATCAACGTCTCTCCTGTAACAACGGTGATGCAAGAGATATGTTTGGGAGCTCTTCCAGAAGGGATGGATTTATAGGAGACCTCCTTGTCAATGTATGAGAACGAGATTCTCTTACTAGGTGTATCTATAATTGCATCAACTGTAGCCATGAACGGTCTTCCTAGAATCAAAGGTGTACTAGATCTTGCACTCATCTCCACAACCTGAAAATCAGTAGGAATCAGACAGTCTCCTACTTTAACCATCAAATCAGGGATTGTACCGTATAGAACTGAGGTGGAAGAGTTCGCGAATACAAGAGACATCTTAGGAGATCTTATATCAGCAATTCCCAACCTCTCTGCAATTTCCCTTGACATGACATTGACGCTAGACCCTGAATCAACGAGAGATTCGTTGAATTCAACTCCAGAGATAGAGCATGGAACTGCAAATTTTCCTGGGTCTTCCCTCTTAGTCAACTGCTTCATTGGTGGTAGTGTGCTTCTTGCTTTGATGAAGAGTGCCTCGATCTCTTCTAGAGTTTCTCTGCAATCTCGGAAGTAACCAAGCAAAGGGCGGTTTTCCGAAGCTTCTTCAAAAGACATCGTATGGGGAATCCTCCTTACCATCTTCTCAAAAGCGAGCAACTTCTCTGCAGTGATGGGTTTTCTGAGATGTCTAGGTGGTAAAGGATATGGCACCTTAGGCTTGTTAACACGTTCCTCGACAACCTTCGGTGTTTTCACAATTTTTAGCTCAGTCTGCGAGGGGTGTCGATCGACACAAGACTCTTGTGTCGTCTTTTCGGGTTGGTGTCGATCGACACAAGTAGTGGTGTCGACCTCAGAGTGGGTATCGATCGACACATGAATGATATCGATCGATACTCGGTGCTTTGACACGTCTCGAGAAAGTATTTGGACTGGTGTCGATCGATACTCGGTGGTGTCGGTCGATACCCTGGGATTTTCTGAATCCTCATCGTCATCTTCTACAGTGTCTTCGAAATTTTCTGCACTTCTTAAGGTGATTGCATTGACGTATTCATTTTGTGAATGAACCACCTTTCCCTTGACAGCTGCTGCAGTCTGAGCTATTTGAGTTTCCAGCATCTTCTGATAAGTGCTGAAAGACTCAATTTTCCCATTCAGATCTGTGTACATAGCATCCATCTTCCCATTGAAGTCCACTGTCATCTTCTGCTGTCCCTGAAGAATATGTTCAAGCATAGACTCAACCTTGCTCTCTGGGGTTTTAGCAGGTAGAGGTTCATAAGAAGAATTCCCATAGGTGCGGGTGTACCCTCCTTGCTGAGCATTGTTGGTGAAGTTTCGATTGTTGTTTTGCTGGTATTGATTTCTCTGATCTTGAAAACCAGAACCACCAATGTAGTTAACACCTTCCACTTCATCCTCATTGAAGTTCTCAACCTTATCAGCAAAATGAATAGGCTTCATCGTCTTTCCCATCAAGAGATTGTGCACTGAATCCAACTTAGCTTGAACCTCAGCAATCTGCGATCCATCCATGCTCCCAATCTGCTTCCTTCGCTCGAAGTCTGCATTCTTGGTACTATTGCTAGATGCCAAGTTCTCAATAAGCACATAAGCATCGTCAGGATACCTGGTGTTGAAGTTCCCATTACTCGCAGCATCTAAGGTCATATGATACCTCCAATCAATCCCTCTGAAGAAGATACCCAACAACTGAACCTTAGTGAACCCGTGATGTGGACAGTCCCTCTGATATGACCTGAATCTGATCCAAGCAGCCTTAAACGCTTCAGTCGCTCCCTAAGAAAACTGGGAGATCTTATTCCTAAGCTCCTCGGATCATGCATCATCATAGAAGTTGTTCAAGAAGGCATTCTTAGTCTCCTCCCAAGTAGTCAATGATCCAGGAGGCAAATGCTTCAGCTAATAAGCTGCATCTCCACCAAGAGAGTATGGGAAGAGCTTACAGAAGAGGAAATCATTGGACACTCCATGGTATTTGATGCTGGTAACCAAGTCCTCAACCCTCTCTATGTGATCCATGGGGTGTTCATGAGAAAGACCATGAAAAGGGTGCTGACCCACAAGAGTGAAATATGCAGGTTTCAGCTCAAAATCATTCATCTGAAAAGTAGGAGGGCGAATCGCTGATCGATTAGCATAGAACTGATCACGCCTATTGTACTCACCGATCGTTCTACCACGATCAACCACATCATTCCCAACATTCACAGCAACTGCAGCGACAATGATGTTTCCAGCTTCGTCAAGTCGCTGCCCTCTCTCATTGCACAATTGACCCTCTTGGTTTCTCAAATCTCCAGCATCATCACGAATCAATACCACTGGATTATTCATCTCTGCTGGCTTCTTTGCTTTCCTATTTGCACGTTCCAAATTTGCTAGCTCCTTGTTGGAAATATCAACTAGCTGAGTGCTCTTGTTCCTCCTGGTTTCGCGAGTGGGCGTACACCTGAAACACACTAGGCAAGGCACGTAAGTGTTGGGCCCAAATTCCACACTCAAAACCCAACCTGATTAAATAGGCCTAGAATCAAGCCCAGCTCTCGGTAAGGCCTCATAGCGCAAGCCCGCGAACTGGGAAGGAGCCGAGTGCGCAAAGAAAGGGGAGGTCGTTAGGAGAAGGAGTTCGCAGCTAGCAAGTCAAAGACATTAATCCGAAACCCCATGATCAAACTCGATAATAAAGTCCTAGATTGTAAAATTAAGTCTAAATTGAATGCGTATATTTTAGAACTAAGCGGTTACATTCTTGAGAGAGCGTGTATAAGTTTAGAAGATAGACTACATTGTAAAGGGACCGAATTCTTGGCTAATAATAACAATACAATTTTTCTCTCATTTTGAATTCTCTAAAGTTCTTACGACCTGAAAAGCCAATGATTGAGGTTGTGAGATTCTGCTCTCACAATTTGGCGCCGTCTGTGGGGAAGAGCAAAACAACTTCCTCTTTGTAACCTACAAAACCAACCACTCAAAAGAAGATAATGGCAGACACAACAAGTGCGGTAATCACTGTGAGAGCAGAATCTCACAACCTCAATCCTTTGCTTGATTTAGGTTGAATATGTTTAGAAGGACTTAGAATTGCTTAGAGAAAAATGAGAGAAATGTGTATATTATTTCCAAGAATTTGATATATCCTACAATGAAGTTCACCTTCGAACTTATACAAGTTTAAAAATACAAACGTCTCAATCTCATTCAAAACGTGGAATTGAATTTGTGATCTTTGATTAAATGCTCAGCTTGATTTTGGGGAGAACTCATTTAATGTATTTGACCGCTTGCTGCGAGCTCCCTTTCCCAACGATCTCCCCCTTTCCTGCGTACTCGACTCTTTCCCAGCTCGCGGGCTTGCTCTACGAGGCCTTTCAGTGAGATGGGCTTGATTCTTGGCCTACTTAATCAAGCTGGACTTTGAGTGTGAAATTTGGGCCCAACAGTTGCCCCCAGTATCTTTAATGATTTATCATTGAGGATGCGGAACTGTGATCTCGGGATTTAATTGATCCTCCAGCTGGAACGGTCTCGCAGTCTCGGGCTTCTAATTGATTTCCAGCTTGCTCGCAGGGCGAGTTTATAGGGATCATGTAGCGTCTGCGCGACTTTTAAGGGATATGACGTGACGAGTAGGCGAGTGGGTATAAATGAGCGGTTCTCGTTGCTTCAACTTTCCACGCCGCCTCAGCTCCCACTTACCGAGGTAATGATGTCTTTTTACTTTTTCCCTTCTCCTTTTATTTTATTATTTTTACTTCATTAATTGAATTGTCTTCACCTTATTCTTACTTTTACCCGAGATATTCTTCTCTGTGAAAGTTTAGCCTCCATCATTTCCGGTCGAATTTCCTTCTTTTTCAAACTCGATTTTCTTTGCTCTTTTCTGCAATGGCTTCTACTTCTCAGCTGGATGCTCCTCCTCCCCTTGCCGAGCGATTTGATTCTCATTCGAAGAGCACGATTTCGGCTGCTGAGCTTGCGAATATCTCCTCCTTATGCGGACTCGATATCGGCAATATGCTCATCCCGCCGGCTGATAGCTCCCCGGAGAGTCCTCCGGAGGGTTATGCATGTGGTTATGTCGCGTTCTTCCTGAGATGTCTCCTTACTTTTCCCATCCCAGAAACTATCTCTAACATCATCAGTGACCTCGGACTTGCCCTCCCGCAGCTTATGCCCAGTGCGGTGATGTCCCTTGTCGCACTCTGGGTGCGTTCTAGGGAGTCTGGGATTGTTTTTGATACTGAGGTCTTTCGCCAGCTCTTCAATGTCAAGGAGAATTCTCATCTTCGTGGGACCTACTATTTTCCGGTGAAGGTCAATCGGTCCGTTTTTAGATTCAATGTGAGGGATGACAAATGGTGGGAGCAATGGTTATATTTCAAAATTTCCAGCAGATCCGTTGAGGGCGAGTCGGTGCTTAGACATTCCTGGGCTCAGATTACTGGTCAGCGCGATCCCTCGGATGCTGATCCGAACATCCCTTAAGGGGAATTCTTAATTGCTGTTTTTCTTCTATTCTAATATGGTGACCCTTTTTCTTTTGTGCAGAGTCAATTGATTCTTCAAAGACAGTATCAGCTGAGGTCCAACGGCTTGTCGACCTTGTCAAGGGTGAGAGTTCCGACTGAAAGGGTTTCTCCCTTGATATAATTCAGTAAGCTCGTGAACGCCGATCTCCCGGGCTATCCGTTGCATCTGTTTGCCGACTTATAGGTTTGGGGGGATTTATATTTTATCTTTTTTAGATTAAGAATTGTTTCTTTATTTAGACCCACTTTGCTTGATTATGCAGATTCTCCGCCTCCATCTCCTCTACTTCAAATTCAAGCTCCGGCTCCCGCTCCATCCATTATCCCGAGACTCGAGGCTGTTTCTAAAGATCTAGCCCGTGTTGAGGTTGGTCCCCCGGCTGGCTCTCAGGTGCCATATACTGCCCTTGCTACCTCCCAGGTTGATCTTACTCATAGCGAGAGCTCCACCGAATCCAGCAAAATGGTTCCTCCTAAGAAACCGCAGCGCCTTTCTTACAGGGAGAGAATGCGATTGCGCCCTGTCCCGACGCCAGCCAGTGCTCTTGATAAGAGGGTCAAAGAGGCTCTTGGTAAGTCCGTCCGTGCTGAGGCCCCGCAACGAAAAGAGGTTGAAAAAGATGGTCATTGCGAGCCTGAAGCTGATCATGGTGGTGGTGGCATTCTGCCAACGGGTGATGAAGCCGAGGTTACCCAACATGATGTTCGAGCTAGGGGTCCTCAAAGGTCAGCTTCCAGGGTGTCTTCTAAAGAGCTGAGTCATTCTGCCGAGCGTCAATCTCGCTCCAAACGATCTCGTGGCGACGGGTTTGATGGCGAGGAGACATCAGGGAGGCATGTGGCACCTCGTTCTCAGGGTAGTGGAGGTATTTCTCTGAATGCCTTCAGGTTCGATTTTGACGGACCTGAGGCAATCGTTGAGAACAACTCCCAGCTTGCGAATCTCTTTAGGCGTGTTAGGCATTCGTCCTACTTCTTGCCGTCTCTTAGGAACATGAAGAAGCCTGAGGGCTATATTCCGTTCGCAAGTGCAATGGGCCAAGTAGTTTTAACTATCTTTAGTTTCCATTACTTTGGTCTTTCTGCTGAATTTTCATATTCTTTTCTCAGGCCGTTTCCACCGCCAACGAGCTGATTACCTCTTTTGAGCAAGATCTCCGTTCTGCTGCCCAGCCCGAGGAGGTGGAGAGGGCAGCTAGGACCATTGCCGACCTTGTCTCTGAAATGGACGAGCTGATGAGGAGAATAACTCGGAACGAGGAGAAGGTGGCTGCGGTTACTCTTTTGGAAGGCCAGGTTAAAGACCAAGCTGTTTTGGCCAAGAGATGGGAGGATTCCGCTCGGGAGGCTCAAGCTCGGGTTTCTGTGTTGGAGAAATTAAGTGAGGATTTGAAGGTGGATCTCCGTGTTGCTGAGGGGCGAGCTGGAGCTGCCGATGTTGGTTTACGTTCAGCCAGTGAAAATATAGTGGATTTAAGGGTCCAGGTTGAGAAGGTTACTGAGGACTCAAAAAAACTTGCCAAGAGGCAAAAAGAGATGGTGAAGAAGGCTGAAAAGGCCGCGAGGAGGAGATATCTAAGCAGTATCATGCCATTCTTTTGAGGATAAAGGATAAATGGGAGAAGATGATATATCATGGTTTTTACCCCTTTTAGACCATTATATAGGTCCTATTTATGGAATCTTTCTAGTATTTTGGAGTCTTTTCGAGTCTTTTACAGGTTTAGGTACGTTTGGAGCTTAATTGGAGATATTGAAGCATTCTGGAGCATTTTGGAGCATTTGGAGATGCAGAGTCATGCAGAGACGTCCGAAATTTGGTGGAACCAATGGTGTTGATAAGCTGGCGAAAAATTAGAGATGAGGGCGGAGGTGATAGTTCCAACAAATCGAAGTTGGTTTTATCCGTAAACAAAAATAGTTTATTATTATTATTACTAGGTGTGATCCGCGCTACGCGCGGGTGTATTAACTCTATTTTTTTCTTTTTAAAAATTTAATTTTTTTTTTTTAGTTTTTAGTTTTGTTTTTGTTTGTTGTTGTTTTATTTAACATATTAATTTGTTTTTTCAAATGTCAAGTATTAAAGAAAAAGAGATATGTTTTTTAAAGAAAAAAAATTATAATATACACACATAATAAGAAGTTTTTGGTACGGGCGAAACCCAGTAGAGTAAAAGATTTAACAATCCCTCGACTTAAATTAAATTTCCATTTTTCCACAATTTAAAAAAAAAACGTTTTCCCCAACTTTTTTTGTTGGGATTGCAACAGTTCTCCGGTCGTCAAGATTTCTTAACGACTCAATGCTCATATATGACACTTCCAATTAGCTAGATGGTGGTGATTTAATTGATCATGTGGTGTTTATTGGTTCTGAATAGGGATGTTAAAAATGAGTTTTTACCCGATGGGTACCCGAAATCATGAATATATTTTGATCCCATTATCCTATTTCTTTTACTAAAAGAAAGCGGGTTTAAAACGGGTGGGTACCCTAAATTTAATTTACCCTGTCGTGTTTTACCCTATCGGGTTTAGGGTACCCGTGGTTTTTAAGCAAAAACCAAAGGATACCGTTTTATAAGCAAACGACACTCATCTACGTCATCGTTTAGGGTTTTCGAGTTTCAGAATTCCGACATAAACATTAACAATTTAGAATCAATTTTGACTTGTTGAAACACAATTAGGAGTTTTGACTTGTGGGTTTGGCAGCAAATAGTGAATTAGGTAGGAATCTTCATCACCGGCGGAGTTACATGTTCTCTACTTTTTCTGTCTTTTTGTTTTCTATATGTGGTCCCTCAGTGGACTTTGCCAGTTTTTGAATTCGTAATTAGGTTTTCTGGTGTGTTCAAAATCATCTCCTCTATATTCGCAGTTTCCCAACACTATGATTTCTATCTCTCGATATTTAGAATTGGCAAATTCTGCATTTGTTGTGATTTTTCTGATTTTTTTTTCTTTCTATTTGACTGATTTGCATCTATAAATTTTTTAAGTTCGTTATGTATTGATTATGCATTATTACGGCTGTATTTGGACGTTTTGTTTTTTCATGAATTTTATGGAGCAATTGATATTCGCATATTTTAACTCTTTTTGTCATGCATATCATCTAGTTTTTGTGCCTTATTTTGTAGTTTCATAGAGTTTTTCCTTAGTTTTGCATTCATAAGTAGAAGTTAATAGATTTTAGATAGGTCCTAGAGAGTTTTGGTACAATTGGAGTGTTTCAGGTGCTTATTGGAGTCTAGGGGAAAATCACGGACTAGGAGGAACGTACCCGTAGAACGGAGAAGGCAAACGAAAAAAGAAGAAAAATCCGCAGAGGCAATATCGGCCGGAGGCATCGGCCGCAGGAGACCGATGCAGGACGAAGGAACAACGGCAGGAGTCCATCGGTCGGCATCCCACCGATGCATCCGACCGATGGAAATTATGGAAATCCGAGGATCATATCGGTGCGATGCATCGACCAGCAGAAGACCGATGCAGTCCGATGGAAGCTCACAGCATCGACGTCAAGAAGTCCATCGGTCGCCTCCCACCGATACACCCGACCGATGCGAAGTTCTGGAAATCCGAGAGTTCCATCGGTGCGATGTATCGGTCGCAGGAGACCGATATGACCCGCTGAAAAACTCAACCCGATGGGTTGACCCGACCCGACCTGTATTTACTTAAGCAAATTAAGCCTAATTAGGCATTAACTCTTGTTTTAGACTTAAGCAAAAACGATTTTAGGGCTTTGAAGGAGATTGTAAGAGATTCTTGAGTGATTTATGCAAGTTCTTGTTGGATTATTTCTTCCATCTATTTTTTTATCATCTTTTATGATTCTAAACACTTCCTTTATGGGATTTGTGGAGAAAACCATGTGTTGTGAGTAGTTTTCTAGGGTTCTTGGGTGAAGTAGATTTAGGTGATTTTAGTGTGAATCAATGATGTTAGGGCTTTGATTATTAATGATCCTTCCTTGTTTAGTGTGTTTAATGCTAAATCATCCATGATCAAGTTGATTTAGATCATAGGGAATTTCTCGCCCGGAAGGTGTTCGATGAAATTCCCCAATGAACTAATCAAGGGATATTTCATTCTTAGCCTATGGAAATAGTTGTCTAAGGTGTTTATTGATTAAATGATCTTGTTTCTAATGCTTGAAAGTTATTAAATCACAAATGGGAATTTGTTCTTGATTTAGTAATTTGCAAAGGGATTAATTCCAAGGAAATTGGATTAATCTTGTTAAATGATCATAGTCTAAGGATTAGCATTGCTTGAGTTTGTTGACATCATTGTGAACCACTAAAGTTACCAACAATCACATACTTCACCCTTGGATTCGTTTTTAGAATTTTCTTTAAACCGTAATTTACATTCTCGTTTAAGTTTCTATCTTTGCTTTAGTTGGAAATAGTTTGGTTTTAATATCTTTTAGGTTGCTACAAAACCAATTCTTGAACTGCTTAGATTAATAAGTTTTATGTATTCTTGGTTTTTAATCCCAACCCATTATGGTTCGATATCTCAAACACTACAATGACATGAGTAGGATTTGATTGTAATTGATAGCGAAAATCTTACTATCAATTTGGCGCCGTTGCCATTGTGGTTTAGCATTGATCATTAGGATTTGGATTTTTCTTGAGACTAGAGCATTTTTATTTTCTTTTGTTGTTAATTTTTTTCTTTTTCTTGTGCTCTTGATCTCTTAGGTAACTAGGAGTAAAGGAGACATGCAAGGAGAGAAGGAGTAAGAGGACACAACCGTCAAGCTAGTGACGTTAAACGCGCAATTGGGGACTCCCCCAATCCTATCCATCGTCAATGCTAGAGACATAAAACAAGCAATCCTATCCTTTACTTCTTGTTTTTATGCTTTTTATTGTTTGATAAATTTTGTTTTCATGTTTTTGTAGGAGCAATAAGGGTGAATAAATGGGACGGATGGAATGGTCCAAGTCCGTGAGTTTCAACGCACAAAGCTTCCTCCTCGTGAATCCACTCCACTCCAAGGTACCACTAACTTATCCCTTTGTATATCATGTTTTTGTTTATCTCTCTTTGGCTCAATTCATACTGTGATTTAAGTCGCAGGTTCTTGTGTTTTGACATTGTTTATTTTGTCTTATTTCATTTTCTTGAGTCATTGCATTGTTTTTTGCATCTCATCTATTGCACTCAATTATTCTACACTCTCATTTTATCTGCAATTCTTATTTATTGACATTTTTATTTTTTCTTATTTCTTTTCATTCATTTATCATTTCTTTATATATAATTTACTCAATAATCATATGTATCAAATATATCATCTTATTTATTTATCATTCTATATCATATCTTTACTTTCATCATTTCTAATCATATTATATTATCTTGTTCTCTAACATATATATTTCATTCTGACAAAATACATATCAACTGAACTCCACGGAACTCGTCTTGATCAAACTTGTTATCACTAAACTTAATTCATTCTTAATTGAATTTAACTAAACTCTTATACTTTGGCATTCATTCATCTCTTATGGGCTTGTGTATGCTTAACCATGGTCACCTAAAAACATCCAAGTCATCTTTGCATTAATTTCTACCACTCTTGTTGACTTGGGTGGCCATTTCCATTTACAAATGGTTTCCCCACCTTTAAACCCAACCATTTCTTTCCATCCTTGATGATTTTGTGAGTGAGGCCTCTTTTCTTGATAGTACTACACTTGTAAAATCTTGTAAGTATCGAGAACGACAAAGGATAGCTTCCATTAGCTAGGTTTGTTGTTCTTGGGAAATTGGCTAGTGATTAGGAAGGAGATTGGGAATGGTGTTAAGAGTTGTCAATGTTTGGGGATTGGAAAAGAAAAAGCAAAAAAAAAAAGAAGGAAAGATCATGGTTTAAGAAAGTGTGTTCCTAGAAAAAAGAAGTATAATAAAAGTTCGATTCTTTTGTGATGAGAAAAGAAACTCCCCCTAGAGATGAAAGAAAAGAAAAGATAAGTGAAAAAGAAAGGGAAAGGAGTAGTGATGAAAAGATAAGAAAAAGAATCGAAAGAGCAAATAGAAATTTTCAAGGAACGATTTGAGAAGAGAAATGATCAAAAGGATAGAGATTTAGTTTGGCAAAGAGCAAAAAGAAAAAGAAAAAAAAAACACTTGGGTAGAAATAGTGAATTGGATACTCAAAGCTTAGGGAAGGGTAGAACAATGGAAGTGAATACTTTGTATGCGTAAATTGTTCCGATCTTCCTTGCTTTTGCGAAGTGTTTGTACTCCGTTTTTCATAGAGTTAACCACCAAATTGATCTCTTGTTTTTATTGATAAATCTTTCTCTTGTTCAACCGATTGGTCTATAGATCACTTGCCCATTTGTGAGACCGCACTTTGAAACGATTAATTGAATGTGAGAGTTGGTTGATATGACGGTAATCGGATGCTTGACTTTGAGTGTAGAGAAAAATATTTGGACTCGCGATAAGCCTAGAGAAGTTAGAGTGGATTAAGAAGTTTGTTCTTGCAACATGTTATCATTTCCTAAGGACATCATGGTGAATGCTTTGCTAGCTTCTTTTGATTTGAGCTCCCGCCTTCAATCATTTTCTTCAACTTGTTTATGTTTGTTTGCTTGAGGACAAGCAAAAGGCAAGTCCGGGGGAATTGATATTCGCATATTTTAACTCTTTTTGTCATGCATATCATCTAGTTTTTGTGCCTTATTTTGTAGTTTCATAGAGTTTTTCCTTAGTTTTGCATTCATAACTAGAAGTTAATAGATTTTAGATAGGTCCTAGAGAGTTTTGGTACAATTGGAGTGTTTCAGGTGGTTATTGGAGTCTAGGGGAAAATCACGGACTAGGAGGAACGTACCCGTAGAACGGAGAAGGCAAACGAAAAAAGAAGAAAAATCCGCAGAGGCAATATCGGCCGGAGGCATCGGCCGCAGGAGACCGATGCAGGACGAAGGAACAACGGCAGGAGTCCATCGGTCGGCATCCCACCGATGCATCCGACCGATGGAAATTCTGGAAATCCGAGGATCATATCGGTGCGATGCATCGACCGCAGGAGACCGATGCAGTCCGATGGAAGCTCACAGCATCGACGTCAAGAAGTCCATCGGTCGCCTCCCACCGATACACCCGACCGATGCGAAGTTCTGGAAATCCGAGAGTTCCATCGGTGCGATGTATCGGTCGCAGGAGACCGATATGACCCGCTGAAAAACTCAACCCGATGGGTTGACCCGACCTGACCTGTATTTACTTAAGCAAATTAAGCCTAATTAGGCATTAACTCTTGTTTTAGACTTAAGCAAAAACGATTTTAGGGCTTTGAAGGAGATTGTAAGAGATTCTTGAGTGATTTATGCAAGTTCTTGTTGGATTATTTATTCCATCTATTTTTTTATCATCTTTTATGATTCTCAACACTTCCTTTATGGGATTTGTGGAGAAAACCATGTGTTGTGAGTAGTTTTCTAGGGTTCTTGGGTGAAGTAGATTTAGGTGATTTTAGTGTGAATCAATGATGTTAGGGCTTTGATTATTAATGATCCTTCCTTGTTTAGTGTGTTTAATGCTAAATCATCCATGATCAAGTTGATTTAGATCATAGGGAATTTCTCGCCCGGAAGGTGTTCGATGAAATTCCCCAATGAACTAATCAAGGGATATTTCATTCTTAGCCTATGGAAATAGTTGTCTAAGTGTTTATTTATTAAATGATCTTGTTTCTAATGCTTGAAAGTTATTAAATCACAAATGGGAATTTGTTCTTGATTTAGTAATTTGCAAAGGGATTAATTCCAAGGAATTGGATTAATCTTGTTAAATGATCATAGTCTAAGGATTAGCATTGCTTGAGTTTGTTGACATCATTGTGAACCACTAAAGTTACCAACAATCACATACTTCACCCTTGGATTCGTTTTTAGAATTTTCTTTAAACCGTAATTTACATTCTCGTTTAAGTTTCTATCTTTGCTTTAGTTGGAAATAGTTTGGTTTTAATATCTTTTAGGTTGCTACAAAACCAATTCTTGAACTGCTTAGATTAAGAAGTTTTATGTATTCTTGGTTTTTAATCCCAACCCATTATGGTTCGATATCTCAAACACTACAATGACATGAGTAGGATTTGAGTAATTGATAGCGAAAATCTTACTATCAGCAATCAAATTACTTTCAGAACATTATGATATCAGAGGAAATAATAAAATTTTATTTTTAAAAAATTTGAATATTTAAAGCCCAAATAGGATACTGGAGATTTAAAAGACCTCAAAACCAAAAAGGGCCCAAATAGCAAATGTCAAATAATGAATTGCAATTCGTAAATATCTGAATTGCAACATAAAAGAAGTTTCAGATCTCGTCTATGTAAACTCGGTAACCCCGATTTGGCTCACCGAACCGGTATAGGTACTTAAGTTGTTGAAAAAAAAAGTAAAAGAAAAACATTAGGGTACCCGTGGGTAAACCTTAAACCCGTAGGTTTTTTGTGTTACATTGTGAGGGTAATAAAAACCGACCGTGTATTTTCGATTATGGCTCATTTTGGGCGGGGTCATTTCGGGCTCGGATCGAGTAGTCTTATTTTACCCAATACAACATCCCTAGTTTTGAAGTCACTTCCTAAGAACTCTTCGCTTCCTCTCCTTCTAAGATAATTAGATTTGTTGTGAGAACGTTTTGTCTCTTTATTCTTTCTTTAGAAGTTAATTAGATTTCTTACAATTAGGTTTCTAAATTTTTGTTAGAAAAAAATTAGATAATGTTTTTTTTTTTACAAAAATGGTCTAACTTAATTGGATTTGGAAATAAAGTAAAAGTCCCAAGTAATAAAGTAATGTCAATGAGACATCGTCTTCCTCTTCATCAAGTTAATCGCCAACTTCCGATCTGGTTTTAGAAAATCTCAGCGACGCTTCCGATGTATAACCAAATCGTTTCGAACGCCGAATCATACGCTTTCCCAACGTTTCCAAACATCACTTTTTCGAAATCGAGATTCCCGTGCGATTCCCGGCGATTTTGAACCCGCTTCCGATTCCGGAGCTGTAATCGTCACTTCACCGGCGGTTCCGTGAAACGTGCTATTTCTTGTTTTTTTTTAATTATTCTATGTTTGTTGATTTTGTTGATTATTTTGTTAATTTCAATTTTAGTACGTCTGAACTTAGTTTCATTTGTTTCCATGGGTTAGCATTTATGTTTTGAAACTTTATTTTTTATCGTCGTTCATTGATCATTTGGTTCAATCCGAATTGAAAGTCAAAGCTGTTTAAGATCAAATGATTTAGTAAGAGGAAAAACGAATGATTGACTAAAGAATGATTGAAGTTTGTTCTCTTAAGTATGATTTTCCATCATGGAACGAACGAATGATTGTAGTTGCGTTAAGAGCTGTTCTTTTGCCATTTGGTTTTTTGTTGTTTTGGTTTAGATTTTCTAGTGTTGTTTTTTTTATAGGTGGTTAATGGGATGAAACGTTTCTGAATGGAATCTTTATCGTATTTAATTCTCAATATATTGTGGGTATGGATCTGATTCTGAGAGTTAATGGTGTTTCAAACGTTTTTGATTCCTAAATTTTAAATGGGCTATTGTTGTCGTAGTTAAGTTTTACTATCGTTTTTTAATTTGTAAAAATCTGTTAATTTTTGTATGTGTTATTATTATAGGTTTTTGAAAAATTAAATAATATCTTTATAATTTTTCCTCTTCTCATGTATAGCTGGATGTTGAGGTGGCAGTATGAGAAGAGAGAAAAGGTTTCTTTATATATATAGATTATTATTATTTTTTATTATTAAGAGAAATAAACAATTGTTGTTGTAGAAAAATGGTTGTTTAAGAACTATTTTTGTTTACCGTTGATAGTTTCAAATAATATATAGAAAACATCATTGATCATTTCATACATACTTTAGTTCAGTTTAAGTCATGTGGATTTTTCAGCTTTCAATTTTTTTGGTTTTTGAATAATAATATCTAAAGTAAAACATAATCTAATATGAATAATTTGGTATGATTTCGGTTAAATACGACAATTGAAGTAAAACATGGTCTTTTCAATTTCGACCTTGTAGGTTCAATAATCAAATTATTATTTTTTTTCTAATAAATTTAGACTCTAATTCAATTTTCTTAGGTTGATTCAATATCGAACCCGGTAAAGGGCACACTTTTTCTGAATTTAGTAATATTTTAATTTCTTAAATTTTCTCAATTATTTTTTTATTTTTTTAACATAAGGTGTATATTCTCCCGAATCAGCATATGTGTTAAGACCAATACAGATATCAGAATAGTCTTACTTGTACATTTTTTTATTACGTATATTTTGGTTAAAACAAAAAATTGGTCGTAGAATTGATATGATGTTAATATATAAATAGAAATGAGATATAAAATTGTTGCCATAGTTCACAAATATGAAGTCTCACTTAATTACTACTCCTAAGACTATGTAATTAAAGCTTTTACACACTGACAAATAACCTAATATGTTATTAAAATAACACAACAAATATCATACCACTACCTCGTAACTTTTAGTTATCTTTACCTAGATTTAGTATCGTAAGGGATTTAATAAAGCATCCAATTTTGTATATCTCATTGGTAAAGCATATGTATCATTCTCTTTTTTATAAGAACAAAAGTCCTCATAGCCCCAAAGATCAACAACAAACTGCATAATATCACAAACTCAATTCGTCTTGCCATGATATAAGAAGATAGAAACAAAACACAAAAGCAGTTTTCTGTATTCACAAAAGTTCATATGAAAAAGGAACTCAATAGAGTATCCAATGACCAAACCTCCAGAAAATCATACAGATCATGACTAAAGCCGTTTTTGTTATGACGGACATCACTTTTGTCTGAAACCAGTTCCAACATGTGATTGGAAGCTTACCAGATAAATTCTCAATTAACTCTCATGTGCAAAAATTAAGAGCAGAAGGCGACAAACTAATAAGAATTGTGGGGAAATACATGGTCTCATCCATACTCATCCCAAGAAAGAGACATTCTGAGCAATCTTGAAATAACATTTCTCATAGAACATTGCCAACTCACTCCAACATCCATACCCTCTAGTGAACCAAATCACAATAGGAGCATCTTTCTTGTTGTGTGACACAAAGAAGAATTAGAACATCCTAAACACACCAAGCGAACAAGTGAACAAACAAAGCAATCAAACATTTAATCCATTCCCACCATTTTGAGATTCCTATTAGGAACTGTCATCCAAAAATGTTCAAATCGACATAAAATACAACCTGGAAAAAGAGAACCGTTCAGAATTTACAAAATGAGATATGGAATTAAGAGAAATCTTGAAAAGTCTTAAAGATTCCTTAAACATATCCTCTGAAATTTATCACTATTGTCTTCAGCCTAGGTTGCTGAAATCGCAACTCCTAGACACCATACAAAATATATAAATTAATAATCTTTCAATATCATTTAACCTTTGTTCCCAAACAAATCCAAAGTTCCGTCTTCGACCTAAAACCCCAAAGATCCCATGAATCACCTTCCAAAGAATGAGTCACAAGTAATCAATCAATCGTGAATCTGCCAAAAATAATGAAAGATCGATTTCAAAACGAACCTGGTACTCATTCCCAAACTCCTTGTTGAATGCAGTTGAATGCTGCAACATCATTATGAATGCTCTTCCACCATTTCTCCATCAACTTGTTGAATGCAGAAAAATCACGGTTTAGGGTGAAAGAGTCGACGACGAACGAACAAAGAAAAAAAAGAAACGCAAAGAGTCAAAAACAGAACAACACAAACTTAAAACATGCAAACGTGATAAACAAGGAACTGATACCTCGATAGAGCAGGAACTATATACGCACCGGACAAATATCCCGAGAGCTAGTCCCACCTACACGGATAAAACAAAAAAAATTATTCGATCAATTAACGACGAAGCACAACCAAGAACGCAAAAACGATAACAGAAAATTGAGGACCACTATCACCCAAATAAAATAAAAAAACGAAAGCAACCGAAGAGTAACGATCAACACACAAAACCAATGTAAAAAATAATTTTCAAAAATCAAACCACCAATAACGAACTACACACACACACAAAAAAAACACATCAGCGCACAAAAATATTTTGAAAAACATCATAACATAATCAATAACAAATAGATCACAAGACACCCTTACTAAGAACAATACAGAACAAATAACAGGTAGAAAGATATCGACCACTCACCCAATCCAAAAAGCAGACCCGTAAATACGACAACCACCTTCCCCTTAGTAAACACGAACCCTAACAAAAAAAAAACAATAATCCATATTAGTTATGCCAAAAAAAAATCAAAAAAGAAACAAAGAATCTAGAGACGATAACAAAAACAGCAAAAAATAGATCGTAGAACATATCAATTAAAAAACAAAACAAAAACAAAAAGATCACAAAACACCATAACTAAGAACAATAAAAACAAATAACAGGCAGATTGATATTGACGACTCACCCAAACCAAAAAAACAGACCCGTAAACACCACAACCACCTTTACCTTAGTAAACTTGAATCCTAACAAAACAAAATACAAAAAAAATAAAACCCATATTAGTTACGCCAAAAAAAAATCAAAAAAGAAGCAAAGAAGAGACGATAAAAAAAACAGCAAAACTTGCGGCTGACGATTCGATCGCTAGGGTTTACACAACAAAACATAACTAAAATTGAAACGGGCCTAAACCCAATAAAATACCATCTGAGATTGAATGAGAGGCCTCAAAAGCCCAAAAATCGATAATTGGCAAATTTTGAAATCTTAAAAAACTTAATTTGAACCGAAAAAAGGTAATAACCGAGTTTTACGGTTTATGGTGAATGAGAGAGCTCTATTTCAAAAAATCACTTCGTTTATACTATATATGATCTGAGATTGAATGAGAGGCCTCAAAAGCCCAAAAATCGATAATTGGCAAATTTTGAAATCTTAAAAAACTTAATTTGAACCGAAAAAGGTAATAACCGAATTTTACGGTTTATGGTGAATGAGATAGCTCTATTTCAAAAAATCACTTTGTTTATACTATATATGATTTCACTAAAATCCGAAAGCGAACCAAACCATCTAATAATAGATTATGTTTTATTACTGTAATAATTTATACATCGAAAATCCGAAAGAACCGAACCAAAATCTGAATTGAACACTTCTAGCTAGTTGCAGTGTTTTGTGTTTTAACAAAATTGGAATGAAGGAAAATCCAACCTTAAAGATATTCTCGGAGAAGATTTTTTTTAATTATTATAAAAAGCACATGTACGGAATATTCCATTTATTTTAATCTAAATATATGTACATATTCCACTTTTCTCATGTAGGTAAACCTAGCCAAAGAGGCTATATAAAAAACGGTGGGGAAGAGAAAAGCCGTAACTTATATTACAGCCTTTGTTGAAACTTGAAAAAATGACGATGATATCCGATCTTCCACCGGATTTGGTAGAGAATGTAGTATCTAGGGTTCCGTTGACATCTAAGAGAAGAGTGCGATTTACATGCAAACAGTGGAACGCTTTATCCAAAGATGCGAGCTTTGCAAAGAAGCACTTTGGTAAATCGGCAAGGCTGCTAATCATGAGGTCTGAGTTTAGGGTTTGGTTGATGAGCTTCAATTTCCATGGAAGCCACAACGGCGACGGCGACGAGGACCACTTGGTTGATCCATTAGTAAAGGAAGGTAAGCTTACTAGCCTAAATAATACAGATCAAGTCGAGATATCAAAAGTTGTTCACTGCAACGGGTTACTTTTATGCTTGACCAGAGACAAGAGTAGGCTCGTGGTTTGGAACCCGTTTTTGGGACAAACCAGGTGGATTGAACCCAGAATCGCTTACCACAAATTCGACATTATTGCTCTCGGATACGACATAAACAACAACCAAAAAATCTTGAGGGTTTTGAATGGTGACTGGGCATTTAGAAACCCCTCTTTTAGATACGAAATCTACGATTTGAGATATAACTCATGGAGGGTTCTTGATGTCACTCCTGACTTTGAGATAGATTATTGTCAACGCGGGTTGTCTTTGAAGGGAAGTACTTACTTTTTTGCTAAAGAAAAAATAGAAGTGGAATGGTAGAGATAGAAGAGCAAGAAGATTTCTTGCTCCGTTTTGATTTTACAAGAGAGATATTTGGACCGCGTTTGCCTCTGCCATTTCACTCTTATGTCGAACAAACTGTGGCTCTATCTAGTGTTAGAGAAGAGCAGCTTGTGGTGTTATATCAGCGGGATACATATATTGTAGAGATATGGGTTACAAATAAAATGGAGCCCAATACAGTGTCATGGAGCAAGTTCTTATCAGTGGATATGGTACCACTCTCTGGTCCTTTTCTGTTTTTTCCTTACGCTGGGAGTTTCTTCATTGACGAGGAGCGAAAACTTGCAGTGGTTTTTGACAAAGACAAAGAGGATATCCACAACACAGCTTACGTGATTGGAGAGAACGGATACTACGAAGAATTGTATCTTGGAGAGGATGAATACCACGAAGAAGAGGTTGGAGATCCCACTAGTTTTCCACTCGTGTGCTCTTATTTTCCGACTTCGGTGAAGATCCAGCAATGTGCAGGAGGAGGCAAAAGGAAAGAAAGAGATTATTAGTATCATTTGGTTTTATTTTGTCATCTCCTTATTTAACAAAAGATTAATTAATTTGTTTCTATTTGGTTAACAAAACAGTTTTTGATGTCGAATAATTCTTCTTACTCTCTTTTTTCTTTCTTTCATCTCTTCATGCAAATCTTGTATGCTTCCAACCATGGGTAAAGGTAAGCCAAATCAAGGGAATTATAGAATATTTTTTTGGTTGTTTCTAATTGCCACCATGAAAATATGAAGGTTTTATTATTTTCTTTTAGTATTCCGGATCAAATATTGGGTAATGAATTGACATAGACACCTCCTACCAGTGGAAGAAACAGATTCTATTACTAAATTAAAACAAGCATTGCAGCTATGAGAATCTCAATCTACACACAAAATTCCTGAACTAATCACGAGAAAAGAAACAAGATTTTGACCTTTTCCGATGCTGCCATTATGTTTGACTTCAATTCCCTAAACCAAAAAAGAAAATAACTTTGAGAACAAAAACCAAAAAGAGATTAGCATCGAAGATGTTTATAGACACACAAACGTAAATCTACACTCTAGAGATTTCATCCGCAAGCTGGAGTGTGTGAGAGAGAGAGAGAGAGAGTGTCTGCACATCTGCACTTAGAGCTTGGAAGCGGAGCAAGAAGAGCTGCGACTAAAACCAAAAAAAAAAAAAGCGACGTTAGGGCATTTGCATTGGGAGTGTCTCTATTAAACAAATAAAAAAAATTAAAAAACCAAGAGAGTGCACTTAGAGCTTGGAAGCGGAGCAAGAAGAGCTGCGACTAAAACCAAAAAAAAAAAAATAGCGACGTTAGGGCATTTGCATTGGGGGTGTCTCTATTAAACAAATAAAAAAAATTAAAAAACCAAGAGTGAGGGTTGAGGGTGTCTCACCAATGCAGATGGTCTTATGGTGCTTTGCTTCTTTATCTCAGGCTATTCTTCTTACTCCCGAACCTTTTTCTTAGTTGTATAGTTTCTACTATTTACCGAGTTATAACTCCCTCTTGGCCTCTTTCGATATTTGTGAAAGTACAAATAATTTTGATCATGTACCATATATGTGGGTTTGATCGATACAGAATCCTAGAATAGTGATTTCGCATAAATATGATCGATTTATACAATTGCAAAATTCAACCATACTGGCATCTTATAGATCCCAAACCGAACCGACGAGCCCATTCTTGTCTCGGCGTAAACCAAAGTAAAACGAATTTATAAGGGATTACAACTTCAGATCCCACTGACAAGTAAATACGATAATATAAGCCTGCAGACAAATTAACGGACTTTGGTTGCTAATACAGAAATTACACAACTTTGATACTTCCACATTGGATCTCTCAGTAATCTAACTCCAAAAATATCAAACTTTAATTATCGAGACGATATAAAGAAAGAAGAAGTTTCAAGTTTAGCCTAAGAGACGCTTGATGATGAAACAAGACCATTTACGCGTCTCCTTGTGCCAGAACAGGAAGAGTATCACATTGACATTATGGTTTTCACATATCGTTCACCATTTTTGTTGTTGGCATCAAGCACATCCAAAGAGCTGTTCTATTGACTGCGAGGTGAACACGTTTGGAGCCGTTTGCTCAGGTTTCATCGCAGATACGTGAAGCTGATATTTGATGAACCTCTGCAATATAATTTAACTAGCGTTTGCATGGTTAAGGACAGAAATAATTCCGATTAGTCATGCTTTGATAAGATTATTGGAAAGCTATTTGAGACACTTAAAGATTATCTGAGAAAGGCTTGATTGAGTACCTTATCTTTGACCAAACCACCAGATGTAAAAAAGCCTGCACTCTCTAAAGCCTGTACAACTTTGGCCTGCATATTAGTGCTCAAAATGTGAGATTCAGGATCAGGACTAGTGATAGGTTACAAAAATTCACAAACGTCTCAAGCATTTAGTTGCACCAATGAACCCGGCCTCTTCATCTAATAATCTAAATATATGCGCTTGAAAAAACATCGGGAGGGATCGAAGTTACATTTGACTGAGTAGCAGAAGTAGAAGTTTCAGCGGATGGATTCCTACGTTTTGGCTGCCTTCTTTGATGTTCTGCTGGTGTTCTTATTGCCCTCCATGTGAAAATCACAGCAATTACAAGCCCCGCTATAAGCACCAATGGATCGTGAATCCTAATTACATAAAATAGAAATAGTTATAACAAATAAACAACAATTTACACCACCATATCCAATACTCAGTGGCCCATTCCTGGATTATGTATTCCTTTGGAGGTAAGTACAATGATTATGAGAATGTTGATGTTTTTTTAATTCAAAGTAAGTCTTACAACTCACAATTATTTTGTAGCTACTAGCGTTTGAGGCATTTCCTCAATTGGAAAAGCCTCAAACGCTATAAGCAGACTTGATGTGTCCGAGGATGTGCAAGTCGAAGTTCAAGAAAGGAGATATGAAAGGCTTTCCGATTTAGGCAATCAATGAAGAACTTGGTACTACTCAGGTAAGTTGTACCTTGCATCTAAACATTTATTTAAGTTAACAACATTTATTTGAGTTGGAAACATTTATTTGATTCCTTCACAGCATGACATTGACAGCCTCGTTTTAATCAGTCTGAGAGAGGAAAAGAATCTATTGCCTCAAATCTTAGAGGAAGACGACGATCGTGATGAAGATGATCTCGTGGTTGATAGTTGGACCAAGCGCCTGACCAAAGGTTACACTATCTTCTTTGAAGACTTGTTTGATAAAGACGTTGTTGCGCGTGCCAAAAAGGATAAGGAGATGGAACGAGTAGAGGCTCCACCGGTCCAAACACCTCCAACCGAATTGGTCGAGATCTTGAAGAGCATAAAAGAGATTCAGGAGAAGGTGAATGTATTTGATGCAAGATTGGCTGTGGTGGAAGCATCTATGGAAGAGTAGAGAGCAAGGAATGGATAGATGTTGGTTGTTTCTCTCCCTTTTGGTTGTTTGTTGAACTTATTTCTCAGTTATTTGTTGGGTTTGTTTGGACATAGAACTTGGTGTTGGTTTAAACTTTTGTGGTGGTTTGTAGATCTTATGTTGATATTCGTAAAACTATGTTGGTTTAAACTTTTGTGGTGGTTTGTAGATCTTATGTTGATATTCGTAAAACTATGTTGGTAATACTTGGTAAAAATATGTTGGTATAACTACGTACAACTACGTACAAACCTGTTGATAAGATAAGAAACATACAAGATTCTCATAAACAAAGCCATTGATAAGATTAGCTGAGCAACATAATATGTCTTATACAAAATATAAATGAAGTTTTGGGATTACATAATATGTCTTTTACAACATTTTAGATAGTAGGTCTTAAACAACTACATAAATCTCCTTTTGCATTTCTTCAATCTTCTTTTGCATTTCTTCAATCTTCTCGCTATGCTCTTCAACCTTCCGAATTAGCTTCGAAATCTCTTGCTCGACACCAAAAACCCACGGCTGGTGAAAGTGGAGTCCATCATCTTAGCAATGAACATTCAAATAGTTTTACTAGTTATCCTCGAAGAACATTCAAATAGTTTTACATAGTTTAACTAGTATTACCCATAAAAAACCTAGAAATGAAATTTTACCTTAAATTTGTTGCAGGATAAGTACCTACTGCCCGGTAAAGTGTCGAAATCATTCTGAAACTTTGGCTGTGTGGAGACATCTTGCTTGATTTGTCCACCACATGGGCATTTGGTTGGAATCCCATATTGGGATGTAAGTGCTTGATCAACCGAACGGCGACGGTGACGGCGAAGACGACGATTCCGCCATATTTATCCCTTCGCGGTTTCTTCTTGGATAGCACTCTCCTGAGATTTTAATTTCAAATCATTCCGACCCTAAAAAACAACGGGCTCGGACCTAGAAATATAAGCCTGAAAAAAATTGGGCCTTTTGGACTAAAGCCCATTCGGGCTAGTGTGTTTTTCGGGCTTGGCCCGACCGGACTCGGACTAGCCCGAAAAACCCGGAATTTTACATTTTAATTATTTAGAAATTTTATTTAAACATTTATCTTTCTAAAAATAATAATTTGACATATTTTTTATATATTTCGTGATCCATATACCATTATTATTCATCCATATTTACTTCATATTTTTAAAATCATTATGTATAGATTTTCAATGATATTTTTATATGATTTATACATGTCAAAACTTAATATTATTTTACTTTTTTTTTTTTATCTGTACCTCTTGATGGTGATGAAGATTTAGAAGACGATGAAGGAGATTCTAATATAAACTCTACTACCTAGATTTGAAGTGTTTTGATTTTATGTTTTATTTGGTAATACAATTTATTTGAATTTTATTGTTTTTTTTTGTCAAACTTTTGCTTTTAAATTTAATTGGATTTGATATAATACATTTCAATTTAGATTTATTTTGATAAATATTTTGTTTTAATTATTCATCTGAAAATTGTGAATTTTTGTGTTTGTAAAGAAAAGAACGAAAAAAACCCGAAAAACCCGAAAAGCCCTAGAATCCTGTCCGGGCCGGGCTTTGGAATATAGGCCCGATTTTTTTCGGGCCGGGCTCAAATATATGCTGGCTTTACGGGTTTCGGGCCGGGTCGGGCTAGCCCGATTGACATCCCTAAAAATGACTAAGTTACAAAAAACCAGACCAAAATCATAATATTTACAGTTTTTACCTCGTGTGACCCGATTTGATCCGCGAGACGCAGGTTTGACCCGATTCGGTTTTTTTTTCCTTTCAAAATTCATAAATTGAATCAAAAATTCTAACTTTCCCCCAAGAATTCCCAAAACCGCAAAACTCGGGAAAACTGAGGAATTCTCTCCAAATCCCTTCCCCTCCCCGCATTCCCCTCCTTCACTCAGACAATGGTGGAAACACGAAGGTCCAAGAGAAGAAACCCTGATAGCGGCGCAAAGGAGGCGAAAGTGATGGAGAATCCGAAGAAGGTTTATGCGAAGAAAAAGAAGAATCCCGGTGAAGAAAAGAGGGTGGCGAAGAAGTTAAAGATCGGCCCAAAAGAAGTAGGGGATTCGCATGCGGCGGAGACGGTGGTTCCGACGGCGGTGGAAGGTTCATCTTCGGTTCCGGAGACGGTGGTCGAAGCTTCTACTTCGAAAGTGAAGGTTTATGCGAAGAAGAAGAAGAAAAATATTTTATTTTTAAAAAATCTGAAAAAATTTTCCAATGTAATCTACTTATTTAATTCATTTTTTCTCCTACTATATCTATATCCAAACACGAATTTCTGAGGTAATTTAACATTATGCATACATGACAACTTTTCCTTTAATGATTTTCTCATATATATATATATTATATATATATATATATATATATTTTTTTTTCATAATCTCCACTTTTATTCACGTTACCAAATAAATATAATTTTGTTCTCTAAATAATGACTTCCCTTAAGTGAAAACAATAGCTAGCTAAATTAAAAATCTGTTGAACTTTTAATTTTGTATTCATAAAATTACACACTAAATCTTTTTACTTAATACTTTAGATAATAATAAGTGCAAAAATAATTTCACATTTCATTTTTTTTCCAAAATTAAATATGATTTTGAATTGAAATTTCAAAACATTAGAATATATATAAACAATCATTTTTTCCTACTTTTCATTATTATTAAATATAATAATATATAAAATGATGTAATTTATCAGGGTAACATTTATGTCCATGGAAAAATACAATTTAGTCTATTCCTATTTTGAATAAATAGTATTTCCTTTATTTTATTCATATTGCCAAACAGAATATATGGTATATGACCCAAATAAAAAATGAATTTTATAAGAACATCTTCCCTTAATTAGATATTACCTTAAATAATAATGTTTATAAATAAATTAAGTCATTAAATGTATTGATACTCCCTCCATTTCTTTTTAAGTGTTGTGTAAGGTTTTTTCACGCATATTAATAAAATAATACAATTCTTTGTTTTGCCCCTTATTAATGCACTATATAATGTGTTCACGTTCATTAATGAGATGAAAAATAGGGATAAAAGTGAAAAATTTATTAAAAATCTGCATTGAAAATGTAAAACGACACTTAAAATGAAACAAAATTAAAATCCTAAACTGACAATTAAAAAGAAACAGAGGGAGTATTAATTACGCTGCCATTAATTTTGGGTAAAATATAAAGATACCCGAATCGATGAATTAATCATATATTTCAAAAATATGGATACTCAAATATATTATGTCCCAATATATTAACTAACCATATATATATTCAGATATTGATGTCCACCAAATATAAAATGGAAAATCAAGTTTTGGCATTAACTATTAACAACTAAATCACTTGTATAATAGTATATTCTGGATTAAATAAATTCTGGTTTTGGAAAATTTCAATCGAATGTAGTGGAATACATGTATTCAAAAAAAAAATTCATTTCACGATCAATATTTTACAATTTATAAAGATTATAATTGATTACAATCATCTAAACTTTCTAATAACAAATAAATATAATAAAATTCATAAATGATTGATTTTGTAAGCAAAATGATCAATTATATTAATTACGTCCGGGTGATCCCTGATGCCATCTGTACATTCTAATTTTTATTGTAATTAATGACATACAATATTTCTTTATCATTAAATAAACCGTATTTAATATTAAATTCTATTAAGATGATTGGTCACACAAAATATTGGTACAATATACTCCGAAAATCTTCTCATATTCTCTTCCCCAAAATCGAGAAACATGAATACTCCCTCTGTTTTTTTTTATAATGGGTTTCAGACATTTTGTTTTGTTTTTTTATAAGAGCTTCTCACATTTTCATGCAAAATTTAATTAATTATACTCATTAATAGTCTTGGTACTATCATAAAACATTAATACTCCTCTATCTAATTGGATAACTAAATGCTGTTATGGTAATGTTTAATGTTTCAAGAAAAAAAAGAGATTTTCTTAATTCTTGTGATTTTAGAGAAAACCCCTTATATAAAAAAACAGAGGGAGTACAAAAAATCGAATCAGTTATACATTCATACCATAAATACATTACACACATAAAAACTCTTGAGAAGAACTAATTATTAAATTTTTCAATTTAAATATTATCAACCCAAGGTAATTAAATTCATTAGCAACAAAAAACGACATCTATATACTAATTCTATCAAATATTTTCAAATCCTATTAAACTATTAAAATTCATAATAATTTATTATTCTGAATATAATTTCCTAATAAATAGCACTTACCACCGGCAAATTTTTACTTGCATAAACGATATGAAAAATATAAAAGAAAATTATTAACTCACATAATCATTTTTTGGAAAGTAGTTAATAGCGTCAATTAGTATCATATAATTTGGAAAATATTTATTTAGCATCTTCCCAAAAAAAATTCAAAAGTACCTTAATTTTTTTTAGGCATCACCTAAAAGTTGACATATTTATCAAATATTTCCATAATTTCAAAATTAACATTTGTCCAAAAGTTATGTATTGACACCATAAATACATTATACACATAACTCTTGCGAAGTAGAATAAATATTTAATTAATTAATTTTTCAACATAAATATTAATATCAAACCATGGTAATTAAATTCATCAGCAACAAAAGATTGACATCTATAATATTTAATTTAGAGAATATCCTATAAAATATATATTTCCAATGTGATCAATTTGATTCCAAAAATTTAGCAACAAACTAAATAATATAGAAAATTTCACAGCAAGCTAAACACAAAATATCACTTTTAAAAATCCTAAATCATCACTCTTTTTCATATATTTAAGATCATGTCATTCCATCAAACGAGACATTCATTTTTTCCTTCCAGCTTTTATATGTATATTTTGTTTTTTCTTTAACATTTTTGTTTACCTCATACATATGTCGTTTATAATTTGATGTGGTTTTTGTTTGTGTTTGTAAGGATATGACGACTCAGCGGAGACGAAATCGATACAGAAACCTAGAGCGAAGACGACAGTGAGTATAATTATTCCCAATATTGTCCTCTTTTTATTCATCTTAGATTTCGTCAAATTTCGTATATAGTTTTATCTTTATTAATCTGATATTATGGGTCTCTTTACAGTTTGTTCGGTCATTGACGTCGCTAATGCTTGCTGGGTAACTACTGAAGACTGCCATGGCGGTCGTCGAGGAAGCGAAACAGATCACGGCAACAAAATGTCAGGCAAAAATTCTGATTTGTTTTAAAAAGATTTATATGGAGTAATTAAAATCAAAAAATTTATTATTGTTTTATTTTTTAAAAAAAAATCAGACGGTAGCGTGAGAGTTTACCATAGGAAACACATGCGAGGCAAATCGGAGATGTAATAGTCCAATACATTAACACAAAGGATATCGAGTAAGAATATTTATGGAATTTCAACTATATTTTCCCTAAGAGCATGTGCATTGGGGTGTCTCAATAAGACACCCACCTCTTGCTTACATGTCACGTTTTGATAGATCCAACCTTTTTAAAAAAAAATTAATTATTTAACTAAAAAAAATAATATTTTTATTTTGAGACACACTTGAGGATGTCTGATATTCCCATATTTTAGATTTTCTATGCATTCATTTATCTTAGATTTCATCTCATACACATATAGTTGTATAACATTTCTTATTGGTTTTGTCCCATTTAGAGTTTAGAGCTCTAATGTTATGTCCTAGAGAGTCTTGCATGTTTTGGAGTCCTTTCTAGGTACTTTGGAGGCTTCCGGACACTTTGGAGGAGTTTGCACTTAGCTCGGGATCTTGAAGCGACAGTTAGAAGCATGAAAGCTCGGAAATATTTCTCCTCATTAATTTCCCTCGATACCGGCCTGGCACGAAGAAATCCTCTTGGCCGGTATGCGATTTTAGCCGAGACAGGGACTTGCCGGCCGCTCGTCCCGGCCCCATTTCCCCCGACGCCAAGCATTTTCTCCCTCGGAGTTTTCCCTCAGCACCAGCCCGGCACGCGATAGTTCCCTCACCCGACATAGGATTTTCCCTCATGCAGGAGATTTGCCGGCTCCGAGTACTGGCTTTGATTGGCCCGGTATTCCCCCTCAAACCTTCCTCAATCTTCTTCGATGATTGCATGTACCGGCCCGGCTCCAAGAAGTCCCCTCACCCGGCATAAGGATTTTCCCTCAGGTAGGAAGATTGCCGGCTCCGTGTACCGGCTCCACCTTGGCCGGCATCATCCCTTCGACGAAGACATTCCATACCGGCTCCGTCTACGGGCTCCATTTTGGCCGGTATGATATTGATATTTACAGGATGGTGAGATTTGGACATTCACTGCTAGAGCAACAGTGTTAAAGGTCCCTCTCTCCTTCTTTGAATCTCTCGTTTGGACCTTTCGCACTTACTATGTCATCGTATACACTCCCGAAGCCTCCCGGTGTGAGCTTTTAGCCTCTTGTTTGCTCCTTATTCACATCCAAACCTGAGAATGTCAGACAAATGTAATGATCCTTGATGTTTCAGGTTTTTTCGGCAATGCTTAGTCTCAGACGAGTGAAATATGGATGATGTTTTGCAGCCATCGTCGACATTTTTACTTAATTATTTATTTATAAGTGTTTATAAATTTATAAACTTATAAGGGTTTATAAATTTATTTTAAAACTAGATTTATAGAGTTATATGTTTCTCTCACTCAATCAATTAGAGTTTGACAGCTCCTGCTCTTCTACTTCTTGTTGGAAATGATGTATTTTTATCACAAAAAAACATATCTGTTTAAACTATTCATATATAAAGAAAACTATTTGTTTAGCTATTCATTATTATAAGGATTTATAAATTTTTTTGATGTTCTTTTTTAAAGTTTGCAGAGAGAAATGAGCTCAATTACTTATATGTGTTTATGGATCACAAACAACAAAGTTTTATTTATAAGATTTTATACAGTTTTTAAAGACATTATTGTTACTACTTTTTACAATACAAAGCTTTATAATAGACTTTTTAAACGTTTTAAGTTGGTCATATAAGTGATAGATTTTTGGTGTGAAACTCACACACCGACATCTTGTTATATCTTTATAAAAATATATAAATCATATATAAATCCATAAAAACCATAAAAACTTTGACGTCCAAGAATTTACCTCATGCATTTAGCAAATACATGCCTTAACCACTCGGCCAAAGTATTTACAAAGCTTTACTCGAGACTTATAACCACGGTCACGCACTCACCTTTGATTTCCTTCGGATTTGGTTCGATCATTCTGACACCTCTTTGCTGCTTTCGGATCGATCGGTCGATCTATTACTCTCGGAAAAAAACGAAAAAACTCTCTCGGCTAGAAATCCTTCCCTCGGTTAGAATTGAATTCCCCTCGGCTAAACTGTTTTTCTCTCGGATAACTTCTCTCGATTTTTCTCACTGATCTTTCTGAGTACTTGGTCGCGCAAAAAAAGAAATAATGAGACCAAAGGTCTTCTTTTTATAGACGAGACTCGTTTTTCCCCAAGAAATAATCGTACCCACGGTTTATTTGATCAACCAAATCAGTAACTGCTTCCGTGCATTTCTTTTCCCCGAGAGAAACCGCTCATAACTTCCCACGGTTACATTTCTGCGTTTCCTCGGCTAAAACTGCCCACACGTGACTAATTTCGTCGGCTAAAACCGCTCCCGCGAGTTTTCTTGATCGACCAGATCATTAACCGTTCCCGCGCACTTTTCCTCAAGCGCTTAGGTCAGATAAACGTTCCCGCGGATCGATCAACTTTCCCCCGATAACTGCCCACCAACCCGGTCTGAAGCCGACACGGGCTGTCTGGTTCCGACCAGCCTTGTCCGAATTCCGACCTCATCCCGAAAAACTTGGACAGCTGATTTTAGCTGGCTAAACTTCCAAAAATCCCGGCCAACTGATTTTAGCTCGGTAAAATTTAACCAGCTCGGCAAAAGTCCATTCCAGCTAGGCAATCACCCGATCTGCCTATTTTCCCTGACTAAATTCAGTTTTCCCCCGAACACTTACTTTTCTTTCCAATTCTTCTCGGCAAGACTCATTCCGCCTTAGCCAATTTCCCCCGTTTGGCAGAATTGCGAAACACGAGTGTTACAGAAAGCTCATGCATTTAATAGACACACACCTTAACCACTCAGCCAAAGGGACATATTGGAAAATCATTCTAGTATAAATCATATAAATCAGCTTCGGTTTTATACACATTCTTATAAAGTTTTTTAAAACCATATAAAACTATTATTGTTACTAGTTCTTACAAAGCTTTATAATGAATTTTTTAAACGTTATAAATTGGTCACATAACTAATGGATTGTTGGTGGCACTCCCACTTAGACATCTTGTTAAATTTTTTTAAAACCATATAAACCATATGAATTTTTGGTGAAACTCCAACGAAACTTCTTTTAAAATCTTAATAAAACCATATAAAACTATTATTGTTACTAGTTCTTACAAAGCTTTATAATGAATTTTTAAACGTTATAAATTGGTCACATAACTAATGGATTGTTGGTGGCACTCCCACTTAGACATCTTGTTAATTGTTTTTAAAACCATATAAACCATATGAATTTTTGGTGAAACTCCAACGAAACTTCTTTTAAAATCTTAATAAAACCATATAAATCATTTTAAAACTATATAAAACCATATAAATTTGTGCCGTGAATTGTACATTGAACCACCAATTTATATGGTTTTATAAAGTTTTTTAAAACCATATAAAACTATTATTGTTACTAGTTCTTACAAAGCTTTATAATGAATTTTTTAAACGTTATAAATTGGTCACATAACTAATGGATTGTTGGTGGCACTCCCACTTAGACATATTGTTAAAGTTTTTTAAAACCATATAAACCATATGAATTTTTGGTGAAACTCCAACGAAACTTCTTTTAAAATCTTAATAAAACCATATAAATCATTTTAAAACTATATAAAACCATATAAATTTGTGCCGTGAATTGTACATTGAACCACCATGACCAGAAAAACTATATGAAGAAAAAGACCATTTGCAAGAATGGTTTATATGGTTTAAAAACTAGCATATAAAACCATATAAATCTTTTCAAAACAATTTAGTTTGTAAACATGATAAGAACAACAAACATCAAACTCCATCAAATGCTTTATACGTGTTTATCTTGAGCACTAATATATGGTTTTAAAATGCTTGATAAATACTCGGCCGAAGCTACATTATTGGATATTGGGTGTTATAATTGAATTTATATTGTTTTACATGCTAGTTTTAAAACCATATAAATCATTTTAAAAATATATAAAACCATATAAATTCTTTCAAAACAGTTTAGTTTGTAATTTATAAAACCTTGTAAACCTGATAAGAACAACAAAAACAACAAACTTCATCATATAAATGTTTGATAAATACTCGGCCGAAGCTACATTATTGGATATTGGGTGTTATAATTGAATTTATATGGTTTTATATGCTAGTTTTAAAACCATATAAATTATTTTAAAACTATATAAAAACCATATAAATTCGCCGTCTCCAGGATCTTCAGTCTTTTCACCATCTCCAAGATCTCCAGTCTTTCCACAATCTCCAGGATCTCCAGTCTTTTCACCATCTCCAAGATCTTCAGTCTTTCCACCATCACTAAAGCCATTATGATAGTGATCTTTCTCGGCGCTGCAAAAGAATGAATGATATAAGATTATCAATAATAATCCTAAGAATCAATCAAAATTTCAGATATTTGTACTTAATAGCTTTCTTTCACTTACTTCCTCTTCTTTTCCACCCCCTTCTGTGTTAACACCCAAAGCCTTCTTGATTATCTCCACGTTTTTCTTCAAACCTCCAACTATCTTTAGTAGCATGTCAATTTTTTGGCTGTCAGAGAGAGAAGGTGGAGGAGAAGGCGGATTGTTTGGCTGATTGTTTTTCTATGCAGATTTCCAATTTCATATGATGCAACAAATACATCTACCCATTCCTGGAGCCAGTCGTTTCTCTTCATTCGATATCCTTGCTTTACTAGTTCAATAACCCCTTCAAAGTCTTTGTCATCAGGATTTGTTGGTGGAACCAAATGTATGTATTCATTTGGGTCTCCAACGATAGGTTTGACCAAAACCTGCGAAGATAAAACAAAGGCAGAGGCCATTTATAGACCAGAAAACCATTTATAAGGGCTTTTAAAAAATCAGAACACCAAAAACTATTCATTTATAAGGGCTTTTAAACAAATTAGAAAACCAGAAACCATTCATTTATAAGTGCTTTTAAACAAATCAGAAAACCAAAAACCACTCACGTTTTTTTTTTGTCTGAAGAGATGAGAAAGAAATCGACTAGAGCGTGTGTTTGTTACTCAGGGTTAAGTTTGTCTTTCACTTTAGCATAGGGTGTATTTTTGAAAATACACAACGTCTAATGGTAGTATTGAATTGTGGTGTCTCCAAAGTTGTATTTTTGAGATTATCCCATCTAATATTTAGCACTTATGAGTGACATATTAAAACAAAACTTCTATGGAGCATCAAATTCGTGAAATATATGCACAATACAACACATATGTGCAAATTTAAAATTTCAAATGTAAATTTGGTAAACCATGAATATAACCTAAAGTTATATGTAAATATTTCTATTACAAAGCATGTTTTGAGGTTTACAACCTACTTTGCTTTACATATTTTTAATTTGATTCAATTTTACGAAATTTAATTTTAATTTTAATACTTCGCAAATCGTCTATATTTTAATTTATGTATAAGAAATTTTTACCAAAATAATTTTTTACAATTTTTAAATTTAAATTTACTAATTAAATCTGTATCAGACTTTTCGAAGAATTCTGATATTTTTTTTTTAGGTATATGCATAATTAACTAACCTTATTTAATTTGATTCAATTTTATGAAATATTAATTTCTATACATCAAAATCGTCTATATTTAATTATTGTAGAAAAAAGTTTTAACAAAATTTGTTTTTTTAATTTTTAAATTTAAATTTACTATTTTAATCTGTATTACACTTCTCGAATACGTCTGAGAGAAGTCTGGTAAGAGAAATCAATCAGACTTCTCTTAGAGTCTAATTGCCCAGACCTTTATATAAAGTCTGACATGTCGCAAATGTTAAAATGGTAATAGCGGTTTTGCGTTTTTTGTGTTGGTCATAAGGGGGTAACTGTAATTTTCCCCCCTGAAAGTGTAGCGCAACATTTGATTGAAACGATGGTGTAGTTTTGTCAAAAAACCGAAATTTTGGTGTAAAAACAGCAATTTGCCCAAAAGATAATGACGTCATTTGTGTTCCCTCTTAGGGCGTAA